>CM071847.1:21595608-22795608 GCA_036507275.1 Sicyos edulis
TTAGAGCTTATATTTAAAAACCTTTCAAAACATATGAGAAGGGGGAGCCCTTAAAACATAACCAACAATTTAAGTTTAAACAATCCAACAAAGTAAAACATCCTCGCCGAAGTGTTTAATAAAATGTACAATACAATTTAAGCAACGTTTCAAACAATGTTTCCCTAGGACTCTGTCCATCTACATGCTTTGAATAAACAACGCAATAAATAAAGACAGAGTGCCGGCGGTTCCCCATGATCAATCAGCTCCTCCGCTAGCCCTCCCGGTGTTGTCCCGAGTTACCCGAAAGATAAATAAGGGTGAGTATAAACATACTCGAAGAAGAATCCCCAACCGGGGTACAATACGATACATCGAGTCATCTAGCACCTCAATATGCAAGCAAACAGACTACCAACACAGATCATAGCTCAACGAGCTCATAACACAAGATCTGGAAACATCGGAAGTCTCTTACTTCGGAGTCATCGGAAGTCTCCTACTTCCGCCTAATGATTGGTTCTCATAACCAATCCCGGACATCTCCGAGGGTCTTTCTCCCTCGGCCAATTGATCACTCAAAAAACCGATCCCAAGATGTCCGACACCTCGAGGGTCTTTCTCCTCGACCAATTGATTAGCTCAAAAGCCAATCCCAATGGGTGTCCTCAAGGGCCTCCTTGCCCTCGCTAACAATCTGGACTATCGGAGAGTACCCGGAAGTCCGGCTCTAAACTGGAAGGAATGTGTACTCACGAACATTAGCCCGGGAGCTCTCCGGCAAGCGGCTACTAACGCGATGTAGCGCGCACACCGCATGCTCTTCTCGCAACCGGGCGTAAATGCGGGGCCTAAGGGCAAACTACGCGGGCCGTGCACGCATGCCTAAGACTCGGAAACGGTGTCACCGAACACGAGAGGTCACGAGGCCCTCGGCACTCATCTGTGCGACTGTACCACCGACTGGAAGCTAACCGCCAAGGCGTGCTTGCACCGCTGGCGGGGTTCCGCTCTAGCGAGCTACAAACTAGGCTTATGCCGATGTGGTAGCTACATCCACATCGTCGCCGGGGAAGCAATGTACGTTATGCTTCGCTCTACTCCCGACCGTGGGGACAAAGTACGTTATGTCCGCTCTCACCTCGGATGATGACAAACCCTACTACTCTATCCAAGAATACCGAGTAAATCAATGATTCTGGCTAGCAAGCAATGACCAGACATCAATCACGTTTACCTAGCATGATACTACAACTTAAACAGAATCACAATCATCTTTGGAAGAACAAACCTAGCATGGCACTAACATGTAAAATCAACAAACATGCTAGCAAGAGATCAAACAAAGTCGCCTATCACTATTATGCTCATAACAATCAACAAACATACAAGGCACAATCGAGACATATCGCAGGGTCCACACAACCACGGTAAGAAATCCTTACAGGACAAGCGAAAATAATCACAAATCAACCAAGCAATCCTCGAGCCTCTAATCGAACCCAAACAACCTAAACATAAGATAAAGCGACCCAAATCAAATATATAAAACAGCCCAAATAAATCCTAAACAACGACCAACAAATCGGGGCCCAACGAAGAAAAGACTCGAGAAATACCATCCGAGAAGCCACAAGGCTCAAGACCAACCAAAGACACAACAGTGTGGCGGTGGGCGCTGGGCGACAGGCCCGACGCAGACGCACGCACGCAGGCGGCGCGTTAGCGCAGTACGCGCGCCTGGGGGCGGCAAAAAGCGCGCGGAGCGCGAGCGCGAGCTTCGGCGGGCGACGGCACACGGCGCGCGGACAGAGGAGGGCGGCGGCGCGCGCGCGCGGCGAGCGGCGCGACGCGATGGGCTCGGGGCGCTCGGGAAGGCACGACGACTGCGGGGCGAGCGACTTCGGCCGCGAGGCGGCACGGGCGATGCCGATCTGGGCTCGGCGCGACCAAGGCGAGGCGATCGCGATCTGGACTCGGCGCGACCAAGGCGAGGGCGGCGCGCGATCGGGCGCCGGGTGGCTTTCGGCACGGCTAGGGCGAGGCGTCGCGATCGGGCGCTGGGTGGCTCGGCACGGCTAGGGCGGGGCGTCGCGATCGGGCGCTGGGGGTGGCTCGGCACGGCTAGGGCGAGGGCGTCGCAACACATCTGGGCGCACCTGGGCTGGGCGATGCAGGGCGTCTGGTGCGGCGAGGGCATGGCTGGGCTGAGCGGTCTGATGCGGCCAGGGAGTGGTGCGGCTAGGGCATGGCTGGGTGGCTAGGGTTGGGTCTTCTTGGTGAGGTCGGCTAGGGGAGAGAGAGAGAGAGAGAGAGAGAGAGAGAGATTGCAAAACAAGGGGAAAGGGACTTTCTTGATTTTTCTTCCCTTTTTCCTAATTAAAACAAGCCTTAAAGTCCTTAAATCCCAATTCCCGCTTCCTCCTTGAGACCACCCTACTGAAGCAACCTTTCCCAAACAATAACTCTCACGTAAAACAAACTCCCGAATCATCTCTAAGGGCCTGGGCTCGAATCCCAAAGGAAACACCCAAACAAAGATCACTTTGCCCAAAACCCAAATGACAACCGAACTCCCAAACGAAAACCCCAAACATCTCGGGACTCGCAGCCACCAACACACAAGCCTCAACGAAGGCGGGAGCGCCTCAAAGCCCCGAAAATCCACAAATCCTGCCCGGAGCAAAATGACCAAAATACCCCTAAGGGTCAAAATAGCAGCTCTAACGGCCCAACCGAACCATCGATCAACCGGAAGCACCTCGAGAACTGGAATAGAAAAGCGGGCGTTACCGTAGTATCATGCTAGGTTCGTTGTATCTGTTGGAGCACGTATTGGATTGTTTGCTGTTGATGTTATAGTTTAGAGTTCAGATAGGTAGCATCATCCGGGCTAGGATGCATAAAGTACCTTGTATCCACGCCAGGGACGTACGAGGCAGTACTCCGTCCCTGATCCCCCGTTAGGGTTTAGCTAACCCTAACAGCTGGCCCTGCAATCTTGGGTGAGGGTGGCAGATCGTTAAATGCCCCAACGGTCGGGATGATGACATGGCATTGCCTTGTCCCCTAAGTCGGCACGTCCTCGGCGTGTTCGGCGCAAGAGCCCTTGATTGCCACTGTTAGGGCAAGGACCGCTTCTGGTGTAAGCCTACCACGACCGGCCCTTATCCTCAAAAAGGTGGTTCAGTGACATAGTTCACGTGTCCGTGTCTCACACCCTATGTCGTGCGACACCGATCTAGAGATTTAGTTAGGCATGGTGGTCGGACTTGGGCACTTGCCACTAGACCCGGCACCCCCACAATTTGCGCGTAGTAGCATGCGGTGGCGCATACGCTCATTATAGCGTCGACTGGAGTGCTCCTCGGGATTGTGAGCCAGTGCATCTTTCGTATCAACAGTAGACAGGCTGAGGCTTAGACTTGTTTCTCGTATAGGATCGTATCATGAGGTGGATTATTCCGGAGTAAGACCCTGAGATGGCATCCAAAGTTTTTGTTTGGATTTAAGCTATGTGCTCTCTTTGTGTTTATATTCATAGCTTGCATGCCTTTACTCGCTAGATGACCATGTATATCGTGTTGTACCCCTGGTTGGGGATTCCTCTTGAGTTATTCGTTACTCACCCTTATTTTGTGGTTTCCCACAGGGTAACCATGGTGCGAGACAGATGATGGAGGAGGAGGAGGCGTGATCATGGAATCCCGTTGTTCGAACTCCGAGTTTATGTCTAGGATTCCTTGTGTTTTATTTTCCCGTGAATGCATGTAGATGGGCACGGAGCCCTAGGTTGTTTTTTGATTGTTTTTTCCTGATTCTAGCAATCATTGTAACTATTGGAAAGTTTTGAATGTTTTAAATAAATCTCTGATCAGAGTGAGTTTTGGAAATGTATTTTTCTTGGAACAGGTGCTTGGAAACAGGGACAAGTTTCAGGAATTTTATGGTTACTTTTCAAATGGTTGTTTGTATGTTTTTGTTTTCACTTAGAATCTGAAAACCATTCCTGCATATTGATTTTAGTTTTGATTGCATGCATTGAGGTAAAGGCCTATTTTAGAACCCCATTCGGGTCGGGTCTTTACAGTTGGTATCAGAGCTCAGAGTCATAGATTCTGTAGACTGACCTTTTGTTGTAGGTCGTTTTTCCATGATCATCAGCACTCCGATAGTCATCAGGTATGCCTAAGTTTACAATTTTAGAAAAGGGTTAAGAATTTACAATACTTTTCATCTAGTGTATGCCTTGTTCAGTGTTGTGGAGCGGAGGCGAGCAGGTTCTGACTCGTTGTTGGTTTGGGTCCAAAGCACCATCATGCCAATTTCCCGCAGTGTAAGAAGTATGATAGCAGCTAGTTAGGGTATCCATATAGATTCAGATACCGCTGGGACATTGTCCCAGAGGGAGGTAGAGATTAGACTCCCGTAGGCCACTTGTGGCCCAGTTGTTAGTTTTCCCTAGAGAGAGGGTGGAAATGATTTGCCCTGGAGTACCACTCCAGGAGAGGAGTTAGTTATGGCTTTGCTCATGTTGATGCTTGTGGAGCAGATTCCAGTGTGGACTAGCCTGGGTAGTTCAAGTATTGATCTTGAACCTTAGCAGATTGTTCGATTTCCCAGAGAGTGGCTGCAGAGTTAGTAGCCTTCGTGAAGGATGTGGAGACACCTTTGTGCTCGTGTAAATTGTTGTTGTTTTGCAGCCAGTAAGTCGGAACCCTGTGGTTAAGAGTGCATCGAGCAGTGTTTCCATCAGACTTGATCCGTTGGTGGTTTCCTCAGTTGTCTAGTAGAGTTGAGCACTCTTCTTATGGTGAGCTCCTAGAGTAGAGCTAGCTGCTGCATGTTGAGAGAGCCGGTCAGAGTTTTGTTGAGCATCTAGTGGAGATGCAAGGGTAGGCGATGAGAGACTTGATTAGATGAGATGCCATAGGCAGGGTTGTTTGAGTTTTGAGTCCTTGTATGCCTAGCCAGAGTTTTTGTCACTTGAGGTTGTGACCTTGCTGGCCCAATTTGTAGTAAGATGTGGATTTGGTAGTAGTGGCACTGGAGGTGCATTGGTTGGTGTGCCGCTTTGGCACTAAGTCTGGTTCAGGCCTGAGTTTGGCACGAGTAGAACAAATGGTTCTATAACTCGTCCGGAGTTCAGCACTCCTTTAGCCTTTGGATCCGTTTGTGGCAGTTGCACCTGTTTAGGTCGTGCAAGAGGGCTAGTTCAGTGGTAGTCGTAGGACTACAAGCGAAAGGATGTTCGAGAGGAGCAGGAGCCTCTTGCCGAGTTCTTGGGGGTAAGAGTGCGTCAGTATGTTGACGGTTGTTAAGTGTTAGTGCGCGTGAGTCTCACGCTAGTGTTAAGGCCAAGGGATCTTTGTGGTTGGTAGTGCGGTCAACTACCTTCGAGTGCCTAAATCTGAGGAGAGTTGTGCATTGTAGATGCGAGCTTTTTCCAGCAGAGGGACCATGAGTTGGATGCCTATGAGATGAGCTGGATGCCTATGAGGTGAGTTGAATGCTTGTGAGATGAGTTGGATGCCGATGAGATAAGTTGGACGCCTTATGAGATGAGTTAGATGCCTCATGAGATGAGTTGGAGATCTTATCTGTAAAGCACACTTGGTAGAGACTTGGTATAAGGTAAGTTCGGTTTGGCATTGTTATGCTTTAGTAGAGCAAGGTTGCCACGACTTCAGTATCGTGTGGGGATGGAACTTTTGGTGTTCCTTTGGTTGATTGTATCTCTGCCAGAAGTTAGGGTTGCCTTTTGGAAAAGCACCTGTTAGTCTTGGATCTCTGAAGGAAGGTTGAGAGTTGTGCACACAAGTGTGTTTTGTGTGGTTCGTTCTGGTGGCGAGAGTTTCAGAACCATGTAGGGTTTGCATTGGAGAACTAGTGCTCAGTTCTTAGAGAAGTTGGACTCCAGGTGGATGTTGTAAGGCTTTAGTTGAGATTGTAAGGATATTGTGCTCGTAGTCGGGTTGTTGCTTAGGCAAGTTTTTTTGGGTTGGACCTAAGCTTGGTTGGAGTTCAGATGGTACTGAGCAAATGTGGTTGTAGCGAAGCCACGTAGTTCCTGACCGTAGTTGCTAAGAGTGTTGCTCGGAATCCTTACCCTGGGTGGAAGCTACGATGTGGCTGATGCTTTGAGTAGGAGGATGACACATTACGCCGTTTCGGTCTTTTGGTTTCGAGGTTCGGGAGCGAGCCAACATGGTTGTGATGATGGAAAAAGGAGTTGTTTATTCAGCGGTTGGTGTTTAGACCGCTTGACGACAAGTGTGTGTCGAGGGGTGCCAAGAACCCTTGTTGTGGAAAGCCTCACGAGCTCGGTCACTGACCTGTAGTGAGTTTCGGTTGGCAAGCCGGAGGCGTGTAGGTTGTAGCCTCGGATGAGTTCTTTGGCGATTGTGGTAGGATAGCAAGCTTGTAAGAACCCGACCCAAAACACGGTCCTAAACCTAGGTTCTCACTCAAGATGCAAGTTAAATACTTCATCAAGCGGTTTAGTGCTCATATTTAAAACCTTTCAAAACATTTAAAAGCGGGGACACTTAAAACATAAACAACAACCTTCATTTAAGGAAAGCCAAAAAAGTAAAACAAGCCTGGCCAATGTTTATAAAATCATACAATACAATTTAAACAACATTTAAAAACGTCCCCCTAGGACTCCTGTCCGTCTACATGCTGAACAAATTATGCAAACAATAAAGACAGAGTGCCATGCGGCTCCATGATCAATCGGCTCCCTCCGCTAGCCATCCGGTCTTTGTCCCAAGTTACCCGTGGAAAACCACGAGAAATAAGGGTGAGTATAAACATACTCAGTAAGAATCCCCAACCGGGGTACAATACGATACATCAATCATGTAACGGCCCAGGTTTTTCTTCCCGGTCTTCCAGGTATGCCCTAGGGGTATTTTGGTAATTTGGTCGGGCCGTCAGGGCCGTTTATGTCTTTTCTAGTTGCTAAAAATATTGGATGAATTTATGTAGGTTTGTGAGGCTTTGTGGAAGGGTTGAGCAAGGTTTGATGCAAAAGTAAAAATAAAAGGGAATTGTGTTTGCACTGGGGTTTGAACCAGTGTCTCCTAGAAAGCTTGTGGGGATGCGTGCTAGGTGAGCTAGTGAGAGCTCTTGTTGCTTCTTCCGGGTCATTTTATGGTTAGCCTTGGATTTTGGAGTTTTGTTGTATTTGGTTAAAAGAGAAAGGAAGCTAGGTTTGCATTTCTTCTCCAACACCTCACTTTGCCGCACAAGCCGACCTCCCGGCCAAATGCCAGATCCACCGCCGCCCAACTGCCGAGCGGCGGCGCCCAACCCGCACTGAACGGCTGTCGCGGCCACTCCGCCTTTTGCCGCCGCGACGCCCTCGACCAGCCAAAATGCACCAGATCCGGCCGAGGATCGCGAGATCGCTGTCGCCACGCCCAGTCCGTCGCCCGAATCTGTCGCCGTCGCACCAGCCTTATGCCGCGCGCCAGTCGCGGCCGAGGGAAGCCATCGCCCGGTCGCACTGATGAGCCCGTCGCGCGCAAGCACCGTCCAGATCTGCCGGCGGCACGCCCGAAACGCGTCGGTCACTCCTATCGCCGTCGCACCAAAGCAGCCGCCCAGATCCGTCCATCGCGCGCCCGAGCTTCGCGCAGCCCGAGCCGCCGCGCACCAGCGTTCGCGCAGCAGCAGCAGATCGCCGTGTCCGCGCGCCGCCGCTCGAGCCGCTTCGCCGCGCACGCCCGAGCGCTTCGCTCGTGCTCAGCCCTTGCTTCGCCAGCGCCGCGCGCGCCTTCGCCCGTCTGCCGTGCTCAGCCGCGTGTGTCCGCACATGCCCGCGCCCAGCCCTGCCCAGCGCACTACCAAGACACCAGCACTGCCACGGCTTTTCGGCCCGTGTCGTCGTGTGCCGTGAGTGCCCCGAGCCGAGCTCGCTTGTTTTATTATATTTTTAGGGCTATGATTGTGATTTCTATTGTGTTTGTTAGGTTCTCGTTAGCTAGCTCGGGATCGATCGCAGCGTAGGATTTTGTGTGTAGTTGCCTCCCGGCCAAGGTAAGGATTTCTTACCGGGTTGTGTGGACCTGCGATGTTCTATGTGATTGATGTTGTATGTTTGTTTGTGATTATCAGCATGTATAGTTTAGGTGCTCGTTGAATTCTCGATGGCATGACTTCGTATGTTGTTCTTTCATGTTAGTCCATGCTAGGTTGTTCCGTTACGGCATGCTCATATTCATTCTTGTTCACGTAGTACCATGCTAGGTCTGCTGTATTCTTTCGAGCACGTATTGGATTGTTTGCTTGATTGTTAAGGCGGGTTAGAATTCGGTAGATAGCATCATCCGGGCCCGATGCATAAAGTATCTTGCATCTATGGCAAGGACGTTCGAGACGAGTTCTCCGTCCTTGGACCCCGTGAGGATTAGCTATCCCAACCGGTAGGCCCCGCAATCTTGGGTGAGGGTGGTAGTCTTAGCGATGCCCCAACGGTCGGGATGATGACTTGGCAATGCCTAGTCCCCGACACGGCCAGACGCTCTTCTCGGTGTGTTCGGTAGTAGCTCTTGATTGCCACTGTTAAGGTAAGGGCGGCTTCTGGTGTAAGCCTACCACGACCCGTTCCTTAGCCTCAAAGTGCGGTGGTACAGGTGACATAGTTCACGTGTCCGTGTCTCACACCCCTATGTCGGTGACACCGATCCGTAGAGATTTAGTTAGGCGTGGTATCCGGATATGGGCGGCTTGCCATTAGACCCGGCACCCCCATAGTCCTGTGGAAGCACGCGGTGCATGCTTACGCTCATTACAGACGCCGGCCGAGAGCTCCTCGGGATCTTGAGCTAGTGTACCTTTCGTGACGATGAGATGAGCGGTGAGGCCGAGACTTGTTTCTCGTATAGGGCGTATTGTGTGGTGGATTTATTTCCTGACTAAGACCACGAGTTGGCATCCGAGGTCCAAGTGTGGACTTAAGCTATGTGCTCTATTCGTGTTTATACTCATAGCTTGCGTACAATCTTCTAGATGATCATGTATATCGTATTGTACCCCTGCTTGGGGATTCTTACTTGAGTAATTCGTTACTCACCCTTATTCTGTGGTTTTCCACGTGTAACCAAGGCGCGAGACATGATGGTGAAGGAGGAGCCGTGATCATGGAATCCTGCTTGTCATCTCGACCATTTTATTATATCATGACTCTTGACTTTTGTTATTTCCCTGAATGCATGTAGACGGGCACGAGCCCTAGGATGTTTTTCTTACGTTTTATGGATTCCAAAGATATTTGTACTTGTGGATTGTTTAAATGGTTTAAATAAATCTCATCGTCAGTATGCTTTTAGAAATGTATGTTTTGGTTGTTGAATGTTTCTGTTTTTACTTGGGATCCAAAATATATTTTTCATAATGTCTTTTATTTTCAACACATGCATTGGGGTAAAGGCCCATTTAGAGCCCCTTTTGGGTCGGGTCTTTCTGATTGGTATCGAGCTCGAGTCATAGATTCTCAGAGTGACCTTTTGTTGTAGGTCGTTTTTCCATGATCATCAAGACTCCGGCGACCATCAGTGCGCGCCTAAGTTTACTATTTGTTGTTGAAAAAGGGTTAAGAATTTACAATACATGTCATCTTGTGTATGCCTTGTGTAGTGTTGTGGAGCGGAGACGAAAGCGAGTTCTCGACTTCGTTGTTGGTTTGGGCTTAGTGAGCCATCATGCCAACTTTCATGATCGCGAAAGCGATTTGTTTAGCGGCTTGTTGAGGTATCCAGATAGATTCGGATGCCCCGGGACATCGTTCCAGAGGGAGGCGAGCTTAGACTCCGTTGGCCATTTGTGGCCTAGTTCTTTATTTTTTCCCCTAGTGAGAGGGTGGTGGTGCTTCGTGCGGTCGCCAAGATGTTGATCGCACCCGCAGGAGCAGGGCGCTTGGCATGTCCGACCGAGGGAGTTGGACCGATCGTGTTGATGTTGAGGCCGCGTCCGGGGTTGTTAGGCCCGCATGCGGTTTTAGCCGGCGGTTGTGTTGCCTAGAGGAGGGGGTAGAGGCTAGCGGCGCCTCAGTGAGACTCCTTGAGCGAGTGTGCTCCACCCATGAGAGATTTGATGGCGAGTCTTTAGCTATCGTCGAGAGCGGAGACCCAGCGCGATTTGTAAGCGCGTAGTGAGGAGTCCCGGCACGATTAGCCCAAATTGACGAGTTTGTTTCAAATTTTTCCCCAGTAGCTCTTGTAGCCCCGAGGTTCTCGGGAGGGCATGATCGCAGTTTATTCGGATGAGTTTGTTGGCGTTGATGGAGACGCCTGTGTTGGCAAATGGATGCCTGTAGAGCTCGATGTTTTAGTAAGTCCTACTGCTAGTAGTAAAGTAGTTGGCGAGTTTGAGTTTAGCATCCGTGTGTGGGATGCCCCGCTGCTTCAAAGGCCGAGGTGTGCCGTTCTGTCTTTGCTTGGTTCATCGGATGGTGGTGGAAGTCCCTTGTGAGAGGTGGACTAGCGAGTCTCCACCATCGCCCGATTGTTTGGCAAGTTGCCGTGTTAGTGGCTTGAGGCGGATGAAGGGTCATCTTTGCCCCCTGCGAGCCTCTTTGTTGTTTAACAACCCAGCTTCCTCGGATGTGGATTTGGTAGTAGTAGCACTTGAGGTGCATTGGTTGGTGTGCCACTTTGGCACTAAGTCCAGTTCGAGCTTGAGTTTGGCTTGGCATAGCGAGATGGTTCTATGCCGTTCGAGTTCAGCGTACTCCTTTAGCCTTGGATCTGTTTATGGCGCTTGCACCCGTTTAGGTCGTGCGGAGGACTAGTTCGGTGGTAGTCGATGGACTACAAGCGAAAGGATGCTCGAGAGGAGCCGGAGCCTCTTCCCATGTTTCGGAGGTTGAGTAAGTCGGCGAGTTGCCGTTGGTAAATGTTGGTGCGCGTGAGTCTCGCGCTAGTGTTAAGGCCAAGAGATTTTCTTTGTGGTTGGTAGTGCGGTCAACTATCTTCGAGTGCCTAAATCGAGGAGAGTTGAGCATTGTAGATGCGAATTTGGTCCAGGTGAGGACCATGAGTTGGATGCTTTTGAGGCGAGATGAGTGATGCCTTGCGAGAGGTTTTGGATGCCTTAGGGTAAGCACCCTTGGTAGAGGCTTGGTACAAAGTAAGTTTGGTTTGGCATGATTATGCTTTGGTAGAGCAAGGTTGCCTCGACCTTCGAGTATCGTGTGGAGATGGAACTTTTGGTGTTCCTTGGATTGTTTGTATCATTGCCGGGAGTTATCGTTGCTTTGTGGAAAAGCGCTTGTTAGTCTTGGATCTCTAAAGGAAGGTTGGGAGTTGTGCACACAAGTGTGTTTTGTGTGGTTCGTTCCGTGGCGAGAGTTTCGAGATCCATGTAGGGTTTGCTTTGGAGATCTCGTGCTCGGTTCCTTGAGAAGTTGGACTCAGTGGTTGTTGTAAGGCTTGGGTTGAGGTGGTAAGGATACCGTGCTCGTGGTATCAAGTTGTTGCTTAGGCAAGATTTGTTAAGTTGGGCCTAAGCTTGGTTGGCGGATCTTCTTGTTGATCGTTGGTTGGAGTTCATTGGAAACCGAACAAGAGCGGTGGTAGCTAAGCCGCGTGGTTTCCGATCGACATGGCTAAGAGAGTTGTTCGGATCCTTCCTTGGGTAGAAGTTATGTTGTGGCCGATGCTTTGAGTAGGAGGATGGCGCGTGCAGTAGCGTTTGGGTCCTCTAGGTTCCCAAGGAGTTGGAGTTGGCCAGCATGGTTGGGATGCTTTGAAATTGGAGTTGTTTGTTCAGCGGTTGTCCATTAGATCGTATGCCAAAGTGTGTGTGTGTCGGGTTGCCGAAGAACCCTAGGTTGTGGAGAGCCTCTCCAAAGCTCAGGTCGAGCCCGGCTAGTGAGTTTCAGTTGGCTAGCTGGGGCGTGTAGTTTGTAGCTGGGTGGAGTTGCTAGCGCGTCTTGGTAGACTAGCAAGCTAGTGTTTATTTGGAGTAAAGTCCGTAGTGGTTTTGGTGTGGTGGCAAGTTGATGCTTGGTGTTGACCAAGGTGTGGATTGGAGTTGCTAGAGTTTAGTTTTGCTCGTGGGGGCAAGTGGTTTGTGCCATGTTGGTTGTTTTTCCCTGTTTCCGGGATGTTGAGTTGCCCCGCTTGGCATTTGGAGGTTCATCGAGATGGACCCTTGTTGTGCCCCGTGAGATTAGATGTTGTTGCTCGGTGGAGCAAGACAGTGGAGCGTATGTGGAGTTCTCTCGTCCGTTGGTTGTCCGCTTGTATGAGCCGTTTCCTTGAGGGAGTTGTCGAGTTACTCCCTTGGTCTTGGAGTTAATGGTGGAAGCGCTAGCTTGAAGGAAAAGTTTGTTGGTCGCTTGGAAGTAGTCGTTGTCCAGTTAAGCGGATTCTTGGATGGTGTTCTAGAGGCTGCGCAGTAAGGTTGTTCTGCCTCTTATGAGTGTTTGGCCTAGTTGGTTAAGATTTTTGTGTGTTGGCATGGAAGATGTTGCACCTTTGTAGTGGAAGAACTCCTTTGTATCGGTTGTGGGTTGAGGTTGCACCATTGTGGATGGATTAGGGTCTTGACATTTTGAGGATCTTTGCTTTGGTTAGTGTGGTTTGTGCTCTGCCACCATTATTGGTAACTGGTTCTGGTAGTTGGTGTTGACCGAGTAGTGGAGTTCCGTTTATGAGGTTTCGGTGGGAAGGTGCAATAAGCCTAAGCTAGAGGTTAAGCTTTGTATGTGTTATCGTTTGGACTTGTGAGATGTGCTTCATATTTGAGGCAAGCTTCGTTCCGTTGCTTGCATGGAGGTAGGCTTGGTGGAGGAGCCCATTTAGGCCGCCGATTTTGGCGGTGACTTGTCCGGCCAGTGATTTGAGCCAAGCTAGAGTTGAGTGGATTGGCATAGCTATGTAGTTTGTAGTTGTTTGGGCTTCCGAGATCGTAGCACTCAAGTTGTTGGTTTGAAGGAGTTCGTGTGGAAGTGGCGGTTTGTCGAGGTTGTTGTGTGAGTTCGGATTTTTGGTGACTGGTTTTACGTAGCTAGAACTACGCACCTCGCCCAGTGGAGATGTCATTCTGTGGAGTAGTGGCATGTCGGTTTGAGCCGGAGTTGTTGGCTCCAGTGTGTGGCAACAAAGATTTTTCTAGGTAGTGCGTGATGAACCGTGGTTCTGAGAGCGTTGTTAAGAGGCTTATGAGCCGGGTGCGATTCAGTAGTGTTTTCACCCTCTCGACCGATGGTCTTTTGGGAGGAGTGATCCGAACCTTTGGAGCTTGTTGCGAGTTGGTGTTTCCGTGATTAGGCAAATGGAAGACTAGAGTGGTTTATGAGGTTGCCTTTGGTTGCGCTTCTCGTGATCGATTCTCGTAGTTCCATTGAGGCATTGCAAGGTAAGTATTGCGAGCTTCGGTGTTACTGGGGAAAAGGTTGGTGGCCATCAATTTTGTTTTGGGTCTGAGTTCTTGCATTTGACCGGAGGTGATGTGCGGGAGTTTAGAGCTAGTGTTGTTAGCTCAGAGCAGAGCAGCGAAAAAGTTACGCCCGATGTTCGGCGTCGAGTTTTAGAGTTTGAGGTTCGGCAATGCGTAGTTTTAAAGTTGTGCCGTTGTGAGTTGTGTTGAGGTTTGGTAAGCGGGAGAAGTGGAGCCTCCGTTGTTGGGCCATTTGAGATTCTCGAAAGGATTGGCGAGTTGCATATTGGTTAGCTCTTTCTGTCATTGTCACCGTGTGCGATGTTCTCTTGTATCGGTGTGAGGCGGTATGTGTCGGACCCATCGCTCATTGTGGACTTTGGGCCCCTGCACCTGAATGAGGATTTGAGCTTGAGAAGAAGTCGGTGGGGATCCTTGCATTCGAGACTAAGACATTGCGTGTCGTGAGATTCGGTTGGTAAAAGTTCGGTGGAGGAGTCGAGTTCCGAGGAAGCCACTTGGGAGCGGGAAGACGAGATGAGATTGCATTATCCCGAGAAATGCTCCAATCTTAAGGACTTTCGAGGACGAAAGTCATAAAAAGGAGGGAATATTGTAACGGCCAGGTTTTTCTTCCCGGTCTTCCGGTATGCCCTAGGGGTATTTTGGTAATTTAGTCGGTAAGTCGGGGCCGTTTATGTCTTTTCTAGTTGCTAAAAATATTGGATGAATTTATGTAGGTTTGTGAGGCTTTGTGGAAGGGTTGAGCAAGGTTTGATGCAAAAGTAAAAATAAAAGGGAATTATGCTGCAGCTGGGGTTTGAACCCGGGTCTCCTAGAAAGCTTGTGGGGATGCGTGCTAGGTGAGCTAGTGAGAGCTCTTGTTGCTTCTTCCGGGTCATTTTATGGTTAGCCTTGGATTTTGGAGTTTTGTTGTATTTGGTTAAAAGAGAAAGGAAGCTAGGTTTGCATTTCTTCTCCAACACCTCACTTTGCCGCACAAGCCAGCCTCCCCAGCCAGCAGATCCACCGTCGCCCAACCGGCCGAGCAGCACGCCCAACCCGCACTAAGCGGCTGTCGCGACCACCGCGCTTTGCCGCCGCAGACGCCCTCGACCAGCGAACTGCACCAGATCCGGCCGAGGATCGCCAGATCGCTCGTCGCCGCCCCCCAGTCCGTTGCCCGAATCTGCCGCCGTCGCACTAGCTTGTCGCCACGCCAGTCGCGGCCCGAGGAAGCCATCGCCCGATCGCACCAGATGAGCCCGTCGCGCGCCAAAGCAGCCGTTCGGATCTGCCTGAGCGGCACGCCGCCCGAACGCGTCGGTCAAATTTCCGCCGCCGTCGCACACCAAAGCCACCCGCCAGATCCGTCCATCGCGCGCCCGTTCTTACGCGCGAGCCCGCCGTCGCACGGATTCGCGCGCGCGAGATCGCCGTGTCCGCGCGCCGCTCGCTCGAGCCGCTCGCCAGCACGCCCAGACGCTTCGCTCGTGCTCGGCCGCTTCGCCAGCGCCCGCGCGCCTTCGCCCGTCTTGCGTGCTCCAATACAGAACGTGTCGCGCCTGTAAGCCACGCCCCCCCACTGCCAGCGCCAGCCAGCCGCACTGAGCCGCAACAAGAAGACTCACCCGTGTCGTCGTGTGCGTGTGTGAGTGCCCGAGCCGAGCTCGCTTGTTTTATTATATTTTTAGGGCTATGATTTTGATTTCTATTGTGTTTGTTAGGTTCTCGTTAGCTAGCTCGGGATCGATCGCACGTAGGATTTTTGTGTGTAGTTGCCTCCGGCCATGGTAAGGATTTCTTACCGGGGTTGTGTGGACCCTACGATGTTCTATGTGATTGATGTTGTATGTTTGTTTGTGATTATCGCGCATGTATAGTTTAGGTGCTCGCTTACAATTCTGGTGGCATGACTTCGTATGTTGTTCTTTCATGTTAGTCCATGCTAGGTTGTTCCGCTTACGCATGCTCATATTCATTCTTGTTCTGTAGTACCATGCTAGGTCTGCTGTATTCTTTCGAGCACGTATTGGATTGTTTGCTTTGATTGTTAAGGCGAGTTAGAATTCGTAGATAGCATCATCCGGGCCGATGCATAAAGTATCTTGCATCTATGGCAAGGACGTTCGAGACGTTCTCTCCGTCCTTGGACCCGTGAGGATTAGCTATCCCAACCGGTAGGCCCCGCAATCTTGGGTGAGGGTGGTAGTCTTAGCGATGCCCCAACGGTCGGGATGATGACTTGGCAATGCCTAGTCCCGACGGCACCGCACCACGTCCTCGGTGTGTTCGGTAGTAGCCCTTGATTGCCACTGTTAAGGTAAGGGCGGCTTCTGGTGTAAGCCTACCACGACCCGTTCCTTAGCCTCAAAGTGCGGTGGTACAGTGACATAGTTCACGTGTCCGTGTCTCACACCCCTATGTCGGTGACACCGATCCGGAGATTTAGTTAGGCGTGGTATCCGGATATGGTCAGCTTGCCATTAGACCCGCACCCCATAGTGCGTGGAAGCACGCGGTGCATGCTTACGCTCATTACAAATACCGACCGGAGAGCTCCTCGGGATCTTGAGCTAGTGTACCTTTCATATCGACAGTAGACAGGCTAAGGCCGAGACTTGTTTCTCGTATAGGGCGTATTGTGTGGTGGATTTATTTCCGGACTAAGACCCTGAGTTGGCATCCGAGGTCCAAGTGTGGACTTAAGCTATGTGCTCTATTCTGTGTTTATACTCATAGCTTGCGTACAATCTTCTAGATGATCATGTATATCGTATTGTACCCCGGTTGGGGATTCTTACTGAGTAATTCGTTACTCACCCTTATTCTGTGGTTTTCCACAGGTAACCAAGGCGCGAGACATGATGGCTGAAGGAGGAGCTGTGATCATGGAATCCTGCTGTCATCTCTGACCATTTTATTATATCATGACTCTTGACTTTTGTTATTTCCCCTGAATGCATGTAGACGGGCACGGAGCCCTAGGATGTTTTTCTTACGTTTTATGGATTCCAAAGATATTTGTACTTGTGGATTGTTTAAATGGTTTAAATAAATCTCTCGATCGTAGTATGCTTTTAGAAATGTATGTTTTGGTTGTTGAATGTTTCGCTTTTTACTTGGGATCCAAATATATTTTTCATAATGTCTTTTATTTTCAACACATGCATTGGGGTAAAGGCCCATTTAGAGCCCCTTTTGGGTCGGGTCTTTACAAATCATCCGCACCCTAGTATACATGCAAACAACAGCTACCAACACAGATCATAGCTCAACGAGCTTACAAGGCGAGAATCTGGAATCCTCGAAGTCTCCTACTTCCGCCTAATGATTGGCTCTCATAACCAATCCCGGACATCTTCGAGGGTCTTTCTCCCTCGGCCAATTGATCACTCAAAACCGATCCCAAAGATGTCCGACACCCTCTAGGTCTTTCTCCTCGACCATATGATCACCAAAAGCCAATCCCAATGGGTGTCCTCAAGGGCCTCTTACCCTCGCTAACAAATCTGGACTATCGGAGAGTACCCAAGTCCGGCTCTAAACGGAAGGAACCGTGTACTCACGAACATTAGCCCGGGAGCTCTCCGAACCGCGACTAACGCGTGTCTTGCGCGCACACCGCATGCCGCCGCAACCGGCGTAAATGTGGGGGCCTAAGTACAAACTACGCGGGCGTGCACGCATGCCTAAAGACTCGAAAACGGTGTCACCGAACACGAGTGCGAGGCCTTCGACACTCATCTGCGCGGCAAATGTACCACCGACGAAGCTAAGAACCGCCAAGGCAGGCTTGCACCTTTGGCGGGGTTCCGCCTAGCAGTGCTACAAACTAGGCTTATGTCGATGTGGTAGCTAAATCCACATCGGCTGCCGGGGGGAAGCAATGTACGTTATGCTTCGCTCTACTCCCGACCGGTGGGGACAAAGTACGTTATGTCCGCTCTCAGCCTCTAGATGATGACAAACTCTACTATACTAGCTAAGAGTACAAAATAACTGATTCCTGGCTAGACATACATATCAACATCAATCACACATAACCTAGCATGATACTACGAACTTAAAGCAGGAATCTCAAGCATGCTGGAAGAACAATCCTAGCATGGCACTAACATGTACAAACAGGCAAACATGCTAGCAAGAATGCAATCACAAGCTGTCCTATCCACTAATCATGTTCATAGAAGTAAACATGCATATAAGGCACAATCAAGAAAGAATCGTAGGGTCCACACAACCACGGTAAGAAATCATTACCTGGAAACAAGCAGAAAATAACTACCATAAGCCAACCAAGCGACTCCCAAGCTTCTAAGTGAACCCGAGCAACCTAAGAATTTAATAAAAATATCCTAATTAAATAACAACAGCCAATCAACTTAGGGTCCAAAAGAGTGGAGGCTCAGGAATTACCAACCGAGAAGGTATAAGGTCTCGGCCCCAACAATTTTGGCAAAACAGGCTCTGAGAGCAAGTGGGCGGCAGAGGGGCGTGTGTGGGCGGCAGCGCAGACGGGCGCCGCTGGCGCGGCAAGGCGGCGCTGGCTTTGGCACGCTTAGCGCGGCGAGGGACCCGGCGCTGCACGGCGACACTGGCGCTGGCGCGGCAAAGGATGAGCGCGCGGACGGGCGTTGGCCACACGGTTGTGCAGCAGCCTTGACGGCAGCTGCTGGGCGCGGCGAATCGGCGTCACGCGTGGCGAGCGACGACTCGATCGGGCGCGCGCTGGGCGCTGGGCGACGGGCTCGCTGCCGCGACAGCGTCTGGGCGCTTTGGCTGGGCGACAGAGCCGATGGTCGGGCGAGGCTGGCGATGGCTTGGCGACAGGGCGATGATGGCGGCAGGGCCGCCGGGCTGGTGGCTCGAGGCGGCTCGGTGCGGCTCGGTTGGTTTTCTTGGTGAGGTCGGCAAGGAGAGAGAGAGAGAAAGAGAGAGAGAGAGAGAGAGAGAGAGAGAGAGAGAGAGAGGTAAAACAAGGGGAATGAGATTTTCTTGATTTTCTTTCCTTTTCCTAATTTAAATAGGTCTTGGTAACCTAAATCTCTTCCCCGGGCTTCGTCCTTCGAGTCCCGGCTGAAGCAACCTTTTCTCCTTATTAAAACTCATTTAAACCAAGCTCCCAAATCACCATCAAGGGCAAGGGTTCAAATCCCAATGGAAGCACTTAAATTAACAATAATTTTGTTAATTACCAAATCACCTCCAAACTTCCAACCAACTAGCCCGAACTTCTTGGGTCCTGCAACCAACAACAATCAAGCCTCGACAAGGGCAGGAGTGACCCTGGAATCCTGAAAATCCACAAAACCCTAACCGGGGGCAAAAAGACCAAAATACCCCTAAGGGTTAAAATAGCTCTAATGGCCCAACCGAACATCCGCATAATGTCCCGAAAACACCTGGGAAACCGAAATAGAAAACTGGGCCGTTACAAAGCTAGAGCTTGTTTGAAGTAGAGTCCGGATTGGTTCCGGTGTGGTGGCAAGTTGGTGCTTGGTGTTCACCAAGGTGTGGATTGGAGTGCTAGAAGTAAGTTTTGCTCGTGGGGCGAGTGGTTCGTGCCTTGTCGGTTGTTTTTCCTATTTCCAGGATGTTGAGAGTTGCCCTCCTCTGGTGTTCGGAGGTGAGTTTTGGCTAGCTTGTGGTTGGCGGTTCAGTCTATCGTGGAACCCCCCCATTGTTGCCCCCGTGAGATTTAGATGTTGTTGCTTTAGCGGAGCAAGACAGCGAGCGTGTGTGGAGCTCTCTGTCCTTCGGTTGTCCGCTTGTAAGAACCGTTTCCTCATAGGAGTTGTGAGGTTACTCTCTTGGTCTTGGAGTTGATGGTGGTGGTGCTAGCAAGAGGGAAAAGTTTGTTGGCTGCTTGGAAGCAGTTGTTTGTCCAGTTAAGCGGACTTTTGAGTGTTGTTCAGGAAGTTGCAGTAGGGTTGTTCTGCCTCTTGTGAGTGTTGGGCCTTGTCAGCTAAGGTACTTTGTGTGTTTGGCCTGGGAGCTGTTGCACCTTTGTAGTTGAGGAACCCCTTTGTATCAGTTGTGGTATGAGGTTGCACCATTGTGGCTGGATTAGGGTCTTGACCTTTGAGGGATCCTTGCTGGTTAGTGTAGCTTGTGCTCTGTCAGCCATTGTTGGTATTCTTGTTCTTGGAAGTTGGTGTTAACCGGGTAACGGCGTCCTGTTTGTGAAATTTCGGTGGAAAGGTGCAATAAGCCTAAGCTAGAGGGTTAAGCATGTATGTGTTATCGTTTGGACTTGTGAGATGTGTTTCATATTTGAGGCAAGCTTCGTTCTGTTGCTTTCATGGAGGTAGGTTGGTGGAGGGAGCCCTCTGGGGCTCGGTTGATAGCAGGTTGACTTTTTCAGTCAGTGCTCTAGGTCGAGCTAGAGTTCAGTGGAATGGCGTGGTTATGCAGTGTGCGGTTGGTTAGGCTACCGCGTTCATAGCACTCAAGTTGTTGGTTTGTAGGTTTCCGTGTGGGAGCTGTCAGTTAGTTGAGGTTGTTGTGCGAGTTCGGATTTTTGGCAGATTAGTTCAGTGGCTAGAGCTCGCACCTCGTTCCGGTGGAGATGTCATTGCTGTGGAGTAGTGGCATGCCAGTTTCAGGCTAGAGTTGTTGGCACCAGGGTGTGGCAACAAAGGTTATTCTAAGCAGTGCATGGAAGGACTGTGGTTCTAGAGAGCGTTGTTAATAGGCTTATGAGCCGAGTGCAGTTCTAATAGTGTTTTCACCCTCGGACCGATGGTCTTTTGGGAAGAGTGAGCCAGATCCTTCAGAGCTTGTTTAGAGTTGGTGTTTCCGTGGTTAGGCAGCGGGAGACCAGTGTTGGTTTTATGAGGTTGCCTTGGGTTGTAGTTCTCAAATGATCGATTCTTGTGGTTCCGTTGATGCGTTGTATAGTAGATGTTGCGTGTTTCTAGTGTTCAGGAAAAGATTGGTGGCCGTCGCTTCTTTTGGGGCTTCGAGTTCTTGCACCACTGACCAGCGATCAAAGGCAAAAGTTTAGAGCTCGTTTGTTGGTAGCCCAGAGCAGGCAGAAGTGTTACGCCGATGTACGGAGTCGAGATTTAGAGTTTGAGGTTGGACAGTACGTGTTTTTAAGGTTGCACCGATGTGAGGTGTGTTGAGGTTTGGTAAGCGAGGGAAGTGGAGTCCCCGTTTTGTTGGACCATTTGAGATTCTCGAGAGGATTGGCAGAGTTGCATATCGGTTAGTTCTTTCCTGTCATTGTCAGCTGTACAGTGTTTTCTTGTATCGATGTTGAGGCAGTATGTGCCGGACCCATCGCTCATTGTGGACTTTGAGCCTTTGCAGCTGAATGAGGATTTGAGCTTCGAGGGGAAGCCTGTGAGTGTTCTGGTCTTTGAGACGACGTCGTTGCGTAATCGTGAGCTCCGTTTGGTAAAATTTCAGTGGAGGAGTCAGAGTTTAGAGAAAGCCGCTCGTGAGCGGGGAGGACGAGATGAGATTGCGATATCTGAGTCATTTGATCTAAGGACTTTCGAGGACGAAAGTCATAAAAAGGAGGGAATATTGTATCGGCCCAGGTTTTCATCCCGGTCTTCCAGGTATGCCCTAGGGGTATTTTGGTAATTTGGTCTAGCCGTCAGGGCCGTTTATGTCTTTTTCAGTTGTTAAAATTATTGGATGGACTTAAGTAGGATTTTGATGCTTGATGGATGTGTTTGGGTATGGTGAGATGCAAAAGAAAAATTGAGGAATAAAGGTGTGTTTGTTGGGATTCGAACCCGGGATGCTAGGAAGTTAGGTGGGTGGAGTGGCCAGTTGAGCCACAACAGGTTCTTGCTGCTCTTTCCGCGGCATGTCTTGGTTAGCCTTGCGTCCTTGGGATTTTGGTGCATTTGATTAAAAGAAAGGAAATTAGGTTTGAGTGTCTTCTTCTCCAAAACCCCCTAGCCGCCCAAGCTTCTCTACCAAGCCCCCTTGCCGTGATCTTCTTCCCAAACTCCATCGAGCGTCGTCCCGCCCGAGCGGCAAAGAAATTTCAAATGAGCAAAGAGTCGCCGCAAGCAGCTCTTGTGCCGCACCAGCCATCGCCATCGCGCCAACAAATTTCAACCATCACCACATCGCCCGGCCGAGCAGCCCAGACGCCTGTCGCTCAGGCGCCGACGCGCCAGCGGCGATCAGCGTTGCGGCCGTCCCCGAGCGAAAAGCGCGTCGGCCCACGCGCCCACCGCGCCCGCCCAGCGCGCCGTCGCTCGTCCGAGCTAAGCGCGACAAACGTGTCGCGCCGCTCCTTTTTCGTCGGGCGCGGCCCGGCGCCAGACGCGACGTCCGTGTCCCGCACGCTCGCGTCTGCTTGTCTGCACCCAGCCAGCCCGTCCACGGGCGCGCGCGCACTCTACCGCCCATCGGCGCCAACAGCGACCACGACCATGCACTGTGCGTCCGTCCGTCGTCGCCACCGTGCCGTGTGTGTGAGTTGCTCTCGAGCCGAGCCTGTTTATTTTATTATATTTAGGTATATGGATTGTGATAATTATTGTGCTTGTTAGGTTTTCATTAGCTAGCTCGGGATCGATCGCAGCTTAGGATTCTTGTGTGTAGTTGCCTTCCGACCGGGTAAGGATTTCTTACCGGAGTTGTGTGGGCCCTGCGATATTATATGTGATTGCTGTTTGTATGCTTGTTTGTGTTTATCAGCATGTTTAGTGATAGGTGCTCTGCTCAATTCCCGACCGCATGATTTCTTATGTTGTTTCTCATGTTAGTCCATGCTAGGTTGTTCCGTTCTGGCATGCTCGTTATCTGTTTTTGCTTCGTAGTATCATGCTAGGTTCGTTGTATCTATTGAGCACGTATTGAATTGTTTGCTGTTGATGTTATAGTTTAGAGTTCAGATAGGTAGCATCATCCGGGCCAGGATGCATAAAGTACCTTGCATCCACGGCAGGGACATACGAGGCAGTACTCCGTCCCTGATCCCCCGTTAGGGTTTAGCTAATCCTAACGATAGGCCCTGCAATCTTGGGTGAGGGTGGTAGACTGTTAAATGCCTCAACGGTCGGGATGATGACATGGCATTGCCTTGTCCCCGACAGTAGCCACATCCTCAGCGTGTTCGGCAATAACCTTTGATTGCCACCTGTTAGGGCAAGGACCCTTTCCTGGTGTAAGCCTACCACGACCGGTTCCTTAGCCTCAGGTGCGGTGGTTCAGGCTGACATAGTTCACGTGTCCAGGTCTCACACCCCTATGTCAGTGACACCGATCCAGAGATTTAGTTAGGCATGGTGACTGGACCTGGGCAGCTTGCCACTAGACCCGGCACCCCCCACGGTTTGCAGTACCATGCGGTGCGCGCATACGCTCATTATAGCGCCGACTGGAGAGCTCCTCGGGATTGTGAGCCAGTGCACCTTTCGTATCGACAGTAGATAGGCTGAGGCCGAGACTTGTTTCTCGTATAGGATTGTATCATGAGGTGGATTATTCCGGAGTAAGACCCTGAGATGGCATCCGAAGTTTTTGTTTGGATTTAAGCTATGTGCTCTCTCTGTGTTTATATTCATAGGTTGCATACCTTTCTGCTAGATGACCATGTATATCGTATTGTACCCCGGTTGGGGATTCTTACTGAGTAATTCGTTACTCACCCTTATTTTGTGGTTTCCCACAAGTAACCATGGTGCGAGACAGGATGGCTGGAGGAGGAGCTGTGATCATGGAAACCCGTTGTTCGAACTCTGACTTTATGTCTATGATTCTTTGTGTTTTATTTTCCTCTGAATGCATGTAGTTGGGCAAGGAGCCCTAGGTTGTTTCATGATTTGTTTTTCCGGATTCTAGCAATCATTGTAACTATTGGAAAGTTTTGAATGTTTTAAATAAATCTCTGATTAGAGTGAGTTTTGGAAATGTATTTGTCTTGGAACAGGTGCTTGGAAACAGGGACAGGTTTCAGGAATTTTATGTTGACTTTTCAAATGGTTGTTTGTATGTTTTTGTTTTCACTTAGAATCAAAAAAACCATTCCTGCATATTGATTTTAGTTTTGATTGCATGCATTGAGGTAAAGGCCTATTTTAGAACCCCATTTGGGTCGGTCTTTACATCTTACCCTCGCCAAGATGTTCCTAAGACAATGGGAGAGTACCCGAAGTTAGGCTCTAAACAAGAACGGAAGCGGTGTCACTGATCTACAAGAAAGTAACCTAGCATGATACCACGAACTTAAAGCAGGAATTACAAAACATGCTGGAAGAACAAACCTAGCATGGCACTAACATGTGGAAACAAAGTAAACATGCTAGCAGAGATGAACAACAAGGCAACCCTATCCAGTAACATGCTCATAACAATTAACATATACAAACAAAGAATGCAACCAAGACATATCGCAGGGCCCACACAACCCTGGTAAGAGATCCTTACCTGAAAAGAAAGCAGATAAACAACATAAAAGTGCTCCTTGAGCTGCAGAGTCTCACAACCTAATAAAGCATACAACATACAATTAAACCTAGCTAGCTAAACACTTAACTATGAACTATAAACTAGAAGCAAAGGATTCAAGAGACTACCCCTACTTGCACCTAGTGCTCTCGGCCAAGCACTAAAGAAGCTAAAGGAGCTCTCGGCCACTCCTTGCATGATGGGTCTCGGCAGGGTCACACAAACAAAACACAAGTTAGTACTTAGTCCAAAGGGAGGCAACACCTTCCAAGCTACTTGTAGCTCTCGGCCAAACCAACACAACAAGTACACAAGCTTACCTAGATAAATTCGGCAAAGTCTCCAAGGATGCAAGGAGGTCTTGGCCAAGGTGGATGCATAAGCTAGGAGGATTCGACTAGGGCTAGATTTGCACAAGGAAGAAGAGCTTTGTTAGATCTACACAACCATGACACTAGTCAAATAAAAAACACCATCAAGCTTACCTTGGAGCTCTCGACAATGGAGGTTGGAAGAGGAGTGTGATTTCGGATCCAAACCAACTAGGGAAAGGGCAAGTGATTTCGGCTACCAAGCAACTAGAAGAGATCTTGAACCCAAATGCACAATAGCTCTCGAATCTACAATGGAGAAGAGAAGAAGAACTTCTCTTGGTTAGATCTTGGTTTTGGCCATGACTAGGAGAAGAAGGAAAAAGAGTTTGCAAAGACTAACCTTGGAGAAAATCCCAAAAGCTTGAAGCAAGAAGCAAGGAGCAAGGAACAATGAGCAATGGAGCTTGAAGAATTCTGCCAAGAAGAAGAGAAATGGGGGAGTGAGGGTCGGCCAAGAGGGGAAGGAGAAAGAATTAGATGAAACCCTTCTTTTCTTTTTCTTATTTTAAAAATGATAAAATCCAAAAATCCCACCTTCAAATCCTAGCTTGAGCACTTTTAAAATCCCTTTAATTTTTCCTTCATTTGGCTCAAATCCACCTTCGAAACCACCATTGTTCGAATCCTAGCTCCAACACAATTATTCTTTTTTTTTTTTTTCTTTTAACCGGAAAGCCTCCAAACTTCTCAAAAAGCCACTCTTGTTCTGGAACTGGAAACCGAATAATAACTGAGAAACTGGAATAGATTTCTAGGCCGTTACACCAAACTTCCCAATTTTCCTTTGTTGGGTTCAAGAAAGTCATAGTTGCTTTAATTGAAGTAATTTCAAATTTGAATTTCAAGCAACCTATTTGACTTTTGAAATAACACCTACAAGGAAAGTTTAAACAAGGATTTTGGTATCCATTTCTTGGGTCCTTCATTGTTAGCTATGATGGATTTTGGAACCCATTTCAAATTGGAACTAATATTTCTAATATTCAACTTAAGAAAATAACAACTATAATAATTATAACTAATATTACCACAAGAATAACAAACAACCTTTGGTAAGAATTTATTTTCACAAAATGATTTCGCACAATATTTTTCTTAAATAAATTCTTTTTATGATCATTTTTTAATTTAAAGTAATTTGGTCTAATATGACCTATAACTCCACAATAATAACATATGGGTACAAATCTTGACTTCATATGCACATTTCTAGAATTTTCAAGATTCGTCACAAAATTAAATTTTTCATGTAAATCTCTATCTTTTACATGGTTATGATAACATTGTTTATTATGAGCACATTTTGATCTACGAAATTGTTTAGGCACAAAAATTGAATTCTCATGAATTTTTTTAACTTTCTCATGCTTTGACAAAAAATTAGAACTAACCAAGTTTGACGCATTTGGTAAAATAATTTTGGACATACAAGGGATAGCCTTAACAAATATAGTTTTAGAGCTAGACGAAGGATTTTCATCCACATAGCCTAATCTATTTTTCTCATTTAAAGGTTTATCCATGCCAATACTTTTATTTAATCTTTGATCATTAATAGTCAAATTCTTAATGGACTCTTTTGCAATTTCAAGTTCTTTATTAGCCATAATTTCCTTTTCTTTAAGCATATGAAAAAGATCATTTTTCTCATGACTATCACTTTCAAGAAATGCATTTTTGTCAATCAATGAACATTTATCATTTTCTAAAAATTTATTAAGAGTTTCCAAGTTAATAATTTTATCATTTAAACTAGCAATTTCTTCTTTTAATTTCAATGAACAAAAATCAATTTCCTCATTTTTATTTTTCAAATCATTCAATTTCCTTTTCAATTCACAAGATAAAAAATTGAGATCTTTATTCTCGTTTTCAAGAAATTCAATCCTATCATATAATGCATTTTTCTCATCACTACAAGCATCAATCTCATTATGCAAGAATATATTATTAGATCCATTTTTCAAACATGCATTTTCATCTATCAAAGATTTATTTTCATTCAATAACATGTTATGCTTCTTTGAGAGTTTAGCATACTTCAAGAAAAAATTTTAAAATCATGATGTACACTTTCAAATGCATCAAATAATTCATCATAAGAAAAAGGTTCTCGAGTTACCTAATCTCCATCGCTTTCATTATCGTAATCGTTACTTGAATTAGCCATCAAGCATAAAGAGGATTTATCGCACTTTTCCATTATCACTTCCTGAAAATTTTCTTGATTCTTAGATCTGTAATTCTCCTTCACATCAAATAAACCATTAGTAGTAAAAGAAGATTTTTCAACATTATACACAATATGAAGAAAATTCCAAATATTATATGCATAATCAAAAGGTAAAATTCTATCACATATATTTCTATCTAAAGCACAACATATAATTTTTATGGCTTTGGAATTAAAAGTTAGTAATTCATTGTTCAATTGCAATTTAGATAAATCATGCTCACAAACTTATAAAATATTGAAATTTAAAGCAAGCATAAACTTTTCATTTTATTTCTCCGAATCTTATAATTTCCACCATCAAAGAAAGGCGGCTTATCAATGCAATGATCATAAAAAAAATTCTAAAGTTGTCATAACTCTAGCAATTAAACTTTTCAAAAATATATTTT
This sequence comes from Sicyos edulis, assembly GCA_036507275.1. Taxonomy (NCBI): domain Eukaryota; kingdom Viridiplantae; phylum Streptophyta; class Magnoliopsida; order Cucurbitales; family Cucurbitaceae; genus Sicyos; species Sicyos edulis. The sequence continues at coordinate 21,622,404 of CM071847.1, forward strand.
TCAAAAATACAAACACCAATTGAATAAGTGAAACTCAAAAAAATGGATACCAAAGAAACACTTTTTGGAAGAAATATTTTGATTACAAATAAGAGCAACCCACTCTAATATCAATTGTAGGATCGAAAGGAAACACTAGAGGGCGATGAATAAATGTAACGACCCGATTTTCAGAGTTCAGTTTCAGGAATTGTTCCGGTTAGTTTATGAGGGTTGGGAGTTTGCTTTGTAAATAAAAATAAAGAGAAATGTATTTAGGCCTTGGAGGGTTTCGAACACAAGATCTCGTACGTGGAGGTGGCATAGCTTAAAAGAAATTAAAAGAAATTAAAGTGCTTCCATTGAACCCTTGACCTAAGGAGGTTTGAAGGCTTGGATTAAATGAGTTTAGAAAGGAGAAAAAGGTTGTTCTCGTTAGGACTCGAGGAAATCCTAGGGAAGGGAATCGCCTAACCTATGTAGGAAAAGGAAAAGAAATCGTTTCTTTTTTTCCTTCAAGGACTCCTCTCCTCTTTGCCGTTTCCCCAAGAACCGAGTTCAAGAACCGAGAGGTAAGGGCTTCTCTTTTCTTCTTCTTCTTCCTTAGCCTATCATCACCCTTTGTCGCTTGGCCAAGCCCTAACCGAAGGTTTTGTGTGTGCCTAGGACCAGCCGACGACAGCCCTTCTGCCGGCGTGAGTGTGTGTGAGTGTTTGCCGCCCAATCGAGACCAACCTCGCCTCGCCCGCATGCTGCCGCAAGCCCTAGCCACAACGACCTGCACATCAGCCCCTCGCCTCGCCTTCGTGCCCCCGCGCCCGTGCCTAGCCGCAAGCGCGATAGCTCTCTTCGAGCTCGATCGCGCCTGCAGCGCCCGCCAGCTACCAGCGCCTGATAGCCCCCGTGCTCCTGCTGCTTGCTGCCTCCTGCTCGCTGCTTGCTGCCGTACGCCGTGCTGAGCCAGCCTAGTGCTTTCTCTGGTGGTTGTTCGGGTTGACTTTGCTATTTAAGAATCCCCAACCGGGGTAAAATACTAAAACAAATCATCTAGCACACAGACACATGCAACCAAACACTAACACAGAGAAATCAACTTGGCTTAGGCTAACCTCACTCCTAGAACTTACCTATTCAAGGACTTACCGAGCTGCCCATCGGGACTTACAACAACAACCTACATTCGATTTTACACCGTGATGCTCATCGGTGTCTTACACAATCTAGGACACGATGATGCCCATCGGGTCTTACACATACTAGACACAATGATGCCCATCGAGGTCTTGCTCAACCGACACAATGATGCCCCCATCGGGTCTTACTCAACCAAAGACTCAAGGATTCCCATCGGGTCTTATACCGACTTAAACACAAGGATGCCCATCGAGTCAGAAATACCCGACCAGAATGGGGTCCTAAACTAGGCCTTTACCTCAATGCATGCTTTTAAAACATAGAAAATAATATGCAAGGTTGTATGCCAGATTCTGAATAAAACTAAAATGGTAAACATCCATTCAAAACAACACAAAATGTCCTGGAACCTGTCCCTGTTTCCAAGTACCTGTTCCAAGCTAAATACAATTTAAAACGTACTCTGATCACAGATTTAATTCAAACGTTCGAAATCCAAAACAGTTTACATCGATTGTCGAAATCCGTAAAAACAACCTAGAGGCTCCGTGCCCAACTACATGCATTCAGAGGACATTAAACATAAAACATAAACATAAGACTCGAGTTTAATCACCGGTTTCCATGATCGTGCTCCTCCTCCTTCACCATCCTGTCTCGCGCCATGGTTACTGTGGAAAACCACATAATAAGGGTGAGTAACGAATTACTCAGTAAGAATCCCCAACCGGGGTACAATACGATAAAACTGGTCATCTAGCAGAATGTATGCAAGCCATGAATATAAACACAGAAGAGAGCACATACTTCAATCCACACATAAACCTCGAATGCCATCATACGGTCTTACTCCAGAAAACTACAACGCGATACGATACTATACGAGAAACTAGTCCCGGCCTCAGCCTTCCTACTGTCGATACGAAAGGTGAACTGAACTCAAGATCCCGAGGAGCTCTTCAGTCGGCTATGTAATGAGTGTGTGCGCGCACCGCATCTTCGCTTTGCAAACCGAGGGTCTTGGGTCTAGGGCAAGCTGCCCTGGTCCAGTACTCATGACTAACAAATCTCTGGATCGGTGTCACTGAACATAGTGGTGTGAGACCAGGACACGAATACTATGTCAGCATGTACCACCGCACCTGAGGCTAAGAAACCGGTCGTGGTAGGCTTACACCAGGAAACGGTCCTTGCCGTATCAGGTGGCAATCAAGGGCTACTGCCGACACGCTGAGGACGCGTCGACTGTCGGGGACAAGGAAATGCCTCGTCATTCCCTTGACCGTTGGGGCATTTAACAGTCTGCCACCTTCACCCAAGATTGCACTGGGCTGCCGTTAGGGTTAGCTAACCCCTAACGACGGATCGAGGGCGAGTATCGCCGCGCCCCCGCGCCACGGATGCAAGTTACGTTATGCATCCTCGCCCGGATGATGCTATCTATCAGAACTGTAAGCTATAACAGATAACAGTAAACATTCCAATACGTGCTCAACAGAAACAATGAACCTAGCATAATACTACGAAGCAAGAACAGATAACGAGCATGCCATAATAGAACAACCTAGCATGGAACTAACATGAGAAACAATACAAGAATCATGCCAGTCAGAATTTAGAACAGAGCACCTATCCACTAACATGCTGATAAACATAAACAAGCACACAAACAACAATCACAGAATATATCGCAGGGCCCAAACAACTCCGGTAAGAAATCCTTACCTTGGCGGAAGGCAACAACACACAAAGATCCTATGCTGCGATCGACCCTGAGCTAGCTAATGGAAACCTAACAAGCAACAACAATTATCACAACCTATAGGTCTAAAAAAATAAAACAAACAGGGCTCAGCTCGGGAGCAACTCACACGCACGACGACCGACGCGCGCGGACAGACGCAGCTGCACACAGCGCGTCTTTGGTGCAGCAGTGCTGCGCGTGTCGCGGATGGGCAAACCACCGACGGCGCTAGAGGCGCTGGCTTTGGCGTCTTTGGTGGCGAGGCGCGCGCGCGAGACGAGCGATGCACGGGCGCTATGGCGCTGGGCTATGCGCGGACGGCGGCATTGGCGCAGGCGTGCAGACGCGACGGCTGGGCGCTGGGTTACGCGTGGACGGTCGCTCAGGCTGCGCGCGCGGACTGGCTCGCGCTGGAGCTAGACAACGCGGGCTTGCTCACGCTAGGACTGGGCGAGAGAGACTGGCGCGAACGGGCGGAGCGACGTGAGGCGCGCTTGCACTGGGATGGCTGCGACACGATTTGGCTGGGCTGCGACGGCGCTGCTGGTGCGATGCAGCTGTTGGTGACGTGGCATGGGCTGGGTCAAGGGCTACGACGGCGCTGCTGGACGGCTAGGGATGGAGGTGAGTCGGCTGGCGTGGGGGTGTGGTGAAGGACGAGAGAAAAGAGAAGAAGAAGAAGGAGTTAGGTTTTTGGGAAGATGGGATGGAAGATCGATTTTGAACCAACTCTCACAGGCCATGGATTTTAAGGTAACACGAAAGCTTGTAAGGTGAGGCACAAAAACACCAAGTGGCTCACTTGGCATGGCTCTCCTCTAGCACACAAGGCTACCCTTGCTGAACTCTTAATCCAAACTCAACTCTAATTTTATTTTTGCAACTCCCAACACCTGAACTCAACCAAAATGCAACCACAATCTGAAAACAAACCTCCAAGACTAAACAACAGCTGAGAAACAGAAACAACCCTGACGGCCTGGCCAAAATACAAAATTACCCTTGGGACAAACCTAGAAGACCGGGATGAAAACCTAGGCCTTTACAGGGTCTTACTCCTGCTAGGAACACGAAGATGCCCATCGAGGTCTTACACATATTGCCAACAATGTGATGCCCTGTAACAGCCCAGTTTTCTATCCCAGTTTTCGAGGTGCCTTCGGGTCAAGTTTTGGTTGTTGGTTGGGTCATTAGAGAGGTTTTGACCCTTGGGGGTATTTTGGTCTTTTGGCTCTCCGTGCAGGATTTGTGGTTTTTCAGGCTTCGAGGTAGCTCCTGTCTTTGTCGAGGCTGGTTTGTTATTGCCTGCGAGTCCCGAGTTGTTTGAGCTATTCGTTTGGAGGTTCGGTTGTGATTTGGGTTTTGGGCAAAGTTATGGTTGTTTGGGTGTTTCCTTTGGGATTCAAGCCCGGGCCCTTAGTGTTGCCTTGGTAGTTGGGTTTAAGTGAGATTTATTTATTGGAAAAGGTTGCTTCAGTCGGGTCTCGAAGGAGGAAGCCGGGAAATGGGATTTTAAGGATTTTAAGGATTTTTAGAAAATTGGAAAAATGGATAAGGATGGATTAAATGGATAAAATCCCTATTTTCCTTTTTATTTTCCCATTTTCCTTTTCTTTTATTTTTTTTTCCAAAATCCCTTTTTCTCTCTCTCTCTCTCTCTCTCTCTCTCTCTCCCCGACCTAGCCATCACCCTAGCTGAGCAGCCCTTGGCTCGCCCAGCCCCATCCAGTCTAGCCAGCCCGTCGCCGAGCTTGTGTCGCCCGAGCCCCTGCTCGCGTCGCCTCACCCATTGTCGCGTCGGCCAACTTCGCCTGTGTCGCGCCGCCGCCCGGCCCCCAAATTTCACCTCGAGCCGCGTCGTCCAGTGCCGAGCCCAGCCAGATCGCGCGTCCCCGCGCCCTCGTCGCGTGTCCTCGCCCCAGATCGCCGAGCCTAGGTTCGAGTCGCTCGTCCCAGCCCGTGTCGCTCGCCCTAGCCCTCGCGACTTGCTCGTTCGCGCCACCAGACCCAGCGCCCCCGGCACTCCGTGTCCAGCAGCCCAGTAGCGCCCGGCTTGCGCCAGTGCACTGCTTAGCCCGAGCAAATGGCTCGTTCGCGTGTTAGCCGCGCCTCGTGAGTTGCTCCCGAGCCGAGCCCTGTTTATTTTATTGTATTTTAGGGCTATTCTATGATTATTGATGTGTTTGCTTGGTTCGTTATAGGTTGCTCGGGTTCGATCGCAGTTAGTTTAATTGTGTGTTGTTGTCTTCCGGCCAGGTAAGGATTTCTTACCGGAGTTGTGTGGACCCTGCGATATTATATGTGATTGCTGATTGTATGCTTGTTTGTGTTTATTGACATGTTTGGTGATAAGTGCTCTATTCTTAATTCCCGACTAGCATGATTTTCCTATGTTGTTCCTCATCTTAGTCCATGCTAGGTTGTTCATTTCTAGCATGCTCGTATCTATCCTTGCTTCGTAGTATCATGCTAGGTTCGTTGTTTTCCTCTTGAGCACGTATTGGATTGTATTGGATTGTTTGCTGATTGTTAAGGCAGGTTAGAAATCAGGTAGGTAGCATCATCCGGGCCTGATGCATAAAGTATCTTGCATCCATGGCAGGGACGTCGAGACAGTTCTCCGTCCCTGGACCCCGTTAGGGTTTAGCTAACCCGTCCGGTAGGCCCTGCAATCTTGGGTGAGGGTGGTAGTCTGCGCGATGCCCCAACGGTCGGGATGATGACTTAGCAATGCCAAGTCCCTGGCAGCCGGCACGTCCTCAGCGTGTTCGGCAGTAGCTCTTGATTGCCACCTGTTAAGGTAAGGACGGCTTCCTGGTGTAAGCCTACCACGACCCGTTCCTTGCCACGAGGTGCGGTGGTTCAGCCGACATAGTTCACGTGTCCGTGTCTCACACCCCTATGTCGCGTGACACCGATCCGTAGATTTAGTTAGGCGTGGTGGATCGGACATGGGCAACTTGCCACTAGACCCGGCACCCCCCATGGTCTGCAGTAGCACGCGGTACATGCTTACGCTCATTACAGCGCCGACTGGAGAGCTCCTCGGGATTGTGAGCCAGTGTACCTTTCGTCGACAGTAGACAGGCTGAGGCCGTGTAACGGCCCGGAAATTTCATCCCGATCTTCCCGGGAGGCCCAAGGGCATTTTGGTAATTTTGGGTCGGGCTGACAGGGCCAGTTTTGAAATTTTAAATTGCCGGAAAAATTATGAGTCGATTTGAATGGGATCGGGAATTTTGGTGAAGGCATTTGGGCTTGGAAGAATGTGGAAATAAATAAGGAATTAAATAGCGCGTCGAGTGAGATTCGAGCCAAGAACGTGTCGCATGCTAGGCGGAGGGCGCTGCCAGCCGAGCCACCACGCGCGTTGGTTAATCTAAACGCGCGTTCTAATACTTATGCTTGTTTTCGAAGGCGGTTGGTATAAAAGCCAGCTCGCCGAGCCTTCTTCCCCATTTCCTCTTCTTCTTCGCAAATTTCTCCTCCGACCGACTCACTTCTCCCTCGCGATTTCTTCCCTCGCCAGCTCCAATTCGACCGAGTCTCCTTCCCTTTCCGACGTCGATTTCCATCCTCGAGCAGCCGGTGAGTGTTTCTCTTCCTCTTCTCTTCCAACTCCGTTTCCCCTGTTTCTGGTTTTGGCCATTGATGGCCGAGAGAGGTAAATTGTTGTGAGATTTCCGTGCAGCTAGCCAAGGGAAGGCAGCCAACGCTAAATCGCCGGCCAAATCGTCTTCTCCATCGCCAATTCGAGCTCTTCCTCCATCGCGCCGAAATCGCCCAGCTCGCCCTTCGCTCGCCTTGTGCAGACCCTCAGTGCGCCATGTGTCCGTGCGCGCTCGTCGCCGAGCCGTGCCGCCGAGCCGTGTTGCCAAGCCGCGCCCCAGCGCCGTGTCGCGTGTCCTGCTGCCGAGCCGAGCCGCCAAGTCGAGCCACGCCGAGCAGAGTGAGAGCCGAGCCGAGCCGAGTGAGAGCCAAGCCGAGCCGAGCCTAATTATTTTATTTTATTTTATTTTATTTAGATATTGTGTGTAATTGTGTTGTGCTTGTTAGGTTCCCGGTAGCTAGTTCGAGATCGCTCGGAGCCTAGGTTTTCGTGTAATCGTCCCCACCGACCAAGGTAAGGATTTCTTCACGAGTTGTGTGGACCTGCGATATTATATGTGATTGCTGATTGACTGCTTGTTTGTGTTTATTGACATGTGTAGCTAGGTATTCTATTCTGAATTCCCGAATAGCATGATTTTCCTGATTTAATTCTCATGTTAATCCATGCTAGGTTGTTCCTTTCTAGCATGCTCGTATCTGTTCCTTGCTTCGTAGTATCATGCTAGGCTCGTTGTATTCTTATTGAGCACGTATTGGATTTTATGGAATTGTTTGTCGCTTGCTAGGCGAGTTAGAATTGCGGGTAGATAGCATCATCCGGCCCGATGCATAAAGTACCTTGCATCCATGGCGGGGACGTCGAGCAAGTCATTCCGTCCCCGGACCCCGTGAGGATTAGCTAACCTAAGCGGTAGGCCCTGCAATCTTGGGTGAGGGTGGCAGTTGTTAATGCCCCAACGGTCGGGATGATAACTTGGCATTGCCTCGTCCCCGGCAGTCGGCACATCCTCAGCGTGTTCGGCCGTAGCCCCTGATTGCCACCTGTTAAGGCGGGGGCGGCTTCCTGGTGTAAGCCTACCACGACCGCCCTTGGCCCCAAAGGTGGTTCAGCCGACATAGTTTACGTGTCCAGTCTCACACCCTATGTCGGTGACACCGATCCAAAGATTTAGTTAAGCGTGGTGACTGGACATGGGCAGCTTGCCTCTAGACCCGGCACCCCCCATAGTCTGCAGTAGCACGCGGTGCATGCTTACGCTCATTAAAGCGCCGACCGGAGAGCTCCTCGGGATTGTGAGCCAGTGTACCTTTCGTCGACAAAGGGACAGTACGAGGCGGGACTTGTTTCTCGTATAGGCGACTTATATATTGGACTGTGTGGTGATATTATTCCGGACTAAGACCCTATGTAACGGCCCAGTTTTCTATTTCGGTTTCCCAGGAGTTTTCGGGACATTATGCGGATGTTCGGATGGGCCGTTAGAGCTTTTTAACCTTTAAGGGTATTTTGGTATTTTGCTCCCGGTCGAGGTTGAGGATTTTCAGGCTTCGTGGTCGTTTCGCCTTTTGTTGAGACTTGATTAATGTTGGTTGCAAGACCCAAGGAGTTTGGGTTAGTTGATTAGAAGTTCGGAGACATTCCGGTTGATAGCAAAATTAATTGGAATTTAATTGGTCCCATTGAGATTTGAACCCTTGCCGTAATGGTGAAATTGGAGTTTTTAGAAAAAGAAGATTTAGTTAAAAGAAAAGAATTTCTTTAGCCGGACCCTGCCACGCGCGCGCTTCAAAGACTGTCCCGCATCTGCGTGCCTGCCGCGCTCACGTCGCGTCACTTTGCCAAGCGCGCTGCGCCTGTCGCGCGTCGCGCGGCAGCGCCAGCGCCGCGTCCCCTACATCGCCCAATAAGGCCAGCCAGCGCCCGTTAGCGCGCCCAGCCAGCGCCAGCGCCAGCGCCAGCGCCCAGCGCCCATTTCAGCCTGCACTCAAGCCGCCCAAAATCGCTTCTTGCTGCGAGACCCCGTGCCTTCTCGGTTGGTAATTCCCGAACCTATCCCTTTTAGATTTTTAAGTGCTGGCTGCTGATATTTATTTAGGATGCTTTTAAAATGCTTAGGTTGCTCGGTTTTTCTTTAAAGCTCGAGGGTCATTATTTGATTGTGAAGGTTATTTCTGCTGCTTTCGGTAAGGATTCCTTTACCGTGGTTGTGTGGACCTGCGATGCTTTCTTGATTGTGCCTTATATGCATGTTTACTTCTATGAACATGATTAGTGGATACGACGACTTGTGATTGCATTCTTGCTAGCATGTTTGCCTGTTTGTACATGTTAGTGCCATGCTAGGATTGTTCTTCCAAAGATGCTTGAGATTCCCGCTTTAAGTTCGTAGTATCATGCTAGGTTATGTATGATTGATGATGATTATGTATGTTTAGCCAGAATCGTTTACTCTATACTCTAGCTAGTGTGTTAGGGTCGTCATCATCTAGAGGTGAGAGCGGACATAACGTACCTTGTCCCCACCGGTCGGGAGTAGAGCGAAGCATAACGTACATTGCTTCCCCGGCAATGATGTGGATTTAGCTACCACATCGGCATAAGCCTAGTTTGTAGCTCGCTAGAGCGGAACCCCGCCAGCGGTGCAAGCTTTGCCTTGGCGGTTCTTAGCTTCGTGCGGTGGTACAGCCGCATGATGAGTGTCGAGGGCCTCGCACTCACTGTGTTCGATGACACCGCTTCCGAGTCTTAGGCATGCGTGCACGCCCGCGTAGTTTGTACTTAGGCCCCACATTTACGCCGGTTGCGCGCGGCATGCGGTGTGCGCGCGCGACACGCTTTAGTCGCCGGTTCGGAGAGCTCCCGGCTAATGTTCGTGAGTACACCAGTTCCTTCCAGTTTAGAGCCGACTTGGGTACTCTCCGATAGTCCGATTTATTAGCGAGGGTAAGAGGCCGTTGAGGACACCCATTGGGATTGGCTTTTGAGTCGATCATATGGTCGAGGGAGAAAGACCCTCGAGGGTGTCGGACATCTTTGGGATCGGTTTTTGAGCTGATCAATTGGCCGAGGGAGAAAGACCCTCGGAGATGTCCCGGGATTGGTTATGAGAGCCAATCATTAGGCCGGAAGAAGGAGACTTCCGAGGATTCCGTTTCGCCTTGTAAGCTCGTTGAGCTATGATCCGTGTTGGTAATCGCTTGCATGTATACTAGGGTGCCGGATGATTGATGTATCGTATTGTACCCCTGGTTGGATTCTTCACCGAGTATGTTTATACTCACCCTTATTTCTGTGGTTTTCCACCAGTAACTTGGGACAAAGACCGGACGGCTAGCGGAGGGAGCCGATTGATCATGGGAGCTGTGCCACACTCTGTCTTTATTGTTTGCATATTTGTTCAAAGATGTCGATGGACGGTAGTCCTAGGGGAAACATTATTATAAGTTGTTTGAACTGCTTTTTGAATGTTTTTATATATATCGCCAGCTTGTTTTACTTCGTTGGTTTTTCTTAAACGAAATTGTTGATTATGTTTTAAGCATTCCCCGTTCTAAATGTTTTGAAAGGTTTTAAATATGAGCACTAAACCGCTCGGTGAAATATTTAACTTGCATGCTGAGTGAGAACCTAGGTTTAGGACCGTATTTTGGGTCGGGTTCTTACGAGCTGGTATCGAGCACGAGTCATAGATTCTGTAGACTAACCTGCTTTGTAGGTTGTTGCCCCCATGATCATCAGCACTCCGCGACCGTCAGGTTTGTCTGAGTTCATTAAGCTAAGGGTTTTATTTTACACCCTAAGCTGGCATCCGAGGCCCAAGTGTGGGCTAAGCTATGTGCTCTATTATGTGTTTATATTCATAGCTTGCATACGCTCATCGAGATGACCATGTATATCGTATTGTACCCCTGGTTGGGGATTCTTCTCGAGTAATTCGTTACTCACCCTTATTCTGTGGTTTTCCACAGGTAATCGTGGTGCGCTACAGGATGCCTGAAGAAGGAGCTGTGATCATGGGGCCCAGTCTTCCAACTCTGATTTTTGTATTATGACTCTTTGTGTTTTATTTTCCCTGAATGCATGTAGCCGGGCACGGAGCCCTAGGATGTTTTGTAAATATTTGTGGATTCCAGCATTTTGTATCTGAACAGGTTTTGAATGGTTTTTAGTAAATCTCTGATCAGTGTAAACTTTGGAAATGTATTTATCTTGGAACAGGTGCTTGGAAACAGGGACAGGTTTCAGGGAAATTGTCTAGTTTTATAAAGGGGTTATTTTGAATGTTTTGTTTTAATTGGAATCCGAAATCATGTCTGTTTAATGTCCTTTACTTTGAATGCATGCATTGGGGTAAGGGCCCATTTAGTGACCCATTCGGGTCGGTCCCTTTACAGGCCGGGACTTGTTTCTCGTATAGGGCGATTTGTGTGGTGTTATTATTTCTGGACTAAGACCCTGAGTTGGCATCCGAGGCCCAAGTGTGAGCTAAGCTATGTGCTCTATCTGTGTTTATATTCATAGCTTGCATATCTTTCTGCTAGATGACCATGTATATCGTATTGTACCCCGGTTGGGGATTCTTACTAAGTAATTCGTTACTCACCCTTATTATGTGGTTTTCCACAGGTAACCATGGTGCGAGACAGGATGGCTGGAGGAGGAGCTGTGATCATGGAAACCCGTTGTTCAACTTTGAGTCTTATGTTTATGTTTATGAATTAAATGTCCTCTGAATGCATGTAGTTGGGCACGGAGCCCTAGGGTGTTTTCTGAATGTATTTCCGGATTCTAGCATTATTGTAACTATTGCAAAGCTTGTATGTTTTAAATAAATCTCTGATCAGAGTATGTTTTGGTAATGTATTTGTCTTGGAACAGGTGCTTGGAAACAGGGACAGGTTTCAGGAATTTATGTTGATTTTTAAATGGATGTTTTCATGTTTTAGTTTTTACTTAGAATCCAAACCCCATCTTGCAAATTTTCTGTAGATTTGTATGCATGCATTGAGGTAATGGCCTATTTAGAACCCCATTCGGGTCGGGTCTTTATAGTTGGTATCAGAGCTCAGAGTCATAGATTCTCAGAGATCGACCTTTCGTTGTAGGTCGTTTTTCCATGATCATCAAGACTCAATACCATCGTGCACGCCTAAGTTTACTATTTGTTGTTGAAAAAGGGTTAAGAATTTACAATGCCTGTCATCTAGTGTATGCCTTGTGTAGTGTTGTGGAGCGGAGACGAGCAGGTTCTGACTCGTTGTTGGTTTGGGTTTAGAGCGCCATTGTAAGAACCCGATCTGGAATACGGTCCTAAACCTAGGTCCTCACTCAGCATGCAAGTTAAATATTTCAACAAGCGGTTTAGTGCTCATATTTAAAACGTTTTCAAAACATTTGGAAACGGGGAACACTTAAAACATAACCAACAATTTTCATAAAGCAAATCCAATCAAGGTAAAATAAGCTCGGCCAAAGATTTATAAAAGAACATTCAAAAATAGTTTAAACAACTTTAACATCATTCCCTAGGACTCCTGTCCACCTACATGCTTTGAATAAATAAATGCAAACAATAAACGGCAGAGTGCTGCAAGAAGACCCCATGATCAAACAGCTCCCTCCACTAGACATCTTGGTGCTGTCCCAAGTTACCTGGTGGAAAAACCACAGAATAAGGGTGAGTATAAACATACTCAAGTAAGAATCCCCAACCGGGTACAATACGATACATCACCATCTAGCACCCTAGTATACATGCAAATAAAACAATGACTTAGAGCAAAACGGTTGAATTAGGCTATGAGCTACTTCTAGAGCGAGCCTATTCAAGGGCTTTCATCTACAAATATCCTAGGTTCTACACTTGGATGCCCTTCGAACCTTACACAACCTAAGACTCGGTGATGCCCAAAGGGGGCTTTACACACCTAGGATTCCCATCGGGCCTTACACCTCCGAATCGGTGATGCCCGGTGGGGCCTTAAACACCTAGGATGCCCATCGGTCTTACACCTCCAACTCGGTGATGCCCATCGGGGACTTACACACCTAGGATGCCCATCGGTCTTACACCTCCAACTCGGTGATGCCCATCGGGGACTTACACACCTAGGATGCCCATCAGGGTCTTACACCTCCAACTCGGTGATGCCCATCGGGACTTACACACCTAGGATGCCCATCGGTGGTCTTACACCTCCAACTCGGTGATGCCCATCGGGACTTACACACCTAGGATGCCCATCGGGTCTTACACCTCCAACTCGGTGATGCTCATCGAGGACTTACACACCTAGGATGCCCATCGGTCTTACACCTCCAACTCGGTGATGCCCATCGTGACTTACACACCTAGGATGCCCATCGGGTCTTACACCTCCAACTCGGTGATGCCCATCGTGACTTACACACCTAGGATGCCCATCAGGGTCTTACACCTCCAACTCAGTGATGCCCATCAAGGACTTACACACCTAGGATGCCCATCAGGGTCTTACACCTCCGGATGTCCATCGGGGTCTTACCCGAGCGGGACCTAAACTAGTTACCCCTACAGTCTTCTACACTATACATCACCCACCTATGCCTGGCACGGAACTAACAGGATAAAATAGAACAAGGTATGCCAAGATAATTAAACCCCTTGCATGGAACTAACAGAATATTTCAGGGGACACAAGAGAAACATGATCTGGAAGCAAGAGAAAACATGTAACCTACCCACTGGAAATTTCATACGATCACAAGACATGGCATGCTGGAAGAACAAACCTAGCATGACACTAACATGAACAAAAAGCAACATGCTAGCAAGATTTCAAACACAAGCTGTTCAATAGCTAACATACTCATAACAACAACCAAGCATACAGGACACAATCATGATAGCATCGCAGGGTCCACACAACCACGGTAAGAAATCCTTACACGAAACAAGCAGAAAATAACTACCATAAGCCAACCAAGCGACTCCCGAGCTTCTAAGTGAACCCGAGCAACCTAAGCATTTAATAAAAATATCCTAATTAAATAACAACAGCCAATCAACTTAGGGTCCAAAAAGAGTGGAGGCTCGGGAATTACCAACCGGGAAGGCACTAGGTCTCGGCCCCAACAATTTTGGCAAAACAGGCTCTCGGCGGCAAGTGGGCAGGCAGGACGTGCAGCTGGGGCTAGCAGATCGGGCGCCGCAGGCGCCAAGGAGCTCTTGGGCACGCTGGGGCGGCAAGGGACAGGCGCGCGGACGGGCGCTGGAGACACGGCCGCGGCAGCGCGACGGCAGGCTGGGAGCGGCGCGGCGCGCGCAGCAGATGACGACGCCCGACGCGGCGCGCTGGGCGCTGGGCGACGGCCAGGCGACGAAGCCTTTGGCGTCTGTCGTCTCGGCGACGGGCTGCTGCTTCGCGACAGCGTCTGGCCGCTTCCGCTTTGCGGCAGTGCTGATGGTCGAGATCGGGCTAATGGTCGGGCGACACGGCCGATGGCGGGGCGGTCGCTGGCTGGGGAATGGTGGCTCGGGGCGGCTCGGTGCGACTCGATTGGGTTTCTTGGTGAGGTCGGCAAGGAGAGAGAGAGAGAAAGAGAGAGAGAGAAAGAGAGAGAGGTAAAACAAGGGGAATGGGATTTTCTTGATTTTCTTTCCTTTTCCTAATTTAAATAGGTCTTGGTGACCTAAATCTCTTCCCCGGGCTTCCTCCTTCCATTCCCGGCTGAAGCAACCTTTTCTCCTTATTAAAACTCATTTAAACCAAGCTTCCAAATTACCATCAAGGGCAAGGGTTCAAATCCCAATGGAAGCACTTAAATTAACAATAATTTTGTTATTTACCAAATCACCTCCAAACTTCCAACCAACTAGCCCGAACTTCTTGGGTCCTGCAACCAACAACAATCAAGCCTCGACAAGGGCAGGAATGACCCCGAAGTCTTGAAAATCCACAAAACCCTTACCGAGGGCAAAAAGACCAAAATACCCCTAAGGGTTAAAATAGCTCTAACGGCCCATCCGAACATCCGAATAATGAACCGAAAACACCTGGGAAATCGAAATAGAAAACGGGGCCGTTACAATACTCCCTCCTTTTAAGACTTTCGTCCTCGAAAGTCCTAAGACGAAAACAACTCTAGGAAAACTCCACTGATCCTTAACCAACCAACTCCTTGTCAAGCCAACACTAGTCCTTCTTCGAAGTCCCGACCCTCTTGGGTTTCCAAAGGCTCAAGCCAAAAAGGCATCGAGTCCGCCACAAACTTTCTCAACCAAAACTAAACATACACTGAGCTTCGAAGAAAAAGATGCGATAGTGCTAGTCGGTAAGCCACATCCTCAAACTCGCACCAACTCTCAAACGGTCTCACAACCCTAGAGCTCACTTATCCCAGCTGACCCATCTCAGAACGCCTCTCCACGACGCTACTCTCAGCAAACTTGGGGACGGGTCACAGGCTCTAAAACTCTACGCCACGCACCGGCGTACTCCTCTTAATACTCACAGCTGTTAACGAACAATCTCATCCCTACACCATGCTGGCCAACCAACTGAACCTCTCGGGTTCCAGAAACCAATCAGCCTACTCTTACTTCACAAGAGACCAACGAACTCCAATGGTTGCCTATAAGCCTTAACGATATCCAATCGAACCACCACCTGGCGGCCGATCCCAAAGGCAAACTTGTCCAACTAGAACGCGTCCACAACACTTAAGCAACCATCTTGAAGAGCACCGACGCACTCAAGCCAAGGGCACATACCGTTCACTGTGACGGCTAACGCCACTCACACTAGCCAAACTTCAGCTACGGCCACCCATGAACGACAAGGTCCAGGAACAGGCTCCACTCAGCCAAACTAATATATTGGAGCCCCTCATCGGCCGACAACAACTTCCCAATGCAATCCGATTAGCCACTGGCCTAAGAGAATATCGCCAGACAGGAAAACAAACAACATACCTCTCTCGGAAATCTCGAGCAGCAAGGAATAAAACAACACGCGGCAACTTGCAACACAACACCTCGAGGATAACAACTCAAAGGTTTAACCAACCAATGCCACAACACCTCTATGCCAACGCCCTCAACTTTGGCTCAACTAAATGCCAACCACGAACTCCACAATCGATTGAACCACCAACTTAGAACTAGCAGTATCTATCCAAACATCGAAGGAGGTGCCAACTTTTGAAACCTTCCAAACAAGAGCAAGTTCTCAGGGCCACACCCGCTTGCTCCAACCAAGCTAGCTCTTACAACAACATGGGAACCAACCCTTGGCCAACTACAAGCACCAACAGATAACAGTTTCGAAGCCAACGCGGAGGTACTAAAACAACACTAGCTCGTCAACCGACTACAAGCTTTCAACAACTCAACCGAGGAACATCGCTGGTCCGGGCCGAGCTCGGTGAGGCTCTCCACAACCTAGGGTTCCTCCGATCACCTTCCGACACACACACTGTCAAACGGTCTAACGCACAACCGGCTACACGGGCACAACTCTCTCTCTCCAAAGATCTCGACTATGCCGGCGTGCTCCAACTCCTCGAAAGACCAAGAAGACCGGAAATACTACGAACGTGTCACCTCCAACTCAAGCATCGACCACATCATAGCTTCTACCTGTAGGGATCCGGGTCAACACTCTTAGCAACGACGGACAAAAACTACGCGGCTTTGCTACCACCGCCCTTGATTAGTTCCAACTGAACTCCAACCATCGATCAACAAGAAATTCCTCTACCCAGATCAAAGGCCAACTAGCATAACTTTCCTAAGCAACAACCCGGCTACAAGCACGGTATCCTTACGATCAAAATTAGGGCACTTGCCAAGAACTAAAGCCCTAACACCTCAAGGACTGAGCACTGGTTTCTCAACACGAACCCTTTGTGGTTCCCAAAACATACCCCAAGGAACGAGCTACACAAGAGTACACTGGCGTGCACAGCTCCAACTTGATTCCTTAAGATCCAACACGAACTCTAACACAAGGTAACCTTTGCCTCCAAAAAGAGCCACAACTAGCAAGGGAGCAACAAGAGTTCAAACCCACTCGAGGTCAACTCACCACGAAACGCCCCATTGGCCAACTCACTCTACAAGAGCATAACCACACCAAGCTAACAACCTCATACCAATGTGTCCACCAAATGTGCTCCGCACAATCCATCCAACGCATGGCTCCCACGCTAGACCAACCACGCATCATCGATGCCAACTCTACTCGTACCAAGGAAATTCAAGGGTAGTCGAATCACTCTACCAACAAACTGGCTCACACGGCCACAACACAAACGCGGGAACTCGAACGCGGTAGCCCTTAACAACCTACAACCTCTTTTGTACCCAACTCCTGGTGACCTTGAAAGCTCTTGCTTTCCCTCGAACGTCCTCACACTCGTAGTCCTCCGACTACCACCGAGCTAGATCCCTTATGCAACCCAAACAGGTGCAACCTCAGAAAATTGGTACAAGGCTAGTGGGGATGCTAAACTCCGGGCGGGTCATAGAACTACCTGCACATCTGGTGCGAGCTGGCCTAAACCTAGGCCTCCTTACCGAGCTTGGTGCCAACAGGCACTACATCCTTTACAACACAAACATCCCTTTACGGGCTTTAAGCCCCTCTGAGGGTAAGGAAGGTCACACTCCAGGGGACAGGGCAATGGCACTCAACATAAGAGTCTCAACACTCGAGTAGTCTACTCTCTGGCAACTCGTCTAGCAGACATGCCACGGCCTACTCCTGCATCCCACTCGATGCTCAACAACTACTCAGGCCAACACTCAAGTGGCATCAACTAGTTCCACCTTGGGAACATGCTAACAAAAAGGGTGCTCCACTTCTACTAGCCAAAAAAAAAAAAAAAAAAAAAAACAAGGACGGATTAAGTCCTGACAAGCAAACTTCACACTTCACCCTGGCCACGAGGATACTAAAAGAGCTGGCTGCAAAATGACAGCAGGCTTGCAAGGGGTCAAGATGTCTCTACATCTTCCTCAAAAGCTACTAACATGGCACTTGCCAATCGACCGGGTGGCTCGTGGAGACTCTACTAGTCCACCTCTCTCAAGGGACTTCCACCACCAAACTGCTGTATCAAACGGCAGACTAATCGCACGCCTTGGCCTCTGAACATCAGGTCATCCCCACACTCGGATGATAAACTCGATCCTGGCCAACCACCTAGCTTTTGCTTGCCAAACTCGGCGGCTCCATCACACCAACTAACTCATCAGCATAAACCTACTGATCAAGCCCTCTCGAGAACCTTCGGGACTACTGGAGCTACTGGGGTTATCTTCTAAATAAACTCTGTCAGCTGGGCTATCTGTGCCCGAGACTCCTCACTACGCTCTACAACTGCGCCTGGGTCTCCGCTCTCTGATAGCTAAAAGACCTGCCATCAATTCTCTCATGGCTAGAGCACACTCTACTCAAGGAGTCTCACTCTGAGGCATGCTAGCCTCTACCCTCTTCTCTTGGCAACTCAACTGCGAGGGCCAAATGTGGCCTACGGGTCTAGACAACCCTGGACGTGGTCTCATCATCGACATGCGCAGTCCAACTCCTTGGTTGGAAATACCCAACGTCCCTGCTCTTCTATGTGTAATCAGCATAAGCGATCTACACTAAACATAAAGCTAGTCCACACCAGGACTCTCACTACCCCACAAGGGGAACATATGTATACTAGATGCGGTATTGTAATATAAAACCCTTAGCTTAATGAACTCAGACAAACCTGACGGCCGCGGAGTGCTGATGATCATGGCGACAGCAACCTACAAAGCGAGTTAGTCTCACGAATCTATGACTCGAGCTCTGATACCAACTGTAAGAACCCGATCTGGAATACGGTCCTAAACCTAGGTCCTCACTCAGCATGCAAGTTAAATATTTCAACAAGCGGTTTAGTGCTCATATTTAAAACGTTTTCAAAACATTTGGAAACGGGGAACACTTAAAACATAACCAACAATTTTCATAAAGCAAATCCAATCAAGGTAAAATAAGCCTAGCCAGTATTTATAAAAGAACATTCAAAACAGTTTAAACAACTTTAACATCATTCCCCTAGGACTCCTGTCCACCTACATGCTGAATAAATAAATGCAAACAATAAACGACAGAGTGCCGGCAGCACCCCATGATCAAACAGCTCCCTCCGCTAGCCATCCTGGTGCTGTCCCAAGTTACCTGGTGGAAAAACCACAGAAATAAGGGTAAGTATAAACATACTCAATAAGAATCCCCAACCGGGGTACATTACGATACATCAATCATCTAGCACCCTAGTATACATGCAAATAAAACAATGACTTAGAGCACAACGGTTGAATTAGGCTATGAGCTACTTCTAGAGCGAGCCTATTCAAGGGCTTTCATCTACAGCCTATCCTATGTTCTACACTTGGATGCCCTTCGAACCTTACACAACCTAAGACTCAGTGATGCCCAGCGGGGCCTTACACACCTAGGATTCCCATCGGGGCCTTACACCTCCAGAATCAGTGATGCCCAGTGGGGCCTTAAACACCTAGGATGCCCATCGGGGTCTTACACCTCCAACTCAGTGATGCCCATCGGGGACTTACACACCTAGGATGCCCATCGTGGTCTTACACCTCCAACTCGGTGATCCCCATCGGGACTTACACACCTAGGATGCCCATCGTGGTCTTACACCTCCAACTCGGTGATGCCCATCGGGACTTACACACCTAGGATGCCCATCGGGTCTTACACCTCCAACTCGGTGATGCCCATCGTGGACTTACACACCTAGGATGACCATCGTGGTCTTACACCTCCAACTCGGTGATGCCCATCGTGACTTACACACCTAGGATGCCCATCGTGTCTTACACCTCCAACTCGGTGATGCCCATCGTGACTTACACACCTAGGATGCCCATCGGGTCTTACACCTCCAACTCGGTGATGCCCATCGTGACTTACACACCTAGGATGCCCATCGGTCTTACACCTCCGGATGTCCATCGGGGTCTTACCCGCGGGACCTAAACTAGTTACCCCTACGATCTTCTACACTATACATCACCCGCCTATGCCCGCACTTTAACTAACAGATAAAATAGAACAAAGGTATGCCAAGATAATTAAACCCCTTGCATGGAACTAACAGAATATATCGGGGACACAAGAGAAACACGATCCGGAAGCAAGAGAAAACATGTAACCTACCCACTTTGGAAATTTCATACAGTCACAAGACATGGCATGCTGGAAGAACAAACCTAGCATGACACTAACATGAACAAAAAGCAAAATGCTAGCAAGATTTCAAACACAAGCTGTTCAATAGCTAACATACTCATAACAACAACCAAGCATACAAGGCACAATCATGATAGCATCGCAGGGTCCACACAACCACGGTAAAGAAATCCTTACAAACAAGCAAGAAAAATAACTACCATAAGCCAACCAAGCGACTCCCGAGCTTCTAAGTGAACCCGAGCAACCTAAGCATTTAATAAAAATATCCTAATTAATTAACAACAGCCAATCAACTTAGGGTCCAAAAAGAGTGGAGGCTCGGGAATTACCAACCGAGAAGGCACTAGGTCTCGGTCCCAACAATTTTCGCAAAACAGGCTCTCGACGGCAAGTGTGCAGGCAGGACGTGCAGATGGGGCGAGCAGACTGGGCGCTGCTGGGCACGCTGGCGCGGCAGGGGACAGGCGCGCGGACGGGCGCTGGAGACACGGATGCGTCTGGCGCGGCGGCAGCCAAGCGCTGGCGCTGGCGCTGGGCGCATGGCAGACGGTGACGCCCGACGCGGGCGAGCTGGCGCTGGCGACGGGTGTCGCGACGAGCCTTTGGCGTCTGGCGTCTCGCGCGGGCAATTTCTTGCATTGCGACAGCGTCTGGTCGCTCCACTGGCGACAGGGGCGATGGTCGGGCGATCGGGCTGATGGTCGGGCGACAGGGCCGATGGCGCGGCGGGGGGTTGTTCTTTGGGCCAGGTGGCTCGGGGCGGCTCGGTGCGACTCGGTTGGGTTTCTTGGTGAGGTCGGCAAGGAGAGAGAGAGAGAAAGAGAGAGAGAGAAAGAGAGAGAGGTAAAACAAGGGGAATGGGATTTTCTTGATTTTCTTTCCTTTTCTTAATTTAAATAGGTCTTGGTGACCTAAATCTCTTCCCCGGGCTTCCTCCTTCCATTCCCGGCTGAAGCAACCTTTTCTCCTTATTAAAACTCATTTAAACCTAGCTTCCAAATCACCATCAAGGGCAAGGGTTCAAATCCCAATGGAAGCACTTAAATTAACAATAATTTTGTTATTTACCAAATCACCTCCAAACTTCCAACCAACTAGCCCGAACTTCTTGGGTCCTGCAACCAACAACAATCAAGCCTCGACAAGGGCAGGAATGACCCCGAAGTCTTGAAAATCCACAAAACCCTTACCGAGGGAAAAAAGACCAAAATACCCCTAAGGGTTAAAATAGCTCTAACGGCCCATCCGAACATCCGAATAATGAACCGGAAACACCTGGGAAACCGAAATAGAAAATGGGGCCGTTACAGCCATCATGCCAACTTCCCGCAGTGTGTGATGTTTGTTGTGGCTTGTTGAGGTATCCAGATAGATTCGGATGCCCTGGGACATCGTCCCCGTGGGAGGCGAGCTTGACTCCCGTGAGGCCAATTGTGGCCCGGGGCTTGTTGGTTTTCCCCTAGTGAGAGGGTGGAGGTGCTTTTCCTTGGAGTGCCACTCCAAGAGAGGAGTTAGCTATGGCTGTGCTTATGTGGATGCTTGTGGAGCAGGTCCCCATGTGGACTAGCCTAGGTAGCTCAAGTGTTGATCTTGAGCCTTAGCAGATTGTTTGATTGCCCAGTGAGTAGCTGCAGAGATGGCAGCCTTCGAGGAGATTGTTGAGGCATCTTTGTGTTCCTGTAGAGTGTTGTTGTTTGCAGCCAGATGGCCAAAACCACCGTGGTTAAGGGTGCAATGGCGATGTTCCCTCTTGGATTGGATTCGTTGGTGTTTTCCTCGGATGTTTGGTAGAGTTGAGCACTCTTCCTTTGGTGAGCTCCTGGAGTGGAGCTAGCCTGCGCATGTTGAGAGAGCCGGCGAGTTTTGTTGAGCATCATGTGGAGGTGCAAGAGTAGGCGGTGAGCCTTCTGTTTGATGAGATGCCATAGGCATGGTTTTTGAGTTGGAGCCCTTGTATGCCTAGCCAGAGTTCTTGTCACTTGAGGTTGTGATCTTGTTGGCCCCATTGGTAGTAAGATGTGGATTTGGTAGTAGTGGCACTTGAGGTGCATTGGTTGGTGTGCCGCTTTGGCACTAAGTCTGGTTCAGGCTTGAGTTTGGTTTGGGCATCGCAGATGGTTCTATGCCGTCCGGAGTTCAGCGCACTCCTTTAGCCTTGGATCCGTTTATGGCGTGGGCACTGCTTTAGGTCGTGCCAGAGGGCTAGTTCAGTGGTAGTCGATGGACTACAAGCGAAAGGATGTTCGAGAGGAGCCGGAGCCTTTTCCCAATGTTACTGGAGGTTGAGTAACTCAACAGGTTGGCAGTTGGTAAGTGTTGGTGCGTGTGAGTCTCGCGCTAGTGTTAAGGCCAAGAGATTTCTTTGTGGTTGGTAGTGCGGTCAACTACCTTCGAGTGCCTAAATCTGAGGAGAGTTGAGCGTTGTAGATGCGAGTTTGGTCCAGCTGAGGGACCATGAGTTGGATGTCGATGAGGCGAGTTGGATGCCTTGTGAGAGGTTGCGGATGCCTTTTTGGGTAAGCACCCTTGGTAGAGGCTTGGTATAAAGTAAGTTCGGTTTGGCATTGTTATGCTTTGGTAGTGCAAGGTTGCCTCAGCTTCGAGTATCGTGTGGAGATGGAACTTTTGGTGTTCCTTGGATTGTTTGTATCGCTGCAAGGAGTTAGCGTTGCTTTTTGGAAAAGCGCTTGTTAGTCTTGGATCTCTAAAGGAAGGTTGAGAGTTGTGCACACAAGTGTGTTTTGTGTGGTTCGTTCCGTGGCGAGAGTTTCAGATCCATGTAGGGTTTGCTTTGGAGATCTAGTGCTCAGTTCCTGGAGAAGTTGGACTCCAGGTGGTTGTTGCAAGGCTTTAGTCGAGGTGGTAAGGATACCGTGCTCGTGGTATCAGGTTGTTGCTTAGGCAAGTGTTGTTGGGTTGGACCTAAGCTTGGTTGGCGGATCTTCTTGTTGATTGTCATGGCTGAGAGAGTTGTTTGGATCTTTCCTTGGGTAGAAGTTATGGTGTGGCCGATGCTTTGAGTAGGAGGATGACGCATTCTGTAGCGTTTCGGGTCCTCTGGGTTCCCAAGGAGTTGGAGTTGGCCAGCATGGTTGGGATGCTGGAAATTGGAGTTGTTTGTTCAGCGCTTGTCTGTTAGATCGTTTGCCTGCAGAGTGTCTCAGTCGAGGGTTGTCGGAGAACCCTAGGTTGTGGAGAGCCTCTCGAGAGCTCAGGTCGAGCCCGTAGTGAGTTTCAGTTGGCAAGCTGGAGGCGTGTAGTTTGTAGCCTCAGGTGAGTTGCTAGCAGTCTTGGTAGGCTAGCAGGCTAGTGGTTGTTTGGAGTAGAGTCCTGATTGGTTCCAGTGTGGTGGCAAGTTGATGCTTGGTGCTGACCAAGGTGTGGATTGGAGTTGCTAGAGATTAGTTTTGCTCGTGGGGCAAGTGGTTTGGGCCCTGTTGGTTGTTTTCCTGTTGCAGGATGTTGAGTTGCCCCGTTTGGCATTTAGAGGTTCAGTTTGTGGTGGACCCCTGCTGTTACTCTAGTGGAGCAAGACAGTGAGCATATGTGGAGCCTCTGTCCTTCGGTTGTCTGCTTGTAAGAGCCGTTTTCCTTCCGGGAGTTGTCGTTTCTCCCGTAGCCATGAGTCGATGGTGGAGGTGCTAGCAAGAAGGAAAAGTTTGTTGGTCGCTTGAAGCGCTTGTTTGTCCGTATAGGTGGACTCTTGGATGGTGTTCTAGAGGCTGCAGTAAGGGTTGTTTTGCCTCTTGTGAGTGTTTGGCCAAGATTTGGTTCTCTTGTTGTTTCAAGAGCTAGTTCGGTTTTAGCTGGACGGCGTTGCCCTGAGGTCTTGTTCCTAGTCAGGAAGTTTTGTGAGTTGACCCCTCCCTCGGCAGTTGAGCAAGTGCTGTTAGTTTCAGATTGGTGGTCCGATTGGTTGAGTTTTCCCTTGGGTGTTGCTTCCAAGAGAGTTGGTTGCTTTCGCCTTGGGTTTGAGCTAGTCAGCGAGCGTGTGTGGAGTTCGCTGCCCTTCTGGAGTTTGCTTGCTGGGAAGTCGTTTCCCGTTTGGCAGGAGTCAGCTTAGCTCCTGAGTTGTGGAGTTGATCGAGTAGCGCAGCGGGTCACCCAGCGTGAGGGGTCCTCGCTTTGTGTTGTCGGCAAGCAAGAGTTGTTTGTCCCGCAAGGCGGAGGCCATCCAAAGAAGAGTTGAGTTGTTCCGGCAAGTTGTTGGTTCTTTGGGGATTGAAGATTTCCTTTCCCCTAGCCTCTGTGGTGGTTGAGTCGCTCCTTGGATGCCACTTCAGTGTTAGCTTCCGAGGTGGTCTTGCAGATTCGTATGGCTCAGGATCCGTAAGCTTTGGGGTTGTCGTTATCCGTTTTCCTTGTGAGGTTTTGGGAGTGGAGCTTCTGGTTGGAAGTTGAGTTAGGCCTAAGCTTAAAGGAGAAGTCCTTTGAGTAGCCAGTTGGATTTTTTTTAGTTGGGTGGTAGCTTGGAGGCGAGCGTTGCTCGTTATAGTTGGGTTGAGTTCTGCTGAGCAAGCCCTTCTCGGGCTTTGCTTCTTGTTGTTGTGCGTTCGAAGTTGGCTTTAGCGGAGCCTCGTTTGAGTGAGTTGGCACAGAGGTGCCGTGGCATTGGTTGGTAAGCTGTTGAGCTGTTTTCCTCAAGGTGTTGTGTCGCAGATAGCTGCGTGTTGGTTTAGTCTTTGCTTCCTGAGAGTTTGAGAGGAATGTTGGTTGTTTCCTTGCCTGGCAATGTTCTCCTTGGCCAGTTGCTGGTAGGTTTTCTTTGGAAAGTTTGCGTTCGGCCGATGAGGAGTTCTAGTTTGTTGGCTTGGCCGAGTGGAGTCTGTGCTTGGCCCTTGTCTTTTAAGGTGGCCGTGTCAAGTTTCACCGGTGTGAGTGTTGTTAGCCGTCCGGTGTACCGAGATGGTGCCCCTTGCCTTTGGTTCGGCGATTTCTCCTTAAGATGGTTGCTTAAGTGTTGTGGTCGTGTTCTAGTTGGAGAAGTTTGTCTTTTTGATCCATTGGCAGTTGGTGGTTTGGTTTTATTTTCTTTAAGGCTGTAGTCAAGGTTTGAGGTTTGTTGGTCTCTTGTGAAGTAAGAGTAGGCCGTTTAGTTTTGGAATCTGGAAGGTTCAGTTGTTTGGCCAGTTTGTTGTAGGGTTCAGTTTGTTTGTTGTCAGCTGTGAGTTTCCTTAGTAGTTTTGCCAGTGCGTGGTGTAGAATTTCAGAGCTTGTGGCCAGTCCTCGAGTTTGCTGTGAGTAGCACCGTTTAAGAGTTGGTGCGAGTTGAGGACGTGGTTTGCCGTCAGGATTTTCGCATTTGTTTTCCTTCGGAGTTCAGTGTTTGGCAGTCTGGATGGCATTGTGGCCTTGAGTTTTTGAGGACCCAAGAGGGTTTGGTTTTCGGAGAAGGTTGGTGTTGTTTCAGCCGAGAAGTTCAGTTGGTTTGGTTTCTATGGAGTTTTCCTGGAGCTGTTTCGTCTTAGGACTTTCGAGGACGAAAGTCTTAAAAGGAGGGAGTATTGTAACAGCCCAGTTTTCTATCCCAGTTTTCGAGGTGCCTTCGGGTCAAGTTTCGGTTGTTGGTTGGGTCATTAGAGAGGTTTTGACCCTTGGGGGTATTTTGGTCTTTTGGCTCTCCATGCAGGATTTGTGGTTTTTCAGGCTTCGAGGTAGCTCCTGTCTTTGTCGAGGCTGGTTTGTTATTGCCTGCGAGTCCCGAGTTGTTTGGGCTATTCGTTTGGAGGTTCGGTTGTGATTTGGGTTTTGGGCAAAGTTATGGTTGTTTGGGTGTTTCCTTTGGGATTCAAGCCCGGGCCCTTAGTGTTGCCTTGGTAGTTGGGTTTAAGTGAGATTTATTTATTGGAAAAGGTTGCTTCAGTCGGGTCTCGAATGAGGAAGCTGGGAAATGGGATTTTAAGGATTTTAAGGATTTTTAGAAAATTGGAAAAATGGATAAGGATGGATTAAATGGATAAAATCCCTATTTTCCTTTTTATTTTCCCATTTTCCTTTTCTTTTATTTTTTTTCCAAAATCCCTTTCTCTCTCTCTCTCTCTCTCTCTCTCTCTCTCTCTCTCTCCCCGAGACCTAGCCATCACCTAGCAGAGCAGCCCTTGGCTCGCCCAGCCCCATCCAGTCGAGCCAGCCCGTCGCCTAGCTTGTGTCGCCCGAGCCCCTGCTCGCGTCGCCTCGCCCGTTGTCGCGTCGGCCAACTTCGCCCAGTCGCGCGTCGCCCGGCCACGCGGCCCGACCTCGGCGCGTCGTCGATCCCGAAACCCGGCCAGATCGCGCATCCCCGCGCCCTCGTCGCGTGTCCTCGCGCCAGATAGCCGAGCCTAGGTCCGAGTCGCTCGTCCCAGCCCGTGTCGCGCGCCCTAGCCCTGCAGCTTGCTCGTTCGCGCGACCCAGAGCGCGTGCCAGCGCTCCAGCACCCGTGTCTGCAGCCCCAGCGCGCCCAGCTGCTGCCTAGCCCGAGCAGCCGGCTCGTTCGCGTGTCAGCCGCGCCTCGTGAGTTGCTCCCGAGCCGAGCCCTGTTTATTTTATTGTATTTTAGGGCTATTCTATGATTATTGATGTGTTTTCTTGGTTCGTTATAGGTTGCTCGGGTTTGATCGTAGTTAGTTTAATTGTGTGTTGTTGTCTTCCGGCCAGGTAAGGATTTCTTACCGGAGTTGTGTGGACCCTGCGATATTATATGTGATTGCTGATTGTATGCTTGTTTGTGTTTATTGACATGTTTGGTGATAAGTGCTCTATTCTTAATTCCCGACTGGCATGATTTTCCTATGTTGTTCCTCATCTTAGTCCATGCTAGGTTGTTCCTTTCTAGCATGCTCGTATCTATCCTTGCTTCGTAGTATCATGCTAGGTTCGTTGTTTTCCTCTTGAGCACGTATTGGATTGTATTGGATTGTTTGCTGATTGTTAAGGCAGGTTAGAAATCAGGTAGGTAGCATCATCCGGGCCTGATGCATAAAGTATCTTGCATCCATGGCGGGGGCGTCGAGACGCTTCTCCGTCCCCGACCCCGTTAGGGTTTAGCTAACCCGACCGGTAGGCCCTGCAATCTTGGGTGAGGGTGGTAGTCTGCGCGATGCCCCAACGGTCGGGATGATGACTTGGCAATGCTCGGTCCCGGCGGCAAACGCACGTCCTCGGCGTGTTCGGCGAAGAGCCCTTGATTGCCACTGTTAAGGTAAGGATGGCTTCTGGTGTAAGCCTACCACGACCCGTTCCTTAGCCTCAAAGCGGTGGTTCAGCCGATATAGTTCACGTGTCCAGTCTCACACCCCTATGTCGGTGACACCGATCCGTAGATTTAGTTAGGCGTGGTGATCGGACATGGGCGACTTGCCACTAGACCCGCACCCCCATGGTCTGCAGTGAGCACGCGGTACATGCTTACGCTCATTACAGCCACGATCGAGAGCTCCTCGGATTGTGAGCGAGTGTACCTTTCGTCGACAGAGAGATGTGCCGAGGCCGGACTTGTTTCTCGTATAGGGCGATTTGTGTGGTGTTATTATTTCTGGACTAAGACCCTGAGTTGGCATCCGAGGCCCAAGTGTGGGCTAAGCTATGTGCTCTATTTGTGTTTATATTCATAGCTTGCATATCTTTCTGCTAGATGACCATGTATATCGTATTGTACCCCGGTTGGGGATTCTTACTGAGTAATTCGTTACTCACCCTTATTATGTGGTTTTCCACAAGTAACCATGGTGCGAGACAGGATGGCTGGAGGAGGAGCTGTGATCATGGAAACTCGTTGTTCAGCTTTGAGTCTTATGTTTATGTTTATGATTTAAATGTCCTCTGAATGCATGTAGTTGGGCACGGAGCCCTAGGGTGTTTTCTGAATGTATTTCCGGATTCTAGCATTATTGTAACTATTGCAAAGCTTGTATGTTTTAAATAAATCTCTGATCAGAGTATGTTTTGGAAATGTATTTGTCTTGGAACAGGTGCTTGGAAACAGGGACAGGTTTCAGGAATTTATGTTGATTTTTAAATGAATGTTTTCATGTTTTAGTTTTTACTTCGAATCCAAACCCCATCTTGCAAATTTTCTATAGATTTGTATGCATGCATTGAGGTAATGGCCTATTTAGAACCCCATTCGGGTCGGGTCTTTACATTCCCATCGGGGACTTACATACACGAGCAACGCATTGGTGCCCATCGGGGTCTTACCCTTGCGAGACCTAAACTAGTGACTCCTGACTGTGTCTTAAGTTTAGGATCACAAGCTAACAGATTGACCAGGCAATATTCAACAACAACACAATCCTAGCATGGCTCTACAGAATATGAACAGGAAACATGGATATGCCAGAGTAAGAAAATCCCTAGCATGAAGCCAACATGAACAAGACAACAAACATGCCAGGAAGTCAGAAACAAGAATCCTTTCCACTAGAATGCTCATATACAATTACAAGATATCAACGTGCCATTAAAGTAATCGCAGGGTTCACAGAACCCCGGTAAGAAATCCTTACCCGGAATATGCGGTAAACAATCACCACAAACAAACAAACGACCCTCGAGCTGCAAAGTCAACCCGAACAACCACCTAAGAAGGCACTAGGCTGGCTCGACACGGCGTCTTTGCGACAAGCGGCAAGCGCGCGCACAAGTAGCGAGGGCACGCAAGGCTGCTTTGTGTCTTTGGGCGCGAGCATGGGCGACTAGGCGTGAAGAGTCGCTCTTTCTCTTCGCGCTAGGCACGGAGCGCTGCATGAAGGCGAGGTGAGGGGCACTATGGCGAGGCGTCGCTCGGGTGACCGGGAGCGAAGGTGGCTGTGCTCTGGCGTTCATGGGCGAGAGAGCGGGCGAGCGAATGGGCTATGGTGCGGCTTCGCTGGTGCGACGCTGCAAGGCTCTGTCAACGGGCTGGCGGCAGTGTGTAGCGCTGGGTTGGCGCGTCTTGCGGCGAGGCAAGGCTGGTCTTGGTGGGCAAAGAAACACACACACACACTCACCCCGACGGAAGGGTTGTCTTCGACTTGTCCTAGGCACACACACAACCTTCCGGTTAGGGCTTGGCCAAGCGACAAGGGGTGATGATCGACTAAGGAAGAAGAAGAAGAAAAGAGAAGCCCTTACCTCTCGGTTCTTGAACTAAGTTCTTGGAGAAACGGCACAGAGTAGAGGAGTTCTTGAAGAAAAAAAAGAAACGATTTCTTTTCCTTTTCCTGAATAGGTTAGGCGATTCCTTTCCCTGGGCTTTCCCCCTTCGAGTCCTAGCGGGAACAACCTTTTTCTCCTTATTAAACTCATTTAATCTAAGCCTCCAAACCCCTTTAGGTCAAGGGTTCAAATCCCAATGGAAGCACTTTAATTCATTTTAATTTCTTTTAAGCTATGCCACCTCCACGTACGAGATCTTAGGTTCGAAACCCACCAAGGCCTAAATAAATTTCTCTTTATTTTTATTTACAAAGCAAACTCTCAACCCTCATAAACTAACCGAATAATTCCTGAAATCAACTCAAAACCGGTCAGTAATAATAAAGTTCGCCAACTTTTTAGTTGTTTGAAACATAATTTTAAGATCAAAACTTTGTTAATCTAAAATAACCCAACAAGCAATTATAATATTTATGAATTGAAATCACAAAAAAGTTATAGTTAAGAGAAGGGAGAAAGACACAAAAGTTTATATTGGTTCGGAAATCCTACTTCACTCCCCAAGGCTTATCCTTGGGTATTTTAAAAGAAGATTCTCTTGCAGTGAGAACCAACCAACATGGCCCTCTTTTTCCTAGGCTAAAGAGAAACCTAAATCCTTTTCACGGGTTCAGATTAAACTACTACTACCCTCTTTTTTAAGGCTAAAGAGAAACTCAAATCCGTTTACTGGTTCAGGATAAAACCAATTACGTTTTTTCACAAACCAAGGTGTTCCAACACCTTAATACAAATCCTAAATACAAAATAAAAATAACTCTCACAAAGTACCTCTCCTGGGCAAGATTCACAAGCTTGGCGTTAACAACTTCTTCACAAAATTTGCAATTTGTTGATTCAAGAATGTGTGAAGCAAATGACACTATTTGAAGCTTTGGGAATAATAACATTGTTGTCTCACTTTAGTTCTTGAAGCAATGTATTTAATGGATGAGAAGATGAAAGGTGTCGATTGGATTTAGGGCAAAATGATCGAAGATCGAGATTTGATAAAGATATGATGAAATGGTGGCCATTGGATTTAGGAAAAATGTATTATATGGCTGGGATGGAATGAAGATAAGATGGGAAGATTTTTGGTTAAAAAAGAAACAATTTGAAAAAGAAAATCCCATTTTTTTATAGGCGATTTTTCTTCAAATCTTCATTTGTCCATATCTTCTTTATTTTAATTCCAATTTTCAAGATTCACAATGCGTTGGAATCGTCTCTACAAGTTCTACATAATAAATACTTAAAAATCTCCAAAAATATCATTAAAGAGAGTTCAAGTTTGTTATCATCAAAACATTAATTAATTAGTTATTTAAAATTAATTAATTTAAGTTAGAACCAAAAATCTAACAAGAAATTCATTGGTTGCTTTAGCGTTGCATTATTTAATAAATTTGCAATACAATTATGCCTCCATATATTCTTATCTTTGAGAAGAGATGAAGATTAACAACAAATGCCTTAGGAGATGACCTTTAAAGCAATAAAACTTACGACAACACCGATCGTGTACCCTTGCACATATTTGCTCAAGAACTTTTACAGATTTAGTTGAATAATTTCTATAGCTTATCTTAAGTAGAATTCGATCGTATTGTTGGAACTGCACAAGTACCCTAGTCATGCCTTGTTTCTCAAATAGACATTTACATTACATTTATTTCTTACTTTATGCAAGCAAACCAATTTCAACTAAACCCATTTGTTACCTTTTGTTCTAGTTTCTAAACATCACCCTTGATAATTTACAATCCTTGCCTGAGAATCGATAATTTACTTATTACTTGTTGCATACCACATATACTTGTGCGAGTGTAAACTAAAAGCACACGAAGCATCCTAGTTTTCTGCTTTTATCAAAGTGAAATACTTTGAAGCACATCGACATCGACATTTCACATCGTAAGCTATTTTATTGTGGACCATCAAGGATTTTTTAGCATATAGTAACCTGTCTGTGTGTACTATAAAATGGTATAAAACATGTTTGATATGTGGAGAGAAAACATCATCTATTTATTTACATACAGGTAAAAAGTCTGTGTATCTCGACATCGAAGACATCTACCTTTCGGAAATCCCTATCGAAGTCAAAAGAAAGCATTTAGTGGAGAACATGAATTAGGAGTAGCCCCTAAATATTTGAGTGGTGAAGAGATTCATCCACGTCTATACGTGCAAAAATCTCGAAAAGAGAGCATTTGTTGCAATAGAAATTTTAACAAATCAAAACCATCCACGTCATTATCCTAAAAATTAATGGAGAAATTCAATTATATTTTGGGAAAATTACAAGTCAATATTTTTCCCAAAATTAAATAGATTAAAAGTTGATTTATTTGATATTTTGGTCAAAATTAAAATAGGTAGAGTTTAGAAAGTAGAGGCTTGAAATTTCAGGAGCCATTAAAAGTATATATAACAGACAACCTGCACAATCCTATCCACTAACAGTATATATAACAGACAACCAGGTGCCATTAAAGCCAAGCGCAAGGTCCACACAACCCCGGCAAGGAACCCTTACATGAAAAGTAGAGATGCACAACAATAGGAAAATGCTCCTCGAGCTGCAGAATCACACAAGCAAACCTATCAAACAACAACAACCAATTTAATCACAACACCTAAGAGTAAGCAACCAAAACAACTCTCCCGGGAGTTAGGGTTTACCCAATCCGAGAACCTCCAAGCTCGGAAGCAACAAGGTTCGGCTCAGCAGGTGCACTCCTATGCCTCAAAGCTTGGGCTTATGCATAGGTGACAAGGAAAACCCTCTCGACAATGAAGTGCTTGCAAGCTTGCTGGTTGCGATAACAAGATCAAATAGGGATGGGGCTCTTGGCTAGGTGTGGTGACAACAAGAAGCAATAGGGAAGGTAGTCTCCTCGGTTATCGTTGTTGCCGCAACAAGGATTAAGAGCAGAGAGAACAAGATGGAGAGGGAGATGGCTTCGACAATGGAGTTCTCGGCCAAGGCTTGAGGAGCTCACGACAGCTAGAGTGCTTGGCGATGGAGCTTGGAGATGGAGCTTGAAGTTTCGGCAATGGAGAAGGGAAAGACGAACAAGGATTCGACAACAATGGAGAGAAGGGAGAAGAGAAATCGCAAGAGGAAGAAGATGAAGTGTCTCGTGCGGCTAGGTCTCGAGAAGGAATCGACAAATTCATTTGTCGATTGAAACTCCTTGCACCTACCTTCGAGTCCCAAATGAAGGTGCCTTTTTCTTCTATTTTGCACAAAATACCTCCAAGCCACTCAAATGCAAAACCAACGGGGTTCGAGTCTTTGGCGACAACACCTTTTTCATCTTATTTCTTCCTGTTAAGACAAGCCTCCAAATGCCTTGTCCATCACTAGTTTGAATCCTAGAAACCACACAATTTAATCCTATTTTCTTCTTTAAAAGCAAAGCTTCAAATCCCTTGTCAATCCTCCCTTCAAGTCCCACCAACAACACTTTAATTTCCTATTTTTACTCTTTTAACCGATCGACCACCAAACCACTCAGAAAGCAATCACAAATCGAGAACCTGAAACCGAAACAAAAAACCAACTCACCAAGAGTCGAAACAAATCAAACCCATAATGACCAGTGTTTTCATTCCGGTTCTCCAAGTACGTTCAGTTGGTTGTTAGGGTTGTTGAGCTTCTAGTGGCATTTTGGTCATTTGGCCTTCAAGGGTATTTTTGTAATTGCCTAGGGTTTCGATTGTTTTCCAGACTTGTGTTGAGCTGCTATTTGTGTTCCGCTTTTAGGTTCCCAGTTCGGGAGTTGTTTGGAGAGGTTTGAGGTCGTCCGGGATTAAACAGAAAATAGTTTTACAAAGGTGTTAAAGTTGGGACTCGAAGGGGGAACCTCATTTGAAACTTGGCCAAAAGGAGGATTAAATTGTATTTTCATTGAGAAAAAGAAAAAGAAAACTCATTTCTTCCCTTCCCTTTTGCCCTAGCCGACCACTCCACCCCCATTCCTCTTCTTCTTCTTCCTCATTCTCCCTTGGCTGAATCTCCAAGCTCCCAAGCTCCATCCTCCTCCAAGCTTCTTCTCCTCTTGCAAGCATAGATCCGAGGAGCTCTTCTTCTCCTTGTTGTTGCGCCACACTAGATCTAGCCATTCACCATCATCAAGCCTAGATCCGAGATCTCCTAGCAAACTTGTATTTGAAAATCCTCTTCTTGTTGCTTGAATACGAGATCTCCTTGCCAAGCTCATCTTCTTGAACTCCTTTGCTTATTGGTGGAAATCCGAGAGCTCCCTTCTCTAGCCATCATTTCCGAGAGCTTCAAGGTAAGTGTTTGTTGTGTGGATTTGTAGATCTAGCTGAGAACCAACTTGGTTGGTTGGGTTGTGTTCTAACCAAAGCTTATTCTCTTGTTGTACAAGCCTAGCCTAGCCGAGATCTTTAGTTGTTTGTTGGAAGGGCTAGCCGAGACCATCATTGTGCTTCCTCCATTGCCGAGACATCAAGGTGAGTTGAGTTGTTGTTGGTTGAATTATGCTACCAAGATCCCCATGGTGGCCGAGAGCTACATGGAAGTTATTGGTTGTGTGTTTGAGGTTTAACTGAGACTAACTTGTGGTTTCTATTGTTGGTGATGCCCTAGCCGAGATTGGTAAGAGTGAGCTTTGAAGTTGCTTGTTGTAAGGACTAGCTTGCCTTGGCCGCACCACCCTTTGGGAGTTGGTGATTGTTCGGGTTTTGGTGAAGCCCTAGCTCCTGCTCGGTTTGGTTGTTTAGTTTGTTCGACATTCGATATTAACTATTGTTGGCTTATTGTTAGGTTAGCTTGTGCGGTGATCTCTGACTCAAGGAGCACTCTATATTGTTAGGTTCTCGCTTGTTTGATGAGTAAGGTTCCTTCTTTGGGGTTGTGTAGACCTGCGCATTGCAATGATAACTCTTGGTTGTTTGTTTATATGTTGTCTTTGTTAGTGGATAGGTTTCGTAGGTTGTCCGGATTACATTGCTAGTGGATAGGTTCTTGCGGGTTTCTGGATGCTACTCTGTTTATAGTTATGTTTAATTCAAGTTTGTCTATGGATCTGGTCTTATATGTTGTATGCCCTGTTCCCTAAATATTGTGTTTATGCTCGTGTTGTTTGCTAGGGCTCCACATTTAGTTTATTGTACCGTGTTGTTGCACTCTCCTGTTTATTAAATGTATCGTATGTCTACAAATACTCTATTGATTATAAGCTAGTTGTATGTTGGACCCTGATAGCTCAAGGCTACCCAGAGTATTAGAGTTTATTACGGTGTCCCAAGTGATAGTCGAGTTGCGTGCTGGCTCAGTTTTGCTCAGTACTAGCCCAGTTTGTTGATGTCTCCGGACTAACCCAGTGTGCTACTGACAGGTATGAGCCAGACTAGCCTAGTGTGTGCTGTCCCTTGTTTGCCCAAAGGTGTGTCTTTGACAAATACGACCGAGACTTGCCCGAGTGACGGTTGAGTAGCGTCTTCGGCTCGGTTTGCCTAGACTAGCCCAGTGGGTTCTTGTCCTTAGTTAGCCCATGTGTGCTAACCTTGTTTGTCAGTCTGGATATAGCTTATGAGATTATTTAACTGCTTTGCTGTTTGTTAGCCCATTGTGTGCTAACCTGTCTAGCTTTGAGCATAGACCCATGATGTTGATCATCCTACTATTCGTATTTGTTGAGACTGCCATGCTATTGTTTGATGCTTATATGCTAGGATGCTAGAGGATTTGTTGTGCGTATTGTACCCCGGTTGGGGGATCCTTACTGAGTGCAATTGTACTCACCCTTTTGTGGTTTTTCCACCGCTTAACTTGGCATAAGATCGAGGTGGCTAGAAGAGGAGCTGGATGATCATGGGAAAGGCCCCCCGCATCTCCTTGTCTTATCATGTTACTTTTGTTTAAACAGTTTTGTTGGAAGTTGTAATTTTTTTAAATTTCTCTCTTGAGCTAAAATGATTTGGATGGTAAATTTTTTATGCCTTGGAATTGTTCAAGTGTATAAAGTAATGATTTAAGTTCAGTTTTAATTCTCGTATTTTAATTATTGCATCATTAAGTAAGGGACATTTAGGACCATCCAGTGTCGGGTGTCCTTACAGAAACCCTGGACAAATACCAAAACTACCCCGTGACGGCCAAATGATCAAAATGCCCCTGAAGGCTCAAACTGCCCTAACGGCCCAACCAGACTACCGAATAATCAACCAAAAGTACCTAGAGAACCGAAACGAAAACCTGGGACGTTACAATAAGGAACACTGAAAGGTATTTGTAACGGCCCAGAAATTTCATCCCGGTCTTCCCGGGAGGCCCAAGGGCATTTTGGTAATTTTGGGTCGGGCCGACAGGGCCAGTTTTGAAATTGAAAATTGCCGGAATAATTATGAGTCAATTTGAAAAGGATCGGGATTTTTGGTGAAGACATTTGGGCTTGGGAAAAGGTAAAAATAAATAGGGAATTAAATAGCGCGTCGAGTGAGATTCGAGCCAAAGACGTGTCGCATGCTAGGCAAAGGGCGTAGCCAGCCGAGCCACCGCGCGCGTTTGTTAATCTAAACGCGCGTTCTATTACTTATGCTTGTTTTCGAAGGCGGTTGGTATAAAAGCCAGCTCGCCGAGCCTTCTTCCCCATTTCCTCTTCTTCTTCGCGACTTTCTCCTCCGACCGACTCACTTCTCCCTCGGCGATTTCTCCCCTCTCTTGCTCCGATTCGACCGAGCTCGTCCTCCCCAGTTTGAAGTCGATCCATCTCCGGGCTGAAGGTAAGTTTTTTTTCTTCTTCTTCTTCTTCTCTCCTTCAATCCGAATCCCCTGTTTTCGGCTTCGATTTTCCAGCCATGTTGAAGTGAGTTGCTGGGTGGTTTTTGTGCAGCTGCAGTAGGGGAGTTCGTCCAACAACAATCGTTCGTCGAATCTTCTCCAATCGCCCGAATTCGCGTTCTTCCTCCTTCGCTCGAGTTCGCCAAATCGGTGCCCTGTCGCAGCCCAGCCCGCCTAGCTTCGCCGCACACCGCACGCGCGCCCTCGCGCCTCTGCATCGCTCGCGCGCAGAAGCCGCTCCCCAGCGCCGTGTCGCGTGTCCTGCTGCCGAGCCGAGCCGCCAAGAAAAGCTGAGCCGAGCCGAGCCGAGTGAGAGCTGAGCCGAGCCTATTTATTTTATTTTATTTTATTTTATTATATTTAATTTAATTTAGAATTTTGTGTCTAATTGTGTTGTGATGGATAGGTTCTCGATAGCTAGTTCGGGTTCGCTCGCAGCCTAGGTTTTTTGTCAAATTGTCCCCGACCAAGGTAAGGATTTCTTACCAGAGTTGTGTGAACCCTGCGATATTATATGTGATTGCTGATTGATTGCTTGTTTGTGTTTATTGACATGTATAGCTAGGAACTCAATTCTGAATTCCCGATTAGCATGATTTCTTGATTTAACCCTCATGTTAATCCATGCTAGGTTGTTCCCTTCTAGCATGCTCGTATCTGTCCCTTGCTTCGTAGTATCATGCTAGGCTCGTTGTATTTTTATTGAGCACGTATTGGATTTTATGGAATTGTTTGCTGATTGCTAGGGCAGGTTAGAGTTGCAGGTAGATAGCATCATCCGGGCCTGATGCATAAAGTACCTTGCATCCATGGCAGGGACGTCGAGACAATTCTCCGCCCTAGACCCCGTGAGGGATTAGCTAACCCAAGCGGTAGGCCCTGCAATCTTGGGTGAGGGTGGCAGACTGTTAAATGCCCCAACCGTCGGGATGATGACTTGGCATTGCCTCATCCCCGACAGTCGGCACGTCCTCAGCGTGTTCGGTAGTAGCCCCTGATTGCCACCTGTTAAGGCAAGGACGGCTTCCTGGTGTAAGCCTACCACGACCGTTCCTTGGCCCCAGGTGCGGTGGTTCAGGCTGACATAGTTTACGTGTCCGTGTCTCACACCCCTATGTCGGTGACACGCATCCAAAGATTTAGTTAGGCGTGGTGGTATCGGACATGGGCGGCTTGCCTCGGACCGCAACCCCCATAGTCTGCAGAGCACGCGGTGCATGCTTACGCTCATTACAAATACGATCGGAGAGCTCCTCGGGATTGTGAGCCAGTGTACCTTTCGTCGACAGTAGACAAGCTGAGGCCGGGACTTGTTTCTCGTATAGGGCGACTTATGTATTGGTCTTGTGTGGTGATATTATTCCGGACTAAGACCCTGAGTTGGCATCCGAGGCCCAAGTGTGGGCTAAGCTATGTGCTCTATTCTGTGTTTATATTCATAGCTTGCATACGCTCATCGAGATGACCATGTATATCGTATTGTACCCCGGTTGGGGATTCTTACTGAGTAATTTGTTACTCACCCTTATTCTGTGGTTTGCCACATGTAATCGTGGTGCGCGACAGGATGCCTGAAGGAGGAGCTGTGATCATGGGGCCCAGTCTTCCACCTCTGATTTTTGTATTATGACTTTTTATGTTTTGTTTCCCACAGATGCATGTGGCGGGCACGAGCTCTAGGATGTTTTGTAAATATTTGTGGATTCCAAAGCATTTTGTATCCGAACAGTTTGAATGGCTTTTAGTAAATCTCGATCGTGAGTAAACTTTGGAAATGTATTTATCTTGGAACAGGTGCTTGGAAACAGGGACAGGTTCCAGGGGAATTGTCTAGTTTTTAAAGGGGTTATTTTGAATGTTTTTGTTTTAATTGGAATCCGAAATCATGTCTGTTTAAATGTCCTTTACTCGAATGCATGCATGGGGATAAGGGCCCATTTAGTGCCCCATTCGGGTCGGTCTCTTACAGTATTCTAGTCATGTTCATTAGTTCATGTGAGTGCTCTTGCATGTTAAGGGAAAGTTTAGAGATAATCATCCAGCTACTGCGCACAATGCACCATTTGAATGTAGTTGGCTTTGAAGGAGAATTTGAGTCAATGTGAATGAATGGGAGGGCAAACATTAGCTAACAGTGTGAAACTTCCGCCTTACCAACTAGTTATCCCTAAGAAATGTAAGTTGCATCCTAAAACCTTAACCAAAGCCTTATTTCCATATAAATATTTTTTTAAACATTTTTTTTAATTTACATTAGATTTACTAATCCAACTCCTTTTAGTTCGTTGATGTATATTTATTGCATCACATTTTATTATATTCCATTAATGCACTTAGACATGGGACAAAAAGTGAACAATTTCCTTTTATTACATGTTCGACTCTTGAGTTAATATTGATATTTTTTAATCACTCAATCCTTAGGGATAATTATATAAATATACTTATCACTTGACTGCTTTTGACTGCATGCACTTGAGTATTATTGCTTTTGAATGCTTTAAGCTTGGTAAATGCTCGCGACATTAAGTAGAAATAATAATTTAAGTCGTGCATATCAAAAATTACATTAGAGACCTTCTCCCTTGTTTCCATGTTAAAATCTACAAGGATTTAAAGACTATGAGATATGAAAAATGGGTATAAAGATTGCATTCTTGAATGGCAATCTTGACGAGATAATCTACATGAATCAACAAGTCAAATCCAATGGTTATGTGCAAAAGGTTATCAAGCTAGTTAAAAAATCTATGAATTTAAATGAGCATCTAGGATCTTAGAATGATAGATTTCACAATACGTTTAAATTTATGGTTTCCAGAAGAATGTCAAAAAACCTTGTTTACACAATAAGATTGTCACAAAAAAGTAGCATTATGATATTTTATGTTGTTGCTATCCTACTCATTGAGAATGATGAAGGATTCTTGACCGATAGCAAGGAGTGACTAGCGAACCAATTCAAGATGATGGATTTGGGAAAACTATCATTCATACATGGGATCCAAGTTAGAAGTGATCAATTCAATAGAATCCTAACCTTGTCTTAAACATTTTGCATAGGCAAAATGGTTGTCAGATATGCGATGCAGAGTGCGAAAGGGGGTCGATTACCTTTTAGGCATGAGATCACATTGTCTAAGGATCTATGAAGTAAGACGCCTCAAGAGATTGAGGAGATGAGACAGACTCCCTATGCTTGGACAATGGGAAGACTATGTACACTATATTGTGTACAAGGCCGTACATATTCAACTCGGTAGGCATTGTCAATAGATATAAGTTATGCCCAATATTGGATCACTAAACAAGAGTTAAGAATATTCTGAAGTATCTATGGAGAACAAGAGTTTACATACTTGTGTATGGTCGTAAGAATGTGATCCTTAATAGGTACACAAACTCTAATTTTTAGACTCATGAAGAGTATAGGAGATCAACATTAGGACTAGTGTTCACCCTTCACGGAACAACAATAGTTTGGAGAAGCATCAAACAAGGATACATTGTAGACACGAATTTGGAAGCTAAGTATGTGGCTGCTTGTTGAGCAGCAAAAGAGGTTATATGGCTGAAACTTCCTTAAAGATTTGGATGTGGTTTCGCGTATGGATAAGCCGATCGGTTTTTATTGTTACAACAACGGGGTTATGGCTAACTCCAAGGAACTCATCATAAAAGATGGAAGAATATAGAGAGGAAATATCATCTCATTCGATAGATAGTGCAAAGAAGCAAAGTGGTTATCACCAAGATTGACACGAATGACAATGTTGTTGATCATTTTACAAAGTTTATCTCTACTAGAGTATTTGAGGGTCATCTAAGGCGTCTCCTACGGTCGAGAGCAAGTGCGGGCTAAATATTTTGGTCAACATGTTTAGGCTTATTAGGACTTAGTGCAAGTGGGAGATTGTTAGGAGTTGTGCCCTAACGGCGTATGGTTTGTAATTACAGAAATCGCGCTAAATGAGATGAAAATTGGAGGAAGAATTAGAAGTAGTGGTTTGTAATTTTAGCCCACGTTTTCATATCGTCAGCTAAAAGAGACTTTAAGTCACAAAAATGAAAAAATATGAAAACCAAAATATATTGGCCAACAGTTATTGAAATGTATTTAAGGCAATGTTTTTTTAATTCATCAATTAATATCCATTAAATTATATTATTTTTAACTCATATTGACGGATTATTAACAAAACCATCAATTAATAAATTTAAAAAAAATTAAAATATCTTATTAGCTTATGTATGAGAAAATATGTGGTTATATTTAGGATTACCTGATGGTTTGTGTAAACCATCGGTTATATTTTGAAATACCCGATATTTAGGATTACTCGATGGTTTCTGTAGACCGTCGGCTAATATTCTTTTTATTTGACTATTGATTTTTTGAAGGTTAAAACTCGTCGACAGTTAATGAAGACTTTTCTAACCTATTGGATGTGATTTGATGTTTGAAAGTCTTAGACTTTAAATCTAATCAAACGGATGCACTTTAAATCCTTATTGAGCAAAGAACAATGCAAGGAAGAAGGATTAATAGAAAACAATACTGAAGGAGGATGGTATTCAAAAATCTCGTGCAGCTTGCGAACAAATTTCCTCTTGTTTGTCAAAATGAGAACAATCCTTCATTTTCATAAGCTTAAAACAATCCCCACCAATACACGACTTCCATGCTAGTCTATGGCTTGAACATAAATAGAATAACAAAATGAAGAGAAGTTGAAGATGAAAACGTAATTCGTTGCTGGTCAAGGAGAAATCGAAGAAGGTGAAGTATATAAATCAAAACAGATGAAGAAGGGAGGGCTTTGAGCAAGATGAATTATCCAAGGGAAGGGATTGGAGAAGATATATGAAATCTCGAGCATATCTATTTGAGATTTCCAAAATAGCCCATCAATAAATGTGTAGTTTAATTTTAGCTTTGAGATGCATGTCCACACTATATAATAAAAAACACATTAGATCTAGACAAGAAAACTTAGAAAATTTGAGAAATGCGCATAGGTGAGGCAGAGGTACTTATAAAACAACTCCAATGCTTTATCTTAACACAAATAATTTAGTCGTGATACAGATTTATAGAATGAAGAATTACTTTTTAGATTCCACATTCCTTTCCGAGATAAGATAAAATTTCATCTCAAATTAAGTTACATGGATCAAAATGTGTTTTTCTCAACTATATTTCGTGAATACCACCCAAAACTATTTACTTGATTTGGTTTATGTGACCAAATCATAAGGGTCTTAATTTAGTTTTATTCTTTCTATGTCTCGATCTAAAAATAGAATTGTTA
This sequence comes from Sicyos edulis, assembly GCA_036507275.1. Lineage (NCBI taxonomy): Eukaryota > Viridiplantae > Streptophyta > Magnoliopsida > Cucurbitales > Cucurbitaceae > Sicyos > Sicyos edulis. The sequence goes on from CM071847.1 coordinate 21,663,406, forward strand.
AAAAAGTAAGTAAACCTTGTTAAAATAAGGTGTGCCATTGGAATGGTAGAGAGTAGAAAATTAGTGATATATATTTAAAGGATTTGATCTAAGAAGAGAAAGATATAACAACAAAAATATAAAATAATGGAGAGTTGCAGACAATCGGCAAAATGGGCATTCATGGTGTGGTCTGGTTCTAGGCTCGCCGCAATGGCTAAGTCAACTAAATTCACTCGAGTGTATGCGTGAATCGCATCAACCACGCAATTCTATCTTATGATCCCAACACAAAGCTCACTTCTCACGAACATAGTAAAATGGGATGCGAGATTATAGGCGCGTATGCACTCTGTATCAATGTCAACAATACAGAAAATTCGAGTTCCAAACTTTTAAGTTAATATTGTTTTCATTCCTTTACTCTTTTGTTACACTTAAAGACTTAGTTTAAAGTTAAAATTAATCTATATTGTTTGTTGATTATCATAATTTTAATATATTTCTAACATTTAGAGAAAAATATAATAGAGATTGTTTCTTTATGAATAAATTGAATTCTTCAAATTTTATTTAGGTTTTTGCATGTTATTTCTAAACATTAATCCTTAAACCATTTTCTTGTTAAATAAGTCATAAATTTTGGTAAGGACACAAGGTTTAGTAAAAATAATTTTAATCCATGTAATTATTTTTTTAATATTTTTTTATTGTACTTAAAGGATAAGTTTGAAGTTTATTTAAAGAAATTGCTTTAATAATATTCTTTATTTTTATATGTAAAATGAAAAAAATATGAATTTATGTTTTAAGTTTATGGAGGATAAATGAGTAGACTAATTATTTTGTAAATAAATCTAACACAAAAAATTAAATTTAACATAATTTATAAGAACCAAAATTAAATGTTTAAAATTTTATTGGCCATAATAGATAAATTCTAAAATACTAAGATTAAATTTATATTTCGATTAATATTGTATGTGGTTTAAAATAAGAATAAATGTTTACAAATTTGCAGGACTTCAACATATTTAAATGACACTTTTAAAAAGTTCATAAATTTTATTGGACAAAAAGTTTGAATTTGAAAATTTATTACGTCGAAGCTTTTAATTTATTTTGAGTTTATCTAAATTTAAATTTTTAGATATTAATAATATTAAAAAAAAAAAGGCTTATCTCTATTATTTGTTTCCCTAAGAATTTTACTTGAAAAAATAAATATATAAAAAAGTTATCATTCAAGTAATATAGATCTCTAATAAAATTCTATTGATATGTCTCCATTTTATAATTGAATGTGACATTTTCTTTTCGTTGATCGTAGTTGTCGAGAAAGTGAAGGACTGTAAGAATGTCGTCTCCAAGTCATGCTCCCTCAGCCATTGATCATAAAAATGAAGTCATTAAAAAAATATACCGTTTATTCATTGTTTTCTTTGCTTTATAACATTTTTTTTAAAATAAAACTATATTGTTGTTTTAATTTCTTTATATACTGCATAAGAAATGTTTGAGAGTTTGTTATTTTATTATAAATTTTCTCATTTAGTTTAACCAATTAATTTTGAATGTTTTAATAATTCATTCATTGTTAGTCTATGTTCGTTTATTATTAATCAATTTACCATTTTCTAAAAAAGAAAGTGTACATTAAACATCAAAGAGGTAAATGACTAAATTAAAATGTTTTAAAAACTATAGATCATAATGTCTTAATGTCACGAGCTAAACAAGTTTTGTCTACAATCAAACGCCCATGACTTTTAGGACAAAATTATTAAGAAGTTATCCAACATGTATAAAATTAATGTGTGTGTATATATATCTAATTAATGTGTATATATGTGTATGTGTATATCAACCAAAGAACACCTCACTTTAATTAATATTCTTAATGAATGTATCAATTATTTATGATTATTGTTTCTAAAGAGTATAGACAAATTTGTTAAGACATCATATCTATATCCTATTAGGTTTACATAGAATATATTTTTCACAAAATTAAAAGAATCATATATAGCTAGTTTGCAAGTTTAATCGATAATAATAAGTATATTCATGGAATCATTTTAAAGTCGATTGTGTGTAATACTCAACCAACTAGAGGAATCACTCAATCAATCTAAGTGTGCGCCCAGACAAAGAAGTCATGAATTTAAATTTTTTACCTTTAATTATTACTCTATTTTAACGAAAAATAGGAAAAGAAATAAGAACTTTCATATATATGAAGATAAAATTTATAAAATATTTACAAAGCTAAAAAAAAAACAAAAATAAGTAATAACCAAACTTTGTAAAAAAAATTATAAAAAAAACTAAATATAAATTTTTGCCACAAATATTACCACAATAAAAAAAATAATTACATATCATTAACTAAAATAAACTTGACTTGTTACAATATACCAACCTTAAAAGAATTTCCATCCTTAAAAGTTTAGCTAATATATAATAACTTTTAAATAAATACTCGAATTTCTCTCGTTGCTACTTTAATCCTTTGGTTTCTCTACAATACTTTAAAGTGTAACACTGAAGGATAAAGACTTACATCTTAAAATAAGTCTCACATTTGTAGCTTGGGACAACTTTACTCATAATAATTTCATTCTTGGAAGAATTTTTTATGAACATGTTTTTCTTGTCTCCAACATTATGCACAAGTCTACCATATGAGTTTGTGATAGTCTTTAGTGATATATTTTACTTGGTTAAATCAAAGCATTACTCTTTCAATCACTTTAAACTAGCATAAATGTAGAATTAAATAGCTCTTGCACCAAATAACTGATATTCAAAATGTAAAAATGGTTAGCAAAACCATCTATATCATCATTTCCAAACTCTCATATTTAACTGTTTAAAATTAAAAACTTTCCGCCAATTTTAACTCTTTCAATCATTGTGATCTTTTTCCATTTCTCTAAAGAGTATTTGGTGAAAGTTACTGGTTGTCACAAAAGTCTTTAACACCTTATTCTAACAACACATATTAATGTATTTAAAAATTAGAATATTCTCAAGGTAGAAACAACCCTAAATTTTTTTATATACTTTCCAAAAGAAAAACATTAGAAATCTCTTCTTTTTGTTTTCAACATTGAATGTTGATAACTCTCGGTTAGAGAGTTACTTAGTCCTTAGTTAAGGTATTTTTAACAAAGACTCGAGCATTATTATCTCAAGATAGTTAACCATATTTCAAATATAATGCATGTAGGATTAAAGGTTAGGATTAGAAGCAAAGGATTATAAAGACTGAAAATTATAATGTTTGAAGCTTTTTAATTTGCGATTTAAGGACGGTTGTCTCACTGACGGTTTATTACCATCGCATTCAATTCTCATAGATGAGGGAATTCCAATTTATAAAGTATTTGTAATTATTTTTTAATTCGCGCTTAATTAAAGTTGAATATTATTAAGAGAAATTGAGCTAAATATTCAATTTGTCAAATAGATTTAAAAACCTATTCTATTATGAAATGGTAGATATCCATAACATAACAATCCACATGAGTTATCAACCCCTCCCATAAATCCTATAAATAGGATGGTGTGAAGCATTTAGAAATACAACTCAACAATAGAGAACAACTCACTTTTCTCTCTACTTTGTTCTTCTTTATTCTTGTTGTTCTTTGTTATTTTATAACACGTTATCAGCACGAGTCTCTACCACCTCGTTCGCTCTGAGAAAAGTTCTTTACTTTTTTTTTATGATTTGTGTTAAAACATTCTATGCGTACAATGTATATGAGTTCAACAACTCGCATATATACATTAAGCAAATTTTGATCATTGATCATTTTTATTTTGTTGTTAGTTCATATGTTGCTCATAATTTTATATACTATCGTATTTGTTCCATGTTTTTATGTTGCTCTTGATTTTATATGATATGCTCAAAATGTTAACTATTTGGCATAGTTGTAAAATTGAATTCTTTCCGTTGTCTACAACTTATCTCTTGTATATATTGAACTTGAAATTATGTAGTTCAAATAATAAATTCAAATGTGTTCATTCTCATTATATATATGATGATTTTGACTTAAAAAAAAGATTACATCATCAACTCTAATTATGGGTGTTTTACATAGGTTGATGTATTTAAGATGAGCAAAAGAAAACATCTCTACGTGGAAACTAATATAGAAGTTAAATTAGTTAAATTTATGTGTTACGTATTTTGTAGTAATTAAATTTATTGAAAGAAGTTATTTGATAAAATTTTCATTTTATATATAGAGAGCATGTTTATGTATATCTATCAATAACATGCACTATAAACACAATACTAAAAGGTAGAAAGAGTTTCTACATCAACAATGTTTAAGTGCATGATGTTAATAATTGCTGATTGAATGCACTTGAAGTTGCAGTATTTCAAATTGAGAATTGCTCATTTTGATTAGATGCACATAGAGTTGTGTAGGTTTTAACAAGAAGTGCTCACTTGATATATGGACTTATAATAAGTGCACATCATGAATAAATAAGTGATTCTAAAATAATGACCAAATTTCAAAAGAGGTTCCTAAACTCCGATTCAAAGCATTACCGATGTAACACTACCTATTAAACATGCGTAATAGACTTAGGTTATTTCCTCTTCCAATTGGCAACCTATTAGTTTGTGTGGAAAGTCGATTGACACTCACTATTATAGTGATGCACCTAAGTTAAATGCTCTAGATGAACCCTTCCAGTTTCTTCCTACGACATGCTACTAAGATTCACTTTCTCCTTGTTTTTCCCTAATGAAGGTAGTTTATGATATAGACACATAACACAAAACAATATATGGAAAACATATTAGAATTGTATTACTGAAGTAAAATGAGTCTAACAGTGAAATAAAAGAAAAAACTAATAAAAAACTTGTCATTATCTCGGTCTAGTCTCTGAACTCCACTGGAAAGAAAGAACATAGAAAAGACCAAACCTCCTCTCTATTACACAAATAATCTATTTATATGACTGGTCGTTAAATTTCTGAATCTTCCAGAATGGCACGAATCAATCATTGCAATATTTTCTCCTTTTTTTTCTTGTAAAATGTGTTTTAATTTGTCTAAGGTAGGAATCCTGCGATTTCAGCAATCCGTCTCATAATTTGTCTAGTTAGTCAACTTTACGCCGCAGACAATTCCTTCCTTTTTACTTGAAGTGCTTCGCCTTCGTCTCCCGAGCTTTAATTGCTCACAAGCTCGCATCTAGAGTTAAAATGTTATTAGATAAAAGATAATTGTATAAGTTATGTATGAAGAGTATAAAGAATTTTAACAATAAAACTAGGATAAATTGATAACTTATTGTATAGAAATTAAGAAAGTCCGACATTTTGAGAAACAACATGCCAAGAACCCATGTCTCGGTGATATAATTTCTCATTCATAGGATTTTGATCACTTCACGTCAAATAGGATACTACAATGCGACCAACGCTTGGAGGATGCAGATTAGGAATATCTTATTTTGGTAGAATTGTTTGAAATATAGGAAAAGCTTTTATCTTGCCGTAAAGATAATAACAAGCTCATGAATCTTCGAATGATCATGCTTGGGCTACAAGGAAGAAAAACACTTATACATACGTCAAGAATCGATGATCAACTCGTACTAGCACAAAGGTGTGTCAAAGTCCAGAGATCGCAAGTGACGACAAAATCAGTTCTTCAGCAACCCATTTTATCTTCTTTGTCTATTGGTTTTTTCATCGCTTTTCTCTATTGCCTTCATAGATCCTTGTGCTTCATTGAAACTCTTAGAATTAGGTTGTAACACAAACATGTGGATTTTTAATACGGATGTTTGTTTTTAGATATTTTCTTCCTTTTCACATTCTCATGCATATTTACTTCTTAATCAAGATGCATGATAAGCAAAGGTTAAAGCTTGAATAAATAGTTAACTACAATTTATGAAAAAGGAAGATGTGTTAATACTTACGGTGGTTGCTTTTATTAGTGATGAGATATTTTAGTGCAATATAATGAAGATAAATTCATAAGAGTAAGATACTACTAATATCCTACGCTCTAGAATCGCATTTACACAAGTATACACAATCAAAATTGCGCACAAGTGGTAACTATTATTTTATCGTTCTCCATAGGGAATTGATAATTAACAAGTGTTATCTTAAGAGTCAGTACATATAAGAAATAAGTTCAATTGGTTTTTGGCTTTTATCTAAAGTAACAAAATAATTAAAAGTTAGAAGATGTATTGAAACGATTAAGATTAAATTCATGATAAATACTTGTAAGACTATTAGTATAATTCTCGAAAAAAAAAAGAAAAAGAGAAAAAGAGAAAAAAAAGAGAGAAAAGAATTGTAAGAACCCGACTCTAAAAATAGTCCTAAACCTTGTTCTTACTGAGCATGCATGAATGTAAAAGCATTTAAAACAAATGAGACATCTCTGTAAATGAAAATACCTTTAAATTAAAATCCTCCAAACATAAACCTGTGAAAATAGTAAACAAAGGTCCTGGCCAGTAATTTCTTTTAATCATCCAAAAATAGTTTCAAAAAACATAATGCAAATCGTCCTATGGACTCCGTGCCCAACTACATGTTGAATCAAATAAAGACATAAAACATAGACAGAGTGACGTCGACAACTCCTATGATCAATCAGCTCCTTCGCTAGCCGTTCCTCTTTGTCCCCAAGTTACACAGGTTGAAAAACCACAGAAAATAAGGATACGCCATTCTACATGCTAAGCCATCACAGTCAGTTCAGACAAACCCTATCCACTAACATGCTTAATCACAACATATGAATTCAGGGCATACATAATACAAGAACAGGTCAAATAAGCATACATGATTAGGACATAAGCATTAGCAAAGTAGCATCCAGATAACCTACACAAACCTATCCACTTACAGTATATATAACAAACAACCTGCACAAGCCTATTTCACTAACAAAGATATATAATGCACAACCCGCACAATCCTATCCACTAAAAGTATATATAACAGCACAACTTGCACAATCTTATCCACTAACAAAGATATATATAATGCACAACCAAGAGACATCAAAGCCAAGCGCAGGGTCCACACAACCCCGGCAAGAAACCCTTATCTGAAAAGTAGAGATACACAACAATAGGAAAATGATCCTCGAGCTGCAGAATCACACAAGCAAACCAATCAAACAACAACAACCAATTTAATCACAACACCTAAGAGTAAGCAACCAAAACAACTCTCCCTGGAGTTAGGGTTTACCCAATCCAAGAACCTCCAAGCTCGGCAGCAACAAGGTTCGACTCGGCAAGTGCACTCCTCGGCCTCAAAGCTTGGGTTTGTGTGTAGGTGACAAGGAAAACCCTCTCGGCAATGAAGTGTTTGCAAGCTTGCTGGTTGCGGAAATGTAAGAACCCGACCCAAAACATGGTCCTAAACCTGGGTTCTCACTCAGCATGCAAGTTAAATATGATAACAAGCGGTTTAGTGCTCATATTTAAAAACTCTTCAAAACATATGAGAAGGGGGAACCCTTAAAACATAACCAACAATTTTCATTTAAACAAACCAACGAAATAAAACAAGTCCGCGGTGTTTATAAAAGCATACAATACAATTTAAATGACTTTTTTAAAACAATGTTCCCCTAGGACTCCTGTCCATCTACATGCTGAATAAACAATGCAATAATAAATGACAGAGTGCCGGAAGCTCCCATGATCAATCAGCTCCCTCCGCTAGCCCTCCTGGTGTTGTCCCAAGTTACCTGAAAGATAAATAAGGGTGAGTATAAACATACTCAGTAAGAATCCCCAACCGGGGTACAATACGATACATCAGTCATCTAGCACCTCAGAATGCAAGCAAACAGCTATCAACACAGATCATAGCTCAACGAGCTCACAATGCAAGATCTGGAGTCATCGGAAGTCTCCTACTTCCGGCCTAATGATTGGTTCTCGTAACCAATCCCGGGACATCACCGAGGTCTCTTTCACTCGGGGGATTGATCAGCTAAAAAACTGATCCCAAGAATGTCCTCAAGGGCCTCTTTGCCCTTGCTCATAATCTGGACTTACGGGAGAGTACCCGAATTCTGGCTCTAAACTGGAAGGAATGGTGTACTCACGACATTAGCCCGGGGGAGCTCTCCGAACCAGAAACTAACGCGTGTGCGCGCACACCGCATGCTGCTGCAACCGTCGTAAATGTGGGGGCCTAAGGACAAACTACGCGGGCCAGGTATGCATGCCTAAGACTCGGAAGCGGTGTCACTGATCACAGTAGCGCGAGGCCCTCGACGCTCATCTGTGCATCCTGAACCACCGACCTGAAGCTAAGAACCAGCCAAGGTAGGCTTACACCGTTGGTAGGGTTCCGCTCTAGCAGGCTATAAACTAGGCTTATGCCGATGTGGGTAGCTAAATCCACATCGTGGGTCGGGGGGGAAGCAATATATGTTATGCTACGCACACTTTACTCCCGACCAGAGCTAAATCAATGTAACGGCCCAGGTTTTCATCCCGGTCTTCCAGGTATGCCCTAGGGGTATTTTGGTAATTTGGTCTGGCCGTCAGGGACGTTTATGTCTTTTTCCAGTTGCTAAAATTATTGGATGGGTTTATGTAGGTTTTTGAGGCTTTGTGGATGGGTTTGAGCATGGTTAGATGCAAAAGTAAAAATAGAGGAATTTGTGTTGCAGTTGGGATTCGAACCTGGGAAGCTAGTAAGTCAGGTGGGTGGTGTGGCCAATTGAGCCACCAAGTGTTTTTGTTACTCTCTCCGCAGCATATCTTGGTTAGCCTTGAGTCCTTCGGGTTTTGGGTGCATTTGATTAAATGAAAGGAAATTAAGTCTTTTGAGCTTCTTCTCCAAATAAGCCTTGGCCGCCCAACCCTCTTCCTCAAGCTCCATTGCCGTGTTCTTCTTCCCGAGTCCTCCGAAGTCGTTCCGCCAGCAAGCAACCAACCCAGTAGTAGCCCGGTTGAGCGGCCCACCAGATCGCACCAAAGAGCCCCATCGTCGCGTGATGGCGCCCGGCTCGATGGCAGTGTCCTGCGCGGCCAGCCACCTAGACGCCCGCCACGCCTCGCCCGTGTCTACTGCGCGCGCGTCGCGCAGCGGCCAATGACGCGCACGCGCGCGCCGCGTTCGCCCGTCGCGACACCGCCGCTGCGCGCGCGCGACGCCATCCAAAGAAGCAGTTCATCGCAGCGCGGCGACGCCGCGCCGTCGCAGCCCCAGCGCCCGCGCGACCGTCGTCGTCCCAGCGTGTCCGCGCCCAGCGCCAGCGTGTCGTGCCGCCCGCCCGTCGCGTCCAGCTTTGTCGCGCCGTGCGCGCTGCACCCGCACCAGCCAGCCGTCATGATGAGCGTGCGCCGCCTACTCGCGCCCATCAACGCCCGTCGTCCCGGCCTCGCCATGTTGTTCGCCCGTCCGCGTTTACCCAGCGCGCGTGAGTTGCTCCCGAGCTGAGCCTTGTTTATTTTATTATATTTAGGCCTATGGATTGAGATTATTATTTTGTTTGTTAGGTTCTCGTTAGCTAGCTCGGGATCGATCGCAGCTTAGGATTTTGTGTGTAGTTGCCTCCCGGCCAGGTAAGGATTTCTTACCGAGTTGTGTGGGCCTGCGATATTATATGTGATTTGTTTGTATGCTTGTTTGTGTTTATCAGCATGCTTAGTGATAGGTTCTCTGTTCTGAATTCCCGACTGGCATGATTTCTTATGTTGCTTCTCATGTTAGTCCATGCTAGGTTGTTCCGTTCTGGCATGCTCGTTTATGTTCTTGCTTCGTAGTATCATGCTAGGTTCGTTGTATCTGTTGAGCACGTATTGGATTGTATTGGATTGTTTGCTGTTGTTGTTATAGTTTAAAGTTCAGGTAGGTAGCATCATCCGGGCCGGATGCATAACTTAACTTGCATCCACGACAGGGACGTACGAGACGGTACTCCGTCCCTGATCCCGTTAGGGTTTAGCTAACCCTAACGGCTGGCCCTGCAATCTTGGGTGAGAGTGGCAGTGTAAGGGACCGACCCGAATGGGGCACTAAATGGGCCCTTATCCCAATGCATGCATTCAAAGTAAAGGACATTTAAACAGACATGATTTCGGATTCCAATTAAAACAAAACATTCAAAATAACTCCTTTAAAAACTAGACAATTTCCCTGGAACCTGTCCCTGTTTCCAAGCACCTGTTCTAAGATAAATACATTTCCAAAGTTTACTCTGATCAGAGATTTACTAAAAGCCATTCAAAACCTGTTTAGATACAAAATGGTGGAATCCACAAATATTTACAAACATCCTAGGGCTTCGTGCCCGACTACATGCATTCAGGGAAAACAAAACACACGAGAGTCATAATACAAAAATCAGAGTTGGAAGATGGGCCCCATGATCACGCTCTCCTCCTTCAAGCATCCTCGTCACGCACCACGATTACATTGGGAAAACCACGAAATAAGGGTGAGTAACGAATTACTCAGTAAGAATCCCCAACCGGGGTACAATACGATATACATGGTCATCTCGATGAGCGTATGCAAGCTATGAATATAAACACAGAATGGAGCACATAGCTTAGCCCATACTTAGGCCTCGGATGCCAACTAGGGTCTTAGTCCGGAAATAATATCACCACACACCCAATATATAAGTCGCCTATACGAGAAACAAGTCCTCGCCTCACTTTGCTTCATCGTCGACGAAAGGTACATTGGCTCACAATCTCGAGGAGCTCTCGGTTGGCGTTGTAATGAGCGTAAGCATGCACCGCGTGCTACTGCGACTATGGGGTTGCCGAGTCCGAGGCAAGTCGCTCATATCCGATCACCACGCCTAACTAAATCTTTGGATCGGTGTCACCGACATAGGGGTGTGAGACACGACACGTAAACTATGTCGGCTGAACCACGGCACACTGGGGCCAAGGAACGGTCGTGGTAGGCTTACACCGAAGCGACCCTTGCCTTAACAGTGGCAATCGGGGCTCTTGCCAAACATGCCGAGGACATGCCGGCCAGCCGGGGCGAGGCAATGCCAAGTCATCATCCCGACCGTTGGGGCATTTAACGATCGCCACCCTCACCCAAGATTGCGGGGCCTACCGCTCGGGTTAGCTAATCCCTCACGGGGTCCAGGGGACGGAATGACTTGCTCGGCGTCCCCGCCATGGATGCAAGGTTCTTTATGCATCAGGCCCGGATGATGCTATCTACCTGCAATTCTAACCTGCCCTAGCAAATAGCAAACAATTCCATAAAATCCATGGATGCAAGGTTCTTTATGCAGCAGGGGCTCGGGTGACGCGATGCGGCTGGGCGCTGAGGCGAGAACGAGCGCGCGGGCACGGGACGATGATCGGCGAGGCTCGCCGGCTGGGCTGCTTCTGCGCACGCGATCTCGGCGAACAGGGGCGAACAGGGGATCGGAGAAAACGAGCTCGATTTCGGGTGATAGGAGAGGATTCGACGCGCGATTTGTTGCTGGACCACTTCCCCTACATTAGCTGCACAAAAACCACCCAAAGATTCACCTCGACTCGGCCGGAAAAATGGAAGTCGGAATTAGGGGAGAAATTCGACGGAAAAGGGAAGGAGAAGAAGAAGAGAAGAAGAAGAAGAAAGAGAAAGCTCACCGGAGGGACGAACGGCGAGGGAGAGGACGCTGGTCAGCGAGGAGGAAAAATCGCGAGCTACGCAATCGGTCGGTGAAGAATCGAGAAGAAGAAGAAAAGAGGAAGAAGGCTCATTACTCTCTGTTTTAACCCGAACGCACGAAAACACGGATATGTATTAGATCGCGCATTTAGATTAACAAACGCGCCCAGTGGCTCGGCTGGCAGCGCCCCCTGCCTAGCACGCGACACTTCCTTGGCTCGAATCTCACTCGACGCGCTATTTAATTCCCTATTTATTTTTACCTTTTCCCAAGCCCAAATGTCTTCACCAAAATTCTCGATCCTATTCAAATCGACTCATAATTAATCCGGCAATTTTTAATTTCAAAACCGGCCCTGTCGGCCCGACCCAAAATTACCAAAATGCCCCTGGGCCTCCCGGGAAGACCGGGATGAAATTTCCGGGCCATTACAGGCAGACTGTTAAATGCTTCAACTGTCGGGATGATGACTTGGCATTGCCTCGTCCCCGGCAATCGGCACGTCCTCAGCGTGTTCGGCAGTAGCCCTTGATTGCCACCTGATAGGGCAAGGACGGCTTCCTGGTGTAAGCCTACCATGACCGGTTCCTTAGCCTCAGGTGCGGTGGTTCAGGCTGACATAGTTCACGTGTCTAGGTCTCACACCCCTATGTCAGTGACACCGATCCAGAGATTTAGTTAGGCATGGTGACTGGACCTGGTGTAAAGACCCAGGTAAACTAACGGTCTCTAACCTAGATCCTTACTTAGCATGCATAAATGAAATCTGAAATCACTTATAGAGAGTACCAATTTAAAACTTTTCATTAAACACAACAGAAGTTCAAGCAAAAAATCCATTAAGCAAAACTAACACGTAAAGTGACTGTTCGGTACTTTTAAGAAAAATCAAGGAAACAGTCTGAGAAGTCTTAAACAAGTTTTTGAATGAATGATATTCTAATGACTCCAGTCCAACTACATGCTAAACCAACAAAAACATAATAAAGTGAAATAGTCTGAGAGTTGGGTCGTCCATGATCATCCAAAGACCTCCTCCTAGCCATCCCGCCTCCTCGTCCCATGTTACCCGTGGAAGGACACAGAAAAATAAGGTTGAGCAACGTATTACTCGGTAAGAATCCCCCAACCGGGGTACAATACGCAAACATAGCATTTAGCACACCGACATGCAACCATACAATGACTTAGGACAAACCAGTTGTTTAGGCTAAGAGCTAACACTGTGAGCTGCCTTTGCCAAGGGCTTACAATTACAACTCGCCTAGGTTCTACACCGGATGCCCATCGAGGTCTTACACATACGGATGCCCATCGGGTCTTACACCTCAATCAATGATGCCCATCGGGTCTTACACATACGGATGCCCATCGGGTCTTACACCTCAATCAATGATGCCCATCGGGGTCTTACACATACGGATGCCCATCGGGGTCTTACACCTCAATCAATGATGCCCATCGAGGTCTTACACATACGGATGTCCATCGGGGTCTTACACCTCAATCAATGATGCCCATCGGAGTCTTACACATACGGATGCCCATCGGGGTCTTACACCTCTAGCCATCAATGCTGCCCGACGGGGTCTTACACATCTAGGATACCCTTCGGGGTCTTACTCTAGCTAGGATCTCAGAGATGCCCATCGGGTCTTATACCCTCCACTACATACGGAAACAAAGGCAAAGTGCCCATCGGGACTTACCTACTTTTAGATCACCCGCCAAGCACTAACATGGAACTAACAGATTATAATAGGAACACCAAAGACAACACAAACACAGAAGCAAGAGGAAATATGTAACCTATCCACTAGAAATTTATACAATCACAAGGTAAGACTTGCAAGCAATTATACGCAGGATCCACACACCCTCGGTAAGGAACCCTTACTTGGAAGCAAGCAGAGAAATATCAATCACACCCAACAAGTGACCCTCGAGCTTCTATGCGAACCCAAGCAACCAACCGAGAAGACAACAGGCTCGGCACCAAGCTATCACGGCCGAGCGGGCTCTCGGCGAGGAACAACGTCGCGCGAGCAGCGCGCAGACGGGGCTCGGTGGGGCGCTGGCGCTGTCGCTTGGCGACGGCATCATCGCTCTCGGGCGCAAACGCGCAGACACGACGGCACTAGGCGCAATCGCGCAGACACGACGGCGCTGACGTACGGACGCGGGCGGACGGAGGACGCGATCAGCTCGCTACTGGGGCGGCACGAAGGGACGAGCCGGGGGCGCGGTGAGATCACGCCGACGGGGGGGGCGGTCGATCGAGGGCGACGCAGGCGGCGGCCGCGATCACGCGCCGCTGAGCGATGGAGCTGCTGCGTTTGCTCGATGCGGCTCGGGTTTGCACTGCGCTGCTACCGAGGCAGAGCGACGATGGCGCGATCACGCAGGGCCGGTGCAAAGGACGGCGGCGAGCAAGGGCGACGACGGCGCTGGGCGGCGAGGCAAGGGGCTGGGCGACGGCTAGGGTGAGAAGGTGTAACAGCCCAGTTTTCTATCCCAGTTTTCGAAGTGCCTTCGGGTCAAGTTTCGGTTGTTGGTTGGGTCGTTAGAGCAGGTTTGACCCTTGGGGGTATTTTGGTCTTTTGGTTCTTCGGGCAGGATTTGTGGTTTTCAGGGATTCGAGGCAGCTCCTGCCTTTGTTGAGGTTTGTTGGTTGGTGGCTGCAAGTCCCGAGTTGTTTGGGCTATCCCTTCGGAGGTTCGATTGTGATTTGGGTTTTTGGCAAAGTGATGGTTGGTTGTGTGCTTCCTTTGGGATTCGAGCCCGGGCCCTTAGTGTTGCTTTGGGAGTTGGTTTTAAGTGAGATTTGTTTATTGGAAAAGGTTTCTTCGGTCGGGTCTCGAAGGAGGAAGCCGGGAAATGGGATTTTTTTGTGGTTTTAAATGGATAAGGATGGATTTTTGGGATAAAATCCCTTTTTTTTTTATTTCCCATTTTCCTTTTCTTTTCCAAATTTATTTTTCTTTTCTTTTTATTTTTTTCCTTTTCTCTCTCTCTCTCTCTCTCTCTCTCTCTCTCTCTCTCTCTCCCCCGACCTAGCGCGCCTTGCAGTGCAGCGAGCGCCCTTGACACCCGACCTGCGCCCAGTACGCCAACCAAACTTCAACAATTTCTCTCTCCGTGCAAATGGCTCGTTCGTGTGTCCGTCGCGCCTCGTGAGTTGCTCCCGAGCTGAACCCTCTTTATTTTAGTGTATTTAGGGCTATTCTATGATTGTTGATGTGTTTGCTTGGTTCGTTATAGGTTGCTCGGGTTCGATCGCAGTTAGTTTAATTGTGTGTTGTTGCCTTCCGACCAGGTAAGGATTTCTTACCGGAGTTGTGTGGACCCTGCGATATTATATGTGATTGCTGATTGATTGCTTGTTTGTGTTTATTGACATGTATAGCTAGGTACTCAATTCTGAATTCCTGATTAGCATGTTTTTCCTGACTAATTCTCATGTTAATCCATGCTAGGTTGTTCCTTTCTAGCATGCTCGTATCTGTTCCTTGCTTCGTAGTATCATGCTAGGCTCGTTGTATTCTTATTGAGCACGTATTGGATTTTATGGAATTGTTTGCTGTTTGCTAGGGCAGGTTAGAGTTGCAGGTAGATAGCATCATCCGGGCCTGATGCATAAAGTACCTTGCATCCATGGCAGGGACGTCGAGCAAGTCATTCCGTCCCTAGACCACGTGAAGGATTAGCTAACCCAAGCGGTAGGCCCTGCAATCTTGGGTGAGGGTGGCAGACTGTTAAATGCCCCTACGGTCGGGATGATGACTTGGCATTGCCTCGTCCCCGATAGCCGGCATGTCCTCAGCATGTTTTGCAGTAGCCCCTGATTGCCACCTGTTAAGGCAAGGACGGCTTCCTGGTGTAAGCCTACCACGACCGTTCCTTGGCCCCAGGTGCGGTGGTTCAGGCTGACATAGTTTACGTGTCCAGGTCTCACACCCCTATGTCAGTGACACCGATCCAAAGATTTAGTTAGCCATTACAGCGCCGACTGGAGAGCTCCTCGGGATTGTGGGCCATGTACCTTTCGTCGACGAGAGATGGCCGAGGCCGGGACTTGTTTCTCGTATAGGGCGACTTGTGTGATGTGTTGTGTGGTGATTTATTTCCGGACTAAGACCCTGAGTTGGCATCCGAGGCCCAAGTGTGGGCTAAGCTATGTGCTCTATTCTGTGTTTATATTCATAGCTTGCATATCTTTCTGCTAGATGACCATGTATATCATATTGTACCCCGGTTGGGGATTCTTACTGAGTAATTCGTTACTCACCCTTATTATGTGGTTTTCCACAGTAACCATGGTGCGAGACAAGATGGTGGAGGAGGAGCCGTGATCATGGAAACCCATTTGTTCAACTCTGAGTCTTATGTTTATGTTTATGATTTAAATGTCCTCTGAATGCATGTAGTTGGGCACGGAGCCCTAGGGTGTTTTCTGAATGTATTTCCGGATTCTAGCATTGTTGTAACTATTGCAAAGCTTGTATGTTTTAAATAAATCTCTGATCGTAGTATGTTTTGGAAATGTATTTGTCTTGGAACAGGTGCTTGGAAAAAGGGACAGGTTTCAGGAATTTATGTTGATTTTTAAATGGATGTTTTCATGTTTTAGTTTTTACTTAGAATCCAAACACCATCTTGCATAAATTCTGTAGATTTGTATGCATGCATTGAGGTAATGGCCTATTTAGAACCCCATTCGGGTCGGGTCTTTACAGTTGGTATCAGAGCTCAGAGTCATAGATTCTATAGACTGACCTTTCGTTGTAGGTCGTTTTTCCATGATCATCAAGACTCAGGCGGTCATCAGTGCGCCTAAGTTTACTATTTGTTGTTGAAAAAGGGTTAAGAATTTACAATACTGTCATCTAGTGTATGCCTTGTGTAGTGTTGTGGAGTGGAGACGAGCAGGTTCTGACTCGTTGTTGGTTTGGGTTTAGAGCGCCATCATGCCAACTTCCCGCAGTGTGTGATGTTTGTTGTGGCTTGTTGAGGTATCCAGATAGATTCGGATGCCCCGGGACATCGTCCCCGTGGGAGGCGAGAGCTTGGACTCCGTGAGGCCAATTGTGGGCCCGCTTGTTGGTTTTCCCCTAGTGAGAGGGTGGAGGTGCTTTGCCTTGGAGTGCCACTCCAAGAGAGGAGTTAGCTATGGTCAGTGCTTATGTGGATGCTTGTGGAGCGAGTCCCCGTGTGAACTAGCTGGGTAGCTCAAGTGTTGATCTTGAGCCTTAGCGGTTGTTTGATTGCCCAGTGAGTAGGCTGCAGAGTTGGCGACCTTCGAGGAGATTGTTGAGGCATCTTTGTGCTCCTGTAAAGTGTTGTTTTTTGCAGCCGCATGGCGGAACCACGTGGTTAAGGGTGCAGTGAGCAGTGTTCCCTTTGGATTGGATCCGTTGGTGTTTTCCTCGGAGGTTTGGTAGAGTTGAGCACTCTTCCTTTGGTGAGCTCCCGGAGTGGAGCTAGTCTGCATGTTGAGAGAGCCGGCCAGAGTTTTGTTGAGCATCATGTGGAGGTGCAAGAGTAGGCGGTGAGCCTTCGGTTTGATGAGATGCCATAGGCATGGTTTTTTAGTTGGAGCCCTTGTATGCCTAGCCAGAGTTCTTGTCACTTGAGGTTGTGATCTTGTTGGCCCCATTGGTAGTAAGATGTGGTTTTGGTAGTAGTGGCACTTGAGGTGCATCGGTTGGTGTGCCGCTTTGGCACTAAGTCTGGTTCAGGCTTGAGTTTGGCTTGGGCATAGCAGATGGTTCTATGTCGTCCAGAGTTCAGCGCACTCCTTTAGCCTTGGATCCGTTTACCAAAGCCAAGGGGCACTTTTCTGGTTCACCAAACGGCTACCACCAACACACCAGCTGAAACTTCAGCTACGGCCACCTTTAGAAGACAAAGTCCAGGCACAGGCTCTACTCGGCCAAACTAACAAACTGGAGCCCCTCAACGGCCGACAAAAAACTTTCCAATGCAATCCGATCAGCCACTAGCCTAAGAGAACATCGCCAGACAGAAAAACAAACAACATTCCTCTTACGGAAATCTCGAGCAGCAAGGAATAAAACATTACGTGGCTACTAGCAACACAATAGCTGGAGGATAACAACTCTAAGGTTTCCAACCAATGCCACGGCATCTCTGTGCCAACCCACTCAACTGTGGCTCAGCTAAAACGCCAACTGCGTACGCACATCAACTAGGAACAAAGCCCGAGAAGGCTTGCTCTGCAGAAACTCAACCCAAGCTTATAACGAGCAAGGCTCGTCTCCAAGCTGCCACTCAACTCTTAAGCCCATCTGGCTGCTCCAAGGACTTCCTCCTTATAGCTTAGACCTAACTCTTCTTCCAATCCAGAAACTCCACCCACGAAACAACGCGAGGAATAAGGATAGCGACGACCACAAGCTTGCGGATCCTGAACAACACGAGTCGACAAGACTACCTCAAAAGTTAAAACTCGAGGCCGACATCCACGGTGCAAATCAACTACCAAAGAACTAAGGGGTTCTACAAACTCCAAAAATCCAACAACCTTCCAGCAACAACTCAAGCCCTTGAACTGGCAGGCCTCCGCCCTTGCGGGAACAAACAACTTTCCGCTTGCTAACAAACAAACGCAGGGACACTCTTGCTGGGCTGACCGCTGCGCTACTCTGATCAACTACACAACTCAGGAGCTAAGCTGACTCCTCCTCAACAGGAACGATTTCCCAGCAAGCGAACTTCCGAAGGACAGCGAACTTCACACACGCTCGCTGCCTTGCTCAAACCCAAGGGCAACAACAACCAACTCTCTCGGAAGCAACATCCGAGGATCCTCAATCGCTTGAACCCCCAACGTGGAACTAGCAGTGCCTACTCAATTGCCGAGGGAGGGGTCAACTCCCAAAACTTCCTGACTAGGAACAAGTCCTCAGGGCAACGCCCGCTTGCTCGAACCGAGCTAGCTCACGAAACAACATGGGAACCAAACCTTGGTCAACACCAAGCACCACCTCGCTAAGAATTCCGAAAATCAACGTGGAGGTTACCAAGAACAACTCTAGCTTGTTAATCGACAACAAGCATCCAAAGAACTCAACCGAGGAACACTACAGGTCCGACCGAGCTCGATGAGGCTCTCCACAACTTAGGGTTCCTCCGATCGCCCTCCGACACACACTGCTGCCAAAGCGGTCTAACGGACAAATCGGCTACACGAACACATCTCCTCTCGGCATCTCAACTGTGGCCGCCAAAAGCTCTTCCTTGCCACATCCAGAGCAAGCACGCACGCGATGCTCCACACAATCCGGAAAGCGCCTTACCACACTTGATGCAATGAGCGGTTGCTGCCCCGCCTGCGACGATCTGAGCTCTAACATGCGGTCGTGATCGCGACCCCTAGATCGCCCCCTATCGGCAAGTCTCGCTATCCACCTGAGCGGGAACAACCGTAAGACCCAAACTTCCTCTTGCTCAAAGCATCACCCACATCGTAGCTTCTACCGGGGTAAGGATCCGAACAACTCTCTTAGCCATGGCGGCCGAAACTCCACGATTTTACTACCATCGCATCGGATCGGTTCAATCGAACTCCAACCATCGATCAACAAGAAATGCCTCTACCGTGTCAAGGGCCAACTAGCATAACTTGCCTCACGCAACAACCCGCCTACAAGCACGCAGAAACCTCTCAACCCAAGTTTGGGCACTTGCCAAGAACTAAAGTCCTAACTCCTCGTAATCGAGCACGTGGTTTCACAACCCAGAAACCCCTCGTGGTTCTTGAAAAATACACCACGGAACGAGCTACACAAAAGTACACCCCGGCGTGTACATACTCAACTTGGTTCCTTAAGATCCTAACCAACAAGTATACTCACACAAGGAAACTTTTGCCTCCCAATAGAGCCACATCTAGCAAAGGAGCAAAAGGAGTTCAACCCACTCGGGTCAACTCACCACGGAATGCCACATTGGTCGACTCACTCTTACAAGAGCATAGCCACACCAAGCTAACTTACCTCATGCCAATGGTTCACTAAACGTGCTCCGATCAACCATCCAACTCATGGCTCTAACAGTGGATCAACCACGCATCATCGATGCCAACCCTACTCATATTAGGGTAACTCCGTGGTAGTCGAATCAAACTACCAACAACCTGGCTCACAAGCCCACAACACAGCGCGAGAACTCTGACGCGCTAGCCCTTAACAACCAACAAATCCTTTGTACCCAACTCTGGTGACCTTGAATAGCTCCTACTTATCCTCGAACGACCTCAAACTTGTAGTTCTCGGCTACCACCGAGCTAGATCTCTTATGCAGCCCAAATAGGTGCAATCTCATGAATGGGTACAAGACTAGTGGGGATGCTAAACTTCGGGCGGGTCCTGGAACCACCTGTACGAAAAGTGCCAACTGGCCTGAATCTAGGCCTCCTCTCAAAGCTTGGTGCCAACAGGCACTACTTCCTTTACAACACAAACATCCCTTTACGGGCTTTAAGCCCCTCTGAGGGTAGGGAAGGTCACACTCCAGGTGACAGGGCAATGACACTCAACACAAGAGTCTCAACACTCGAGTAGACTACTGTAAAGACCCGACCCAAAAGAAGCGGCCTCTAACCTAGATCCTTACTTAGCATGCATGCCTAGGAATGTAAAACACCATCCATTCTACTTATTTTAAAACTTTTGCAATCAACAGAACTTTAAACAAACCACAGAAGCCAATGTAAAAATCAAGAGTAATTGACTGATCAGTGCTTTTCTTAAAAACAAAACAAGAGTACGGTACGAGAACCATAAAATAGTTTGAGTGTTTTCCCTAGGGACTCAAGTCCCACTACATGCTAAATCATAAAGAGAACAATAAAAGAACATGCATCCCAGTCGGCTATCCATGATCATCCAGTAGCCTCCTCCTAGCCATCCTGCCGATGTCCCAAGTTACCCGTGGAAAAACCACGAGAAATAAGGGTGAGTATAAACATACTCAAGAAGAATCCCCAACCGGGGTACAATACGATACATCACCATCTAGCACCCTAGTATACATGCAAATAAAACAATGACTTAGAGCGAACGGTTGAGTTAGGCTATGAGCTACTTCTAGAGCGAGCCTATTCAAGGGCTTTCATCTACTCCCTATCCTAGGTTTTACACTTGGATGCCCTTCTGGCCTTACACAACCTAGGACTCGGTCTTTGTCCATCGGGGACTTACACCTCCAACTCGGTGATGCCCATCGGGTCTTACACACCTAGGATGCCCATCGGTCTTACACCTCCAACTCGGTGATGCCCATCGAGACTTACACACCTAGGATGCCCATCGGGTCTTACACCTCCAACTCGGTGATGCCCATCGGGGACTTACACACCTAGGATGCCCATCGGGTCTTACACCTCCAACTCGGTGATGCCCATCGGGACTTACACACCTAGGATGCCCATCGGGTCTTACACCTCCAACTCGGTGATGCCCATCGGGACTTACACACCTAGGATGCCCATCGGTCTTACACCTCATACTCGGTGATGCCCATCGAGACTTACACACCTAGGATGCCCATCGGGTCTTACACCTCCAACTCGGTGATGCCCATCGGGGACTTACACACCTAGGATGCCCATCGTGGTCTTACACCTCCGGATGTCCATCGGGGTCCTACCCGAGCGGGACCTAAACTAGTTACCCCTACAGCCTTCTACACTATAAATCACCCGCCCATGCCCGGCATGGAACTAACAGATAAAATAGAACAAGGTATGCCAAGATAATTAAACCCCTTGCATGGAACTAACGTAATATATCAGGGGACACAAGAGCAACACGATATGGAAGCAAGAGAAAACATGTAACCTATCCACTGGAAATTTTCATACAATCACAAGACATGGCATGCTGGAAGAACAAACCTAGCATGGAACTAACATGAACAACAAGCAGCATGCTAGCAAGATTTCAAACACAAGTCGTTCAATAGCTAACATACTCATAACAACAACCAAGCATACAAGGCACAATCATGATAGCATCGCAGGGTCCACACAACCACGGTAAGAAATCCTTACACGAAACAAGCGAAAAATAACTACCATAAGCCAACCAAACGACTCCCGAGCTTCTAAGTGAACCCGAGCAACCTAAGCATTTAATAAAAATATCCTAATTAAATAACAACAGCCAAACAACTTAGGGTCCAAAAGAGTGGAGGCTCGGGAATTTACCAACCGAGAAGGCACTAGATCTCGGTCCCATCTATCTCGGCAAAACAGGCATCGGCGGCAAGTGGGCAGGCAGGGGTGGTACTGGGCGAGCAGCTGGCGCGGCGGCGCTCTTGGGCGCTCTTTGCTGAGGCCAGCGGGCGGCGCTGCTGGCGCGCGCGGTGCGCGGCGAGGACGAGCCCAGGCTGGCGACACGGGCGCTGGCGCGGCGCGCGCTGGCGCGGAATCGGTTAGGCGATGGCGTCGTCGTGCGCGCGCGACGGCGCGCGGACGGGCAACGCGCGGCGGGCGGGCGGCGCTTGGCGCTCTGGGCGCTGGGCTGGCTGCTGCGCATGAGATCTCTTCTTTGGTCAAGGGCGTCTGCTGCTGACGATGGGGCTGCTGGTGCGATCTGGCTGGGCTGCTCGACTGGCCGCTTTCACTGGGTTGCTTGGCTGGCCGGGACGGCTCGGTGAGGCTCGGTTGGGTTTCTTGGTGAGGTCGGCCAGGAGAGAGAGAGAGAGAGAGAGAGAGAGAGAGAGAGAGAGAGAGAAAAGTGGTAAAACAAGGGAATGGGATTTTCTTGATTTTCATTCCTTTTCCTAATTTAAATAGGTCTTGGTGACCTAAATCCCTTCCCCGGGCTTCCTCTTTCGAGTCCCGGCTGAAGCAACCTTTTCTCCTTATATAAACTCATTTAAACCAAGCTTCCAAATTACCATCTAGGGCAAGGGCTCAAATCCCAATGGGAGCACTTAAATTAACAATAATTTTGCTAATTACCAAATCACCTTCAAACTTCCAAACAACCAAATTAACTTCTTGAGTCCTGCAACCAACAACAATCAAGCCTCGACAAAGGCAGGAGTGACCCTGGAATCATCCAAAACCCACAAAACCCTGACCGGGGCAAAAGACCAAGATGCCCCTAAGGGTTAAAATAGCACTAACGACCCATCCGAACATCCGAATAATGAACCGGAAACACCTGGGAAGCCAAAATAGAAAACTGGGCCGTTACAATACTCCCTCCTTTTAAGACTTTCGTCCTCGAAAGTCCTACGACGAAAACAACTCTAGGAAAACTCCACTGATCCTTAACCAAGTAAACTCCTTGTCAAGCCAACACTAGTCCTTCTTCGAAATCCCAACCCTCTTGGGTTTCCAAAGGCTCAAAGCCGCAAAGCCATCCATTCTGCCACAAGCTATCTCAACCAAGACTGGGCATACCCTGAACTCCGAGGAAATAGATGCGGTAGTGCTAAACGGTAAGCCACATCCTCAATCTCGCATTAGCTCTCAAACGATCTTAAAATCTTAGGGCTCACTTATCCCTGCTGACCCACTCAGGAATGCCTCTCCACGACGCTACTCTCAAAGAAACTTGTGGATAGGTCACGTGCTCTAAAACTCTCCGCCAAGCACCGCATGCAAACTTCTCTAGGCCCACACCTGCTACCAACAAATTCAACTCTACACCATGCTGACCAAACAACCGAACCTCCCGGATTCGAAACTACAAGGCCTACTCTTACTTCACATGAGATCAACGAACCACAAGGCTTGCTTGCAGCACTTTAACGAAATCCAATCGAATCACCAATCGGCGACGGATCCCAAAGGCAAACTTGTCTCGCTAGAACACGACCACAACACTTAAACAACCATCTTGAAGAGCACCGACGCACCGGAAGCCGGGGGCACATACCGTTCACTGGACGGCTAACGCCACTCACACTAGTGAAACTTCACCACGGCCACCCATGAACGACAAGGTCCAGGAACAGCTCCACTCAACCAAACTAATAAATCTGGAGCCTTCATCGGCCGACAACAACTTTCCAATGCAATCCGATCAGCCATCGCCTAAGAGAATATCTCCAAATAAGGAAACAACAACATACCACTCTAAAAATCTCGAGCGTGAAGGAATAAAACAACACGCGCTACTTGCAACACAACACCTCGAGGATAACGACTCAAAGGTTTTACCAACCATTTCCACGGCACCTCTGTGCCAACCCACTCAACTGTGGCTCAGCTATAACGCCAACTGCGAACGCACACCAACTAGGAACAGAGCCCGAGAAGGGCTGGCTCTGCAGAAACTCAAACCAAGTCTTACAACGAGCGGCTCCCCTCCAAGCCGCCACTCAACCCTTAAGTCCATCTGGCTGCTCTAAGGACTTCCTCCTTATAGCTAGACCTAGCTCTCCTTCCGATCCAGAAACTCCACCCACGAAACATCGCGAGGAATAAGGATAGCGACGACCACAAGCTTGCGGATCATGAGCAACTCGGGTCAGCAAGACTACCTCAAAAGTTAATACTCGAAACTGGCATCCACGGTGCAACTCAACGACCAAGGAACTAGGGGTTCTACAAACTCCAAGGACCCAACAACCTTCCAACAACAACTCAAGCCCTTGAACTGGCTGGCCTCCGCCCTCGCGGGGACAAACAACTTTCCGCTTGCTAACAAGCCAACGCAGGGACACTCTCGCTGGGCTGACGGCTACGCCACTCAAATCAACTACACAACTCAGGAGCTAAGCTGACTCCTCCTCTTCAGGGACGATTTCCCAGCAAGCGGACTTCCGAAGGACAGTGAACTTCACACACGCTAGTTGTCCTACTCATCGAAGGCAACAACAACCAATTCCCTTGAAAGCAACAATCGAGGGATTCCACAATCGCTTGAACCACCAACTTAGAACTAGCAGTACTTACTCAACCTCCGAGGGAGGGGTCAACTCCCAAAACTTCCTGACTAGGAACAAGTCCTCAGGGCAACTCCAGCTTGCTCGAACGAAGCTAGCTCTAGAAACCACATGGGAACCAAACCTTGGTCAACGCCAAGCACCACCTTGCTAAGAATTCTGAAAACCAACGCAGAGGCTACTAAGAACAACTCTAGCTTGCCAAACGACTACAAGCATCCAACAACTCAACCGAGGGACACTGCTTGGGTCTGACTGAGCTCCGGTTCCTCAACACGAACCTTTCGTGGTTCCCAAAACATACACCACTAACGAGCTACACAAAAGTACACCGACGTGTACAACTCCAACTTGATTCCTTAAGATCCAAACCAATAAGTACTCTCACACAAGGCAACTTTTGCCTCCCAATAGAGCCACAACTAGCAAAGGAGCAACAAGAGTTCAACCCACTCGTGGTCAACTCACCACGGAACGCCACATTGGTCCACTCACTCTTACAAGAGCATAGCCACACCAAGCTAACTTACCTCATACCAATGGTCCACTAAACGTGCTCGATCAACCTTCCAACTCATGGCTCTAACATCGATCAACCACGCATCATCGATGCCAACCCTACTCATATTAGGGTAACTCCAGGTAGTCGAGTCACACTACCATCCAACCGGCTCACAAGCCCCCACAACACAAAGCGCGAGAACTCTGGACGCGCTAGCCCTTAACAACCAACACATCCTTTGTACCTAGCTCTCTGGTGACTCTGAAAGGCTCCTACTTATCCCTCGAACAACCTCACTCTTGTAGTTCTCTTACTACCACCGAGCTAGATCTCTTATGCAACCCAAACAGTGCAATCTCGTGAAGTGGGTACAAGACTAGTGGGGATGCCAAACTTCAAGCGGGTCTTGGAACCATCTGCACAAAAAGTACCAACCGGCTCGACTCTAGGCCTCCTCTCAAAGCTTGGTGCCAACAGCACTACATCCTTAACAACACAAACATCTCTTTACGGGCTTTAAGTCCCTCTCGAGGGAAGGGAAGGTCACACTCCAGTGTGAGGGGCAATGGCACTCAACACAAGGGTCTCAACACTCGAGTAGATTATTCTCCGACATCACGACTAACAGCACAAGCCACGCCCCACTCCCGCATCCCACTCTATGCTCAACAAATACTCAAAGCCAACCCTAGGGTGGCAAAGACTTGGCTCCACTCTTGGAACATGCTAATGTAAGGTGCTTCTCTCTAATAGCCACCAAAACCACGGACGGATTAAGTCTTGACAAGTAAACTCCACACTACCCCCAGCTACGAGGGTACTAACGGAAGTGGCTACAAAACGATCGCAGTTTGTAGGAGGACAAGATGTCTCTACATCTTCCTCAAAAGCTACTAACTTAGTAGCTTGCCAATCGACCGGTGGTCGGTGGAGACTCTCTGCCGTCCGCCTCTCATAGGGGACTTCCACCACCACACACCGCTGCATCAAAACAAAGACCAGAACGGCACGCCTCGACCTCTGAACATCAGGTCATCGGCCTCTGAACACCAGGTCATCCCAACACCTGGATGATAAACTCGATCCTGGACAACTACCTCGCTGCCAGCAGTAGGTCTCAAAACATCCAGCTCTACAGGGTTCCACTAGCCAAACTCGGCGGCTCGATCAACGCCAACTAACTTATCAAAGATAACTCGTTGATCGATCCTCCCGGAGCCTCCGGCAAAGCGGAGCTACAAGGAGGGGTGTCTCCTAAATAAACTCCGCCACCTGGGCTATCTCGCGCCAAGACTTCCCATTACTCGCTACAAATTGCGCCCGGTCTCCGCTCTCGTTAGCTAAAAGACCTGCCATCAATTCTCGCATGGCTGGAGCACACTCTGCTCAAGGAGTCTCACTCTGAGGCGTGCTAGACTCTACCCCTTACTCTTGGCAACTCATCTGCCAGGGCCAAAGGTGGCCTACGGGTCTAAACGACCCTGGACGAGGTCTCATCATCAACATGAACGGTCCAACTCCTCGGTTGGAGATACCAAACGTCCTCGCTCTTCAATGTGTAATCAACAATCGCGCGGTCTCAGAAAAAACATATAAAAACTAGCCCACGCTGGGCTCTCACCGCCCAACAAGGGTAACACATGTATACTAGATGCGATGATTGTAATTCTTAACCCTTAACTTTAAACTTACGGACATACTGATGGTCAAGGGAGCGCTGATGATCATGGAAAACAACCTACAAGCTGCAGCAGTCACTCTACGTAACCTATAACTCGAGCTCGATACCAATCAGAAAGACCCGACCCAAAAGAAGCGGCCTCTAACCTAGATCCTTACTTAGCATGCATGCCTAGGAATGTAAAACACCATCCATTCTACTTATTTTAAAACTTTTGCAATCAATGAACTTTAAACAAACCACGAAGCCAATGTAAAAATCAAGAGTAATTGATGATCAAGTGCTTTTCTTAAAAACAAAACAAGAGTACGGTACGAGAACCATAAAATAGTTTGAGTGTTTTCCCTAGGGACTCAAGTCCCACTACATGCTAAATCATAAAGAGAACAATAAAAGAACATGCATCCCAGAGTCAGCTATCCATGATCATCCAGCCGCCTCCTCCTAGCCATCCTGCCGATGTCCCAAGTTACCTGGTGGAAAAACCACAGAAATAAGGGTGAGTATAAACATACTCAGTAAGAATCCCCAACCGGGGTACAATACGATACATCAGTCATCTAGCACCCTAGTATACATGCAAATAAAACAATGACTTAGAGCAGAACGGTTGAGTTAGGCTATGAGCTACTTCTAGAGCGAGCCTATTCAAGGGCTTTCATCTACTCCCTATCCTAGGTTTTACACTTGGATGCCCTTCGGGCCTTACACAACCTAGGACTCGGTGCTGTCCAGTCGGGGACTTACACCTCCAACTCAGTGATGCCCATCGGGGTCTTACACACCTAGGATGCCCATCAGGGTCTTACACCTCCAACTCAGTGATGCCCATCGGGGACTTACACACCTAGGATGCCCATCGGGTCTTACACCTCCAACTCAGTGATGCCCATCGGGACTTACACACCTAGGATGCCCATCAGGGTCTTACACCTCCAACTCAGTGATGCCCATCGGGGACTTACACACCTAGGATGCCCATCGGGGTCTTACACCTCCAACTCAGTGATGCCCATCGGGGACTTACACACCTAGGATGCCCATCAGGGTCTTACACCTCCTACTCAGTGATGCCCATCGGGGACTTACACACCTAGGATGCCCATCAGGGTCTTACACCTCCAACTCAGTGATGCCCATCGGGGACTTACACACCTAGGATGCCCATCAGGGTCTTACACCTCCAGATGTCCATCGGGGTCCTACCCGAGCGGGACCTAAACTAGTTACCCCTACAGTCTTCTACACTATAAATCACCTGCCCATGCCTGGCATGGAACTAACAGGATAAAATAGAACAAGGTATGCCAAGATAATTAAACCCCTTGCATGGAACTAACAGAATATATCGGGGACACACAAGAGCAACACGATATGGAAGCAAGAGAAAACATGTAACCTATCCACTGAAATTTTCATACAATCACAAGACATGGCATGCTTTGGAAGAACAAACCTAGCATGGAACTAACATGAACAACAAGCAAATGCTAGCAAGATTTCAAACACAAGTCGTTCAATAGCTAACATACTCATAACAACAACCAAGCATACAAGGCACAATCATGATAGCATCGCAGGTCCACACAACCACTGGTAAGAAATCCTTACCGAAACAAGCGTAAAATAACTACCATAAGCCAACCAAACGACTCCCGAGCTTCTAAGTGAACCCGAGCAACCTAAGCATTTAATAAAAATATCCTAATTAAATAACAACAACCAAACAACTTAGGGTCCAAAAGAGTGGAGGCTCGGGAATTTACCAACCGAGAAGGCACTAGATCTCGGTCCCATCTATCTCGGCAAAAGCAGGCACTCGGCGGCAAGTGGGCAGCGGGACGTGGTACTGGGCGCAGCAGGCTGGCGGGGCGGCGCTGCTGGCTGCTTCGCTGAGCTGGCGGCGCCATTGGCGCGCCGCGCGGTGCGGTAGGGACGAAGCGCTGGCGACACGGGCGCTGGCGCGGGCGCGGCGGCGCGGAATCGGTTGGCGATGGCGTCTGGTGCGCGCGACGGCGCGCGCGACGGGCAACGCGGGCGGCGGCGCTGCTGGGCGCGTCTGGCGCTGGCCTGCTGGCCGCGACAGATCTTCTTTGAAATTGGGCGTCTCGCTTGACGATGGGGCCGCTGGTGCGATCTGGCTGGGCCGCTCGACCGGCCGCTTTCATTGGGTTGCTTGGCTGGCCGGGACGGCTTCGGTGAGGCTCGGTTGGGTTTCTTGGTGAGGTCGGCCAGAGAGAGAGAGAGAGAGAGAGAGAGAGAGAGAGAGAGAGAAAAGTGGTAAAACAAGGGAATGGGATTTTCTTGATTTTCTTTCCTTTTCCTAATTTAAATAGGTCTTGGTGACCTAAATCCCTTCCCCGGGCTTCCTCTTTCGAGTCCCGGCTGAAGCAACCTTTTCTCCTTATATAAACTCATTTAAACCAAGCTTCCAAATTACCATCTAGGGCAAGGGCTCAAATCCCAATGGGAGCACTTAAATTAACAATAATTTTGCTAATTACCAAATCACCTTCAAACTTCCAAACAACCAAATTTCGAACTTCTTGAGTCCTCGCAACCAACAACAATCAAGCCTCGACAAAGGCGGGAGTGACCACGAATCATCCAAAACCCACAAAACCCTGACCGGGGCAAAAGACCAAGATGCCTCTAAGGGTTAAAATAGCACTAACGACCCATCCGAACATCCGAATAATGAACCGGAAACACCTGGGAAGCCAAAATAGAAAACTGGGCCGTTACAACTACTCTCTGACATCACGTCTAACAGACAAGCCAAGGCCCACTCCTGCATCCCACTCGATGCTCAACGAATACTCAGGCCAACCCTCGGGTGGCAGCACCTAGCTCCACACCTGGAACATGCTAACAGAAGGTGCTTCTCTCTAATAGCCAGCTGAAAACCACGGACGGATTAAGTCCTGACAAGCAAACTCCACACTACCCCCTGGCTACGAGGGTACTAAAAGAACTGGCTGCAAAATGACTGCAGGCTTGCAGGAGGACAAGATGTCTCTACATCTTCCTCAAAAGCTACTGACTTGGCAGCTTGCCAATCGACCGGGTGGCTGGTGGAGACTCTGCTGGTCTGCCTCTCACATGATCAACATGAACAGTCCAACTCCTCGGTTGGAAACACCAAACGTCCCTGCTCCTCTAAGTGCAATCAACATACTAGCGATCTACACAAAGCATAAAAGCTAGCCCACGCTGGGGCTCTCACTGCCAAACAAAGGTAACACATGTATACTAGATGCAGTATTGTAAAATAAAACCCTTAGCTTAATGAACTCAGACAAACCTGACGGCCGTAGAGTGCTGATGATCATGGGGGCAACAACCTACAAAGCAGGTTAGTCTACAGAATCTATGACTCTGTGCTTTGATACCAACTGTAAGAACCCGACCCAAAACACGGTCCTAAACCTAGGTTCTCACTCAACATGCAAGTTAAATACTTCATCAAGTGGTTTAGTGCTCATATTTAAAACCTTTCAAAACATTTAAAAGCGGGGACACTTAAAACATAAACAACAACCTTCATTTAAGCAAAGCCAAAAAAGTAAAACAAGCCTGGCCAGTGTTTATAAAATCATACAATACAATCTAAACAACATTTAAAAACGTCCCCCTAGGACTCTGTCCCGGCTACATCTTGAACAAATTATGCAAACAATAAAAGACAGAGTGTCGGCGGCTCCCATGATCAATCGGCTCCTCCGCTTAGCCGTCCCAGGTCTTTGTCCCAAGTTACCTGGTGGAAAACCACAGAAATAAGGGTGAGTATAAACATACTCAGTAAGAATCCCCAACCGGGGTACAATACGACACATCAATCATTTGGCACCCTAGTATACATGCAAACAGTTACCAACACAGATCATAGCTCAACGAGCTTACAAGGCGAATCTGAATCCTCGTAAGTCTCCTACTTTCGGCCTAATGATTGGTCAGAACGCCCGATTTTCCATTCCGGTTTCCTAGGTACTCTCGGTTCAGTATTGGGGCAATCGATTGGGCCGTTAGAGCTTTATAACCTTCGAGGGTATTTTGGTCTTCCTGCTCCCCGGCTAGAGGTTGAGGATTTTCAGGATTTCAGGGTCATTCCGGCCATCGTTGTGACTTGTTGATGTTGAATGCAAAACCCAAGGAGTTTGGGTTAGTTGTTTGGAAGTTTGGTAGCATTTAGGTTAATGGGAAAATTAATTGAAAATTAAATGGTTCCATCGGGATTTGAACCCTTGCCCAAAATGGTGAATTTGGAGTTTTAGAAAAGAGCCTTAATTAAAAAGAAAGAAAAGTTGCTTTAGCCGGGACCCGCAAGAGGAAGCCTTGGGAAGGGAATTTAGGTCTCCTAACCTATTTAAAATAGGGAAAAGAAGGAAAATCAAGAAAACCCCTATTTTTTCCCCTCATAGCCGCCACTCTCTCTCTCTCTCTCTCTCTCCTAATCGAGCCAAGCACCCTAACCCAGAAAAGAAGGAAAATCAAGAAAACCCCTATTTTTTCCCCTCATAGCCGCCACTCTCTCTCTCTCTCTCTCTCTCTCTCTCTCTCTCTCTCTCCTAAAACCCTAGCCGAGCAGCCCTAGCCTCACCATCGAGCCACCCCCGAGCCACCCAGCCCTAGCCGCACGCACCACCCTCGCCGACCCCGCTTCGCGCACAACCCGCGACCGCACTGACCACGCCGCCACCCCGCTTCGCCCGGCCATCGCGACGCTCGCTGCGACGGAAGCCCCACTGTCGCACCCCATCGCCGCCGACGTCGCGCGTAGCCGCCAAAGACCGCCCGGCGTCGCGCGTGGTCGCGCAGAGGCCGCAACGCAGCCCAGACGACGCGCCGCCCGCACGCGCCGCGCTGCTCCGCGCGACCCCTCGCCGCGCGCCAACCCAGCCGAGCCGCTCGCTCGCGCGCCGCCTTCAGCACCAAGACACCCGCATGTGCCCGCCTGCATGGCGTCGCTTGACGTGTCGCGCGCGCCAGCGCCAGCGCCAGCCGCCAGCGCCCACCACACTGCAGCGGCGCCAAGCCACCCTCCTTGCTGCGAGGCCCGTGTCTTCTCTGTGGTAATTCCCGAACCAATCCCTTTGTGTTTTCTAAGCTTCTGGCTGCTGTATGTATTTACTTAGGATGCTTTATTTATGCCTAGGTTGCTCGAGTTCGTATTAAGCTCGAGGGTCTTTTTGGTTGTGATAGCTATTCTCCACTTGTTTCCAAGTAAGGACTTCCTACCGTGGTTGTGTGGACCCTGCTATGCTTTCTTAATTGTGCCTTGTATGCTTGTTTACCTTTATGAGCATGTTAGCGGATAGGATAGCTAGTGATTGAATTCTTGCTAGCATGTTTTGCCTTTTTGTTCATGTTAGTGCCATGCTAGGTTTGTTCTTCCAGCATGCTTGAGATTCCTGCTTTAAGCTCGTAGTATCATGCTAAGCTATGTATGACAGATGTCTTTGTGGATGTTAGCCAGGAATCACGTACTTGGTAGTCTAAGCTAGTATGATAGGGTTTGTCTTCATCTAGAGGCTGAGAGCGGACATAACGTACCTTGTCCCCACCGGTCGGGAGTAGAGCGAAGCATAACGTACCTTGCTTCCCCCGGCAGCCAGTGAGGATTAGCTACCTCATTGGCATAAGCCTAGTTTGTAGCCTGCTAGAGCGGAACCCTGCCAACGGTGCAAGCCTACCTTGGCCGGTTCTTAGCTTCAGTGTCGGTGGTGCAGTACGCCGCACAGATGAGTGCCGAGGGCCTCGCACTCACTGTGATCGGTGACACCGCTTCCGAGTCTTAGGCATGCGTACACTGCCCGCGTAGTTTGCCCTTAGGCCCCGCATTTACGCCGGTTGCGAGAAGAGCATGCGGTGTGCGCGCACACGCGTTAGTAGCCGGTTCGAGAGCTCCCGGCTAATGTTCGTGAGTACACCAGTTCCTTCTTGTTTAGAGCCGACTTCGGTACTCTCCGATAGTCCAGATTTATAGCGAGGGTAAGAGACCCTTGAGGACACCCATTGGGATTGACTTTAGAGTTAATCAATTGGTCGAGGAGAAAGACCCTCGAGGGTGTCGGACATCTTGGGATCGGTTTTTGAGCTGATCAATTGGCCAAGGAGAAAGACCCTTGGAGATGTCCCGGATTGGTTTGAGAGCCAATCATTAGGCCGGAAGTAGGAGACTTTCGTGGATTCCGGATTTGCCTTGTGAGCTCATTGAGCTAAGATCCGTGTTGATATTTGTGGCATGTGTACTAGGTCGCTAGATGATAGATTGCATCGTATCGCACTCCCGTCGGGGTTCTTCTTGAGTATGTTTATACTCACCCTTATCGTGGTTTCTTCCACAGTAACTTGGGTCAAGACCGAGGTGGCTAGCGGAGAGAGCCGAGATCATGGATGCTGCTTGACACTCTGTCGTGTCTTATTTTACTTGCTTTGGATTTCAAAGATGTAGTTGGACTTAGATCCGTAGGGAAAACTATGATTTGAACTATTTTATGTTTTTAAGGAAAGTACTGATCATCCAACTGTTTTAATTTGAATGGTTCGTTTTGCCTAATGAATGTTTACTTTGTTTTGATTGTTTTCCGCTCATGTGTTTGAAAAGTTTTTAATCCGACCACATCGGGTCCTTTTATGTTTTAAATTTGCATGCCGAGTAAAGACCTAGATTTAGTTCCATTTTCGGTTGGGTCTTTACAGATTGGTATCGTGAGCACGAGTCATAGATTCTGTAGACTAACCTGCTTGTAGGTTGTGTTCCCATGATCTCCAAAGACTCCAAGGCCGCCAGTTTGTCTAAGTTCAATAAGCTAAGGGTTTTGTTTATGATACTATATGCGAGACACATGTGTTATCTTTGTTGACAGAGAAAGTCCGAGCGTGGACTAACCCGTTGTGGTTTCCGTGTAGATCGCCAATATGCCGGTTACACGTAGTGGAGCAGTCCGTCTGAATCGCAAATAGAGATGCCGCAGAGCCAGCAGCCAGTATATCATCGTGCTCGTAGGCGCCCGTGGCACCAGAGGTTAACTTGCCCAGAGAAGGGGCGGAGGCCGCTATGCCTCAAGGTGCAGCTCCGTGAGGAGATATTTCGCTATGAGAGACATGATGATGGGCCTAATGGCCGAGCAGAGAGGCGAGACTCAGCACACTAGCAGCAGCGCGAGAGAGGAGTCTAGGGCACAGATAGCCCGGTTGGACACAGCTCATGCAAAGAGCACCCCAGCAGCTCCCAAAGAGCCCCTGTAGCTCAACCGAGGGGCAGGGTCATCGGGACCAGTCAGACTCACTTGATAGTGCAGAGGAGTCGCTGAGTTTGGCAAGTGGTTGAAAGATTTCACCAAGTGGAAGCCAAGAGAATTTGATGCTTGAGAGAACCCACTTGTGGCGATCAGGTGGTTGGCAAGAATGGAGTACATCTTTAGAGTTATGGGATGCCCAGATGTACAGAGGCCGAGATGTGCGGCCCATGTTCTCTCCGACACACCGAGTGGTGGTGGTGGAGTCCACAGATAGAGCTAGACCACCGGGTCTTCTCCACCCACTGGGAGTTCTTTAGAACGAAGTTCGAGCTAAGTATGTTAATGACGAGGCTCAAAGCAGAAGATGGCAGAGGCCTTCTCAAATCAAAACAGGGGATCGAGATAGTATTGCTCGCTATGAGAAGAAGTTCTCTCGAGTATAGCTATTTCGCACCGAGCTCATTGCCACCGAGGAGCTCAAGACTAAGAAGTTCATTTGTGGGTGAGGAAGGAGGTTGCTCGGATGTTCGAGCACTCGCCTCCCGAGAGTTATGATCGAGCAGTGGAGTTGGCCACGATTTATAACCCGGTATCCGCCAAAGGCGAGATCCTGTTGCTCCAGCTCGGTCATTCACTGCCCAAAGAAGACTCGGCGAAGAGGAAGTCCAGGACTTCTAGTGGTTTCCGCTCAAGCTCAGTCGCAGAGACTCGCGGCAGGCAGCGATCCGATGGTCGAGATCACGCCGACCTCGTGATAGAGCCCAGGATCGCGCAGGCGGCGACCAGCAAACACTCATTGCAACAACAAGTGCGAAAGGCACATTATGGTCTGTGGAGCATCGCCCCGCGCTTGCTACTGATGTGGCAAGGAGGGGCACTTGGCCGATTCTCGTGACTCGAGGATTTAGCAAGGCGGGGACGGCCCAACAAAGGGGCGGGTGTTTGCCACTACTCGCCGGGGCGGAGGCGTCGTCATCGATGATGCAGTTGTAGGTACGCTGCTTGTCTTACAAAGACTATGCATTTGTATTGTTTGATTCGGGTTCGACCCATTCCTTTGTTTCGATGCATTCGTTAGACAAGCTTGTGTGAGCTCGAACCTCTAGGGTTTGAGCTGTGTGTTGCCACTCCTTCGGGTGTGAGTATGTTAGCTAGCAGTGAGAGTTAAGCATGGCCAGATCTGAGATATATCCGATGAGATTTTAGAGGCTACCCTCATAGTGCTTTCTATGAGCGGTTTCGATGTGATCATTGGCATGGATTGGTTGGCGAGAGAACCATGCATTGATAGACTGCCACGGAAAGAAGTGGTGTTTAGGCCGCCTCGAGGCCGAGCTTCAAGTTTCATGCGGTGTCGGGGAGGAACTTGCCGCTTTGATCTCCGCATGGCGAAAAGCCCATAGATTGTTGGCTCGAGGAGCTTGGGGCTTCTTGGCAAAGCTGTCGGGAGATAGTAGTACTGCGCGTTGATCGTTGACATGGTCCCCGTGGTGCAAGAGTTTGCGATGTTTTCCCTGAAGAGTTGCTTCTGTTTACCCCGAAGCGGAGTTGGACTTCACCATTGAGCCGGAGCCGGGGACTCTTCCCATTTCCAAAGCCCCGTGTCGTATGGCACCTACCGAGTTGAGAGAACTCAAAGTGCGATTGCAAGAGATGCTTTGGATCGAGGTTTCATCCGTCCGAGTGTGTCCCCGTGGGGAGCACTTTATCTGCTTGTTAAGAAGAAGGATGGATCCATGCGCTTGTGTATAGACTATAGAGAACCAATAAAGTCACGGTGAAGAATAAGTATCCCCGCCGCGTATAGATGATCTGTTTGATCACCTTCAGGAGCCTCGATGTTTTCTAAGATTGATTTGAGGTCGTGGTACCATCACCGAGGATTCGAGATGCGAATATCCCGAAGACCGCGTTGGATCGAGGTATGGTCATTATGAGTTCGTGGTCATGTCTTTCGGACTCACGAACGCCCCGCAGCGTTTATGGACATGATGGATAGAGTGTTCAAGGCATTCTTGGATAACTTCGTTATCGTATTCATAGACGACATTTTGATTTATTCCAGACAAAGGAGGACCATGCTTCGCATTTGAGGCAAGTTTTGACAACATTGCGTGAGAACCGTTGTTCGCAAAGTTCTCTAAGTGTGAATTTTGGCTAGAGAGAGTAGCCTTCCTTGGATATCGTGTCGTGTCGGAGATGGTATAGCGGTGGACCCCGCAAAGATAGAGGCGATTAGCTCATGGGCGGACCGACGACGGTCGCGAGATACGCAGCTTTTTGGAGTCCGGCAGTTATTACCTGGCGTTTCGTGAAAGACTTTTCCGCTAAAGGCGGCACCCTAACCCGTCTGACCAAGAAGGGTGTTGACTTTATTTGGGATGCTAGATGTGAGGAAAGTTTTGCCCAACTTAAGCTCGGCTTACTTTTGACGACAAAGACTGTGTTGGCGATTCCTAAGGAAGGAGGAGGTTTCGTAGTTTATAGTGATGCTTCCAAGTATGGTTTAGGTGTGTGTTGATGCAAAGATGGGAAGGTGATAGCTTATGCTTCCCGGCAGCTTGAAGCCTTATGAGAAGAACTATCCAACTCATGATATGGAGTTGGTCATGATTTTTTTTGCTCTAAAGATTTGGAGGCATTACTTATATGGTGAGAGGATTCATTGTTCACGGATCACCGTGAGCCTCAAATATTTCTTCACTCGTAAGGAGTTGAACATGAGGCGAGAGAGGTGGCTCGAGTTAGTAAAGGACTACGATCGTGAGATTTTGTATCATCCCTAAAAGCCAATGTTGTGGCTGATGCGCAATGAGTAGGAAGACGTCGCATTCAAAGCTTTTTTGAGCTCCCAAGTTGAATTGCGGAAAGAGTTTGAGCGAACCGGTATTGCAGTCTTGTTGGGAGAGGTTACCGCCAGGTAGCCCAACTATCGGTTCACCGTCCGCTTAAGCGGAGGATCGTCGACGATCGAGTGATCCCAAGTTGAGGAGATTGCTCGAGAGGGTTAAGGCTGATGGCGATTTCGACTTTGTTGTGGCACCGACGAAGGCTTGAGGTACCGAGGTCGATTGTGCGTCCCGATGACGCAGTTCGAGCGAGTTGCTCGCCGAGGCTCATAGTTCCCATTCACTTGGCACCCGGGAGGTACCAAGATGTATCGAGATCTCAAGCGACGCGTTACGGTGGATGGGCATGAAGCGAGATATAGCGGAGTTTGTTAGCGGTGTCTCACTTGTCAACAAGTGAAGGCCCCGCATGTAAACTTGCGGGTTTATTGCGTAGTTAAGTGTTCCACAAATGGAAGTGGGATGAGATTTCGATGGATTTTATCTCTCAGGTTGCCGAGGACACCGAGAGGGTTCACTCGGATCTGGGTAGTAGTGGACCGGTGACCAAGAGTGCACACTTTATTCCCGGAAGATTAGTTATACCGTGGAGCAGTGGGCACAGATTGTTCCTTGAGCAGATTGTGCGGTACCACGGGTACCCGCAAAGATAGTATCGGTCGGGATTCTCGGTTCACATCTCGCTTCGAGAGCGCTCCGTAAGGGTCCGAACTGAGTGCGATTCAAGATCGCCTTCCACCTCAAACCGATGGTCGATCGAGAGGGTGAATCGGTTCTGAAGACATGTTGAGAGCTGTGTCTTGGACTTCCCAGTGCAGTTGGGACCATGACTGTGACTTGATGGAGTTCGCTTACAACAACAACTATCGGCGACTATTCAGATGGCCCCATTCAAGGCCTTTGTATGGTAAGCGCTGCAGATCCCCAGTGTTCTCGGGAGGAGGTTGGGGATAGCGGCGAGTTCTGGGACCCGAGTTACTTGGATGATGACGAACGCAGCGCGATCACGAGAAGATAAGGGCTCGCATGTTGACAAAGACAAAGTAGGCAAAAAGTTACGCCGATGTGAGGCGTAGAGACTTGGAGTTTGAGGTGGGTCAACATGTTTTCCCGAAAGTAGCACCTATGCGTGGGGTGTTAAGGTTTGGAAAGCGAGGCAAAAGCGAGCCCCAGTGTTTGTAGGGCCTTTTGAGATCCTTGAGCGGATCGGAGCGGTGGCCTATCGGTTAGCTTTACCCCGTCTTTGTCGGCGGTGCATAATGTGTTCCACGTTTCGATGTTGAGAAAGTACGTGGCGGATCCTTCGCATGTGCTAGAGCATGAGCCCCTAGAGTTGAGTAAAGATTTATCCTTCGAGGAGAAGCCCGTGCAAATTTTGGCTTATGAGCGCAAGGTATTGCGCAACCGAGAGATAAGTTTAGTAAAGGTTCTTTGGAGGCATCACAGGGCGGAGGAAGCGACGTGGGAGCTAGAGGATGAGATGAGGACTCATTACCCTGAGTTGTTCCAGTCTTAGGACTTTCGGGGACGAAAGTCTTTTAAGGGGGAGTATTGTAACGGCCCGTTTTCCTTCCCGATTAATAACAAAATTAATTGGAAAATTAATTTAATCTTTTGGGATTTGAGCCTTGCCTAAATGGTGAATGTGGAGTTTTAAGAAAAGAGTCTTAATTAAAAGAAAAAGAGAAAAGAATTTCTTTGGCCGGACCCGTAAGAGAAAAGCCTTGGGAAAGGAATTTAGGTCTCCTAACCTATTTAAAAATAATGAAAAGAATGAAAATCAATAAACTCCTAATTTTTCCCCTCTTAGCCGCATTCTCTCTCTCTCTCTCTCTCTCTCTCTCTCTCTCTCTCTCTCTCTCTCTCTCTCTCTCCTAAAACCCTAGCCGAGCAGCCCTAGCCACACCATCGAGCCACCCCGAGCCACCCACCCTAGCCGCACGCACCACCTGCGCCAGCGCACCCCCCGCGACAAATTGCCTGCACCGCACTGCACCACGCCGCCCACCCGCCGCCCGCCCACCCGGCCCGCGACGCGCTGCCCGACCAGAAGCCCCACCGTCGCACCCCATCGCGCCGACGTCGCCGCGTAGCCGCCAGACGCGCCCGACGTCGCTCGTGGTCGCCACAAGGCGCCGCGCAGCAGCCAGACGCCGCCGCGCGCGCTGCCGCCGCTCTCAGCGCGACCCGCCATGCGCCAACCAACCGAGCCGCTGCGCTCGCTCGCGCGTCGCCTTGCGGCCCGCACACCATGCGCTGCCTGCGCGTCCGCCCGACGTGCCGCCCCCCCAGCCCCAGCGCCAGCCCCCAGCCGCACCAAAGAGGCGCCCAAGCCACCCTCCTTGCTGCCGAGGCCCGTGTCTTCTCGGTGGTAATTCCCGAACCAATCCCTTTGTGTTTTCTAAGCTTCGGCTCATTGTATGTATTTACTTAGGATGCTTTATTTATGCCTAGGTTGCTCGAGTTCGTATTAAGCTCGAGGGTCTTTTTGGTTGTGATAGCTATTCTCCACTTGTTTCCAAGTAAGGACTTCCCTCTACCGTGGTTGTGTGGACCTCTGCTATGCTTTCTTAATTGTGCCTTGTATGCTTGTTTACCTTTATGAGCATGTTAGCGGATAGGATAGCTAGTGATTGAATTCTTGCTAGCATGTTTTGCCTTTTTGTTCATGTTAGTGCCATGCTAGGTTTGTTCTTCCAAAGATGCTTGAGATTCCCGCTTTAAGCTCGTAGTATCATGCTAGGCTATGTATGACGAGATGTCTTTGTGGATGTTAGCCAGAATCACGTGCTTGGTAGTCTAAGCTAGTATGATAGGGTTTGTCTTCATCTAGAGGTGAGAGCGGACATAACGTGCCTTGTCCCCACCGGTCGGGAGTAGAGCGAAGCATAACGTACCTTGCTTCCCCGGCAACCCGGTGAGGATTAGCTACCTCATTGGCATAAGCCTAGTTTGTAGCTCGCTAGAGCGGAACCACCGCCAACGGTGCAAGCCTACCTTGGCCGGTTCTTAGCTTCGTGTCGGTGGTACAGTTTGCCACGGATGAGTGCCGAGGGCCTCGCACTCACCGTGATCGGTGACACCGTTTCCGAGTCTTAGGCATGCGTGCCTGCCCGCGCGTAGTTTGCCCTTAGGCCCCGCATTTACGCCGGTTGCGAGAAGAGCATGCGGTGTGCGCGCGCACACGCGTTAGTAGCCGGTTCGGAGAGCTCCCCGGGCTAATGTTCGTGAGTACACCAGTTCCTTCTTGTTTAGAGCCAGTTTATAGCGAGGGTAAGAGACCCTTGAGGACACCCATTGGGATTGACTTTAGAGTTAATCAATTGGTCGGGAGAAAGACCCTCGAGGGTGTCTGACATCTTGGGATCGGTTTTTGAGTGATCAATTGGCCAAGGGAGAAAGACCCTTGGAGATGTCCCGGGATTGGTTTGAGAGCCAATCATTAGGCCTAAGTAGGAGACTTCCGTGGATTCCTGATTTGCCTTGTGAGCTCATTGAGCTAAGATCCGTGTTGATATTTGTGGCATGTGTACTAGGCGCTAGATGATAGATTGCATCGTGTCGTACCCCGGTCGGGGTTCTTCTTGAGTATGTTTATACTCACCCTTATCGTGGTTTCTTCCACGGTAACTTGGGTCACAGACCGAGGTGGCTAGCGGAGAGAGCGGGAGATCATGGATGCTTTGTTGACACTCTGTGCCGTGTCTTATTTTCTTGCTTTTGGATTTCACATGTAGTTGGACTTAGATCCGTAGGGAAAACTATGATTTGAACTATTTTATGTTTTTAAGGAAAATACGATCGATCAACAATCGCTTTTAATTTGAATGGTTCGTTTTTGCCTAATGAATGTTTATTTTGTTTTGATTGTTTTCCGCTCATGTGTTTGAAAAGTTTTTAATCCGACCCTGACTGGGTCCTTTTATGTTTTAAATTTGCATGCTGAGTAAAGACCTAGATTTAGTTCCATTTTCGGGTTGGGTCTTTACAGTAGTAGCATGCTAGGTTATATATGATTGATGATGATTATGTATGTTTAGCCAGGAATCGTTTACTCTATACTCTAGCTAGTGTAGTAGGGTTGTCATCATCTAGAGGCTGAGAGCGGACATAACGTACCTTGTCCCCACCGGTCGGGAGTAGAGCGAAGCATAGCGTACATTGCTTCCCCCCGGCAGCCAGTGAGGATTAGCTACCTCATTGGCACAAGCCTAGTTTGTAGCCTGCTAGAGCGGAACCCTGCCAACGGTGCAAGCCTACCTTGGCCGGTTCTTAGCTTCAGGTTGGTGGTACAGGCTGCACAGATGAGTGCCGAGGGCCTCGCACTACTGTGTTCGGTGACACCGCTTTCCGAGTCTTAGGCATGCGTGCACGCCCGCGTGAGTTTGTACTTAGGCCCCCACATTTACGCCGGTTGCAGCAGCATGCGGTGTGCGCGCACACGCGTTAGTCGCCGGTTCGGAGAGCTCCCCCGGGCTAATGTTCATGAGTACACCAATTCCTTACAGTTTAGAGCCAGACTTCGGGTACTCTCCCGATAGTCCAGATTTATAGCGAGGGTAAGAGGCCCTTGAGGACACCCATTGGGATTGACTTTAGAGTTAATCAATTGGTCGAGGGAGGAAGACCCTCGAGGGTGTCGGACATCCTTGGGATCGGTTTTTGAGCTGATCAATTGGCCGAGGGAGAAAGACCCTCGGAGATGTCCCGGGATTGGTTTTGAGAGCCAATCATTAGGCCAGAAGTAGGAGACTTCCGAGGATTCCGGATTTGCCTTGTGAGCTCGTTGAGCTAAGATCCGTGTTGATATTTGTGGCATGTGTACTAGCTTGCTAGATGATTGATTGCATCGTATCGTACCACCAGTCGTGGGATTCTTCACGAGTATGTTTGTACTCACCATTATTTCGTGGTTTTCCACCGTAACTTGGGACAAACCACCGAGGCGGCTAGCGGAGGGGCGGGAGATCATGGATGCCACTCACTGCCGTGTCTTATTTTACTGCTTTATAATTTCATCATGTAGTTGGACATTGGTCCGTAAGGAAAACTTATGTTTTGAACTGCTTTTATGTTTTTAAGGAAAGTACTTGATCGATCCAACGCTTTTTATTTTGAAAGGTTTTGCTTAATGAATGTTACTTTATTTTTAATCTTTTCCGCCCTTATGTTTGAAAAGTTTTACAACTCGACCCTGGTCGGGTCCTTTTATGCTTTTCACTTGCATGCTGAGTAAAGACCTAGGTTTAGCACCGTTTTCAGGTTGGGTCTTTACAGTTGGTATCAGAGCACAGAGTCATAGATTCTGTAGACTAACCTGTTTGTAGGTTGTGTTCCCATGATCTCCGGCACTCCACGGCCGCCAGGTTTGTCTAAGTTCAATAAGCTAAGGGTTTTGTTTACGATACTATAGGCAGTACACATGTGTTATCTTTGTTGGCAGAGAAAGTCCGAGCGTGGACTAACCCGTTGTGGTTTCCGTAGATCGCCAAGATCCCTCCGATTTTACGCAGATGGAAGCAGTCCGTCTGGAATCGCAAATAGAGATGCCGCAGAGCCAGCAGCCAGGGTATATCGACACGTAGGCGCCCGTGGCACTGAGAGGCTAACTTGCCCAGAGAAGGGGCGGAGGCTGCTATGCCTCAAGGTACAGCTCCAGGAGGAGATATTTCGCTACGAGAGACATGATGATGGGCCTAATGGCCGAGCGGAGTCGAGACTCAGCGCGCTAGCAACGCAGAGAGAGAGAGTCTAGGCACAGATAGCCCGGTTGGCACACCTCATGCAGTGAGCACCCCAGCGACTCCCTGTACCCCAGCGGCTCCAGTAG
This sequence comes from Sicyos edulis, assembly GCA_036507275.1. Lineage (NCBI taxonomy): Eukaryota > Viridiplantae > Streptophyta > Magnoliopsida > Cucurbitales > Cucurbitaceae > Sicyos > Sicyos edulis. The sequence goes on from CM071847.1 coordinate 21,706,090, forward strand.
AGCGGTAGCTCGGTAGCTCAACCGGAGGGGCAGGGTCAACAGACTAGTCATACTCACTTGATAGTGCAGAGGAGCTCTGCTGAGTTTGGCAAGTGGTTGAAAGATTTCACCAAGTGGAAACCGAGGGAGTTTGATGCTTGAGAGAACCCACTTGTGGCGATCAGTGGTTGGCAAGAATGGAGTACATCTTGAGTTATGGGATGCCCAGATGTACAGAGGCCGAGATGTGCGGCCCATGTTCTCTCGACACACCGAGTGGTGGTGGGAGTCCACAGATAGAGCTAGACCACTGGGTCTTCTCCACCACCGGGAGTTCTTTAGAACGAAGTTTAGAGCTAAGTATGTTAATGACGAGGCTCAAGCAGGAGATGGCGAGAGGCCTTCTCGAATCTGAAGCGAGGATCCGATAGTATTGCTTGCCTATGAGAAGAAGTTCTCTGAGTATACCTATTTCGCACCGGAGCTCATTGCCACCGAGGAGCTCAAGACTAAGAAGTTCATTTGTGGGGTGAGGAAGGAGGTTGCTCGGGATGTTCGAGCACTCGCCTCCGAGAGTTATGATCGAGCGATAGAGTTGGCCAAGATTTATAATCCAAGTATCCGCCATCACGATTCTGTTGCACCACTCGGTCGATTCGGCCGCTCAGATATTCCGGCGAAGAGGAAGTCCAGGGACTTCTAGTGGTTTCCGCTCACTGGTCAAGAGACTCGCCGTCGTGGCCAATCTAGAGGTCGAGATCGCGCCGACCTCGAGGAGAGCCCAGATCGCCAACAGGCGGGGCCAGCAACGACTCTTTGCAACAAGTGTGGAAAGGCACACTTTGGTTTGTGCGAGCATCGCCCGTGTGCTTGCTACTGAGATGTGGCAAGGAAGGGCATTTGGCCAGTCTGCACTCGGGTTTAGCAAAGAGCAGGACCGCCCAGCAGCGAGGCGGTGTGTTTGCCACCACTCGCTAGGAGGCGGAGCGTCACAGAGGATGCGATTCTGCCAGAGTCTGCTGCTTGTCTTACAGCATTATGCATTCGTATTGTTTGATTCGGGTTCGACCCATTCCTTTGTTTTTGATGCATTCGTTAGACAAGCTTGTGTGGAACTCGAACCTCTAGGGTTCGAAGCTGTGTGTGCCCACTCCTTCCGGAGTGAGTATGCTAGCTACCAGTAGAGTTAAGTGTGGCCAGGTACAGATATCTGATGTGATCTTAGAGGCTACCCTCATAGTTCTGTCTATGAGCGGTTTCGATGTGATCCTTTGTAACGGCCCAATTTTCTATTCCGGTTCTCGAGGTGCTTCCAGTTCAGATTCAGTGGTTCGGTTGGGCCGTTAGAGCTGTTTTGACCCTTAGGGTATTTTGGTCTTTTGCACCCCTGGCGGATTTGTGGTTTTTCAGGGCTTCGAGGCAGCTCCCGCTTTTGTTGAGGCTTGTTTGTTGTTGGCTGCGAGTCCCGAGATGTTTGGGCTAGTCGTTTGGAAGTTCGGTTGTGGTTTTGGGTTTTGGCAAAGTGATGGTTGTTTGGTTGTTTCCTTTGGGATTCGAGCCCGGGCCTTTAGTGTTGCTTTGGGAGATGGATTTAAGTGAGATCTGTTTATTGGAAAAGGTTGCTTCAGTCGGGTCTCGAAGGAGGAAGCCGGGAAATGAGATTTAAGGATGGAAAGGAGGATAAAATCCCATTTTTCCTTTTATTTCCCTTTTCTTTTATTTTTTTCCCTTTTTGTCCAAACCCATTTTCCTTTTCTTTTTATTTTTCTTTTTATTTTTCTTTTTCTCTTTCTCTCTCTCTCTCTCTCTCTCCCCCGACCTAGCCGCACCCCCCAGCCCGAGCTGCTGCACGCCGTCGTGCCACCTCCGGAGCCGGCCAGATCCGCACGCCTGCCGTCGCAGCCCAGCATCGCCGCACCAGCCAGCCCCTCGCGCGCCCAGATCGCGCCGTCGCCGAGTCCGTCGCCCAGCAGCCGAGATCGCGCGTCGTCGCACCAGACGCCCAGATCCGAGCTCGCCCTCGCCAGATCTCGCCCACATCGCCGTCGCTCCCCCTCGCGCGCCCAGATCTGTCCGCGCCGTGCCATCCCTGCCGAGCCGCGTCGCGCGCCCTCGCGCCCGCGCGCCGTCCCCTGCGCCGAGCCGCTCCGAGTCGCGTCCTCAGCGCGCGTCGTCGCGCGCGCGCAAGCGCTTCCACCGCTCGCCCGCGCGTTGCGCGCGCCCAGTAGCGCTGCCTGCGCCAGCGCCCCTGCCCAGTGCCCAGCAGCCTGCTTGTGATGTGTTGGCTTGGCCCGAGCCTTGTGGCTTCTCGGATGGTATTTCCCGAGTCTTTTCTTCGTTGGGCCCTGATTTATTGGCTGCTGGTTATGGATTTATTGGGTTGTTTATGTATGTGATTTGGGTGCTTTGTTTGATGTTCAGGCTGTTCGGGAATCGATTAGAGGCTCGAGGATTCGCTCGTAGATTTATTATAATTATTCTTTTCTGCTTGTCCCAGGTAAGGATTTCTTACCGGAGTTGTGTGGGCCCTGCGATGTATCATGTGATGCTGATTGTATGCTTGTTTGTGTTTATTGACATATTGGTGATAAGTGCTCTATTCTGAATTCCCGACTGGCATGATTTCCTATGTTGTTTCTCATTTTAGTCCATGCTAGGTTGTTCCTCTCTGGCATGCTCGTATCTGTTCTTGCTTCGTAGTATCATGCTAGGTTCGTTGTATTCTTCTTGAGCACGTATTGGATTGTTTGCTGATTGTTAAGGCAGGTTAGAGTTCAGGTAGATAGCATCATCCGGGCCTGATGCATAAAGTACCTTGCATCCATGGCAGGGACGTTCGAGACAGTTCTCCGTCCCTGGACCCCGTTAGGGTTTAGCTAACCCGACCGGTAGGCCCCGCAATCTTGGGTGAGGTGGCGATCGTTAAATGCCCCAACGGTCGGGATGATGACTTGGCATTGCCTCGTCCCTCGGCGATCGGCACGCGTCCTCGGCGTGTTCGGCCGTAGCCCTTGATTGCCACTGTTAAGGTAAGGACGGCTTCTGGTGTAAGCCTACCACGACCCGTTCCTTAGCCTCAAAGCGGTGGTTCAGTGACATAGTTCACGTGTCCGTGTCTCACACCCTATGTCGGTGACACCGATCCGGAGATTTAGTTAGGCGTGGTGGATGGACATGGGCGGCTTGCCACTAGACCCGCACCCCATAGTTCTGCGATAGCACGCGGTGCATGCTTACGCTCATTACAGCGCCCGGACCGGAGAGCTCCTCGAGATCTTGAGCTAGTGTACCTTTCATTCGACAAAGAGACAGCCGTGGCCGGACTTGTTTCTCGTATAGGGCGACTTGTGTATTGTGTGGATGTGGTGATTGATTTCCGGACTAAGACCCTGAGTTGGCATCCGAGGTCCAAGTGTGGGCTAAGCTATGTGCTCTATCTGTGTTTATATTCATAGCTTGCATATCTTTATGCTAGATGACCATGTATATCGTATTGTACCCCGGTTGGGGATTCTTATTGAGTAATTCGTTACTCACCCTTACTTATCTTTCAGGAAACCATGGCGCGAGGCAGGATGGCTGGAGGAGGAGCTGTGATCATGGAAAACCCGTTGTTCAATTCTGAGTCTTATGTTTATGTTTATGATTTAAATGTCCTCTGAATGCATGTAGTTGGGCACGGAGCCCTAGGGTGTTTTCTGATTGTATTTCCAGATTCTAGCATTGTTGTAAAGCTTGTATGTTTTAAATAAATCTCTGATCAGAGTAATGTTTTGGAAATGTATTTGTCTTGGAACAGGTGCTTGGAAACAGGGACAGGTTTCAGGAAATTATCTTGATTTTAAATGGATGTTTTATGTTTTAGTTTTACTTAGAATCCAAACACCATCTTGCAAATTTTCTGTAAATTTGTATGCATGCATTGAGGTAATGGCCTATTTAGAACCCCATTCGGGTCGGGTCGTTACATCTTTGGCATGGACTGGTTGGCAGAGAACCATGCTTTGATAGACTGCCGCCGGAAAGAAGTGGTGTTTAGGCCGCCTCAGAGGCCGAGCTTCAAGTTTCGCGGTGTCCAGGGCGGAATTTTCCCGCCATTGATCTCAGCAGTGAAAGCCCATAGATTGTTAGCCCGAGGAGCTTGGGGCTTCTTAGCAAAGCTGTCCGGAGATAGTAGTAATGCGTTGTCTGTTGACATGGTCCCCGTGGTGCAAGAGTTTGCAGATGTTTTCCCTGAAGAGTTGTCAGGTTTACCCCCGAAGCGGGAGTTAGACTTCACCATTGAGCTGGAGCCAGGGACTCTTCCCATTTCTAAAGCCCCGTATCGTATGGCGCCAGCTGAGTTGAGAGAACTCAAAGTGCGATTTGCAAGAGATCTTTGGATCAAGGTTTCATCCGTCCGAGTGTGTCCCCGTGGGGAGCACCTGTCCTGTTTGTTAAGAAGAAGGATGGATCCATGCGTTTGTGTATAGACTATAGAGAGCTGAATAAGGTCACGGTGAAGAATAAGTATCCCCTGCCGCGTATTGATGATCTGTTCGATCAGCTTCAGGGAGCCTCAGTGTTTTCCAAGATTGACTTGAGGTCAGGATACCATCAGCTGAGGATTCGAGATGCAGATATCCCAAAGACCGCGTTCAGATCAAGGTATGGTCATTATGAGTTCGTGGTCATGTCTTTTGGACTAACGAACGCCCCTGCAGCGTTTATGGACATGATGGACAGAGTGTTCAAGGCATTCTTGGACGACTTTGTCATCGTATTCATAGACGACATTTTGATTTATTCCAGACAAATGAGGACCATGCTTCGCATTTGAGGCAAGTTTTGACAAAGATTGCGTGAGAACCAGATTGTTCGCAAAGTTCTCTAAGTGTGAGTTTTGGCTAGACAGAGTAGCCTTCCTTGGACATATCGTGTCGGCGGATGGTATAGCGGTGGACCCCGCAAAGATAGAGGCGATTAGCTCGTGGGCGGGCCGACGACGGCCACCGAGATACGCAGCGACTTTACGGTCCGCAGCGTTATTACCGCGTTTACGTGAAAGAATTTTCCGCTAAGGCGGCACCCCTAACCCGTCGACAAAGAAGGGTGTTGACTTTGTTTGGGATGCTAGTTGTGAGGAAAGTTTTGCCCACTTAAGCTCGATCGACGACGGCACTGTGTTGGCGCCCGGAAGGAAGGGAGGTTTCGTAGTTTATAGTGATGCTTCCAAGTATGGTTTAGGGTGTGTGTTGATGCAACATGGGAAGGTAATAGCTTATGCTTCCCGGCAGCTTGAAGCCTTATGAGAAGAACTATCCAACTCATGATATGGAGTTGGCTGCATTGTTTTTGCTCTAAAGATTTGGAGGCACTACTTATATGGTGAGAGGATTCGCTTGTTCACGGACCACCGAACCTCAAATATTTCTTCACTCGAAGGAGTTGAACATGAGGCAAAGGAGGTGGCTCGAGTTAGTAAAGGACTACGACTGTGAGATCTTGTATCACCCCTAAAAGCCAACGTTGTGGCCGATGTGCACGAGTAGGAAGACGTCGCACTCAGCGGCTTTGCCGAGCTCCCAAGTGGAATTGCGGAAAGAGTTTGAGCGTCTGCGTGTCGCGGTTTTGTTGGGAGAGGTTACCGCCAGGGTAGCCCAAATCTCCGGTTCGTGCGTCGCCGCTGTGGGATCATCGACGACCAAATGAGTGATCCCAAGTTAAAGAAATTGCTCGAGAGAGTTGAGGCGATGGCGATTTCAACTTTGTTGTGGCACCGCACGGAGGCTTGAGGTACAGAGAGGTCGGTTGTGCGTCGGGACGACGCGGAGATTCGAAAGCAGAGTTGCTCGCCGAGCACATAGTTCCCATTAACTTGGCACCCGGAGGTACCAAGATGTACCAGATCTCAAGCGAGACGTTTTGGTGGATGGGCATGAAGCGGGATATAGCCGAGTTTGTTAGCCGGTGTCTCACCTGCCGCCAAGTGAAGGCTCCCGGCGAAGCTGCGCAGTTTATTGCGCGCCATTAAGTGTTCCACGATGGAAGTGGGGCGAGATTTCGATGGATTATATCTCTGCAGGTTGCCGAGGACGTCGAGAGGGTTTACGCAGATCCGGGTGGTCGTGGACCGGCTGACCAAGAGTGCACACTTTATTCCCGGGAGGATTAGTTATACCGTGGAACAGTGGGCACGATTATTCTGGAGCGGTTGTGCGGTACCATGGGGTACCGCGAAGATAGTGTTAGATCGGGATTCTCGGTTAACATCTCGCTTCGAGAGCGCTCGTAAGGGTTTGGGAATCGAGTGCGCCAAAGATCGCCTTCCCACCCTCAAACCGATGGTCGGTCGAGAGGGTGAATCAGATTCTAGAAGATATGTTGAGAGTCTGCGTTTTGGACTTCCTGTGCAGCTTGGGACCAATGACTGTATTTGATGGAGTTCGCACAACAACAACAATGCTATCGGCGACTATTCGATGGCCCCATTCGAGGCGTTGTATGGTAAGCGTTGCAGATCCCCAGTGTTTTGGGAGGAGGTTGGTGATAGACGTTCTCCTGGGACCCGAGTTACTTCAGGATGACGAGTGACGCAGCGAGTGCGAAGATAAGGGCTCGCATGTTGACAAAGACAGAGTAGGCAGAAAAGTTACGCCGATGTGAGGCGTAGAGACTTGGAGTTTGAGGTGGGTCAACATGTTTTAACCGCTTGAACCCCCGACTTGGAACTAGCAGTGCCTACTCAATTGCCGAGGGAGGGGTCAACTCCCAAAACTTCCTGACTAGGAACAAGTCCTCAGGGCAACGCCCGCTTGCTCGAACCGAGCTAGCTCACGAAACAACATGGGAACCAAACATTGGTCAACACCAAGCACCACCTCGCTAAGAATTCCGAAAATCAACGTGGAGGTTACCAAGAACAACTCTAGCTTGTTAACCGACAACAAGCATCCAGCAACTCAACCGAGGAACACTACCTGGGTCTGACTGAGCTCTGATGAGGCTCTCCACAACTTAGGGTTCCTCCGATCGCCCTCCGACACACACTGTCGTCAAACGGTCTAACAGACAACTGGCTACACGAACACATCTCCCTCCAAAGATCTCAATCGTGGCCGCCAAAAGCTCTTCCTTGCCACATCTCAGTAGCAAGCACGGGCGATGCTCCACACAATCCGGCGCGCCTACCACACTTGATGCAATGAGCGGTTGCTCGCCCCGCCTCTGCGACGATCCTCGAGCTCTAACTGCGGTCGTGCGATCGATCGCGACCCTAGATTGGCCCTATCGGCGAGTCTGCTATCCACCTGAGCGGGAACAACCAGAAGACCCAAACTTCCTCTTGCTCAAAGCATCAGCCACATCGTAGCTTCTACCCAGGGTAAGGATCCGAACAACTCTCTTAGCCATGGCGGCCAGAAACTCCACGATTTTACTACCATCGCCTCGGATCGGTTCAACTCGAACTCCAACCATCGATCAACAAGAAATGCCTCTACCTGTGTCAAGGGCCAACTAGCATAACTTGCCTACGCAACAACCCACTCAAGACGCGGTAACCTCTCAACCCAAGTTAGGGCACTTGCCAAGAACTAAAGTCCTAACTCCTCAGAACTGAGCACTGATTTCACAACCCGAAACCCCTCGTGGTTCTTGAAAAATACACCACGGAACGAGCTACACAAAAGTACACCGGCGTGTACAGCTCCAACTTGGTTCCTTAAGATCCTAACCAACAAGTATACTCACACAAGGAAACTTTTGCCTCCCAATAGAGCCACATCTAGCAAAGGAGCAAAATGAGTTCAACCCACTCGGGGTCAACTCACCACGGAATGCCACATTGTAAGAACCCGACCCAAAACATGGTCCTAAACCTGGGATCTTACTCAGCATGCAAGTTAAATATGATAACAAGCGGTTTAGAGCTTATATTTAAAAACCTTTCAAAACATATGAGAAGGGGGAGCCCTTAAAACATAACCAACAATTTAAGTTTAAACAATCCAACAAAGTAAAACATCCTGGCCAGTGTTTAATAAAATGTACAATACAATTTAAGCAACGTTTCAAACAATGTTTCCCTAGGACTCCTGTCCATCTACATGCTGAATAAACAACGCAATAAATAAAGACAGAGTGCCGGCGGTTCCCCATGATCAATCAGCTCCCTCCGCTAGCCCTCCTGGTGTTGTCCCGAGTTACCTGAAAGATAAATAAGGGTGAGTATAAACATACTCGAGAAGAATCCCTAACCGGGTACAATACGATACATCAGTCATCTAGCACCTCAATATGCAAGCAAACAAACTACCAACACGCATCATAGCTCAACGAGCTCATAACACAAGATCTGGAAACATCGGAAGTCTCTTACTTCCGGAGTCATCGGAAGTCTCCTACTTCCTACCTAATGATTGGTTCTCATAACCAATCCCGGGACATCTCAGGGTCTTTCTCCTCGGCCAATTGATCAGCTCAAAAACCGATCCCAAGATGTCCGACACCCTCGAGGGTCTTTCTCCTCGACCAATTGATTAGCTCAAAAGCCAATCCCAATGGGTGTCCTCAAGGGCCTCCTTGCCCTCGCTAACAATCTGGACTATCGGGAGTACCCAAGTCCGCTCTAAATCGGAAGGAACTGTGTACTCACGAACATTAGCCCAGGAGCTCTCGAACCGGCTACTAACGCGCGTGCGCGCGCACACGCATGCTCTTCTCGCAACCGGGCGTAAATCACGGGGCCTAAGGGCAAACTACGCGGGCCGTGCACGCATGCCTAAGACTCGGAAACGGTGTCACTTCGAACACGATGAGTGCGAGGCCCTCGGCACTCATCTGTGCGGCTGTACCACACCGACTGAAGCTAAGAACCGCCAAGGCGGGCTTGCACCGCTGGCGGGTTCCGCTCTAGCGAGCTACAAACTAGGCTTATGCCGATGTGGTAGCTACATCCACATCGGCCGCCGGGGGAAGCAATGTACGTTATGCTTCGCTCTACTCGGCCGACCGTGGGGACAAAGTACGTTATGTCCGCTCTCGGCCTGCGGATGATGACAAACCCTACTACTCTATCCAAGAATACCGAGTAAATCAATGATTCTGGCTAGCAAGCAATGACCGACATCAATCACGTTTACCTAGCATGATACTACAACTTAAACAGAATCACAATCATGCCGGAAGAACAAACCTAGCATGGCACTAACATGTAAAATCAACAAACATGCTAGCAAGAGATCAAACAAAGTCGCCTATCACTATTATGCTCATAACAATCAACAAACATACAAGGCACAATCGAGACATATCGCAGGTCCACACAACCACGGTAAGAAATCCTTACAGGACAAGCGAAAAAATAATCACAAATCAACCAAGCAATCCTCGAGCCTCTAATCGAACCCAAACAACCTAAACATAAGATAAAGCGACCCAAATCAAATATATAAAACAGCCCAAATAAATCCCTAAACAACGACCAACAAATCGGGGCCCAACGAAGAAAAGACTCGGGAAATACCATCCGAGAAGCCACAAGGCTCGGGCCAACCAAAGACACAACAGCAAGTGTCGGCTGGCGCTGGCACGGCGCAGCAGCACGGCACGCAGGGCGCGGCGCCGCGGCGCAGCGCGCGCGCGCGGCGAAGGCGAAGCAAAGCGCCGGCGCAGCGCCTTGAGCTTCGGTGGGCGACGACACACTGCGCGCGGCTTGACAGAGGAGGCGCGCGGGCGCGCGCGCGAGGCGGCGACGCGACGCGATGGGCTCGGGGGCGCTCGGGAAGGCACGACGACCTGCAGGGGCGAGCGACTCGGCACGGAGACGGCCTGGGCGATGCCGATCTGGGCTCAGCGCGACCAAGGCGAGGGCGATGCGATCTGGACTCGGCGCGACCAAGGCGAGGGCGACGCGATCGGGCGCTGGGGTGGCTCGGCGGCGGCTAGGGCGAGGGCGCGTCGCGATCGGGCGTTAGGGTGGCTCGGCACGGCTAGGGCGAGGGCGTCGCGATCGGGCGCTGGGGGTGGCTCGGCACGGCTAGGGCGAGGGCGTCGCAACACATCTGGGCGCACCTGGGCTGGGCGATCACGGGCGTCTGTGTGGCGCGAGGCATGGCCGGGCCGAGCGGTCCGATGCGATGCGGGGAGTGGTGCGGCTAGGGGCATGGTGGGTGGCTAGGGTTGGGTCTTCTTGGTGAGGTCGGCTAGGGGAGAGAGAGAGAGAGAGAGAGAGAGAGAGAGAGAGAGAGAGAGAGAGAGAGAGAGATTGCAAAACAAGGGGAAAGGGACTTTCTTGATTTTTCTTCCCTTTTTCCTAATTAAAACAAGCCTTAAAGTCCTTAAATCCCAATTCCGCTTCCTCCTTGAGACCCACTGAAGCAACCTTTCCCAAACAATAACTCTCACGTAAAACAAACTCCCGAATCATCTCTAAGGGCACAGGCTCGAATCCCAAAGGAAACACCCAAACAAAGATCACTTTGCCCAAAACCCAAATGACAACCGAACTCCCAAACGAAAACCCCAAACATCTCGGGACTCGCACCACCAACACACAAGCCTCAACGAAGCGGGGAGCTGCCTCGAAGCCACGAAAATCCACAAATCCTGCCTCTGGGAGCAAAATGACCAAAATACCCCTAAGGGTCAAAAGCAGCTCTAACGCCCAACCGAACCATCAAATCAACCTAAGCACCTCGAGAACTGGAATAGAAAAGCGGGCGTTACAATACTCCCTCCTTTTAAGACTTTCGTCCTCGAAAGTCTTAAAACAACAAAATCTAGGAAATCTCCAATGTTTCCTAGCCAACAGAACTTCTCGGCCAAAACAACACTAACCCTTCTCAAAAACCAAACCCTCTTGGGTTCTCAAAGGCTCAAAGCCACAAACTATCTCAACCAAGAGCCGAGGAACACAAAACTTGCACTCTTTGTCAACGACGGGGCAAAGCTAACCAACTTTGCTCCAATCCGCTCAAGGATCTCAAAAGCCCTACAAACTTGGCGCTCACCAAAACCCCGCTAAACCAACACGGAACACCTCTCAACGGTGTTACTCTCAAAGAAATCGCGCGACTCGGCACAAGCTCCAAAACTCAACGCCACGCACCGGCGTAACTTCTCTGAATGCCCACAACCGATAACAAAGCGCCTCAACACAACGCCAAGCAGTCAAGCCAAACAATGAACCTCTCGGGTTCCGAAAACCAAACGGCCTACTCTTTCTTCACAAGAGCCCAAATGAACCACAAGGCTTGCCTAAAGCCTTAACGAAAAACAATCGAACCACCAATCGGCGATTGATCCAAAAGGCGACTTTTCCCACTAGCACAAGTCTGAAACTTCAACTACGCCCAACCCTAAATGGCCAAAAACCGAGCACAGCTCCACTCGGCCAAGCCAACAACTGGAGCCTCTCACAACGGCCGAACACAAACTTTTCCATGCAAACCTACTAGCAACCGGCCAAAAAGAACATTGCCAGTGCAAGGAAACACCCAACATTCCTCTCATGGAAAATCTCGGCGGCAGGACCAAACCCTCACGGGGCTACCAAAGAACACACAACAAAGCTTGAGGAAAACGGCCCAAAGGCTAACCAACCAATGCCACGGCACCTGCTGTGCCAACACACCCAATCGAGGCTCACTATTCGCCAATCTGCGAAAGCTCGACAACTAGAAACAAAGCCCGAGGAGGCCTTGCTCACAGAAAACTCAACTCAAGCTCAACTCTTAAATGACTGCCACCGCTCTTGCGAGGACAAACAACTTTTCGCTTGCTAACAACACAATGCGAGGACCTCTCATTGGGCTAACCAACTGCGCTTACTCGATCAACTACATAACTCAGGGAGCTACGCCGACTCCTCAACGGAACGATTTCCCGAAAGCAAAAACTCTAAAGGGCGTGAACATCACACACGCTCACGACTTGCTCAAACCCAAGGGCAACATCAACCAACTCTCTTGGAAGCAACACCCAAGGGAACTCAACCGATTGGACCACCAATCCGAAACAAAGCCGAACTTACTCAACCACCGAGGAGGAATCAACTCCCAAAACAACCGGACTAGGAACGAATCCTCGTGGCAACGCCCTGCAGCTCGAACCGAGCAAGCTCTTGAAACATCAAGAGAACCAAATCTTGGTCAACACCAAGCACCAACTAGCCTCCAAAACCAAACAAGCACTAGCTTGCTGCACTCGCCAAATCTGCAAGCAACTCACCCAGGAACACCGCACGGTCTAATCGAGCTCTGGAGAGGCTCTCCGCAACTAGAGATCCTCAGATCACCCTCCGACACACACGGTCGACAACGATCTAACAAACAACCGGCTCGCGGGCACAACCCTCTCCAAGATCTCAACTATGCCGCCAACTCCAACTTGGAAACCACGGGGACCGGAGCGCTACAGAGGCGTCATCCTCCTACTCAAAGCAACAACCTCAACATACCTTCTTCTCAAGGTAAGGATCCGAACAGACTTTCTTAGCCAAAACGATCGAAAATCTGCGCGGCTTGCCACAACTTGCTCTTGCTCGGTTCCAATTGAAGTCTAACCAGGGCAAGGACCAACTAGCAAAACTTGCTTAACCAACGGCCGACAACGAGCACGACATCCTTACAGCCTAAGCTAGGGCACTTGCCAAGAACCAAAGCCTTGACACCTCAAAGACTGAGCACTGGGTCCTCTACACGAACCTCTCGTGGTTTTCCAAACATAAACCACGGAACGAGCTACGCAAAAGTGCACCGGGTGCACACTCCAACTTGATCTCTTAAGATCCAAAGCCAACAAGGGCTCTCACATTGGGCAACTTTTGCCTCCAAACAGAGCCACAACAAACAAGGGAGCAACGAGAGTTCAAACCCACTCGGGCCAACTCACCACGAAAAGCCACATTGGCCAACTTACCCATACAAGCGCAAAACCACACCAAGCTAACATTCCTCGAAACAATGAGCTCACTAAACGCGCTCCGATCAGCCATCCAACTCATGGCTCTAACACTGGATCAACCACGCATCCACGATGCCAACACTAACCATACTAGGGCAACTCAAAGGGTAGCCGAATCATGCTACCATCAAGCTGGCTCACAGGCTCCCAACACAGGCGCGAGAACTCGAACGCGCTCGCTCTTAACAAACCTATAGCATCCTTTACACCCAACTCTCGAGAGATCCCGAACAGGCTCCTACTTTCCTCGAAAACCTCAAACTTGTAGTCCTCTGACTACCACCGAGCTAGATCTCTTAAGCAACCCAAACAGTGCAACCTCGTGAAAAGGGTACAAGACAAGCGGGGATGCTATACTGCAGGCGACCATGGAACCACCTGCACCTAAAAGTGCCAACCGGCCCGAAACTAGGCCTCCTCTCAAAGCTTGGTGCCAACAGCACTACATCCATTACCACACGAATCACCTCGAACGAGCTTTATGCCCCTCTCGAGAATAGGGAAAGTCACTCTCCAAGTGACGGGGCAATGGCACTCAAAGACAGAGTCCAAACACTCGAGCAGCGACCTAATCTCTCGGCATCTCGACCAACAGACTTGCCACGGCCTACTCCTCGCATCCCACTCGATGCTCAACAAAAGCTCGAGCCAACTCCTCGGGTGGCAACAACTAGTTCCACACTCGGAACATCCAAATAAAAGAGGGTTCCACTCTACTAGCTCTCACAAAATCCACGGATGGATAAAACCACGGCAAGCAAACTCCACACTACACCACAGCTACGAGGGTACAAAGAGAACTGGCCGCAAAACAACAAAGAGGCTTGCAAGGGGGCACAGATGTCTCTACATCCGCCTCAAGCCACTAACACGGCAACTTGCCAATCAATCGGGCGATCGGTGGAGACTCTGCTAGTCCACCTCTCTCAAGGGACTACCACCACCAATGCGCGGAATCAACAAAGACGGGACGGCTCACCTCGGCCTCTGAGCAAAGAGGGCATCCCAACACACGGATGCTAAACTCAAACTCAGCCAACCGCTTTACTACTAGCGGTAGGACTTTCTAGTACATCAAGCTCAACAGCATCCACTTGCCAAACCGGGCGGCTCCATCAACGCCAACAAACTCAACTTCATAAACCTCACGATCAAGCCCTCCCGGGAACCTCCGGGCTACGAGAGAGCTACTGGGGAAAATGCTTTGAAACAAACTCATCACCGGGCTATCCATGCCCGGACTCCTCGCTACGCGCTTCTGACGCGCACAGGTCTTTGCTCTGTGACAACTAAAGACACGCCAACAAATCTCACATGGCCGGAGCACACTCTGCTCAAGGAGTCATACTGAGGCGTGCTAGCCTCTACCCCCTCCTCTAGGCAACTCAATCGCCGGGGCCAACTCGGCCAAAGGGCTAAACAACCACCGGGACGCGGCCTCAACATCAACAAGATCGGTCCCAACTCCTTGGTCGACATGCCAAGCGTCCCCGCTCCTCTGAGTGCAATCAACATACTCGGCGATCGCACAAGGCACCTCCACCCTCTCACTAGGGGAGAAACCAACAAGCGGGCCACAAATGGCCTAAGGGAGTCTAATCTCGCCTCCTCTCGAGTGCGATCGACACACTGGCGATCCGCACAAAAGCAACAAAACCGCCCCACACGGGGGGCTCTCTCACCGCTCATCAAACTACTGCAGACTGCGAAAAAAGTTGGCATGATGGCTCTCTAAGCCCAAACCAACAACGAGTCGAGAACTCGCTGCTCGTCTCGCTCCACAACTCTACACATGCATAAAAGCTAGAAGAAAAGTATTGTAAATTCTTACCCTTAACTTAATTGAACTCGCACAAACCAAGCGGCCGTGGAGTCTTGATGATCATGGGAACAACAACCTACAAAGTAGGTTAGTCTCAGAATCTATGACTCTGTGCTCGATACCAACCGTGTAAGAACCCGACCCAAAACATGGTCCTAAACACAGGATCTTACTCAAAGATGCAAGTTAAATATGATAACAAGCGGTTTAGAGCTTATATTTAAAAACCTTTCAAAACATATGAGAAGGGGGAGCCCTTAAAACATAACCAACAATTTAAGTTTAAACAATCCAACAAAGTAAAACATCCTGGCGATGTTTAATAAAATGTACAATACAATTTAAGCAACGTTTCAAACAATGTTTCCCTAGGACTCTGTCCCATCTACATGGCTTTGAATAAACAACGCAATAAATAAAGACAGAGTGCTTGCGGTTCCCCATGATCAATCGGCTCCTCCGCTAGCCCTCCCGGTGTTGTCCCGAGTTACCCGAAAGATAAATAAGGGTGAGTATAAACATACTCAGTAAGAATCCCCAACCGGTACAATACGATACATCGGTCATCTAGCACCTCAATATGCAAGCAAACAGCTACCAACACGGATCATAGCTCAACGAGCTCATAACACAAGATCTGGAAACATCGGAGTCTCTTACTTCCGGAGTCATCTAAGTCTCCTACTTCCTACCTAATGATTGGTTCTCATAACCAATCCCGGACATCTCCGAGGGTCTTTCTCCTCGGCCAATTGATCGACTCAAAAACCGATCCCAAGATGTCCGACACCCTCGAGGGTCTTTCTCCTCGACCAATTGATTAGCTCAAAAGCCAATCCCAATGGGTGTCCTCAAGGGCCTCCTTGCCCTCGCTAACAATCTGGACTATCGGGAGAGTACCCAAGTCCGCTCTAAATCGGAAGGAACTGTGTACTCACGAACATTAGCCCGGGAGCTCTCCGAACCGGCTACTAACGCGCGTGTCTTGCGCGCACACCGCATGCTCTTCTCGCAACCGGCGTAAATGCGGGGCCTAAGGGCAAACTACGCGGGCGTGCACGCATGCCTAAGACTTCGAAACGGTGTCATCGAACATGAGTGCGAGGCCCTCGGCACTCATCATGCGGCACCGTACCACCGACTGAAGCTAAGAACCGGCCAAGGCGGGCTTGCACCGCTGGCAAGGTTCCGCTCTAGCAGCTACAAACTAGGCTTATGCCGATGTGGTAGCTACATCCACATCGGCTTGCGGGGAAGCAATGTACGTTATGCTTCGCTCTACTCCCGACCGGTGGGGACAAAGTACGTTATGTCCGCTCTCGGCCTCTCGGATGATGACAAACCCTACTACTCTATCCAAGAATACCGAGTAAATCAATGATTCTGGCTAGCAAGCAATGACCGACATCAATCACGTTTACCTAGCATGATACTACAACTTAAACAGAATCACAATCATGCCGGAAGAACAAACCTAGCATGGCACTAACATGTAAAATCAACAAACATGCTAGCAAGAGATCAAACAAAGCCGCCTATCACTATTATGCTCATAACAATCAACAAACATACAAGGCACAATCGAGACATATCGCAGGGTCCACACAACCACGGTAAGAAATCCTTACAGGGACAAGCGAAAATAATCACAAATCAACCAAGCAATCCTCGAGCCTCTAATCGAACCCAAACAACCTAAACATAAGATAAAGCACCCAAATCAAATATATAAAACAGCCCAAATAAATCCCTAAACAACGACCAACAAATCGGGGCCCAACGAAGAAAAGACTCTGGAAATACCATCCGAGAAGCCACAAGGCTCGGGCCAACCAAAGACACAACAGTGGCGGGGCGGGGCCTGAAGCCTGGCCGGCGCAGTACACGCACGCAGGCGTGGCGCCGGCGCAGCAGCACGGCGCACTGGGCGGCGCAAAAGCGCACGCGCGCGAAGCGCGAGCTTCGGCTGGCGACGACACGGCGCGGCTTGACAGAGAGGACGGCGCGCGGGCGCGCGCGCGCGAGGCGACGCGACGCGATGGGCTCGGGGCGCTTCGGGAAGGCACGACGACCTGCGGGCGAGCGACTTCGGCACGGAGGCGGCCGGCGATGCCGATCCGGGCTCAGCGCGACGAGGCGAGGCGATCGCGATCTGGACTCGCGCGCGACCAAGGCGAGGGCGACGCGATCGGGCGCTGGGGTGGCTCGGCACGGCTAGGGCGAGGGCGTCGCGATCGGGCGTTGGGGTGGCTCGGCACGGCTAGGGCGAGGGCGTCGCGATCGGGCGCTGGGGGTGGCTCGGCACGGCTAGGGCGAGGGCGTCGCAACACATCTGGGCGCACTGGCCGGGCGATCGCAGGCGTCTGGTGCGCGAGCGAGGGCATGGTCGGGCCGAGCGGTCCCGATGCGCGGCCGAGTGGTGCGGCTAGGGCATGGCTGGGTGGCTAGGGTTGGGTCTTCTTGGTGAGGTCGGCTAGGGGAGAGAGAGAGAGAGAGAGAGAGAGAGAGAGAGAGAGAGAGAGAGAGAGAGAGAGATTGCAAAACAAGGGGAAAGGGACTTTCTTGATTTTTCTTCCCTTTTTCCTAATTAAAACAAGCCTTAAAGTCCTTAAATCCCAATTCCCGGCTTCCTCCTTCGAGACCCGGCTGAAGCAACCTTTCCCAAACAATAACTCTCACGTAAAACAAACTCCCGAATCATCTCTAAGGGCCTGGGCTCGAATCCCAAAGGAAACACCCAAACAAAGATCACTTTGCCCAAAACCCAAATGACAACCGAACTCCCAAACGAAAACCCCAAACATCTCGGGACTCGCAGCCACCAACACACAAGCCTCAACGAAGGCAGGAGCTGCCTCGAAGCCCTGAAAATCCACAAATCCTGCCCGGGGAGCAAAATGACCAAAATACCCCTAAGGGTCAAAAGCAGCTCTAACGGCCCAACCAACCATCAATCAACCGAAGCACCTCGAGAACTGGAATAGAAAACTGGGCCGTTACACACATTGGTCGACTCACTCTTACAAGAGCATAGCCACACCAAGCTAACTTACCTCATGCCAATGGTCCACTAAACGTGCTCCGATCAACCATCCAACTCATGGCTCTAACAGTGGATCAACCACGCATCATCGATGCCAACCCTACTCATATTAGGGTAACTCCAGGGTAGTCGAATCAAACTACCAACAACCCGGCTCACCAGGCCCACAACACAGGCGCGAGAACTCGGACGCGCTAGCCCTTAACAACCAACAACATCCTTTGTACCCAACTCTGTGACTCCACGAATAGCTCCTACTTATCCCTCGAACGACCTCAAACTTGTAGTTCTCTGGCTACCACCGAGCTAGATCTCTTATGCAGCCCAAATAGGTGCAATCTCATGAATGGGTACAAGACTAGTGGGGATGCTAAACTTCGGGCGGGTCCTGGAACCACCTGTACGAAAAGTGCCAACTGGCCTGAATCTAGGCCTCCTCTCAAAGCTTGGTGCCAACAGGCACTACTTCCTTTACAACACAAACATCCCTTTACGGGCTTTAAGCCCCTCTCGAGGGTAGGGAAGGTCACACTCCAGATGACAGGGCAATGACACTCAACACAAGAGTCTCAACACTAGAGTAGACTACTCTCTGACATCACGTCTAACAGACAAGACAAGGCCCACTCCTGCATCCCACTCGATGCTCAACGAATACTCAGGCCAACCCTCGGGTGGCGGCACCTAGCTCCACACCGGAACATGCTAACGTAAGGTGCTTCTCTCTAATAGCCAGCTGAAAATCACGGACGGATTAAGTCCTGACAAGCAAACTCCACACTACCCCCTGGCTACGAGGGTACTAAAAGAACTGGCTGCAAAATGACTGCAGGCTTGCGGGAGGACAAGATGTCTCTACATCTTCCTCAAAAGCTACTAACTTGGCAGCTTGCCAATCGACCGGGTGGCTGGTGGAGACTCTGCTGATGCTCTCACATGGGACTTCCACCACCACACTACTGCATCAAACAACACCAGAACGGCATGCCTCGACCTCTGAACATCAGGTCATCGGCCTCTGAACACCAGGTCATCACAACACTTGGATGATAAACTCAATCTTGGCCAACCACTTCGCTGCTAGCAGTAGGTCTAAAAAACAACCAGCTCTACAGGCTTCCACTTGCCTAACTCGGCGACTCGATCAACGCCAACTAACTTATCAGCATAACCTGCCGATCGAGCCCTCCCAGGAACCTCCGGGGCTACTGGAGCTACAAGGAGGGGTGTCTCCTAAATAAACTCTACCAGCTGGGCTATCTGTTCCCAAGACTCCTCACTACGCGCTACAAATTGCGCCTGGGTCTCCGCTCTCTGTTAGGTAAAAGACCTGCCATCAACTCCCTCATGGTTGGAGCACACTCTGCTCAAGGAGTCTCACTTTGAGGCAGACTAGCCTCTACCCCCTTCTCTTGGCAACTCATCTGCCAGGGACAAAGGTGGCCTACGGGTCTAGACAACCCTAGACGTGGTCTCATGATCAACATGAACAGTCCAACTCCTCGGTTGGAAACACCAAACGTCACTGCTCCTCTAAGTGCAATCAACATACTAGCGATCTACACAAAGCATAAAAGCTAGCCCACGCTGGGGCTCTCACCGCCAAACAAAGGTAACACATGTATACTAGATGCGATTGTAAAAATAAAACCCTTAGCTTAATGAACTCAGACAAACCTGATGGCCGCAGAGTGCTGATGATCATGGGGGCAACAACCTACAAAGCAGGTTAGTCTACAGAATCTATGACTCTGTGCTTTGATACCAACTGTAAGAACCCGACCCAAAACACGGTCCTAAACCTAGGTTCTCACTCAGCATGCAAGTTAAATACTTCATCAAGCGGTTTAGTGCTCATATTTAAAACCTTTCAAAACATTTAAAAGCGGGGACACTTAAAACATAAACAACAACCTTCATTTAAGCAAAGCCAAAAAAGTAAAACAAGCCTGGCCAGTGTTTATAAAATCATACAATACAATCTAAACAACATTTAAAAACGTCCCCCTAGGACTCCTGTCCGGCTACATGCTGAACAAATTATGCAAACAATAAAAGACAGAGTGTCGGCGGCTCCCATGATCAATCAGCTCCCTCCGCTAGCCGTCCCGGTGCTGTCTCAAGTTACCTGGTGGAAAACCACAGAAATAAGGGTGAGTATAAACATACTCAGTAAGAATCCCCAACCGGGGTACAATACGATACATCAATCATTTGGCACCCTAGTATACATGCAAACAGTTACCAACACAGATCATAGCTCAACGAGCTTACAAGGCAGAATCTGGAATCCTCAGAAGTCTCCTACTTTCGGCCTAATGATTAGCTGTAACGGCCCAGTTTTCCATTCTGGTTTCCCAGGTACTCTCGGTTCAGTATTGGGGCAATCGGTTGGGCCGTTAGAGCTTTATAACCTTCGAGGGTATTTTGGTCTTCCTGCTCCCCGGCCAGAGGTTAAGGATTTTCAGGATTTCAGGGTCATTCCGGCCATCGTTGTGACTTGTTGATGTTGAATGCAAAACCCAAGGAGTTTGGGTTAGTTGTTTGGAAGTTTGGTAGCATTTAGGTTAATGGGAAAATTAATTGAAAATTAAATGGTTCCATCGGGATTTGAACCCTTGCCCAAAATGGTGAATTTGGAGTTTTAGAAAAGAGCCTTAATTAAAAAGAAAGAAAAGTTGCTTTAGCCGGGACCCGCAAGAGGAAACCTTGGGAAGGGAATTTAGGTCTCCTAACCTATTTAAAATAGGGAAAAGAAGGAAAATCAAGAAAACCCCTATTTTTTCCCCTCATAGCCGCCACTCTCTCTCTCTCTCTCTCTCTCTCTCTCTCTCTCTCTCTCTCTCTCTCTCTCTCTCTCCTAATCGAGCCAAGCACCCCTAACCCACCACCACCACCACCCGCCACCACCACCCACCGAGCCACCCCAGCCACATCGCACTGCATCAAGCACCGCCAGTGCGCGCACGCGCACTGCATCCGCCTCGCACCAGCCGCTCGCTCACCTTTGCCGCCCGCCCGCCCGCCGCGCTGCGCAGCACTGGAAGCCCGCCGTCGCCGCGCCCATCACCGCCGTCGCCGTCACGACGCCCGATCCGTCGCACCGCAACGCGACACGCCCAATGAGCCCGCTCGATCGCGCAGATCGCTTCGCAGCCGATCTCCGCGCGCCGCCGCCCGCCGTCGCCCAGACGCGTGCGCGCGCGCGCGCGCTCTCTCTAACGCTCCTCTCTTGCCGCGCCCGAGCTCAGCGCCAGCCGCACAAAGAGCGCCCCCTTGCTTGCCCCTTGCTGCCGAGCCGTGTCCTCTCGGCCGTAATTCTCGAGCCTTTTTCTTTGATTCTAAGTCTTTGCTCTGTATTTTTATTTAGGATGTTTTTTTAATATGCCTAGGTTGCTCGAGTTCGTTTTAAAGTTCGAGGGTCTTGCTTGACTCGTGTTAGCTTTTTCCACTTATTTCCGTAAGGATTTCTTACCGTGGTTGTGTGGACCTCGCGATGCCTTCCCGACAGTGCCTTTTATGCATGTTTACTTTTATGAACATGATTAGTGGATAGGACAGACTTGTGATTGCATTCCCGCTAGCATGTTTGCTTGTTTGTACATGTTAGTGCCATGCTAGGATTGTTCTTCCAAATGCTTGAGATTCCCGCTTTAAGTTCGTAGTAGCATGCTAGGTTATATATGATTGATGATGATTATGTATGTTTAGCCAGAATCGTTTACTCTATACTCTAGCTAGTGTAGTAGGGTTGTCATCATCTAGAGGCCGAGAGCGGACATAACGTACCTTGTCCCCACCGGTCGGGAGTAGAGCGAAGCATAGCGTACATTGCTTCCCCGGCGACAAAGTGAGGATTAGCTACCTCATTGGCACAAGCCTAGTTTGTAGCTCCTGCTAGAGCGGAACCACGCCAACGGTGCAAGCCTACCTTGGCCGGTTCTTAGCTTCAGTCGGTGGTACAGTGCAGCCGCACAGATGAGTGCCGAGGGCCTCGCACTCACGTGTTCGGTGACACCGCTTTGAGTCTTAGGCATGCGTACACCGCCCGCGTAGTTTGTACTTAGGCCCCCACATTTACGCCGGTTGCAAAAGAAGATGCGTGTGCGCGCCTGCACGCGTTAGTCGCCGGTTCGAGAGCTCCCGGCTAATGTTCATGAGTACACCAATTCCTTACAGTTTAGAGCCAGACTTCGGGTACTCTCCCGATAGTCCAGATTTATAGCGAGGGTAAGAGGCCCTTGAGGACACCCATTGGGATTGACTTTAGAGTTAATCAATTGGTCAAGGGAGGAAGACCCTCGAGGGTGTCGGACATCCTTGGGATCGGTTTTTGAGCTGATCAATTGGCCGAGGGAGAAAGACCCTCGGAGATGTCCCGGGATTGGTTTTGAGAGCCAATCATTAGGCCAGAAGTAGGAGACTTCCGAGTATTCCAGATTTGCCTTGTGAGCACGTTGAGCTAAGATCCGTGTTGATATTTGTGGCATGTGTACTAGGTTGCTAGATGATTGATTGCATCGTATCGTACCCCGGTCGGGGATTCTTACTGAGTATGTTTGTACTCACCCTTATTTCTGTGGTTTTCCACCAGGTAACTTGGGACAAAGACCCGGCGGCGGCTAGCGGAGGGAGCTGGGAGATCATGGATGCTGCTGACACTCTGTCGTGTCTTATTTTACTGCTTTATAATTTCAGCATGTAGTTGGACATTGGTCCGTAAGGAAAACTTATGTTTTGAACTGCTTTTATGTTTTTAAGGAAAGTACTGATCAGTCACTGCTTTTATTTTGAAAGGTTTTGCTTAATGAATGTTACTTTATTTTTAATCTTTTCCGCCCTTATGTTTGAAAAGTTTTACAACTACGACCACAGTCGGGTCCTTTTATGCTTTTCACTTGCATGCTGAGTAAAGACCTAGGTTTAGCACCGTTTTCAGGTTGGGTATTTACAGTTGGTATCAGAGCACGAGTCATAGATTCCGTAGACTAACTGCTTGTAGGTTGTGTTCCCATGATCTCCCAGACACTCCACGCCGCGCCCAGTTTGTCTAAGTTCAATAAGCTAAGGGTTTTGTTTACGATACTATAGGCGATACACATGTGTTATATTTGTTGGCAGAGAAAGTCCGAGCGTGGACTAACCTGCGTTGTGGTTTCCGTGTAGATCGCCAAGATGCCGGTTACATCATGGAAGGAGCAGTCCGTCTGAAATCGCAAATAGAGATGCCGCAGCCGCCAGCCAGGTATATCGACTCGTAGGCGCCCGTGGCACCGAGAGGCTAACTTGCCTGCAGAAGGGGGCGGAGGCTGCTATGTCTCAAGGTACAGCTCGGGGAGGAGATATTTCTGCTATGAGAGACATGATGATGGGCCTAATGGCCGAGCAGAGCTGAGACTCAGCGCAGCTAGCAACGCAGAGAGAGGAGTCTAGGGCACGAGATAGCCCGGTTGCACACACTCATGCAAAGAGCACCCCCAAAGCGCCTCCTCAGACCCCAAAAGCAGCCTCCAAAGTAGTCTTCCAGTAGCTCTGTAGCTCAACCGGGGGCAGGTCAACAGACCAGTCATACTCACTTGATAGTGCGAGAGGGAGTCACTGAGTTTGGCAAGTGGTTGAAAGATTTCACCAAGTGGAAACCGAGGGAGTTTGATGCTTGAGAGAACCCACTTGTGGCGATCAGTGGTTGGCAAGAATGGAGTACATCTTCGTGAGTTATGGGATGCCCAGATGTACAGAGGCCGAGATGTGCGGCCCATGTTCTCTCTCCACACACCGAGTGGTGGTGGGAGTCCACAGATAGAGCTAGACCACCTGGGTCTTCTCCACCACCGGGAGTTCTTTAGAACGAAGTTTAGAGCTAATATGTTAATGACGAGGCTCAAGCAGGAGATGGCAGAGGCCTTCTCGAATCTGAGCGAGGATCCGATAGTATTGCCGCCTATGAGAAGAAGTTCTCTGAGTATACCTATTTCGCACCGGAGCTCATTGCCACCGAGGAGCTCAAGACTAAGAAGTTCATTTGTGGGCCGAGGAAGGAGGTTGCTCAGGATGTTCGAGCACTCGCTCCCGAGAGTTATGATCGAGCGAAGAGAGTTGGCCACGATTTATAATCCGAAGTATCCGCCAGTGAGATTTCTGCACCACCACTTCGGTCAGTTCACCAGGCTCAGCGATTCCGGCGAAGAGGAAGTCCGGGACTTCTAGTGGTTTCCGCTCACTGGTGTCAGAGACTCGCCGTCGAGGCAGATCCTAGAGGTCGAGATCAGCACCGACCTCGGGAGAGCCCAGATCGCCAGCGGCGGGGCGAGCAGCAACTCTTTTTGCAACAAGTGTGGAAAGGCACACTTTGGTTTGTGCGAGCATCGCCCGTGCTTGCTACTGATGTGGCAAGGAAGGGCATTTGGCCAGATTCTCGCACTCGTGGTTTAGCAAAGAGCAGGACCGCCCAAAGAAAGCGGGCGGGTGTTTGCCACCACTCGCCAGAGGCGGAGCGTCAGAGGATGCAGCTGCGAGTCGCTTGCTTGTCTTACAAACATTATGCATTCGTAATGTTTGATTCGGGTTCGACCCATTCCTTTGTTTCGATGCATTGCGTTAGACAAGCTTAGGTGGAACTCGAACCTCTAGGGTTCGAGCTGTGTGTTGCCACTCCTTCGGGAGTGAGTATGCTAGCTACCAGTAGAGTTAAGTGTGGCCAGGTACAGATATCTGATGTGATCTTAGAGGCTACCCTCATAGTTCTGTCTATGAGCGGTTTCGATGTGATCCTTTGTAACGGCCCAGTTTTCTATTCCGGTTCTCGAGGTGCTTTCGGTTCAGATTCAGTGGTTCCCGCTTTTGTTGAGGCTTGTTTGTTGTTGGCTGCGAGTCCCGAGATGTTTGGGCTAGTCGTTTGGAAGTTCGGTTGTGGTTTTGGGTTTTGGCAAAGTGATGGTTGTTTGGGTGTTTCCTTTGGGATTCGAGCCCGGGCCTTTAGTGTTGCTTTGGGAGATGGATTTAAGTGAGATCTGTTTATTGGAAAAGGTTGCTTCAGTCGGGTCTCGAAGGAGGAAGCCGGGAAATGAGATTTAAGGATGGAAAGGAGGATAAAATCCCATTTTTCCTTTTATTTCCCTTTTCTTTTATTTTTTTCCCTTTTTGTCCAAACCCATTTTCCTTTTCTTTTTATTTTTCTTTTTCTTTTTCTTTTTCTCTTTTCTCTCTCTCTCTCTCTCTCTCCCCCGACCTAGCCGCATGTAACAGCCTGGTTTTCAGCTAAATGTAAAATAAGGTTCCCTTTTATATTTTCTTAGTTTGGGAGGAGCTGTTGGAAGGACTCGAACCCTTGGCCTAAAAAGGGGTTTGGAAGCTTGGGTTTAAATAAGGAAAATAAACGCATCAGCCGGGGCTCGAAGGGGAGTCTTGGGAAGGCCATATGAGATTCCCAAGTCTATGTAAGTTAAGGAGAAAGAAAAGAGAAAATAAGGAAAAAAGAAAGAACCCAAAACCCTAGACTTCTCCTTCACCCTCGCCCAAGAAGCCCCACACCGCCGCCGTGCTCCGCCCCACACCGCCGCCGTGCCTCGCCCACGCCGCCGTCCAACGCCCTGCTGCTTCGCCCCGCGACATCGCACGCCCTGCTGACCACTACCGCACCGCACCGAGCCACCGCCAGCCCAGATCGCGCGTCGGCGGCCAGCTCGCCACCGCCGCCGCAACAGCCAGTCTCCACTGCACCAGTCGCCCAACAGACCGCCGTGTAGCCGCCTCGCGCCCGGCCAGACACCACCACTCAGCGCCGCCGCGCCAAGACGCTCGCGTGCACCGCACCGCCCGCGTCTGCGTGCCGTCGCCGCTCGTCGCGTCCGCGCGCCAGCGCGCTGCTGCTCGTCCCTGCCCCGCGCAGGCCAGCAGCCAGCGCGCTCGTCCCGTCCCTGCCGCGCCCGCCCCAAAGAACGCCGATAGCGCCAGTCTGCGCGCCAGCGCCTGCTTTGCCGCCGCGCGCTGCCTGCCTCTGCTTGCTTGCTGCCGAGACGAGTGCCTTCTCGGTTGGTAAATTCTGAGCCTCCACCCTTTGGACTTCCCGATTTTAGATGTCATTTTATTAATTAGGATGTTTTATTACTTGTTTAGGTTGCTCGAGTTCGCTTAAAAGCTCGAGGGTCGTTATTTGATTCGGGATAATTAACCTCCACTTATTTCCAGGTAAGGATTCTTACCCGGGGTTGCCTAGATCCTCAGCACCATGCTGCCTATTGTATGCTGCTAGATTCAAGTTATGGTTAGATGTGTGATATATAGTATAGAGGGCCGTAGAGGTAACTAGTTTGGGGTCCCGCTCGGGCAAGACCCGATGGACATCTGAAGGTGTAAGGCCCGATGGGCATCCTAAGTGTGTAAGGCCCCACTGGGCATCACTGAATCTGTAGGTGTAAGGCCCTACGGGCATCCTAGGTGTGTAAGGCCCACTGGGCATCACCGAAGTCGGAGGTGTAAGGCCCTATGGGCATCCTAGGTGTGTAAGGCCCACCGGGCATCACCGATCATCGAAGGTGTAAAGCCCGATGGGCATCCTAAGTGTGTAAGGCCCCACTGGGCATCACTGTGTCCTAAGTGTGTAAGGCCCCACTGGGCATCACTGTGTCCTAAGTGTGTAAGGCCCCACTGGGCATCACTGAGTCCTAGATTGTGTAAGGCCCGAAGGGCATCCAAGCGTGGGACCTAGGAGTGATCATTGATGGGAGCCCTTGAATAGGCTCGCCCCTAGAAGTAGCTCATAGCCTAAGCCACCGTTCGTGCTCTAAGTCTTTGTATGGTTGCTGTCCGTGTGCTAAATGAGATGATTTCGTATTGTACCCCGATTGGGGATTCTTACTTGAGTAACTTGTTGCTCACCCTTATTTTCTGTGGCTTTCCACCGTAACTTGGGGACAGAGGTTGGATGGCTAGGAGGAAGCGGCTCGATGATCATGGATAGCCGACTGGGTCGCACGCTTTAAATGTTTTCCTTAATGATTTAGCATGTAGTGGGACTTGGGTCCCTAGGAAAAAAGCACTCAAACTATTTTATGTTCTCGCATCTGCTTTCCTTTGAATTGTTTTAAGAAAGTACTTGATCACCATTTACCTGCTTTATTTAATTGAAATCATGGTTTTGTTTTAAAAGTGTTTATTGCAAAGCTTTAAACTTCCGACTACGAATGATGTTTATAATCTTAATCATGCATGCTAAGTATGGACTTTAGGTTAGAGACCATTTTCTTGGGTCGGGTCCTTACGGCTTGGTATCGAGCCCGTGAGGTATAGGTTACGATAATCGACTGCAGCTTGTAGGTTGTTTTCCATGATCATCGCCGCCACCACCATCGTGTATGTCCGTAAGTTTAAAGTTAAGGGTTAAGAATTACAATACCGCTTGCACCTTGCATGTACATGACTTGTTGTTGTAGAGCGGGAAGACAGTGTTCTCGACCCATTGTTGGTTTGGTGTAGATTTTCGGTATGCCGATCCACTCGTAGAGGGCGAGGAGGCTCGAGGCACCACCTGGGCATTCGTGACGATTCTCGACACCGGGGACCTCGTCCCAAGCCGATGCCGAGGTTAGGCCACCATCGTGCCCCTTCAACCGTGTTGCCCTGAGAGGGTGTAGGGGCAAGCGAGTCTCGAGAGGCGCACCGAGCTGCTTTTGTGGAATCTATGAGGGCTCTTATGGTTGGGTTGCTAGCCGACCGGAGGGGGCCGAGCAGAGAGCTGAAACGCAAGCTTGGTTAGCTTCGCAGAGGGAGGAGTCCTGCGTTCGAATCACAACAATCGACCGAGTTGGTTCAAAGAGAGGATCAGCAGCGCCACCAAGACCGCCAGCCTCGCAGAGCCAATTGTGAATGAGGCCGTTATGGCGGAAGGTGCCGAGGATCTAGGCAAGTGGTGAAGGATTTTGTGAAATGGAAGCCGGAGAAGTTTAGTGCCCCCGGGGAACCATTGGTAGTCGCCACGTGGATTGGCCGAGTTAGAATATACGTTTATGGTAATGGAGTGTCCGAGGTGCAAATGAGCTCGATGTGCAACTCACGTATTAGCCGATCTGACTAAGTGGTGGTGGGATTCCACCTTAAGTGAGAGAGCCACTGGTCTCCACCGCCACCGGGGAGTTCTTCAAGGCGGAGTTCAAGGCAAAATGTATCAAGAGAAGCCCAAGAGAAGATGATTGAGCTGTTTTCAAACCTTAGCGGGTCCGACTCGATCGAGGTGTACGAGAAGAAGTTCTCGAGTATGGATACTTCGCGCCACGCTTGATTTCTACCCCTGAATCAAGATCGTGAAGTTTATTGCATGTCCGAGACAGGAGTGTCTCGTGATGTTAGGGCACAGCCCTGAAACTTTTGCCAACACAATGATTTGGCAACAATTTATGATGGGAAGTATCCTCCGGGCGCAGTTGTTAGTACCAGTAGTGTCTAAGGCCCCAGTGTACTCGGGCCGAAGCGCAAGTTTGACTCAATGAGCAATGTCCAGGTGCGGCGGCGCCCCCTGTGGTTCTTATCATGGCGAGAGACCAAGATCGAGACCAGTAATCGGATCACCTCGCCAACAGGCGTAGGGAGGCCGCCACCGTGATTGTAAATCTGCGGGAAGCGGCATTGGGGACCCCGTGGTGGTAACCCTAGGGCTTGTTTCAATTGTGGAAAGGAAGGGCATCGGGCCCGCAGATCGCACCCGCATAAGCGGTGGTGGCACAGCCACCTCAGCCAGAGGAAGAGTATATGCTACGACTCGCCAGAGGTCGAGAGAGCCGGACCCGCAGCATGGCGAAGCGCTCCTAGTTCTTGATCACCTCGCCTTTGTGTTGTTTGATTCGGGTTCCACCCATTCGTTTGTTTCTGCTTGCTTTTGCTTGAGCTTGCTTGCATGAATTTAGAGCCTCTAGGTTTTGAGTTGTCTGTCGCTACTCCCTGGGAACTAGTATGTTTGGCTAGCTGAGAGGGTAAGGGACGGTCGGATACAGTGTATCCGACTGCACTCTGAGTCACCCTCATTGTGTTAGCTATGAGCGGTTTTGATGTGATCCTCGGCATGGATTGGTTAGCTGAGAACCACGCTATGATTGACTGTCGTTGTAAGGAGGTGGTGTTCAGGCCGCTAGGTAGGCCTACCTTTAAATTTCGGGGCACCCAGTGGGGGTGTGTCCGCCGGTGATTTCGGCGATTAAAGCTCACCGCTTGTTAGCTCGAGGAGCTTGGGGTTTCTTAGCTAAGTTGGTCGGGAGAACCGTGACCCACTATCTCGTCGAGCAGTGCCCATAGTGCGGGAGTTTGCAGATGTTTTTCCCGAGGAGTTGCCTGGCCTGCCGCCGAAGAGGGAGGTGGACTTCTCAATAGAGCTTGAGCCGGGGACTCGCCCTATCTCGAAAGCTCCTTATCGCATGGCACCAGCAGAGCTGAAAGAGTTAAAAGAACAGCTGTGTGTCCTCGTGGGGAGCACCCGTCTTTGTTTGTTAAGAAAAGGATGGCTCGATGCGCCTATGCATCGATTACGAGGAACCAACAAGGTAACCATTAAGAACAAATACCCGCTGCCTCGTATCGATGACCTGTTTGACCAGCTCCAGGGAGCTTGTGTGTTTTCGAAGATTGACTTGAGGTCGGGCTACCACCAGTTGAGGATTCGGGATGCAGATATTCCCAAGACAGCGTTCAGGTCGAGGTATGGGCATTATGAGTTCGTAGTCATGTCTTTCGGATCGACGAAACGCCCCACCGCATTCATGGACATGATGGACAGAGAGTGTTCAAGGCATTCTTGGACCGCTTTGTCATCGTGTTCATAGATGACATTCTTGTGTACTCTAAGTCTAAGGAGGACCATGCCTCGCACCTAAGGCAGATTTTGGCAGCCTTGCGCGAGAACAAGCTCTATGCGAAGTTCTCAAAGTGTGACTTTTGGCTCGAGGAGGTAGCATTTCTGGGACACGTTGTGTCTAAGGAGGGAGTGGTCATGGACCCTTCGAAGGTAGAGGCCGTTAGTTCGTGGGCGGACCGACGATCGTGGACGGAGATTCGTAGCTTCCTGGTCCGCCGATATTACCGACGCTTCGTTCAAAAATTTTCCGCTATAGCCGCCCCGCTTACTCGATTGACGAGGAAGGGTGTTGATTTCGTTTGGGATAGGAAGTGCGATGAGAGTTTTGCGAAGCTAAAGAGCAGTTTGACGTCTGCCCCGGTGTTGGCGGTTCCGGAGGGGACTGGGGGTTTCGTGGTGTCTGATGATGCCAAAGAAGTTTGGTTTGGGATGCGTTACGATGCAACACGGTAAGGTGATAGCATACGCTTCGAGCAGTTGAAACCGCACGAGCGAGAATTACCCGACTCATGATATGGAGTTAGCGTGATGGTCGTCTTTGCACTTAAGATTTGGAGGCACTACTTGTATGGGGAGAAGATTCAGATTTTCTCGGATCACCAAAGCCTCAAGTATTTCTTCACTCAGAAGGACCTGAACATGAGGCAGAGGAGGTGGTTGGAGCTCGTGAAGGATTACGACTGTGAGATCTTGTATCACCCTGGAAAAGCAAATGTTGTGGCTGATGCACTAAGTAGAAAGGCCTCGCATCTGGCAACAT
Source organism: Sicyos edulis (assembly GCA_036507275.1). Lineage (NCBI taxonomy): Eukaryota > Viridiplantae > Streptophyta > Magnoliopsida > Cucurbitales > Cucurbitaceae > Sicyos > Sicyos edulis. Next base: position 21,736,478 of record CM071847.1, read on the forward strand.
TGGCAAACCCCAAGAGTATCATTAGGAAGGATCTCGAGAGGGCAGAAATAGCAGTGTTGTTAGGGGATGTTACTGCTGTGGTAGCTCGATTGACCATCCAAATTTGATAAGGCAAAGGATTATCGACAGCCAGCTGAAAGATCCTAAGTTAAAAAGTTTGTATGAGAGGGTTCAGGCTGATGGTGACTTCGACTTTGTGATACTTGCAGATGGGGGTCTGAGATATAAAGGTCGGCTGTGTGTTCCAGCCGATGCCGGTGTTCGCACAGAGTTATTGACCGAGGCTCACACCTCGCCTTTTTCTTGGCACCTGGGGTAATAAGATGTACCAAGATCTTAAATGCACTCTTTGGTGGATGGGGATGAAGAGGAGATTGCCCGATTCGTTAGTCGGTGTCTCACCTCCCAACAGTGAAGGCGCCCGAGCGAGCCAGCCAGAGGTTTGTTGCAACCGCTCGGGGTGCCACAAATGGAAGTGGGAGGAGATCACCATGGATTTTATCTCGGGTTTGCCCAGACTCCTAGAGGATATGCACAGATTTTGGGTGGTCGTTGATAGGTTGACTAAGAGTGCCCATTTCATTCCGGCAGATAAACTACACCAGTGGAGCGATGGGCTACAACTGCTCCTTGAGCAGAGATAGTGAGGTACCACGGAGTGCCGCTTAAAATTATCTCCGATCGGGATTCCCATTTTACATCACGGTTTTGGAAGGCCCTTCAGCGTGTTTGGGCACAGAGTGCGGCTACAAAGACGACCTTCCACCCACAGACCGATGGCGGTGGCCGAGCGTAAATCGATCTTAGAGGATATGTTGCGAGCCTACGTGTTGGATTTCCCGGCGATTGGGACCAAATGCTTGTACTTGATGGAGTTTGCCTACAACAACGATTTTGATCGACCATTCGGATGGCACCGTTTGAGGCGTTGTATGGTAGCGCCGCAGATCCCCGACCTTCCGGGAAGAGGTTGGTGACCGGCGGTGTTAGGCCCGAGTTGCTTCAAACCCAATGAGGTCATCCCGTAAAATCGAGCTCGTATGCCGACCGCCCAGCGCAGCGGAAGAGCTACGCCGATGTTAGGCGTAGGGAGCCGGAGTTTGAGGTTGGCCAACATGTTTTCCTCAAGGTAGCTCCGATCGCGAGGGGTCCCGAGGTTCGGTAAAAGAAATCGAGCCCAGGTTTGTTGGACCTTTCGAGGTCCTTGAGAGAGGATTGGGGTTGTGCCCTATCGGTTAGCATTGCCGCCGTCCTTGGGCTGCAGTGCATAGTGTGTTCCACGTTTCGATGCTCCGCCAGTATGTGGCAGATCCTTCGCACGTCATAGATTTTGACCTTTACAGTTGAACCATGACCTGAGCTTTGAGGAGAAACCCATAAGGATCCTGGCATTTGAGAAAAAGGTTTTGAGGAACCGAGCCATTGACCTAGTGAAAGTGCAGTGGCGGAATCAGGGAGTTGAGGAAGCTACTTGGGAGTTGGAAGGGAGATGAGGAGGAGTTACCCAGAGTTGTTTTAGGAGCAAACGACTTAGGGACTAAGTCTTCTAAGGAGGAGTATTGTAACAGCCGGTTTTATTAAATGTAAAATAAGGTTCCCTTTTATATTTTTTTAGTTTGGGAGGAGTGTTGGAAGGACTCGAACCCTTGGCCTAAAAAGGGTTTGGAAGCTTGGGTTTAAATAAGGAAAATAAACGCATCACCGGGGCTCGAAGGGAGTCTTGGGAAGGCCATATGAGATTCCCAAGTCTATGTAAGTTAAGGAAGGGAATTATATTTAAGGAGAAAGAAAAGAGAAAATAAGGAAAAAGAAAGAACCCAAAACCCTAGACTTCTCCTTCACCCTCGCCCAAGACGCCCCACCACCGCCGGCGTGCTCGCCCCACACCGCCGTGCCTCGCCCCCACGCCGCCGCCCTAACGCCCAACGCTGCTTTGCCGTCCGCGACATCGCCGCGCGCCTCTGCGACCACTGCCGCACCGCATCGAGCCACCGCCAGCCCGGATCGCGTCGGCGGCCAGCTCGCCACCGCCGCAATAGCCCCGAGTCTCCACTCACACGAGTCGCCCGGCTCACCGGTCGTGTAGCCGCCTCTCGCGCCAGCCACGACACCACCCAGCGCTGCTGTCGCTCGCGACGCTTCGCCTGCACCGCACCGCCGCGTCTGCGTGCCGTCGCGCCGCTGGTCTCGCGTCCGCCCGCCGCGCGCGCTGCGCTGCGTCCTCTCGCCACGCGCGATCCAGCGCCAGCGCTGCTGTCCTCCCTGCGCGCGCGCCCAAAGAGCGCGGCCGATAGCGCCAGTCACGCGCGCCAGCGCCTGCTTTATGCTTAGCAGCGCTGTCCTGCTGCTAACTGCCGAGAGCGAGTGCCTTCTCGGTTGGTAAATTCCCGAGCCTCCACCCTTTGGACTTCCGATTTTAGATCTTTGTTTATTAATTAGGATGTTTTATTACTTGTTTAGGTTGCTCGAGTTCGCTTAAAAGCTCGAGGGTCGTTATTTGATTCGGGATAATTAACCTCCACTTATTTCCGTGTAAGGATTCTTACCCGGGTTGTGTGGACCTATGAATAGTTGATAGCACGCGACATCTTTGTAATTATATGAGTTTCTAGTGATAGCTTTCATGTTTTCTTTTGATTCATGTTCGTGACATGTTTACATCCCGTTGAGTTCCATGTTAGGCTTTCCTATCTTGATAGAACCATGCTTGCCCTATTGTATCTTTGCTAGATTCAAGTTACGGTTAGATGTGTGATATATAGTATAGAGGGCCGTAGAGGTAACTAGTTTGGGGTCCCGCTCGGGCAAGACCCGATGGACATCTGAAGGTGTAAGGCCCGATGGGCATCCTAAGTGTGTAAGGCCCCACTGGGCATCACTGAATCTGTAGGTGTAAGGCCCTACGGGCATCCTAGGTGTGTAAGGCCCACTGGGCATCACTGAGTCTGGAGGTGTAAGGCCCTATGGGCATCCTAGGTGTGTAAGGCCCACTTTGGGCATCACCGATCACCGGAAGGTGTAAGGCCCGATGGGCATCCTAAGTGTGTAAGGCCCCACTGGGCATCACTGTGTCCTAAGTGTGTAAGGCCCCACTGGGCATCACTGTGTCCTAAGTGTGTAAGGCCCCACTGGGCATCACTGAGTCCTAGATTGTGTAAGGCCCGAAGGGCATCCAAGCGTAGGACCTAGGAGTATTCATTGATGGGAGCCCTTGAATAGGCTCGCCCTAGAAGTTGCTCATAGCCTAAGCCAGCCGTTCGTACTCTAAGTCTTTGTATGGTTGCCTGTCCGTGAGCTAAATGAGATGATTTCGTATTGTACCCCGATTGGGGATTCTTACTGAGTAACTTGTTGCTCACCCTTATTTTCTCGTGGCTTTCCACCGTAACTTGGGACAGAGGCTGGATGGCTAGGAGGAAGCGGCTCGATGATCATGGATAGCTGACTCTGGGTCGCACGTTTCTTTAAATGTTTTCCTTAATGATTTAGCATGTAGTGGGACTTGGGTCCCTAGGAAAAAACACTCAAACTATTTTATGTTCTCGCATCGCTTTCCTTTGAATTGTTTTAAGAAAGTCTTGATCAGTCATTTACTGCTTTATTTAATTGAAATCATGGTTTTGTTTTAAAAGTGTTTATTGCAAAGCTTTAAACTTCCGACTCGAATGATGTTTATAATCTTAATCATGCATGCTAAGTATGGACTTTAGGTTAGAGACCATTTTCTTGGGTCGGGTCCTTACACCGCACCCCCCGGCCGAAGCCGCCGTGACGCCGTCGCGCCACCGCGGCCGGCCAGATCCGCCGCGCGCCGCTGCGCAGCGGCAAAGATCGCGCCGCACCAGCCCGGCACCTCGCGCGCCCGGATCGCGCCGTGAGCCGAGTCCGTCGCCCAGCCCAGCCGAGATCGATCGCGCGTCGTCGCACTGAGACGCCCAGATCCGAGCTCGCCCTCGCGAGATCTCGCCCACATCGCCGCCGCTCTCGCCGCCGCTCCCCTCGCGCGCCCGATCTGTCCGCGCCGTGCCATCCTCGCTGCCGCTGCGTCGCGCCCTCTCGCGCTTCTGCGCCCGTCCCTGCGCCGAGCCGCTCCGAGTCGCGTCCCTGTAGCGCGTCGTCGCGCCCGCGCGCCCTCTTCCCTGCTCGCCCGCGCGTTGCGCGCCCCACCGCGCCTGCCCTGCGCCTAGTGCCCAGCAGCCTGCTTGTGATGTGTTGGCTTGGCCCGAGCCTTGTGGCTGCTCGGATGGTATTTCCCGAGTCTTTTCTTCGTTGGGCCCTGATTTATTGGCTGCTGGTTATGGATTTATTGGGCTGTTTATGTATGTGATTTGGGTGCTTTGTTTGATGTTCAGGCTGATCGGGAATCGATTAGAGGCTCGAGGATTCGCTCTTAGATTTATTATAATTATTCTTTTCTGCTTGTCCCAGGTAAGGATTTCTTACCGGAGTTGTGTGGGCCCTGCGATGTATCATGTGATGCTGATTGTATGCTTGTTTGTGTTTATTGACATGTTTGGTGATAAGTGCTCTATTCTAAATTCCTGACTGGCATGATTTCCTATGTTGTTTCTCATGTTAGTCCATGCTAGGTTGTTCCTCTCTGGCATGCTCGTATCTGTCCTTGCTTCGTAGTATCATGCTAGGTTCGTTGTATTCTTCTTGATCACGTATTGGATTGTTTGCTGATTGTTAAGGCAGGTTAGAGTTCAGGTAGATAGCATCAACCGGGCCTGATGCATAAAGTACCTTGCATCCATGGCAGGGGCGTTCGAGACGATTCTCCGTCCTCGACCCCGTTAGGTTTAGCTAACCCGACCGGTAGGCCCCGCAATCTTGGGTGAGGGTGGCGGACTATTAAATGCCCCAACGGTCGGGATGATGACTTGGCATTGCCTCGTCCCGGCAATCGGCACGCGTCCTCGGCGTGTTCGGCCGTAGCCCTTGATTGCCACTTGTTAAGGTAAGGACGGCTTCGGTGTAAGCCTACCACGACCCGCCCTTAGCCTCAAAGCGGTGGTTCAGCCGACATAGTTCACGTGTCCAGTCTCACACCCCTATGTCGGTGACACCGATCCGAGATTTAGTTAGGCATGGTGGCCGGACATGGGCAGGCTTGCCACTAGACCCGACACCCCCATAGTTCTGCAGTGCACGCGGTGCATGCTTACGCTCATTACTGTGCACCGGCCGGAGAGCTCCTCGGGATCTTGAGCTAGTGTACCTTTCATTCGACAAGAGACAGGCTGAGGCCGGGACTTGTTTCTCGTATAGGGCGACTTGTGTATTGTGTGGATGTGGTGATTGATTTCCGGACTAAGACCCTGAGTTGGCATTCGAGGCCCAAGTGTGGGCTAAGCTATGTGCTCTATCTGTGTTTATATTCATAGCTTGCATATCTTTATGCTAGATGACCATGTATATCGTATTGTACCCCGGTTGGGGATTCTTATTGAGTAATTCGTTACTCACCCTTACTTATCTTTCAGAAACCATGGCGCGAGGCAGATGATGGTGGAGGAGGAGGAGCTGTGATCATGGAAAACCCGTTGTTCAATTCTGAGTCTTATGTTTATGTTTATGATTTAAATGTCCTCTGAATGCATGTAGTTGGGCACGGAGCCCTAGGGTGTTTTCTGATTGTATTTCCGGATTCTAGCATTGTTGTAAAGCTTGTATGTTTTAAATAAATCTCTAACAGAGTAATGTTTCGGAAATGTATTTGTCTTGGAACAGGTGCTTGGAAACAGGGACAGGTTTCAGGAAATTATCTTGATTTTAAATGGATGTTTTATGTTTTAGTTTTACTTAGAATCCAAACACCATCTTGCAAATTTTCTGTAAATTTGTATGCATGCATTGAGGTAATGGCCTATTTAGAACCCCATTCGGGTCGGGTCGTTACATCCTTGGCATGGACTGGTTGGCAGAGAACCATGCTTTGATAGACCGCCACGAAAGAAGTGGTGTTTAGGCCGCCTCGCAGGCCGAGCTTCAAGTTTCAGCGGTGTCGGGGCGGAATTTTCCCGCCATTGATCTCAGCAGTGAAAGCCCATAGATTGTTAGCCCGAGGAGCTTGGGGCTTCTTAGCAAAGCTGTCCGGAGATAGTAGTAATGCGTTGTCTGTTGACATGGTCCCCGTGGTGCAAGAGTTTGCAGATGTTTTCCCTGAAGAGTTGTCGGGTTTACCCCCGGCGGGAGTTAGACTTCACCATTGAGTGGAGCCGGGGACTCTTCCCATTTCTAAAGCCCCGTATCGTATGGCGCCACCGAGTTGAGAGAACTCAAAGTGCGATTGCAAGAGATGCTTTGGATCAAGGTTTCATCCGTCCGAGTGTGTCCCCGTGGGAGCACATCGCCCTGCTTGTTAAGAAGAAGGATGGATCCATGCGTTTGTGTATAGACTATAGAGAGTCAATAAGGTCACGGTGAAGAATAAGTATCCCCGCCGCGTATTGATGATCTGCTCGATCGGCTTCAGGAGCCTCGGTGTTTTCAAGATTGACTTGAGGTCGAGGATACCATCACCGAGGATTCGAGATGCGAGATATCCCAAGACCGCGTTCGAGATCAAGGTATGGTCATTATGAGTTCGTGGTCATGTCTTTTGGACTAACGAACGCCCCTGCAGCGTTTATGGACATGATGGACAGAGTGTTCAAGGCATTCTTGGACGACTTTGTCATCGTATTCATAGACGACATTTTGATTTATTCGGGACAAAGGAGGACCATGCTTCGCATTTTGAGGCAAGTTTTGACAAACATTGCGTGAGAACCAGCTTGTTCGCAAAGTTCTCTAAGTGTGAGTTTTGGCTAGACAGAGTAGCCTTCCTTGGACATATCGTGTCGGCGAGATGGTATAGCGGTGGACCCCGCAAAGATAGAGGCGATTAGCTCGTGGGCGGTGCCGACGACGGTCACCGAGATACGCAGCTTTTCTCGGTCCAGCGAGTTATTACCGGCGTTTCGTGAAAGAATTTTCCGCTAAGGCAAGACTCCTAACCCGTCCTCAAAAAAAGAAGGGTGTTGACTTTGTTTGGGATGCTAGTTGTGAGGAAAGTTTTGCCCGGCTTAAGCTCATCGACGACGGCACCGTGTTGGCGATTCGGAAGGAACAGGAGGTTTCGTAGTTTATAGTGATGCTTCCAAGTATGGTTTAGGCTGTGTGTGTTGATGCGGCATGGGAAGGTAATAGCTTATGCTTCCCGATTGAAGCCTTATGAGAAGAACTATCCAACTCATGATATGGAGTTGGCTGCGATTGTTTTTGCTCTAAAGATTTGGAGGCACTACTTATATGGTGAGAGGATTCGATTGTTCACGGACCACCGAACCTCAAATATTTCTTCACTCGTAAGGAGTTGAACATGAGGCAAAGGAGGTGGCTCGAGTTAGTAAAGGACTACGATCGTGAGATCTTGTATCACCCGGAAAAGCCAACGTTGTGGCCGATGCGCTGAGTAGGAAGACGTCGCACTCAAAGCAGCTTTTCCGAGCTCCCAAGTGGAATTGCGGAAAGAGTTTGAGCGTCACCGGTGCATCGCGGTTTTGTTGGGAGGTTACCGCCGGGGTAGCCCACCATCGATTCACCCGTCGCTTAGCGAGGGGATCATCGACGACCACCGAGTGATCCCAAGTTAAAGAAATTGCTCGAGAGAGTTGAGGCCGATGGCGATTTCGACTTTGTTGTGGCACCGCAGACGGAGGCTTGAGGTACAGAGGTCGGTTGTGCGTCGACGACGACGCGAGATTCGAGCGAGTTGCTCGCCAAGCACATAGTTCCCATTAACTTGGCACCGGAGGTACCAAGATGTACCGAGATCTCAAGCGAGACGTTTTGGTGGATGGGCATGAAGCGGGATATAGCCGAGTTTGTTAGCCGGTGTCTCACACGCGGCAAGTGAAGGCTCCCGAGCGTAAGCCCGCGCAGTTTATTGCAAACATTAAGTGTTCCACGAAGGAAGTGGGGCGAGATTTCGATGGATTATATCTCCGGGTTGCCGGGACGCCGAGAGGGTTTACGCAGATCCGGGTGGTCGTGGACCGGTGACCAAGAGTGCACACTTTATTCCCGGAGGATTAGTTATACCGTGGAGCGAAAGGCACGATTATTCTGGAGCAGATTGTGCGGTACCATGGGGTACCCGCGAAGATAGTGTCGGTCGGGATTCTCGGTTCACATCTCGCTTCGAGAGCGCTGCGAGAAGGGTTTGGGAATCGAGTGCGGCTTCAAGATCGCCTTCCACCCTCAAACCGATGGTCGATCGAGAGGGTGAATCGATTCTAGAAGATATGTTGAGAGTCTGCGTTTTGGACTTCCTGTGCGATTGGGACCATGCACTGTATTTGATGGAGTTCGCTTACAACAACAGCTATGAGGCGACTATTCAGATGGCCCCATTCGAGGCGTTGTATGGTAAGCGTTGCAGATCCCCAGTGTTTTGGGAGGAGGTTGGTGATAGACAGGTTCTGGGACCCGAGTTACTTCAGATGACGAGTGACGCAGTGCAGAAGATAAGGGCTCGCATGTTGACAGCACAGAGTAGGCAGAAAAGTTACGCCGATGTGAGGCGTAGAGACTTGGAGTTTGAGGTGGGTCAACATGTTTTAACCGCTTGAACCCCCGACTTGGAACTAGCAGTGCCTACTCAATTGCCGAGGGAGGGGTCAACTCCCAAAACTTCCTGACTAGGAACAAGTCCTCAGGGCAACGCCCGCTTGCTCGAACCGAGCTAGCTCACGAAACAACATGGGAACCAAACATTGGTCAACACCAAGCACCACCTCGCTAAGAATTCCGAAAATCAACGTGGAGGTTACCAAGAACAACTCTAGCTTGTTAACCGACAACAAGCATCCAGCAACTCAACCGAGGAACACTACCTGGGTCTGACTGAGCTCTGATGAGGCTCTCCACAACTTAGGGTTCCTCCGATCGCCCTCCGACACACACTGTCGTCAAACGGTCTAACGCATAACAGCGGCTACACGAACACATCTCCTCCAAAGATCTCAACCGTGGCTGGCCAAAAGCTCTTCCTTGCCACATCTGTAGCAAGCACGGGCGATGCTCCACACAATCCGAAAAGCGCCTTACCACACTTGATGCAATGAGCCGGTTGCCTGGCCCCGCCCTGCTGACGATCCTGAGCTCTAACCTGCGGTCGGCGCTGATCGCGACCCCTAGACTGGCCCTATCGGCGAGTCTGCTATCCACCTGAGCGGGAACAACCAGAAGACCCAAACTTCCTCTTGCTCCAAGCATCAGCCACATCGTAGCTTCTACCCAGGGTAAGGATCCGAACATCTCTCTTAGCCATGGCGGCCAGAAACTCCACGATTTTACTACCATCGCCTCGATCGGTTCCAATCAACTCCAACCATCGATCAACAAGAAATGCCTCTACCTGTGTCAAGGGCCAACTAGCATAACTTGCCTACGCAAACAACCCGCCACTGGCACACGTAACCTCTCAACCCAAGTTAGGGCACTTGCCAAGAACTAAAGTCCTAACTCCTAAGAACTGAGCACTGGTTTCACAACCCGAAACCCCTCGTGGTTCTTGAAAAATACACCACGGAACGAGCTACACAAATGTACACCGGCGTGTACAGCTCCAACTTGGTTCCTTAAGATCCTAACCAACAAGTATACTCACACAAGGAAACTTTTGCCTCCCAATAGAGCCACATCTAGCAAAGGAGCAAAAGGAGTTCAACCCACTCGGGGTCAACTCACCACGGAATGCCACATTGGTCGACTCACTCTTACAAGAGCATAGCCACACCAAGCTAACTTACCTCATGCCAATGGTCCACTAAACATGCTCCGATCAACCATCCAACTCATGGCTCTAACAGTGGATCAACCACGCATCATCGATGCCAACCCTACTCATATTACGGTAACTCCAGGGTAGTCGAATCAAACTACCAACAACCTGGCTCACAAGCCCACAACACAGGCGCGAGAACTCGGACGCGCTAGCCCTTAACAACCAACAGCATCCTTTGTACCCAACTCTCGGTGACCCTGAATAGCTCCTACTTATCCCTCGAACGACCTCAAACTTGTAGTTCTCTGGCTACCACCGAGCTAGATCTCTTATGCAGCCCAAATAGGTGCAATCTCATGAATGGGTACAAGACTAGTGGGGATGCTAAACTTCGGGCGGGTCCTGGAACCACCTGTACGAAAAGTGTCAACTGGCCTGAATCTAGGCCTCCTCTCAAAGCTTGGTGCCAACAGGCACTACTTCCTTTACAACACAAACATCCCTTTACGGGCTTTAAGCCCCTCTGAGGGTAGGGAAGGTCACACTCCAGGTGACAGGGCAATGACACTCAACACAAGAGTCTCAACACTAGAGTAGACTACTCTCTGACATCACGTCTAACAGACAAGCCAAGGCCCTCCTCGCATCCCACTCGATGCTCAACGAATACTCGAGCCAACCCTCGGGTGGCGGCACCTAGCTCCACACCGGAACATGCTAACGTAAGGTGCTTCTCTCTAATAGCCACCAAAACCACGGACGGATTAAGTCCTCGACAAGCAAACTCCACACTACCCCACAGCTACGAGGGTACTAAAAGAACTGGCCGCAAAATGATCGCAGCTTGCGGAGAGACAAGATGTCTCTACATCTTCCTCAAAAGCTACTAACTTGGCGGCTTGCCAATCGACCGGTGGTCGTGGAGACTCTGCTGTCCGCCTCTCACATGGGACTTCCACCACCACACTCATCGCATCAAACAAAGACGAGAACGCATGCCTCGACCTCTCAACATCAGGTCATCGGCCTCTGAACACCGTGTCATCACAACACTTGGATGATAAACTCGATCTTGGCCAACCACTTCACGCTAGCGATGGGTCTAAAAACAACCAGCTCTGCAGGCTTTCACTTGCCTAACTCGGCGACTCGATCAACGCCAACTAACTTATCAGCATAACCTGCCGATCGAGCCCTCCCAGGAACCTCCGGGGCTACTGGAGCTACAAGGAGGGGTGTCTCCTAAATAAACTCTACCAGCTGGGCTATCTGTTCCCAAGACTCCTCACTACGCGCGCTAAAAATCTGCACTGGTCTCCGCTCTCTGTTAGCTAAAAGACCTGCCATCAACTCCCTCATGGCTGGAGCACACTCTACTCAAGGAGTCTCACTTTGAGGCAGACTAGCCTCTACCCCCTTCTCTTGGCAACTCATCTGCCAGGGAAAAAGGTGGCCTACGGGTCTAGACAACCCTAGACGTGGTCTCATGATCAACATGAACAGTCCAACTCCTCGGTTGGAAACACCAAACGTCCCTGCTCCTCTAAGTGCAATCAACATACTAGCGATCTACACAAAGCATAAAAGCTAGCCCACGCTGGGGCTCTCACTGCCAAACAAAGGTAACACATGTATACTAGATGCAGTATTGTAAAATAAAACCCTTAGCTTAATGAACTCAGACAAACCTGATGGCCGCAGAGTGCTGATGATCATGGGGGCAACAACCTACAAAGCAGGTTAGTCTACAGAATCTATGACTCTGTGCTTTGATACCAACTGTAAGAACCCGACCCAAAACACGGTCCTAAACCTAGGTTCTCACTCAGCATGCAAGTTAAATACTTCATCAAGCGGTTTAGTGCTCATATTTAAAACCTTTCAAAACATTTAAAAGCGGGGACGCTTAAAACATAAACAACAACCTTCATTTAAGCAAAGCCAAAAAGTAAAACAAGCTTTGGCGGTGTTTATAAAATCATACAATACAATCTAAACAACATTTAAAAACGTCCCCTAGGACTCTGTCCCGCTACATCTTTGAACAAATTATGCAAACAATAAAAGACAGAGTGTCGGCGGCTCCCATGATCAATCGGCTCCTCCGCTAGCCGCCCTCGGTCTTTGTCCCAAGTTACCCGTGGAAAACCACGAGAATAAGGGTGAGTATAAACATACTCGGTAAGAATCTCAACCGGGTACAATACGATACATCAATCATTTGGCACCCTAGTATACATGCAAACAAGCTTACCAACACGGATCATAGCTCAACGAGCTTACAAGGCGAGAATCTGAATCCTCGGAAGTCTCCTACTTTCGGCCTAATGATTGGCTGTAACGGCCCAGTTTTCCATTCCGGTTTCCCAGGTACTCTCGGTTCAGTATTGGGGCAATCGGTTGGGCCGTTAGAGCTTTATAACCTTCGAGGGTATTTTGGTCTTCCTGCTCCCCGGCCAGAGGTTGAGGATTTTTAGGATTTCAGGGTCATTCCGGCCATCGTTGTGACTTGTTGATGTTGAATGCAAAACCCAAGGAGTTTGGGTTAGTTGTTTGGAAGTTTGGTAGCATTTAGGTTAATGGGAAAATTAATTGAAAATTAAATGGTTCCATCGGGATTTGAACCCTTGCCCAAAATGGTGAATTTGGAGTTTTAGAAAAGAGCCTTAATTAAAAAGAAAGAAAAGTTGCTTTAGCCGGGACCCGCAAGAGGAAACCTTGGGAAGGGAATTTAGGTCTCCTAACCTATTTAAAATAGGGAAAAGAAGGAAAATCAAGAAAACCCCTATTTTTTCCCCTCATAGCCGCCACTCTCTCTCTCTCTCTCTCCTAATCGAGCTAAGCACCCTAACCCAGAAAAGAAGGAAAATCAAGAAAACCCCTATTTTTTCCCCTCATAGCCGCCACTCTCTCTCTCTCTCTCTCTCTCTCTCTCTCTCTCTCTCTCTCTCTCTCTAATCAACCCAGCACCACCTAACCACCCGCACCACCACCACCAGCCACCCCACCACATCGCACTGCATCAACCATCGCCTGCCCGCCGCGCACTGCATCAAGATCGCACCACGCCGCTCACCCCTTGCTTCACCCACCGCGCCGCTTGCGCGAACCAGCCCCGCCGTCGCCGCGCCCATCACCGCCGTCGCCGTCCGTCGCGACGCGATCCCGTCGCCCTGCCGCCGCAACGCCCAGCACGCCGCTCGATCGCGCCTCGCTGATCACAAGATCGCCCGCAGCTGACGCTCCGCGCCCCGCCGCCAGACGCGTGCGCCGCCGCTCTCCTCTGCGCGTCCGCTCGCCTTGCCGCGCGCCCGAGCTCAGCGCCCAGCCCAGCGCCAGGCCACCAGCCGCAGCAAAGCCAGCTTCCTTCCCCGCTCTTTGCTGCGAGAGCCGTGTCCTCTCAGCTGGTAATTCTCGAGCCTTTTTCCTTTGATTCTAAGCTGCTGGCTGCTGTATTTTTATTTAGGATGTTTTTTTTAATATGCCTAGGTTGCTCGAGTTCGTTTTAAAGTTCGAGGGTCTTGCTTGACTCGTGTTAGCTTTTTCCACTTATTTCCAGGTAAGGATTTCTTACCGTGGTTGTGTGGACCCTGCGATGCCTTCCTGATTGTGCCTTTTATGCATGTTTACTTTTATGAACATGATTAGTGGATAGGATGACTGACTTGTGATTGCATTCTGCTAGCATGTTTGCTTGTTTGTACATGTTAGTGCCATGCTAGGATTGTTCTTCCAAAGATGCTTGAGATTCCCGCTTTAAGTTCGTAGTAGCATGCTAGGTTATATATGATTGATGATGATTATGTATGTTTAGCCAGGAATCGTTTACTCTATACTCTAGCTAGTGTAGTAGGGTTGTCATCATCTAGAGGCTGAGAGCGGACATAACGTACCTTGTCCCCACCGGTCGGGAGTAGAGCGAAGCATAGCGTACATTGCTTCCCCCCGGCAGCCCGGTGAGGATTAGCTACCTCATTGGCACAAGCCTAGTTTGTAGCTCGCTAGAGCGTAACCACGCCAACGGTGCAAGCCTACCTTGGCCGGTTCTTAGCTTCGTGTTGGTGGTACAGTTGCGCATGCAGATGAGTGCCGAGGGCCTCGCACTCACGTGTTCGGTGACACCGCTTTTGAGTCTTAGGCATGCGTGCACTGCCCGCGTAGTTTGTACTTAGGCCCCCCACATTTACGCCGGTTGCGGCGAATGCGGTGTGCGCGCGCACGCCAGCGTTAGTCGCCGGTTCGGAGAGCTCCCGGGCTAATGTTCATGAGTACACCAATTCCATACGGATTTAGAGCCGACTTGGGTACTCTCCCGATAGTCCAGTTATAAGCGAGGGTAAGAGGCCCTTGAGGACACCCATTGGGATTGACTTTAGAGTTAATCAATTGGTCAAGGGAGGAAGACCCTCGAGGGTGTCGGACATCCTTGGGATCGGTTTTTGAGCTGATCAATTGGCCGAGGGAGAAAGACCCTCGGAGATGTCCCGGGATTGGTTTTGAGAGCCAATCATTAGGCCAGAAGTAGGAGACTTCCGAGGATTCCAGATTTGCCTTGTGAGCTCGTTGAGCTAAGATCCGTGTTGATATTTGTGGCATGTGTACTAGGTTGCTAGATGATTGATTGCATCGTATCGTACCCCGGTCGGGGATTCTTACTGAGTATGTTTGTACTCACCCTTATTTCTGTGGTTTTCCACCAGGTAACTTGGGACAGCACCGAGGCGGCTAGCGGAGGAGAGGGAGAGAGATCATGGATGCCTTGACACTGGCCGTGTCTTATTTTCTTTGCTTTATAATTTCAGCATGTAGTTGGACATTGGTCCGTAAGGAAAACTTATGTTTTGAACTGCTTTTATGTTTTTAAGGAAAGTACTGATCAGTCACTGCTTTTATTTTGAAAGGTTTTGCTTAATGAATGTTACTTTATTTTTAATCTTTTCCGCCCTTATGTTTGAAAGGTTTTGCTATGCTTTCTTAATTGTGCCTTGTATGCTTGTTTACCTTTATGAGCATGTTAGTGGATAGGATAGCTAGTGATTGAATTCTTGCTAGCATGTTTTGCCTTTTTGTACATGTTAGTGCCATGCTAGGTTTGTTCTTCCAAATGCTTGAGATTCCCGCTTTAAGCTCGTAGTATCATGCTAGGCTATGTATGACAGATGTCTTTGTGGATGTTAGCCAGGAATCACGTACTTGGTAGTCTAAGCTAGTATGATAGGGTTTGTCTTCATCTAGAGGCTGAGAGCGGACATAACGTACCTTGTCCCCACCGGTCGGGAGTAGAGCGAAGCATAACGTACCTTCCTTCCCCCGGCAGCCAGTGAGGATTAGCTACCTCATTGGCATAAGCCTAGTTTGTAGCTCGCTAGAGCGGAACCCCGCCAACGGTGCAAGCCTACCTTGGCCGGTTCTTAGCTTCGTGTCGGTGGTACAGTGCCGCATGATGAGTGCCGAGGGCCTCGCACTCATCGTGATCGGTGACACCGCTTTCCGAGTCTTAGGCATGCGTGCACGCCCGCGTAGTTTGCCCCTAGGCCCCCGCATTTACGCCGGTTGCGAGAAGAGCATGCGGTGTGCGCGCGACACGCGTTAGTAGCCGGCCTTCGGAGAGCTCCCGGCTAATGTTCGTGAGTACACCGATTCCTTCTTGTTTAGAGCCGGACTTCGGGTACTCTCCCGATAGTCCAGATTTATAGCGAGGGTAAGAGACCCTTGAGGACACCCATTGGGATTGACTTTAGAGTTAATCAATTGGTCGAGGGAGAAAGACCCTCGAGGGTGTCGGACATCTTGGGATCGGTTTTTGATCTCGATCAATTGGCCAAGGGAGAAAGACCTTGGAGATGTCCTGGGATTGGTTTGAGAGCCAATCATTAGGCCTAAGTAGGAGACTTCCGTGGATTCCGGATTTGCCTTGTGAGCTCATTGAGCTAAGATCCGTGTTGATATTTGTGACATGTGTACTAGGTCGCTAGATGATAGATTGCATCGTATCGCACCCTGGCCGGGGGCTCTTCACGAGTATGTTTATACTCACCCTTATCGTGGCTTCTTCCACAGGTAACTTGGGACAGCACCGAGGTGGCTAGCGGAGAGAGCTGGGAGATCATGGATGCTGCTGACACTCTGTCGTGTCTTATTTTACTGTTTTGGATTTCATCATGTAGTTGGACTTAGATCCGTAAGGAAAACTATGATTTGAACTATTTTATGTTTTAAGGAAAGTACTGATCAGTCACTGTTTTAATTTGAATGGTTCGTTTTTGCCTAATGAATGTTTACTTTGTTTTGATTGTTTTCCCGCTCATGTGTTTGAAAAGTTTTTAATCCGACCCTGACTGGGTCCTTTTATGTTTTAAATTTGCATGCTGAGTAAAGACCTAGATTTAGTTCCATTTTCGGGTTGGGTCTTTACATGGCAAGTCTTTTAGCTATCAGAGAGCGGAGACCCAGGCGCGGACTGTAGCGCGGAGTGAGGAGTCCCGGGCACAGATAGCCTTAGCTGACATAGTTTATTTAGGAGGCCCCCTAGTAGCTCCAGTAGCCCCTGAGGTTTCCGGAAGGGCAGGATCAACAAGTTTATGCTGATGAGTTAGTTAGCATTGATGGAGCCGCCGAGTTTGGCAAGTGGAAGCCTGAGGAGCTTGATGCTTTAGAGAACCTGCTGGTAGCGGCAAGGTGGTTGACCAGGTTCGAGTTTATCATCCGAGTGTTGGGATGATCTGATGTTCAGAGGCCAAGGCTTGCCATTCTTGTGCTGTTTTATACAGCAGTTTGGTGGTGGAAGTCCCCTGATAGAGGCGGACCAGCAAAGTCTCCACCAACCACCCGATCGATTGGCAAGTAGCCAGGTTAGTAGCTTTTGAGGAAGATGCAGAGACATCTTGTCCTCCTGCAAGCCTGCGGTTGTTTTGCAGCCAGTCCCGCTAGTACCCTGTAGCCAGAGAGCGGTGCGAGGTTTGCTTGCCAGGACTTAATCCGTCATGGATTTCAGTTCGCTAGTAGAGTGGAGCACTCTTTTATTTGCATGTCCCTAGTGTGGAGCAAGTTGTTGCCACTAGAGGGTCGGCCTGAGTATTTGTTGAGCATCGAGTGGGATGCAAGAATAGGTCGTGGCATGTCTATTGGACGTGATGTCAGAGAGTAGTCTACTCGAGTGTTGAGACTCTTGTGTTGAGTGCCATTGCCCTGTCACTTGGAGTGTGACCTTCCCTACCCTAAGAGGGGAATTAGGCTCGTATTTGGTTGTTTTGTGTTGTGCAGGATGTAGTGCCTATTGGCACCAAGTTGGAGAGGAGGCCTAGTTTCGGGCCAGTTGGCACTTTTGGTGCAGGTGGTTCCATGCCCGCCCGGAGTATAGCATCCCCACTAGCCTTGTACCCGTTTTTACGAGGTTGCATCTGCTTGGATTGCTTAAGAGATCTAGCTCGGTGGTAGTCAGAGAACTACAAGTGTGAGGTCGTTTGAGGGAAAAGTAGGAGCTTTTCTGGGTCACCGAGAGTTGGGTACAAAGGATGCTGTAGGTTGGTGAGGGCTAGCGCGTCTGAGTTCTCGCGCTTGTATGTGAGCTTGTGAGCCAGCTTGGCAGTAGTGTGTTTCGACTACCCTTGGAATTACCCTAATAAGGGTAGAGTTGGCTTCGAGGATGCGTGTTTGATCCAGTGTTAGAGCCATGAGTTGGATGGTTGAGCGGAGCATTTAGTGGGCACATTGGTATGAGGGATGTCAGCTTGGTGTGGTTATGCTCTTGTAAGAGTGAGTTGACCAATGTAGCTTTTCGTGGTGAGTTGACCCGAGTGGTTTGAACTCTTGTTGCTCCTTTGCTAGTTGTGGCTCTTTTGGGAGGCAAAAGTTGCCTCGTGTGAGAGTACGTGTTGGTTTCGATCTTAAAGAACCAAGTAGGAACTGTACACGCCGGTGTACTTTTGTGTAGCTCGTTCCGTGGTGTATTTTGCAGGAACCACTAGAGGATCGTGTTGAGTAGCAAGTGCTCAGTTCTTAAGGTGTTAGGGCTTTAGTTCTTGGCAAGCGCCCTAACCTTGGTTGTGAGGATACCGTGCCTGCAGCCGTGTTATTGCTTAGGCAAGTTATGCTAGTTGGCCCTTGACCTGGGTAGAGGCATGTAAAGACCCGACCCAAAAGGGGCTCTAAATGGGCCTTTACCCCAATGCATGTAGTGAAAATAAAAGACATTATGAAAAATACATTTCGGATTCCAAGTAAAAACAGAAACATTCAACAACCAAAACATACATTTCTAAAAGCACACTGATCGAGAGATTTATTTAAACCATTAAAACAATCCACAAGTACCAATATGCCGGAATCCATAAAACGTAAGAAAACATCCCGGGGCTCTGTGCCCGCCTACATGCATTCGGGGAAATAACAAAAAGTGAAGAGTCATGATAATTAAAATAAAACAATCGGAGATGACAAAGAGGTTCCATGATCATAGCTCCTCCTTCACCATCCTGCTCTCCCGCTTTATTACCCGTGGAAAACCACGAGAATAAGGGTGAGTAACGAATTACCCAGTAAGAATCCCCAACCGGGTACAATACGATATACATGATCATCTAAAAGAATGTATGCAAGCTATGAGAACAAACACAGAGCGGAGCACATAGCTAAGTCCACACTTGGACCTCGGATGCCATCTCGTGGTCTTAGTCCGGAAAATACCACAACACACTAAACGCACTATACGGGAACAAGTCCCGCCTCGGCTGTCTCACGCCGATCGAAAGGTGCACTGCTCAAGATCCCGAGGAGCTCTCGATCGGCGCTGTAATGAGCGTAAGCGCGCACCGCATGCTACCGCAAACTCGGGGTGCCGGGTCTAGTGGCAAGCCGCCTGTGTTCGATCACCATGCCTAACTAAATCTCTGGATCGGTGTCACCGACATAGGGTGTGAGACTCGACACGTGAACTATGTCACCTGTACCACCGCACTTTGAGGCTAAGGAACCGGTCGTGGTAGGCTTACACCGAGAAGCGGTCCTTGCCCTAACAGTGGCAATCAAGGGCTACGGCCGAACACGCCGAGGACGTGTCGATCGCCGGGACGCGGGCAATGCCAAGTCATCATCCCGACCGTTGGGGCATTTAACACCGCCACCCTCACCCAAGATTGCGGGGCCTACTGGTTGGGATAGCTAATCCTCCTCGGGGTCCAAGGACGGAGAACTGTCTCGAACGTCCTTGCCATAGATGCAAGATACTTTATGCATCGGGCCCTGATGATTCTATCTACCTCAATTCTAAACCTTAACAATAATAACGATTCAATCAATGCACCCAATACGTGCTCATCGGATACAAAGAACCTAGCATGATACTACGAAGCAAGAACAGATATCGAACATGCTAGAATAGAACAACCTAGCATGGGCTAACATGAGAAACAATACAAGAGTTCATGCCATCGAGAATTGAAACAGAGCACCTAGGCTAAACATGCTAGTAAACATACACAGCATACAAAACAACAATCACAAATATACCAAGCAGGTCCACACAACCCCGGTAAGAAATCCTTACCTTGGTCGGAAGACTTTTACACACAAATCCTAAGCCATGAACAATCCCGAGCTAGCGAGCGGAAACCTAGCAAACCAACAATAATCGATTATCTAAAATATCTAAACAACAATAGAACAGCAAAGCTCGGCTCGGGGAACTCACGCGCGCGACGACACGAGCTTGGGGTCACCGCAAGCCGCTCGGCAAGGTCGGGCGCTGCACGCTACCGCACGGCAGGGACACGCTGGCCAGTTGCGCTACCGCACGCACGACGACACGCTACCGCCGCGCTACCGCACGGCAAGCAGGGACACGCGCGCGGCGCGCGCTCGTCGGCGGCGCGCGGCGCCGCGTCTCGGCGAAGGCGCGCGGCGAACGCTCGAGCGAAAGGCGCGCGGCGAGCAGCTTCGGCAAGCGGACACGGCGAGGGCGCAGCGAGCGACGGGCGATCTCGCCTTGGGCGAACGGCGAGGCTGCCGCAGCAACAGTCCGGCGTCGCAGGGCTCGGCTCGACCGATCCGGGCGTGGCGACAGGGCTGGCTCGGCCGATCCGGGCGTCGGCGACAGGCTGGCTCGGCCGATCCGGGCGTCGCGACAGTAGCGGCTCGGCCGATCCGGGCGTCGGCAGTGGCTCTCGCCCGATCCGGGCGTCTTGAGTGGGGCTGGGATGATGGTCGCTCCTCTCATTGGCCGCACAACACACACACACACACAACCCCTTTTTCTTACATTCGCCAACAACACCCAAATGAGAAGATGAAGAAGACGAAGACTTACCCTAATGATGATGATCGAACCCAAGGAGATGCAAGGATGAAGAACTCCGGCAAGGCTATGGAGATGGAGAGCTTGGGCGGCCAAGAGATGTTTTGGAGAAGGAGATGAAATAACCTATTTCTATTTCATTTAACCAAATGCACCAAAACTCCAAAAATCCAAGGTTAACTAAGATGTGATGCAGAAAGAGTAACAAGAGCACCTAATGGCTCATTTGGCACACCTCTCTACAAGCTTCCCAGAGACCGGGTTCAAACCCCACTGCGCAAACAATTTCCTTTATTTTTACTTTTGCAACAAACCTTGCTCAAACCAAACCACAAACCCCTCCAAAAACCTACAAAACCAACCAATAATTTTAGTAGCTGGAAAAGACACAAACGACCATGACGGCCCGACAAATTACCAAATTACCCCTAGGGCATACCGAAGACCGGAAGAAAAACTGGTCGTTACAATATTCCCTCCTTTTTATGACTTTCGTCCTCGAAAGTCCTTAAGACAGCTTATTTCGAGGTAATGCAACCTCATCTCGTCTTCTTCCGCTCCCAAGTGGCCTCCTCGAATCCCGACTCTCCATCAACCTTTACCAAACGAATCTCGCGATTACGCAACGTCTTGGTCTCAAAGGCAAGGATCCTCACCGCTTCTCCTCGAAGTTCAAATCCTCATTCACCGCAAAGGCTCAAGGTCCACAATGTGCGACGGGTCCGGCACATACCGCCTCATCATCGATACATGGGAAAACACTATGCACCGCTGAGCGAGTGAGTGACGGAGGTAGGGCTAACCGGTAAGCAACTCTGCCAATCCTCTCTAGGATCTCAAATGGACCAACAAAACGGGGACTCAACTTCCCACGCTTACCAAACCTCGTAACACCTCGCATCGGAGCAACCTTAAGGAACACATGCCGACCAACCTCAAACTCCAAATCTCGACGCCGAACATCGGCGTAACTCTTCTCGCTCGCTCTGAGTTGTCAACATACGAGCTCTAATCTTCTCGTGACTGCGCCATTGGTCAATCGCTGCAGAAACTCGGGACCCAACACTGCCTATCACCCACCTCTTCCCGAACACGGGGACCGATAACGCTTACCATACAATGCCTCGAATGGAGCCATCTCAATCGCCGATCGTAATAATCGTTGTTATAGGCAAACTCCATCAAGTCTGAATCATCGGTCCCAATCGCTGGGAAATCCAACACACAAGCCCTCAACATATCCTCGAGAATCGATTCACTCTCTCGGTCGACCATCCGTCTGAGGGGTGAAAAGTCATCTTTGAAATCGCACACTCAGTGCCCAAACCCTTCGAGCGCTCTCGAAACGAGAAGTGAACCATGAGTCACGATCGGACACAATCCTCACCGGTACACCATGATAACGGATGATCTCGCTCCAAAAGCAATGCGCCATCGCTCCACTTCCACGTATATAAGTGTCTCTACCGGGAATGAAGTGTGCGCTCTTGATCAAACGGTCGACTATCACCCAAATCCGAGAGAACTTCCTGAGTCCTTGGCAAACCGGATATAAAGTCCATAGAGATCTCTTCCCATTTCCACTGGGGTACACTCGCATTCGCAACAAACTCGGCTGGCCTCTGCTGGGTGCCTTCACTTGCGACAAGTGAGACACCTGACAAACTCTGCCACATCTCTCTTCATCCCCATCCACCGGAAGGTCCGCTTAAGGTCTGATACATCTTGGTACCCCGGGCGCCAAGCAAAGGGGGAATGTGGGCCTCGAGAGCAACTCGCTCGCAAACTCGCAATATCCGGAACACACAACCGCCTCTATAAGTCAACCCACCGTGCTGGGAATACACAAAGTCAAAGTCACCACAAGCACTAACTCATC
Organism: Sicyos edulis; assembly: GCA_036507275.1. Lineage (NCBI taxonomy): Eukaryota > Viridiplantae > Streptophyta > Magnoliopsida > Cucurbitales > Cucurbitaceae > Sicyos > Sicyos edulis. Next base: position 21,758,423 of record CM071847.1, read on the forward strand.
AAACCAATCTCTTAAGTGCGGGGTCACCCAACCGGCCGTCTATAATCCGCCGCCGAATCGACGGTGAATAGTCAATCGAGCTACCACGGCGAACCTCTCCCAACAACATCGCAACCTCGCCCGCTCGAACTCTCTCTCGCAAATCGGCTGAAACTCAACAACGCCGCAGAGTGCGACGTCTTTTCTCGCTCAAAGCATCGGCCACTACATTGGCTTTACCCGGATGGTACAAAATCTCGCAGTCATAATCCTTTACCAACTCTAACCATCTCCTCTCGCTCATATTCAACTCCTTCGTAAACAGATACTTGAGGCTCGGTGATCGGTAAACATCCAAATCCGCTCACCATACGGTAATGCCTCCAAATCTTCATTGCAAACACCATCGCCGCTAACTCCATATCATGAGTCGGGTAGTTCTGCTCATACGGCTTCAAATGACGACGGAAGCATAGGCAATGACCTTCCCGTCTTTGCATCAACACACAACCTAATCCAAACTTGGAAGCATCATCAGAGACCACGAAACCACTCTGTCCTCTCCGGATCGCCAACAGTCTTGCCAAGTCAAACTACGCTTGAGCCTCGCAAAGCTCTCATCACACTGCTTTGTCCCAAACAAACTCGACACCCTTCCTCGTCCAGGACGAGTGAGGGGAGGCTAAAGCGAAAAGTTCTTGACGAACCGACGGTAGTAACTCCGCCAAACCCAGAAAGTCGCGAATCTCGGCAGAATCGAAGTCGGCTTGGCCCATGAACTCACGGCCTCAATCTTCGCGGGGTCCACGGCTATACCATCTCTCGAAACCACGTGGCCTAGGAAGGCCACCGCTCCAACCAAATCACATTTGGAAAACTTCGCATAAAGCCGGTTTTCCCTCAAAGCCGCCAATACTCGTCTCAAATGCTCTGCATGGTCTTCTTTAGACCTCGAATAAATCGAATATCGCCAATGAACACGATGACGGCCGTCCAAAAATGATTTGAACACCCTATCCATCATGTCCATGAACGCGGTACCGGGCATTGGTCAATCCAAACGACATAACCACAAACTCATAGTGACCATATCCGGACTCGAAAGCCGCTCTTAGGAATGTCGGCATCCCCGATCCGCAATCGATGGTAACCGGATCTCGATCTCTATCTTGGAGAACACGAAGCTCCTCAAGGCGATCGAACAAATCATCGATACGGGGCAACGGATACTTATTCTTCACTCGTCACCTTATTAAGCTCGCGGTAATCAATACATAAGCGCATAGAACCATCCTTCTTTTTCACAAATGAGAATCGTGCTCCCACGGGGACACACTTGGACGGATGAACCCTCGGTCTAACATCTCCCGCAAATCGAATCTTGATTCCTTTAACTCACTGGCGCCATGCGATCACGGAGCCTTCGAGATAGGGAGGGTCCTGCCTCGAGCTCAATATTGAAGTCAACCTCTCTTTTGGGGCAACCCCAGTAACTCCTCGAAACACATCCGCGAACTCTTGCACGACCGGCACTGATCGACAGATAACGAGGGGCGGCTCTTCCTGCACAACTTGGCTAGATAGCCCCAAGCTCCATGAGCTAGCAAACGACGAGCTTTCACGGTGACACCATCGGCGGGCAAACTCCACCTGGACTCCACGAAACTTAAAGGGCCGGCGACTGGCGGCTCAACACTACTTCTTTCCGGTGGCGATCAACGCGTGGTTAGCGACTAACCACTCCATACCAAGAATCACATCAAAACCGCTCATAGGCGTAACTATGAGCGTAGCCACAAGCAACTCTCCTGATATCTCGATCCGGCCATCCTTAATCTTATCTCTAGCCAACATACTAACTCCCGAAGGAGTTGCAACAGATAACTCAAAACCTAGAGGCTCTAGTCTTAACTTAGCATGCTCAAAAAAACAACACGGATACAAATGAATGCGTGGAACCGAGAATCAAACAAGACAAATGCGCAGATGATCTAAAACAAGAAGCGTACACGCCATCTGCGCGCATCCGTGCGCTCGGCCTCTCTGACGGGTCGTAGCAAACACTCGACCCTATGCTGCTATTGGCCGAGCCGCCATAGCCGGTGATCACAAAAACGGGCCATGTGCCCCTCTCTACCACAACGGTAGCACAATCTAGGTCCAGCCGACAAGCTCGGCGTGGACTTTCCCACAAGTAGCACAAGCGGAAATCGCTCGGGTCCTCCTCTATTTGCCGGGCTGAAACGGACCGAGCTCTCCGCCGGTCTCGCTTCAAATCGCCCTTGGCGGGCGCCGCCGCCTCCCGAAAGTCAAACTTCCTCTTACGCCCCACAGTGCTGGGACAGGGGCCAACAGAGCGGCAACAACCCGCTCAAAGCAGATACTTCCCATTATAGATCGTGGCTAATGGACAGCCCCTAGCATAAGTGTCGGGGGCCTGAGCCACGACATCTCGGGAAACACCTCGCCTCAATCCGGATATGAACTTCCGAATCTTCACTCCGGGTGGCAATCAATCGAGGAGCAAAATATCCATACTCTCGAGAACTTGCGCTCATATTCCTCAATGGAATCGTAACCACGCTTGTGTTCCGGAAGAGCTCCACCATCTTCTCCCGAGCCTCATCACCGATGAACTTTACCTTGAACTCGGCCTTGAAGAACTCCCAAGTAGCGGGTGGAGACCCAGGTGGTCTCTCGCTCAAGGTGGACTCCCACCACCATCTCGCCCAGTGCCTCCTAGCACATGAGCCGCACATCTCGGCCTCTGAATATCGGGGCACACCATGATCGTGAAGGTGTACTCCAAATGGGCAATCCACTGGCCGCCGCTAACGCATCACCGGTGGCATCAAACTTCTCGGGCTTCCACTTCACAAAATCCTTCACCACCTACCCAATTCCTCGGCACCCTCGCCATATCCGCCTCTGCAGGGCTACTTGCTCTGTGGAGCCGGAGGTGCTCTTGAGCTCACAACCAATCGAGTCACCGCTCGATCTAAGCTCGGGACTCTTCCATTGCGGCGCCAACAAGGCACAGGTCTCGCCCTCTGGTCACTCAACATGCCGACCATAAAAGCCCTCATAGACTCAAAGAAAACTCTGCTCCAGGAGCGCCTCACGGCGCTTCGATCGCCTCAACGCCCGCTCTAGGCGTAACAGAGGAGCCGCCGGTGGAATGCCATCGATGTCGCTTTGGGACGATGTCCTCGCAGATGTCGATCCGATCCCGATACCTCGACTGCGCTCTCGAACCTCCTCTCCATGCGGGTGGTAGCATGTCAAGCGATCTACATCCAAACCAACAACGAATCAAAACCTGCTCACACCATTCCACAACACCAAACAAGGCATACACTAGATGATAGGTATTGTAAATTCTTAACCCTTTTCCTTTCTAAAACAATAAATCTAGGCGTACTGATGACCGCTTGAGTCTCGATGATCATGGAAAACGACCTACAACAAAAGGTCAGTCTACGAAATCTATGACTCGAGCTCGATACCAATCAAAGACCCACCTGGCCCAAAGGGGGCTCTAAATGGGCCTTTACCCCAATGCATGTAGTGAAAATAAAAGACATTATGAAAAATACATTTGATTCCAAGTAAAAATGTAAACATTCAACAACCAAAACATACATTTCTAAAAGCACACTGATCGTAGATTTATTTAAACCATTAAAACAATCCACAAGTACCAATATGCTTTGGAATCCATAAAACGTAAGAAAACATCCCGGGGCTCTGTGCCTGCCTACATGCATTCGGGGAAATAACAAAAAGTGAAGAGTCATGATAATTAAAATAAAACAATCGAGAGATGACAAAGAGTTCCATGATCATAGCTCCTCCTTCACCATCCTGTCTCCCGCTTGATTGATTACTGGAAAACCACGTAATAAGGGTGAGTAACGAATTACCCAGTAAGAATCCCCAACCGGGTACAATACGATATACATGATCATCTAGAAGAATGTATGCAAGCTATGAGAACAAACACAGAGCGGAGCACATAGCTAAGTCCACACTTGGACCTCGGATGCCATCTCGTGGTCTTAGTCCGGAAAATACCACAACACACTAAACGCACTATACGGGAACAAGTCCCGCCTCGGCTGTCTCTCATCGATCACGAAAAGGTGCACTCGCTCAAGATCCCGAGGAGCTCTCCGATCGTGGCGCCAGAATGAGCGTAAGCGCGCACCGCATGCTCTCGCAAACTCGGGGTGCGGGTCTAGTGGCAAGCCGCCTGTGTTCATCCACCATGCCTAACTAAATCTCCGGATCGGTGTCACTAACATAGGGTGTGTGAGACTCGACACGTGAACTATGTCGACTGTACCACCGCACTTTGAGGCTAAGGAACCGGTCGTGGTAGGCTTACACCGAAGCGGTCCTTGCCCTAACAGTGGCAATCAAGGGCTACGGCCGAACACGCCGAGGACGTGTCGATCGCCGGGGCGAGGCAATGCCAAGTCATCATCCCGACCGTTGGGGCATTTAACGATCCGCCACCCTCACCCAAGATTGCGGGGCCTACCGGTTGGGATAGCTAATCCCTCACGGGGTCCAAGGACGGAGAACGTCTCGAACGTCCTTGCCATAGATGCAAGATACTTTATGCATCGGGCCCGGATGATTCTATCTACCTCAATTCTAAACCTTAACAATAATAACGATTCAATCAATGCGGTCCAATACGTGCTCATCGGATACAAAGAACCTAGCATGATACTACGAAGCAAGAACAGATATCGAACATGCTAGAATAGAACAACCTAGCATGGGCTAACATGAGAAACAATACAAGAGTTCATGCCATCGAGAATTGAACAGAGCACCTAGGCTAAACATGCTAGTAAACATACACAGCATACAAAACAACAATCACAAATATACACAGGTCCACACAACCCCTAAGAAGAAATCCTTACCTTGGTCGGAAGACTTTTACACACAAATCCTAAGTCATGGAACAATCCCGAGCTAGCGGCGGGAACCTAGCAAACCAACAATAATCGGTATCTAAAATATCTAAACAACAATAGAACAGCAAGCTCGGCTCGGAACTCACGCGGCGACGACGACGACACTGAAGCTTGGGGTCAGCAAAGCCGCTCGGCAAGTTGAGTGGGCGCTGGCCGCTGCTACCGGCACGGCAGTGGACACGCTGGTTCTTGCGCTACTGCACCGGCACGGACGACATCGCGCCAGCTGCGCGCTACCGCACGCAGCAGCGAGGACACTGTGCTGGCGAGTCTGGACGAAAGGCGCGCGCCGCTGGCGCGTCTGTCGGCGCGCGCGAACGTCGTCGAGCGGCGGCGCGCGCGGCGAGCGGCTCGCAAGCGCGACACGGCGAGGGCGCGTCGAGCGATCGGGCGATCTTCTTTACTGGGCGAACGGCGAGGCCTGCTGCGAAACAGTCCGGGCGTCTGGCAGGTAGCTCGACCGATCTGGCGTCGCGACAGTGGCGGCTCGGCCGATCTGAGGCGTCGGGCGAGGTGCTGGCTCGGCCGATCTGGGCGTCGCGACGGGCTGGCTCGGCCGATCTGGCGTCGCGGCAGTGGCTGCTCGGCCGATCTGGGCGTCTGGTGGGGCCGGGATGATGGTTGCTCTCTCTCATTGGGGCCGCACAACACACACACACACACACACCCTTTTTCTTACATTCGGCCAACAACACCCAAATGAGAAGATGAAGAAGACGAAGACTTACCGGAATGATGATGATCGAACCCAAGGAGATGCAAGGATGAAGAACTCGGCAAGGCTATGGAGATGGAGAGCTTGGGCGGCCAAGAGATGTTTTGGAGAAGGAGATGAAATAACCTATTTCTATTTCATTTAACCAAATGCACCAAAACTCCAAAAATCCAAGGTTAACTAAGATGTGATGCAGAAAGAGTAACAAGAGCACCTAATGGCTCATTTGGCACACCTCTCTACAAGCTTCCCAGAGACCCGGGTTCAAACCCCACTGCAAAGACAATTTCCTTTATTTTTACTTTTGCAACAAACCTTGCTCAAACCAAACCACAAACCCCTCCAAAAACCTACAAAAACCAACCAATAATTTTAGTAGCTGGAAAAGACACAAACGACCATGACGGCCCGACCAAATTACCAAATTACCCCTAGGGCATACCTGGAAGACCGGGAAGAAAAACCTGGGTCGTTACAAGGCATTTCTTGTTGATCGATTGTTGGAGTTCAGTTGGAACTGAACAAGGGCGATGGTGGCATGTTCGCGTAGTTGCTGGCCGTCATGGCTAAGAGAGTGTCGTTCGGACCTTTACCCTGGGTAGATGCTACGTTGTGGCTGATGCTTTGAGCAAGAGGGAGATTGGGTCTTCCGGTGGTTCCCCACTCAGGTGGATAGCAGACTCGCCGACAGGGCCAGTCTAGGGGTCGGGATCAGCGCCGACCGCAGGTCAGAGCTCTGGATCGTCAGCAAGGCGGGGTCAGGCAGCAGGCTCATTGCATCAAGTGTGGTAAGGCGCATTCTGGATTTTGTGGAGCAACGCCCCATGCTCGCTTCAGGTGTGGCAAGGAAGAGCTTTTGGCTAGCATAGTTGAGATGCTGAAGGGAGTTGTGCTAGTGTAGCCAGATGTCTGTTAGACCGTTTGTCGACAGTATGAGTTGGAGGGTGATCGGAGGAACCCTAAGTTGTGGAGAGCCTCACCAGAGCTCGGTCAGACCCAGGCAGTGTTCCTCGGTTGAGTTGTTGGATGCTTGTAGACGGTTGACAAGCTAGAGTTGTTCTTAGAACCTCCGCGTTGGTTTTTAGAATTCTTAGCAAGGTGGTGCTTGGCGTTGGCCAAGGTTTGGTTCTTTTGCTGTTTTCTAGGGCTAGCTTGGTTCGACCAAGCTGGCGTCGCCCTGAGGATTTGTTCCTAGTCAGGTAGTTTTGGGAGTTGGCCTCCCCCTCAGCGGTTGAGTAAGTACCGCTAGTGCTTAGTTGGTGGTTCAAGCGATTGAGGAATCCTTGGATGTTTCTTCCGAGAAGAGTTGGTGGTTGTTACCGTTGAGTTTGAGTAAGACAGCGAGCGTGTGTGAAATAAGCTGTCCTTCGGAAGTCCGTGTAAAGACCCGACCCAAAAGGGGCTCTAAATGGGCCTTTACCCCAATGCATGTAGTGAAAATAAAAGACATTATGAAAAATACATTTCGGATTCCAAGTAAAAACAGAAACATTCAACAACCAAAACATACATTTCTAAAAGCACACTGATCGAGAGATTTATTTAAACCATTAAAACAATCCACAAGTACCAATATCTTGGAATCCATAAAACGTAAGAAAACATCCCGGGGCTCTGTGTCCGTCTACATGCATTCAGGGAAATAACAAAAAGTGAAGAGTCATGATAATTAAAATAAAACAATCGGAGATGACAAGCAGGTTCCATGATCATAGCTCCTCCTTCACCATCCTGTCTCCCGCCTTGATTACCCGTGGAAAACCACGAGAATAAGGGTGAGTAACGAATTACCCAGTAAGAATCCCCAACCGGGGTACAATACGATATACATGATCATCTAGAAGAATGTATGCAAGCTATGAGAACAAACACGGAGCGGAGCACATAGCTAAGTCCACACTTGGACCTCGGATGCCATCTCGTGGTCTTAGTCCGGAAAATACCACAACACACTAAACGCACTATACGGGAACAAGTCCCGGCCTCGGCTGCTCTCATCGTCGATACGAAAGGTGCAATCGCTCAAGATCCCGAGGAGCTCTCCGATCGGCGCCAGAATGAGCGTAAGCGCACCGCGCATGCTCACCGCAAACTCGGGGTGTGCCGGGTCTAGTGGCAAGCTGCCCCAGTTCATCACCATGCCTAACTAAATCTCTCCGATCGGTGTCACCGACATAGGGGTGTGAGACACGACACGTGAACTATGTCACTGTACCACCGCACTGAGGCTAAGGAACCGGTCGTGGTAGGCTTACACCGAGAAGCGGTCCTTGCCCTAACAGTGGCAATCAAGGGCTACGGCCGAACACGCCGAGGACGTGTCGATCGCCGGGGGCGAGGCAATGCCAAGTCATCATCCCGACCGCTGGGGCATTTAACGATCTGCCACCCTCACCCAAGATTGCGGGGCCTACCGGTTGGGATAGCTAATCCCTCACGGGGTCCAAGGATCTGAAACTGCGTCTCGAACGTCCTTGCCATAGATGCAAGATACTTTATGCATCGGGCCCTGATGATTCTATCTACCTCAATTCTAAACCTTAACAATAATAACGATTCAATCAATGCGGTCCAATACGTGCTCATCGGATACAAAGAACCTAGCATGATACTACGAAGCAAGAATGGATATCGAACATGCTAGAATAGAACAACCTAGCATGGGCTAACATGAGAAACAATACAAGAGTTCATGCCATCGAGAATTGAGCGAGCACCTAGGCTAAACATGCTAGTAAACATACACAGCATACAAAACAACAATCACAAATATACCGCGAGGTCCACACAACCCCTGTAAGAAATCCTTACCTTGGTGGAAGACTTTTACACACAAATCCTAAGTCATGGAACAATCCCGAGCTAGCGAGCGGGAACCTAGCAAACCAACAATAATCGTGATCTAAAATATCTAAACAACAATAGAACAACAAGCTCGGCTCGGGGAACTCACGCGCGCGACGACACGAGCTTGGGGCTCTCAGCAACAAGCCGGCTCGGCAAGGTGGGCGCCGGCTGCGCTACCGCACAGCGAGGACACGCGGCTGGTTGCGCGCTGCGCGCACTAGACGCACACGGACACGCTACCGCGCTGCTACCGCGCACAACAGCGAGGACACGCGCGCGCTGAGCGTCTCGACGGCGCGCGCGCGCCGGCGTCTGGCGGCGGCGCGCGCGGCGAACGCTCTGAGCGGCGCGCGCGGGCGAGCGCAGCTTCGGCAAGCGGACACGGCGAGGGCGTCGCGAGCGATCGGGCGATCTGCTTCTGGGCGAACGGCGCGAGGCTGCTGCCGAAACAGTCCGGGGCGTCGGCAGGCCGGCTCGACCGACCGGGGCGTCGCGACGAGGCTGGCTCGGCCGATCCGGGCGTCGCGACGTATCTGGCTCGGCCGATCCGGGCGTCGCGACGGTGCTCGGCCGATCCGGGCGTCGCGACAGGCGGCTCGGCCGATCTGAGCGTGCAGTGAGTGGTGGGGATGATGGTCGCTCCTCTCCGGGCCGCACAACACACACACACACACAACCCTTTTTCTTACATTCGCCAACAACACCCAAATGAGAAGATGAAGAAGACGAAGACTTACCCGGAATGATGATGATCGAACCCAAGGAGATGCAAGGATGAAGAACTCGGCAAGGCTATGGAGATGGAGAGCTTGGGCGGCCAAGAGATGTTTTGGAGAAGGAGATGAAATAACCTATTTCTATTTCATTTAACCAAATGCACCAAAACTCCAAAAATCCAAGGTTAACTAAGATGTGATGCAGAAAGAGTAACAAGAGCACCTAATGGCTCATTTGGCACACCTCTCTACAAGCTTCCCAGAGACCCCGGTTCAAACCCATTGCAAAGACAATTTCCTTTATTTTTACTTTTGCAACAAACCTTGCTCAAACCAAACCACAAACCCCTCCAAAAACCTACAAAAACCAACCAATAATTTTAGTAGCTGGAAAAGACACAAACGACCATGACGGCCCGACCAAATTACCAAATTACCCCTAGGGCATACCTGGAAGACCGGGAAGAAAAACCTGGGTCGTTACAATATTCCCTCCTTTTTATGACTTTCGTCCTCGAAAGTCCTTAAGACAGAAACAGCTCAGGGTAATGCAACCTCATCTCGTCTTCCCGCTCCCAAGTGGCCTCCTCAGAATCCCGACTCCTCCACTGAACCTTTACCAAACGAATCTCGCGATTACGCAACGTCTTGGTCTCAAAGGCAAGGATCCTCACCGCTTCTCCTCGAAGTTCAAATCCTCATTCAGCTGCAAAGGCTCAAAGTCCACAATGTGCGACGGGTCCGGCACATACTGCCTCAACATCGATACATGGAAAACACTATGCACTGCTGATAGTGACGGAGGTAGGGCTAACCGGTAAGCAACTCTGCCAATCCTCTCTAGGATCTCAAATGGACCAACAAAACGGGGACTCAACTTCCCACGCTTACCAAACCTCAGAACACCTCGCATCGGAGCAACCTTAAGGAACACATGCCGACCAACCTCAAACTCCAAATCTCGACGCCGAACATCGGCGTAACTCTTCTGCTCTGCTCTTTGTCAACATACGAGCTCTAATCTTCTCGCACTGCGCCATTGGTCAATCTGCAGTAACTCTCGGACCCAACACTGCCTATCACCCACCTCTTCCCGTAACACAGGGGACCGATAACGCTTACCATACAATGCCTCGAATGGAGCCATCCGAATCGCCGATCGTAATCGTTGTTATAGGCAAACTCCATCAAGTATCTGAATCATCGGTCCCAATCGCACTCGGAAATCCAACACACAAGCCCTCAACATATCCTCGAGAATCGATTCACTCTCTCGGTCGACCATCCGTCTGAGGGTGAAAAGTCAGGTTTTGAAATCGCACTCTGTGCCCAAACCCTTCCGAGCGCTCTCCGAAACGAGAAGTGAACCATGAGTCACGATCGGACACAATCCTCACCGGTACACCATGATAACGGATGATCTGCTCCAAAAGCAGTGCGCCCACTGCTCCACGGTATAAGTGTCTCTACCGGAATGAAGTGTGCGCTCTTGGTCAAACGGTCGACTATCACCCAAATCTGAGAGAACTTCCTCGAGTCCTTGGCAAACCAGATATAAAGTCCATAGAGATCTCTTCCCATTTCCACTGGGTACACTCTCGGTGGGTGCAACAAACCTCTGCTGGCCTCTGCTGCTGGTGCCTTCACTTGCGACAAGTGAGACACCGGTGACAAACTCTGCCACATCTCTCTTCATCCCCATCCACCGAAAGGTCCGCTAAGGTCTCGATACATCTTGGTACCCCGGGTGCCAAGCAAAAGGGAACTGTGGGCCTCTGAGAGCAACTCTGCTCGCAAACTCGCAATATCCGGAACACACAACCGGCCTCTATAAGTCAACCCACCGTGCTGGGAATACACAAAGTCAAAGTCACCGTCGGCACTAACTCACAACCAATCTCTTAAGTGCGGGGTCACCCAACTGGCTGTCTATAATCCATTTGCCCGAATCGGCCAATTGAGCAGTCAATCGAGCTACTCGGCGGTAACCTCTCCCAACAACATCGCAACCTCGCCCGCTCGAACTCTCTCTCGCAAACTGGTGAAACTCAACAACGCCAGCGAGAGTGCGACGTCTTTCGCTCAAAGCATCGGCCACTACATTGGCTTTACCCGATGGTACAAAATCTCGCAGTCATAATCCTTTACCAACTCTAACCATCTCCTCTCGCCTCATATTCAACTCCTTCGAGTAAACAGATACTTGAGGCTCGTGGTGATCGGTAAACATCTGAATCCGCTCACCATACGGTAATGCCTCCAAATCTTGATTAAAACACCACTGCTGCGCCAACTCCATATCATGAGTCGGGTAGTTACTCGCTCATACGGCCACCGACGGGAAGCATAGGCAATGACCTTCCCGTCTTTGCATCAACACACAACCTAATCCAAACTTGGAAGCATCACTTTGTAGACCACGAAACCACCTGTCCCCTCCGGATCGCCAACACTCTGCCGAAGTCAAACTACGCTTGAGCTCGCAAAGCTCTCATCACACTCTTTGTCCCCCAACAAACTCGACACCCTTCCTCGTCGGGACGAGTGAGGGGTGAGGCTAAAGCGAAAAGTTCTTGACGAACCGACGGTAGTAACTCCTTAAAACCCGAAAAGTCTGCGAATCTCGGCAAGCTCGAAGTCGGCTTGGCCCATGAACTCACGGCCTCAATCTTCGCGGGGTCCACGGCTATACCATCTCTCGAAACCACGTGGCCTAGGAAGGCCACCGCTCCAACCAGAAATCACATTTGGAAAACTTCGCATAAAGCTGGTTTTCCCTCAAAGCCGCCAATACTCGTCTCAAATGCTCTGCATGGTCTTCTTTAGACCTCGAATAAATCGAATATCGTCAATGAACACGATGACGAAGCCGTCCAAAAATGATTTGAACACCCTATCCATCATGTCCATGAACGCGGCCGGGCATTGGTCAATCCAAACGACATAACCACAAACTCATAGTGACCATATCCGGACTCAAAGTCGTCTTAGGAATGTCGGCATCCCCGATCCGCAATCGATGGTAACCGGATCTCGAGATCTATCTTGGAGAACACGAGCTCTCCACAAGGTGATCGAACAAATCATCGATACGGGGCAACGGATACTTATTCTTCATCACACCTTATTAAGCTCGCGGTAATCAATACATAAGCGCATAGAACCATCCTTCTTTTCACAAATGCAATCGGTGCTCCCCACGGGGACACACTTGGACGGATGAACCCTCGGTCTAACATCTCCTGCAATCCCGAATCTTCGGTTCCTTTAACTCACGTGGCGCCATGCGATACGGAGCCTTCGAGATAGGGAGGGTCCTCGGCTCGAGCTCAATATTGAAGTCAACCTCTCTCTTTGGGGCAACCCCAGTAACTCCTCGTGAAACACATCCGCGAACTCTTGCACGACCGGCACTGATCGACAGACAACGAGGGCGGCTCTTCCCCAGACAACTTGGCTAGATAGCCCCAAGCTCCATGAGCTAGCAAACGACGAGCTTTCACAGTGACACCATCGGCGGGCAAACTCCACCTGGACTCCACGAAACTTAAAAGTAAAGGCACGACACGGCGGCCCAACACTACTTCTTTCCGGTGGCGGTCAATCAACGCGTGGTTAGCAACTAACCACTCCATACCAAGAATCACATCAAAACCGCTCATAGGCGGAACTATGAGCGTAGCCACAAGCAACTCTCCTGGATATCTCGATCCGGCCATCCTTAATCTTATCTCTAGCCAACATACTAACTCCCGAAGGAGTTGCAACAGATAACTCAAAACCTAGAGGCTCTAGTCTTAACTTAGCATGCTCAAAGAAACAACACGATACAAATGAATGCGTGGAACCAGAATCAAACAAGACAAATGCGCAGTGATCTAAAACAAGAAGCGTGCACGCCATCAGCTGCGGCATCCGTGACGCTCGGCCTCTGACGGGTCGTAGCAAACACTCGACCTAACGCTGCTGCCGCTGGGCCGAGCCGCCATAGTGGCTGATCACAAAAACGGGCCATGTGCCCCTCTCTACCACAACGGTAGCACAATCTAGGTCGGTGACAAGCTCGGCGTGGACTTTCCCACAAAGTAGCACAAGCGGAAATCGCCTGGGTCCTCCTCGCTGTCTGGGAAACGACTGAGCTATCCGCCGTCTCTGCTTCGAATCGCCCTTGGCGGCGCGCGGCGCCTCCCGAAAGTCAAACTTCCTCTTACGCCCCACAGTGCGCTGGGACAGGACGACTGAACAGAGCGGCAACAACCCGCCAAGCGGGATACTTCCCATTATAGATCGTGGCTAATCGGGCAGCCCCTAGCATAAGTGTCGTGGGCCCGAGCCACGACATCTCGGGAAACACCCTGCCTCAATCCGGATATGAACTTCCGAATCTTCACTCCGGGGTGGCAATCAATCGAGGAGCAAAATATCCATACTCACGAGAACTTGCGCTCATATTCCTCAATGGAATCGAACCACCGCCTTCAGTTCTGGAAGAGCTCCACCATCTTCTCCCGAGCCTCATCACCGATGAACTTTACCTTGAACTCACGGCCTTGAAGAACTCCCAAGTAGCGGGTGGAGACCCACCGGTCTCTCGCTCAAGGTGGACTCCCACCACCATCTCATTGTGCCTCCTAGCACATGAGCCGCACATCTCGGCCTCTCGAATATCGGGGCACACCATGATCGAAAGGTGTACTTCAAAGGGCAATCCACACAGCCGCCGCTAACGCATCACCGGTGGCATCAAACTTCTCGAGCTTCCACTTCACAAAATCCTTCACCACCTACCCAATTCCTCGGCACCCTCTCGCCATATCGCCTCTGGGGCTACTTGCTCCTGTGGAGCCGGAGGTGCTACTGAGCTCTCTTGAACCAATCGAGTCACCGCTCGACCGGGCTCGGGACTCTTCCCGCTGCTTGCGCCAACAAGGCACGGTCTCTCGCCTCGGTCACTCAACATGCCGACCATAAAAGCCCTCATAGACTCGGCAAACTCTGCTCCGGGAGCGCCTCTCCACGGCCTTCGATCGCCTCAACGCCCGCTCTAGGCGTAACGGAGGAGCTGCTGGTGGAATGCCATCGATGTCGGCTTGGGACGATGTCCTGCGATGTCGATCCGATCCTCGATACCTCGACACGCTCTCGAACCTCCTCTCCCGATGCGACGGTGATCGCAGCATGTTTGGCGATCTACATCCAAACCAACAACGAATCAAAACTCGCTCTGTCACCATTCCACAACACCAAACAAGGCATACACTAGATGATAGGTATTGTAAATTCTTAACCCTTTTCCTTTCTAAAACAATAAATCTAGGCGTACTGATGACCGCCAGAGTCTTGATGATCATGGAAAACGACCTACAACAAAAGGTCGGTCCTGACGAATCTATGACTCGAGCTCGATACCAATCAGAAGACCAGACCCAAAGGGGCTCTAAATGGGCCTTTACCCCAATGCATGTAGTGAAAATAAAAGACATTATGAAAAATACATTTCGGATTCCAAGTAAAAACAGAAACATTCAACAACCAAAACATACATTTCTAAAAGCACACTCATCGATCGAGATTTATTTAAACCATTAAAACAATCCACAAGTACCAATATGCTGGAATCCATAAAACGTAAGAAAACATCCACGGGGCTCTGTGCTGCCTACATGCATTCGGGGAAATAACAAAAAGTGAAGAGTCATGATAATTAAAATAAAACAATCGGAGATGACAAAGCAGAGTTCCATGATCATAGCTCCTCCTTCACCATCCTGTCTCCGCCTTGATTACAGTGGAAAACCACGTAATAAGGGTGAGTAACGAATTACCCAAGAAGAATCCCCAACCGGGGTACAATACGATATACATGATCATCTAGAAGAATGTATGCAAGCTATGAGAACAAACACAGAGCGGAGCACATAGCTAAGTCCACACTTGGACCTCGGATGCCATCTCGTGGTCTTAGTCCGGAAAATACCACAACACACTAAACGCACTATACGGGAACAAGTCCCGGCCTCGGCTGTCTCTCGCCGATCACGAAAGGTGCACTCGGCTCAAGATCCCGAGGAGCTCTCGATCGGCGCCAGTAATGAGCGTAAGCGCGCACCGCATGCTCACGCAAACTCGGGGGTGCCGGGTCTAGTGGCAAAGCCGCCCGTGTTCGATCCACCATGCCTAACTAAATCTCCGGATCGGTGTCACCGACATAGGGTGTGAGACACGACACGTGAACTATGTCACAGACTGTACCGCACTTTGAGAGGCTAAGGAACCGGTCGTGGTAGGCTTACACCAGAAAGCGGTCCTTGCCCTAACAGTGGCAATCAAGGGCTACGGCCGAACACGCCGAGGACGTGTCGATCGCCGGGGCGAGGCAATGCCAAGTCATCATCCCGACCGTTGGGGCATTTAACGATCGCCCACCCTCACCCAAGATTGCGGGGGCCTACCGGTTGGGATAGCTAATCCCTCACGGGGTCCAAGGACGGAGAAGCTGTCTCTCGACGTCCTTGCCATAGATGCAAGATACTTTATGCATCGGGCCCGGATGATTCTATCTACCTCAATTCTAAACCTTAACAATAATAACGATTCAATCAATGCGACCAATACGTGCTCATCGGATACAAAGAACCTAGCATGATACTACGAAGCAAGAACAGATATCGAACATGCTAGAATAGAACAACCTAGCATGGGCTAACATGAGAAACAATACAAGAGTTCATGCCATCAGAATTCGAATGTGAGCACCTAGGCTAAACATGCTAGTAAACATACACAGCATACAAAACAACAATCACAAATATACCGCAGGGTCCACACAACCCCTGGTAAGAAATCCTTACCTTGGTCGGAAGACTTTTACACACAAATCCTAAGTCTGCGAACAATCCCGAGCTAGCGAGCGGGAACCTAGCAAACCAACAATAATCGATTATCTAAAATATCTAAACAACAATAGAAACAAAGCTCGGCTCTCGGGAACTCACGCGCGCGCGACGACCACGAGCTTGGGGTCAGCGGCAAGCTCGCTCGGCAAGGTGGGCGCCGGCTGCGCGCGCCGCACGGCGAGGACACGCTGCCCAGTTGCTTGCTACCGCACGCACACGGACACGCGCTATTGCGCTGCGCGCACGCACGGCAGCAGGACACACGCGCGCTGCGGCGAGCGTCTGGGCGAAGCGGCGCGCGGCGGCGCCAAGCGTCTGGGCGGCCGCGCGCGCGAACGTCTCGAGCGGCGGCGCGCGGCGAGCAGCTTCGGCAAGCGGACACGGCGAGGGCGTGCGAGCGATCGGGCGATCTTCTTTGGGCGAACGGCGAGGCTCGCTGCGAGCAAGTGTCCGGCGTCTGCGCAGGGGCGCTCGACCGATCTGGGCGTCGCGACAGTGGCTGCTTCGGCCGATCTGGGCGTCGGCGACGGTGGCTGGCTCGGCCGATCCGGCGTCGCGACAGCTGCTCGGCCGATCTGGGCGTCGACGAGGCTGCTCGGCCGATCCGGGCGTCTGGTGGGTGGGGATGATGGTTTGCTCCTCTCGGTGTCCGCACAACACACACACACACACAACCTTTTTCTTACATTCGGCCAACAACACCCAAATGAGAAGATGAAGAAGACGAAGACTTACCCGAATGATGATGATCGAACCCAAGGAGATGCAAGGATGAAGAACTCGGCAAGGCTATGGAGATGGAGAGCTTGGGCGGCCAAGAGATGTTTTGGAGAAGGAGATGAAATAACCTATTTCTATTTCATTTAACCAAATGCACCAAAACTCCAAAAATCCAAGGTTAACTAAGATGTGATGCGAAAGAGTAACAAGAGCACCTAATGGCTCATTTGGCACACCTCTCTACAAGCTTCCCAGAGACCCGGGTTCAAACCCCTACTGCAAAGACAATTTCCTTTATTTTTACTTTTGCAACAAACCTTGCTCAAACCAAACCACAAACCCCTCCAAAAACCTACAAAAACCAACCAATAATTTTAGTAGCTGGAAAAGACACAAACGACCATGACGGCCCGACCAAATTACCAAATTACCCCTAGGGCATACCTGGAAGACCGGGAAGAAAAACCTGGGTCGTTACAGTCCGCTTGCTAGAAAATCGTTCCTGTAGAGGAGGAGTTAGCTTAGCTCCTGAGTTGTGTAGTTGATCGAGTAGTAGCGCGTGGTCACCTAGTGAGGGTGCCTCGCTGCGTGCTTTTGTTAGCAAGCGGAAAGTTGTTTGTTCCCGCGAGGGCGAAAGCCAGCCAGTTCAAGGGCTTGAGTTGTTGGCGGATGGTTGTTGGATCTTTGGAGCTTGTAGACCCCCCTTAATTCTTTGGTGGTTGAGCTGCACCGTGGATGCCGGTCTCGAGTTTTAACTTTTGAGGTAGTCTTGCTGACTCGTATTGTTCTTGATCCGCCCGGCTTTGAGGTCGACGCTATCCTTATCCCTCGCATGTTTCGTGTGTGTGAAGTTCCTAGCTGGAAGTTGAGATGGGTGTAAGCTTAAAAGGAGGAAGTCCATAGAGCAGCCAGATGGACTTAAGAGTTGAGTGGCAGTTTGGAGACGAGGTTCGCTCGTTGTAAGACTTGAATTGAGTTTCCGCAGAGCAAGCCCTTCTTGGGCTTCGTCCCTAGTTGATGTGCCTTCGCAGTTGGCGTTTTAGCTGAGTCACAGTTGAGTGGGTTGGCACAGTGGTGCCGTGGCATTGGTTGGTAAAACATTTGAGTTGTTATCCTCCAGCTATTGTGTTGCTAGTAGCTGCGTGATGTTTTATTCTTTGCTGCTCGAGGTTTCCGTGAGAGGAATGTTGTTTGTTTTCCTGTCTGGCGATGTTCACCTAGGCTAGTGGCTGATCGGATTACATTGGAAAGTTTGTTGTCGGCCGATGAGGGGATCCGGTTTATTAGTTTGGCTGAGTGGAGCCTGTTCCTGGACCTTGTCGTTCAGGGGTGGCCGAAGCTGAAGTTTCAGCTAGTGTGAGTGGTGGAAGCCGCTTGGTGAACAAGAAAAGTGCCCCTTGGCTTTGGTGCTTCGATTTCTCGTAAGATGGTTGCTTAAGTGTTGTGGACGCATGCTAGTTGGAGAAGGTTGCCTTGGGATCAGTCACCAGTTGGTGGTTCGAATTGGATTTCGTTAAGGATTGTAGGCAACCATTGGGGCTCGCAGATCTCTTGCGAAGTAAGAGTAGGCCGTTTAGTTTCTGAAACCTGGGAGGTTCAGTTGTTTGGTCAGCATGGTGAAGGGTCGAGGCTGTTTGATAATAGCTATGAGCATTCAGAGAAGTTACGTCGGAGCGTGGCGTAGAGTTTTAGAGCTTGTGACCCGTCCACGAGTTTGCTGAGAGTAGCGCCGTAGAGAGGCGTTCAGAGTTGGGTTAGCAGGGATAAGTGAGCCCTAGAGTCGTAAGACCGTTTGAGAGTTGGTGCGAGTCAGAGGATGTGGCTCACCGACTAGTTATCGCATGTTTTCTTCGAAGCTCAGTGTTAGTTCAGTTTTGGTTGAGATAGTTCGTGGCAGACTCGGTGTCTGTTGGGCTTGGAGCCTTTGGGAACCCAAGAGGGTTCGGTTTCAAAGAAGGATTTGTGTTGTCTTAATCAGGAGCTTGGTTGGTTAAGAATCAGTGGAGTTTTCCTAGAGTTGTTTTCGTCTTAGGACTTTCGAGGATGAAAGTCTTAAAAGGAGGGAGTATTGTAACGACCCAGTTTTCTATTTCGGTTACCCAGGTGATTTCGGGTCATTATTAGGATGTTCGGATGGGCCGTTAGAGCTGTTTTAACCCTTAGGGGCATTTTGGTCTTTTGCCCCCGGTCAGGGTTTTGTGGATTTTCAGGATTCCATGGTCATTCCTGCCTTTGTCGAAGCTTATTGGTTGTTGGTTGCAAGACCCGAGAGGTTTGGGCAAGTTGTTTGGAAGTTTGGAGGTGTTTTAGAAAATGGCAAAATTAATTGTAATTTTGGTGCTTCCATTGGGTTTTGAGCCCTTGCCCTAAATGGTCTTGGTAAGTTTGTAGGAAAAGAGAGTCTTATTTTAAAATAAGTTTGCTTCGGCCGGGTTTGGAAAGAGGAAGCTTTGGGAAGGGATTTTAGACCTATTTAATTAGGGAAAAGGAAAGAAAATCAAGAAAACAACTTTTCCCCTTGTTTTGCAAAATTCTCTCTCTCTCTCTCTCTCTCTCTCTCTCTCTCTCTTTCTCCTAGCCGACCTCACCAAGAAACCCTAGCCGCCCAGCCATGCCCAGCAAGAAGACCACCAACCCAGATCGCCTCTAGCCGCACGCCCACAATACACCAGACACCAGCGCACCAGGCGCACCGGCCGCCTAGCCCAGCGCACGGCAACCAGCCGCCCAGCCCAGCGCGCAGACAACCCAGCAATCTCCGCACCACACTGCCCAGAGACGCGCGCGCGACAGCCTTGTACCCCGCCCGATCGCGCCGCACCGACCGCATCAAATCGCCCGAGACGCGCGCGCCGTCTCACTCCAGAGCCACCACCGCACGCGCCGCGCGCGCGCTCGTTCTGCCGCGCGCGCGCGCGCGCCTCCAAGACCACCGCCGCGTCTGCGTGCCGTGCGCTTCGTCCGCATCCGCCCCCAGCTGCGCTGCGCCATGTCGCGATCGCGCGCGGCCAGTGCCAGCGCCGTCCCCCTGCCGCGCCCAGCGCCCCCGCGCCAGGCCGCCGATAAGCGCGCCAGCGGCGCCCGGCTACTGCTCGCCCGGTACCAGACGTCCCGCACACTGCTTTAATGCTGGCCGGTTTTGAGATAAATGTAAAATAAGGTTCCCTTTTATATTTTTTTAGTTTGGGAGGAGCTGTTGGAAGGACTCGAACCCTTGGCCTAAAAAGGGGTTTGGAAGCTTGGGTTTAAATAAGGAAAATAAACGCATCAGCCGGGGCTCGAAGGGGAGTCTTGGGAAGGCCATATGAGATTCCCAAGTCTATGTAAGTTAAGGAAGGGAATTATATTTAAGGAGAAAGAAAAGAGAAAATAAGGAAAAAAGAAAGAACCCAAAACCCTAGACTTCTCCTTCACCCCTCGCCCAAGACGCCCCACACGCCGCCGTGCTCGCCCCACACGCCGCGCGTGCCTGCGCCCACGCGCGCCGCCTACGCTCTCTTTGCCGCCGCGACATCGCGCGCCTGCGAACAACTGCCGCACGCACCGAGCCACCGCCAGGCCCAGATCGCGTCGAGCGGCCAGCTCGCCACCGCCACGAATAAATTTCGCCTCCACTCTGCACCAGTCGCCCGGCCTGCACGCGGCCGTGTAGCCGCCTCGCGCCAAAGACGACACCACCCAGCGCCGCCGCGCGCGCGACGCCACGCTGCACCGCCCGCCGCGTCTGCGTGCGAGTGCCGCTTCGTCGCGTCGCCCGCCCGCCAGCGCGGCTGCGCTCGTCCTGCGCGCGCGCGCAGCCAGCGCCAGCGCTTTCGTCCTGCCGCGCCCGTACGCCAATGAATACGCCGAGAAGCGCCCGGTGCGCGGCGCCCGCGCCTGCGCCTAACCAACGCTGTCGCCTTGCTGCTGCTTACTCTGAGACGAGTGCCTTCTCGGTTGGTAAATTCCCGAGCCTCCACCCTTTGGACTTCCTGATTTTAGATGCTGTTTATTAATTAGGATGTTTTATTACTTGTTTAGGTTGCTCGAGTTCGCTTAAAAGCTCGAGGGTCGTTATTTGATTCGGGATAATTAACCTCCACTTATTTCCAGGTAAGGATTCTTACCCGGGTTGTGTGGACCTCGCGAATAGTTGATAGCACGCTGATTACTGTAATTATATGAGTTTCTAGTGATAGCTTTCATGTTTTCTTTTGATTCATGTTCGTGACATGTTTACATCCCGTTGAGTTCCATGTTAGGCTTTCCTATCTTGATAGAACCATGCTGCCTATTGTATGCTGCTAGATTCAAGTTACGGTTAGATGTGTGATATATAGTATAGAGGGCCGTAGAGGTAACTAGTTTGGGGTCCCGCTCGGGCAAGACCCGATGGACATCTGAAGGTGTAAGGCCCGATGGGCATCCTAAGTGTGTAAGGCCCCACTAGGCATCACTGAATCTGTAGGTGTAAGGCCCTACGGGCATCCTAGGTGTGTAAGGCCCTATGGGCATCCTAGGTGTGTAAGGCCCACTGGGCATCACTGATACTGAAGGTGTAAGGCCCGATGGGCATCCTAAGTGTGTAAGGCCCCACTGGGCATCACTGTGTCCTAAGTGTGTAAGGCCCCACTGGGCATCACTGAGTCCTAAGTGTGTAAGGCCCCACTGGGCATCACTGTGTCCTAAGTGTGTAAGGCCCCACTGGGCATCACTGAGTCCTAGATTGTGTAAGGCCCGAAGGGCATCCAAGCGTAGGACCTAGGAGTGACTGTTGATGGGAGCCCTTGAATAGGCTCGCCCTAGAAGTAGCTCATAGCCTAAGCCAGCCGTTCGTGCTCTAAGTCTTTGTATGGTTGCCTGTCCGTGTGCTAAATGAGATGATTTCGTATTGTACCCCGATTGGGGATTCTTACTGAGTAACTTGTTGCTCACCCTTATTTTCTATGGCTTTCCACCAGGTAACTTGGGACAGAGGCTGGATGGCTAGGAGGAAGCGGCTCGATGATCATGGATAGGCGACTGGGGTCGCACGCGTTTCTTTAAATGTTTTCCTTAATGATTTAGCATGTAGTGGGACTTGGGTCCCTAGGAAAAAGCACTCAAACTATTTTATGTTCTCGTACCGTTTTCCTTTGAATTGTTTTAAGAAAGTACTGATCAGTCATTTACCTGTTTTATTTAATTGAAATCATGGTTTTGTTTTAAAAGTGTTTATTGCAAAGCTTTAAACTTCCGACTCTGAATGATGTTTATAATCTTAATCATGCATGCTAAGTATGGACTTTAGGTTAGAGACCATTTTCTTGGGTCGGGTCCTTACACCTGCCCACTTGCCGCCGAGAGCCTGTTTTGCCAAGATTGTTGGGGCCGAGACCCAGTACCCTCTCGTTTGGTAATTCCCGAGCCTCCACTCTTTTGGACTCGTTTGGGTTTAAATAAGGAAAATAAACGCGTCAGCCGGGGCTCGAAGGGGAGTCTTGGGAAGGTCATATGAGATTCCCAAGTCTATTTAAGTTAAGGAAGGGAATTATATTTAAAGAAAAAGAAAAGAGAAAATAAGGACAAAAGAAAGAACCAAAAACCCTAGACTTCTCCTTCACCCTCGCCCAAGCCGCCCCACACCACCGCCGTGCTCTGCCCCACACCGCCGCCGTGCCTCGCCCACGCCGCCGCCCAACGCTTTGCTGCTTCGCCCCACGACATCGCACGCCTGCGCCGCCACCGCTGCCGCACCGCACAAGCCACCGCCACCAGGATCGCGTCGGCGGCCAGCTCGCCACCGCCGCAATGACCCGGCCTCCACTCCGCACCAGTCGCCCAGCAGACCGGCGTGTAAGCCGCCTCCGTGCCCGCCGCGACACCACCCAGCCATTGTCGCGACAAAGACGCCTCGCACCGCACCGCCCGCGTCTGCGTGCCGTGCCGCTTCGTCCGCGTCGCCCGCCAGCCAGCGCTGCGCGCTGCGTCCCCTGCGCGCGGCCAGCGCCAGCGCTGCGTCCCTGCCGCGCCCGGCGCCCAATGAGCGCCGATAGCGCCAGTCTGGCGCCAGCGCCTGCTTTGCATAGCGGCGCTGTCCTCTGCTGCTTCTTTGCTGCGAGACGAGTGCCTTCTCGGTTGGTAAACTCCCAAGCCTCCACCCTTTGGACTTCCTGCTTTTAGATGCTGTTTATTAATTAGGATGTTTTATTACTTGTTTAGGTTGCTCGAGTTCGCTTAAAAGCTCGAGGGTCGTTATTTGATTCGGGATAATTAACCTCCACTTATTTCCAGGTAAGGATTCTTACCCGGGGTTGTGTGGACCCTGCGAATAGTTGATAGCACGCTGATTACTGTAATTATATGAGTTTCTAGTGATAGTTTACATGTTTTCTTTTGATTCATGTTCGTGACATGTTTACATCCCGTTGAGTTCCATGTTAGGCTTTCCTATCTTGATAGAACCATGCTGCCTATTGTATGCTGCTAGATTCAAGTTACGGTTAGATGTGTGATGTATAGTATAGAGGGCCGTAGAGGTAACTAGTTTGGGGTCCCGCTCGGGCAAGACCCGATGGACATCTGAAGGTGTAAGGCCCGATGGGCATCCTAAGTGTGTAAGGCCCCACTGGGCATCACTGAGTCTGTAGCTGTAAGGCCCTACGGGCATCCTAGGTGTGTAAGGCCCACTGGGCATCACTGATTCTGGAGGTGTAAGGCCCTATGGGCATCCTAGGTGTGTAAGGCCCACTGGGCATCACTGATACTGAAGGTGTAAGGCCCGATGGGCATCCTAGGTGTGTAAAGCCCACTGGGCATCACTGATACTGAAGGTGTAAGGCCCGATGGGCATCCTAAGTGTGTAAGGCCCCACTGGGCATCACTGAGTCCTAGAGTGTGTAAGGCCTCACTGGGCATCACTGAGTCCTAGAGTGTGTAAGGCCTCACTGGGCATCACTGAGTCCTAGATTGTGTAAGGCCCGAAGGGCATCCAAGCGTAGGACCTAGGAGTGACTGTTGATGGGAGCCCTTGAATAGGCTCGCCCTAGAAGTAGTTCATAGCCTAAGCCAGCCGTTCGTGCTCTAAGTCTTTGTATGGTTGCCTGTCCGTGTGCTAAATGAGATGATTTCGTATTGTACCCCGATTGGGGATTCTTACTGAGTAACTTGTTGCTCACCCTTATTTCTCTCGTGGCTTTCCACCGTAACTTGGACACAGAGGCTGGATGGCTAGGAGGAAGCGGCTCGATGATCATGGATAGTGACTCTCTGGGTCATACGTTTCTTTAAATGTTTTCCTTAATGATTTAGCATGTAGTGGGACTTGGGTCCCTAGGAAAAAGCACTCAAACTATTTTATGTTCTCGCACCGTTTTCCTTTGAATTGTTTTAAGAAAGTCTTGATCAGTCATTTACTGCTTTTATTTAATTGAAATCATGGTTTTGTTTTAAAAGTGTTTATTGCAAAGCTTTAAACTTCCGACTCTGAATGATGTTTATATTCTTAATCATGCATGCTAAGTATGGACTTTAGGTTAGAGACCGTTTCTTGGGTCGGGTCTTTACATAGCCGTCCCGGTGCTGTCCCAAGTTACCTGGTGGAAAACCACAGAAATAAGGGTGAGTATAAACATACTCGAGAAGAATCTCAACCGGGTACAATACGATACTTCAATCATCTAGCACCCTAGTATACATGCAAACAGTTACCAACACAGATCATAGCTCAACGAGCTTACAAGGCAGAATCTGGAATCCTCGGAAGTCTCCTTCTTCCGACCTAATGATTGGCTCTCATAACCAATCCCGGGACATCTCCGAGGGTCTTTCTCCCTCGGCCAATTGATCAGCTCAAAAACCGATCCCAAAGATGTCCGACACCCTCGAGGGTCTTTCTCCCTCGACCATATGATCAGCTCAAAAGCCAATCCCAATGGGTGTCCTCAAGGGCCTCTTACCCTCGCTATAAATCTGGACTATCGGGAGAGTACCCGAAGTCTGGCTCTAAACAGGAAGGAACTGGTGTACTCACGAACATTAGCCCGGGGGAGCTCTCCGAACCGGCGACTAACGCGTGTGCGCGCACACCGCATGCTGCTGCAACCGGCGTAAATGTGGGGGCCTAAGTACAAACTACGCGGGCCAGGTACGCATGCCTAAAGACTCGGAAGCGGTGTCACCAACACGAGAGTGCGAGGCCCTCGGCACTCATCTGTGCGGCTGTACCACCACCGACACGAAAGCTAAGAACCCGCCAAGGCGGCTTGCACCGTTGGCAGGGTTCCGCTCTAGCAGGCTACAAACTAGGCTTATGCCGATGTGGTAGCTAAATCCACATCGGCTGCCGGGGGGAAGCAATGTACATTATGCTTCGCTCTACTCCCGACGGTGGGGACAAGGTACGTTATGTCCGCTCTCAGCCTCTAGATGATGACAACCCTAACACACTAGCTAGAGTATAGAGTAAACGATTCCTGGCTAAACATACATAATCATCATCAATCATACATAACCTAGCATGATACTACGAACTTAAAGCAGGAATCTCAAGCATCTTTGGAAGAACAATCCTAGCATGGCACTAACATGTACAAACAAGCAAACATGCTAGCAGAATGCAATCACAAGTCATCCTATCCACTAATCATGCCCATAAAAGTAAACATGCATATAAGGCACAATCAAGAAAGCATCGCAGGGTCCACACAACCACGGTAAGGAATCCTTACCTGGAAACGAGCAGAAATAACCTTCACAATCAAATTAATGACCCTCGAGCTTTAAAGCGAAACCGAGCAACCAACCGAGAAGGCACGGGGTCTCGGCAGCAAGGCAAGGGCAAGGTCGGGCGCCGGTGCTGCGGCCGGGAGCTGGCGCTGGCGCTGCTCGCGCGCGCGCGGCAAGGCGAGACGTCGGGTCAACGAGGACAGCGCGCGGGCGACGCGTCTGGGAGGCAGCGAGCGGCGCTGGGCGACGCGTCGGGGCAGCAGCAAGCGGAGCGGCGCGGCGCGTCTGGGCGGCCAAGTGCGGAACGGCGCGACGCGTCTGGGCTGGGCGAGGCAGTGCGACTGGGCGCGCCTGGCATGGGCGATGCAAGGCGTCTGGGCATGGGTTGTCTTTGCGATGCAGTGCGGGGATGGGCCGAGGCTAGGGTTTGGTTTCTTGGTGAGGGGCTCGGCAAGGAGAGAGAGAGAGAGAGAGAGAGAGAGAGAGAGAGAGAGATTTTTCCAAAACAAGGGGAATAGGATTTCTTTTCCTTTTCCTAATTTAAATGGGTCTAAAATCCCTTCCCAAGTCTTTCTCTTGCGGGTCCCGGCTAAAGAAATTCTTTTCTTTTTATCTAAATCTTCTTTTTCTAAAAACTCCAATTTCACCATTAGGGCAAGGGTTCAAATCTCAATGGGACCAATTAAATTCCAATTAATTTTGCTATCAACCGGAATGTCTCCAAACTTCTAACCAACTAACCCAAACTCCTTGGGTCTTGCAACCAACATTAATCAAGTCTCAACGAAGGCCGAAATGACCCTGAAGCCCTGAAAATCCTCAACCTCTTACCGGGGAGCAAAATACCAAAATACCCTTAAAGGTTAAAAAGCTCTAACGGCCCATCCGAACATCCGCATAATGTCCCGAAAACTCCTGGGAAACCGAAATAGAAAACTTGGCCGTTACAATACTCCCTCCTTTTAAGACTTTCGTCCTCGAAAGTCCTAAGACGAAAACAACTCTATGAAACTCCACTGATTCTTAACCAACCAAGCTCCTGATTAAGATAACACAAATCTTTCTTTGAAACCGAACCCTTTTGGGTTCCCAAAGGCTCCAAGCCCAACAGACACCGAGTCTGCCACGAACTATCTCAACCTAAACTGAACTAACACTGAGCTTCGAAGAAAACATGCGATAAATAGTCGGTGAGCCACATCCTCTGATTCGCACCAACTCTCAAACGGTCTTACGACTCTAGGGCTCACTTATCCCTGCTAACCCAACTCGTGGACGGGTCACAAGCTCTAAAACTCAACGCCACGCTCCGGCGTAACTTCTCTGAATGCTCATAGCTGTTATCAAACAGTCTCGACCCTTCACCATGCTGACCAAACAACTGAACCTCCCAGGTTTAAGAAACTAAACGGCCTACTCATACTTCGCAAGAGTCCTGCGAACCCCACTGGTTGCCTATAATCCTTAACGAAATCCAATTCGAACCGCCAACTGGTGACTGATCCCTAGGCAACCTTCTCCAACTAGCATGCGTCCACAACACTAAAGCAACCATCTTACGAGAAATAGAAGCATCAAAGCCAAGGGCACTTTTCTGGTTCACCAAACGGCTACCACCACTCACACTAGCTGATACTTGGCCCGGCAACCCCCAATGACAGGGTTCAAGAACAGGCTCCACTCAGCCAAACTAATAAGCCGGAGCCCCTCAACGGCCGACAACAAACTTTCCAATGCAATCCGTACAGCCACTGGCCTAGGTGAACATCGCCAGACAGGAGAACAGACAACATTCCTCTCACGGAAACCTCGAGCAGCAAGGAATAAAACATTACGTGGCTACTAGCAACACGATAGCTGGAGGATCGCAACTCAAGGGCTTTACCACCCAATGCCACGGCACCTCTGTGCCAACTCACTCAACTGTGGCTCAGCTAAAATGCCAACTGCGAATGCACAACGACTAAAAGAAGAGCCCGAGAAAGGCTTGCTTAGCAGAAACTCAAACCAAGCTCATAACGAGCAAAGCTCGCCTCCAAGCTGCCACTCAACTCTTAAGCCCATCTGGCTGCTCCAAGGACTTCCTCCTTAAATCTTAGACCTAACTCTTTTTTTCCAATCCAGAAACTCCACCCACGAAACATCGCGAGGAATAAGGATAGCGACGACCATAAGCTTGCGGATCCTGAACAACACGGGTCGGCAAGACTACCTCAAAAGTTAAAACTCGAGGCCGGCATCCACGGTGCAACTCAACTACCCAAGAACTAAGGGGTTCTACAAACTCCAAAGATCCAACAACCTTCCAGCAACAACTCAAGCCCTTGAACTGGCAGGCCTCTGCCCTTGCGGGAACAAACAACTTTCCGCTTGCTAACAAACAAACGCAGGGACACTCTCGCTGGGCTGACCGCTGCGCTACTCTGATCAACTACACAACTCAGGAGCTAAGCTGACTCCTCCTCAACAGGAACGATATACCAGCAAGCGGACTTTCGAAGGACAGCGAACTTCACACACGCTCGCTGTCTTGCCCAAACCCAAGGGCAACAACAACCAACTCTCTTGGAAGCAACATCTGAGGATCCTCAATCGCTTGAACCCTCAACTTGGAACTGGCAGTGCCTACCTAATTGCCGAGGGAGGGGTCAACTCCCAAAACTTCCTGACTAGCAACAAGTCCTCAGGGCAACGCCCGCTTGCTCGAACCGAGCTAGCTCACAAAACAACATGGGAACCAAACCTTGGTCAACACCAAGCACCACCTCGCTAAGAATTCTGAAAATCAACGTGGAGGTTACCAAGAACAGCTCTAGCTTGTTAACCGACAACAAGCATCCAGCAACTCAACCGAGGAACACTACCTGGGTCTGACTGAGCTCCGGTGAGGCTCTCCACAACTTAGGGTTCCACCGATCGCCCTTCGACACACACTGTCGTCAAACGGTCTAACAGACAACTGGCTACACGAGCACATCTCCCACCAGCATCTCAACTGTGCTGGCCAAAAGCTCTTCCTTGCCACATCTGTAGCAAGCACGGGCGATGCTCCACACAATCCGAAAAGCGCCTTACCACACTTGATGCAATGAGTCGGCCGCTGGCCCCTCCTCGCCGACGATCCGAGCTCTAACTCATGGTCGGCGCGATCGCGACCCTAGATCGCCCCTGCCGGCGAGTCGCCATCCACTGAAAGGGAACAACCGTAAGACCCAAAATTCCTCTTGCTCAAAAGCATCACCACATCGTAGCTTCTACCCAGGTAAGGATCCGAACAACTCTCTTAGCCATGGCGGCGAAACTCCGCGATTTTACTACCATCGCCCTGGATCAGTTCCAACTGAACTCCAACCATCGATCAACAAGAAATGCCTCTACCCAGGTCAAGGGCCAACTAGCATAACTTGCCTACGCAACAACCAGGCTACCGGCACGGTAACCTCTCGACCCAAGTTAGGGCACTTGCCAAGAACTAAAGTCCTAACTCCTCAGAACTGAGCACTGGTTTCACAACCCAAAACCCCTCGTGGTTCTTGAAAAATACACCACGGAACGAGCTACACAAAAGTACAATGGCGTGTACAGCTCCAACTTGGTTCCTTAAGATCCAAACCAACAAGTATTCTCACACAAGGCAACTTTTGCCTCCCAATAGAGCCACTTCTAGCAAAGGAGTAACAAGAGTTCAACCCACTCAGGGTCAACTCACCACGGAATGCCACATTGGTCGACTCACTCTTACCAGAGCATAACTACACCAATCTGACATACCTCATACCAATGTGCCCACTAAATGCTCCACTCAACCATCCAACTCATGGCTCTAACACTGGGTCAACCACGCATCATCGATGCCTACCCTACTCATATTAGGGTAACTCCAAGGGTAGTCGAAACACACTACCATCAAGCTGGCTCACAAGCCCACACACAAGCGCGAGAACTCGGACGCGCTAGCCCTCACCAACCTACAACATCCTTTGCACCCATCTCTCGGTGACCCTGAAAAGCTCCTACTTTTCCCTCGAACGACCTCACACTTGTAGTTCTCTGACTACCACCGAGCTAGATTTCTTAAGCAATCCAACAGATGCAACTTCAGAAAAACGGGTACAAGGCTGGTGGGGGTGCTATACTCCAGGCGGGCATGGAACCATCTGTACCAGAAGTGCCATCTGGCCCGAATCTAGGCCTCCTCTCAAAGCTTGGTGCCAACAGGCGCAACATCCTTTACAACACAAATCAGCCCAAAACAAGTTTTATGCCCCTCTAAGGATAGGGAAGGTCACACTCCAAGTGACGGGCAAAGGCACTCAACACAAGAGTCCAAACACTCGAGCAGCCTAAACTCTGGCATCTCGCCTAACAGACATGCCACGGCCTACTCCTACATCCCACTCGATGCTCAACGAATACTCAAGCCAACCCTCGGGTGGCAGCACCTAGCTCCACACCTGGAACATGCTAACAGAAGGTGCTTCTCTCTAATAGCCAGCTGAAAACCACGGACGGATTAAGTCCTGACAAGCAAACTCCACACCACCGCCTGGCTACGAGGGTACTAAAAGAAGCGGCGGCAAAAAACGATCGAGGCTTGCAGGAGGACAAGATGTCTCTACATCTTCCTCAAAAGCTACTAACTTGACAGCTTGCCAATCGACCGGGTGGCTGGTGGAGACTCTGCTGGTCCGCCTCTCACAGGGGACTTCCACCACCACACTACTGCATCAAACAACACGAGAACGGCACGCCACAACCTCAGAACATCAGGTCATCGGCCTCTGAACACCAGGTCATCCCAACACTTGGATGATAAACTCGATCCTGGCCAACCACCTTGCTACTAGCAGTAGGTCTCAAAACATCCAGCTCTACAGGCTTCCACTTGCCAAACTCGGCGGCTTTATCAACGCCAACTATCTTATCAGCATAAACCTGCTGATCAAGCCCTCCCGGGAACCTCCGGGGTTACTAGAACTACAAGGAGGGGTGTCTCCTAAATAAACTCTACCAGCTGGGCTATCTATGCCCAAGACTCCTCACTACGCGCTACAAAGTGCGCCTGGGTCTCCGCTCTCTGTTAGCTAAAAGACCTGCCATCAACTCCCTCATGGCTCGAGCACACTCTGCTCAAGGAGTCTCACTCTGAGGCGTGCTAGCCTCAACCCCCCCTACTCTTGGCAACTCATCTGCCAGGGCCAAAGGTGGCCTACGGGTCTAGACAACCCTAGACGTGGTCTCATGATCAACATGAACAGTCCAACTCCTCGGTTGGAAATACCAAACGTCCCTGCTCCTCTAAGTGCAATCAACCTACTAGCGATCCACACAAGCATAAAAGCTAGCCCACGCTGGGGCTCTCACTGCCAAACAAGGGTAACACATGTATACTAGATGCAGTATTGTAAAATAAAACCCTTAGCTTAATGAACTCAGACAAACCTGACGGCCGCGGAGTGCTGATGATCATGGGGGCAACAACCTGCAAAGCAGGTTAGTCTACAGAATCTATGACTCTGTGCTCTGATACCAACTGTAAGAACCCGACCCAAAATACGGTCCTAAACCTAGGTTCTCACTCAGCATGCAAGTTAAAATACTTCATCAAGCGGTTTAGTGCTCATATTTAAAACCTTTCAAAACATTTAGAAACGGGGAATGCTTAAAACATAATCAACAATTTTGTTTAAGAAAAACCAACGAAGTAAAACAAGCTGCAGAGATATAAAAAAACATTCAAAACAGTTCAAACAACTTTTTTATAATGTTTCCCCTAGGACTCCTGTCCATCTACATGCTGAACAAATATGCAAACAATAAAGACAGAGTGCCGGCAGCTCCCATGATCATTCAACTCCCTCCGCTAGCCGTCCCGGTGCTGTCCCAAGTTACCTGGTGGAAAACCACAGAAATAAGGGTGAGTATAAACATACTCAGTAAGAATCCCCAACCGGGGTACAATACGATACTTCAATCATCTAGCACCCTAGTATACATGCAAACAATTTACCAACACGGATCATAGCTCAACGAGCTTACAAGGCGAGAATCTGGAATCCTCGGAAGTCTCCTTCTTCCGACCTAATGATTGGCTCTCATAACCAATCCCGGACATCTCCGAGGGTCTTTCTCCTCGGCCAATTGATCACTCAAAACCGATCCCAAAGATGTCCGACACCCTCGAGGGTCTTTCTCCCTCGACCATATGATCACCTCAAAAGCCAATCCCAATGGGTGTCCTCAAGGGCCTCTTACCCTCGCTTATAATCTGGACTATCGGAGAGTACCCGAAGTCCGGCTCTAAACAGAAGGAACTGGTGTACTCACGAACATTAGCCCGGGAGCTCTCCGAACCGGCGACTAACGCGCGTGTCTTGCGCACCACACCGCATGCTGCTGCAACCGGCGTAAATGTGGGGGCCTAAGTACAAACTACGCGCGGGCCAGTACGCATGCCTAAAGACTCGAAGCGGTGTCACCGAACACACGATGGTGCGAAGCCCTCGGCACTCATCTGCGCGGCTGTACCACCGACACGGCTAAGAACCGCGCCAAGGCGGGCTTGCACCGTTGGCGGGGTTCCGCTCTAGCGAGCTACAAACTAGGCTTATGCCGATGTGGTAGCTAAATCCACATCACGCCGGAGGGAAGCAATGTACGTTATGCTTCGCTCTACTCCGACCGGTGGGGACAAGGTACGTTATGTCCGCTCTCACCTCTAGATGATGACACCCTAACACACTAGCTAGAGTATAGAGTAAACGATTCTGGCTAAACATACATAATCATCATCAATCATACATAACCTAGCATGATACTACGAACTTAAAGCAGAATCTCAAGCATGCCGGGAAGAACAATCCTAGCATGGCACTAACATGTACAAACAAGCAAACATGCTAGCAGGAATGCAATCACAAGTCGTCCTATCCACTAATCATGCCCATAAAAGTAAACATGCATATAAGGCACAATTAAGAAAGCATCGCAGGGTCCACACAACCACGGTAAGTAATCCTTACCTGGAAACGAGCAGAAATAACCTTCACAATCAAATTAATGACCCTCGAGCTTTAAAGCGAAATCGAGCAACCAACCGAGAAGGCACGGGGTCTCGGCAGCAAGGGGGCAAGGCTGGCGCTCTTTGGTGCGGCGGGCGCTGCACCGGCGCTGGGCTGGCGCTGGCGCTGCTCGGCGCGCGCAAGGCGCGAGACGTCGGGTCCAACGAGGATAAGGTAGCGGGGCGACGCGTCTGGCGGCGCGCTGAAGCGGCGCTGGCGACGCGTCGGGGCGGCAGCAGCGCGGCGCGCGCGCAGCGTCTGGCGGCGCTGGTGCGGAACAGGCGACGCGCGTCTGGGCTGGGCGAGGCAAGGCGATCGGGCGCGCTGGCATGGGCGATGCAAGGAGTCTGGGGCACAGGCCATGCTGCTTGCTGATCAAAGTGCGGGGATGGGCTGAGCGGCTAGGGTTTGGTTTCTTGGTGAGGGGCTCGGCAAGGAGAGAGAGAGAGAGAGAGAGAGAGAGAGAGAGAGAGAGAGAGAGAGAGAGAGAGAGATTTTTCTAAAACAAGGGGAATAGGATTTCTTTTCCTTTTCCTAATTTAAATGGGTCTAATATCCCTTCCCAAGGCTTTCTCTTGCGGGTCCCGGCTAAAGAAATTCTTTTCTTTTTATCTAAATCTTCTTTTTCTAAAAACTCCAATTTCACCATTAGGGCAAGGGTTCAAATCTCAATGGGACCAATTAAATTCCAATTAATTTTGCTCTCAACCGGAATGTCTCCAAACTTCTAATCAACTAACCCAAACTCCTTGGGTCTTGCAACCAACATTAATCAAGTCTCAACGAAGGCCGAAATGACCCTGAAGCCCTGAAAATCCTCAACCTCTTACCGGGGAGCAAAATACCAAAATACCCTTAAAGGTTAAAAAGCTCTAACGGCCCATCCGAACATCCGCATAATGTCCCGAAAACTCCTGGGAAACCGAAATAGAAAACTTGGCCGTTACAACAATACTCCCTCCTTTTAAGACTTTCGTCCTCGAAAGTCCTAAGACGAAAACAACTCTAGGAAAACTCCACTGATTCTTAACCAACCAAGCTCCCGGTTAAGACAACACAAATCCTTCTTCGAAACCAACCCTCTTGGTTTCCCAAAGTCTCAAGCCCAAAAGACACCGAGTCTCGCCACAAACTATCTCAACCAAAATCGAACTAACACCGAGCTTGAAGAAAT
The DNA here is from genome assembly GCA_036507275.1 of Sicyos edulis. Taxonomy (NCBI): domain Eukaryota; kingdom Viridiplantae; phylum Streptophyta; class Magnoliopsida; order Cucurbitales; family Cucurbitaceae; genus Sicyos; species Sicyos edulis. Next base: position 21,792,207 of record CM071847.1, read on the forward strand.
CATGCGATAGCTAGTCGGTGAGTCACACCTCGACTCGCACCAACTCTCAAACGGTCTCACGACTCTAGGGCTCACTTATCCTCGCTAACCCAACTCGGAACGCCTCTCTCTGCGCGCTACTCTCAAAGAAACTCGTGGACGGGTCACGGGCTCTAAAACTCTACGCCACGCTCGGCGTAGAATCTCTCTGAATGCTCATAGTTGTTATCAAACAGCCTCGACCCTTCACCATGCTGACCAAACAAGCTGAACCTCCTGTGTTTCGAAACAAAACGGTCTACTCTTACTTCGCAAGAGACTGCGAACCCCACCGGTTGCCTACAATCCTTAACGAAATCCAATTCGATCCACCAACCGTGACTCGATCCCTAGGCAACCTTCTCCAACTAGCATGCGTCCACAACACTAAAGCAACCATCTTACGAGAAATCGATGCACCAAAGCCAAGGGGCACTTTTCTCGTTCACCAAATGGCTACCACCAACACACTAGCCGAAACTTCAATTTCGGCCACCTTTAGAAGACAAGGTCCGGCACGAGCTCCACTCGGCCAAACTAACAAACCAAAGCCCCTCAACGGCCGACAACAAACTTTCCAATGCAATCCGATCAGCCACTCGCCTAGGTGAACATCGCCGATAGGAAAACAAACAACATTCCTCTCACGGAACCTCGAGCGAAAAGGAATAAAACAACACGCGGCTACTAGCAACACAAAAAGCCGGAGGATAACAACTCTAAGGTTTCCAACCAATGCCACGACATCTCTGTGCAAACCCACTCAATCGTGGCTCACTTATAACGCCAATCGACACGCACATCAACTAGGAACAAAGCTCGAGAAGGCTTGCTCGCAGAAACTCAACCTGCTTATAACGAGCAAGGCTCGCCTCCAAGCCGCCACTCAACTCTTAAGTCCAATCGCTACTCAATGGACTTCCTCCTTTAGCTTAGACCTAACTCTTCTTCCAATCCAGAAACTCCACCCACGAAGCATCGTGAGGAATAAGGATAGCGGCGACCACAAGCTTGCGGATCATGAACAACACGAGTCGACAAGACTACCATAAAAGTTAAAACTCGAGGCCGGCATCCACGGTGCAACTCAACTACCAAAGAACTAAGGGGTTCTACAAACTCCAAAGATCCAACAACAACTCAAGCCCTTGAACTGGCAGGCCTCCGCCCTTGCGGGAACAAACAATTTTCCGCTTGCTAACAAACAAACGCAGTGACACTCTCGCTTGGCTGACCGCTGCGCTACTCTGATCAACTACACAACTCAGGAGCTAAGTTGACTCCTCCTCAACAGGAACGATTTCCCGAGCCAGCGAACTTCCGAAGGACAATGAACTTCACACACTCTAGCTGCCTTGCTCAAACCCAAGGGCAACAACAACCAACTCTCTCGGAAGCAACATCCGAGGATCCTCAATCGCTTGAACCTCCAACTTGGAACTAGCAGAACTTACTCAACCACCGAGGGAGGGGTCAACTCCCGAAACCTCCTGACTAGGAACAAGTCCTCAGGGCAACGCCCTCTTGCTCGAACCGAGCTAGCTCACGAAACAACATGGGAACCAAACCTTGGTCGACACCAAGCACCACCTCGCTAAGAATTCCGAAAATCAACGTGGAAGTTACCAAGAACAACTCTAGCTTGTTAACCGACAACAAGCATCCAACAACTCAACCGAGGAACACTGCCTGGGTCTGACTGAGCTCTGGTGAGGCTCTCCACAACTTAGGGTTCGTCCGATCGCCCTCCGACACACACTGTCGTCAAACGGTCTAACAGGCAACTGGCTACACGAGCACATCTCCCTCCAAAGATCTCAATCGTGGCTTTGGCCAAAAGCTCTTCCTTGCCACATCTGTAGCAAGCACGGGCGATGCTCCACACAATCCGAAAAGCGCCTTACCACACTTGATGCAATGAGCCGGCTGCCTGGCCCCGCCCTATTGACAATTTTGTGCTCTAACCTGCGGTCGGCGTTTATTCCGACCCCTAGACTGGCCCTATCGGCGAGTCTGCTATCCACCTTAGCGGGAACCACCGGAAGACCCAAACTTCCTCTTGCTCAAAGCATCAGCCACATCGTAGCTTCTACCCAGGGTAAGGATCCGAACAACTCTCTTAGCCATGGCGACCAGAAACTCCGCGATTTTGCTACCATCGCCTTGGATCAGTTCCAAATGAACTCCAACCATCGGTCAACAAGAAATGCCTCTACCTGGTCAAGGGCCAACTAGCATAACTTGCCTACACAACAACCCCGCTACCGGCACACGGTAACCTCTCAACCTGCTAGGGCGGTTGCCAAGGACTAAAGCCTTGACAACTCAAAGATTGAGCACTCGCTCCTCAACACGAACCTCTCGTGGTTCCTGAAACATAACCACGGAACGAGCTACACAAAAGTACACCGGCGTGCACAGCTCCAACTTGGTTCCTTAAGATCCAAACTCAACAAGTACTCTCACACAAGGCAACTTTTGCCTCCCAATAGAGCCACAACTAGCACCGAGCAACAAGAGTTCAAACCACTCGAGGTCAACTCACCACAAAAGCTACATTGGTCAACTCACTCTTACCAGAGCATAACTACACCAATCGACATACCTCATACCAATGTGCCCACTAAATGCTCCACTCAACCATCCAACTCATGGCTCTAACATCGGATCAACCACGCATCATCGATGCCAACCCTACTCATATTAGGGTAACTCCAAGGGTAGTCGAAACACACTACCATCAAGCCGGCTCGAAGCCCACACACAGCGCGAGAACTCGACGGACGCTAGCCCTCACCATCCTACAACATCCTTTGCACCCATCTCTCGGTGACCACCGAAAAGCTCCTACTTTTCCCTCGAACGACCTCACACTTGTAGTTCTCTCTACCTACCACCGAGCTAGATCTCTTAAGCAATCCAACGGATGCAACTTCGTAAAAACAGTACAAGGCTGGTGGGGATGCTATACTCCGGGCGGGCATGGAACCATCTGCACCAAAAGTGCCAACTGGCCCGAATCTAGACCTCCTCTCAAAGCTTGGTGCCACAAGGCACAACATCCTTTACAACACAAATCAGCCCAAAACAAGCTTTATGCCCCTCTAAGGATAGGGAAGGTCACACTCCAAGTGACGGGCAAAGGCACTCAACACAAGAGTCCAAACACTCGAGCAGCCTAAACTCTGGCATCTCGCCTAACAAACATGCCACGGCCTACTCCTACATCCCACTCGATGCTCAACGAATACTCAAGCCAACCCTCGGGTGGCAGCACCTAGCTCCACACCTGGAACATGCTAACAGAAGGTGCTTCTCTCTAATAGCCAGCTGAAAACCACGGACGGATTAAGTCCTGACAAGCAAGACTCCTCACTACGCGCTACAAACTGCGCCTGGGTCTCCGCTCTCTGTTAGCTAAAAGACCTGCCATCAACTCTCTCATGGCTGGAGCACACTCTGCTCAAGGAGTCTCACTCTGAGGCGTGCTAGCCTCAACCCCCCTACTCTTGGCAACTCATCTGCCAGGGCCAAAGGTGGCCTACGGGTCTAGACAACCCTAGACGTGGTCTCATGATCAACATGAACAGTCCAACTCCTCGGTTGGAAATACCAATCGTCCCTGCTCCTCTAAGTGCAATCAACCTACTAGCGATCCACACAAGCATAAAAGCTAGCCCACGCTGGGGCTCTCACTGCCAAACAAGGGTAACACATGTATACTAGATGCAGTATTGTAAAATAAAACCCTTAGCTTAATGAACTCAGACAAACCTGACGGCCGCGAGTCTTGATGATCATGGGGGCAACAACACGCAAAGCGAGTTAGTCTCTGAAATCTATGACTCGTGCTCGATACCAACCAGTAAGAACCCGACCCAAAATACGGTCCTAAACCTAGGTTCTCACTCAGCATGCAAGTTAAAATACTTCATCAAGCGGTTTAGTGCTCATATTTAAAACCTTTCAAAACATTTAGAAACGGGGAATGCTTAAAACATAATCAACAATTTTGTTTAAGAAAGACCAACGAAGTAAAACAAGCCTGGCCAGTATATAAAAACATTCAAAACAGTTCAAACAACTTTTTATAATGTTTCCCCTAGGACTCCTGTCCATCTACATGCTGAACAAATATGCAAACAATAAATACAGAGTGCCGGCAGCTCCCATGATCAATCAACTCCCTCCGCTAGCCGTCCCGGTGCTGTCCCAAGTTACCTGGTGGAAAACCACAGAAATAAGGGTGAGTATAAACATACTCGGTAAGAATCTCCAACCGGGGGTACAATACGATACTTCAATCATCTAGCACCCTAGTATACATGCAAACAATTACCAACATGGATCATAGCTCAACGAGCTTACAAGGCGAGAATCGAATCCTCGGAAGTCTCATTCTTCCGACCTAATGATTGGCTCTCATAACCAATCCCGGACATCTCCGAGGGTCTTTCTCCCTCGGGCAATTGATCACTCAAAACCAATCCCAAAGATGTTCGACACCCTCGAGGGTCTTTCTCCTCGACCATATGATCACTCAAAAGCCAATCCCAATGGGTGTCCTCAAGGGCCTCTTACCCTTGCTATAAATCTGGACTATCGGAGAGTACCCGAAGTCCGGCTCTAAACAGAAGGAACTGGTGTACTCACGAACATTAGCCCGGGAGCTCTCCAACCGGCGACTAACGCGCGTGCGCGCGCACACGCATGCCGCTACAACCGGCGTAAATGTGGGGGCCTAAGTACAAACTACGCGGGCGGCACGCATGCCTAAGACTCGGAAACGGTGTCACCGAACACGAGAGTGCGAGGCCCTCGGCACTCATCATGCGGCAGCTGTACCACCGACACGAGGCTAAGAACCGCCAAGCCAAGCGAGCTTGCACCGTTGGCGGGGTTCCGCTCTAGCAGCTACAAACTAGGCTTATGCCGATGTGGGAGCTAAATCCACATCGGTCGCCGGGGAAGCAATGTACGTTATGCTTCGCTCTACTCCCGACCGGTGGGGACAAGGTACGTTATGTCCCCTCCCACCTCTAGATAGATGATGACCCTAACACACTAGCTAGAGTATAGAGTAAACGATTCTGGCTAAACATACATAATCATCATCAATCATACATAACCTAGCATGATACTACGAACTTAAAGCGGAATCTCAAGCATGCCGGAAGAACAATCCTAGCATGGCACTAACATGTACAAACAAGCAAACATGCTAGCGTGAAAGCAATCACAAGTCGTCCTATCCACTAATCATGTCCATAAAAGTAAACATGCATATAAGGCACAATCAAGAAAGCATCGCAGGTCCACACAACCACGGTAAGGAATCCTTACCGAAACGCAGCGAAATAACCTTCACAATCAAATAATGACCCTCGAGCTTTAAAGCGAAACCGAGCAACCAACCGAGAAGGCACGGGGTCTCGCAGCAAGCGATTTTGGCGCTTTGGCGCCGGTGTGTGGCTGGGCGCTGGCGCTGGCGCTGGCGCTGCTCGGCGCTAACGGCGCTGGCTTCTGGGCTGGCGCGCGCGCGCGGGGGACGGACGAAGCGGCACGGTACGCACGCAGACGCGGACGGTCTTTGGGCGCGGCACGCGCGGCGGCGAAGCGGCGCGTCGCGCGCGGTGCGCGGCTCGGCTTGTGGGGACGGCGCGGCGCGTCTGGGCGACCCGACGTCGTCGGTCGGCCGCGCGCTGGGCGCACTGGTGCGGAGCGGCTGGCCGCCTGCGCGCTGGTCTGCAAATTGGCCGCTGTGCGCTGGGCCGAGCAGGTGGCGAGCGGGTGCGGCTAGGGCGGCTAGGGTTTCTTGGTGAGGTCGGCTAGGAGAGAGAGAGAGAGAGAGAGAGAGAGAGAGAGAGAGAGAGAGAGAGAGAGAGAGAGAGAGAGAGAGAGATTGCAAAACAAGGGGAAAAGGGATTTTCTTGATTTTCTTTCCTTTTTCCCTAATTAAATAGGTCTAAAATCCCTTCCCAAAGCTTCCTCTTTCCAAACCCGGCCGAAGCAAACTTATCTTAAAAATAAAACTCTCTTTTCCTACGAACTCCCCAAGACCATTTAGGGCAAGGGCTCAAAACCCAATGGAAGCACCAAAATTATAATTAATTTTGCCATTTTCTAAAACACCTCCAAACTTCCAAACAACTTGCCCAAACCTCTCGGGTCTTGCAACCAACAACCATTAAGCTTCGACAAAGGCGGGAATGGCCCTGAAATCTTGAAAATCCTCAAAACCACGACCGGGGCAAAAGACCAAAATACCCCTAAGGGTTAAAATAGCTCTAACGGCCCATCCGAACATCCGAATAATGACCCGAAATCACCTGGGTAACCGAAATAGAAAACTGGGCCGTTACACTCTGTCCTTCGGTTGTCAGCTTGTAAGAGCCGTTTCCTTCGGGGAGTTGTCAGGTTACTCCCTTGGTCTTGGAATTGATGGTAGTGGTGCTAGCAAGAGGGAAAAGTTTGTTGGCTGCTTGGAAGCAGTTGTTTGTCCAGTTAAGCGGACTCTTGGATGGTGTTCTAGAGGCTGCAGTAAGGGTTGTTTTGCCTCTTGTGAGTGTTGGGCCAAGGTTTGGTCCTCTTGTTGTTTCGAGAGCTAGTTCGGTTCTAGCCGAGGGCGTTGCCACGAGGTCTTGTTCCTAGTCAGGAAGTTTTGGGAGTTGACCCCTCCCTCGGCAGTTGAGCAAGTGCTGTTAGTTTCGGATTGGTGATCCGATTGGTTGAGCTTTCCCTTGGTTGTTGCTTCCAAGAGAGTTGGTTGTTGTCGCCTTGGGTTTGAGCAAGTCAGCGAGCGTGTGTGAGTTCGCTGCCCTTCTGGAGTTTGCTTGTTGGGAAAGTCGTTTCATGTTTGGGAGGAGTCAGCTTAGCTCCTGAGTTGTGTAGTTGGTCAGAGTAGCGCAGCGGTCAGCCCAGCGAGAGGGTCCCTGCATTGTGTTGTTAGCCAGCAAGTTGTTTGTCCCCGCAAGGGCGGTGGCCTGCAAGTAAGAGTTGTTTCTGGCAAGTTTTTGGTTCATTGGGGATTGAAGATTTCCCTTTCCCCCTAGTCTCTGTGGTGGTTGTGTTGCTCCCTGGATGTCAGCCTCGAGTGTTAGCTTCTGAGGTAGTCTTGCGGATTCGTGTGGCTCAGAATCCGTAAGCTTTTAGGTTGTCGTTATCCGTTTTCCTCGTGAGGTTTCGGGAGTGGAGCTTCTGGTTGGAAGCTGAGTTAGGCTTAAGCTTAAAGGAGAAGTCCTTTGAGTAGCCAGTTGGATTTTTAGAGTTGAGTAGTAGCTTGGAGGCGAGCGTTGCTCGTTATAAGTTTGGGTTGAGTTCTGCTGAGCAAGCCCTTCTCGGGCTTTGCTCGTAGTTGTTGTGCGTTCGCAGTTGGCGTAGCAGAGCCGTTTGAGTGAGTTGGCACAGAGGTGCCGTGGCTTTGGTTGGTAAAGTCGTTGAGCTGTTTTCCTCAAGGTGTTGTGCCGCAGAGAGCTGCGTGAGGGTTTAGTCCTTGCAGCCCGAGTTTTCCTTGAGAGGAATTTTGGTGGTTTCCTTGCCTGGCAGTATTTTCTTTGGCCAGTTGCAGGTAGGTTTGCTCTGGAAAGCTTGCGTTCGGCCGATGAGGAGCTCTAGTTTGTTGGCTTGCCGAGTTGAGCATGTGCCTGGCCCTTGTCATTTAGAGGTGGCCGTAGCTGTAGTTTCAGCTGGTGTGAGTGTTGTTGGCCGTTTGGTTTTCTAGAACCTGGGAGGTTCAATTGTTTGGCCAGTTTGTTGTTGGGTTGAGGCTGTTTGTTAGCAGCTGTGAGCTTCCAGAGGAGTTCGCCAGTGCGTGGCGTTGAGTTTCAGAGCTTGCGTCCCGTCCTCGAGTTTGCTGAGAGTAGCACCGTTTGAGAGTTGGTGCGAGTAGAGGATGTGGTTTTCCATTTATTCCCCTTGGAATTCAGTGTATGGCCACTATGGATGGCATTGTGGCCTTGAGTTTTGAGAACCCAAGAGGGTTTTGTTTTCGAAGAAGGTTGGTGTTGTTGGCCGAGAAGTTCAGTTGGCTGGATCAGTGGAGATTTCCTGGAGCTGTTTCCTCTTAGGACTTTCGAGGACGAAAGTCTTAAAAGGAGGGAGTATTGTAACATCCCAGTTTCCTATTCCAGTTTTCGAGGTGCCTTCGGGTCAAGTTTCAGTTATTGGTTGGGCCGTTAGAGCGGTTTTGACCCTTGGGGGTATTTTGGTCTTTTGGCTCTTCGGGCAGGATTTGTGGTTTTCTGGGCTTTGAGGTAGCTCCTGCCTTTGTCGAGGCTTGTTTGTTGGTGGCTGCGAGTCCCAAGGTGTTTGGGCTAGTCGGTCGGTTGCTCGGTTGCGGTTTGGGCTTTGGTAAAGTGTTGGTTGGTTGTGTGTTTCCTTTGGGATTCGAGCTCGGGCCCTTAGTGTTGCTTTGGGAGTTGGATTTAAGTGAGTTTGATTTATTGGAAAAGATTGCTTCGGTCGGGTCTCGAAGGAGGAAGTCGGGAAATGGGATTTTGAGGTTTTTAGTGGATAAGGTTGGATTTTTTGGATAAAATCCCTTTTTTTCCTTTTTATTTTCCCATTTTCCTTTCTTTTCCAAATTCATTTTATTTTCTTTTTATTTTTTTCTCTTTTCTCTCTCTCTCTCTCTCTCTCTCCCCGAGCCCCCCTTGCCCGAGCAGCCCCTTAGCTCGCCCAAGCCCAGCAAGCCCGATCCCATGCTCGCCCTAGCTAGCCCAGCCCCAACTCGCCCACGCGCGCCCTCGCCAGCCCAAGCTTGCCCAGCGCTCGCGCGCCCCTGCCTCGCACAGTGTCGCCCAGCTGGCACGAGCGTCGCCCTACCCTGGTCCGTGTCGCCCAGGCCGTCGTGTCGCCAGCACGAGCTCGCCCAGCTCGTGTCCGTCTGCGCTCGCATCGCCCACCCTCGAGCCTCGTCGCCCTGTGCCGAGCCCAGCTCGATCGCGCGTCCCAGCGCCAGTGTCGCGCGCCCCCGCGTCATGTCGCTCGCGCGCCGCGCCGTCGCCGCCGCCAAAAGTGCCGCGGCGCGCGCCAGCTGCCGCCGCCCAAGACTGGGTCCGCGCAGAGCTCGCACTCAAAGACACCGCACCCAGCGGGCCAGAGCCAGCCCGGTCGCGCCACTGCGGCTGACCCGCCCGGCCCGGCCACCCCAAAAATTTCGCCTAGCTCGTCTGCAAAATGCTCGTTCGCGTGTCAGCCGCGCCTCATGAGTTGCTCCCGAGCCGAGCCCTGTTTATTTTATTATATTTAGGGCTATTTTATGATTATTGATGTGTTTGTTTGGCTCGATATAGGTTGCTCGGGTTCGATCGCAGTTATTTTTATTGTGTGTTGTTGCCTTCCAACCAGGTAAGGATTTCTTACCGGAGTTGTGTGAGCCCAGCGATATTTTCATGATTATGCCTTGCTTGTTTGCTGGATTGTTATGAGCATGATAATAATAGAGCGCCTTTGATCCATTTCGCTAGCATGTTTGCTTGATATTACATGTTAGTGCCATGCTAGGTTTGTTCTACCAGCATGCTTGTGATTCCTGCTTAAGCTCGTAGTATCATGCTAGGTAGTGTGATTGATGTCGGTCTTTGCTTGCTAGCCAGAATCATTGCTTTTTCTCAGTACTCTTAGATAGAGTTGTAGGGTTTGTCATCATCCGGAGGCCGAGCGGACATAACGTACTTTGTCCCAATGAGCTCGTGTCGGGAGTAAAGTGTGCGGCATAACGTATCTTGCTACCCCCCGACCAGCCGGTTGTGGAATTAGCTACCCACTTCGGCATAGCCTAGTTTGTAGCTTGCTAGAGCGGAATCCTGCCATCGGTGTAAGCACGCCTGGCGGTTCTTAGCTTCGTGTCGGTGGACCATGCCGCATGATGAGCGCCGAGGGCCTCGCGCTACTGTGATCAGTGACACCGCTTCCGAGTCATAGGCATGTGCACCTGGCCCGCGTAGTTTGCCCTTAGGCCCCCACATTTACGCAGGTTGCAGAGGAGCATGTGGTGTGCGCGCACACGCGTTAGTTGCCGGTTCGGAGAGCTCCCCCGGGCTAATGTCGTGAGTACACCATTCCTTCCGTTAGAGCCTGACTTCGGGTACTCTCCCGTAAGTCCAGATTAGTGCAAGGGCAAGGAGGCCTTTGAGGACATTCTAGGGATCAGTGTATTCCCCCCGAGTGACAGATACCTCAGTGATGTCTAGGATTGGTCAGTGTATCCAATCCCAGCTAGGCCGGAAGAAAGAGACTTCCGATGACTCCAGATCTTGTTTTATGAGCTCGTTGAGCTATGATCTGTGTTGGTAGCTGTTTGCTTGCATGCTTTGGTACTAGATGACTGATTATATCGTATTGTACCCCGGTTGGGGATTCTTACTGAGTAATTCGTTACTCACCCTTATTTCTGTGGTTTTTGCACAGGTAACCATGGTGCGAGACAAGATGGCTGGAGGAGGAGCTGTGATCATGGAAAACCCGTTGTTCAACTCTGAGTCTTATGTTTATGTTATGATTTAAATGTTCTCTGAATGCATGCAGTTGGGCACGGAACCCTAGGGTGTTTTCTGAATGTATTTTCGGATTCTAGCATAGTTGTAAAAATTGTATGTTTTAAATAAATCTCTGATCAGAGTAGGTTTTGTAAATGTATTTGTCTTGGAACAGGTGCTTGGAAACAGGGACAGGTTTCAGGAAATTAAATGGATGTTTTATGTTTTAGTTTTTACTTAGAATCTGAACACCATCTTGCAAATTTTCTATAGATTTGTATGCATGCATTGAGGTAACGGCCTATTTAGAACCCCATTCGGGTCGGGTCGTTACATCTGAGGAGTTAGGACTTTAGTTCTTGGTAAGTGCCCTAACTTGGGTTGAGAGGTTATCGTGCCGGTAGCCGGGTTGTTGCGTACGCAAGTTATGCTAGTTGGCCCTTGACCTGGGTAGAGGCATTTCTTGTTGATCGATGGTTGAAGTTCAGTTGGAACTGATCCAGGGCGATGGTAGTAAAATCGCGGGGTTTCTGGCCGCCATGGCTAAGAGAGTTGTTCGGATCCTTACCCTGGGTAGAAGCTACGATGTGGCTGATGCTTGGAGCAAGAGGAAGTTTGGGTCTTCTGGTGGTTCCCGCTCAGGTGGATAGCAGACTCGCCGACAGGGCCAGCCTAGGGGTCGCGATCAGCGCCCACCGCAGATTAGATCTCAGGATCGTCAGCAGGGCGGGGCCAGGCAGCCAGCTCATTGCATCAAGTGTGGTAAGGCGCTTTTCGGATTGTGTGGAGCATCGCCCGTGCTTGCTACAGATGTGGCAAGGAAGAGCTTTTGGGAAGCACAGTTGAGATGCTGGAGGGAGATGTGCTCTTGTAGCCGCTTATCTGTTAGACCGCTTGACGGCAGGTGTGTGTCGGAGAGCGATCGGAGGAACCCTAAGTTGTGGAGAGCCTCACCAGAGCTCACGACCCCAGCGGTGTTCCTCGGTTGAGTTGCTGGATGCTTATTGTCGGTTAACAAGCTAGAGTTGTTCTTGGTAACCTCCACGTTGATTTTCGGAATTCTTAGCGAGGTGGTGCTTGGTGTTGACCAAGGTTTGGTTCCCATGTTGTTTCGTGAGCTAGCTCGTTTCGAGCAAGCGGGCGTTGCCCTGAGGACTTGTTCCTAGTCAGGAAGTTTTGGGAGTTGACCCCCTCCCTCGGCAATTGAGTAGGCACTGCTAGTTCCAAGTTGGGGGTTCAAGCGATTGAGGATCCTCGGATGTTGCTTCCGAGAGAGTTGGTTGTTGTTGCCCTTGGGTTTGAGCAAGAAAGTGAGCGTGTGTGAAGTTCGCTGTCCTTCGGAAGTCCGCTTGCTGGGAAATCGTTCCTGTTGAGGAGGAGTCAGCTTAGCTCTTGAGTTGTGTAGTTGATCAGAGTAGCGCAGCGGTCAGCCTAGCGAGAGTGTCCCTGCGTTTGTTTGTTAGCAAGCGGAAAGTTGTTTGTTCCCGCAAGGGCGGAGGCCTGCCAGTTCAAGGACTTGAGTTGTTGCTGGAAGGTTGTTGGATCTTTGGAGTTTGTAGAACCCCTTAGTTCTTTGGTAGTTGAGTTGCACCGTGGATGCCGGCCTCGAGTTTTATCTTTTAAGGTAGTCTTGCCGACTCGTGTTGTTCAGGATCCACAAGCTTGTGGTCGTCGCTATCCTTATTCCTCGCTATGTTTCGTGGGTGGAGTTTCTGGATTGGAAGAAGAGTTAGGTCTAAGCTATAAGGAGGAAGTTCTTGGAGCAGCCAGATGGGCTTAAGAGTTGAGTGGCAGCTTGGAGGCGAGCCTTGCTCGTTATAAGCTTGGGTTGAGTTTCTGCAGAGCAAGCCTTCTCGGGCTTTGATCCTAGTTGATGTGCGTTCGCAGTTGGCGTTATAGCTGAGCCATAGTGGAGTGGGTTGGCACAGAGATGCCGTGGCATTGGTTGGAAACCTTAGAGTTGTTATCCTCCAGCTATTGTGTTGCTAGTAGCCACGTAATGTTTTATTCCTTGCTGCTCGAGATTTCCGTAAGAGGAATGTTGTTTGTTTTTCTGTCTGGCGATGTTCTCTTAGGCTAGTGGCTGATCGGATTGCATTGGAAAGTTTGTTGTCGGCCGTTGAGGGGCTCCAATTTGTTAGTTTGGCCGAGTGGAGCCTGTGCCTGGACCTTGTCTTCTAAAGGTGGTCGTAGCTGAAGTTTCAGCTGGTATGATGGTGGTAGCCGTTTGGTGAACCAGAAAAGTGCCCCTTGGCTTTGGTGCTTCGATTTCTTGTAAGATGGTTGCTTAAGTGTTGTGGACGCATGCTAGTTGGAGGAGTTTGCCTTGGGATCAGTCACCAGTTGGTGGTTCGATTTGGATTTCGTTAAGAATTGTAGGCAACCATTGGGGCTCGCATATCTCTTGGGAAGTAAGAGTAGGCCGTTTAGTTTCTGAAACCTGGGAGGTTCAGTTGTTTGGTCAGCATGGTGAAGGGTCGAGGCTGTTTGATAACAGCTATGAGCATTCAGAGAAGTTACGCCGCAGCGTGGCGTAGAGTTTTAGAGCTTGTGACCCGTCCACGAGTTTGCTGAGTGTAGCGCCGTAGAGAGGCGTTCCGAGTTGGGCTAGCAGGGTTAAGTGAGCCCTAAGATTTTAAGACCGTTTGAGAGCTAGTGCGAGTTTGAGGATGTGTATTACCGTTAGCACTATCACATCTATTTCTTCGGAGTTCGGTGTATGCCCAGTCTTGGTTAAGATAGTTTGTGGCAGACTGGATGGCTTGTGGCTTTGAGCCTTTGGGAACCCAAGGGGGTTTGGATTTCGAAGAAGATGTAGTGTTGTCTTGACCGGGAGTTTGGTTGGTTAAGGATCAGTGGAGATTTCCTAGAGTTGTTTTCGTCTTAGGACTTTCGAGGACGAAAGTCTTAAAAGGAGGGAGTATTGTAACGGCCCAGTTTTCTATTTCGGTTTCCCAGGTGTTTCCGGTTCATTTTTCGGATGTTCGGATGGGCCGTTAGAGCTATTTTAACCCTTAGGGGTATTTTGGTCTTTTTGCCCCCGGTCAGGGTTTTGTGGATTTTCAGGATTCCAGGGTCACTCCTGCCCTTATCGAGGCTTGATTGTTGTTGGTTGCAGGACCCAAGAAGTTCGGGCTATTTGGTTGGAAGTTTGGAGGTGATTTGGTAATTAACAAAATTATTGTTAATTTAAGTGCTTCCATTGGGATTTGAACCCTTGCCCTTGATGGTGATTTGGGAGCTTGGTTTAAATGAGTTTTAATAAGGAGAAAAGGTTGCTTCAGCCGGGACACGAAGGAGGAAGCCCGGGGAAGAGATTTATGTCACCAAGACCTATTTAAATTAGGAAAAGGAAAGAAAATCAAGAAAATCCCATTCCCCTTGTTTTACCTCTCTCTCTCTCTCTCTCTCTCTCTCTCTCTCTCTCTCTCTCTCTTTCTCTCTCTCTCTCCTTGCCCACCTCACCAAGAAACCCAACCGAGCCACCCCAGAGCCACACCCTCCAGCGTGATCCCCACGCCGCCATCGCCTGTCGCCCGACCATCATTGATCGCCCGACATCATCACTCTGCGCACACGACCATCCATCATTGATCGCCCGACCATCAGCCCTGCATCGCCCGCCCGAGCAGCGGCCAGACGCTTTGTCGCGGCCGGCAGCCCGTCGCCAGACGCGGAGCGCCAAAGAGCGCGCGTCGCCGCGATCGCGTCGCCTAATGCTTAGCGCGCCGCGTGGCGTCTCCGTCTGCTTTCATGCGCCTCGCGCCCAGCGCCGTCGCGCGCTGCGCAGCCGCATCGTCGCCAGCGTCCGTCCGCGCGCCTGTCCTCTGCCGCGCCAGCACCCGTGTCGCCGTGCCAGCGCCGGTCCCCTGCCGCACCAGCGTGCCCAGCAGCGCCCAGTCTGCTCGCCCCAGCTGCACGTCCTGCCTGCCCACTTGCCGCCGAGACCCTGTTTTGCCAAAATTGTTGGGGCCAGGACCTTGTACCTTCTCGGTTGGTAATTACCGAGCCTCCACTCTTTTAGACCCTAAGTTGATTGGCTGTTGTTATTTAATTAGGATATTTTTATTAAATGCTTAGGTTGCTCGGGTTCACTTAGAAGCTCGGGAGTCGCTTGGTTGCCTTATGGTAGTTATTTTCTGCTTGTTTCCAGGTAAGGATTTCTTACCGTGGTTGTGTGGACCCTGCGACATTATCATGATGTGCTTTGTATGCTTGTTGACTGTTATGAGCATGATAGTGATAGGACAGCTATGTTTGATCTCTTGCTAGCATGTTTGCCTGATTGTACATGTTAGTGCCATGCTAGGTTTGTTCTTCCAGCATGCTTATGATTCCTGCTTTAAGTTCGTAGTATCATGCTAGGTTATGTGTGATTGATGTTGATATGTATGTTTAGCCGTAAATCGCTTATTTTGTACTCCTAGCTAGTATAGTAGGGTTTGTCATCATCCGGAGAGGAGAGAGCGGACATAACGTACTTTGTCCCCACCGGTCGAGTGTAGAGCGAAGCATAACGTACATTGCTTCCCCGACGGTAGATGTGGATTTAGCTACCACATCGGCATAAGCCTGGTTTGTAGCTCGCTAGAGCGTAACCACGCCAAGCGGTGCAAGCTGCCTTGGCGGTTCTTAGCTTCAGTCGGTGGTACAGTGCTGCACAGATGAGTGTCGAGGGCCTCGCACTACTGTGTTCAGTGACACCTTTTCTGAGTCGTTAGGCATGCGTACCTGGCCCGCGTAGTTTGTACTTAGGCCCCCACACGCGTTAGTCGCCGGTTCGTAGAGCTCCCCCGGGCTAATGTTCGTGAGTACACTAGTTCCTTCCAGTTTAGAGCCAGACTTCGGGTACTCTCCCGATAGTCCAGATTTGTTAGCGAGGGTAAGAGGCCCTTGAGGACACCCATTGGGATTGGCTTTTGAGTGATCATATGGTCGAGGAGAAAGACCCTCGAGGGTGTCGGACATCTTTGGGATCAGTTTTTGAGCTGATCAATTGGCTGAGGGAGAAAGACCCTCGGAGATGTCCCGGGATTGGTTATGACAGCCAATCATTAGGCCGGAAGTAGGAGACTTCCGAGGATTCCAGATTCTGCCTTGTAAGCTCGTTGAGCCATGATCTGTGTTGGTAACTGTTTGCATGTATACTAGGGTGCTAGATGATTGATGTATCGTATTGTACCCCGGTTGGGGATTCTTACTGAGTATGTTTGTACTCACCCTTATTTCTGTGGTTTTCCACCAGGTAACTTGGGACAGCACCGGGACGACTAGCGGAGGGAGCTGATTGATCATGGGAGCCGCCGGCACTCTGTCTTTTATTGTTTGCATAATTTGTTCAGCATGTAGACGGACAGGAATCCTAGGGGGACGTTTTTAAAATTTGTTTAAATTGTATTGTATGATTTTATAAACACTGGTCAGGCTTGTTTTACTTTGTTGACTTTGCTTAAATGAAGGTTGTTGTTTATGTTTTAAGTGTCCCCGCTTTTAAATGTTTTGAAAGGTTTTAAATATGAGCACTAAGCCGCTTGATGAAGTATTTAACTTGCATGCAGAGTGAGAACCTAGGTTGAGGACCGTGTTTTGGGTCGAGTTCTTACAGCTAGCAAGCTAGAGTTTGCTTGGAGTAGAGTCTTGATTGGTTCCGGTGTGGTGGCAAGTCGGTGATTGGTGTTGACCAAGGTGTGGTTTCGAGTTGCTAGAAGTTAGTCTTTCTCGTGGGACGCGTGGTTCTTGCCCCGTCAGATGTTTTCCTGTTTCGAGAGTTCTAGGAGCTGCCCCTCCTTTGGCGTGTGGGGGTGAGTCTTTGCTAGTTTGTGGTTGGCGGTTAAGTCTGTGGTGGAACCCCCCCTGTTGTTGCCCTGTGAGATTTAGATGTTGTTACTTAGCGGAGCAAGACAGCGAGCGTGTGTGTAAAGACCCGACCCGAATGGGGTCCTAAAACAGGTCTTTACCTCAATGCATGAATTCAAAACTAAAGTCAATATGCAAGAATGGTTTTCGGATTCTAAGTGAAAACTAAAAACATACAACATCCATTTAAAAGTCAACATAAATTCCTGAAACCTGTCCCTGTTTCCAAGCACCTGTTCCAAGACAAATACATTTCCAAAACTTACTCTGATCAGAGATTTATTTAAAACATTCAAAACATCCAACAATTACAATAGTTCTAGAATCTGGAAAAGCAGTCAGAAAACAACCTAGGGCTCCGTGCCCAACTACATGCATTCAGAGGAAAATAAGACATAAAGAATCATAGATAAAATTCAGAGTTTGACAGCTGATTTCCATGATCACAGCTCCTCCTTCAGCCATCCTGTCTCGCACCTTGGTTACCTGTGGAAAACCACAAAATAAGGGTGAGTAACGAATTACTCAGTAAAAATCCCCAACCGGGGTACAATACGATATATATGGTCATCTAGCAGAAGGGTATGCAACCTATGAATATAAACACAGAAGAGAGCACATAGCTTAAATCCACACATAAACTTCGGATGCCATCTCAGGGTCTTACTCTGGAATAATCCACCTCACGATACGATCCTATACGACAAACAAGTCTCTGCCTCAGCCTGTCTACTGTCGATACGAAAGATGCACTTGCTCACAATCCCAAGGAGCTCTCCAGTCGGGGCTATAATGAGCGTATGCTCGCACCGCATGCTACAGCAAACCATGGGGGGTGCTGGGTCTAGTGGTATGCTGCCCAGGTCCAGTCACCATGCCTAAATAATCTCTGGATCGGTGTCACTGACATAGGGGTGTGAGACCTGGACACGTGAACTATGCCCAGGTCCAGTTTTCTATTCCAGTTTTTGAGGTGCCTTCGGTTCAAGATTCGGTTGTTCGGTTGGGTCGTTAGAGCTGTTTTAGCCCTTAGGGGTATTTTGGTCTTTTGGCTCCCTGGGCAGGATTTGTGGATTTCCAAGACTTCAAGGTAGCTCCTTCCTTTGTCGAGGCTTGTTTGTTGTTGGTTGCGAGTCCCGAGTTGTTTGGGCTAGTCGTTTGGAGGTTCGGGTGTGGTTTGGGTTTTGGCAAGTTATTATTGGTTGAGTGCTTCCTTTGGGATTTGAGCCCTTGCCCTTAGTGTTGATTTGGGAGTTCGATTTAAGTGAATTTTATTTATTGGAAAAGGTTGCTTCGGTCGGGTCTCGATGGAAGAAGCTGGGGAATGGGATTTTAGGGATTTTAAGGCTATTTTAATTGGATAAGGATGGAGAAAAGAAAAAAAAAGGAAAACAAATCCCATTTTCTTCCCCTTTCTCTTTCTTTCTCTCTCTCTCTCTCTCTCACTCTCTCTCTCTCTCTCTCTCTCTCTCTCTCTCTCTCTCTCTCTCTCTCTCTCTCTCTCTCTCTCTCCCCCGAGCCCTGCTCGCCCAGCCCCTGCTAGCCCAGATACACGTCGCCTAGCCTAGCTGCACAGTTTCGCGTCCCGTCCGCGCCTGAGTCGCCCCGCTCAGCGCCAGGTTGCTCCGCCCAGATCCGCTTCGCCCAGACCCAGCGTCGCCCAGATCCGCGCGCCCAGACCCCGCCTCGCCTAGATCCGCGTCGCCCAACCCGAGCGTGTCCCTGTAGCTCGCCGCACCGCACGCCTTCGCCCAGCCGAGCTCGCGCCCGTGCGCCCTCGTCTCCCTGCAGCTCGCCCGCGCTTTCGCGACCTAGGTGTTTAAGGCCCCACTGGGCATCACTAAGTCCTAAGTGTGTAAGGCCCCAGCGCCTGTGCCAGCGCCCCTCGTCTCGCCCAGCCGTTCCCCCTGCGCGCAGCTCAGCGCCCCAGCGCCTGTGCCAGCGCCCCTCAGCGCCCAGCAGCTGCCTCGCCCGTGCAACCTGCCCGTTCGCGTGTCAGCCGCGCCTCGTGAGTTGCTCCCGAGCCGAGCCCTGTTTATTTTATTATATTTAGGCCTTTGGATTGTGATTATTGTTGTGTTTGTTAGGTTCGCTTTAGGTTGCTCGGGTTCGATCGCAGCTTAGGTTTCTTGTGTGTTGTTGCCTTCCGACCAGGTAATTGATAGCATGCCATGTCTTGTGATTGTATGAATTTCCTAGTGGATAGGTTGCATGCTCTTTCTTGCTTCCAGATGGTGTTGTACTTGTATTCATGATTTATTCTATTAGTTCCATGCTAGGGGTTTGATTATCTTGGCATACCTTGTCCTATTTTATCCTGTTAGTTCCATGCTAGGGGTAGGCGGGTGAGGTATAGTGTAGAAGACTGTAGGGGTAACTAGTTTAGGTCCCGCTCGGGTAAGACCCCGATGGACATCTGGAGGTGTAAGGCCCCGATGGGCATCCTAGGTGTGTAAGGCCCCATTGGGCATCACTGATTCTTGAGGTGTAAGGCCCCGATGGGCATCCTAGGTGTGTAAGGCCCCACTGGGCATCACTGATTCTTGAGGTGTAAGGCCCCGATGGGCATCCTAGGTGTGTAAGGCCCTACTGGGCATTGCTGATTCTGGAGGTGTAAGGCCCCGATGGGCATCCTAGGTGTTTAAGGCCCCACTGGGCATCACTGAGTCCTAAGTGTGTAAGGCCCCACTAGGCATCACTGAGTCCTAGGTTGTGTAAGGCCCGAAGGGCATCCAAGTATAGAACCTAGGTTAGGCAGTAGATGAAAGCCCTTGAATAGGCTCGCTCTAGAAGTAGCTCATAGCCTAAGCCAACCATTTCTGCTCTAAGTCATTGTATGGTTGCATGTCGGTGTGCTAAATGAGATGTTTTCGTATTGTACCACGGTTGGGAATTCTTACTGGGTAATTCGTTACTCACCCTTATTTTGTGGTTTTCCACAGGTAACCTTGGTGCGGGACAGAATGGCTGGAGGAGGAGCTGTGATCATGGAAACCCGTTTTTCAAACTCTGAGTCTTGTATTTATGTTTTGATGTTTTAAATGTCCTCTGAATGCATGTAGTTGGGCACGGAGCCCTAGGTTGTTTTCTGAATGTATTTCCGGATTCTAGCACTGTTATAACTATTGGGAAGTTTGAATGTTTTAAATAAATCTCTGATCAGAGTGAGTTTTGTAAATGTATTTGTCTTGGAACAGGTGCTTGGAAACAGGGACAGGTTTCAAGAATTGATGTTGACTTTTAAATGGATGTTTATGTTTTAGTTTTACTTAGAATCTGAAACACGATTTTGCATTTTGATTTTAGATTTGAATGCATGCATTGAGGTAAAGGCCTATTTTAGAACCCCATTCGGTCGGTCTTTTGACTCGATGGGCGGCGGTCGCTACCGGGCGTGCTGGCACGAGCTACGCTTCCAGCTGCCGGCGCGCGAACGAGCTGGGGGCGAGACAAGAGTGCACGTGCGCGGCGTGCAGACGAGAAGCGGGCGTGCGGGCGCGGGGCACAGACGCGGACAGACGAACGTGAGCGTGCGGGCGCGAGCTCGGCTGGGCGATGGCGTCTGGTGAGCGCGACACGGCTGGGCTGCGACGCGATGAGGCTGCTGTGCGACGGGCTGCTGCAAGCGTCTGGGCGTGGGACAGGCAGGGCTGGACGCTGGGTTGCTCGGCTGGGCGATGGGCTGCTGCTCGGCCGGAGGCTACTGCTTGGCTGGGCTGCTGCTTGGTCGAAGCTTGGCACGGGGAAGAAAATCACGGCAATGGAGCTTGAGGAAAAGGGTTGGGCGGGCAAGGTTGATTTGGAGAAGAAACAGCAACAACCTTAATTCCTTTTCTTTTAATCAAATGCACCAAAACCCAAGGACTCAAGGCTAACAAAGATATGCCGCAGAAAGAGCAACAAGATCACCTGGTGGCTTAACTCGCAAGGCCCTGCTCTAGCACACAAGGCCACCTTGGCTCGAACCTCGGCTGCAGCAACTTTAAATCCCTATTTTACTTTTGCATCTCTCCATGCCCAAACACCTCTACAAAGCAACAAAATCCTACAAAAGTCCATCCAATAATTTTAACAACTGAAAAAGACATAAACGGCCCTGACGACCCAACCAAATTACCAAAATACCCCTATGGCATACCTGGAAGACCGGGATGAAAACCCAGGCCGTTACAGTGTGTGGAGCTCTTTGTCCTTCGGTTGTCCGCTTGTAACAACAGTTTCCTCATAGAAGTTGGCAGGTTACTCCCTTGGTCTTGGAGTTGATGATAGTGGTGCTAGCAAGAGGGAAAGTCTGTTGGCTGCTTGGAAGCAGTTGTTTGTCCAGTTAGGCGGACTCTTGAGTGGTGTTCTGGAAGTTGTAGAATGGGTTGTTCTCCCTCTTGTGAGTGTTGGGCCTTGTCAGCTAAGGTACTTTGTGTGTTTGGCCTGGGAGCTGTTTGTGACGAACCCGACCCAAAACATGGTCCTAAACCGGGGTTCTCACTCAGCATGCAAGTTAAATATGATATCAAGCGGTTTAGTGCTCATATTTAAACACCTTTCAAAACATATGAGAAGGGGAACCCTTAAAACATAATCGACAATTTTTCATTTAAACCATCCAACGAAGTAAAACCACCTGGCCAGTATTTATAAAATCATACAATACAATTTAAACAAATTTTTAAACAATGTTCCCCTAGGACTCCTGTCCATCTACATGCTGAATAAACAATGCAATAATAAATGACAGAGTGCCTGTAACGGACCAGTTTTCTATTTCGGTTACCCAAGTGTTTTCAGATCATAATTTGGATGTTCGGATGGGCCGTTAGAGCTATTTTCACCCTTAGGGGTATTTTGGTCTTTTTGCCCCTGGTCAGGGTTTTGAGGATTTTTAAGATTTCAGGGCCTTTCCTGCCTTCATCGAAGTTTGGTGGTTGTTGGTTGCAAGACCCAAGAGGTTTGGGCAAGTTGTTTGGGAGTTTGGAGGTATTTTAGTTATTGGCAAAATTAATGGGTTTTTGAGTGCTTCCTTTGGGATTTGAACCCTTGCCCTAAATGGTTTTGAGAGTCGGCAGGAAAAAGAGTTTTATTTTAAAGCAAAGTTTGCTTGGGCCGGGTTTTGAAAGAGGAAGCTTTGGGAAGGGATTTTAGACCCATTTAAATTAGGAAAAGGAAAGAAATCAAGAAAAATCCCTTTCCCCCTTGTTTTGCAAGACTCTCTCTCTCTCTCTCTCTCTCTCTCTCTCAAAACCCTAGCTGCACCATGCCCAGCCCTTGCTGCACCAACCCCAGCCGAGCCACCACACCCTAGCCGCACCCCCGCACCAGGCCGCTCAGCCCTTGCCCTATCACACACAGCCGCGCCCGCACCACCTTCACACAGACACGGCACACCCAGATCGCTCAGCCCATGGCGAGCCGCTCTGCACCAGCCGCACCACCCAGCCCGGTCACTTGCGGCCGCTCCGCCCAGTGCGCGCCAGCGCGCGCCGCGCTCCGCCTAGCGTCTCCCGTGCGTCGACCCAGCCTCCCAGATGCGCCTCCCGTGCGTCGACCCAGCCGCCCAGATGCGCCTTCCGTGCGTCGTCCCAGCTGTCGCACGCCTGCAGCCCAGACGCGTATCCCGCGCGCCCTCCTCGCAGACCCGACGTCCACCAGCTGCGCCTATTCCTGCCCTTTTTGCTGCCGAGAACGAATGTCTTCTCGGTTGGTAATTCCCGAGCCTTTCCCCTTTTAGATTTTAAGCTGCTGGCTGCTGTTTATTTATTTAGGATGTTTTTATCATATGCCTAGGTTGCTCGGGTTCGCTTTAAGCTCGAGGGTCGTTATCTGATTCGCAATAGTTATTTTCCACTTGTTTCCAGGTAAGGATTTCTTACCGTGGTTGTGTGGACCCTGGGATGCTTTCTTGATTGTGCCTTATATGCATGTTTACATCTATGAACATGATTAGTGGATAGGACAGCTTGTGATTGCATTCTTGCTAGAATGTTTGCCTGTTTGTACATGTTAGTGCCATGCTAGGATTGTTCTTCCAGCATGCTTGAGATTCCTGCTTTAAGTTCGTAGTATCATGCTAGGTTATGTGTGATTGATGTTGATATGTATGTCTAGCCAGGAATCAGTTATTTTGTACTCTTAGCTAGTATAGTAGAATTTGTGATCATCCAGAGGCTGAGAGCGGACATAACGTACTTTGTCCCCACCGGTCGGGAGTAGAGCGAAGCATAACGTACATTGCTTCCCCCGGCAGCCGATGTGGATTTAGCTACCACATCGGCATAAGCCTAGTTTGTAGCCTGCTAGAGCGGAACCCTGCCAAAGGTGCAAGCCTGCCTACTGTGTTGAGTGACACCGTTTCCGAGTCTTTAGGCATGCGTACTTGGCCCGCGTAGTTTGTACTTAGGCCCCCACATTTATGCCGGTTGCAGCAGCATGCGGTGTGCGCGCACACACGTTAGTCGCCGGTTCGGAGAACTCCCCCGGGCTAATGTTTGTGAGTACACCAGTTCCTTCCAGTTTAGAGCCAGACTTCGGGTACTCTCCCGATAGTCCAGATTTGTTAGCGAGGGTAAGAGGCCCTTGAGGACACCCATTGGGATTGGCTTTTGAGCTGATCATATGGTCGAGGGAGAAAGACCCTCGAGGGTG
Source organism: Sicyos edulis (assembly GCA_036507275.1). Taxonomy (NCBI): domain Eukaryota; kingdom Viridiplantae; phylum Streptophyta; class Magnoliopsida; order Cucurbitales; family Cucurbitaceae; genus Sicyos; species Sicyos edulis. The sequence continues at coordinate 21,815,195 of CM071847.1, forward strand.
TCGGACATCTTTGGGATCGGTTTTTGAGCTGATCAATTGGCCGAGGGAGAAAGACCCTCGGAGATGTCCCGGGATTGGCTATGACAGCCAATCATTAGGCCGGAAGTAGGAGACTTCCGAGGATTCCAAATTCTGACTTGTAAGCTCGTTGAGCTATGATCTGTGTTGGTAACTGTTTGCATGTATACTAGGGTGCTAGATGATTGATGTATCGTATTGTACCCCGGTTGGGGATCCTTACTGAGTATGTTTATAGTCACCCTTATTTCTGTGGTTTTCCACCAGGTAACTTGGGACAACACTGGGACGGCTAGCGGAGGGAGCTGATTGATCATGGGAGCCGCCGACACTCTGTCTTTTATTGTTTGCATAATTTTTTCAGCATGTAGACGGACAGGAGTCCTAGGGGGACGTTTTTAAAAGTTGTTTAAATTGTATTGTATGATTTTATAAACACTGGCCAGGCTTGTTTTACTTTGTTGGTTTGCTTAAATGAAGGTTGTTGTTTATGTTTTAAGTGTCCCCGCTTTTAAATGTTTTGAAAGGTTTTAAATATGAGTACTAAACCGCTTGTTGAAGTATTTAACTTGCATGCTGAGTGAGAACATAGGTTTAGGACCGTGTTTTGGGTCGGGTTCTTACAGTTGGTATCAGAGCACAGAGTCATAGATTCTGTAGACTAACCTGCTTTGTAGGTTGTTGCCCCCATGATCATCAGCACTCCGCGGCCGTCAGGTTTGTCTGAGTTCATTAAGCTAAGGGTTTTATTTTACAATACTGCATCTAGTATACATGTGTTACCCTGGTTTGGCAGTGAGAGCCCCAGCGTGGGCTAGCTTTTATGCTTTGTGTAGATCGCTAGTATGTTGATTGCACTTAGAGGAGTAGGGACGTTTGGTATTTCCAACCGAGGAGTTGGACTGTTCATGTTGATCATGAGACCACGTCTAGGGTTGTCTAGACCCGTAGGCCACCTTTGGCCCTGACAGATGAGTTGCCAAGAGAAGGGGGTAGAGGCTAGCATGCCTCAAAGTGAGACTCCTTGAGCAAAGTGTGCTCCAGCCATGAGGGAGTTGATGGCAGGTCTTTTAGCTAATAGAGAGCGGAGACCCAGGAGCAGTTTGTAGCGCGTAGTGAGGAGTCTTGGGCACAGATAGCCCAGCTGGCAGATTTTATTTAGGATACACCCCTCCTAGTAGCTCCAGTAGCCCTGGAGGATCTCAAGAGGGCTTGATCAGGAGGTTTATGCTGACAAGATAGTTGGCGTAGATCGAGCCGCCAAGTTTGGCAAGTGGGAGCCTGTAGAGCTGGATGTTTTAGAGACCTACTGCTGGCAGCGAGATGGTTGGCCAGGATCGAGTTTATCATCCAAGTGTTGGGATGACCTGGTGTTCAGAGGCCGATGACCTGATGTTCAGAGGTCGAGGCGTGCCGTTCTGGTGTTGTTTGATGCAGCAGTGTGGTGGTGGAAGTCCTCTATGAGAGGCGCACCAACAGAGTCTCCACCAGCCACTCGGTTGATTGGCAAGCTGCCAGGTTAGTAGCTTTTGAGGAAGATGTAGAGACATCTTGTCCTCCTGCAAAGCCTGCAGTCGTTTTGCAGCCAGTTCTTTTAGTACCCTCGTAGCCAGGGGGTAGTGTGGAGTTTGCTTGTCAGGACTTAATCCGTCTGTGTGGTTTTCACCGGCTAGTAGAGAGAAGCACCTTCTGTTAGCATGTTCCAGGTGTGGAGCTAGGTGCTGCCACCCGAGGGTTGGCCTGAGTATTCGATGAGCATCGAATGGGATGCAAGAGTGGGCCTTGGCTTGTCTGTTAGACGTGATGTCAGAGAGTAGTCTACTCGAGTGTTGAGACTCTTGTGTTGAGTGCCATTGCCCTGTCACCTGGAGTGTGACCTTCCCTACCCTCAGAGGGGCTTAAAGCCCGTAAAGGGATGTTTGTGTTGTAAAGGAAGTAGTGCCTGTTGGCACCAAGCTTTGAGAGGAGGCCTAGATTCAGGCCAGTTGGCACTTTTTGTACAGGTGGTTCCAGGACCCGCCCAGAGTTTAGCATCCCCACTAGTCTTGTACCCATTCATGAGATTGCACCTATTTGGGGTGCATAAGAGATCTAGCTCGGTGGTAGCCAGAGAACTACAAGTTTGAGGTCGTTCGAGGGATAAGTAGGAGCCTTTCAGGGTCACCGAGAGTTGGGTACAAAGGATGCTGTTGGTTGTTAAAGGCTAGCGCGTCCGAGTTCTCGCGCCTGTGTTGTGGGCTTGTGAGCCAGTTGGTTGGTAATGTGATTCGACTACCCTGGAGTTACCCTAATATGAGTAGGGTTGGCATCGATGATGCGTGGTTGATCCACTGTTAGAGCCATGAGTTGGATGGTTGATCGGAGCACGTTTAGTGGACCATTGGTATGAGGTAAGTTAGCTTGGTGTGGCTATGCTCTTGTAAGAGTGAGTCGACCAATGTGGCATTCCGTGGTGAGTTGACCCCGAGTGGGTTGAACTCTTGTTGCTCCTTTGCTAGATGTGGCACTATTGGGAGGCAAAAGTTGCCTTGTGTGAGAATTCTTGTTGGTTTGGATCTTAAGGAACCAAGTTGGAGCTGTACACGCCGGTGTACTTTTGTGTAGCTCGTTCCATGGTGTATTTTTCAAGAACCACGAGGGGTTTCGGGTTGTGAAACAAGTGCTCAGTTATGCGGAGTTAGAACTTTAGCCGGGTTGTTGCGTAGGCAAGTTATGCTAGTTGGCCCTTGACCTGGGTAGAGGCATTTCTTGTTGATCGATGGTTGGAGTTCAGTTGGAACTGATCCAGGGCGATGGTAGTAAATTCGCGAAGTTTCTGGCCGCCATGGCTAAGAGAGTTGTTCGGATCCTTACCCTGGGTAGAAGCTACGATGTGGCTGATGCTTTGAGCAAGAGGAAGTTTGGGTCTTCTGGTTGTTCCCCCTCAGGTGGATAGCAGACTCGCCGACAGGGCCAGTCTAGGGGTCTCGATCAGCACCGACCGCAGGTTAGAGCTCAGGATCGTCAGCATGGCAAGGCCAGGCAGCCGGCTCATTGCATCAAGTGTGGTAAGGCGCTTTTCGGATTGTGTGGAACATCGCCCATGCCTGCTACAGATCTGGCAAGGAAGAGCTTTTGGCCAGCATAGTTGAGATGCTGGAGGGAGATGTGCTCGTGTAGCCAGTTGTCTGTTAGACCGTTTGACGACAGTTTGTGTCGGAGGGCGATCGGAGGAACCCTAAGTTGTGGAGAGCCTCACCAGAGCTCACCGGACCCGAGCAAGGTTCCTCGGTTGGGTTGTTTGGATGCTTGTTGTCGGTTAACAAACTAGAGTTGTTATTGGTAACCTCCACGTTGATTTTCGGAATTCTTAGCGAGGTGGTGCTTGGTGTTGACCAAGGTTTGGTTCCCATGTTGTTTCGTGAGCTAGCTCGGTTCGAGCAAGCGGGCGTTGCCCTGAGGACTTGTTCCTAGTTAGGAAGTTTTGGGAGTTGACCCCCTCCCTCGGCAATTGAGTAGGCACTGCTAGTTCCAAGTTGGGGGTTCAAGCGATTGAGGATCCTCGGATGTTGCTTCCGAGAGAGTTGGTTGTTTTTGCCCTTGGGTTTGAGCAAGACAGTGAGCGTGTGTGAAGTTCGCTGTCCTTCCGAAGTCCGCTTGCTGGGAAATCGTTCCTGTTGAGGAGGAGTCAGCTTAGCTCTTGAGTTGTGTAGTTGATCGAGTAGCGCAAATGATCACCCTAGCGAGTGTCCCTGCGTTTGTTTGTTAGCAAGCGGAAAGTTGTTTGTTCCCGCAAGGGCGGAGGCCTGCCAGTTCAAGGACTTGAGTTGTTGCTGGAAGGTTGTTGGATCTTTGGAGTTTGTAGAACCCCTTAGTTCTTTGGTAGTTGAGTTGCACCGTGGATGCCGGCCTCGAGTTTTAACTTTTGAGGTAGTCTTGCCGACTCGTGTTGTTCAGGATCCGCAAGCTTGTGGTCGTCGCTATCCTTATTCCTCGCGATGTTTCGTGGGTGGAGTTTCTGGATTGGAAGAAGAGTTAGGTCTAAGCTATAAGGAGGAAGTTCTTGGAGCAGCCAGATGGGCTTAAGAGTTGAGTGGCAGCTTGTAGGCGAGCTTTGCTCGTATAAGCTTGGGTTGAGTTTCTGCAGAGCAAGGCTTCTCGGGCTTTGTTCCTAGTTGATGTGCGTTCGCAGTTGGCGTTATAGCTGAGCCACAGTTGAGTGGGTTGGCACAGAGATGTCGTGGCATTGGTTGGGAACCTTAGAGTTGTTATCCTCCAGCTGTTGTGTTGCTAGTAGCCACGTAATGTTTTATTCCTTGCTGCTCGAGATTTCCGTAAGAGAAATGTTGTTTGTTTTTCTGTCTGGCGATGTTCTCTTAGGCTAGTGGATGATCGGATTGCATTGGAAAGTTTGTTGTCGGCCGTTGAGGGGCTTCAGTTTGTTAGTTTGGCCGAGTGGAGCCTATGCCTGGACCTTGTCTTCTAAAGGTGGCCGTAGCTGAAGTTTCAGCTGGTGTGTTGGTGGTAGATGTTTGGTGAACCAGAAAAGTGCCCCTTGGCTTTGGTGCTTCGATTTCTCGTAAGATGGTTGCTTAAGTGTTGTGGACGCATGCTAGTTGGAGGAGTTTCCCTTGGGATCAGTCACCAGTTGGTGGTTCTATTTGGATTTCGTTAAGGATTGTAGGCAACCATTGGGGCTCGCAGATCTCTTGCAAAGTAAGAGTAGGCCGTTTAGTTTCTGAAACCTGGGAGGTTCAGTTGTGTAACGACCCAGGTTTTTCTTTCCGGTCTTCCAGGTATGCCCTAGGGGTAATTTGGTAATTTGGTCGGGCCGTCAGGGTCGTTTGTGTCTTTTCCAGTTACTAAAATTATTGGATGGTTTTTGTAGGTTTTTGGAGGGGTTTGTGGTTTGGTTTGAGCAAGGTTTGATGCAAAAGTAAAAATAAAGGAATTTGTCTTTGCATGGGGTTTGAACCAGTCTCTCCCGGAAGCTTGTAGAGATGTGTGCCAATTGAGCCATTAGGTGCTCTTGTTGCTCTTTCTGCATCACATCTTAGTTAACCTTGGATTTTGGAGTTTTGGTGCATTTGGTTAAATGAAATAGAATTAGGTTTATTCCATCTTCTTCTCCAAATCTCCTCTTGGCCGCACAAGCTCTCCCTCTCCATAGCCCTTGCCGATTCTTCATCCTTGCAGCTCCCTTGGATCGTTCATCATCATTCTGGGTAGGTATCGATCTTCCTCTTCTTCTTCTCATCCGTTTGGTGTGCTTTTGGCCGAGTGCAAAGAGGTGTGTTGTGTGTGTTTGTGTTGATTGCAGCCAGCCGAGAGAAGCCCAGCCAGCGACCATCGTTGCGCCGGTACCGCGCGAGATCGCGCGCCGATCATCCCCTGCCGTCGCACCAGATCGCCCCTACCGTCCGCACTCGCACGCCGCCCGATCCGTTGAGCAGCCCCCGCCGCGCGCCATAGCTCACCAGTCGCCGCCCAGATCATTGCGGCGGCCTGCCGCCGCGACGCCATCGCTCGCCAGGTCACGCCAAATCCACCGTCGCTGCCCTCCCGCACGCCATCGCTCGTCTTCCGTGCGGTCGCGCGCAGCAGCGAGCACACCGCCCGCGCGCGCGCCGCTCGAAGCCGCTGCGCTGCGCAAGCGCCAGCCAAGCGTCCGCGTCGCTGCTGTCCGACGCCGCGCGCCAGCGCGCGCTTGCCCGAAGCCGCTCGCCCGCGCGCGCCAGACGCTCGCCATACGCGCGCCCTCGCTGCGTGCATCCGTCCGTGCGCGTGCCGGTAGCGCAGCCAGCGCGGCCCTGCTGCTGCGTGCCAGCTCGCCCGGCGCCTCCAAGCTCGTGTCGCCGTGCCGCGTGAGTTCCCGAGCCGAGCTTGCTGTTCTTTTGTTGTTTAGACGTTTTAGATGCTAATTATTATTGGTTTGCTAGGTTCAAGCGCCGCTAGCTCGGGATTGTTCCGACTTAGGATTTGTGTGTAGAAGCCTCCCACCAAGGTAAGGATTTCTTACCGGAGTTGTGTGGGCCTGCGCGTATATTTGTGATTGTTGTTTTGTATGCTGTGTATGATTACTAGCATGTTTAGCCCTAGGTGCTCTGTTCAAATTCTTGACCGGCATGAACTCTTGTATTGTTTCTCATGTTAGCCCATGCTAGGTTGTTCCATTCTCGCATGTTCGATATCTGTTCTTGCTTCGTAGTATCATGCTAGGTTCCTTGTATCTGTTGAGCACGTATTGGACCGCATTGATTGAATTGTTATTATTGCTATGGTTTAGAGTTCGTAGGTAGCATCATCCGGCCGGATGCATAACGTAACTTGCATCCCCGATGCGGGACGTACGAGATGGTACTCCGTCCCTGATCCCGTTAGGGTTTAGCTAACCCTAACGGCTGGCCCTGCAATCTTGGGTGAGGGTGGCAGACTGTTAAATGCCCCAACGGTCGGGATGATGACTTGGCATTGCCTCGTCCCGGCGCATCGGCACGCCCTCGGCGTGTTCGGCGTAGCCCTTGATTGCCACTGTTAGGGCAAGGACCGCTTCGGTGTAAGCCTACCACGACCGGTTCCTTAGCCTCAAAGTGCGGTGGTACAGCCGACATAGTTCACGTGTCCAGTCTCTCACACCCCTATGTCGGTGACACCGATCCGAGATTTAGTTAGGCATGGTGATCGAACCAGGGCGGCTTGCCACTAGACCCGGCACCCCGAGTTTGCAGTAGCATGCGGTGCGCGCTTACGCTCATTACAGCGCCGACTGGAGAGCTCCTCGGGATCTTGAGCCAGTGCACCTTTCGTATCGACAGTAGACAGGCTGAGGCCGGGACTTGTTCCCGTATAGAGCGTATAGTGTGTTGTGGTATTTCCGGACTAAGACCCTGAGTTGGCATCCGAGGTCCAAGTGTGGACTTAGCTATGTGCTCCGCTCTGTGTTTGTACTCATAGCTTGCATACATTCTTCTAGATGATCATGTATATCGTATTGTACCCCGGTTGGGGATTCTTACTGAGTAATTCGTTACTCACCCTTATTCTGTGGTTTTCCACAGGTAATCAAGGCGGGAGACAGGATGGCTGAAGGAGGAGCTGTGATCATGGAATCCTGCTGTCATCTCTGACCATTTTATTATATCTTGACTCTTGACTTTTGTTATTTCCCCTGAATGCATGTAGACGGGCACGGAGCCCTAGGATGTTTTCTTACGTTTTATGGATTCCAGCATATTTGTACTTGTGGATTGTTTAAATGGTTTAAATAAATCTCTGATCAGAGTATGCTTTTAGAAATGTATGTTTTGGTTGTTGAATGTTTCTGTTTTTACTTGGGATCCGAAATATATTTTTCATAATGTCTTTTATTTTTCAATACATGCATTGGGGTAAATGCCCATTTAGAGCCCCTTTTGGGTCGGGTCTTTACAAGTTGTTTGGTTAGCGTGGTGTAGAGTTGAGGCTGTTTGTTAACTGCTGTGAGCCAGAGAAGTTTTGCCGGTGCGCGGCGGAGAGTTTAGAGCTTGTGACCAGTCCTCGAGTTTGCTGAGAGTAGCGCCGTAGAGAGGCGTTCCGAGTTGGGTTAGTAGGGATAAGTGAGCCCTAGAGTCGGAAGACCGTTGATAGTTGGTACGAGTCAGAGGATGTGGCTCACCGACTAGTTATCGCATGCTTTCTTCGAAGCTCAGTGTTAGTTCAGTTTTGGTTGAGATAGTTCGTGGCAGACTCGGTGTCTGTTGGGCTTGGAGCCTTTGGGAACCCAAGAGGGTTCGGTTTCGAAGAAGGATTTGTGTTGTCTTAATCGGAAGCTTGGTTGGTTAAGAATCAGGGGAGTTTTTCCTAGAGTTGTTTTCGTCTTAGGACTTTCGAGGACGAAAGTCTTAAAAGGAGGGAGTATTGTAACGGCCCAGTTTTCTATTTCGGTTACCCAGGTGTTTTCGGATCATTATTCGGATGGGCCGTTAGAGCTGTTTTAACCCTTAGGGGTATTTTGGTCTTTTTGCCCCCGGTCAGGGTTTTGAGGATTTTCAAGATTTCAGGGCCTTTCCTGCCTTCATCGAAGTTTGGTGGTTGTTGGTTGCAAGACCCAAGAGGTTTGGGCAAGTTGTTTGGGAGTTTGGAGGTATTTTAGTTATTGGCAAAATTAATGGGTTTTTTAGTGCTTCCTTTGGGATTTGAACCCTTGCCCTAAATGATTTTGGGAGTCTGCAGGAAAAAGAGTTTTATTTTAAAGCAAAGTTTGCTTGGGCCAAGTTTTGAAAGAGAAAGCTTTGGGAAGGGATTTTAGACCCATTTAAATCAGGAAAAGGAAAGAAATCAAGAAAAATCCCTTTCCCCCTTGTTTTGCAAGACTCTCTCTCTCTCTCTCTCTTTCTGTCAAAACCCTAGCCGCACCATGCCCAGCCCTTGCCGCACCAACCCCAGCCGAGCCACCACACCCTAGCCTCACCCCGCACCAGCCGCTCACCCCCGCCCGGTCGCGGCACAGACCGCCCGCACTGACACTGCCTGCACATTTCACGCCTAGATCGCTCGGCCCATGGCACCGCTCTGCACCACCAAGCACCACCCAGCCCGATCCGCCCGGCCGCTCCGCCCGGTGCGCGCCAGGCGCGCGCCGCGCAGCTGCGGCCTTAGCGTCTCGTCGCGCCGACCAGCCAACTAGATGCGCCTCTCGTGCGTCGACCCAGCCGCCCAGATGCGCCTCCCGTACGTCGTCCCAGCCGTCGCACGCCCGCAGCCTAGACGCGTCGCCCGCGCGCCGTCTTCACAGACCCGACGTCTCGGCTGCGCGCCCGAGCCAGCGCCTGCCTCGCCAGCGCCAGCAGCGCCCATTCCTGCCCTTTTTGCTACCGAAACCGCATGTCTTCTCGGTTGGTAATTCCCGAGCCTTTCCACTTTTAGATTTTAAGCTGCTGGCTGCTGTTTATTTATTTAGGATGTTTTTATCATATGCCTAGGTTGCTCGGGTTCGCTTTAAGCTCGAGGGTCGTTATCTGATTCGCGATAGTTATTTTCCACTTGTTTCCAGGTAAGGATTTCTTACCGTGGTTGTGTGGACCCTGCGATGCTTTCTTGATTGTGCCTTATATGCATGTTTACTTCTATGAACATGATTAGTGGATAGGACAACTTGTGATTGCATTCTTGCTAGCATGTTTGCTTGTTTGTACATGTTAGTGCCATGCTAGGATTGTTCTTCCAGCATGCTTGAGATTCCTGCTTTAAGTTCGTAGTATCATGCTAGGTTATGTGTGATTGATGTTGATATGTATGTCAAGCCAGGAATCAGTTATTTTGTACTCTTAGCTAGTATAGTAGAGTTTGTCATCATCCAGAGGTTGAGAGCGGACATAACGTACTTTTTCCCCACCGGTCGGGAGTAGAGCGAAGCATAACGTACATTGCTTCCCCCCGGCAGCCGATGTGGATTTAGCTAGCACATCGGCATAAGCCTAGTTTGTAGCCTGCTAGAGCGGAACCCTACCAAAGGTGCAAGCCTGCCTTGGCCGGGTCTTAGCTTCAGGTCGGTGGTACAGGCTGCAAAAATGAGTGCCGAGGGCCTCGCACTACTGTGTTCAGTGACACCGTTTCCGAGTCTTTAGGCATGCGTACCTGGCCCGCGTAGTTTGTACTTAGGCCCCAACATTTACGCCGGTTGCAGCAGCATGCGGTGTGAGCTCACACGCGTTAGTCGACGGTTTGGAGAGCTCCCCCGGGCTAATGTTCGTGAGTACACCAGTTCCTTCCAGTTTAGAGCCAGACTTCGGGTACTCTCACGATAGTCCAGATTTGTTTGCGAGGGTAAGAGGCCCTTGAGGACACCCATTGGGATTGGCTTTTGAGTTGATCATATGGTCGAGGGAGAAAGACCCTCGAGGGTGTCGGACATCTTTGGGATCGGTTTTTGAGCTGATCAATTGGCCGAGGGAGAAAGACCCTCGGAGATGTCCCGGGATTGGTTATGATAGCCAATCATTAGGCCGGAAGTAGGAGACTCCGAGGATTCCAGATTCTGCCTTGTAAGCTCGTTGAGCTATGATCTGTGTTGGTAACTGTTTGCATGTATACTAGGGTGCTAGATGATTGATGTATCGTATTGTACCCCGGTTGAGGATCCTTACTGAGTATGTTTATACTCACCCTTATATCTATGGTTTTCCACCAGGTAACTTGGGACAACACTGGGATGGCTAGCGGAGGGAGCTGATTGATCATGGGAGCCGCCGGCACTCTGTCTTTTATTGTTTGCATAATTTGTTCAGCATGTAGACAGGCATGACTCCTAGGGGGACGTTTTTAAAAGTTGTTTAAATTGTATTGTATGATTTTATAAACACTGGCCAGGCTTGTTTTACTTTGTTGGCTTTGCTTAAATGAAGGTTGTTGTTTATGTTTTAAGTGTCCCCGCTTTTAAATGTTTTGAAAGGTTTTAAATATGAGCACTAAACCGCTTGATGAAGTATTTAACTTGCATGCTGAGTGAGAACCTAGGTTTAGGACCGTGTTTTGGGTCGGGTCCTTACAGTGCCGGCGGCTCCCCATGATCAATCAGCTCCCTCCGCTAGCCATCCTGGTGTTGTCCCAAGCTACCTGAAAGATAAATAAGGGTGAGTATAAAGATACTCAGTAAGAATCCCCAACCGGGGTACAATACGATACATCAGTCATCTAGCACCTCAACATGCAAGCAAACAGCTATCAACACAGATCATAGCTCAACGAGTTCATATAACAAGATCTGGAGCCATCGGAAGACTCTTTCTTCCGACCTAACTGGGATTGGATACACTGACCAATCCTGGGACATCACCGAGGTATCTGTCACTCGAGGGGAATACACTGATCCCTAAAATGACCTCAAGGGCCTCCTTGCCCTTGCACTAATCTAGACTTACGGGAGAGTACCCGAAGTCAGGCTCTAACGGAAGGAATGGTGTACTCACGACATTAGCCCGGGGGAGCTCTTCGAACCGGCAACAAACTCGTGTGCGCGCACACCGCATGCTCCTCTGCAACCGGCGTAAATGCGGGGGGCCTAAGGGCAAACTACGTTGGCCAGGTGCACATGCCTATGACTCGGAAGCGGTGTCACTGATGTAAGGACCCGACCAAACTAATGGTCTCTAACCTAGATCCTTTCTTAGCATGCATAAATAAAATATGAAATCACTTATAGAGAGTATCAATTTGAAACTTTTCATTCAACACAACTAAGTTCAAGCATAAAATCCATTAAGAAAAACCAACAAATAAAGTGACTGTTCGGTACTTTCAAGAAAATCAAGGAAACAGTCCGAGAAGTCTTAAACAAGTTTTCTTTTTGAATGAATGATGATCTAATGACTCCAGTCCCACTACATGCTAAACCAACAAAAACATAATAAGGTGACATAGTTTCAGAGTTGGGCCATCCATGATCATCCAGCAGCCTCCTCCTAGCCATCCTGCCTCTGTCCCATGTTACCTGGTGGAAGGACACAGAAAAATAAGGGTGAGCAACGTATTACTCAGTAAGAATTCCCCAACCGGGGTACAATACTTAAACATAGCATTTAACACACCTACGAGCAACCATACAATGACAATGGACAACCAGTTGTCTAGGCTAAGAACTAACATTAGAGCTGGCCTACCAAGGACTTACAATTACAACCTGCCCTAGATTCTACACCTGGATGCCCATCGGGGACTTACACCTCAATCAATGATGCCCATCGGGGTCTTACACATATGGATGCCCATCGGGGTCTTACACCTCAATCAATGATGCCCATCGGGGTCTTACACATATGGATGCCCATCGGGGTCTTACACCTCAATCAATGATGCCCATCGGGGTCTTACACCTCAATCAATGATGCCCATCGGGGTCTTACACACATGGATGCCCATCGGGGTCTTACACCTCAATCAATGATGCCCATCGGGGTCTTACACATATGGATACCCATCGGGGTCTTACACCTCAATCAACGATGCCCATCGGGGTCTTACACATATGGATGCCCATCGGGGTCTTACACCTCAATCAATGATGCCCATCGGGGTCTTACACATATGGATGCCCATCGGAGTCTTACACCTCAATTACATACGAATCGATGCAAAGGCCCATCGGGGACTTACCTATTTTTAGATCACCTGCCAAGCACTAACATGGAACTAACAGATTATAATAGGAACACTAGCACAACACAAACCTGCAAGCAAGAGAAAATATGTAACCTATCCACTAGAAATTTATACGATCACGAGGTAAGACTTGCTAGCAATTATCCGCAGGATCCATACACCCTCGGTAAGGAACCCTTACCTGGAAGCAAGCAGAGAAATATCAATCACACCCAACAAGTGACCCTCGAGCTTCTATGCGATCCCAAGCAACCTAAGCAAGTAATAAATCACCCTAATTAAACAATCAGCAGCTATTATCTAAAGGTTCAAGAGAGGAGGCTCGGGATTTACCAACCGAGAAGGCGACAAGCTCGGCACCAAGCTATCACGGCCAGGCAGGCTCTCGGCAGGGCAGCGTGCAGCAGAGGCAAGCAGACAGGGCTCGGTGGGGCGTCAGACGCTGTCGCTGGACACTGTCACGAGCTTCGGACGCAAACGCGCAGACACGACGGCACTGGGCGCTGGTACTGGGCGCGATCGCGCAGACACGACGGCGCTGGGGCGCTGGCGTACGGACGAGGGCGTACGGAGTGACGCGGCGAGATCGCGCTGGGATGGCGCGAAGGACGGCGGGGCGACGCGGCGAGATCGCGCTGGGACGACGCGAAGGACGGCGGGGCGACGTAGGCTGGCTGTGACCGCTGCGATGGATCTGCTGCAGGGCAGCTCGACGCGGCCTGGGCTGGCGGCTGCGCGTTGAGGCAGAGCGACGACGACGCGATCGGGCTGGGCCGGTGAGAGGGGCGGCGGCTAGCAAGGGCGACGACGGCGCTGGGCGGCGAGGCAAGGCTGGGCGACGGCTTGGGTGAGAAGGAGAGGGTGGCTAGGGTTTTTCCTTTTTTTCTTCTCTTTTTCTCTTCCTTTCTTTTCCTTCCTAAAATTGAATCCACTTTGGAGAAATCTCAAAATCCTTTCCCAAGGCTTCCCTCCTTCGAGTCCTAGCTGACGCTTAATTTTCCTTTATTTAATTTCAAGCTTCCAATTCCCTTAAGTCTAGGGCTCGAATCTCCCAAGGACCCAACAAAGAAATTTCTTATTTCACCCCCGACCAATAAACTGCCAAAACCTTAACAAATCCAACTGCTCCTGGAAACAATGCTACAAAAAAAAAACCTTATCTCACACCAATGCAAATCCGGCCATTACAATACTCCTCCTTAGAAGACTTCCGTCCCCTAAGTCATTGTACTAGAATAACTCCGGGTAGTTTCTTCTCATCTCCCCTTCCAACTCCCAAGTAGCTTCCTCAACTCCCTGATTCCGCCACTGCACTTTCACTAAATCAATGGCTCGGTTCCTCAAAACCTTCTTCTCGAATGCTAAGATCTCTATGGGTTTCTCCTCAAAGCTCAGGTCACTGTTCAACTGCAAAGGCTCAAAGTCTATGATGTGCGTAGGATCTGCCACGTACTGGCGGAGCATCGAAACATGGAACACACTATGCACTGCAGCCAAGGATGGCGGTAGTGCCAACCGGTAAGCTACAGCCCCAACTCTCTCCAGAATCTCAAAAGGTCCCACAAACCTGGGGCTCAGCTTCCCTTTCTTACCAAACCTCAGAACTCAGCGCATAGGAGCTACCTTGAGGAAAACATGCTGGCCAACTTCAAATTCTAACTCTCTACGCCTGACGTCGGCGTAGCTTTTCTGCCTGCTCTGGGCAGTCAACATACGAGCCTTAATCTTTTGGACCGCTTCATTGGTCAATTGGAGCAACTCCGGGCCCAAAACTTGCCTGTCTCCAACCTCTTCCCAAAAGACCGGGGATCTGCAACGTTTACCATACAACGCCTCAAACGGTGCCATCTGAATGGTTGCCTGATAACTGTTGTTGTAGGCAAACTCCATCAAATACAAGTACTGGTCCCAACTGCCCGGAAAGTCTAACACACAGGCTCGCAACATATCTTCTAAGATCTGATTTACCCGCTCTATCTGACCATCGGTCTGAGGGTGGAAGGCGGTACTATAGCTGCACTCCGTGCCCAATCCGACCTGAAGGGCTTTCCAAAACCGGGACGTAAAACGGGAGTCTCGATCAGAGATAATCATAACTGGCACTCCGTGGTACCTAACTATCTGCTCCAGGAACAACTGTGCCCACTGCTCCACGGTATAATTTATCCTGCCAGGAATGAAGTGCGCACTCTTGGTCAACCTGTCGACGATCACCCAAATTTGTGCATAACCTCTGGGTGTCCTGGGCAGACCCGAGATAAAGTCCATGGTAATCTCCTCCCACTTCCACTGCGGCACCCCAAGTGATCGCAATAACCTCGCTGGTTTTCGCTTAGGTGCCTTCACTTGTTGACAAGTGAGACATCGACTGACAAACTGGGCAATATCCCGCTTCATTCCCATCCACCAAAAAGTTTGTTTAAGATCTTGGTACATTTTGTTACCCCCTGGGTGCCATGCAAAAGGTGAGGTGTGAGCCTCGGTCAACAACTCTATGCGGATGCCGGCTTCGGCTGGGACACATAGTCGACCCTTATATCTCAAGCCACCATCTGCAGATACTACAAAATCGAAGTCACCATCGATTTGAACTCTTTCGTACAAACTCTTTAACTTTGGATCATTCAGCTGGCCATCGATAATCCTTTGCCTTATCGACGGTTGGATGGTCAACTGAGCTACCTTGGCGGCAACTTCTCCTAACAACACTGCTATTCCTGCCCTCTCAAGGTCTTTCCTTATATTACTTCTGGGGTTTGACAGCGTTGCAAAATGCGAGGTCTTCCTACTCAGAGCATCAGCTACAACATTAGCCTTCCTAGGGTGATACAAGATTTCACAGTCGTAATCCTTTACAAGCTCCAACCACCTCCTCTCGCGCATGTTCAGTCTTTCTGGTAAAGAAATATTTGAGGCTCGTGGTCCAAAAATTTGAATCCTTTCCCCATACAGGTAATGCCTCCAAATCTTAAGAGCGAAGACGACAGCTGCCAACTCCATATCATGAGTCGGATAATTCTGCTCATGCGGTTTCAACTGCCTCGAGGCATACGCTATTACTTTACAGTGCTGCATCAGGACACAGCCTAAACCAAACTTGCTGGCATCACTGTACACTACGAAACCCCCTGTTCCCCTCGGAACTGCCAACACCGGTGCGGACGTCAAACTGCTCTTCAACTTAGCGAAACTCTCGTCGCACTTCTCATCCCAAACGAAATCGACGCCCTTCCTCGTCAACCGAGTAAGCGGTGAAGCTATAGCAGAAAAGTTCTGAATGAAGCGACGGTAATATCCGGCCAGACCCAGAAAACTACGAATCTCTGACACGGTTGTCGGTCTAACCCACGAACTAACTGCCTCAATTTTCGAAGGGTCCACAGCCACTCCCTCCTTGGACACCACGTGCCCTAGAAAAGCTACCTCCTCGAGCCAAAAGTCACACTTAGAAAACTTCGCATAAAGCTGGTTCTCGCGCAAGGCTGACAAAATCTGCCTTAGATGCGAAGCATGGTCCTCCGCAGACTTAGAGTACACAAGAATGTCATCTATGAACACGATGACAAAGCGGTCCAAGAACGCCTTGAACACTCTGTTCATCATGTCCATGAATGTAGCAGGCGCGTTCGTCAGTCCGAAAGACATGACTACGAACTCATAATGACCATACCTCGACCTGAAAGCTGTCTTAGGGATATCTGCATCCCGGATCCTTAACTGGTGGTAGCCCGACCTCAAGTCAATCTTTGAAAACACACATGCTCCCTGGAGCTGGTCAAATAGATCATCAATGCGCGGCAGTGGATACTTGTTCTTGATGGTTACCTTATTCAATTCCCTGTAATCGATGCATAGACGCATCAAGCCATCCTTTTTCTTAACAAATAGCACGGGTGCTCCCCACGAGGACACACTCGGTCTGATAAATCCTCTGTCAAGCAACTCCTCTAATTGCTCCTTTAACTCTTTCAGTTCAGCTGGCGCCATACGATACGGAGCCTTCGAGATAGGGCGAGTCCCTGGCTCGAGCTCTATTGAGAAATCTACCTCCCTCCTTGGAGGCAGACCAGGCAACTCTTCAGGAAAAACATCTGCAAACTCTTGCACAATGGGTACTTGCTTAACAGATAACTGACCACGACTTACTACGGACAACTTAGCTACAAAGCCCCAAGCTCCACGAGCTAGCAAACGGTGAGCTTTAACTGCCGAAATCACTGGCGAGCACAACCCGCTCTGGGCGCCACGAAATCTAAAGCTAGGCCTGCTCGGCGGCCTGAACACTACCTCCTTGCGGCGGCAGTCAATCATCGCGTGGTTATCAGCTAACCAATCCATGTCGAGGATTACATCAAAATCACTCATAGCCAGTACTATGAGTGTAACTCGCAGGACTCGTCGAGACTCAGATCCAACCGTCCTTTACCTTATGATTGCCAACCTACCAGGTCCCGAAAGGAGTAGCCACAGATAACTCAAAACCTAGGGGTTCTAAAATCATGCAAGCATGCTCAAAGAAAAACAGCGAAAACAAAAGAATGCGTGGAACCGAGAATCAAACAACACAAAGGCAAAGTGATCAAGAACCGGAGCGCGTACACCATCGCGCCCCGCTTGCTCACCTCCCGACAGTTGTAGCATACACTCGCCCCTCTCACTGAGCCGGGCTGCACAACTACTACCTTTCTGGTTGCAATACCGGGCCTGATGCCCTTCCTTACCACAGTTATAGCAAGCCCTAGGGTTACCCCCACAAGGACCCCAATGCGGCTTCCCACAAGGTTTACAAAACGGTGGTGGCCTCCCTACGCCCTGCTGGCGAGGCTGATCACGACTGCAGTTCCGATGCTGGTCTCGGCCCTGATAAGAACCCTGGTGGCGCTGACCGCCCACATGACCACTGCCTCTGAAGTCAAACTTACGCTTCTGGCCCGAGTACGCTGGGGCCTTCTGCACAGCAGCACTAGCAACTTGTTCTGGAGGATACTTACCGTCATAAATCGTTGCCAGCTATACAGCCTTGGCAAAAGTCTCTGGGGCCTGCGCCCTAACATCCTGAGACACTCCCTGTCTCAAGCCCGCAATAAACTTCCTGATCTTCAGCAGGGTAGCAATTAACTGCGGCGCGAAGTACCCATACTCCGAAAACTTTTTCTCATAAACCTCGATTGAATCAGAACCTTGCTTAAGGTTTGAAAATAGCTCAATCATCTTCTCTTGGGCTTCTTCACTGATAAATTTTGCCTTGAACTCCGCCTTGAAGAACTCCCAGGTGGCCGGTGGGGACCCGGCCGGCCTCTCACTCAAGGTGGAATCCCACCACCACTTAGCTGTACCAGCTAACGCATGAGCTGCACAACGAGCTCGCTGCACCTCAGGACAAGCCATCACCATGAAGGTATACTCCAGCTCAGCTATCCATCTAGCTGCTACCAACGGTTCTCCAGGGCCACTAAACTTCTCAGGCTTCCATTTGACAAAATCTTTCAGCCACTTGCCCAGGTCCTCGGCACCTTCCGCCACAACGGCCTCATTCACAATCGGTTCCTGTGGAACTGGCGGTGCTGGTGGCGCTACTGATCCCTCTCTTGGAACCAGTCGATCACCGGTTTCTATCTCGAACTCGGGACTCTTCCCTCTGTGCGGCTAACAAAGCCTGCGTTTCAGCTCGCTGTTCGGCCCTCTGGTCAGCTAGCAACCCAACCATAAGAGCCCTCATGGACTCCACAAAAGCTACTCCTGGAGTAGCCTCTCGAGGCTCAGATGCCCCCACACCCTCCCCGGGCAACACAACAGATGGTCCTGCAGGTGGCCTAACATCTGCTTCAGCTTGGGACGACATCCCTCCAGTGTCAGAATCGATACGAATGCCTTGAGCGGTCGGCCTCGACCCTCCCCGCCCTGTGCGAGTAACTCGCATGCTGACAATCTGCACTCAGCTAACAATGAGTCAGAACCGGTTTTCCTGCCCTACAACAATAAGTCATGATCATGCAAGTGCAAATAGTATTGTAATTCTTAGCCCTTAACCTTATGGACAAACCTGATGGTCAGCTTGAGCGCTGATGATCATGGAAAGCAACCCGCAATTGCGGTGTCATCCACGTAACCTATGACTCGAGCTCGATACCAATCAGAAGGGACCCGACCAAACTAATGGTCTCTAACCTAGATCCTTTCTTAGCATGCATAAATAAAATATGAAATCACTTATAGAGAGTATCAATTTAAAACTTTTCATTCAACACAACTAAGTTCAAGCATAAAATCCATCAAGTAAAACCAACAAATAAAGTGATTGTTTCTAGACTTTCAAGAAAATCAAGGAAACAAATTCGAGAAGTCTTAAACAAGTTTTCTTTTTGAATGAATGATGATCTAATGACTCCAGTCCCACTACATGCTAAACCAACAAAAACATAATAAGGTGACATAGTTTCAGAGTTGGGCCATCCATGATCATCCAGCAGCCTCCTCCTAGCCATCCCGCCTCATCCCATGTTACCCGGTGGAAGGACACGAGAAAAATAAGGGTGAGCAACGTATTACTCAGTAAGAATTCCCCAACCGGGGTACAATACTCAAACATAGCATTTAACACACCTACGAGCAACCATACAATGACAATGGACAACCAGTTGTCTAGGCTAAGAACTAACATTAGAGCTGGCCTACCAAGGGCTTACAATTACAACCTGCCCTAGATTCTACACCTGGATGCCCATCGGGGACTTACACCTCAATCAATGATGCCCATCGGGGTCTTACACATATGGATGCCCATCGGGGTCTTACACCTCAATCAATGATGCCCATCGGGGTATTACACATATGGATGCCCATCGGGGTCTTACACCTCAATCAATGATGCCCATCGGGGTCTTACACACATGGATGCCCATCGGGGTCTTACACCTCAATCAATGATGCCCATCGGGGTCTTACACACATGGATGCCCATCGGGGTCTTACACCTCAATCAATGATGCCCATCGGGGTCTTACACATATGGATGCCCATCGGGGTCTTACACCTCAATCAACGATGCCCATCGAGGTCTTACACATATGGATGCCCATCGGGGTCTTACACCTCAATCAATGATACCCATCGGGGTCTTACACATATGGATGCCCATCGGGGTCTTACACCTCAATTACATACAGAATCAGTGCAGTGCCCATCGGGGACTTACCTATTTTTAGATCACCTGCCAAGCACTAACATGGAACTAACAGATTATAATAGGAACACTAGCACAACACAAACCTGCAAGCAAGAGAAAATATGGAACCTATCCACTAGAAATTTATACGATCACAAGGTAAGACTTGCTAGCAATTATCCGCAGGATCCACACACCCTCGGTAAGGAACCCTTACCTGGAAGCAAGCAGAGAAATATCAATAACACCCAACAAGTGACCCTCGAGCTTCTATGCGATCCCAAGCAACCTAAGCAAGTAATAAATCACCCTAATTAAACAATCAGCAGCTATTATCTAAAGGTTCAAGAGAGGAGGCTCAGGATTTACCAACCGAGAAGGCGACAAGCTCGGCACCAAGCTATCACGGCCAGCAGCGCTCTCGCGGCGGCGTGCGCGCGCAGCGCGACGCATGGCTGGCGGTGGGGCGTCGGGCCGCCGTCGGCCGGACGCCGCCACCACGAGCCGGACGCAAACGCGCAGACACGACGACACTGGGCACTGGTACTGGGCGCGATCGCGCAGACACGACGGCGCTGGGTCACTGGCGTACGGACGAGGGCGTACGGAGTGACGTGGCGAGATCGCGCTGGGACGGCGGGGCGACGCGGCGAGATCGCGCTGGGACGGCGCGAAGGACGGCATTGCGACGCGGCGAGATCGCGCTGGGACGGCGCGAAGGACGGCGGGGCGACGCGACGAGATCGCGCTGGGACGGAGCGAAGGACGGCGGGGCGACGCGGGTCCTAGCTGACGCTTAATTTTCCTTTATTTAATTTCAAGCTTCCAATTCCCTTAAGTCTAGGGCTCGAATCTCCCAAGGACCCAACAAAGAAATTTCTTATTTCACCCCCGACCAATAAACTGCCAAAACCTTAACAAATCCAACTGCTCCTGGAAACAATGCTACAAAAAAAAACCTTATCTCACAATTAACAGAAATCCGGGCTGTTACAACTGATGACAGTAGCGCGAGGCCCTCGGCGCTCATCTGTGCAGCCTGATCCACCGACCTGAAGCTAAGAACCGGCCAAGGTAGGCTTACACCGTTGGTAGGGTTCCGCTCTAGCAGGCTACAAACTAGGCTATTGCCGAAGTGGGTAGCTAAGTCCACAACCGGCGGGTCGGGGGGGTAGCAAGATACGTTATGCTGCGCACACTTTGCTCCCGACCTATAACGGCCCAGTTTTCTATTTCGGTTTCCCAGGTGTTTTCGGGACATTATGCGGGTGTTCGGATGGGCCGTTAGAACTATTTTAACCCTTAGGGGTATTTTGGTCTTTTTGCCCCCGGTCAGGGTTTTGTGGATTTTCAGGATTCCAGGGTCACTCCTGCCCTTGTTGTAACGACCAAGGTTTTTCTTCCCGGTCTTCCAGGTATGCCCTAGGGGTAATTTGGTAATTTGGTCGGCCGCCGTCGGTCGTTTGTGTCTTTTCCATTACTAAAATTATTGGATGGTTTTTGTAGGTTTTTGGAGGGGTTTGTGGTT
This sequence comes from Sicyos edulis, assembly GCA_036507275.1. NCBI lineage: Eukaryota > Viridiplantae > Streptophyta > Magnoliopsida > Cucurbitales > Cucurbitaceae > Sicyos > Sicyos edulis. The sequence goes on from CM071847.1 coordinate 21,836,020, forward strand.
TGGTTTGAGCAAGGTTCGTTGCAAAAGTAAAAATAAAGGAATTTGTCTTTGCAGTAGGGTTTGAACCCGGTCTCCCGAAGCTTGTAGAGAGGTGTGCCAATTGAGCCATTAGGTGCTCTTGTTGCTCTTTCTGCATCACATCTTAGTTAACCTTGGATTTTGGAGTTTTGGTGCATTTGGTTAAATGAAATAGAATTAGGTTATTCCATCTTCTTCTCCAAAACACCTCTTGGCCGCCCAAGCTCTCCATCTCCATAGCCTTGCCGATTCTTCATCCTTGCATCTCCTTGGGTTCGATCATCATCATTCCGGGTAGGTATTGATCTTCTTCTTCTTCTTCTCATCCGCTTGGTGTGCGTTTGGCCAAGTGAAAAGAGGTGTGTTGTGTGTGTTGTGTTGATTGCACCACCGAGTGTAGCCGAGCAGCGGCGACCTTGTCGTTCGCCAAAGCCAGACAGATCGCCCACAATCGTTGCCGCGACGTCCAAACCGATCGCTTCGCGCGCCAGATCTGTCCCAGCCGCAGCTTTTTGCTGTTCGCCCGGCCAGCCGCAGATCGCCCGATCGCTCGCCACGCCAGAGAGTCCTCGCCAACGCCGCGCGTCAGCCGCGCCAGCGCGCCCATCGCGCGCCCTCGCCGTGTCGCTTGCCGAACTGTTTCGCGCGCAGCGCGCGCCTGCCGAAGCCGCTCGCCGTGTCCGCATCGCACGCCGCGCGCCAGCGCGCCGCGCCAGACGAGACGTTCGCCGCGCGCGCGTCCTTGCCGAAGCCGCTCGCCGTGTCCGCATCGTGACGCGCCCAGCGCCGCGCGCGCTTCGCCCGACGCTTCGCCAAGCGCCCTCGCGTCCACTGCCGTCTTGGTGCAGGTAGCGCAGCCAGCGCAGCGTCCGTCTGCGTGCCGTGCAGCGCGCGCCAGCGCCCAGCGTCCTTGCCGTGCCCGCTCGCCCGGCGACCCCAAGCTCGTGTCGTCGCGCCGCGTGAGTTCCCGAGCCGAGCTTGCCGTTTCTATTGTTGTTTAGATATTTTAGATGCTGATTATTGTTGGTTTGCTAGGTTCCCGCCGCTAGCTCGGGATTGTTCCGCAGCTTAGGATTTGTGTGTAGAAGCCTCCCACCAAGGTAAGGATTTCTTCCGGAGTTGTGTGGGCCTGCGCATATATTTGTGATTGTTGTTTTGTATGCCTGTGTATGATTATTAGCATGTTTAGCCCTAGGTGCTCGCTCAATTCTGGATGGCATGAACTCTTGTATTGTTTCTCATGTTAGCCCATGCTAGGTTGTTCTATTCTAGCATGTTCGATATCTCTGTTCTTGCTTCGTAGTATCATGCTAGGTTCTTTGTATCCGATGAGCACGTATTGGACCGCATTGATTGAATCGTTATTATTGTTAAGGTTTAGAATTGAGGTAGATAGAATCATCCGGCCCGATGCATAAAGTATCTTGCATCTATGGCAAGGACGTTCGAGACAGTTCTCCGTCCTTGGACCCCGTGAGGATTAGCTATCCCAACCCGGTAGGCCCCGCAATCTTGGGTGAGGGTGGCGGATCGTTAAATGCCCCAACGGTCGGGATGATGACTTGGCATTGCCTCGCCCCCGGCAATCGGCACGTCCTCGGCGTGTTCGCCGTAGCCCTTGATTGCCACTGTTAGGGCAAGGACCGCTTCTGGTGTAAGCCTACCACGACGGTTCCTTAGCCTCAAAGTGCGGTGGTACAGGTGACATAGTTCACGTGTCCGTGTCTCACACCCTATGTCGGTGACACCGATCCGAGAGATTTAGTTAGGCATGGTGGTGAACTCAGGCGGCTTGCCACTAGACCCGGCACTTCCGAGTTTGCGGTAGCATGCGGTGCGCGCTTACGCTCATTACAGCGCCCGATCGAGAGCTCCTCGGGATCTTGAGCGATGCACCTTTCGTACGACGGAGAGATGCAGGTGGAGGCCGACTTGTTCCCGTGTAGCGCGTTTAGTGTGTTGTGGTATTTCCGGACTAAGACCACGAGTTGGCATCCGAGGTCCAAGTGTGGACTTAGCTATGTGCTCCGCTCTGTGTTTGTACTCATAGCTTGCATACATTCTTCTAGATGATCATGTATATCGTATTGTACCCGGTTGGGGATTCTTCTTGGGTAATTCGTTACTCACCCTTATTCTGTGGTTTTCCACAGGTAATCAAGGCGGGAGACGGGATGGTCGATGGAGGAGCCGTGATCATGGAATCCTGCTTCATCTCTGATTATTCTATTTTATTTATCATGACTCTTGACTTTTGTTATTTCCCTGAATGCATGTAGACGGGCAGAGCCCCGTGATGTTTTCTTACGTTTTATGGATTCCAGCATATTTATACTTGTGGATTGTTTTAATGGTTTAAATAAATCTCTGATCAGAGTATGCTTTTAGAAATGTATGTTTTGGTTGTTGAATGTTTCTGTTTTTACTTGGGATCCGAAATGTATTTTTCTTAATACCTTTTATTTTCACTACATGCATTGGGGTAAAGGCCCATTTAGAGCCCCTTTTGGGTCGGGTCTTTACACTTGTCGACGCTCGATTGTTGTTGGTTGCAGGACCCAAGAAGTTCGGGCTAGTTGGTTGGAAGTTTGGAGGTGATTTGGTAATTAACAAAAATATTGTTAATTTAAGTGCTTCCATTGGGATTTGAACCCTTGCCCTTGATGGTGATTTGGGAGCTTGGTTTAAATGAGTTTTAATAAGGAGAAAAGGTTGCTTCAGTCGGGACTCGAAGGAGGAAGCCAGGGGAAGAGATTTAGGTCACCAAGACCTATTTAAATTAGGAAAAGGGAAGAAAATAAAAAAAAATCCCATTCCCCTTGTTTTACCTCTCTCTCTCTCTTTCTCTCTCTCTCCTTGCCGACCTCACCAAGAAACCCAACCGAGCCGCACCGAGCCACCCCGAGCCACCAGCCCCAACAGTAGCCCCCGCCGCCGCCATCATCACCTGCCGCCCGGCCGAGCGGCCCAGACGCGCTGCCGCGGCCGGCAAATTTATCGTCCGATGCGGACGGCCAGTGCGCGTCGCCGCAGACCACCGCCCTAGCGCCCAGCCAAGGCCGCGTTAGGCGTCTCTGTCTCTGCTACGCACGCCAGCGCGCGCCGTGCCCAGCGGCGTCGTCGCGCTGCCAGACGACCGTGTTGCAGCGCGCATGTCCGCGCGCTGTCCTGCTGCCAAGCGCCCGGCGCCAGTGTCGCCGTGCAGCCACGGTCCCTCACCTGCGCGCCAGCGCCAATAGCCCAGTCACACTAGCCCAGTGCACGTCCCCGCTGCCCACCTGCCGCCGAGAGCCTATTTTGCCGAGATAGATGGGATCCAGACCGAGTGCCTTCTCAGTTGGTAATTCCCGAGCCTCCACTCTTTTGGACCTTAAGATGTTAGTTGTTGGTTGCTTAATTAGGATGATTTTTATTGTTTGCTTAGGTTGCTCGGGTACATTTAGAAGCTCGAGGGTTGCTTGTTGGTTGAGGTAGTTAGTTCTGCTTGTTCCCAAGTAAGGATTTCTTACCGTGGTTGTGTGGACCCTATCATGATTGTGCCTTGTATGCTTGGTTGCTGTTATGAGTATGCTAGCTATTGAACAACTTGTGTTTGAAATCTTGCTAGCATGTTGCTTGTTGTTCATATTAGTGCCATGCTAGGTTTGTTCTTCCAGCATGCCATGTCTTGTGATTGTATGAAATTTCCAGTGGGTAGGTACATGTTTTCTCTTGCTTCCAGATCGTGTTGCTCTTGTGTCCCTGATATATTCTGTTAGTTCCAAGCAAGGGGTTTAATTATCTTGGCATACCTTGTTCTATTTTATCCTGTTAGTTCCGTGCCAGGCATAGGCGAGTGATGTATAGTGTAAAAGACTGTACGGGTAACTAGTTTAGGTCCCGCTCGGGTAAGACCCCGATGGACATACGGAGGTGTAAGACCCTGATGGGCATCCTAGGTGTGTAAGTCCCCAATGGGCATCACTGAGTTGGTGGTGTAAGACCCTGATGGGCATCCTAGGTGTGTAAGTCCCTGATGGGCATCACTGAGGTGGAGGTGTAAGACCCTGATGGGCATCCTAGGTGTGTAAGTCCCCGATGGGCATCACTAAGTTGGAGGTGTAAGACCCTGATGGGCATCCTAGGTGTGTAAGTCCCCGATGGGCATCACTGAGTTGGAGGTGTAAGAACCTGATGGGCATCCTAGGTGTGTAAGTCCCCGATGTGCATCACTGAGTTGGAGGTGTAAGAACCTGATGGGCATCCTAGGTGTGTAAGTCCCCGATGGGCATCACTGAGTTGGAGGTGTAAGACCGTGATGGGCATCCTAGGTGTGTAAGTCCCCGATGGGCATCACTGAGTTGGAGGTGTAAGACCCTGATGGGCATCCTACGTGTGTAAGTCCCTGATGGGCATCACTGAGTTGGAGGTGTAAGACCCTGATGGGCATCCTAGGTGTATAAGTCCCTGATGGGCATCACTGAGTTGGAGGTGTAAGACTGCGATGGGCATCCTAGGTGTGTAAGGCCCCACTGGGCATCACTGATTCTGGAGGTGTAAGGCCCCGATGGGCATCCTAGGTGTGTAAGGCCCCACTGGGCATCACTGAGTCGTAGGTGTGTAAGGCCCCACTGGGCTTCACTGAGTCCTAGGTTGTGTAAGGCCCGAAGGGCATCCAAGTGTAGAACCTAGGATAGGTTGTAGATGAAAGCCCTTGAATAGGCTCGCTCTAGAAGTAGCTCATAACCTAATTCAACCGTTTTGCTCTAAGTCATTGTTTTATTTGCATGTATACTAGTGTAAAGACCCGACCCAAGAAACGGTCGCTATCCTAAAGTCCTTACTTAGCATGCATGATTAGGAATGTAAAACGTCGTTCAGAGTTTGAAATTTAAATCTTTGAAGTAAGCACATTCAAAACAAGGAAAATATAGTTCCATTTAAAATAAACAGGTAGATAACTGATCAGTTCTTTCTTAAAAAAAATCAAGGGAAACGGTACGAGAAACATAAAATAGATTTTTGAGTGCTTTTCCTAGGGACCCAAGTCCCACTACATGCTAAATCATCAAAGAAAACATTAAAAGAACGTGCAACTCGAGTCGACTATCCATGATCATCCAAAGAGCCTCCTCCTAGCCATCCACCTCTGTCCCAAGTTACACGTGGAAAACCACGAGAAAATAAGGGTGAGTATAAACATACTCAGTAAGAATCCCCAACCGGGGTACAATACGAAAACATCTCATTTAGCACACGGACATGCAACCATACAATGACTTAGAGCGGGCACGGTTGGTGTAGGCTATGAGCTACTTCAAAGGCGAGCCTACTCAAGGGCTTCCATCTATAGCCTCTCCTAGGTCCTACATTTGGATGCCCTTCGGGCTTACACAACCTAGGACACAGTGATGCCCAGTGGGGCCTTACACACTTAGGTTGCCCATCCGGGCCTTACACCTTCAATGCTCGGTGATGCCCAAATGGGCCTTACACACCTAGGATGCCCATAGGGCCTTACACCCTCCGTAATCGGTGATGCCCAGTGGGCCTTACACACCTAGGATGCCCATAGGGCCTTACACCTCCAGAATCAGTGATGCCCAGTGGGCCTTACACACCAAGGATGCCCATAGGGCCTTACACCTCCAGAATCAGTGATGCCCAGTGGGCCTTACACACCTAGGATGCCCATAGGGCCTTACACCTCCAGAATCAGTGATGCCCAGTGGGCCTTACACACCTAGGATGCCCATAGGGCCTTACACCTCCAGATGTCCATCGGGTCTTGCCCGCGGGACCCCAAACTAGTTGCCTCTACAAATCCTCTATACTATACATCACACATCTAACCGTAACTTGGATCTAGCAGCAGACAAATGGCAGCATGGTTCTATCAAGATAGGAAAGCCTAACATGGAACTAACGGGAAGTAAACATGCCACGAACATGAATCAAAAGAAAACATGTAACCTATCACTAGAAACTCATATAAATACAGTAATCAGCGTGCTATCAACTATTCGCAGGGTCCACACAACCCCGGGTAAGAATCCTTACCTGGAAATAATTGGAGGTTAACTATCCCAAATCAAATAACGACCCTCGAGCTTTTAAGCGAACCCGAGCAACCTAAGCAAGTAATAAAATATCCTAATTAATAAACAAACATCTAAAATCGGGAAGTCCAAAGGGTGGAGGCTCGGGAATTTACCAACCGAGAAGGCACACGCCTCGCAGCAGCGCAAAGAGGGACGGGCGCTGGCGCTGGCGCCGTGCGCTGCTCGGCTTGCGCGCAAGGCGGGGACGTCGGTTCTGCGAAGACAGCTACGAAGCGGCGACGATCGATCTGGCGCGGCAGAGGAAGCGAGCAGCCGCGCGCGCGCGGGCGCTGGTGCGGAATGGCGCGACGCGTCTGGCTGGGCGAGGCAAGGCGGATCGGGCGCGCTGGCATGGGCGATCTGCAGTAGCGTCTGGCGCGCTGGGGCATGGGTCTTCTTTGGCTGCACAGTGCGCTGGGCCGAGCAGGTGAGGTGAAGTGCGGCTAGGGCGGCTAGGGTTTCTTGGTGAGGTCGGCTAGGAGAGAGAGAGAGAGAGAGAGAGAGAGAGAGAGAGAGAGAGAGATTGCAAAACAAGGGGAAAAGGACTTTCTTGATTTTCTTCCCTTTTCCTAATTTAAATGGGTCTAAAATCCCTTCCCAAAGCTTCCTCTTTCAAAACCCGGCCCAAACAAACTTATTTTAAAATAAGACTCTCTTTTCCTACAAACTCCCTAAGACTATTTATGGCAAGGGCTCAAAACCCAATGGAAGCACCAAAATTACAATTAATTTTGCCATTTTCTAAAACACCTCCAAACTTCCAAACAACTTGCCCAAACCTCTCGGGTCTTGCAACCAACAACCAATAAGCTTCGACAAAGGCAGGAATGACCCTGGAATCCTGAAAAACCATAAAACCCTGACCGGGGGCAAAAGACCAAAATGCCCCTAAGGGTTAAAATAGCTCTAACGGCCCATCCGAACATCCGAATAATGACCCGAAATCACCTGGGTAACCGAAATAGAAAACTGGGCCGTTACAACTAGGGTGCTAGATGACTGATGTATCGTATTGTACCCCGGTTGGGGATTCTTACTGAGTATGTTTATACTCACCCTTATTTCTGTGGTTTTTCCACCAGGTAACTTGGGACAGCACCAGGATGGCTAGCGGAGGGAGCTGTTTGATCATGGGGTTGCCAGGCACTCATGTCGTTTATTGTTTGCATTTATTTATTCAAAGATGTAGGTGGGCAGAGAGTCCTAGGGAATGATGTTAAAGTTGTTTAAACTGTTTTGAATGTTCTTTTATAAATACTGGCCAGGCTTATTTTACCTTGATTGGATTTGCTTTATGAAAATTGTTGGTTATGTTTTAAGTGTTCCCCGTTTCCAAATGTTTTGAAAACGTTTTAAATATGAGCACTAAACCACTTGTTGAAATATTTAACTTGCATGCTGAGTGAGGACCTAGGTTTAGGACCGTATTCCAGGTCGGGTCCTTACAGTTGGTATCAGAGCTCAGAGTCATAGATTCTGTAGACTAACCTGCTTTGTAGGTTGTTGTCCCCATGATCATCAGCACTCCGCGGCCGTCAGGTTTGTCTGAGTTCATTAAGCTAAAGGTTTTATTTTACAATACCGCATCTAGTATACATATGTTCCCTTGTGGGGTAGTGAGAGTCCCGGTGTGGACTAGCTTTGTGTTTAGTGTAGATCGCTTATGCTGATTACACATAGAGGAGCAGGGACGTTGGGTATTTCCAGCCAAGGAGTTGGACTGCGCATGTCGATGATGAGACCACGTCCAGGGTTGTCTAGACCCGTAGGCCACATTTGGCCCTGGCAGTTGAGTTGCGAAGAGAAGAAGGTAGAGGCTAGCATGCCTCAGAGTGAGACTCCTTGAGTACAGTGTGCTCTAGCCATGAGAGAATTGATGGCAGGTCTTTTAGCTATTAGAGAGCGGAGACCCAGGCGCAGTTGTAGCGCGTAGTGAGGAGTCTCGGGCACAGATAGCCTAGCTGACAGAGTTTATTTAGAAGACACCCCAATAGCTCCGGTAGTCCCTGAGGTTCTCGGAGGGCTTGATCAAGCAGTTTTATCTTTGATGAGTTAGTTGGCTTTGATGGAGCCGCCGATTTCGGCAAGCGTGAAGCTAGGTGGTTGGCCAGATCGAGTTTATCATCCGAGTGTGGGGATGACCTGATGTTGAGAGGCCAAGGCGTGTCGTTCTGGTGTCGCTTTGATACAAAGAGCTTGGTGGTGGAAGTCCCTTGAGAGAGGTGGACTAGCAGAGTCTCCACGAGTCACCCGGTCGATTGGCAAGTGCCATGTTTGTAGCTTTTGAGGAAGATGTAGAGACATCTTGACCCCTTGCAAGCCTGCTGTCGTTTTGCAGCCAGCTCTTTTAGTATCCTCGTGGCCAGGGTGAAGTGTGAAGTTTGCTTGTCTGGACTTAATCCGTCCTTGTTTTTTTGTTGGCTAGTAGAAGTGGAGCACCCTTTTGTTAGCATGTTCCAAAGGTGGAACTAGTTGATGCCACTTGAGTGTTGGCCTGAGTAGTTGTTGAGCATCGAGTGGGATGCAGGAGTAAGCCGTGGCATTTCTGCTAGATGAGTTGCCAGAGAGTAGACTACTCGAGTGTTGAGACTCTTGTGTTGAGTGCCATTGCCCTGTCCCCTGGAGTGTGACCTTCCTTAACCTCAGAGGGGCTTAAAGCCCGTAAAGGGATGTTTGTGTTGTAAAGGATGTAGTGCCTGTTGGCACCAAGCTCGGTAAGGAGGCCTAGGTTCGGGCCACTCGCACTGGATGTGCGGTAGTTCTATGACCCGCCTGAGTTTAGCATCCCCACTAGCCTTGTACCAATTTTTCTCGAGGTTGCACTGTTTGGGTTGCATAAGGGATCTAGCTCGGTGGTAGTCGGAGGACTACGAGTGTGAGGACGTTCGAGGGAAAGCAAGAGCTTTCAAGGTCACCAGGAGTTGGGTACAAAAGAGGTTGTAGGTTGTTAAGGGCTACCGCGTTCGAGTTACCGCGTTTGTGTTGTGGCCTTGTGAGACAGTTTGTTGGTAGAGTGATTCGACTACCCTTGAGTTTCCTTGGTACGAGTAGAGTTGGCATCGATGATGCGTGGTTGGTTCAGCGTGGGAACCATGTGTTGGATGGATTGTGCGGATCACATTGGGTGGACACATTGGTATGAGGTTGTTAGCTTGGTGTGGTTATGCTCTTGTAGAGTGAGTTGGCCAATGGGGCGTTTCGTGGTGAGTTGACCCCGAGTGGGTTTGAACTCTTGTTGCTCCCTTGCTAGTTGTGGCTCTTTTTGGAGGCAAAGGTTACCTCGTGTTAGAGTTCGTGTTGAATCTTAAGGAATCAAGTTGGAGCTGTGCACGCCAGTGTACTCTTGTGTAGCTCGTTCCTTGGGGTATGTTTTGGGAACCACGAATGGTTCGTGTTGAGAAACCAGTGCTCAGTCCTTGAGGTGTTAGGGCTTTAGTTCTTGGCAAGTGCCCTAATTTTGATCGTAAGGATACCGTGCTTGTAGCCGGGTTGTTGCTTAGGCAAGTTATGCTAGTTGGCCTTTGACCTAGGTAGAGGAATTTCTTGTTGATCGATGGTTGGAGTTCAGTTGGAACTAATCAAGGGCGGTGGTAGCAAAGCCGCGTAGTTTTTTTCCGTCATTGCTAAGAGTGTTGACCGGATCCCTACCCTGGGTAGAAGCTATGATGTGGTCGATGCTTGAGTTGGAGGCTAACACATTCTGTAGTATTTCTGGTCTTCTTGGTCTTTCGAAGAGTTGGAGCGCGCCAGCATAGTTGAGATGTTGGAGAGAGAGTTGTGCCCATGTAGCCAGTTGTCTGTTATACCGTTTGACGACTGTGTGTGTCGGAGGGTGATCGGAGGAACCCTAGGTTGTGGAGAGCCTCACCAGAGTTCAGCCAGACCCAGGCAAAGTTCCTCAGTTGAGTTGCTGATAGCTTGTAGTCGGTTGACGAGCTAGTGTTGTTTTAGTGCCTCCGCGTTGGCTTCGAACCTGTTATCTGTTGGTGCTTGTAGTTGGCCAAGGGTTGGTTCCCATGTTGTTGTAAGAGCTAGCTTGGTTGGAGCAAGCGGGCGTGGCCCTGAGGACTTGCTCTTATTTGGAAGGTTTCAAAAGTTGGCACCTCCTTCGGTGTTTGGATAGATGCTGCTAGTTCTAAGTTGGTGGTTCAATCGATTGTGGAGTTTCAGGTTGGAAGATGAGTTAGGCCTGAGCTAAAAGGAGGAAGTCATTCGTTTAGCCAGTTGGACTTGAGAGTTGCATGTCCATGGAGGCGAGCTTCGCCAGTTGTAAGCTTGAGTTGAGTTCTGCAGAGCAAGCCTTTCTCAGGCTTTGCTCCTGGTTGTTGCGCGTTCGTGGTTGGCATTTAGATGAGCCAAAGTTGAGGGGGTTGGTATAGAGGTGTCGTGGCATTGGTTGGTTAAACCTTTGAGTTGTTATCCTCGAGGTGTTGTGTTGCAAGTAGCCGTGTGTTGTTTTATTCCTTGCTGCTCGAGATTTCCGAGAGAGGTATGATGTTTGTTTTCCTGTCTTGCGATATTCTCTAGGGCCAGTGGCTGATCGGATTGCATTGGAAAGTTTTTGTCGGCCGATGAGGGGCTCCAATATATTAGTTTGGCTTAGTGGAGCCTGTTCCTGGACCTTGTCGTTCATGGGTGGCCGTAGCTGAAGTTTCAGCTAGTGTGAGTGGCGTTAGCCGTCTGGTGAACCAGGTATGTGCCCCTGGCTTGAGTGTGTCGGTGCTCTTCAAGATGGTTGCTTAAGTGTTGTGGACGCATTTTAGTTGGACAAGTTTGCCTTTGGGATCGGCCGCCAGGTGGTGGTTCGATTGGATTTCGTTAAGGCTTATAGGCAACCATTGGAGTTCGTTGGTCTCTTGTGAAGTAAGAGTAGGCTGACTGGTTTCTGGAACCCGAGAGGTTCAGTTGGTTGGCCGGCATGGTGTAGGGATGAGATTGTTCGTTAACAGCTATGAGTATTAAGAGGAGTACGCCGGTGCGTGGCGTAGAGTTTTAGAGCTTGTGACCCGTTCACAAGTTTGCTGAGAGTAGCGTCGTGGAGAGGCGTTCAGAGATGGGTCAGCAGGGATAAGTGAGCCCTAGGGTTGTGAGACCGTTTGAGAGTTGGTGCGAGTTTGAGGATGTGGCTTACCGACTAGCACTATCGCATCTTTTTCTTTGAAGCTCAGTGTATGTTCAGTTTTGGTTGAGATAGTTTGTGACAGACTCGATGCCTTTTTGGCTTGAGCCTTTGGAAACCCAAGAGGGTTGGGATTTCGAAGAAGGACTAGTGTTGGCTTGACAAGGAGTTGGTTGGTTAAGGATCAGTGGAGTTTTCCTAGAGTTGTTTTCGTCTTAGAAGGAGGGAGTATTGTAACGGCCCAGTTCTCTATTTCGGTTTCCCAGGTGTTTTCGGGACATTATGCGGGTGTTCGGATGGGCCGTTAGAACTATTTTAACCCTTAGGGGTATTTTGGTCTTTTTGCCCCCAGTCAGGGTTTTGTGGATTTTCAGGATTCCAGGGTCACTCCTGCCCTTGTCGAGGCTTGATTGTTGTTGGTTGCAGAACCCAAGAAGTTCGGGCTAGTTGGTTGGAAGTTTGGAGGTGATTTGGTAATTAACAAAATTATTGTTAATTTAAGTGCTTCCATTGGGATTTGAACCCTTGCCCTTGATGGTGATTTGGGAGCTTGGTTTAAATGAGTTTTAATAAGGAGAAAAGTTTGCTTCAGCCGGGACTCGAAGGAGGAAGCCTGGGGAAGAGATTTAGGTCACCAAGACCTATTTAAATTAGGAAAAGGAAAGAAAATCAAAAAAATCCCATTCCCCTTGTTTTACCTCTCTCTCTCTCTTTCTCTCTCTCTCCTTGCCCACCTGGACTCTCGGGATGGCACGGTGAGCTACAGGGCGCACGGTCTGGGCACAATGCGAGGCGGCACGGACCAGGGCGAGGGCGACGCGACTTGGGCGGCCTGGACATCACTGTGCGACGCGATCGGGCGGTGTCGGGCGAGTGACACAGGCGACCACAGCGACCAGCACGACACTCAGGCGGCTAGGCTCCGACTGGCTCGGGCGTGGGCGAGCTGGGCGACCAGGGGTTGGTTCGGGCATTGGCAGGGGCTGGGGTCGGGCTAGAGGAGAGAGAAAGGGGAAAAATGGGAAAAAATAAAGGAAAATGGGATTTTTAATAAAAAAAAAAAAAGAAATTTCCTTTTTCTTTTTATCCTTATCCAAAATAAATCCAAACTTATCCAATTTTCCAATTTTCCAAAAATCCTTAAAATCCTTAAATCCCATTTCCCGGCTTCCTCCTTCGAGACCCGACTGAAGCAACCTTTTCCAATCAATAAATCTCACTTAAAACAACCTCCCAAATCAACATCGAGGCCCGGCTCGAATCCCAAAGGAAACACCCAAACAACCATAACTTTGCCCAAAACCCAAATCACAACCGAACTCCCAAACGAATAGCCCAAACATCTCGGGACTCGCAGTCCACAACAAAAAAGCCTCAACAAAGGCAGGAGCTGCCTCGAAGCCCTGAAAATCCACAAATCCTGCCCAGGGAGCCAAAAGACCAAAATACCCCTAAGGGTCAAAACAGCTCTAACGGCCCAACCGAACCACTGAATCTGAACCGGAAGCTCCTCGAGAACCGGGATAGAAACCTGGGCCGTTACAATACTCCCTCCTTATAAGACTTTCTTCCTCAAAAGTCCTAAGACGAAACGGCTCTAGGAATACTCCCCTGATTCCTAGCCAACTGAGCTTCTCAGCTAAAACAACACTAGCCCATTTTCGAGAACCAAACCCTCTTGGGTTCTCAAAGGCTCAAAGCCACAAAGCTATCTAATCTACCACAGACTATCTCAACAAAGACTGAGCATGCAAAAAGCACTGCTGCCAAAGACGGGACAAGGCTAACCGAAAGGCCACTGCTCCGTTCCGCTCAAGGACCTCAAAAGCCCTACAAACTTGGGGCTCAAACAAACCCTCTGCTAATCCAACACTGAACACCTCTCTACGGTGTTACTCTTAGCAAACTCGCAGACTGGGCACGAACTCCAAAACTCAACGCCACGCACTGGCGTAACTTCTCAGAATGCCCACAGCTGTTATCAAACAGCCTCAACTCTACACCATGTCAAGCAAAGCAATTTGAACCTCTCGTGTTCCGAAACTAAATGACCTACTCTTGCTTCACAAGAGACCAGCGAACCACAAAGCTTGCCTAAAGCCTTGACGAAAAACAATCGAACCACCAACTAGCGATTGATCCAAAAAGGCAAACTTTTTCCAACTAGCATAAGCTGAAACTTCAGCTACGGCCAACCCTAAATGGCCAAAACCTGGCACAGGCTCCACTCGGCCTAGCCAACAAACTGGAGCCTCTCAACGGCCGAAAGGAAACTTTTCCATGCAACTCTACTAGCAACTAGCCAAAGAGAACATTGCCAGGCAAGGAAGCAACCAACGTTCCTCTCATGGAAAAACTCGGGCTGCAAGGACCAAACCATTACGCAGCCACTAGCAACGCAACACCTTGAGGATAGCAACTCAAGGGCTAACCAACCAATGCCACGACACCTCTGTGCCAACTCTCTCAAATGAGGCTCCGCTAATCGCCAGCTGCGAAAGCACAACAACTAGAAGAAAAGCCCGAGAAAGGCTTGCTCAGCAGAACTCAACTCAAGCTCATCACGAGCAAAGCTCGCCTGTAAGCAACCGCTCAACTCTTAAGTCCAACTGACTACTCAAAGGACTTCCACCTTTTAGCCAAGACCTAACTCATCTTGCGACTAGAAACTCCACACTCGAAACATCGCAAGGAATACTAACTGACGAGGCTATCTCCAAAGATAACACTCGAGGCTGGCATCCATGGTGCAACTCAACCACCATAGAAACTTGGGGGAAAAACTTCAAACCCCAAAGAACCAACAACTTTCCAGCAACAACTCAACTCTAAAACTGGTTGGCCTCCGCTCTTGCGGGGACAAACAACTTTCGCTTGCTAAAAACACAATGTAGGGACCCTCTCGCTGGGCTAACCACTGCGCTACTCTAATCAACTACACAACTCAGGAGCTATGCTGACTCCTCAACGGGAACGATTTCCCAGCAAGCAAACTCTGAAGGGCAGCGAACTTCACACAAGCTCGCTGACTTGCTCAAACCCAAGGCAACAGCAACCAACTCAACTTGGAAGCAACACCCAAGGGAACTCAACCGATTGGACCACCAATCCAGAACTAGCAGAACTTACTCAACTGCCGAGGGAGGGGTCAACTCCCAAAACCTCCTGACTAGGAACAAGTCCTCAGGGCAACGCCCTCTTGCTCGAACCGAGCTAGCTCTTGAAACATCAAGAGAACCAAATCTTGGTCAACACCAAGCTCCAACTAGCCTCCAAACCGGAACCAATCCGGACTCTGCTCCAAACAAGCACTAGCTTGCTAGACTACCAAGTCTGCAAGCAACTCACCCAAGGAACACTGCCTGGGTCTAACTGAGCTCTAGAGAGGCTCTCCACAACCTAGGGATCCTCCGATCACCCTCCGACACACACGGTCGTCAAAAGATCTATAGACAACCGGAGACGCTACAGAATGTGTCATCCTCCTACTCAAAGCATCAGCCACAATATACCTTCTGCCCAAGGCAAGGATCCGAACAGCTCTCTTAGCCATAACGATCAGAAACTGCGCTGCTTTGTTACCACCGCTCTTGCTCAGATCCAACTGAACTCTGACCAGGCTAAGGACCAACTAGCAAAACATACTTAAACAACAGCCCGGCAACGAGCACGGCATCCTTACAACCAAAGCTAGGACACTTGCCAAGAACCAAAGCCTTGACACCTCAAAGACTGAGCACTGGCTCCTCAACACGAACCTCTCGTGGTTTCCAAACATAAACCACGGAATGAGCTACACAATAGTACACCGGGGTGTACAGCTCCAACTAGATCCAATGACAACAAGGGCTCTCACACAGGGCAACTTTTGCCTCCAACAGAGCCACTACTAACCAGGGAGCAACAAGAGTCCAAACCCTCTTGGGGTCGACTCACCACGGAAAGCCACATTGGCCAACTCACTCTACAAGAGCGCATCCATACCAAGAAATCATACCTCAAGCCAATGTGCTCCCTAAACGCTCCGATCAGCCATCCAACTCATGGCTCTAACACTGGATCAATCACGCATCCTCGATGCCAACACTACCCATACTAGGGTAAATCAAAGGGTAGCCGAATCATGCTACCATCAAACTGGCTCACAGGCTCACAACACAAGCGCGAGAACTCGAACGCGCTAGCTCTTAACAGCCTACAGCATCCTTTGGTACCCAACTCTCGGTGACCCTGGAAAGCTTCTACTTTCCCTCGAAAAACCTCAAACTTGTAGTCCTCTGACTACCACCGAGCTAGATCTCTTATGCAACCCAAACAGGTGCAACCTCAGGAAATGGGTACAAGACTAGCGGGAATGCTATACTCTGGGCGGCCATGGAACCACCTGCACAACAGGGCCAACTGGCCTCAATCTAGGCCTCCTCTCAAAGCTTGGTGCCAACAGGCACCACCTCCTTTACAACACAAATTAGCCTTAAACTAGCTTTATGCCCCTCTGAGGAAAGGGAAGGTCACACTCCAAGTGACGGGGCAATGGCACTCAGCATAAGAGTCCAAAAACTCGAGCAGCCTAATCTCTGGCATCTCGCCTAACAGACATGCCAAGGCCTACTCCTGCATCCCACTCGATGCTCAACAAAAGCTCAAGCTAACTCATGCATCCCACTCGATGCTCAACAAAGCTCAGGCCAACTCTTGCATCTCACTCGATGCTCAACAGAAGCTCAGGCCAACTCTTCGGGTGGCAACAACTAGTTCCACACTGGGAACATCCAAATAAAAAGAGTGTTCCACTCTACTAGCCCGCTGAAATCCACAAACGGATAAAACCCTGGCAAGCAAACTCCACACAACATCCTGGCTACGAGGGCACTAAAAGAACTGGCTGCAAAACAACAGCAGGCTTGCAAGGGGGCAAAGATGTCTCTACATCTGCCTCAAGCCACTAACACGGCAACTTGCCAACCATTCGGGCGACTGGTGGAGACTCAGCTAGTCCACCTCTCTCAAGGGACTACCACCACCAACCGTTGTACCAAACAGCACAAGGAATGGCACATCTCGGCCTCTGAACAGCAGGGCATCCCAACACACGGATGCTAAACTCAAACCTGGCCAACTACTTACTACTAACAGCAGGACTTTCCAAACAACGAGCTCTACAGGCATCCACTTGCCAAACTGGGCTGCTCCATCAACGCTAACAAACTCGACGGCAAAAACCTGCTGATCATGCCCTCCCGGGAACCTCCGGGGCTACAAGAGCTACTAGGGGGAAAATGTTGAACCAAACTCTGTCAGCTGGGCTATCTGTGCCCGGGACTCCTCACTACGCCCTACAATCTGCGCCTGGGTCTCCGCTCTCTGATAGCTAAAGACCTGCCATCAAATCTCACATGGCTGGAGCACACTCTGCTCAAGGAGTCTCACTCTGAGGCGTGCTAGCCTCTACCCCTCCACTTGGCAAATCAACTGCCAGGGCCAACTCTGGCCAACGGGCCTAACAACCCTAGGACGCGGCCTCAACATCAACACAATCAGTCCAACTCCTCGGGTGGACATGCCAAGCGTCCTACTCCTCTGAGTGCGATCAACACACTGGCGATCTGCACAAAGCACCTCCACCCTCTCACTAGAGGAAAAGCAACAACTGGACCACAAATGGCCTACGGGAGTCTAAGCTCTGCCTCCCTCTAGGTGCGATCGACACACTGGCGATCTACACAAAGCATCAAAGTTGGCCCACACTAGGGCTCTCACTGCTCAACAAACTGCTCGCACTGCGGAAAGTTGGCATGATGGCTCTCTAAGCCCAAACCAACAACGAGTCAGAACCTGCTCGTCTCCGCTCCACAACTCTACACAAGGCATAAAAGCTAGATGAAAAGTATTGTAAATTCTTACCCTTAGCTTAATTCAACTCGCACAAACTCGGCGGCCACCGTGGGAGTCTTGATGATCATGGGAGCAACAACCTACAAAGCGAGTTAGTCTACGAATCTATGACTCGTGCTCGATACCAACAAAGGACGAACCCGACCCAAAACATGGTCCTAAACCGGGGTTCCTCTCAGAAGAACCCGACCCAAAACATGGTCCTAAACTCAGGTTCTCACTCAAAGATGCAAGTTAAATATGATAACAAGCGGTTTAGAGCTCATATTTAAAAACCTTTCAAAACATATGAGAAGGGGGAGCCCTTAAAACATAACCAACAATTTTCATTTAAAACAATCCAACAAAGTAAAACAACCTGGCCAGTGTTTAATAAAATATACAATACAATTTAAGCAACGTTTTAAACAATGTTCCCCTAGGACTCCTGTCCATCTACATGCTGAATAAACAATGCAATAATAAAAGACAGAGTGCCGGCGGTTCCCCATGATCAATCAGCTCCCTCCGCTAGCCCTCCTGGTGTTGTCCCAAGTTACCTGAAAGATAAATAAGGGTGAGTATAAACATACTCAGTAAGAATCCCCAACCGGGGTACAATACGATACATCAGTCATCTAGCACCTCAACATGCAAGCAAACAGCTATCAACACAGATCATAGCTCAACGAGCTCATAAAACAAGATCCGAAACATCGAAAGTCTCTTACTTCCGGAATCATCGGAAGTCTCCTACTTCCGGCCTAATGATTGGTTCTCATAACCAATCCCGGGACATCTCCGAGGGTCTTTCTCCCTCGGCCAATTGATCAGCTCAAAAACCGATCCCAAGATGTCCGACACCCTCGAGGGTCTTTCTCCCTCGACCAATTGATTAGCTCAAAAGCCAATCCCAATGGGTGTCCTCAAGGGCCTCCTTGCCCTCGCTAACAATCTGGACTATCGGGAGAGTACCCGAAGTCTGGCTCTAAACTGGAAGGAACTGGTGTACTCACGAACATTAGCCCGGGGGAGCTCTCCGAACCGGCGACTAACGCGTGTGCGCGCACACCGCATGCTCATCTGCAACCGGCGTAAATGCGGGGGCCTAAGGGCAAACTACGCGGTCGTGTACGCATGCCTAAAGACTCGGAGCGGTGTCACCGAACACAGAGTGCGCGAGGCCCTCGGCACTCATCTGTGCGGCTGTACCACCGACACGAAGCTAAGAACCGCCAAGGCGTGCTTGCACCGCTGGCGGGGTTCCGCTCTAGCAAGCTACAAACTAGGCTTATGCCGATGTGGTAGCTACATCCACATCGGCTGCCGGGGGGAAGCAATGTACGTTATGCTTCGCTCTACTCCCGACCGGTGGGGACAAAGTACGTTATGTCCGCTCTCAGCCTCTGGATGATGACAAACCCTACTACGCTATCTAAGAATACCGAGTAAATCAATGATTCCTGGCTAGCAAGCAATGACCGACATCAATCACGTTTACCTAGCATGATACTACAACTTAAACAGGAATCACAAGCATGCTGGAAGAACAAACCTAGCATGGCACTAACATGTAAAATCAACAAACATGCTAGCAAGAGATCAAACAAAGCCGCCTATCACTATCATGCTCATAACAATCAAAGCAAACATACAAGGCACAATCGAGATATATCGCAGGTCCACACAACCACGGTAAGAAATCCTTACCGGGACAAGCGAAAAATAATCACAAATCAACCAAGCAATCCTTGAGCCTCTAATCGAACCCAAACAACCTAAACATAAAATAAAGCAAATTTCCCAAATCAAATACATAAAACAGCCCAAATAAATCCCTAAACAAAGAGCCAACAAATCGGGGCCCAACGAAGAAAAGACTCGGGAAATACCATCCGAGAAGCCACAAGGCTCGGGCCACCAAAGACACAACAGCAGGCGGGGCGCAGAAGAGCACCGGCGGGCGCTGGGGCACAGCGCTGGGCACTAGGGCGCAGGCGTGGCGCCGCGCAGCACTGCCGCGCGCTGGGCTAGGCAAGGGCGCACGGGCGCGGGCTCGAGCTCGGCTGGGCGACGACACACGACGCGGCTTGGCAGAGGACGGCGCACGGGCGCGCGCGCGAGGCGACACGACGCGACGGGCTCGAGGTCGCTCGGGAAGGCACGACGACCTATAGGGGCGAGCGTCTCGGTGCGGCCAGGGCTCGGGCGACTCGACACGGACCTGGGCGACACGGAGACGGCCTGGGCGATGCCGATCTGGGCTCGGCGCGACCTGGGCGACACGGAGACGGCCTGGGCGATGCAGATCTGGGCTCTGCGCGACTAGGGCGAGGGCGATGCGATCGGGCGCTGGGGTGGCTCGGCACGGCGCGGGCATGGGTGAACTGGGCGGCCTGGAGCGAGGGCGCGGCTCGGCTGGACATGGTGCGACTATGGCTGGGCATGGTGCGGCTAAGGCTGGACATGGGCGACCAAGGGGCTGCCCGGGCTGGAGGAGAGAGAAAGGGAGAGAAAAGGAATTTTGGGGATTTTGGAAAATAAAAGGGAAAAAAAAGGAAAAAGGGAATTAAAAGGAAAATGGGATTTTATCCTCCTTTCCATCCTTAACCAATTTTCTTTCCAAATTTAAATAAGTCTTAAAGTCCTTAAATCCCATTTCCCGGCTTCCTCCTTCGACACCCGGCTGAAGCAACCTTTTCCAAACAATAACTCTCACTTAAAACAAACTCCCAAATCATCTCTAAGGGCCTGGGCTCGAATCCCAAAGGAAACACCCAAACAACGATCACTTTGCCCAAAACCCAAATCACAACCGAACTCCCAAACGAATACCCCAAACATCTCGGGACTCATGACCACCAACAAACAAGCCTCAACAAAGGCAGGAGCTGCCTCGAAGCCCTGAAAATCCACAAATCCTGCCCGGGGAGCAAAAAGACCAACCGAACCACAAATCCTAAGGGTCAAAACAGCTCTAACGGCCCAACCGAACCACTGAATCTGAACTGGAAGCACCTCGAGAACTGGAATAGAAAACTGGGCCGTTACAATACTCCCTCCTTTTAAGACTTTCGTCCTCGAAAGTCCTAAAACGAAACAAACTCTATGAATACTCCACCGATTCTTAGCCAACCGAACTTCTCGGCTAAAACAACACTAGCCCTTCTCTCGATAATAACTAAACCCTCTTGGGTTCTCAAAGGCTCAAAGCCACAATGCTCTCCATCCACCACATACTATCTCAACAAAGAGACGAGGAACACAAAACTTGCACTCTTTGTCAAAGACGGGGCAAAGCTAACCACCGCTCCAATCCGCTCAAGGATCTCAAAAGCCCTACAAACTTGGGGCTCAAATGCAAAACCCCGCTAAACCAACACGGAACACCTCTCAACGGTGTTACTCTCAAAGAACCGCAGCATCGGGCACAAGCTCCAAAACTCAACGCCACGCACCGGCGTAACTTCTCTGAATGCCCACAATCGATAACAAATCGCGCCTCAACACAACGCCAAGCTGGTCAAACAATGAACCTCTCGGGTTCCGAAAAACCAAACGGCCTACTCTTTCTTCACAAGAGACCAAATAACCACAAGGCTTGCCTAAAGCCTTAACGAAAAACAATCGAACCACCAATCGGCGATTGATCCAAAAGGCAAACTTTTCCCACTAGCACAAGCCGAAACTTCAGCTACGGCCAACCCTAAATGGCCAAAAACCAGCACAGCTCCACTCGGCCAAGCCAACAACTAGAGCCTCACAACGGCCGAACACAAACTTTTCCATGCAAACCTACTAGCAATCGGCCAAAGAGAACATTGCCGTGCAAGGAAACACCCAACATTCCTCTCATGGAAAATCTCGCAAAGAAGGACCAAACCCTCACAGGGCTACCAAAGAACTCACAACAAACTTTAGGAAAAAATTTCCCAAAGGCTAACCAACCAATGCCACGGCACCTTTGTGCCAACACACTCAATCGAGGCTCACTATTCGCCAATCGCAAAAGCTCAACAACTAGAAACAAAGCCCGAGAAGGGCTTGCTCAAAGAGAAACTCAACTCAAGCTCATAACGAGCAAAGCTTGCCTCCAAGCTACCACTCAACACCTAAGTCCCACTGGCTACTCAAGGGACTTCCTCCTTTTAGCTCAGGCCTAACTCATCTTGCGACTAGAAACTCCACACTCGAAACATTGCAAGGAAAACGAACTGATGAGGCTATCTCCAAAGATAATACTCGAGGTTGGCATCCATGGTGCAACTCAACCACCAAGGAAAACTAGGGGGAAAAACTTCAAACCCCAAGAACCAACAACTTACCAGCAAAAGCTCAACTCTTAAACTGGCTGGCCACCGCTCTTGCGGGGACAAACAACTTTTTGCTTGCTAACAACACAATGCAGGGACCCTCTCGCTGGGCTAACCACTGCGCTACTCTGATCAACTACACAACTCAGGAGCTACGCTGACTCCTCAACGGGAACGATTTCCCAGCAAGCAAACTCTAAAGGGCAGCGAACATCACACACGCTCGCTGACTTGCTCAAACCCAAGGGCTACATCAACCAACTCTCTTGGAAGCAACACCCAAGGGAAACTCAACTGATTGGACCACCAATCCAGAACTAGCCGAACTTACTCAACCACCGAGGGAGGAATCCACTCCCAAAACAACCAGACTAGGAACAAATCCTCGTGGCAACGCCAGAAAGCTCGAATCAAGGCAAGCTCTTGAAACATCAAGAGAACCAAATCTTGGTCAACACCAAGCACCAACTAGCCTCCAAAACCAAACAAGCACTAGCTTGCTAGATCGCCAAATCGCAAGCAACTCACCCAAGGAACACCGCACTGGGTCTAACTGAGCTCTAGAGAGGCTCTCCACAACTAGAGATCCTCTGATCACCCTCCGACACACACAGTCGACAACGATCTAACTAACAACCGGCTACGCGGGCACAACCCTCTCCAGCATCTCAACTACGCTGGCCAACTCCAACTTGGAAACCAAGGGAACCGGAAACGCTACAGGAGGCGTCATCCTCCTACTCAAAGCAAGAACCTCAACATACCTTCTGCCCAAGGTAAGGATCCGGACAGCTTTCTTAGCCAAAACGATCAGAAACTGCGCGGCTTGCCACTACTGCTCTTGTTCAGTTCCAACTGAAGTCTAACCAGGGCAAGGCCCAACTAGCAAAACTTGCTTAACCAACAACCCGGCAACGAGCACGGCATCCTTACAACCCAAAGCTAGGGCACTTGCCGAGAACCCAAGCCTTGACACCTCAAAGACTGAGCGCTGGCTCCTCAACACGAACCTCTCGTGGTTTTCCCAAACATGAACCACGGAACGAGCTACGCAAAAGTACACCGGGGTGTACAGCTCCAACTTGATCCCTTAAAGTCCAAAGCCAACAAGGCTCTAACACAGGGCAACTTTTGCCTCCAAACAAAGCCACTACTAACCAGGGAGCAACAAGAGTTCAAACCCACTCGGGGCCTACTCACCACGAAAAGCCACATTGGCCAACTTACTCTTACAAGCGCAAAACCACACCAAGCTAACATTCCTCAAAACAATGTGCTCACTAAACGAGCTCCGATCAGCCATCCAACTCATGGCTAACACTGGATCAACCACGCATCCACGATGCCAACACTAACCATACTAGGGTAACTCAAAAGGTAGCCGAATCATGCTACCATCAAGCTGGCTCACAGGCTCACAACACAGGCGCGAGAACTCGAACACGCTAGCTCTTAACAGCCTATAGCATCCTTTACACCCAACTCTCAAAGATCCTGAACAGCTCCTACTTTCCCTCGAAAACCTCAAACTTGTAGTCCTCTGACTACCACCGAGCTAGATCTCTTAAGCAACCCAAACAGTGCAACCTCGGAAAAGGGTACAAGACAAGCGGGGATGCTATACTGCGCGCGACCATGGAACCACCTGCACCCAAAAGTGCCAACCGGCCCGAATCTAGGCCTCCTCTCAAAGCTTGGTGCCAACAGCACTACATTCATTACAACACGAATCAGCCTCAAACGAGCTTTATGCCCCTCTCGAGAATAGGGAAAGTCACTCTCCAAGTGACGGGGCAATGGCACTCAAAGACAGAGTCCAAACACTCGAGCGGCCTAATCTCTCGGCATCTCGACCAACAAACTTGCCACGGCCTACTCCTCGCATCCCACTCGATGCTCAACAAAAGCTCAGGCCAACTCCTCGGGTGGCAACAACTAGTTCCACACTAGGAACATCCAAATAAAAGAGTGTTCCACTCTACTAGCCCGCCGAAATCCACAGATGGATAAAACCCTGGCTACGAGGGTACAAAGAGAATCTGTTTGCAAAACAACAAAGAAGCTTGCAAGGGGGCACAGATGTCTCTACATCCGCCTCAAGCCACTAACACGGCAACTTGCCAATCAATCGGGCGATCGGGTGGAGACTCGCTAGTCCCCTCTCTCAAGGGACTACCACCACCAATCTGTTGTACCAAACAAAGACGGAACGGTACACCTCGACCTCTCAACAGCAGGACATCCCAACACACGGATGTTAAACTCAAACTCAACCAACCGCTTTACTACTAGCGGTAGGACTTTCTAATACATCGAGCTCTCTGGCATCCACTTGCCAAATGGGCGGCTCCATCAACGCCAACAAACTCAATCGCATAAACTCGCTGATCATGCCCTCCCGGAACCTCAGGGCTACAAGAGCTGGGGGGAAAAATGTTGAAACAAACTCACACCGGGCTATCTGTGCTCCGAGACTCACTCACTACGCTACTAAAATCGCGCTGGGTCTTTGCTCTCGATAGCTAAAGACCGCCATCAACCCTCTCATGGCTGGAGCACACTCTACTCAAGGAGTCATACTCGAGGCGTGCTAGCCTCTACCCCCTCCTCTAGGCAACTCAATCGCCAGGGGCCACTCTCGCCAACGGGCTAAACAACCCCGGGACGCGGCCTCAACATCAACACGAGCGATCGGCTCCTCGGTGCGACATGCCAAGCGTCCCGCTCCTCTCGAGTGCGATCAACACACCGACGATTCGCACAAGGCACCTCCACCCTCTCACTAGGGAGGAACCAACAATCGGGCCACAAATGGCCTATGGGAGTCAAATCTCGCCTCCTCGTCAGTGCGATCAACATATCGCGATCCGCACAAAGCATCAAAATCGCCCACACCGGGCTCTCACCGCTCATCAAACTACTTCGCATCGCGGAAAAGTTGGCATGATGGCGCTCTAAGCCCAAACCAACAACGAGTCGTAACACGCTCGTCTCCGCTCCACAACTCTACACAGGCATAAAAGCTAGAAGAAAAGTATTGTAAATTCTTACCCCTTAACTTAATTGAACTCGCACAAACCTGGCGGCCGTGGAGTCTTGATGATCATGGGAACAACAACCTACAAAGCAAGTTAGTCTCAGAATCTCTATGACTCGTGCTCGATACCAACTCAGTAAGAACCCGACCCAAAACATGGTCCTAAACTCTGGTTCTCACTCAAAGATGCAAGTTAAATATGATAACAAGCGGTTTAGAGCTCATATTTAAAAACCTTTCAAAACATATGAGAAGGGGGAGCCCTTAAAAACATAACCAACAATTTTCATTTAAAACAATCCAACAAAGTAAAACAACCTCGCCGATGTTTAATAAAATATACAATACAATTTAAGCAACGTTTTAAACAATGTTCCCCTAGGACTCTGCTCATCTACATGCTTTGAATAAACAATGCAATAATAAAAGACAGAGAGTGCCGGCGGTTCCCCATGATCAATCACCTCCTCCGCTAGCCCTCCCGGTGTTGTCCCAAGTTACCCGAAAGATAAATAAGGGTGAGTATAAACATACTCGGTAAGAATCCCCAACCGGGGTACAATGTCTGATACATCACTATCTAGCACCTCAACATGCAAGCAAACGGCTATCAACACGCATCATAGCTCAACGAGCTCATAAAACAAGATCCGAAAACATCGAAAGTCTCTTACTTCCGAATCATCGGAAGTCTCCTACTTCGGCCTAATGATTGGTTCTCATAACCAATCCGGGACATCTCCGAGGTCTTTCTCCCTCGGCCAATTGATCACTCAAAAACCGATCCCAAGATGTCCGACACCCTCGAGGGTCTTTCTCCCTCGACCAATTGATTAGCTCAAAAGCCAATCCCAATGGGTGTCCTCAAGGGCCTCCTTGCCCTCGCTAACAATCTGGACTATCGGAGAGTACCCAAGTCCGCTCTCTAAATCGGAAGGAACCGTGTACTCACGAACATTAGCCCGGGAGCTCTCCGAACCGGCGACTAACGCGTGTGTGCGCGCACACCGCATGCTCATCTCGCAACCGGCGTAAATGCGGGGGCCTAAGGGCAAACTACGCGGGTCGTACGCATGCCTAAAGACTCGGAGCGGTGTCACCGAACACAGAGAGCGAGGCCCTCGGCACTCATCTCGCGCGCACTGTACCACCACACGACTGGCTAAGAACCGCCAAAGGCGGGCTTGCACCGCTGGCGTGGTTCCGCTCTAGCGAAGCTAAACTAGACTTATGCCGATGTGGTAGCTACATCCACATCGGCTGCCGGGGGAAGCAATGTACGTTATGCTTCACTCTACTCCCGACCGGTGGGGACAAAGTACGTTATGTCCGCTCTCACCTGCGGATGATGACAAACCCTACTACGCTATCTAAGAATACCGAGTAAATCAATGATTCCTGGCTAGCAAGCAAAGACCGACATCAATCACGCTTACCTAGCATGATACTACAACTTAAACAGAATCACAAGCATGCCGGAAGAACAAACCTAGCATGGCACTAACATGTAAAATCAACAAACATGCTAGCAAGAGATCAAACAAAGCCGCCTATCACTATCATGCTCATAACAATCAAAGAAACATACAAGGCACAATCGAGATATATCGCAGGTCCACACAACCACGGTAAGAAATCCTTACAGGACAAGCGAGAAAATAATCACAAATCAACCAAGCAATCCTTGAGCCTCTAATCGAACCCAAACAACCTAAACATAAAATAAAGCAACCCAAAATCAAATACATAAAAACAGCCCAAATAAATCCCTAAACAAAGACCAACAAATCGGGGCCCAACGAAGAAAAGACTCGGAAATACCATCCGAGAAGCCACAAGGCTCGGGCCAACCAAAGACACAACAGCAGCCCGGGCGCAGAAGAGTACCGGTCGGGCGCTGGCACACAGCGCTGGGCACCGGGCGCAGGCGGGCGCGCCGCGCGCAGCACGCGCGCGCGCTGGGCTAGGCAAGGGCGCACGGGCGCGGGCTCGAGCTCGGGCGGCGACGACACACGACGCGGCTTGGCGAGAGGATCGGCGCGCGACGCGCGCGCGCGCGAGCGCGCGCGACGCGACGGGCTCGAGGTCGCTCGGGAAGGCACGACGACCTATAGGGGCAAGCGACTCGGTGCGGCGTGGCTCGGGCGACTCGACACGGACCGGGCGACGACGAGACGGCCGGGCGATGATGCCGATCTGGGCTCGCGCGACGACTGCAACACGGAGACGGCCGGGCGATGCAGATCCGGCTCTGCGCGACTAGGGCGAGGGCGATGCGATCGGGCGCGCGGGGTGGCTCGCACGGCGCGGGCATGGGCGAGCTGGGCGGCCTGGAGCGAGGGCACGGCTCGGCTGGACATGGTGCGACTATGGCTGGGCATGGTGCGGCTAAGGCTGGACATGGGCGACCAAGGGGCTGCCCGAGCTGGAGGAGAGAGAAAGGGAGAGAAAAGGAATTTTGGGGATTTTGGAAAATAAAAGGGAAAAAAAAAAGGAAAAAGGGAATTAAAAGGAAAATGGGATTTTATCCTCCTTTCCATCCTTAACCAATTTTCTTTCCAAATTTAAATAAGTCTTAAAGTCCTTAAATCCCATTTCCTGCTTCCTCCTTCGACACCCTACCAAGCAACCTTTTCCAAACAATAACTCTCACTTAAAACAAACTCCCAAATCATCTCTAAGGGCCTGGGCTCGAATCCCAAAGGAAACACCCAAACAACGATCACTTTGCCCAAAACCCAAATCACAACCGAACTCCCAAACGAATACCCCAAACATCTCAGGACTCGCAGCCACCAACAAACAAGCCTCAACAAAGGCAGGAGCTGCCTCGAAGCCCTGAAAATCCACAAATCCTGCCCGGGGAGCAAAAAGACCAAAATACCCCTAAGGGTCAAAACAGCTCTAACGGCCCAACCGAACCACTGAATCTGAACTGGAAGCACCTCGAGAACTGGAATAGAAAACTGGGCCGTTACATTCTCACACAGCATGCGAGTTAAATATGATAACAAGCGGTTTAGTGCTCATCTTTAAAAACCTTTCAAAACATATGAGAAGGGGGAACCCTTAAAACATAAACAACAGTTTTCATTTAAACATACCAACAGTAGTAAAACATCCTGGCCAGTATTTATAAAAATATACAATACAATTAAACAATGTTTTAAACAATGTTCTCCTAGGACTCCTGTCCATCTACATGCTGAATAACAATGCAATAATAAATGACAGAGTGCCGGCGGCTCCCCATGATCAATCAGCTCCCTCCGCTAGCCATCCAGGTGTTGTCCCAAGCTACCTGAAAGATAAATAAGGGTGAGTATAAACATACTCAGTAAGAATCCCCAACCGGGGTATAATACGATACATTAGTCATCTAGCACCTCAACATGCAAGCAAACAGCTATCAACACAGATCATAGCTCAACGAGCTCATAAAACAAGATTTGGAGCCATCGAAAGTCTCTTTCTTCCGGCCTAACTGGGATTGGATACACTGACCAATCCTGGGACATCACCGAGGTATCTGTCACTCGGGGGGAATACACTGATCCCTAGAATGTTGTCAAGGGCCTCCTTGCCCTTGCACTAATCTGAACTTACGGGAGAGTACCCGAAGTCAGGCTCTAACGGAAAGAATGGTGTACTCACGACATTAGCCCGGGGGAGCTCTCCGAACTAGCAACTAACGCGTGTGCGCCCACACCGCATGCTCTCTGCAACCGGCGTATCATGCTAGGTCGTACTTGTATTCTTGTTAAGCATGTTCAGTTGTTAGGGATGTATATCACGTGACATTAGATAATTAGCTAGACTTGTCTTCTAGAGGCTGAGAGTGGACATAACGTATCTTGTCCCCACAGGTCGGGATCAGTGAGAGGCATAACGTACTTTGTCTCCACTCCCGGTAGCCGATGCGGATTAGCTCCCGCATCGGTACAAGCCTAGTTTGTAACCTGCTAGAGCGGAACCCGTCACGGGTGCAAGCCTCCCCAGAGTTAGTTCTTAGCTTCAGGTTGGTGGTACAGTGCTCTGGTGAGTGTCGAAGGCTCGCACTCATCAGAGATCAGTGACACCATTCTTATTATTGTTTAGAGCCAGACCTCGGGTACACTCCCGTTGTCTTAGGGTTTAGCTTGGCTAGGGGTAAGAGGCCTCCGAGGACACCTATTCGGGATCAGCTTTTGAGTTGGTCAATTGGTCGAGGGAGAAAAACCCTCGAGGGTGTCTGACATCTATTCGGGATCAGCTTTTGAGTTTATCATTTGGCCGAGGGAGAAAGACCCACGAGGATGTCTTTGGGATTGGTTAGGAGAACCAATCATTAGGCTGGAAGTAGGAAACTTTCGAGGTTCCCGAACTTGACTTGATTAGCTTGTTGAACAAAGTTTCTGTGCTGGTAACTGATTACATGTATAATAGGATGCTAGATGATGGATGTATCGTATTGTACCCCAATTGGGGATTTTTACTGTGTTTGTTTATAATCACCCTTACTTATCTTTCAGGTAACTTGGAACAGCACCGGGATGGCGAGTGGAGGGAGCTGCCGGCGAACTCTGTTTCTTTATCTTTCAGAGTCTTTTATTATGTAGTAGCATGCTGGGAACTTTGTTTACTGTTGAAACTTGTTAAACTGTTTTGTTTGAAATACTGGCCAGGATTGTTTTAAGGATGTTTATGAAATGTTTGTTTCTATTATGAAGTTTAAATGAGTTTTATCTTGTAGTTGTTTCCATAATGTTTTTAAAGTTTTAAATTGTAAGCATGCTAGTAAGAACCGAGGTTTAGGACCATTTTGGGTCGGGTTCTTACAGTTGGTATCAGAGCATAGAGTCATAGATTCTGTAGACTAACCTGCTTTGTAGGTTGTTAGTTCCCATGATCATCAGCACTCCACGGTCGCCAGGTTTGTCTAAGAACTGAATTTAAGAGTTTTTACAATACCGCATCTAGTATACATGTGTTACCTTTTGTTCGCAGTGGGAGTCCGAGAGAGGACTAACCCTTATGGTTTCTGTGTACATCGCCAGTATGCCAGTGACACGAAGTGGTGCAGGACCGTTCGGGACTGCGAGTGGAGGTGTTGCTGAGACAACACCTAGGGTTGAGCAAACCCGTAGGACGCCTATACCCCCAGCTGTTAGTTTTCCTGGAGAGGGGGTAGAGGCTGCCATGCCTCAGAGAGCAGCCCCAAGAGCTGAGTTTGTAGCCATGAGGGACATGATGATGGCCCTGATGGCAGAGTAGAGAGCAGAGACTCAGGTGCAGCTGTCAGCGCAGAGAGAGGAGTCTAGGGCCCAAATGGTCCAGCTGACACAGCTTTTCCAGCAGGCACCCCCAGTAGCTCCTGTGGCCTCAGAGATCATGGTCAACAGGACCAGACCGTAGTGTTAGACGGTGCTGAAGAAGCCGCCGAGTTTGGCAAGTGGCTCAAGGACTTCACTAAATGGAAGCCCATAGACTGTAAAGACCCGACCCAAAAGGGGCTCTAAATGGGCCTTTACCCCAATGCATGCATTCAAAGTAAGGACAATATACAAATATGATTTCGGATTCCAATTAAAATTAAAACATTCAGCATTCAAACAGAAATCAATACAGTTTACTGAAACCTGTCCCTGTCTCCAAGCACTTGTTTCGAGACAAATACATTTCTAAAAGTTTACTCTGATCAGAGATTTATTAAAATCATTCAAAACCTTCTCAGATACAACAATGCTGGAATCCACAAAAACATTGAGAAAACATCCTAGGGCTTCGTGCCCGATTACATGCATTCAGGGGAAATAAAAAAGGCAAAGAGTCAAAATATAAAAATCAGAGACAACAAGAGTTCCCATGATCACAGCTCCTCCTTGACCTTCTGTCTCGCACCACTGTTACTGTGGAAAACCACAAAATAAGGGTGTGAGTAACGAATTACTCAATAAGAATCCCCAACCGGGTACAATCGATATACATGGTCATCTAGCCGAAAGATATGCAAGCTATGAATATAAACACAGAATAGAGCACATAGCTTAAGTCCACACTTGGACCTCGGATGCCAACTCAGGGTCTTAGTCCAGAAAATCCACACCACACAATACGCCCTATACGAGAAACAAGTCTCGGCCTCAGCCTGTCTATCGCCGATACACGAAAGGTGCACCGACTCACAATCCCGAGGAGCTCTCGATCGGGCGCAGAATGAGCGTAGCGCGAACCGCATGCTACCGCACTCTCGGGTCGCCGGGTCTAGTGGCAAGCTACCTAGGTCCAGTCACCATGCCTAACTAAATCTCTCCGATCGGTGTCACCGACATAAGGGTGTGAGACACGACACGTGAACTATGTCGGCTGAACCACCGCACCGAGGCTAAGGAATCGGTCGTGGTAGGCTTACACCAGAAGTCGTCCTTGCCTAACAGTGGCAATCAAGGGCTACGGCCGAACACGCCGAGGCGCGTGCCGATCGCCGGGGCGAGGCAATGCCAAGTCATCATCCCGACCGTTGGGGCATCGCGCAGACTACCACCCTCACCCAAGATTGCAGGGCCTACCGGTCGGGTTAGCTAAACCCTCACGGGGTCCAGGGACGGAGTACTACCACGTACGCCCCTGCCATGGATGTAAGATACTTTATGCATCAGGCCCGGATGATGCTACCTACCTACACTCTAACCTATCATATCAATAACATACAATCCAATACAATCCAATACGTGCTCCACAAATACAACGAACCTAGCAGGATACTACGAAACAAGAACAGATACGAGCATGCCAGAACGGAACAACCTAGCATGGACTAACATGAGAAACAACATAAGGAATCATGCCAGTCGGGAATTCAGAACAGAGCACCTAACACTATACATGCTGATAATCACAAACAAACATACAAACAACAATCACATATAATACCGCAGGGCCCACACAACTCCGGTAAGAAATCCTTACCTGGCCGGGAGGAAACTACACACAAAAACCTAAGCTACGATCGAACCCGAGCTAGCTACCGAGAGCCTTACAAAAACAATGATAATCACAATCCATATGCCTAAATATAATAAAATAAACAAGGCTCGCTTCGGGAGCAACTCACGCGGCACGGCTGACACGCGGACGGGCAGGCAGCACGGCGGGGCTGCTGCTGGGCGCTGGGGGCACGGATGGGTGCACTAGCACGGCGCTGGGCGCGGACAGGCAGGACACGGGCGGGCGAGCGGCACAGCACGCTGGCGCTGGGCGCAGACGCGCTGGGAAGGCGACGGGCGCGCAGGCGCTGGGGCTGCGACGCGGACGCGGGCGCGCGGGCGCAAGCTCGGCTAGGCGATGTGTAACGACCCAGGTTTTTCATCCCGGTCTTCCAGGTATGCCCTAGGGGTATTTTGGTAATTTGGTCGGGCCGTCAGGGCCGTTTGTGTCTTTTCCAGTTACTAAAATTATTGGATGGATTTATGTAGGTTTTTGGAGGGATTTGTGGTTTGGTTTGAGCAAGGTTTGATGCAAAAGTAAAAATAAAGGAAATTGTGCTGCAGCTGGGGTTTGAACCCGGGTCTCCTGGAAAGCTTGTGGGGATGTGTGCCAATTGAGCCATTAGTTGCTCTTGTTGCTCTTTCTGCATCACATCTTAGTTAATCTTGGATCTTTGGTGTTTGGTGCATTTGGTTAAATGAAATAGAAATTAGGTTTGTCCATCTCCTTCTCCAAAGTGTGTGGCCGCCCAAGCTTTGCTCTCCATTGCCTTGCCGAGTTCTTCTTCCTTGCAGCTCCTTTGGATCGATCATCATCATTCCGGGTAGGTATCGATCTTCCTCTTCTTCTTCTCATCCGTTTGGTGTCTTTGTTGGCCAAGTGTGTTTGTGTTGATTGCGGCCACCGAGAAAGCCCGGCCAGCGGCAATCGTCGCGCGTCCGGCCCGGCCGGCTCGCCGCGCGCTGATCCGCCTAGCGGCCTTGCCGTTCGTCCAAAGAACAGCTAGCCTTGTCGTCGGCGGCCATCCCACGCCCAGATCTGCCGGCAGCGGCCACCGCGACGCGCGCCGGTCGCGCTGCAGCAGCCCCGATCGCGCCGTTCGTCCTCGCCCGACGCTCGCCGCGCCGAGAGGCCCTCGCCAGCGCCCGCGCGCCCGCCCAGCGTGCGCCGCGTCGCCCATCGCCGCGCCAGCGCCGCGCTTCGCTCCGAAGCTGCTCCGCGCCGCGCCGCCAGACGCTTCGCCGCGCGCTGCCTCCTGCCGTGGTGGTCCGTGCGTGCCTTGCTTGCGCGCGCGCAGCGCGCCGCGCAGCGCCCATCCGCGCGCGCGCAGCGGCGCTCAACCTCGCCGTGCGCCCGCCAAAGAAACTCCAAGTTCGTGTCGCCGTGCGCGCGTGAGTGCCCCGAGCCGAGCTTGCTGTTCTATTGTTTTTAGACGTTTTAGATGCTGATTATTATTGGTTTGCTAGGTTCCCGCTCTCTAGCTCGGGATTGTTCCGCAGCTTAGGATCTGTGTGTAGAAGCCTCCCGACCAAGGTAAGGATTTCTTACCGAAGTTGTGTGGGCCTCGCGGTATATTTGTGATTGTTGTTTTGTATGCTGTGTATGATTATTAGCATGTTTAGCCCTAGGTGCTCTGTTACAATTCTGATGGCATGAACTCTTGTATTGTTTCTCATGTTAGCCCATGCTAGGTTGTTCCATTCTCGCATGTTCGATATCTGTTCTTGCTTCGTAGTATCATGCTAGGTTCCTTGTATCTGCTGAGCACGTATTGGACCGCATTGATTGAATTGTTATTATTGCTATGGTTTAGAGTTCGTAGGTAGCATCATCCGGCCGGATGCATAACGTAACTTGCATCCCGGCGGGGCGTGCGAGATGGTACTCGTCCCGATCCCGTTAGGGTTTAGCTAACCCTAACGGTGGCCCTGCAATCTTGGGTGAGGGTGGCGGATCGTTAAATGCCCCAACGGTCGGGATGATGACTTGGCATTGCCTCGTCCCCGACGATCGGCACGTCTTCGGCGTGTTCGGCCGTAGCCCTTGATTGCCACTGTTAGGGCAAGGACCGCTTCTGGTGTAAGCCTACCACGACCGGTTCCTTAGCCTCAAAGTGCGGTGGTACAGTGCGACATAGTTCACGTGTCCGTGTCTCACACCCCTATGTCGGTGACACCGATCCAGAGATTTAGTTAGGCATGGTGGATCGAACTCGGGCGGCTTGCCACTAGACCCGGCACCCCGCAGTTTGCGGTAGCATGCGGTGCGCGCTTACGCTTATTACAGCGCCCGACCGAGAGCTCCTCGGGATCTTGAGCCGATGCACCTTTCGTATCGTCGATGAAGACAGCCGAGGCCGGACTTGTTCCCGTATAGAGCGTATAGTTGTTGTGGTATTTCTGGACTAAGACCCTGAGTTGGCATCGGAGGTCCAAGTGTGGACTTAGCTATGTGCTCCGCTCTGTGTTTGTACTCATAGCTTGCATACATTCTTCTAGATGAACATGTATATCGTATTGTACCCCTGTTGGGGATTCTTACTTGAGTAATTCGTTACTCACCCTTATTCTCTGTGGTTTTCCACAGTAACCAAGGCGCGCGAGAGACAGGATGGTGAAGGAGGAGCTGTGATCATGGAATCCTGCTTGTCATCTCGACCATTTTATTATATCATGACTCTTGACTTTTGTTATTCCCTGAATGCATGTAGACGGGCACGAGCCCTAGGATGTTTTCTTACGTTTTATGGATTCTAGCATATTTGTACTTGTGGAATGTTTAAATGGTTTAAATAAATCTCTCCGATCGAGTATGCTTTTAGAAATGTATGTTTTGATCGTTGAATGTTTCTGTTTTTACTTGGGATCCAAAATTTATTTTTCATAATGTCTTTTATTTTGAATACATGCATTGGGGTAAAGGCCCATTTAGAGCCCCTTTTGGGTCGGGTCTTTACTGATTGGTATCGAGCTTCGAGTCATAGATTCTGTAGACTCGACCTTTTGTTGTAGGTCGTCCTTCCATGATCACCAAAGACTCAGACGGTCATCAGTGCGCCTAGGTTTATTGTTTTAGAAAGAAAAAGGGTTAAGAATTTACAATACCTTTCATCTAGTGTATGCCTTGTTTGGTGTTGTGGAGTGGTGACGAGCAAGTTTTGATTCGTTGTTGGTTTGGATGTAGATCGCCAAGATGCGATCCCCTGCATCGGAGAGGAGGTTCGAGAGCGGTCGAGGTATCGTGGATCGGATCGTCTCTCGCAGGACATCGTCCCAAGCCGAGATCGATGGCATTCCACCAGCCAGCTCCTCTGTTACGCCTAGAGCGGGCGTTGAGGCGATCGAAGCGCCGTGAGATCGCTCCCGGAGCAGATTTTGCTTTGAGTCTATGAGGGTTTTTATGGTCAGCATGTTGAGTGACCAGAGGCGCGAGACCTGTGCCTTATTGGCGCCAAGCGGGGAAGAGTCCCGAGCCCAGTTGAGCAAACACGACTCGATTGTTTCAAAGAGAGCACGAGTAGCACCTCCACTCCACGAAGCAAGTAGCCCCAGAGGCGGATATGGCGGAGGGTGCCGAGGAGTTGGGTAGGTGGTGAATGATTTTGTGAAGTGGAAGCCCGAGAAGTTTGATGCCACCGGTGATGCGTTAGCGGCGGCCAGTGGATTGCCCATTTGGAGTACACCTTCCCGATCATGGTGTGCCCCGATATTCGAGAGGCCGAGGTGTGCGGCTCATGTGCTAGGAGGCACAATGAGATGGTGGTGGGAGTCCACCTTGAGCGAGAGACCACCGGGTCTCCACCCGCTTCTTGGGAGTTCTTCAAGGCCGAGTTCCGTAAAGTTCATCGGTGATGAGGCTCAAGAGAAGATGGTGGAGCTCTTCCGTAACCCAAGTAGGGTTCTCGATTCCATTGAGGAATATGAGAGGAAGTTCTCGGAGTATGGATATTTTGCTCCTCGGTTGATAGCCACCCCAGAGTCAAGATTCGGAAGTTCATATCCGGATTGAGGCGGTGTTTCTCGAGATGTCGGGCTCGGGCCCACGACACTTATGCTAGGGTCATCCCATTAGCCACGATCTATAATGGGAAGTATCCTGCTGAGCGGGTTGTTGCCGCTCTGTTCGGGCTCGCCCCGTCCCAGGTGTGGGGCGATGAGGAAGTTTGATTTTTCGGGGGGCGCCAGCCGCGCAAGGGCGCTGAGCGAGATCACGGAGAGCTCCACCCGTTTCTAGCCCCGACGAGCGGGAGGACCCAGCGAGTTCCCGCTTGTGCTACTTGTGGGAAAGTCCACGCCGGAGCTTGTCGACCGACCTAGATTGTGCTTCCGTTGTGGTAGAGAGGGCACATGGCCCGTTTTTGTGATCGGCCACTATGGCGGCTCGGCCAATGCAGCAGCGGTCGAGTGTTTGCTACGACCGTCAGAGGCCGAGCGCACGGATGCCGCCGTGGCGTGTGCGCTTCTTGTTTTAGATCACCGCGCATTTGTCTTGTTTGATTCTGGTTCTACGCATTCATTTGTATCTCGCGCGTGTTTGCTTGAGCATGCTAAGTTAAGGCTAGAGCCTCTAGGTTTCGAGTTATCTATTGCAACTCCTTCGGAGTTAATATGTTGGCTAGAGATAAGATTAGGGATGGCCGGATCGAGATATCCGGAGAGTTGCTTGTGGCTACGCTCATAGTTCTCGCCTATGAGCGGTTTTGATGTGATTCTTGGTATGGAGTGGTTAGTCGCTAACCACGCGTTGATTGACCGCCACCGGAAAGAAGTAGTGTTCAGCCGCCGTGTCGGCCCACTTTAAGTTTCGTGGAGTCCAGGTGGAGTTTGCCCGCCGATGGTGTCGATTGTGAAAGCTCGTCGTTTGCTAGCTCATGGAGCTTGGGGCTATCTAGCCAAGTTGTGCGGGGAGAGCCGCCTCGCTGTCTGTTGATCGTGCACGGTCGTGCGGGAGTTTGCGGACGTGTTTCTGAGGAGTTACCGGGGTTGCCCTCGAAGAGAGAGGTTGACTTCACAATTGAGCTCGAGCCGTGGACCCTCCCTATCTCGAAGGCTCCGTGATCGTATGGCGCCAGTGAGTTAAAGGCCAAGATTCATTCTGCGGGGAGATGTTAGATCGAGGGTTCATCCGTCCGAGTGTGTCCCCATGGGGAGCACCATTTCTGCTTTTGTGAAAAAGAAGGATGGTTCTATGCGCTTATGTATTGATTATCGCGAGCTTAATAAGATGACAATGAAGAACAAGTATCCGCTTGCCCGTGATCGATGATTTGTTCGATCGGCCTTGAGGGAGCTTCTGTGTTCTCCAAGATAGATCTCGAGATCCGGTTACCATCGATTGCGGATCGGGGATGCCGACATTCCTAAGACAACTTTTCGTGTCTAGATATGGTCACTATGAGTTTGTGGTCATGTCGTTTGGATTGACCAATGCCCCACCGCGTTCATGGACATGATGGATAGGGTGTTCAAATCATTTTTGGACAAACTTCGTCATCGTGTTCATTGACGATATTCCCGATTTATTCGAGGTCTAAAGAGGACCATGCAGAGCATTTGAGGCGAGTATTGGCGGCTTTGAGGAAAACCCGCTTTATGCGAAGTTTTCCAAATGTGATTTCTGGTTGGAGCGGTGGCCTTCCTAGGCCACGTGGTTTCGAGAGATGGTATAGCCGTGGACCCCGCGAAGATTGAGGCCGTGAGTTTGTGGGCCAAGCCGACTTCATTGCCGAGATTCGCAGCTTTCTGGTTTTGGCGAGTTTACTACCGCTCGGTTCGTCAAGACTTTTCTGCTATAGCCTCGCCCCTCACTCGTCCGACGAGGAAGGGTGCCGAGTTTGTTTGGGACAAAGCAGGTGTGATGAGAGCTTTGCGGTGCTCAAGCGCGAGCTTTGACTTCAAAGACTGTGTTGGCGATCCGGAGGGGACAGTGGTTTCGTAGTCTGATGATGCTTCCAAGTTTGGATTAGGTTGTGTGTTGATGCAAAGACGGGAAGGTCATCGCCTATGCTTCCGTCACCAAAACCGTATGAGCGTAACTACCCGACTCACGATATGGAGTTAGCGGCGAGTGGTGTTTGCAATCAAGATTTGGAGGCATTACCGTATGGTGAGCGGATTCGGATGTTTACCGATCACCGAGCCTCAAGTATCTGTTTACTCAAAAGGAGTTGAATATGAGGCGAGAGGAGATGGTTGGAGTTGGTAAAGGATTATGATCTGCGAGATTTTGTACCATCCGGTAAAGCCAATGTAGTGGCCGATGCTTTGAGTAGAAAGACGTCGCACTCGCGGCGTTGTTGAGTTCCAGCACCCAGGCTGTGGAGAGAGTTCGAGCGGGCCGAGGTTGCGATATTGTTGGGTGAGGTTACCGCCAGGGTAGCTCGATTGACTGCTCACCGTCGATTAAGCGTGGGATTATAGACAAACAGTTGGGTGACCCGCACTTAAGAGATTGGTTGACAGAGTTAGTCTTGACGAGACTTTGACTTTTTATATTCACCAGATGGTGGGTTGACTTATAGAGGTCGGTTGTGTGTTCCGGACATTGCGGGATTGCGAGCAGAGTTGCTCTCGAGGCCCACAGCTCCCCATTTGCTTGGCACCCCGGGTACCAAGATGTATCGAGACCTTAAGCGGACCTTACGGTGGATGGGAATGAAGAGAGATGTGGCGAGTTTGTCACCCTTGTCTCACTTGTTAGCAAGTGAAGGCACCTGCAGAGGCCAAGCGGTTTGTTGCAACGACCGAGTGTGCCCATGGAAATGGGAAGAGATCTCCATGGACTTTATCTCTGGTTTGCCAAGGACTCCGAGGAAGTTCTCTCGATTTGGGTGATAGTCGACCGTTTGACCAAGAGCGCACACTTCATTCCCTGTAGAGACACTTATACCGTGGAACAAAGGCGCGATTGTTTTTGGAACAGATCATCCGATATCATGGTGTGCCGGTGAGGATTGTGTCCGATCGTGACTCGCGGTTCACTTCTCGTTTCGAGAGCGCTCAGGAAGGGTTTGGGCACAGAGTGCGCCAAAGACAGACTTTTCACCCTCGGGACGGATGGTCGACCGAGAGAGTGAATCGATTTCTCGAGGATATGTTGAGGGCTTGTGTGTTGGATTTCCCGAGCGATTGGGACCAAAGATTCAGATTTGATGGAGTTTGCCTATAACAACAGCTATTACGATCGGCGATTCGGATGGCTCCATTCGAGGCATTGTATGGTAAGCGTTATCGGTCCCCCGTGTTCGGGAAGAGGTTGGTGATAGACGAGTTTTGGGTCCCGAGTTATCTGCAGCTTGACCAATGGTGCGATCGTAAGATTAGAGCCCGTATGTTGACACTTCGAGCGAGCAGCGGAAGAGTTACGCCGATGTTCGGCGTCGGGATTTGGAGTTTGAGGTTGGTCACATGTGTTCCGTAAGGTTGCTCCGATGCGAGGTGTTTTGAGGTTTGGTAAGCGTGGGAAGTTGAGTCCCCGTTTTGTTGGTCCATTTGAGATCCTAGAGAGGATTGGCGAGTTGCTTACCGGTTAGCCCTACCTCCGTCACTATCGGTGGTGCATAGTGTTTTCATGTATCGATGTTGAGGCAAGATATGTGCCGGACCCGTCGCACATTGTGGACTTTGAGCCTTTGCAAACTTGAATGAGGATTTGAACTTCGAGGAGAAGCCGTGAGGATCCTTGCCTTTGAGACCAAGACGCGTTGCGTAATCGCGAGATTCGTTTGGTAAAGGTTCGATGGAAGAGTCGGGTTCTCGAGGAAGCCACTTGGGAGCGGGAAGACGAGATGAGATTGCATTATCTGAGTCAAGTTTGATCTTAAGGACTTTCGAGGACGAAAGTCATAAAAAGAGGGAATATTGTAACGACCAGTGTTTTTCATCCCGGTCTTCCGGTATGCCCTAGGGGTATTTTGGTAATTTGGTCCGGCCGTCGGGCCGCCGTTTGTGTCTTTTTTCCATTACTAAAATTATTGGATGGATTTATGTAGGTTTTGGAGGGATTTGTGGTTTGGTTTGAGCAAGGTTTGATGCAAAAGTAAAAATAAAGGAAATTGTCTTTGCACTGGGGTTTGAACCCGGTCTCCTAGAAAGCTTGTGGGGATGTGTGCCAATTGAGCCATTAGTTGCTCTTGTTGCTCTTTCTGCATCACATCTTAGTTAATCTTGGATCTTTGGTGTTTGGTGCATTTGGTTAAATGAAATAGAAATTAGGTTTGTCCATCTTCTTCTCCAAAGTGTGTGGCCGCCAAGCTTTGCTCTCCATTGCCTTGCCGAGTTCTTCTTCCTTGCGGCTCCTTTGGATCGATCATCATCATTCGGTAGGTATCGATCTTCCTATTCTTCTTCTCATCCGTTTGGTGTCTTTGTTTGGCCAAGTGTGTTTGTGTTGATTGCGGCCCCGAGAGAAGCCCATCCAAAGAAGAATCGCGCGCGGCCCACCGCCACGCGCGCCGATCCGCCTTAGCGACCTTGTCGCCACGCCGGATCGCGCCAAGCAGCAGCCAGATCGCCGTTCGTCCTCGCCCGATCGCTCGCGACGCCAGAGGCCCTCGCCAGCCGCCAAGGCCACCAGCCGCGCGTCTGCGTCGCCATCGCACGCCGCCAGCCGCCGCGCGCCGCCGCTCCGAAGCCGCTCGCCCGCCGCCCGACGCCTCGCGCTGCCGCGCGCTGCGTCCACCGCCATGCGTCCGTGCCGTGCCTTGCTTGCCGTGGCGCGCAGCGCGCGCTTCGCGCCATCATCCAAGCGCAGCCTGGCCGCTGCCGCCTGTGCGTGCGCTGCCAAGAAACTCCAAGTTCGTGTCGCCGCGTGCGCGTGAGTGCCCGAGTCGAGCTTGCTGTTTATTGTTTTTAGACGTTTTAGATGCTGATTATTATTGGTTTGCTAGGTTCCCGCCGCTAGCTCGGGATTGTTCT
Source organism: Sicyos edulis (assembly GCA_036507275.1). Lineage (NCBI taxonomy): Eukaryota > Viridiplantae > Streptophyta > Magnoliopsida > Cucurbitales > Cucurbitaceae > Sicyos > Sicyos edulis. The sequence goes on from CM071847.1 coordinate 21,876,342, forward strand.
GCAGCCTTAGGATCTGTGTGTAGAAGCCTCCCACCCAAGGTAAGGATTTCTTACCGAAGTTGTGTGGCCTGCGGTATATTTGTGATTGTTGTTTTGTATGCACGTGTATGATTATTAGCATGTTTAGCCCTAGGTGGTCTGCTTCAATTCAGATTCTGGTGGCATGAACTCTTGTATTGTTTCTCATGTTAGCCCATGCTAGGTTGTTCCATTCTCGGCATGTTCGATATCTGTTCTTGCTTCGTAGTATCATGCTAGGTTCCTTGTATCTGTTGAGCACGTATTGGACCGCATTGATTGAATTGTTATTATTGCTATGGTTTAGAGTTCGTGTAGGTAGCATCATCCGGCCTAATGCATAACGTAACTTGCATCCCCGACAGGGGCGTGCGACGAGATGGTACTCCGTCCCCGATCCCGTTAGGGTTTAGCTAACCCTAACGGCCGGCCTACAATCTTGGGTGAGGGTGGCGGTCGTTAAATGCCCCAACGGTCGGGATGATGACTTGGCATTGCCTCGTCCCCGACGATGCCGCACGCTCTCGGCGTGTTCGGGCCGTAGCCCTTGATTGCCACTGTTAGGGCAAGGACCGCTTCTGGTGTAAGCCTACCACGACCGGTTCCTTAGCCTCAAAGTGCGGTGGTACAGCCGACATAGTTCACGTGTCCGTGTCTCACACCCCTATGTCGGTGACACCGATCCAGAGATTTAGTTAGGCATGGTGGTGAACACGGCGACTTGCCACTAGACCCGCACCCCGAGTTTGCGGTAGCATGCGGTGCGCGCTTACGCTTATTACAGCGCCCGATCGAGAGCTCCTCGGGATCTTGAGCCGTGCACCTTTCGTATCGTCGTGAGATGCGGTGGCCGGGACTTGTTCCCTTATAGAGCATATAGTTGTTGTGGTATTTCCGGACTAAGACCACGAGTTGGCATCCGAGGTCCAAGTGTGGACTTAGCTATGTGCTCCGCTCGTGTTTGTACTCATAGCTTGCATACATTCTTCTAGATGAACATGTATATCGTATTATACCCCCGGTTGGGGATTCTTCTTGAGTAATTCGTTACTCACCCTTATTCTCGTGGTTTTCCACGAGTAACCAAGGCGCGAGACAGATGGTGAAGGAGGAGCCGTGATCATGGAATCTGCTTGTCATCTCGACCATTTTATTATATCATGACTCTTGACTTTTGTTATTCCCCGAATGCATGTAGGCGGGCACGGAGCCCTAGGATGTTTTCTTACGTTTTATGGATTCCAAAGATATTTGTACTTGTGGAATGTTTAAATGGTTTAAATAAATCTCGATCAGAGTATGCTTTTAGAAATGTATGTTTTGATCGTTGAATGTTTCTGTTTTTACTTGGGATCCGAAATTTATTTTTCATAATGTCTTTTATTTTGAATACATGCATTGGGGTAAAGGCCCATTTAGAGCCCTTTTTGGGTCGGGTCTTTACACGATGGCGCCTGGCGCGCGAATGGGCTGGGTGCGCGTGGGCGAGCAACGCGATGCGGCGGCTGCGACGTCGACGGGCACGGGGTCTGGTGCGTGCGACGGCCTCTGCTGGGCACCTGGGCGGCTGCGACGGCCTGGACGCCTAGGTTGCATGCTGCTAGGCGCCTGGGCGTCTGGGCAGCCTGCTGCTGGGCGCCTGGGGCTGCTGGTGCGATCTGGCTGGGCTGCTCGACCGGGCTGCTCGGCTGGGTCGCTTGGCTGGCCGGAACGACGCTTGGAGGACTCTCGGGAAGAAGAACACGGCAATGGACCTTGAGGAAGAGGGTTGGGCGGCCAATGCTTATTTGGAGAAGAAGCTCAAAAGACCTAATTTCCTTTCATTTAATCAAATGCACCAAAACCCAATGAAATCAAGGCTAACCAAGATATGTTGCGGAAAGAATAACAAGATCCTCCTGTGGCTCAACTGGCCACACCACCCACTTGACTTCCTAGTACCCTAGGTTTGAAACCCAGCTGCAACACAATTTTCCTTAATTTTTACTTTTGCATCTATCCTTGCTCAAACCCATCCACAAAGCCTCAAAATCCTACATAAACCCATCCAATAATTTTAGCAACTGGAAAAAGACATAAACGGGCCCTGACGGCCCAACCAAATTACCAAAATACCCCTAGGGCATACCTTGAAGACCGGGATGAAAACCTGGGCCGTTACAATATTCCCTCCTTTTTATGACTTTCGTCCTCGAAAGTCCTTAAGACTGAAACAGCTCAGGATACTGCAAACTCAACCCGACCTCCCCGTTCACGAGCGGCTTCCTCAGAACTCCAACTCTTCCACTAAACTTTTACCAAACGGATCTCACGATTATGCAACGTCTTCGACTCAAAGACCAGAATACTCACAGGCTTCCCTTCGAAGCTCAAATCCTCACTCAACTGCAATGGCTCAAAGACCACAATGAGCGATGGGTCCGGCACATACTGCCTCAACAACAATACAAGAAAACACTGTGCACAGCTGACATCAACGGAGGAAAGGCTAACCAATATGCAACTCTGCCAATCCTCTCAAGCATCTCAAATGGACCAACAAACGGAGACTCAACTTCCCACGCTTACCAAACCTCAACACACCTCACATCGGTGCAACCATAAAAAACACGCACTGTCCAACCTCAAACTCTAAAACTCGACGCCGTACATCGGCGTACCTCTTCTTCCTGCTCAGAGCTACCAACAAACGAACACTACACTTTTGCACTACGCTGCTGGCCAACCGCAGCAACTCAGGACCCAAAACAAAACTAACGACCACCAACCTTTTCCCAGAACACTGGAATCCTGCAACACTTACAATACAACGCCTCAACGGAACTATATGAACTAACAGCTGGGAACTGCTACCCAAAGAAAACTCATAAAACCAACACTGGTCTCCCGCTGCCTCATCACGGAAACACCAACTCGCAACAAGTTCTGAAGGATCTGGCTCACTCCTCCCAAAAGACCATCGGTCAGAGGGTGAAAACACTACGAACTCGCACACACGGCGCATAAGCCTCTTAACAACGCTCTCCAGAACCACAGTTCATCCACGCACTGCCTAGAACAAACCTTTGTTGCCACACCTTGGTGACAACAACTCCAGCCTGAAACTGACATGACTCTACTCCATAAAAATGGCCTCTGCACACGAAACGACGTGCGAGCTCTAGCTACTGAAACCAATCCTCCAAGAATTTGAACTCACACAACAACCTCAACTAGCTGACAGCTCCCACACGGAAACTTACGATCCAACAACTTGAGTGCTTCGAACTCGGAAGCTCAAACAACTACAAACTGCATAGCTATGCCAATCCACACAACTCTAGCTTGACTCAAATCACTGGCTGGACAAGTCAGCCTGCCAACAACCGGGCCTCAGAGGGCTCCCTCCACCAAACTTACCTCCATGCAAGCAACGGAACGAAGCTTGCCTCAAATATGAAACACATCTCACAAGTCCAAACGATAACACATACAGGCTTAACCCTCTAGCTAGGCTTATTGCACCTTCCCACCCAAAATTCATAAACGGAACTCCACTACTCGGTTAACACCACCTACCAAGAACCAGATTACCAAAAAAATGGCTTGCAGAGCACAAGCCACACTAACCAGCAAGGATCCCTCAAAAGGTCAAGACCCTAATCCAACCACAATGGTGCAACCTCAACCCACAACTGATACAAAGAAGTTCTTCAACTACAAAGGTGCAACAGCTCCCAGGCCAAACACACAAAGAACCTTAACCAACCAGGCCAAACACTCATAGGAGCAGAATAACCCTAACAACAACTTCCAGAACACCACTCAAGGGTCCGCTTAACTTGGACAAACAACTGCTTCCAAGCAGCCAACAAACTTTTCCTCCTACTAGCACCACTACCACCAATTCCAAGACCAAGGAATAACCTGACGACTCCCAAGGAGAAACAGATCCTTATGCTTAACATCCGAAGGACAGAGAGCTTCACAACCACTCGCTGTCTTGCTCAGCTAAGCACAACATCCAACTCTCCTAGAGGCAACAACAATGGGTCCACCACAGACTGGACCGCCAACCATGGGCAAGAGAAGACTCACCCCCAAACACCAAATCAGGGCAACTCTCAAACTCGAAAGCAGTAGGACATGCGCGAGTAAAAACCACTTGCCCCACGGGCAAGGCTAACTTCTAGCAGCTCGAAAACCACACCTTGGTCGACACCAGGCACCAACTTGCCACGACACCGGAACCAATCCGGACTCTACTCCAAACAAACTTTAGCTTGCTAGCCTACCAAATCTGCCAGCAACTCACCCGAGGTCTACAGCCTACACTACTCTGGCTTACCAACTGACACTCACTACTGGGTGTGACTGAGCTCTGGTGAGGCTCTCCACAACTAGGGTTCTTCAGAAACCCTCGACACACACTGTCGTCTAACGGTCTAACAGCCAACTACCTGAAAAAAACAACTCCTTTTCCCAGCATCACAACCATGCTGGCCTACTTCGAACCTCGAAACCAAAAAGACCAGAAACGCTTCAGAATGTGTCATCCTCCTACTCAAAGCATCAGCCACATCGTAGCTTCCACCCAGGGTAAGGATTCCGAGCAACACCCTTAGCAACTACGGTTAGGAACTACGCGGCTTCACTACAACCACCATTTGTTCAGCACCATCTGAACACCAACCATGAACACAAGATGTTCCACCAACCAAGCTTAGGTTTAACCTAACCAAACTTGCCTAAGCAACAACCCAACTACGAGCACGGTATCCTTACAACCTCCGCTAAAGCCTTACAACATCCATATGGAGTCCAACTCCTCCAAGAATCGAGCACCGCTTCTCCAATGCAAACCCTACATGGTTCCGAAACTCTCGCCACCAGAACGAACTACACAAAACACACTTATGTGCACAACTCTCAAGCTTCCTTCAGAGATCCAAGACTAATAGGTGCTTCCCAAAAGGAAACACTAACTTCTGGCACAGATACCATCAACCAAAGAAACACCAAAAGTTCCATCTCCACACGATACACGAAGCAGTGGCAACCTTGCTCTGCTAAAACATAACGATGCCAAACCGAACTTACTTTATACCAAGTCTCTACCAAGTGTGCTTACACATAAGGCGTCCAACTCCTCTCATAAGGCATCCTACTCATCTCATAGGCATCCAACTCATCTCATAAGCATCCAACTCATCTCATGAGCATCCAACTCATCTCACGGGCATCCAACTCAACTCATGAGCATCCAACTCATCTCACGGGCATCCAAATCATGGTTCCCCTGCTGGACCGAACTCGCATCTACAATGCTCACTCAACTCAGGTTTAGGCACCCGAAGGTAGTGGACCACACTACCAACCACAAAGATCTCTTGGCCGCAGCCCTAGCGTGAGACTCACACGCACTAACACTTACCAACCGTCAACCTGCTGACTTACTCAACCCCCAGTAACACTGGGAAGAGGATCTAGCTCTTCTCGAACATCCTTTCACTTGTAGTCCTTCGACTACCACTGAACTAGCCCTCTTGCACGACCTAAACAAATGCAACTGCCACAAACGGATCCAAAGGCTAAAGGAGTGCGCTGAACTCCAGACGAATTACAGAACCATCTACTATACCCATGCCAAGCTCAGGCCTGAACCAGACTTAATGCCAAAGTGGCACATCAACCAATGCACCTCAAGTGCCACTACTACCAAATCCACATCTTACTACAAATGGGCCCCGCAAGGTCACAACCTCAAGTGACAAAAACTATGGCTAGGCATACAAGGGCTCAAAACTCAAACAACCAGACTATGGCATCTCATCAAACTGGAGGCTCAAGGCCTACTCTTGCATCTCCACATGATGCTCAACAAAACTCTGGCCGGCTCTCTCAACATGCAGCAGCTAGCTCTACTCTAGGGCTCACCAAAAGAAGAGTGTTCAACTCTACAAAACAACTGAGGAAACCACCAACGGATCAAGTCTGAAGAAGGCACTGCTCACTGCACCCTTAACCACAGGGTTCCGGCTTACTGGCTGCAAAACAACAACAAATACAAGAGCCCAAAGATGTCTCTACCTCCTCCACAAAGGCCACTAACTCTGCAGCTACTCTCTGGGCGATCAAACAATCTGCTAAGGTTCACGATCCACACCTGAACCACCCAGGCTAGCCCCCACTGGGACCTGCTCCACAAGCATCAACATGAGCAAAAGCCAAAGCTAACTCCTCTCTTGGAGTGGTACTCTAGGGCAAATCACCTCCACCCTCTCACTAGGGGAAAACCAACAACTGGGCCACACGTGGCCTACGGAAGTCTAACCTCTGCCTCCCTCTGGAACGATGTCCCAACGGTATCCGAATCTATCTGGATATCTCAACAAACCACAACATACAGCTCACACTGCGGAAAGTTGGCATGATGGCGCTCTAAACCCAAACCAACAACGAGTCAGAACCAGCTCGTCTCAGCTCCACAACACTACACAAGGCATACACTAGATGAAAAGTATTGTAAATTCTTAACCCTTTTCTAAAAACAGTAAACTTAGGCGTACCTGATGACTGTCGGAAGTGCTGGTGATCATGGTGAAAACGCCCTACAACAAAAGGTCAGTCTACAGAATCTATGACTCTGAGCTCTGATACCAACTATAAAGACCCGACCCAAAAAGGGGCTCTAAATGGGCCTTTACCCCAATGCATGAATTCAAAGTAAAGGACAATATGAAAATATGATTTCGGATTCCAATTAAAACTTAAAACATTCAACATTCAAACAAAAATCATTACAGTTTGCTGAAACCTGTCCCTGTCTCCAAGCACCTATTTCGAGACAAATACATTTCCAAAAGTTTACTCTGATCAGACATTTATTAAAATAATTCAAAACCTTCTCAGATACAACAATGCTGGAATCCACAAAAACATTGAGAAAACATCCTAGGGCTCCATGCCCGACTACATGCATTCAGGGGAAATAAAAAAGGCAAAGAGTCATAATATAAAAATAAGAGACAACAGCAGGTTCCCATGATCACAGCTCCTCCTTTAGCCATCCTGTCTCGCACCCTGGTTACCTGTGGAAAACCACAAAATAAGGGTGAGTAACGAATTACTCAGTAAGAATCCCCAACCAGGGTACAATACGATATACATGGTCATCTAGCCGAAAGATATGCAAGCTATGAATATAAACACAGAATAGAGCACATAGCTTAAGTCCACACTTGGACCTCGGATGCCAACTCAAGGTCTTAGTCCGGAAAATCCAAAACACACAATACGCCCTATACGAGAAACAAGTCTCGGCCTCAGCCTGTCTACTGTCGATACGAAAGGTGCACTGGCTCACAATCCCGAGGAGCTCCCCAGTCGGCGCTGTAATGAGCGTAAGCGCGCACCGCATGCTACTGCAACTCTGGGTCTAGTGGTAAGCTACCGAGGTCCAGTCACCATGCCTAACTAAATCTCTGGATTGGTGTCACTGACATAGGGGTGTGAGACCTGGACACGTGAACTATGTCAGCCTGAACCACCGCACCTGAGGCTAAGGAATCGTTCGTGGTAGGCTTACACCAGGAAGCCGTCCTTGCCCTAACAGGTGGCAATCAAGGGCTACGGCCGAACATGCTGAGGACATGCCGACTACCGGGGACGAAGCAATGCCAAGTCATCATCCCGACCGTTGGGGCATCGCGCAGACTACCACCCTCACCCAAGATTGCACGGCCTACCGGTCGGGTTAGCTAAACCCTCACGGGGTCCAGGGACGGAGTACTACCTCGTACGCCCCTGCCATGGATGCAAGATACTTTATGCATCAGGCCCAGATGATGCTACCTACCTACACTCTAACCTATCATATCAATAACATACAATACAATACAATCCAATACGTGCTCCACGAGATACAACGAACCTAGCGGATACTACGAAACAAGAATGATCTGAGCATGCGAACGGAACAACCTAGCATGGACTAACATGAGAAACAACATAAGGAATCATGCCATCGGGAATTCGAATGAGCACCTAACACTATACATGCCGATAATCACAAACAAACATACAAACAAAGAATCACATATAATACCGCAGGGCCCACACAACTCCGATAAGAAATCCTTACCTGGCTGGGAGGCAACTACACACAAAAACCTAAGCTGCGATCGAACCCGAGCTAGCTACCGAGAGCCTAACAAAAACAATGATAATCACAATCCATATGCCTAAATATAATAAAATAAACAAGGCTCGCCTCGGGAGCAACTCACGCGGCACGGTGACACGACACGCGGACGGGCAGCAAAGACGGCTGGCTGGCAGGCTGGGCGCTGGGGCACGGGCGGCGGATCGCACGGCTGGGCCGCGGACACGCGCGCGACAGGTGACACGCGGGCGGCGGCAAAGACAAAGACGCTGGCGCGCTGGGACGGCGACGGGCGCACGGGAGCAAGCTCGACTAGGCGATAACGCCTAGAGCGCGGACGGGCTGGGTGCGCGTGGGCGAGCAACGCGATGCAGCGGCTGCGACGACGATGGGCACGTGGTCTGGTGCGTGCGACGGCCTCTGCTGGGCGCTGGGCAACATGCGCGACGGCTCAGGCGCTGGGCGCCGCGCGTCTTCTTTGGGCGCCTAGGGCTGCTGGTGCGATCTGGTTGGGCTGCTCGACCGGGCTGCTCGGCTGGGTCGCTTGGCTGGCCAGAATGACGCTTGGAGGACTCTCGAGAAGAAGAAAACGGCAATGGAGCTTGAGGAAGAGGGTTGGGCGGCCAAGGCTTATTTGGAGAAGAAGCTCAAAAGACCTAATTTCCTTTCATTTAATCAAATGCACCAAAACCCAAAGAAATCAAGGCTAACCAAGATATGCTGCGGAAAGAATAACAAGATCCTCCTGTGGCTCAATCAAGCCACACCATCCACTGACTTCCTAGTACCCAGTGTTCAAACCCAAATTGCAACACAATTTTCCTTTATTTTTACTTTTGCATCTATCATTGCTCAAACCCATCCACAAAGCCTAAAAAACCTACATAAACCAATCCAATAATTTTAGCAACTGGAAAAAGACATAAACGGCCCTGACGGCCGGATTAAATTACCAAAATACCCCTACGGCATACCTCGAAGACCAGGATGAAAACCTGGGCCGTTACAGTTTAATGCCTCAGAGAACCCATTGGTGGCAGTGAAGTGGTTAGCTCGCATGAAGTACATCTTTATGGTGATGGGATGCCCAGATATTCAGAGGCCGAGGTGTGCAGCCCATGTGTGGTGGTGGGAGTTCACCGACTGGGCCAGACCAGTAGGATCTCCACCAGCCACCTGGGAGTTCTTCAGAACCAAGTTCAGAGCCAAGTATGTTAATGATGAGGCTCAGCAGGAGATGGCGGAGGCCTTCTCAAACCTGAAGCAGGGCACTGACAGTATTGCTGCTTATGAGAAGAAATTCTGAGAGTATAGTTACTTTGCCTCAGAGCTCATAGCCACAGAGAAGCTCAAGACTAAAAATTTTATCAGTGATTTGAGAAAGGAGGTTGCTCACGATGTTCGAGCACTTGCCCTAGAGTCTTATGACAGGGCTATTGAGTTGGCTACCATATATAACTCCAAGTACCCACCGGTGCAGGCTCTTGTTGCACCAGGGCCGGTGTGTCCAATAAGATTTTCGGGGCGAGAAGAAAGTTTGACTCTTCTAGTGTGTCCCGTGCAGGTGGTCAGCAGGCTGGTCGTCAGGGCCAGTTTAGAGGTCGAGATCAGCATCGACCACAGTTTAGACCACAAGGCCAGCAGGGCATTGGTAAGCAGCCACCCCAATGCCACACTTGTGGCAAGACTCACTATGGTATATGTGGAGCGTCGCCCCGAGCTTTCTATAGATGTGGCAAGGAGGGACACTTAGCTAGAGCATGCACTCAGTGGAGCAAAGAAATGCACTGATTCAAAGAGCGAGGCGAGTGTTTGCCACGACTGTCGTGGGTAGAGCGCGATCGATGTCATGCGGTTGTAGGTACGCTGCTTGTCTTAAACCATTATGCATTTGTACTGTTTGATTCGGGCTCGACCCATTCATTTGTTTCTGATGCATTTGCTAGACAAGCTTGCTTGGAACTCGAACCTTCAGGGTTTGAGTTGTCTGTTACAACTCCTTCGCGAGTGAGTATGCTAGCTAGTTATAAGGTTAAGAGTGGCCGGATACAGATATCGGAGGAGCTTCTAGAGGCTGTACTCATAGTCCTGCCTATGAGTTGTTTTGATGTCATTCTTGGTATGGATTGGTTGGCTGAGCATCATGCTATGATAGACTGCCGCCAGAAAGAAGTTGTGTTCAAGCCACCGTAGAAGAAAAGCTTCAAGTTTCGCGGTGTCCAGGGCGGGGTGTGTCCGCCGTTGATTTCTGCAGTGAAGGCCCAACGTTTGTTAGCTCGAGGAGCTTGGGGCATTCTAGCAAGGTTGATAGGTGGGAGTAGTGCTGCGTTGTCAGCTGAGATGGTACCTGTAGTGCAGGAGTTTGCAGATGTTTTCCCTGAGGAGTTACGGGGATTACCCCCTAAGAGAGATGTGGACTTTACCATTGAGCTTGAGCCAGGGACTCTCCCTATTTCTAAAGCTCCGCATCGTATGGTGCCAGCTAAGCTAAGAGAGCTCAAAGTGCAGTTGCAAGAGATGCTTGATCGAGGATTCATCCTCCCGAGTGTGTCCCCGTGGGGAGCACCTGTTTTGTTTATTAAGAAGAAGGATGGATCCATGTGCCTATGTATTGACTACCGAGTGTTAAATAAAGTCACCGTAAAGAATAAGTATCCCCTGTCGCGCATCGATGATTTGTTTGATCAGCTTCAAGAAGCCTTAGTGTTTTCTAAGATCTATTTGAGGTCAGGATACCATATGTTGAGGATTCGAGATGCAAACATTCCCAAGACAGCTTTCAAATCGAGGTATGGTCATTTCGAGTTCGTGGTCATGTCGTTTGGACTGACTAATGCTCCTGCAGCATTTATGGACATGATGGACAGGATAGACAGGGTGTTTAAGGCATTCTTGGACAGTTTTGTTATCGTGTTCATAGATGATATTCTGATTTACTCCAAGACAAAAGAGGACCATGCTTCGCACTTGCGACAAGTTTTGACAGCCTTGCGTGAGAACCAGCTGTATGCTAAGTTTTCCAAATGTGAGTTCTGGCTTGAGGAGGTAGCTTTCCTTGGACATGTTGTTTCCAAGGATGGGATAGCTGCTGACCCCACAAAGATTGAGGCTGTTAGTTCATGGGCTAGACCGACGATGGTCGCTGAGGTTCGCAACTTTCTGGGATTGGCAGGTTACTACTGACGCTTTGTTAAGGACTTTTCTGCTAAGGCAGCACCCCTGTCTAGACTAACCAGGAAGGGTGTTGACTTCGTTTGGGATTCTAGTTGCGAGGAGAGTTTTGCCCAGCTAAAGCGTAGTTTGACGACAACACTAGTATTGGTAGTTCCTGAGGGAACAGGTGGATTTGTAGTTTACAGTGATGCATCCAAGTTTGGTTTGGGCTGTGTGTTAATGCAGCATGGAAAAGTGATCGCGTATGCTTCCCGTTAGTTGAAGCCTTATGAGAAGAATTACCCAACTCATGACATGGAGTTGGCTGCAGTCGTGTTTGCTTTGAAAATTTGGAGGCATTACTTGTATGGTGAAAAGATTCAGTTGTTTACGGATCACAAGAGCCTTAAGTACTTCTTCACCCAGAAGGAGTTAAATATGAGACAGAGAAATGGCTCGAGTTAGTGAAGGATTACGACTGTGAGATTTTGTACCACCCAGGAAAGGCCAATGTTGTGGTTGATGCTTTGAGTAGGAAGACGTCGCACTCCGCAGCTTTGTTGAGTTCCCGGGTTGAATTGTAGAAAGAGTTCGAGCAGGCTGGTATTGCAGTGATGTTGGGAGAGGTTACCGCCAGGGTAGCCCAGTTGTCAGTTCAGCCGTCAATTAAGTAGAGGATAGTGGATAGCCAGCTGAGTGATCCCAAGATGAAGAAGTAGATAGAGAGGGTTCAGGCAGATGGTGACTTTGATTTTTTCATAGCACCAGATGGAGGTTTGAGGTATAGAGGTCGTTTGTGCGTCCCAGAGGATTCCGGGCTTCAAGCCGAGTTGCTTAGCGAGGCCCATAGCTCCCCGTTTACTTGGCACCCAGGGGGTACCAAGATGTATCAGGATCTCAAGCAGACATTCTGGTGGATGGGTATGAAAAAGAGATATAGCTGAGTTTGTTAGTCGGTGTCTCACTAGCCAGCAAGTGAAGGCTCCCAGGCAAAAGCCAGCAGGGTTGTTACAGCCATTGAGTATTCCGCAGTGGAAATGGGATGAGATTTCAATGGATTACATTTCTGGGTTGCCGAGGACACCGATAGGGTTTACTCAGATCTAGGTTGTTGTTGATCGACTGACTAAGAGTTCTCACTTCATCCCTGCACAGCCCCTACCCAGATCGCCCAGCCATGCCCAGCCGCACCACCCAGCCCAGGCCGCACCACCCAGCCATGCCCAGATGCGCCTCCCGCGCGTCGTCCCAGCCATCGCGTCGCCCGCGTGCCGTCCTCGCAGACCCGACGTCTTGCCCGTGCCGCTCGCCCTCGCGCCCGCGCTCTCGCTCTAGCGCGTCTGCTCACCTTGCAGCCAGCCCGAGCCGAGCGCGCTGCACTGCAGCGCCCATTCCACGCCTTTGCTGCGAGGACCGCGTGTCTTCTCGGTTGGTAATTCCCGAGCCTTTCCCCTTTTAGATTTTAAGTCGTTGGTCATTGCTTTATTTTTACTTAGGTGTTTTTATTAAATTCTTAGGTTGCTCGGGTTCGCTTAGAAGCTCGAGGGTCGCTTGGTTGTTATTTGATAGCTAATTCTGCTTGTTTCCAGGTAAGGATTCCTTACCGTGGTTGTGTGGACCCTGCGATATTATCATGATGTGCTTGTATGCTTGTTGACTGTTATGAGCATGATAGTGATAGGACAGCTATGTTTGATCTCTTGCTAGCATGTTTGCCTGATTGTACATGTTAGTGCCATTCTAGGTTTGTTCTTCTAGCATGCTTATGATTCCTGCTTTAAGTTCGTAGTATGATGCTAGGTTATGTGTGATTGATGTTGATATGTATGTTTAGCCAGGAATCAGTTATTTTGTACTCTTAGCTAGTATAGTAGGGTTTGTCATCATCCAGAGGTTAAGAGCGGACATAACGTACTTTGTCTCCACCGGTCAAGAGTAGAGCGAAGCATAACATACATTGCTTCCACCCGGCAGCCGATGTGGATTTAGCTACCACATCGACATATGCCTAGTTTGTAGCCTGCTAGAGCGGAACCCTGCCAACGGTGCAAGCCTGCCTTGGCCGGTTCTTAGCTTCGTGTCGGTGGTACAGTGCGCATGCAGATGAGTGCCGAGGCCCTCGCACTACTGTGTTCAGTGACACCATTTCCGAGTCTTTAGGCATGCGTACCTGGCCTGCGTAGTTTGTACTTAGACCCCCACATTTACGCCGGTTGCAGCAGCATGCGGTGTGCGCGCACACGCGTTAGTCGCCGGTTCGGAGAGCTCCCCGCCTAATGTTCGTGAGTACACCAGCCTCCTTCCGGTTTAGAGCCGCACTTGGGTACTCTCCCGATAGTCCAGTTGTTTAGCGAGGGTAAGAGGCCCTTGAGGACACCCATTGGGATTGGCTTTTGAGCTGATCATATGGTCGAGGAGAAAAGACCCTCGAGGGTGTCGGACATCTTTGGGATCGGTTTTGAGCCGATCAATTGGCCGAGGAGAAAGACCCTCGAAGATGTCCCGGATTGGTTACGAGAACCAATCATTAGGCGGAAGTAGGGGACTTTCGAGGATTCCAGTTTCGCCTTTGTAAGCTCGTTGAGCTATGATCTGTGTTGGTAACTGTTTGCATGTATGCTAGGGTGCTAGATGACTCATGTATCGTATTGTACCCCGGTTGGGGATTCTTACTGAGTATGTTTATACTCACCCTTATTTCTGTGGTTTTTCCATTAGGTAACTTGGGACAGCACCGGCACGGCTAGCGGAGGGAGCTGTTTGATCATGGGAGCCGCCGACACTCTGTCTTTTATTGTTTGCATAATTTGTTCAGCATGTAGACGGACAGGAGTCCTAGAGGGGCGTTTTTAAAAGTTGTTTAAATTGTATTGTATGTTTTTATAAACACTAGCCAGACTTGTTTTACTTTGTTGGTTTTGCTTAAATGAAGGTTGTTGTTTATATTTTAAGTGTTCCCCGCTTTTAAATGTTTTGAAAGGTTTTAAATATGAGCACTAAACCGCTTGATGAAGTATTTAACTTGCATGCTGTGTGAGAACCTAGGTTTAGGACCGTATTTTGGGTCGGGTTCTTACAATTTGTATCAGAGCACAGAGTCATATGGGTCCGACAACAATCTTAGCCATGGCGGCCAAAAACTCCGCGATTTTGCTACCATTGCCCTGGTTAAGTTCCAACTGAACCCCAACCATCGATCAACAAGAAATTCCTCTACCCAGGTCAAGGGCCAACTAGCATAACTTGCCTAAGCAACAACCCGGCTACCGACACGGTAACCTCTCAACCCAAGTTTGGGCACTTGCCAAGAACTAAAGCCCTAACTCCTCAGAACTGAGCACTAGTTTCTCAACCCAAATCCTCTCGTGGTTCCTGAAAAATACACCACGAAACGAGCTACACAAAAAGTACACCGGCGTGTACAGCTCCAACTTGGTTCCTTAAGATCCAAACCAACAAGTATTCTCACACAAGGCAACTTTTGCCTCCCAATAGAGCCACATCTAGCAAAGGAGCAACAAGAGTTCAACACCCTCGGGGTTAACTCACCACGGAACGACACATTGGTCAACTCACTCAACAAGAGCATAGCCACACCAAGCTAACTTACCTCATACCAATGGTCCACTAAACGTGCTCCGATCAACCATCCAACTCATGGCTCTAACACTGGATCAACCACGCATCATCGATGCCAACTCTACTCATATCGGGGGTAGGCTGCAGGTAGCCGAATCACACTACCATCCAACTGGCTCACAAGCCCACAACACCGGCGCGAGAACTCGGACGCGCTAGCCCTTAACAACCAACAACATCCTTTGTACCCAACTCTCGGTGACCCTGAAAGGCTCCTACTTATCCCTCGAACGACCTCACACTTGTAGTTCTCTGACTACCACCGAGGTAGATCTCTTATGCAACCCAAACAGGTGCAATCTCAGGAATGGGTACAAGATAAGTGGGGATGCTAAACTCCGGGCGGGTCCTAGAACCACCTGCACAAAAAGTGCCAACTGGCCTGAATCTAGGCCTCCTCTCAAAGCTTGGTGCCAACAGGCACTACATCCTTTACAACACAAACATCCCCTTACGGGCTTTAGCCCCTCTGAGGGAAGGGAAGGTCACACTCTAGGTGACAGGGCAATGGCACTCAACACAAGAGTCTCAACACTCGAGTAGTGTAACGACCCGGTTTTCTATTTCGGTTTCCCA
Organism: Sicyos edulis; assembly: GCA_036507275.1. Classification (NCBI taxonomy): domain Eukaryota; kingdom Viridiplantae; phylum Streptophyta; class Magnoliopsida; order Cucurbitales; family Cucurbitaceae; genus Sicyos; species Sicyos edulis. The sequence goes on from CM071847.1 coordinate 21,891,871, forward strand.
GGTGTTTTCGGGACATTAAACGGATGTTCGGATGGGCCGTTAGAGCTATTTTAACCCTTAGGGGTATTTTGGTCTTTTTGCCCCCAGTCAAGGTTTTGTGGATTTTCAGGATTTCAGGGCCATTCCTGCCTTTGTCGAAGCTTGGTGGTTGTTGGTTGCAAGACCCAAGAAGTTTGGGCAAGTTGTTTGGAAGTTTGGAGGTAAGTTAGATTTTGGCAAAATTAATTGTTATTTGAGTGCTTCCATTGGGATTTGAACCCTTGCCCTAAATGGTTTGGGGAGTTTGTAGGAAAAAGGGGTTTTATTTTAAAAAGGAAAGTTGTTTCAGCCGGGTCTAGAAGGAGGAAGCTTTGGGAAGGGATTTTAGGTCTATTTAAAAGAAGAAAAGGAAAGAAATCAAGAAAAATCCATTTCCCCCTTGTTTTGCAAGATTCTCTCTCTCTCCTTCTCTCTCTCTCTCTCTCTCTCTCTCTCTCTCTCTCTCCAAACCCTAGCCACACCCCCGCACCAGGTCGCCTAACCAGGGCTGCCCAGGCCCCCCAGTCGCTCAGCCCTGCATTGCCCAGCCAGTGATGCCCACCGTCGTCCAGCGCCGCACCGCACCGAGTCACCACCCCGCCCAGACGCGCTGCACCGCCCCGCACTAGGCTGCCCTACGTCGCGCCGCACAGACGAGTCGCCCGCGCGCCGTCCTCGCAGACCCGACGTGTCGCCCTTGCCGCTCGCCCGCGCGCCCGCTCCAGCGCCTCTGCTCGCCTTGCCAGCGCTTGCCCCGCCAGCGCCCAGTGCCCAGTGCTAGCGCCAAGCGCCAGCGCCCATTCCTGCCCTTTGCTACCGAGACCGCGTGTCTTCTCGGTTGGTAATTCTCGAGCCTTTCCTCTTTTAGATTTTAAGCTGCTGTCTGCTGTTTTATTTACTTAGGTGTTTTTATTAAATGCTTAGGTTGCTCGAGTTCGCTTAGAAGCTCGAGGGTCGCTTGGCTGTTATTTGATAGCTAATTCTGCTTGTTCCCAGGTAAGGATTTCCTACCGTGGTTGTGTGGACCCTGCGATGCTTCCTTGATTGTGCCTTGTATGCATGTTTACTGTTATGAGCATGATAGTGATAGGACAGCTATGTTTGATCTCTTGCTAGCATGTTTGCCTGATTGTACATGTTAGTGCCATGCTAGGTTTGTTCTTCCAGCATGCTTATGATTCCTGCTTTAAGTTCGTAGTATCACGCTAGGTTATGTGTGATTGATGTTGATATGTATGTTTAGCCAAGAATCAGTTATTTTGTACTCTTAGCTAGTATAATAGGGTTTGTCATCATCCAGAGGCTGAGAGCGAACATAACGTAATTTGTCCCCACCGGTCGGGAGTAGAGCGAAGCATAACGTACATTGCTTCCCCCGGCAGCCGATGTGGATTTAGCTACCACATCGGCATAAGCCTAGTTTGTAGCCTGCTAGAGCGGAACCCTGCCAACGGTGCAAGCCTGCCTTGTCTAGTTCTTATCTTACGGTCGGTGAGTACAGTGCATGATGAGTGCCGAGGGCCTCGCACTACGTTGTTCAATGACACCGCTTCCGAGTCTTTACGCATGAGTACACGGCCGCGTAGTTTGTACTTAGGCCCCCACATTTACGCCGGGTTGCAAAGAAGATGCGGTGTGCGCGCGCACGCACGCGTTTGTCGTCGGTTTGGAGAGCTCTCGGGCTAATGTTCGTGAGTACACCGCCTTCCGCTTAGAGCCGACTTGGGTACTCTCCGATAGTCCAGATTATTAGCGAGGGTAAGAGCCCCTTGAGGACACCCATTGGGATTGGCTTTTGAGTGATCATATGGTCGAGGAGAAAAGACCCTCGAGGGTGTCGGACATCTTTGGGATCGGTTTTGAGTGATCAATTGGCCGAGGGAGAAAGACCCTCGGAGATGTCCCGGGATTGGTTATGAGAACCAATCATTAGGCCAGAAGTAGGAGACTTCCGAGGATTCCAGATTCTGCCTTGTAAGCTCGTTGAGCTATGATCTGTGTTTTTAACTGTTTGCATGTATACTAGAGTGCGAGATGATTGATGTATCGTATTGTACCCTGGTTGGGGATTCTTACTGAGTATGTTTACACTCACCCTTATTTCTGTGGTTTTTCCACCAGGTAACTTGGGACAGCACCGAGACGGCTAGCGGAGGGAGCTGATTGATCATGGGAGCTGCCGGCACTCTGTCTTTTATTGTTTGCATAATTTGTTCAGCATGTAGACGGACAGGAGTCCTAGGGGGATGTTTTTAAAAGTTGTTTAAATTGTATTGTATGATTTTATAAACACTGGCCAGGCTTGTTTTACTTTGTTGGTTTGCTTAAATGAAGGTTGTTGTTTATGTTTTAAGTGTCCCCGCTTTTAAATGTTTTGAAAGGTTTTAAATATGAGCACTAAACCGCTTGATGAAGTATTTAACTTGCACGTTGAGTGAGAACCTAGGTTTAGGACCGTATTTTGGGTCGGGTGCTTACAGTTGGTATCAGAGCACAGAGTCATAGATTCTGTAGACTAACCTGCTTTGTAGGTTGTTGTTCCCATGATCATCAGCACTCCACGACCGTCAGGTTTGTCTGAGTTCATTAAGCTAAGGGTTTTATTTTTCAATACTGAATCTAGTATACATGTGTGTACCCTTGTTGGGCAGTGAGAGCCCCAGCGTGGGCCAGTTTTTATGCTTTGTGTAGATCGCCAGTATGTTGATTACACTTAGAGGAGCAGAGACGTTTGGTATTTCCAACCGAGGAGTTGGATTGTTGATGTTGATGATGAGACCATGTCCAGGGTTGTTTAGACCCGTAGTCCAATTCTGGCCCTGGCAGTTGAGTTGCCAAGAGGACGGGGTAGAGGCTAGTCTGCCTCAAAGTGAGACTCCTTGAGTAGAGTGTGCTCCAACCATGAGAGAGTTGATGGCAGGTCTCCTAGCTAACAGAGAGCGGAGACCCAGGCGCAGTTTGTAGCGCGTAGTGAGGAGTCGTGGGCACAGATAGCCCAGCTGGCAGAGTTTATTTAGGAGACACCCCCCCTAGTAGCTCTAGTAGCCCTGGAGGTTCCCGGGAGGGCTTGATCAGCAGGTTTATGCTAATGAGTTGGTTGGCGTTAATCGAGCCGCCGAGTTTGGCAAGTGGAAGCTTTGTAGAGAGCGGATGTTTTTAGACCTCATCGCTAGCAAATGGAGGTGGTTGGCCAGATCGAGTTTATCATCCAAGTGTTGGGATGACCTGGTGTTCAGAGGCTGATGACCTGATGTTCTGAGGTCGAGGCGTGCCATTCTTGTGTTGTTTGATGTAGCAGTGTGGTGGTGGAAGTCCCCTGTGAGAGGCGGACCAGCAGAGTCTCCACTAGCCACCCGGTCGATTGGCAAGTCGTCAAGTTAGTAGCTTTTGAGGAAGATGTAGAGACATCTTGTCCTCCTGCAAGCCTGCAGTCGTTTGCAGCCAGTTCTTTTAGTACCCTCGTAGCCAGGGTGTAGTGTGGAGTTTGCTTGTCAGGACTTAACCCATCGGTGGATTCTAGTTGACAAGTAGAGAGAAGCACCTTGTGTTAGCATGTTCCAAGAGTGGAGCCAGGTGCTGCCACCCGAGGGTTGGCCTGAGTATTCGTTGAGCATCGAGCGGGATGCAGGAGTGGGTCGTGGCTTGTCTGTTAGACGTGATGTCAGAGAGTAGTCTACTCGAGTGTTGAGACTCTTGTGTTGAGTACCATTTCCCTGTCACCTGGAGTGTGACCTTCCCTTCCCTCAGGGGGGCTTAAAGCCCATAAAGGGATGTTTGTGTTGTAAAGGATGTAGTGCCTGTTGGCACCAAGCTTTGAGAGAAGGCCTAGATTCAGGCCAGTTGGCACTTTTTGTGTAGGTGGTTCCAGGACCCGCCCGGAGTTTAGCATCCCCACTAGTCTTGTACCCATTCCTGAGATTGCACCTGTTTGGGTTGCATAAGAGATCTAGCTCGGTGGTAGTCAGAGAACTACAAGTGTGAGGTCGTTCGAGGGATAAGTAGGAGCCTTTCAGGGTCACCGAGAGTTGGGTACAAAGGATGTTGTTGGTTGTTAAGGGCTAGCGCGTCCGAGTTCTCGCGCCGGTGTTGTGGGCTTGTGAGCTAGTTGGATGGTAGTGTGAGTCGGCTACCCTGATATGAGTAGAGTTGGCATCAATGATGCGTGGTTGATCCAGTATTAGAGCCATGAGTTGGATGGTTGATCGGAGCACGTTTAGTGGACCATTGGTATGAGGTAAGTTAGCTTCGTGTGGCTATGCTCTTGTTGAGTGAGTTGTCCAATGTGTCGTTCCGTGGTGAGTTGACCCCGAGGGGGTTGAACTCTTGTTGCTCCTTTGCTAGATGTGGCTCTATTGGGAGGCAAAAGTTGCCTTGTGTGAGAATACTTGTTGGTTTGGATCTTAAGGAACCAAGTTGGAGCTGTACACGCCGGTGTACTTTTTGTGTAGCTCGTTCCGTGGTGTATTTTTCAGGAACCGTGAGAGGATTCGGGTTGAGAAACCAGTGCTCAGTTCTGAGGAGTTAGGGCTTTAGTTCTTGGCAAGTGCCCTAACTTGGGTTGAGAGGTTACCGTGCCGGTAGCCGGGTTGTTGCGTAGGCAAGTTATGCTAGTTGGCCCTTGACCTGGGTAGAGGCATTTCTTGTTGATCGATGGTTGGAGTTCATTTGGAACTGATCTAGGGCGATGGTAGCAAAATCGCTGAGTTTCTGGCCGCCATGGCTAAGAGTGTTGTTCGGATCCTTACCCTGGGTAGAAGCTACGATGTGGCTGATGCTTTGAGCAAGAGGAAGTTTGGGTGTTCCGGTGGTTCCCGCTCAGGTGGATAGCGAATCTCGATAGGGCCTGTCCAGTGGGGATCGGATCGCCACGACCGCAGTTAGAGCTCGTGATCGCCGCGGGGCGGGGCGAGCAACGACTCATTGCATCAAGTGTGGTAAGGCGCTTTTCGGATTGTGTGGAGCATCGTCCGTGCTTGCTACAGATGTGGCAAGGAAGAGCTTTTGGCCAGCACAGTTGAGATGTCGGAGGGAGATGTGCCCGTGTAGCCAGTTGTCTGTTAGAACGTTTGACGATAGTGTGTGTCGGAGGGTGATCGGAGGAACCCTAAGTTGTGGAGAGCCTCACCAGAGCTCAGTCAGACCCAGGCAGTGTTCCTCGGTTGAGTTGCTGGATGCTTCTTGTCGGTTGACAAGCTAGAGTTGTTCTTAGTAACCTCCGCGTTGGTTTTCAGAATTCTTGCAAGGTGGTGCTTGGTGTTGACCAAGGTTTGGTTCCCATGTTGTTTCGTGAGTTAGCTCGGTTCGAGCAAGCGGGCGTTGCCCTGAGGACTTGTTCTTAGTCAGGAGGTTTTGGGAGTTGACCCCTCCCCCGGTGGTTGAGTAAGTACTGTTAGTTTTGGGTAGGTGGTCCAATCGGATGTGGACTCCCTCTGGTGTTGCTTCCGAGAGAGTGGCTGTTGATGCCTTTGGGTTTGAGCGAGGCAGCGAGCATGTGTGTAGTTCGCTATCCATCGGAAGTTCGTTTGCTAAGGAATCATCCCCGTTTTGAAGGAGTCAGCGTAGCTCCTGAGTTGTGAAGTTGAGTAGAGTGGCGCAGCGGTCAGTCCAGCCTGGGGAATTCCTGTGTAGTGTTAGTAGCAAGCGGCAAGTTGTTCGACCTCGTGAGGTCGGTGGTTAGCCAGACTAAGTGGTTAAGTTGTTGTTGAATTTTTTATGGGTCTTTGGAGTTTGAAGAACCCCTAGTTTCTGTGATCGTTGAGTTGCACCGTGGATGCCAGTTTCAAGTATTAACTTTTGGGGCAGTCTTGCTTGATTGGTGTTGCTCATGATCCGCGAGCTTTGTGGTTGTCGTTATCCTTATGAAATAAGACGCGTCAGCTGGGACTCGAAGTAGGAAAGCCCTGGGAAGGGATTTTAGGTCACCAAAGCCTAATTTAATTAGGCAAAAAAGGAAAAGAAATCAAGAAACCCTATTTTTCCCTTGCCCTTGCCGAATTCACCATCACTCACTCTCCCTTGCTGAATTCACACCATCACTCACTCTCCCTTGCCGAATTCATTCTCTGTAAAGACCCGACCCGAAAAACGGTTCTAACCCTAGGTCTTTACTCAGCATGCAAGTGAAAAGCATAAATGACACATTCAAGGGTCGTATTGAAAAACTTTTCAAACATAAGAGTGGAAAACATTAAAACAAACTAAATATTCATTAAGCAAAACCATTCAAGTTAAAACAGTGACTGATCAGTACTTTTCTTAAAAAAATAAAAGATAGTTCAATGCTACGATGAATAAGTTTTCCCTACGAACTCATGTCCAACTACATGCTAAATTCAAAAATATAAATAAAGACACAACAGAGTTTCAGCAACATCCATGATCTCTCAGCTCCCTCCACTAGCCGCCCCGGTGATGTCCCAAGTTACCTGGTGGAAAACCACAGTAAGGGTGAGCATAAACATACTCAGTAAGAATCCCCGACCGGGGTACGATACGATGCAATCAATCATCTAGCAACCTAGTACACATGCAAACATATATCAACACGGATCTTATCTAAACGAGCTTACAAGGCAAATTCCGAGTCCTCGGAAGTTTCCTACTTCCGGCCTAATGATTGGTTCTCATAACCAATCCTGGAACATCTCCGAGGGTCTTTCTCCCTCGGCCAATTGATTAGCTCAAAAACCGATCCCAAAAGATGTCCGACACCCTCGAGGGTCTTTCTCCCTCGACCATATGATTGGCTCAAAAACCAATCCCAACGAGTATCCCCAAGGGTCTCTTACCCTCACTAACAATCTGGACTATCGGGAGAGTACCCGAAGTCTGGCTCTAACTGGAAGGAACTGGTGTACTCACGAACATTAGCCCGGGGGAGCTCTCCAAACCGGCAACTAACGCGAGTGCGCGCACACCGCATGCTACTGCAACCGGCGTAAATGTGGGGGCCTAAGTACAAACTACGCAGGCCAGGTACGCATGCCTAAAGACTCGGAAGCTGTGTCACTGAACACAATAGTGCGAGGCCCTCGACACTCATCTCTGCAGCCTGTACCACCGACCTGAAGCTAAGAACCGGCCAAGCCAGGCTTGCACCATTGGCAGGGTTCGGCTCTAGCAGGCTACAAACTAGGCTTATGCCGATGTGGTAGCTAATCCACATCGGCTACCGGGGGAAAGCAAGGTACGTTATGCTTCGCTCTACTTCCGACTGGTGGGGACAAAGTACGTTATGTCCACTCTCACCCTCTAGATGATGATAAACCCTATAAGTCTATCTACAAGTACAAAATAGCTGATTCCTGACTAAACATACATATCAACATCAATCACACTTAACCTAGCATGATACTACGAACTTGAAGCATGAATCATAAGCATGCTGGAAGAACAAACCTAGCATGGCACTAACATGTACAATAGGAAAACATGCTAGCAGGAATTCAAACACAAGTAGTCCTAACAACTAACATGCTCATAAAAGTAAACAGGCATACAAGTCACAATCAAGAAAACATCGCAGGGTCCACACAACCACGGTAAGGAATCCTTACCTGGAAACAAGTAGAAAAATAACTACCACGAATCAATAAGCGACCCTCGAGCAACCTAGGAAATCAATAAAACATCCTAATTAAATAAACTGCAGCCAACAGCTTAGGGCCCAAAAGAGAAAAGACTCGGGAGTTACCAACCGAGAAGACACGAGGTCTCGACCCAACCCTCACAGCAAGGCAGGCTCTCGGCAGCAAGGGCAGGCGGAACGTGCGGCTAGGCGCTACCGCGCTTGAGGAATGCGCGCTACCGGAGTTGGGAGCCGGGCGTGCAGACGCTACTGGCCGGCAAGCGCCGAGGCGCGCGGACGCAGTTGGTGCAGGCGCGCAGCGTCTGGGACGCAGCGCCGATGGGGCACAGGAATGCAGATGCTCTAAAATGGGGCGCGGGCGAGGCGTCTGGGGTGCGGAAACGGCGCGCGGGCGAGACGTCTGGCTGCTGGTGGTGTCGCGATACAAGCGATGGTCCCATCGCGGGCGCGGCGACGGCTAGGCGCGAGGCGGGTGGGGCGGTGCGCAAATACCGGGCGATGCAAGGTCTTTGGTGCGGCACTGGGGCTAGTGGCTCGGTGTGGTGCGGCGCTGGGTCTTGGCGATGAAGGGTCAGCTGCGCGTACTGGGCCGGTGGCTCGATCTTGCGTGCGTGGCTGGTCCGCGATGAAGGGTTGTTCGGTGTGGTGGCTCGGCTGGGCTCCTTGGGCTTGGCACTAGGGCTTAATGAAATCGACAATGAGAGAGGGAAGGAGTGTGGGTTTTTCTTGATTTTTCCTTCCTTTTCCTAATTTAAATAGGCCTTGGTGACCTAAATTCTCTTCCCAAGGCTTCCTCCTTTGAGTCCCGGCTGAAACAATCTTTTCTCTTTATTAAAATTCATTTAAGTCAATCTCCCAAATCATCATTTAGGGCAAGTGTTCAAATCCCAATGGAAGCACTCAAATTAATATTAATTTTGCCAATAACTGAACCACTTCCAAACTTCCAAACAACTAGCCCAAACTTCTTGAGTCTTGCAACCAACAACAATCAAGCCTTGACAAAGGCAGGGATGACCCTGGAATCCTGAACATCCACTAACCCTAACCGGGGAGCAAAAAGATGAAAATACCCAGAAGGGTTAAAAATCTCTAACGGCCCAACCGATTGCTCCAATACTAAACCGAAAGTACCTGGGAAACCGGATGGAAAACTGGGCCGTTACAATACTCCCTCCTTTTAAGACTTTCGTCCCCGAAAGTCCTAAGACTGAAACAGCTCCGGGTAATGAGTCCTCATCTCATCCTCTAGCTCCCACGTCGCTTCCTCTGCCCTCTGATGTCTCCATAGAACCTTCACTAAGCTTATCTCCCGGTTGCGCAAAACCTTGCGCTCACGATCCAAAATCTGCACCAGCTTCTCCTCGAAGGATAAATCTTTACTTAACTCTAAGGGCTCATGCTCTAGCACATGCGACGGGTCTGCCACGTACTGCCTCAACATTGAAACGTGGAACACGTTATGCACAGCTGCCAAAGACTGGGCAAAGCTAACCGATAGGCCACTGCTCCGATCCGCTCCAAGATCTCAAAAGGCCCTACAAACCTGGGACTCAATTTGCCTCTCTTCCCAAACCTTAACACACCACGCATTGGTGCTACCTTCAGAAAAACATGTTGACCCACCTCGAATTCCAAATCTCTACGCCTTACATAGGCGTAACTTTTCTGCCTACTCTGAGCTGTCAACATGCGAGCCCTGATCTTCTGCACTGCGTCGTTCGTCATCTGAAGAAACTCGGGTCCCAGAACCTGTCTATCACCCACCTTCTCCCAGAACACCGGGGAACTACATCGCTTACCATACAATGCCTCGAATGGAGCCATCTGAATTGTCAACTGATAGCTGTTATTGTATGCGAACTCCATCAAATACAGGTACTGGTCCCAACTGTCTGGAAAGTCCAAAACACAGGCTCTCAACATATCTTCAAGGATCTGATTCACCCTCTTAGTCTGACCATCGGTTTGAAGGTGGTAGGCAGTGCTGAAACTGCACTCGGTTCCCAAACCCTTCTAAAGCGTTCTCTAGAAGCGAGATGTGAACCGAGAATCCCGATCTGACACTATCTTCGCTAGCACCCCATGGTACCGAACAATCTGCTCCAAAAATAACTGTGCCCATTGTTCCACGGTATAGCTAATCCTGTCGGGAATAAAGTGTGCACTCTTAGTCAGCCGATCCACTACTACCCAGATATGAGTAAACCCTCTCGATGTCCTCGGCAACCCAGAGATGTAATCCATCGAAATCTAGTCCCACTTCCACTGTGGAACACTCAATGGCTGCAATAATCCTGCCGGCTTTTATCTGGGAGCCTTCACTTGCTGACAAGTGAGACACCGGCTAACAAACTCAGCTATGTCCCGCTTCATACCCATCCACAAAAACGTCTGCTTGAGATCCTGATACATCTTGGTACCTCTTGGGTGCCAAGTAAATGGGGAACTATGAGCCTCGGTGAGCAACTCGGCTCGAATCCCTGCGTCGTCCGGGACGCACAACCGACCTCTGTATCTCAAGCCTCCGTCTGGTGCTACGACAAAGTCAAAATTGCCATCAGCCTCAACTCTCTCGAGCAATCTCTTTAACTTGGGATCACTCAGCTGGCTGTCAATGATCCTCTACTTAAGCGACGGCTGAACTGATAACTAGGCTACCCCTGCGGTAACCTCTCCCAACATAACTGCGATACCGGTTCGCTCAAACTCTTTCCGCAATTCAACCTGGGAGCTCAAAGAAAGGCTGCAGAATCGCGACGCCTTTCCTACTCGATTACATCACCACAACGTTGGCCTTTCCAGGATGATACAAGATCTCACAGTCGTAGTCCTTTACCAACTCGAGCTACCTTCTCTGCCTCATGTTCAACTCCTTCTGAGTGAAGAAATACTTAAAGCTCTGGTGGTCCGTGAAGAATTGAATCCTTTCACCATACAAGTAGTGCCTCCATATCTTTAGGGCAAAAAAAACTGCAGCCAACTCCATATCATGAGTTGGATAATTCTTCTCATAAGGCTTCAACTGCCGGGAAGCGTAAGCTATCATCTTCCCATGCTGCATCAATACACAGCCTAAACCGAACTTGGAAGCATCACTATAAACTACGAAACCTCCTATTCCCTCAGGAACTGCCAACACTGGCGCTGTCGTCAAACTAAGCTTAAGTTGGGCAAAACTTTCCTCACATCTAGCATCCCAAACAAAGTCAACATCCTTCTTGGTCAGACGGGTCAGGGGTGCTGCCTTAGCGGAAAAGTCTTTCACGAAACGCCGGTAATAACCTGCTAGTCCCAGAAAGCTGCGAATCTCGGCTACCATTGTAAAGACCCGACCTGAATGGGGTCCTAAAATAGGTCTTTACCTCAATGCATGCTTTTAAAACTTAGAAAAATAATATGCAACGTTGTATGCCAGATTCTGATTAAAACAAAAAGCAGTAAACATCCATTCAAAATAACAACAAAATGTCCTGGAACTTGATCCTGTTTCCAAGCACCTGTTCCAAGCTAAATACAATTTAAAACGTACTCTGATCAGAGATTTAATTCACATTCAAATCCAAAAATGGTTTACATCAGTGTCAGAATCCGGGCAACAACCAGAACACAACCTAAGGGCTCCGTGCCCAACTACATGCATTCAGAGGACATTTAAAACATAAAAACATAAATACAAGACTCAGAGTTCGAAACAACAGGTTTCCATGATCACAGCTCCTCCTCAAGCCATCCTGTTTCGCACCATGGTTACTTGTGGAAAACCACAAAATAAGGGTGAGTAACGAATTACTTAGTAAGAATCCCCAACCGGGGTACAATATGATATACATGGTCATCTAGCAGAAAGGTATGCAAGCTATGAATATAAACACAGAAGAGAGCACATAGCTTAAATCCACACATAAACTTCGGATGCCAACTCGTGGTCTTACTCCTAATAATCCACCTCATGATACGATCCTATACGAGAAACAAGTCTCGGCCTCACTGCCTCATCTCTGTCGATATGTAATGTACCCGGCCTCCGATTCCGATTTTGAGGTGCCTTGAGTCAAGATTCGGTTGTTTGGTTGGGTTTTAGAGCCGTTTGGACCCTTGGGGGTATTTTGGTCTTTTGGCTCCCCGGGGAGGATTTGAGGTTTTCAGGGCTTCGAGGTAGCTCCTGCCTTTGTCGAGGCTTGTTTGTTGGTGGCTGTGAGTCCCGTGGTGTTTGGGCTTTTCGTTTGGGTGCTCGGTTGTGGTTTGGGCTTTGGCAAAGTGAAGGTTGGTTGTGTGCTTCCTTTGGGATTCGAGCCGGGGCCCTTAGTGTTGCTTTGGGAGTTGGATTTAAGTGAGTTTTATTTATTGGAAAAGATTGCGTCGGTCGGGTCTCGAAGGAGGAAGCCGGGAAATGGGATTTTAAGGTTTTGATTTGGATAAAAGTGGATAAGGATGGAAAATAGGATTAAAATCCCATTTATTTCCTTTTTTCCCATTTTCCTTTTTATTCTCCATTTTCTTTTATTTTTCCACAAAATTCATTTTCTCTCTCTCTCTCTCCCCGACCTAGCCCACCCCTGCCCAGCGCCACCATTCACCCCGGCCCGGCCATGCGCATCAGCCCCAGTCGCCTCGGCCCGAAGCCGCCCACCCTCACCTGGCCGGCGGCGTGTCGCCCGAGCTCGCCCGCACAGCGCCCTCGCCCGTGTCGCGCGCCCTCGCCCTGCCATGGTCCGTGTCGCCCAGCTGCGCACAATGCCGAGCAGCGCACAGTGCCGCGTCGCGTCGCCGCGCGTGTTATCGCGCGGCCCCAATGACGAGATCGCGCGTGCCCCAGCGTGTCGCTCGCTCGAGCCGCGCCGTCGTCCTCCGAAGCCGAGCCGTGCCGCGCGCCATCGCCCAGCCGAGCAAGCGCCGCGCCCAAGCGCGCCACTGTGTCGCCAGCGCTGTCTGTCACAACAGCCAGTAGCGTCCCAATGAGCCCTCATACGCCCAGCCAAGGCCCAACCAACCCCTTTGGTCGCCTAGCCCGTCTGGCAAATGGCTCGTTCAGCGTGTCGGTAGCGCCTCGTGAGTTGCTCCCGAGCCGAGCCCTATTTATTTTATTCTATTTAGGGCTATTTTATGATTATTGATGTGTTTGTTTTGCTCGATATAGGTTGCTCGGGTTCGATCGCAGTTATTTTATTGTGTGTTGTTGCCTTCCGACCAGGTAAGGATTTCTTACCGGAGTTGTGTGGGCCCTGCGATATTTTCATGATTATGCCTTGCTTGTTTGCTGACTGTTATGAGCATGATAATAATAAAGCAGCTTTGATTGATTTCTGCTAGCATGTTTGCTTGATTTTACATGTTAGTGCCATGCTAGGTTTGTTCTGCCAGCATGCTTATGATTCCTGCTTAAGCTCGTAGTATCATGCTAGGTTAGTGTGATTGATGTCGGTCTTTGTTTGCTAGCCAAGAATCATTTCTTTTTTACTCTGTACTCTTAGATAGACTTGTAGGGTTTGTCATCATCCAGAGGCTGAGCGGACATAACGTACTCTGTCCCCAGTAGCTCAGGTCGGGAGTAAAGTGTGCGCAGCATAACGTATCTTGCTACCCCCCTTGACCCGCCAGTTGTGGACTTAGCTACCCACTTCGGCATAGCCTAGTTTGTAGCCTGCTAGAGCGGAACCCTGCCAACGGTGTAAGCCTGCCCTGGCCGGTTCTTAGCTTCAGGTCGGTGGATCATGTTGCACAGATGAGCGCCGAGGCCTCGCGCATCTTTGTGATCGCGACACCGCTTCGAGTCATAGGCATGTGCACCTGGCCCGCGTAGTTTGCCCTTAGGCCCCCGCATTTACTCCGGTTGTAGAGGAGCATGCGGTGTGCGCGCACACGCGTTAGTTGCCGGTTCGGAGAGCTCCCCCGGGGTAATGTCGTGAGTACACCATTCCTTCCGTTAGAGCCTGACTTCGGGTACTCTCCCGTAAGTCCAGATTAGTGTATTCCCCCCGAGTCAATGGCAAGGAGGCCCTTGAGGACATTCTACGGATCAGTGTATTCCCCCCGAGTGACAGATACCTTGGTGATGTCTCAGGATTGGTCAGTGTATCCAATCCCAGTTAGGCCGGAAGAAAGAGACTTCCGATGACTCCAGATCTTGTTTTATGAGCTCGTTGAGCTATGATCTGTGTTGGTAGCTATTTGCTTGCTTGCTTTGGTACTAGATGACTGATTATATCGTATTGTACCCCGGTTGGGGATTCTTACTGAGTAATTCGTTACTCACCCTTATTTCTGTGGTTTTTTCCACAGGTAACCATGGTGCGAGACAGGATGGCTGGAGGAGGAGCTGTGATCATGGAAACCTGTTGTTCAACTCTAAGTTTTATGTTTATGATTTAAATGTTCTCTGAATGCATGTAGTTGGGAACGGAGCCCTAGGGTGTTTTCTGAATGTATTTCCGGATTCTAGCATTGTTGTAAAGTTTGTATGTTTTAAATGAATCTCTGATCAGAGTAAGTTTTTTAAATGTATTTGACTTGGAACAGGTGCTTGGAAACAGGGACAGGTTCCAGGATTTGATGTTGATTTTAAATGGATGTTTTATGTTTTAGTTTTTACTTAGAATCCGAACACCATCTTGCAAATTTTCTGTAGATTTGTAATGCATGGATTGAGGTAACGGCCTAGTTAGAACCCCTTTCGGGTCGGGTCGTTACACGATACGAAAGGTGCACTGGCTCACAATCCCGAGGAGCTCTCCAGTCGGCGCTATAATGAGCGTATACGCGCACCGCATGCTACGGCAAACCGTGGGGGGTGCCCGGTCTGGTGGCAAGCTGCCCAGGTCCAGTCACCATGCCTAACTAAATCTCTGGATCGGTGTCACTGACATAGGGGTGTGAGACCTGGACACGTGAACTATGCCAACCTGAACCACCGCACCTGAGGCTAAGGAACCGGTCGTGGAAGGCTTACACCAGGAAGTCGTCCTTGCCCTATCAGGTGGCAATCAAAAGCTACTGCCGAACACGTTGAGGACGTGCCGGCTGCCGGGGACAAGGCAATGCCATGTCATCATCCCGACCGTTGGGGCATTTAACAGTCTGCCACCCTCACCCAAGATTGCAGGGCCTACCGATAGGGTAAGCTAAACCCAAACGGGGTTCAGGGATGGAGTACTGCCTCTGTAACGGCCCAGTTTTCTATTTCGGTTACCCAGGTGATTTCGGATCATTATTCGGATGTTCGGATGGGCCGTTAGAGCTGTTTTAACCCTTAGGGGTATTTTAGTCTTTTTGCCCCCGGTCAGGGTTTTGAGGATTTTCAAGATTTCAGGGCATTTCATGCCTTCATCGAAGTTTGGTGGTTCTCGGTTGCAAGACCCAAGAGGTTTGGGCAAGTTGTTTGGGAGTTTGGAGGTATTTTAGTTATTGGCAAAATTAATGGGTTTTTGAGTGCTTCCTTTGGGATTTGAACCCTTGCCCTAAATGGTTTTGGGAGTCTGTAGGAAAAAGAGTTTTATTAAAAAAGCAAAGTTTGCTTGGGCCGGGTTTTGAAAGAGGAAGCTTTGGGAAGGGATTTTAGACCCATTTAAATTAGGAAAAGGAAAGAAATCAAGAAAAATCCCTTTCCCCCTTGTTTTGCAAGACTCTCTCTCTCTCTCTCTCTCTCTCTATAAACCCTAGCGGCACCATGCCCAGCCCTTACCGTACCAACCCCAGCCGAGCCACCACACCCTAGCCGCACCCCGCACCACCACCTCGCACACCACGCCCGGTCGATCGCCACCCCATGGCGGCCGCTCTGCACCAGCCGCACCACCCAGCCCAGTCCACCCAGCCGCTCCGCCCAGGCTGCCTAGACGCGCCGCACGCTGCCTCCCAGCGTCGACCTAGCCGCCCAGATGAGCCTCCCGTGCGTCGTCCCAGCCGTCGCACGCCCGCAGCCCAGATGCGTTGCCCGCGCGCCGTCCTCGCAGACCTGACGTCTCACTCGCCCAACCGCTCCAACGCGTCTACTCGCCTTGCCGCGCGCCCGAGCCAGCGCCTGCCTCGCCAGCGCCCAGCCCCCTGCCGCACCAGCAGCGCCCATTCCTGCCCTTTTTGCTGCCGAGACCGCATGTCTTCTCGGTTGGTAATTCCCGAGCCTTTCCCCATTTAGATTTTAAGCTGCTGGCTGCTGTTTATTTATTTAGGATGTTTTTATCATATGCCTAGGTTGCTCGGGTTCGCTTTAAGCTCGAGGGTCGTTATCTGATTCACGATAGTTATTTTCCACTTTTTTCCAGGTAAGGATTTCTTACCGTGGTTGTGTGGACCCTGCGATGCTTTCATGATTGTGCCTTATATGCATGTTTACTTCTATGAACATGATTAGTGGATAGGACAGCTTGTGATTGCATTCTTGCTAGCATGTTTGCCTGTTTGTACATGTTAGTGCCATGCTAGGATTGTTCTTCTAGCATGCTTGAGATTCCGGCTTTAAGTTCGTAGTTTCATGCTAGGTTATGTGTGATTGATGTTGACATGTATGTCTAGCCAGGAATAAGTTATTTTGTACTTTTAGCTAGTAAAGTAGAGTTTGTCATCATCCAGAGGCTGAGAGCGGACAAAACGTACTTTGTCCCCACCGGTCGGGAGTAGAGCGAAGCATAACGTACATTGCTTCCCCCCGGCAGCCGATGTGGATTGAGCTACGACATCGGCATAAGCCTAGTTTGTAGCCTGCTAGAGCGGAACCCTGCCAACGGTGCAAGCCTGCCTTGGCCGGTTCTTAGCTTCAGGTCGGTGGTACAGGCTGCACAGATGAGTGTCGAGGGCCTCGCACTACTATGTTCAGTGACACGGTTTCCGAGTCTTTAGGCATGGGTACCTGGCCCGCGTAGTTTGTACCTAGGCCCCCACATTTACGCCGCGGTTGCAGCAAAGATGCGCAGCAGCGCGCACGCGCGTTAGTTGCTTGGTTCGGAGAGCTCCCGGGCTAACGTTCGTGAGTACACCGTTCCTTCCATTTTAGAGCCGACTTGGGTACTCTCCCGATAGTCCGTGTTGTTGGCGAGGGTAAGAGGCCCTTGAGGACACCCATTGGGATTGGTTTTTTAGCTAATCATATGGTCGAGGGAGAAAGACCCTCGAGGGTGTCGGACATCTTTGGGATCGGTTTTTGAGCTGATCAATTGGTCGAGGGAGAAAGACCCTCGGAGATGTCCCGGGATTGGTTATGAGAACCAATCATTAGGCTGGAAGTAGGAGACTTCCGAGGATGCCAGATTCTGCCTTGTAAGCTCGTTGAGCTATGATCTGTGTTGGTAACTGTTTGCATGTATACTAGGGTGCCAGATGATTGATGTATCGTATTGTACCCCTGCTGGATTCTTCACGAGTATGTTTATACTCACCCTTATTTCTGTGGTTTTTCCACCAGGTAACTTGGGACAGCACCGGGACGGCTAGCGGAGGGAGCTGATTGATCATGGGAGCCGCCGGCACTCTGTCTTTCATTGTTTGAATAATTTGTTCAGCATGTAGACGGACAGGAGTCCTAGGGGATGTTTTTAAAAGTTGTTTAAATTGTATTGTATGTTTTTATAAACACTTGCCAGACTTGTTTTACTTTGTTGGTTTTGATTAAATGAAGGTTGTTGTTTATGTTTTAAGTGTTCCCCGCTTTTAAATGTTTTGAAAGGTTTTAAATACGAGCACTAAACCGCTTGATGGAGTATTTAACTTGCATGCTGAGTGAGAACCTAGGTTTAGGACCGTATTTTGGGTCGGGTTCTTACAGTTGGTATCAGAGCACAGAGTCATAGATTCTGTAGACTAACCTGCTTTGTAGGTTGTTGCCCCCATGATCATCAGCACTCCGCGGCCGTTAGGTTTGTCTGAGTTTTTTAAGCTAAGGGTTTTATTTTACAATACTGCATCTAGTATACATGTGTTACCCTTGTTTGGCAGTGAGAGCCCCAGCGTGGGCTAGCTTTTATGCTTTGTGTAGATCGCTAGTATGTTGATTTGACATAGAGTAGAAGGGACGTTTGGTATTTCCAACCGAGGAGTTTGACTGTTCATGTTGATGATGAGACCGCGTCCAGGGTTGTCTAGACCCGTAGGCCACCTTTGGCCCTGGCAGATGAGTTGCCAAGAGTAGGGGGGGGGTCGAGGCTAGCACGCCTCAGAGTGAGACTCCTTGAGCAGAGTGTGCTCCAGCCATGAGGGAGTTGATGGCAGGTCTTTTAGCTAACAGAGAGCGGAGACCCAGGCGCAATTTGTAGCGCGTAGTGAGGAGTCTTGGGCACAGAGAGCCCAGCTGGCAGAGTTTATTTAGGAGTCACCCCTTCTAGTAGCTCCAGTAGCCCGAAGGTTCTCGGGAGGGCTTGATCAGCAGGTTTATGCTGATAAGATAGTTGGCGTTGATCGAGCTGCCAAGTTTGGCAAGTGGGAGCCTGTAGATCTGGATGTTGTTTTAGGCCTATTGCTGGCAGCGAGGTGGTTGGCCAGGATCGAGTTTATAATCCAAGTGTTGGGATGACCTGGTGTTCAGAGGCCGATGACCTGATGTTCAGAGCTCGAGGCATGCCGTTCTGGTGTTGTTTGATGCAGCAGTGTGGTGGTGGAAGTCCCCTGTGAGAGGCGGACCAACAGAGTCTCCACCAACCACCCGGTCGATTGGCAAGCTGCCAGGTTAGTAGCTTTTGAGGAAGATGTATAGACATCTTGTCCTCCTGCAAGCCTGCAGTCGTTTTGCAGCCAGTTCTTTGGTACCCTCGTAGCCATGGTGTAGTGTGGAGGTTTCTTGTCAGGACTTAACCCATCCGTGGATTCTAGTTGGCTAGTAGAGAGAAACACCTTGTGTTGGCATGTTCTAGATGTGGAGCTAGGTGCTGCCACCCGAGGAGTTGGCCAGAGCTTTTTTTGAGCATCGAGTGGGATGCAGGAGTTGGCCTAAGCTATTGTTGAGCATCGAGTGGGATGCAGGAGTAGGCCGTGGCATGTCTGTTAGGCGAGATGCCAGAGATTAGGCTGCTCGAGTGTTTGGACTCTTGTGTTGAGTGCCTTTGCCCCGTCACTTGGAGTGTGACCTTCCCTATCCTCAGAGGGGCATAAAGCTTGTTTTGGGCTGATTTGTGTTGTAAAGGATGTTGTGCCTGTTGGCACCAAGCTTTGAGAGGAGGCCTAGATTCGGGCCAGTTGGCACTTTTGGTGCAGATGGTTCCATGCCCGCCCGGTGTATAGCATCCCCACCAGCCTTGTACCCGTTTTTCTGAAGTTGCATCTGTTGGATTGCTTAAGAGATCTATCTCGATGGTAGTCAGAGAACTACAAGTGTGAGGTCGTTCGAGGGAAATGTAGGAGCTTTTCGGGGTCGCCGAGAGTTGGGTGCAAAGGATGTTGTAGGTTGGTGAGGGCTAGCGCGTCCGAGTTCTCGCGCTTGTGTGTGGGCTTGTGAGCCAGCTTGATGGTAGTGTGTTTCGACTACCCTTGGAGTTACCCTAATATGGGTAGAGTTGGCATCGAGGATGCGTGGTTGATCTAGTGTTAGAGCCATGAGTTGGATGGTTGAGTGGAGCATTTAGTGGGCACATTGGTATGAGGTATGTCAGCTTGGTGTAGTTATGCTCTTGTAAGAGTGAGTTGACCAATGTAGCTTTGCGTGGTGAGTTGAACCCGAGTGGTTTGAACTCTTGTTGCTCCTTTGCTAGTTGTGGCTCTATTGGGAGGCAAAAGTTGCCTTGTGTGAGAGTACTTGTTGAGTTTGGATCTTAAGGAACCAAGTTGGAGCTGTACACGCCGGTGTACTTTTGTGTAGCTCGTTTCGTGGTTATGTTTCAGGAACCACGAGAGGTTCGTGTTGAGGAGCCAGTGCTCAGTCTTTGAGTTGTCAAGGCTTTAGTCCTTGGCAACTGCCTTAGCTTTGGTTGTAAGGATGCCGTGCTCGTAGCCGGGTTGTTGTTTAAGCAAGTTTTGCTAGTTGGTCCTTGCCCTGGTCAGAGTTCAGTTGGAACTGAACAAGAGCGGTGGTAGCAAAGCCGCGCAATTTCTGATCATCGTGGCTAAGAAAGCTGTTCGGATCCTTACTTTGGGCAGAAGGTATGTTGTGGCTGATGCTTGAGTAGGAGGATGACGCATCCTGTAGCGTTTCCGTTTCTCCTGGTTTTCAAGAAGTTGGTGTTGGCCAGCGTAGTTGAGATGCTGGAGAGGGTTGTGCCCGTGTAGCCGGTTGTCTGTTTAGATCGTTTGATGACCGTGTGTGTCGGAGGGTGATCGAAGGATCCCTAGGTTGTGGAGAGCCTCTCTAGAGCTCAGTCAGACCCAGGCAGTGTCCTTGGGTGAGTTGCTGGCAGATTTGGTAGTCTAGCAAGCTAGTGCTTGTTTGGAGTAGAGTCCGGATTGGTTCCGGTGAGGTGGCTAGTTGGTGCTTGGTATTGACCAAGATTTGGTTCCCTTGTTGTTTCAAGAGCTAGCTCACTTCGAGCAAGAGGGCGTTGCCCTGAGGACTTGTTTCTATTCAGGAGGTTTCGGGAGTTGACCCCTCCCTCGGTGGTTGAGTAAGTTCTGCTAGTTCTTGATTGGTGGTCCAATCAGTTGGGTTTTCCCTTGGGTGTTGCTTCCAAGAGAGTTGGTTGTTGTTGCCCTTGGGTTTGAGCTAGTCAGCGAGCGTGTATGAAGTTCGCTGCCCTTCAGAGTTCGCTTGCTGGGAAATCGTTCCCCTTTAGAAGGAGTCAGCGTAGCTCCTGAGTTGTGTAGTTGATCAGAGTAGCGCAGTGGTTAGCCCAGCTAGTGGGTCCCTGCATTGTGTTGTTAGCAAGCGAAAGTTGTTTGTCCCCGCAAGGGCGGAGGCCAGCCAATTTAAGAGTTGAGATTTTGCTGGAAAGTTGTTGGTTCTTTGGGGTTTGAGGAACCCCTAGTTTCCATGGTGGTTGAGTTGCACCATGGATGCCAGCTGCAAGTATTATCTTTGGAGATAGCCTCGTCAGTTCGTATTCCTTGCGATGTTCCGAGTGTGGAGTTTCTAGTCGCAAGATGAGTTAGGCCTAGGCTAAAGGAGGAAGTCCTTTGAGTAGCCAGTTGGACTTAAAAGTTGAGTGGTAGCTTGGAGGCGAGCTTTGCTCGTTATGAGCTTGGTTTGAGATTCTGCTAAGCAAGCCTTTCTCAGGCTTTACTTTTAGTTGTTGTGCATTAGCAGTTGGCATTTTAGTTGAGCCACAGTTGAGTGAGTTGGCACAGAGGTGCCGTGGCATTGGTTTGTAAAACCCTTGAGTTGTTATCCTCAAGCTATTGTGTTGCTAGTAGCCGCGTGTTGTTTTATTCCTTGCTGCTCGAGGATTCCGTGAGAGGAATGTTGTTTGTTTTCCTGTCTGGCGATGTTCACCTAGGCCAGTGGCTGATCGGATTTCATTAGAAAGTTTGTTGTAGCCCGATGAGGGGCTGCAGTTTATTAGTTTGGCCGAGTGGAGCCTGTTCCCGGACCTTGTCGTTCAGGGGTGGCCGAAGCTGAAGTTTCAGCTAGTGTGAGTGGTGGTAGCCGTTTGGTGAACCAGAAAAGTGCCCCTTGGCTTTGGTGCTTCGTTTTCTCGTAAGATGGTTGCTTAAGTGTTGTGGACGCGTGCTAGTTGGAGGAGTTTGCCTTGGGATCAGTCACCAGTTGGTGGTTCGATTTGGATTTCGTTAAGAATTGTAGGCAACCATTGGGGCTCGCATATCTCTTGGGAAGTAAGAGTAGGCCGTTTAGTTTCTGAAAACTGGGAGGTTCAGTTGTTTGGTGTAACAGCCCGGATTTTAGTTAAATTAAAATAAGGATTAAAGGATGATTTTGGAGGACTCGAACCCTCGGCCTCAAAGAGAGATGGGAGTTTGGAATTAATTAAGGAAAATAAATGCGTCAACTTGGGTTTGAAGGAGGAAAGCCTTGGGAAGGGAATTTTAGATTTCCAAGCTTATTTAATTTGAGGAAGAAAGAAAAAAAAAAAAAAAGAAAGGAAAAACACTCTCTCTCTCGCAAAACCCTAACCCTCTCGCCCAACACCCACGCCGCACGCCACTGCCGCGCCGCACCAAGCCGCCGGCCAGCCAGCCCACACCGCCGCACGCCCTGCTCGCCACTGTCGCACCGCACCGAGCCATCGCCAGCCCGACCGCGTCGGCGCAGCCAGCCGCCCGTCGCCGCCTTTATGCGCCCAGCGCCGCCGCCGCCGCCGCACCGTCGCCCAGCGCCGCGCCGTCGCGCGGCACCGTGCGCCCAGCGCACCACCCGCATCGCCTGTCCGGCCGCGCCTGCACGACAAAGACCCAGCGCCCAGATGCGCGTCGCTCACGCGCCGCCACGATAAACACCCCAGCGCCCGAGATCTGCGTCGCTCACTTCGCCAAGCGCCGTCCCCATGTCGCTCGCTCGTTCGCGCGCCCGGCCTCGCCGCCAGTCGCGCGCCGCTGCCGCCATCGAGCGCGCTTGACAGCGCGCGCGCCCGCCGTGTCGGCTCACCGCTACGCCTGCGCGCGCCGCGCCAGCGCCAGCGCCCTAACGCCCAGCGGCGCCCTGTCCTGCTACTTGCTGCCGAGACGTGTGCCTTCTCGGTTGGTAAATTCCCGAGCCTCCACCCTATGGACTTCCTGATTTTAGATGCTGTTTATTAATTAGGATATTTTATTACTTGCCTAGGTTGTCGGGTACGCTTAGAAGCTCGAGAGTCATCCGTTGATCGTTGGATCTATTCACTTCCAGGTAAGGACTTCTTACCGGGGTTGTGTGGACCCTGCGAACATTTTGATAGCATGCTATGTGTTGTGTATGTATGAAACTGCTAGTGGATAGGTTGCTTGTTCTTTCTTGTTTTCTGATGGTTTTGCGCTTGTGATTCCTGATATATCCTGTTAGTTTCATGCTAGGAATTGGTATAGTGTAAGAAATTGTAGGGAGTAACTGGTGCGTCCCGCTCGGGTAAGACCCGATGGACATCTGGAGGTGTAAGACCCCGATGGGCATCCTAGGTGTATAAGACCCGATGGGCATCACCGAGTTGGAGGTGTAAGACCCGATGGGCATCCTAGGTGTATAAGACCCGATGGGCATCACCGATGCGGAGGTGTAAGACCCGATGGGCATCCTAGGTGTATAAGACCCCGATGGGCATCACTGATCCGGAGGTGTAAGACCCCGATGGGCATCCTAGGTGTATAAGACCCCGATGGGCATCACTGAGTTGGAGGTGTAAGACCCCGATGGGCATCCTAGGTGTATAAGACCCCGATGGGCATCACTGATCTGGAGGTGTAAGACCCCGATGGGCATCCTAGGTGTATAAGACCCCGATGGGCATCACTGATCCGGAGGTGTAAGACCCGATGGGCATCCTAGGTGTATGAGACCCGATGGGCATCACCGAGTTGGAGGTGTAAGACCCGATGGGCATCCTAGGTGTATAAGACCCGATGGGCATCACCGATGCCGGAGGTGTAAGACCCCGATGGGCATCCTAGGTGTATAAGTCCCCGATGGGCATCACCGAGTTGGAGGTGTAAGACCACGATGGGCATCCTAGGTGTATAAGTCCCCGATGGGCAACACTTTGAGTCCTAGGTTGTGAAAGGCTCGAAGGACACCCAGGTGTGGAACCTAGGGTAGCTGGTAGTTGTAAGCCTCGAATAGGCAAGCCCCAAGAGTGACGTTTTGTTAACCCATCTGTTTGCTCTGAGTCTTTGCATGGTTGCATGTCCGTGTGCTAAATGATATGTTTTCGTATTGTACCCCGGTTGGGGATTCTTACTGAGTAACTCGTTGCTCACCCTTATTTTCTGTGGTTTTCCACCAGGTAACTTGGGACATCGGCGGGGATGGCTAGGAGGAGGCTAGCTGGATGATCATGGATAGCTGGCTCTGGGATGCATGTTCTTTTATTGTTTTCTTATGATTTAGCATGTAGTGGGACTTGAGTCCCTAGGAAAAGTACTTAAAAACCTATTTGTGTTTCTCGTACCGTTTCCCTTGGTTTGTTTTTAAGAATGTACTGATCAGTCATCTACCTGTTTATTTTAAATGGAATTATATTTTACTTGTTTTTAATGTACTTACTTCAAGGTTTTAAATTTCAAACTCTGAATGACCTTTTACATTCCTAGGCATGCATGCTAAGTAAGGATCTAGGTTAGAGACCGCTTCTTTTGGGTCGGGTCCTTACGGTTGGGTATCGAGCCCAGAGTTATAGGTTACGTAGTGACCGACTCTGCGCTTGTAGGTTGTTTTCCATGATCATCAGCGCTCACTTGACCATCGGTATGTCCGAAAGTTTAAGGTTAAGGGTTAAGAATTACAATACCATTTGCACCTTGCATGTATATGACTTGTTGTTGAGGAGCAGGGAAAACCGGTTCTGACTCATTGTTCGTTTGAGTGTAGATTGTCGTTATGCCAGTCACTCGTAGAGGCGGGGGAGCTCGAGGCCGACCAGCCAGGGCATTCGTATTGATTCCGACACGGGAGGGACGTCGTCCCAAGCTGATGCTGATGTTAGGCCGCCTACAGGCCCTTCTGCTGTGTTGCCCGGTGAGGGCGTGGAGGCAACTCAGCCTCGGGAGGCTGCACCGGGAGTTGCTTTTGTGGAGTCCATGAGGGCTCTTATGGTTGGGTTGCTGTCTGACCAGAGGGCCGAGCAGAGGGCTGAGACGCAGGCTCTGTTAGCTGCACAGAGGGAGGAGTCTCGGATTCAGATAGAGCAGCTGACCGAGTTAGTTCAAGAGAGAGGACCATGTGCCACAAAATACCGCCAGACTCAGCGAGAGCCAATTGTGAACGAGGCCGTTGTGGCGGAAGGTGCTGAGGATTTGGGCAAGTGGCTAAAAGATTTCGTCAAATGGAAGCCGGAGAAGTTTAGTGCCCCCTGGGGAACCACGGGTGGCGGCCAGTGGATTGCCGAGCTAGAGTATACTTTTATGGTAATGGCTTGTCCTGAGGTGCAGCGAGCTCGATGTGCAGCTCATGCGTTAGCTGGAACAGCTAAGTGGTGGTGGGATTCCACCTTGAGTGAGAGACCGGCTGGGTCTCCCCCTGCCACCTGGGAATTCTTCAAGGCGGAGTTCAAGGCAAAATTTATCAGTGAAGAAGCCCAAGAAAAGATGATTGAGCTATTTTCGAACCTTAAGCGAAGTCCGACCCAATCGAGGTGTATGAGAGGAAGTTTTGGAGTATGGGTACTTCGCACCGCATTGATCGCTACCCACGAGTGAAGATCGGGAAGTTTATTGCGGTGCGAGGCGAGGAGTGTCTCGAGATGTTAGAACACAGAGCCCAGAGACTTTTGCCAAGGCGGTCACGATTGGCAACTATTTATGATGGGAAGTATCCTCCAGAGCAGGTTGTTAGTACTGTGGTGCAGAAGGCCCCAGTGTACTCGGGTCAGAAGCGTAAGTTTGACGCAGGTGGTAATGGACATGGAGGCGGTCAGCGCCGTCAGAATACTTATCATGGCAGAGACCAGCACCGGGATCGTAACCGCGATCAGCCTCGCCAACAGGGCGTAGGGAGGCCGCCACCGTATTGTAGACCCTGTGGTAAACAGCATTGGGGGCCTTGTGGTGGTAACCCTAGAGCTTGCTATAACTGTGGTAAGGAGGGACATCAGGCCCGACATTGCAACCAGAAGGCAGTGGTGGCACAGCCAGGCTTCAAAGAACGAGGAAGAGTATATGCTACGACTCGCCAGAGGTTTGAGAGAGCCGGACCCGCAGCAAGGTGTGCGCTCCTAGTTCTTGATCACCTCGCCTTTGTGTTGTTTGATTCGGGTTCCACCCATTCTTTTGTTTCTCTTTGTTTTTTTGGCGCGTGCTTGCATGAATTTAGAGCCTCTAGGTTTTGAGTTATCTGTCGCTACTCCCTCGGGAACTAGTATGTCAAGCAGCTGAGAAGGTAAGGGATGGTCGGATCACAGTGTCCGACCGGACTCTGCGAGTTGCCCTCATAGTGTTAGCTATGAGCGGTTTTGATGTGATCCTCGGCATGGATTGGTTAGTGATAACCACGCTATGATTGACTATCGTTGTAAGGAGGTGGTGTTCGGGCGCCGGGTAGGCCTAGCTTTAAATTTCGGGGCACCCAGAGGGGGTGTGTCCGCCCGGTGATTTCGGCGATTAAAGCTCACCGTTTGTTAGCTCGAGGAGCTTGGGGTTTCTTAGCTAAGTTGACCGGCGAGAACGTGACCGATTATCTGTCGGCGAGTGCCCATAGTGCAAGAGTTTGCGGATGTTTTCTGAAGAGTTGCACGGCTGCCGCCGCCAGAGAGAGGTGGATTTCTCAATAGAGCTTGAGCCGGGGACTCGCCTATCTCGAAAGCTCCTTATCGTATGGCGCCGCAGAATCGAAAGAGTTAAAAGAACAGTGCGCAGAGAGTTCTTTGGACGGAGGATTTATTCGGCCAAGTGTGTCCTCGTGGGGAGCACCGTCTTTGTTTGTTAAGAAAAAGGATGGCTCGATGCGTCTATGCATCGATTACGAGGAACCGAACAAGGTAACCATTAAGAACAAGTATCCATTGCCTCGTATCGATGACTGTTTGACCAGGCTCCGGGGAGCTTGTGTGTTTTCGAAGATTGACTTGAGGTCGGGCTACCACCATTGAGAATTCGGGATGCGAGATATTCCCAAGACAGCGTTCGAATTCGAGGTATGGGCATTATGAGTTCATAGTCATGTCTTTCGGACTGTGAACGCCCCAAATTGCATTCATGGACATGATGGACCAGTGTTCAAGGCGTTCTTGGACCGCTTTGTCATCGTGTTCATAGACGACATTCTTGTGTACTCCAAGTCTAAGGAGGACCATGCCTCGCACCTAAGGCAGATTTTGGCAGCCTTGCGCGAGAACAAGCTCTATGCGAAGTTCTCAAAGTGTGACTTTTGGCTCGAGGAGGTAGCTTTTCTGGGACACGTTGTGTCTAAGGAGGAGTGGTCATGGACCCTTCAAAGGTAGAGGCCGTTAGTTCGTGGGCGGGACCGAGCGGCGTGTGTCGAGAGATTCGTAGCTTTCTGGGTCATTTGGATATTACCGATGCTTTGTTCGAAATTTTTCCGCTATAGCCGCCCCGCTTACTCGATTGACGAGGAAAGGTGTTGATTTCGTTTGGGATAGGAAGTGCGATGAGAGTTTTGCTAAGCTAAAGAGCAGTTTGACGTCTGCCCGGTGTTGGCGATTCGGGAGGGAAGCTGGGGTTTCGTGGTGTCTGATGATGCCAGCAAGTTTGGTTTGGGTTGCGTTTTGATGCAACACGGTAAGGTGATAGCATACGCTTCGAGCGCGCTTGAAACCGCACGAGCGAAATTACCCGACTCATGATATGGAGTTAGCGCGATCGTCTTTGCACTTAAGATTTGGAGGCACTACTTGTATGGGGAAAAGATTCAGATTTTCTCGGATCACCAAAGCCTCGAGTATTTCTTCACTCGAAGGACTGAACATGAGGCGAGAGGAGGTGGTTGGAGCTGTAAAGGATTACGATCGTGAGATATTGTATCACCACAGGAAGGCAAATGTTGTGGCAGATGCACTAAGTAGGAAGACCTCGCATCTAGCAACGTTGGCAAATCCCAAAAGTATCATAAGGAAAGACCTCGAGAGAGCGGAAATAGCAGTGATGTTAGGGGATGTTACCGCCAGGGTAGCTCAGTTGACCATCCAGCCTTCGGTAAGGCAAAGGATTATTGACGGCCAATTGAATGATCCTAGGTTGAAAAAGTTGTACGAGAGGTCGGTGATGGTGACTTTGATTTTGAGATATTTGCAGATGGTGGCTTGAGATATAAGGGTCGGCTATGTGTCCCAGCCGATGCCGGTATTCGTTCGGAATTGTTGACTGAGGCTCACACCTCGCCTTTTGCGTGGCACCCAGGGGGTAACAAGATGTACCAAGATCTTAAGCAGACTTTTTGGTGGATGGGGATGAAGAGAGAGATTGCCCAGTTTGTCAGTCGGTGTCTCACTTGTCAGCAAGTGAAGGCGCCTAAGCGGCTCAACCAAAGGGTTGCTACAGTCGCTCGGGGTGCCACAGTGGAAGTGGGAGGAAATTACCATGGATTTTATTTCAGGATTGCCCAGGACCCCTAGAGGATATGCACAGATTTGGGTGGTCGTTGATAGGTTGACTAAGTGTGCCCACTTCATTCCGGGCAGGATAAACTACACCGTGGAGCAGTGGGCACAGCTGTTCTTTGAGCAGATAGTGCGGTACCACGGAGTGCCAGTTAAAATTATCTCCGACCGGGATTCCCGGTTTACATCACGGTTTTGGAAGGCCTGCAGTAGTGCAGGCACAGAGTGCAACGGCTACAAAGACCTGACCTTCCACCCACAGATGATGGCGGATGGAGCGGTAAATCAGATCTTAGAGGATATGTTGCGAGCTTGCGTGTTGGATTTCCCTGGCAGTTGGGACCAGTACTTGTATTTGATGGAGTTCGCCTACAACAATAGTTTTCAGTCAACCATTCAGATGGCACCGTTTGAAGCATTGTATGGTAAGCGCTGCAGATCCCCATGATGCAGGAAGAGGTTGAGACGAGCGAATATTGGGTCCAGAGTTGCTCCAGTTGACCAATGAGGCTGTCCAGAAGATCAGAGCTCGAATGTTGACTGCACAGAGCAGGCAGAAGAGCTACGCCGATGTCAGACGTAGAGGGTTGGAGTTTGAGATTGGCCAGCACGTGTTCCTTAAGGTGGCTCCGATGCGTGGAGTTCTGAGGTTTGGTAGGAAGGGGAAGCTGAGCCCCAGGTTTGTCGGACCATTCGAGATCCTCGAGAGGATCGGGGCCGTAGCTTATCGGTTAGCATTGCCGCCAGCCTTGGCTGCAGTGCATGGTGTGTTCCATGTTTCGATGCTCCGCCAGTATGTGGCAGACCCTTCGCATGTCATAGATTTCGAGCCTTTGCAGCTAAACCATGACCTGAGCTTTGAGGAAAAGCCCATAAAGATCTTAGCATTTGAGAAGAAAGTCTTGAGGAACCGAGCTATTGATTTAGTGAAAGTGCAGTGGCGGAATCAGAGAGTCGAGGAAGCTACTTGGGAGTTGGAAGGGGAGATGAGGAGTAACTACCCGGGGTTGTTTTAGTGCAGCAACTTCCGAGGACGGAAGTCCTCCAAGGAGGGAGTATTGTAACAGCCCGGATTTTAGTTAAATTAAAATAAGGATTAAAGGATGATTTTGGAGGACTCGAACCCTCGGCCTCAAAGAGAGATGGGAGTTTGGAATTAATTAAGGAAAATAAATGCGCCAACTTGGGTTTGAAGGAGGAAAGCCTTGGGAAGGGAATTTTAGATTTCCAAGCTTATTTAATTTGAGGAAGAAAGAAAAAAAAAAAAGGAAAAACACTCTCTCTCTCTCGCAAAACCCTAACCCTCTCGCCCAACACCCACGCCGCACGCCACTGCCGCGCCGCACCAAGCCGCCGGCCAGCCAGCCCACACCGCCACGCACGCTGCTCGCCATCTGTCACCGCCGCCGAGCCATCGCCAGGCCAGAACCGCGTCGAGCGGCCCACCCGCCCGTCGCGCCTCAGGCGCCCCCAGCGCCGCCGTCGCCGCACCGTGCGCCCCAGCGCCGCCCGTCGCAGCACCGTGCGCCCAGCGCACCACCACCCAGCATCGCTCTGTCGGGCCGCGCCCTGCGAGCAACACCCCAGCGCCCAGATCTGCGTCGCTCGCGCGCCCAAGCGCAACACCCAGCGCCCAGGCTGCGTCGCTCCGCTCGCCGCGCGCCGTCCCAGCGTGTCGCTCGTTCGCGCGCCCGGCCTACGCCGCCAGTCGCCCGCCGCGCTGCCGCCATCCAGACGCCTTGACAGCGCGCCCGCCCGTGTGTCACCGCCACTGCCGCGCGCGCCGCGCCAGCGCCAGCGCCCTGCTGCCCAGCGCGCCGTCCTTGCTACTTGCTGCCGAGACGTGTGCCTTCTCGGTTGGTAAATTCCCGAGCCTCCACCCTACGGACTTCCTGATTTTAGATGCTGTTTATTAATTAGGATATTTTATTACTTGCCTAGGTTGTCGGGTACGCTTAGAAGCTCGAGAGTCATCCGTTGATCGTTGGATCTATTCACTTCCAGGTAAGGACTTCTTACCGGGGTTGTGTGGACCCTGCGAACATTTTGATAGCATGCTATGTGTTGTGTATGTATGAAACTGCTAGTGGATAGGTTGCTTGTTCTTTCTTGTTTTCTGATGGTTTTGCGCTTGTGATTCCTGATATATCCTGTTAGTTTCATGCTAGGAATTGGTATAGTGTAAGAAATTGTAGGGGTAACTGGTGCGTCCCGCTCGGGTAAGACCCCGATGGACATCTGGAGGTGTAAGACCCCGATGGGCATCCTAGGTGTATAAGACCCCGATGGGCATCACTGAGTTGGAGGTGTAAGACCCCGATGGGCATCCTAGGTGTATAAGACCCCGATGGGCATCACTGATCTGGAGGTGTAAGACCCGATGGGCATCCTAGGTGTATAAGACCCGATGGGCATCACCGATGCGGAGGTGTAAGACCCGATGGGCATCCTAGGTGTATAAGACCCGATGGGCATCACCGAGTTGGAGGTGTAAGACCCGATGGGCATCCTAGGTGTATAAGACCCGATGGGCATCACCGATGCGGAGGTGTAAGACCCCGATGGGCATCCTAGGTGTATAAGACCCCGATGGGCATCACTGATCTGGAGGTGTAAGACCCCGATGGGCATCCTAGGTGTATGAGACCCCGATGGGCATCACTGAGTTGGAGGTGTAAGACCCCGATGGGCATCCTAGGTGTATAAGACCCCGATGGGCATCACTGATCTGGAGGTGTAAGACCCCGATGGGCATCCTAGGTGTATAAGTCCCCGATGGGCATCACTGAGTTGGAGGTGTAAGACCCTGATGGGCATCCTAGGTGTATAAGTCCCCGATGGGCAACACTGAGTCCTAGGTTGTGAAAGGCTCGAAGGACACCCAGGTGTGGAACCTAGGGTAGCTGGTAGTTGTAAGCCTCGAATAGGCAAGCCCCAAGAGTGACGTTCTGTTAACCCATCTGTTTGCTCTGAGTCTTTGCATGGTTGCATGTCCGTGTGCTAAATGATATGTTTTCGTATTGTACCCCGGTTGGGGATTCTTACTGAGTAACTCGTTGCTCACCCTTATTTTCTGTGGTTTTCCACCAGTAACTTTGGGACATCGGCAGGATGGCTAGGAGGAGGCTGCTGGATGATCATGGATAGCTGGCTCTGGGATGCATGTTCTTTTATTGTTTTCTTATGATTTAGCATGTAGTGGGACTTGAGTCCCTAGGAAAAGTACTTAAAAACCTATTTGTGTTTCTCGTACCGTTTCCCTTGGTTTGTTTTTAAGAATGTACTGATCAGTCATCTACCTGTTTATTTTAAATGGAATTATATTTTACTTGTTTTTAATGTACTTACTTCAAGGATTTAAATTTCAAACTCTGAATGACCTTTTACATTCCTAGGCATGCATGCTAAGTAAGGATCTAGGTTAGAGACCGCTTCTTTTGGGTCGGGTCCTTACAGTTGGTATCAGAGCCCAGAGTTATAGGTTCTGTAGACTGACCTGCAGTTGTAGGTTGTTTTCCATGATCATCAGCGCTCCGCCAGCCATCAGGTATGTCCGAAAGTTTAAGGTTAAGGGTTAAGAATTACAATACCATTTGCACCTTGCATGTATATGACTTGTTGTTGAGGAGCAGGGAAAACCGGTTCTGACTCATTGTTCGTTTGAGTGTAGATTGTCGTTATGCCGATCCACTCGTAGAGGCGGGGAGGCTCGAGGCCGACCAGCCGGGGCATTCGTATTGATTCCGACACGGGAGGACGCGTCGTCCCAAGCTGATGCGATGTTAGGCCGCCTCAGAGCCCTTCTCTGGCATGTTGCCCGGTGAGGGCGTGGAGGCAACTTCGGCCTCGGGAGGCTGCACCGGGAGTTGCTTTTGTGAGTCCATGAGGGCTCTTATGGTTGGGTTGTTGTCGACCGGAGGCCGAGCGAGAGGCGGAGACGCAGCTCTGTTAGGCACAGCAGGGAGGAGTCTCGGATTCAGATAGAAGCGGTGACCGAGTTAGTTCAAAGAGGACCATTGTGCCACAAATCTACCGCCACTCAGCGAGAGCCAATTGTGAACGAGGCCGTTGTGGCGGAAGGTGCTTTGAGATTTGGGCAAGTGGCTAAAAGATTTCGTCAAATGGAAGCCGGAGAAGTTTAGTGCCCCTGGAGAACCACTGGTGGCAGCCAGGTGGATTGCCGAGCTAGAGTATACTTTTATGGTAATGGCTTGTCCTGAGGTGCAGCGAGCTCGATGTGCAGCTCATGCGTTAGCTGGAACAGCTAAGTGGTGGTGGGATTCCACCTTGAGTGAGAGACCGGTGGTCTCCCCCCACCACACAGGAATTCTTCAAGGCGGAGTTCAAGGCAAAATTTATCAGTGAAGAAGCCCAAGAAAAGATGATTGAGCTATTTTCGAACCTTAAGCAGGGGTCTGACCCAATCGAGGTGTATGAGAGGAAGTTTTCGGAGTATGGGTACTTCGCACCGCAGTTGATCGCTACCCCTGAGCTGAAGATCAGGAAGTTTATTGCGGGTCTGAGGCAGGGAGTGTCTCAGGATGTTAGGGCACAGGCCCCAGAGACTTTTGCCAAGGCAGTGCAGTTGGCAACTATTTATGATGGGAAGTATCCTCCAGAGCAGGTTGTTAGTACTGTGGTGCAGAAGGCCCCAGTGTACTCGGGTCAGAAGCGTAAGTTTGACGCAGGTGGTAATGGACATGGAGGCGGTCAGCGCCGTCAGAATACTTATCATGGCAGAGACCAGCACCGGGATCGTAACCGCGATCAGCCTCGCCAACAGGGCGTAGGGAGGCCGCCACCGTATTGTAGACCCTGTGGTAAACAGCATTGGGGGCCTTGTGGTGGTAACCCTAGAGCTTGCTATAACTGTGGTAAGGAGGGACATCAGGCCCGACATTGCAACCAGAAGGCAGTGGTGGCACAGCCAGCTCAGCAGCAGGGAAGAGTATATGCTACGACTCGCCAGGAGGCTGAGAGAGCCGGACCCGCAGTGGCAGGTACGCTCCTAGTTCTTGATCACCTCGCCTTTGTGTTGTTTGATTCGGGTTCCACCCATTCTTTTGTTTCTGCTGTTTTTGCTGAGCGTGCTTGCATGAATTTAGAGCCTCTAGGTTTTGAGTTATCTGTCGCTACTCCCTCGGGAACTAGTATGCTGGCTAGCCAGAAGGTAAGGGATGGTCGGATACAGTGTCCGCCGGACTCTGCAGGTTTCCCCTCATAGTGTTAGCTATGAGCGGTTTTGATGTGATCCTCGGCATGGATTGGTTAGCTGATAACCACGCTATGATTGACTGTCGTTGTAAGGAGGTGGTGTTCAGGCCGCCAGGTAGGCCTAGCTTTAAATTTCGGGGCACCCAGAGTGGGGTGTGTCCGCCGGTGATTCGGCGATTAAAGCTCACCGTTTGTTAGCTCGAGGAGCTTGGGGTTTCTTAGCTAAGTTGACCGGCGAGAACCGTGACCAGATTATCTGTCGGCGGTGCCCATAGTGCAAGAGTTTGCAGATGTTTTTCCTGAAGAGTTGCACGGCTGCCGCCGAAGAGAGAGTGGATTTCTCAATAGAGCTTGAGCCGGGGACTCGCCCTATCTCGAAAGCTCCTTATCGTATGGCGCCGCCAGAAATCGAAAGAGTTAAAAGAACAGTGCGAGGAGTTCTTTGGACGGAGGATTTATTCGGCCAAGTGTGTCCTCGTGGGGAGCACCCGTGCTGTTTGTTAAGAAAAAGGATGGCTCGATGCGTCTATGCATCGATTACAGGGAACTGAACAAGGTAACCATTAAGAACAAGTATCCGCTGCCTCGTATCGATGACCTGTTTGACCAGCTCCAGGGAGCTTGTGTGTTTTCGAAGATTGACTTGAGGTCGGGCTACCACCAGTTGAGAATTCGGGATGCAGATATTCCCAAGACAGCGTTCAGGTCGAGGTATGGGCATTATGAGTTCATAGTCATGTCTTTCGGACTGACGAACGCCCCAGCTGCATTCATGGACATGATGGACAGAGTGTTCAAGGCGTTCTTGGACCGCTTTGTCATCGTGTTCATAGACGACATTCTTGTGTACTCCAAGTCTAAGGAGGACCATGCCTCGCACCTAAGACAGATTTTGGCGACCTTGCGCGAGAACAAGCTCTATGCGAAGTTCTCAAAGTGTGACTTTGGCTCGAGGAGGTAGCTTTTCAGGACACGTTGTGTCTAAGGAGGAGTGTGGTGTGGACCCTTCAAAGGTAGAGGCCGTTAGTTAAGTGGGCGGGCCAAGACGATCGTGTCGGAGATTCGTAGCTTTACGGTGCGGCTGGATATTACCGATGCTTTGTTCGAAATTTTTCCGCTATAGCCGCCCCGCTTACTCGATTGACGAGGAAAGGTGTTGATTTCGTTTGGGATAGGAAGTGCGATGAGAGTTTTGCTAAGCTAAAGAGCGGTTTGACGTCTGCCCGGTGTTGGCGATTCGGAGGAACTGGGGTTTCGTGGTGTCTGATGATGCCAGCAAGTTTGGTTTGGGTTGCGTTTTGATGCAACACGGTAAGGTGATAGCATACGCTTCCAGGCAGTTGAAACCGCACGAGCAGAATTACCCGACTCATGATATGGAGTTGGCAGCGGTCGTCTTTGCACTTAAGATTTGGAGGCACTACTTGTATGGGGAAAAGATTCAGATTTTCTCGGATCACCAAAGCCTCAAGTATTTCTTCACTCGTAAGGACTGAACATGAGGCGAGAGGGAGGTGGTTGGAGCTGGTAAAGGATTACGATTGTGAGATATTGTATCACCACAGGAAGGCAAATGTTGTGGCGATGCACTAAGTAGGAAGACCTCGCATCTAGCAACGTTGGCAAATCCCAAAAGTATCATAAGGAAAGACCTCGAGAGAGCGGAAATAGCGATGATGTTAGGGGATGTTACCGCGAGAGGTAGCTCGATTGACCATCCAGCCTTCCGGTAAGGCAAAGGATTATTGACGGCCAATTGAATGATCCTAGGTTGAAAAAGTTGTACGAGAGGGTCCAGGTGATGGTGACTTTGATTTTGAGATATTTGCGGATGGTGGCTTGAGATATAAGGGTCGGCTATGTGTCCCGGCCGATGCCGTGTCGTTCGTTCGAATTGTTGGTGAGGCTCACACCTCGCCTTTTGCGTGGCACCCAGGGGGTAACAAGATGTACCAAGATCTTAAGCAGACTTTTTGGTGGATGGGGATGAAGAGAGAGATTGCCCAGTTTGTCAGTCGGTGTCTCACTTGTCAGCAAGTGAAGGCGCCTAGGCGGCTCCAGCGGGGTTGCTCTGATGATCGCTCGGGTGCCACGGTGGAAGTGGGAGGAAATTACCATGGATTTTATTTCGGGATTGCCCAGGACCCCTAGAGGATATGCACAGATTTGGGTGGTCGTTGATAGGTTGACTAAGTGTGCCCACTTCATTCGGGCGGGATAAACTACACCGTGGAGCGATGGGCACACAGTGTTCTTTGAGCGAGATAGTGCGGTACCACGGAGTGCCGATTAAAATTATCTCCGACCGGGGATTCCCGGTTTATCACGGTTTTGGAAGGCCTGCCCAGTGTGTCAGGGCACGCAGTGCGGCTACAAGACGACCTTCCACCCACAGGTGATGGCGGACCGAGCGGGTAAATCAGATCTTAGAGGATATATTGCGAGCTTGCGTGTTGGATTTCCACAGGCGGTTGGGACCATACTTGTATTTGATGGAGTTCGCCTACAACAATAGTTTTGATCAACCATTCGGATGGCACCGTTTGAAGCATTGTATGGTAAGCGCTGCAGATCCCGATGCAGGGAAGAGGTTGGAGACGAGGCGAGATATTGGGTCGAGTTGCTCCAGTTTGACCAATGAGGCTATCCCGAAGATCGAGCTCGAATGTTGACTCGCCACGAGCGGCGGAAGAGCTACGCCGATGTCGGGCGTAGAGGTTGGAGTTTGAGATTGGCGGCCACGTGTTCCTTAAGGTGGCTCCGTCGTGGAGTTACGAGGTTTGGTAGGAAGGAAGAAGCCGAGCCCCAGGTTTGTCGGACCATTCGAGATCCTCGAGAGGATCGGGGCCGTAACTTATCGGTTAGCATTGCCGCCCTTTGGGCTGCAGCATGGTGGTGTGTTCCATGTTTCGATGCTCGCCAAGTGTGGCGGACCCTTCGCATGTCATAGATTTCGAGCCTTTGCAGCTAAACCATGACCTGAGCTTTGAGGAAAAGCCCATAAAGATCTTAGCATTTGAGAAGAAAGTCTTGAGGAACCGAGCTATTGATTTAGTGAAAGTGCAGTGGCGGAATCAGAGAGTCGAGGAAGCTACTTGGGAGTTGGAAGGGAGATGAGGAGTAACTACCCGGGGTTGTTTTAGTGCAGCAACTTCCGAGGACGGAAGTCCTCCAAGGAGGGAGTATTGTAACAGCCCGGATTTTAGTTAAATTAAAATAAGGATTAAAGGATGATTTTGGAGGACTCGAACCCTCGGCCTCAAAGAGAGATGGGAGTTTGGAATTAATTAAGGAAAATAAATGCGTCAACTTGGGTTTGAAGGAGGAAAGCCTTGGGAAGGGAATTTTAGATTTCCAAGCTTATTTAATTTGAGGAAGAAAGAAAAAAAAAAAAAAAGAAAAACACTCTCTCTCTCGCAAAACCCTAACCCTCTCGCCCAACACCCACGCCGCACGCCACTGCTGCGCGCAAGCACCAAGCCGCCCCGCCAGCCCACCCCCCGCCGCCGCCGCTTCGCCACTGCCGCACCGCACCGAGCCATCGCCAGCCCAGACCGCGTCGAGCAGCCAGCCCGCCCGTCGCCGCCTTTATGCGCCCAGCGCCGCCGTCGCCGCCGCCGCCCCAGGCCAGCGCGTCGCCGTCGACGCGCGCCGTGCGCCCACGCACCACCGCATCGCCACCTGCCGCGCGCCCTGCAGCAAAGACCCAGCGCCAGAGCTGCGTCGCGCTCGCGCGCCCGCCGCAGCGACACCCAGCGCGCCAGGCTGCGTCGCTCGCTCGCTCGCCGCGCGCCGTCAGCGTGTCGCTCGTTCGCGCGCCCGGCCTCGCCGCCAGTCGCCCGCCGCTGCCCGCCATCCAGACGCCTTGACAGCGCGCCGCCCGGCGTGTCGGCCACCCTACCGCGCGCGCGCGCGCGCGCGCGCTCCAGCGCCCCTGCGCCCAGCCAGCGCGCCGTCCTGCTACTTGCTGCCGAGGCGTGTGCCTTCTCGGTTGGTAAATTCCCGAGCCTCCACCCTATGGACTTCCCGATTTTAGATCTTTGTTTATTAATTAGGATATTTTATTACTTGCCTAGGTTGTCGGTGCGCTTAGAAGCTCGAGAGTCATCCGTTGATCGTTGGATCTATTCACTTCCGGTAAGGACTTCTTACCGGGGTTGTGTGGACCTGCGAACATTTTGATAGCATGCTATGTGTTGTGTATGTATGAAATCGCTAGTGGATAGGTTGCTTGTTCTTTCTTGTTTTCTGATGGTTTTGCGCTTGTGATTCCCGATATATCCTGTTAGTTTCATGCTAGGAATTGGTATAGTGTAAGAAATTGTAGGGAGTAATCAGTGCGTCCCGCTCGGGTAAGACCCGATGGACATCTGGAGGTGTAAGACCCGATGGGCATCCTAGGTGTATAAGACCCCGATGGGCATCACCGAGTTGGAGGTGTAAGACCCGATGGGCATCCTAGGTGTATAAGACCCGATGGGCATCAGCGATCCGGAGGTGTAAGACCCGATGGGCATCCTAGGTGTATAAGACCCGATGGGCATCACCGATGCGGAGGTGTAAGACCCGATGGGCATCCTAGGTGTATAAGACCCGATGGGCATCACCGAGTTGGAGGTGTAAGACCCGATGGGCATCCTAGGTGTATAAGACCCGATGGGCATCACCGATGCGGAGGTGTAAGACCCGATGGGCATCCTAGGTGTATAAGACCCGATGGGCATCAGCGATGCGGAGGTGTAAGACCCGATGGGCATCCTAGGTGTATGAGACCCGATGGGCATCACCGAGTTGGAGGTGTAAGACCCGATGGGCATCCTAGGTGTATAAGACCCCGATGGGCATCACTGATCTGGAGGTGTAAGACCCCGATGGGCATCCTAGGTGTATAAGTCCCCGATGGGCATCACTGAGTTGGAGGTGTAAGACCCCGATGGGCATCCTAGGTGTATAAGTCCCCGATGGGCAACACTGAGTCCTAGGTTGTGAAAGGCTCGAAGGACACCCAGGTGTGGAACCTAGGGTAGCTGGTAGTTGTAAGCCTCGAATAGGCAAGCCCCAAGAGTGACGTTCTGTTAACCCATCTGTTTGCTCTGAGTCTTTGCATGGTTGCATGTCCGTGTGCTAAATGATATGTTTTCGTATTGTACCCCGGTTGGGGATTCTTACTGAGTAACTCGTTGCTCACCCTTATTTTCTGTGGTTTTCCACCAGGTAACTTGGGACATCGGCAGGATGGCTAGGAGGAGGCTGCTGGATGATCATGGATAGCTGGCTCTGGGATGCATGTTCTTTTATTGTTTTCTTATGATTTAGCATGTAGTGGGACTTGAGTCCCTAGGAAAAGTACTTAAAACCTATTTGTGTTTCTCGCATCTGCTTTCCCTTGGTTTGTTTTTAAGAATGTACTGATCAGTCATCTACCTGTTTATTTTAAATGGAATTATATTTTACTTGTTTTTAATGTACTTACTTCAAGGTTTTAAATTTCAAACTCTGAATGACCTTTTACATTCCTAGGCATGCATGCTAAGTAAGGATCTAGGTTAGAGACCGCTTCTTTTGGGTCGGGTCCTTACATTTGGTTAGCGTGGTGTAGAGTTGAGGCTGTTTGTTAACTGCTGTGAGCCAGAGAAGTTTCGCCGGTGCGCGGCGGAGAGTTTAGAGCTTGTGACCAGTCCTCGAGTTTGTTGAGAGTAGCGCCGTAGAGAGGCGTTCCGAGTTGGGTTAGCAAGGATAAGTGAGCCCTAGAGTCATAAGACCGTTGAGAGTTGGTGCGAGTCAGAGGATGTGGCTCACCCACTAGTTATCGCATGCTTTCTTCGAAGCTCAGTGTTAGGTCAGTCTTGGTTGAGATAGTTCGTGGCAGACTCGGTGTCTGTTGGGCTCGGAGCCTTTGGGAACCCAAGAGGGATCGGTTTCGAAGAAGGATTTGTGTTGTCTTAACCGGGAGCTTGGTTGGTTAAGAATCAGTGGAGTTTTCCTAGAATTGTTTTCGTCTTAGGACTTTCGAGGATGAAAGTCTTAAAAGGAGGGAGTATTGTAATGGCCCAGTTTTCTATTTCGGTTACCCTGGTGATTTCGGATCATTATTCGGATGTTCGGATGGGACGATAGAGTTGTTTTAACCCTTAGGGGTATTTTGGTCTTTTTGCCCCCGGTCAGGGTTTTGAGGATTTTCAAGATTTCAAGGCCTTTCATGCCTTCATCGAAGTTTGGTGGTTTTCGGTTGCAAGACCCAAGAGGTTTGAGCAAGTTGTTTGGGAGTTTGGAGGTATTTTAGTTATTGGCAAAATTAATGGGTTTTTGAGTGCTTCGTTTGGGATTTGAACCCTTGCCCTAAATGGTTTTGGGAGTCTGTAGGAAAAAGAGTTTTATTAAAAAAGCAAAGTTTGCTTGGGCCGGGTTTTGAAAGAGGAAGCTTTGGGAAGGGATTTTAGACCCATTTAAATTAGGAAAAGGAAAGAAATCAAGAAAAATCCCTTTCCCCCTTGTTTTGCAAGACTCTCTCTCTCTCTCTCTCTATAAACTCTAGCGGCACCATGCCAAGCCCTTACCGTACCAACCCCAGCCGAGCCACCACACCCTAGCCGCACCCCCGCACCAGGCCGCTCAGCCCTGCTCAGCCCCTGCCCAGTCGCGCTGCACCGCCCCGCACCAGCCCTGCACAGCCCACGCCCAGAT
This sequence comes from Sicyos edulis, assembly GCA_036507275.1. Taxonomy (NCBI): domain Eukaryota; kingdom Viridiplantae; phylum Streptophyta; class Magnoliopsida; order Cucurbitales; family Cucurbitaceae; genus Sicyos; species Sicyos edulis. The sequence continues at coordinate 21,931,420 of CM071847.1, forward strand.
CGCTCAGCCCATGGCCAGCCGCTCTGCACCAGCCGCACCACCCAGCCCAGTCCACCCAGCCGCTCCGCCCAGGCTGCCCATACGCGCCGCACGCTGCCGCCCAGCGTCTCCCGTGCGTCGACCCAACCGCCCAGATGCGCCTCCCGTGCGTCGTCCCAGCCGTCGCACGCCCGCAACCCAGACGCGTCGCCCGCGAGCTGTCCTCGCAGACCCGATGTCTCACTCGCGCACCCGCTCCAGCGCGTCTGCTCGCCTTGCCGTGTGCCCTCGCCAGCGCCCAGCGCCAGCGCCCATTCCTGCCCTTTTTGCTGCCGAGACCGCATGTCTTCTCGGTTGGTAATTCCCGAGCCTTTCCCCTTTTAGATTTTAAGTTGCTTGCTGCTGTTTATTTATTTAGGATGTTTTTATCATATGCCTAGGTTGCTCGGGTTCGCTTTAAGCTCGAGGGTCGTTATCTGATTCGCGATAGTTATTTTCCACTTTTTTCCAGGTAAGGATTTCTTACCGTGGTTGTGTGGACCCTGCGATGCTTTCTTGATTGTGCCTTATATGCATGTTTACTTCTATGAACATGATTAGGGGATAGGACAGCTTGTGATTGCATTCTTGCTAGCATGTTTGCCTGTTTGTACATGTTAGTGCCATGCTAGGATTGTTCTTCCCGCATGCTTGAGATTTCTGCTTTAAGTTCGTAGTATCATGCTAGCTTATGTGTAATTGATGTTGACATGTATGTCTAGCCAGGAATCAGTTATTTTGTACTTTTAGCTAGTAAAGTAGAGTTTTTCATCATCCTGAGGCTGAGAGCGGACATAACGTACTTTGTCCCCATCGGTCGGGAGTAGAGCGAAGCATAACGTACATTGCTTCCCCCCGGCAGCCGTTGTGGATTTAGCTACCACATCGGCATAAGCCTAGTTTGTAGCCTACTAGAGCGGAACCCTGCCAATGGTGCAAGCCTGCCTTGGCCGGTTCTTAGCTTCGTGTCGGTGTACAGTGCCATGCCATGATGATTGCGGAGGGCCTCGCACTCGTGTTCGGTGACACCGTTTACGAGTCTTTAGGCATGCGTACCTGGCCCGCGTAGTTTTGTACCTAGGCCCCCACATTTACTCCGGTTGCAGCAGCATGCGGTGTGCGCGCACACGCGTTAGTCGCCGGTTCAGAGAGCTCCCCCGGGCTAACGTTCGTGAGTACACCAGTTCTGTAACGACCCAGGTTTTTCTTCCCGGTCTTCCAGGTATGCCCTAGGGGTAATTTGGTAATTTGGTCGGGCCGTCATGGTCGTTTGTGTCTTTTCCAGCTACTAAAATTATTGGATGGTTTTTGTAGGTTTTTGGAGGGGTTTGTGGTTTGGTTTGAGCAAGGTTGGTTGCAAAAGTAAAAATAAAGTAATTTGTCTTTGCAAATGGGTTTGAACCCGGTCTCTGGGAAGCTTGTAGAGAGGTGTGCCAAATGAGCCATTAGGTGCTCTTGTTACTCTTTCGCATCACATCTTAGTTAACCTTGGATTTTTTGAGTTTTGGTGCATTTGGTTAAATGAAATAGAAATAGGTTATTTCATCTCCTTCTCCAAAACATCTCTTGGCCGCCCAAGCTCTCCATCTCCATAGCCTTGCCGAGTTCTTCATCCTTGCATCTCCTTGGGTTCGATCATCATCATTCCGGGTAAGTCTTCGTCTTCTTCATCTTCTCATTTGGGTGTTTGTTGGCGAATGTAAGAAAAAGGGGTTGTGTGTGTGTGTGTGTTGTGCGGCCGGTAGAGAGGAGCGACCATCATCCTCGGCCAGCTTCTCACCACGCCCGGTCGGTCGAGCCAGCCACTCGCCGCGCGCCCAGATCGGTCGAGCCACCCCGCGCCGCGCCCGGACACTGTTCGCGCAGCCTCGCGCCGTTCGCCCAGCGGCGAGATCGCCCGATCGCTCGCGACGCCAGAGGTCCTCGCCAGCGCCAGCCGCGTCCGGCCGATCGCTCGCACACCCTCGCCGTGTCCGCTTGCCGAGCTGCTCGCCCGCGCGCGCGCTCGCTCGACGTTCGCCGCGCGCCTTCGCCGACGACGCCCGGCGCGCGCGCCGCCGCCAGACGCCGGGCGCCGCGCGCGCCGCCGTCGAGCGCGCTTCGCCAGCGCGCGCGTGTCCTCGCTGCCGTGCAGCGCAAGCAGCGGCCAGCGTGTCCGTCCGTGCGTGGCAGCAAGCAACCGGCGCGTGTCCTGCCGTGCCGGTAGCGCGGCCAGCGCCAGCCTTTTGCCGAGCGGCTTGCGGCCCCCCAAGCTCGTGTCGTCGCGCGCGCGTGAGTTCCCCGAGCCGAGCTTGCATTCTATTGTTGTTTAGATATTTTAGATACTGATTATTGTTGGTTTGCTAGGTTCCCGCTCGCTAGCTCGGGATTGTTCCATGACTTAGGATTTGTGTGTAAAAGTCTTCCGACCAAGGTAAGGATTTCTTACCGGGGTTGTGTGGACCTCTGCGGTATATTTGTGATTGTTGTTTTGTATGCACAGGTATGATTACTAGCATGTTTATCTCTAGGTGCTCTGTTACGAATTCTGATGGCATGATCTCTTGTATTGTTTCTCATGTTAGCCCATGCTAGGTTGTTCTATTCTAGCATGTTCGATATCTGTTCTTGCTTCGTAGTATCATGCTAGGTTCTTTGTATCGATGAGCACGTATTGGACTGCATTGATTGAATCGTTATTATTGTTAAGGTTTAGAATTGAGGTAGATAGAATCATCCGGGCCCGATGCATAAAGTATCTTGCATCTATGGCAAGGACGTTCGAGACAGTTCTCCGTCCTTGGACCCGTGAGGGATTAGCTATCCCAACCGGTAGGCCCCGCAATCTTGGGTGAGGGTGGCGGTCGTTAAATGCCCCAGCGGTCGGGATGATGACTTGGCATTGCCTCGTCCCCCGCAATCGACACGTCCTCGGCGTGTTCGGCCGTAGCCCTTGATTGCCACTGTTAGGGCAAGGACCGCTTCACGGTGTAAGCCTACCACGACCGGTTCCTTAGCCTCAAAGTGCGGTGGTACAGTGACATAGTTCACGTGTCCGTCTCACACCCCTATGTCGGTGACACCGATCCGGAGATTTAGTTAGGCATGGTGGTCGAACTCGGGCGCTTTGCCACTAGACCCGGCACCCCGAGTTTGCGGTAGCATGCGGTGCGCGCTTACGCTCATTACAGCGCCGATCGGAGAGCTCCTCGGGATCTTGAGCGAGTGCACCTTTCGTGATCGGCGATGAGACAGGTGAGGCCGGACTTGTTCCCGTATAGTGCGTTTAGTGTGTTGTGGTATTTTCCGGACTAAGACCACGAGATGGCATCCGAGGTCCAAGTGTGGACTTAGCTATGTGCTCCGCTCTGTGTTTGTTCTCATAGCTTGCATACATTCTTCTAGATGATCATGTATATCGTATTGTACCCCGGTTGGGGATTCTTCTTGGGTAATTCGTTACTCACCCTTATTACGTGGTTTTCCACGAGTAATCAAGCGGGAGACAGGATGGTGAAGGAGGAGCTATGATCATGGAACTGCTTTGTCATCTCTGATTGTTTTATTTTAATTATCATGACTCTTCACTTTTTATTATTTCCCTGAATGCATGTAGACGGACACAGAGCCCCGTGATGTTTTCTTACGTTTTATGGATTCCAGCATATTGGTACTTGTGGATTGTTTTAATGGTTTAAATAAATCTCGATCGAGTGTGCTTTTAGAAATGTATGTTTTGGTTGTTGAATGTTTCTGTTTTTACTTGGAATCCAAATGTATTTTTTTATAATGTCTTTTATTTTCACTACATGCATTGGGGTAAAGGCCCATTTAGAGCCCCTTTTGGGTGGGTCTTTACTGATTGGTATCGAGCTCGAGTCATAGATTCTGTGGAGGACCGACCTTTTGTTGTAGGTCGTTTTCCATGATCATCGGCACTCAAGACGGTCATCAGTGCGCGCTAGATTTATTGTTTTAGAAAGGAAAAGGGTTAAGAATTTACAATACCTATCATCTAGTGTATGCCTTGTTTGGTGTTGTGGAATGGTGACAGAGCGAGTTTTGATTCGTTGTTGGTTTGGATGTAGATCGCCAACATGCGATCCACCCGCATCGAGAGGAGGTTCGAGAGCGGTCGAGGTATCGGGATCGGATCGACTGCGCAGGACATCGTCCCAAGTGACACCGATGGCATTCCACCAGCGGCTCCTCTGTTACGCCTAGGCGGGCGTTGAGGCGATCGAGCGCCGTGAGAGAGGCTCTCCCGGAGCAGAGTTTGCTTTGAGTCTATGAGGGCTTTTATGGTCGGCATGTTGAGTGACCGAGGCGAGACCTGAGCCTTGTTAGCGTATGGCGGAAGAGTCCCGAGCCCAGATCGAGCGGTGACTCGATTGGTTCAAAGAGAGCTCAGTAGCACCTCGGCTCCACAGGAGCAAGTAGCCCCAGAGGCGAGATATGGCGAGAGGGTGCCGAGGAATTGGGTAGGTGGTCAAGGATTTTGTGAAGTGGAAGCTTTGAGAAGTTTGATGCCACCGGTGATGCGTTAGCGGCGGCCAGTGGATCGCCCATTTGGAGTACACCTTCACGATCATGGTGTGCCCCGATATTCGAGAGGCCGAGATGTGCGGCTCATGTGCTAGGAGGCACAATGAGATGGTGGTGGGAGTCCACCTTGAGCGAGAGACCACCTGGTCTCCACCCGCTACTTGGGAGTTCTTCAAGGCCGAGTTCAAGGTAAAGTTCATCGGTGATGAGGCTCGGGGAGAAGATGGTGGAGCTCTTCCGGAACTGAAGCGGGGTTCGATTCCATTGAGGAATATGAGCGCAAGTTCTCGGAGTATGGATATTTTGCTCCTCGATTGATTGCCACCCCGAGTGAAGATTCGGAAGTTCATATCCGGATTGAGGCGGGGGTGTTTCCCGAGATGTCGAGGCTCGGGCCCCGACACTTATGCTAGGGCATTCGATTAGCCACGATCTATAATGGGAAGTATCCTGCTGGCGGGTTGTTGCCGCTCTGTTCTGGCCATCCTGTCCCAGCAGGTGTGGGGCGAAGAGGAAGTTTGACTTTCGGGGAGGCGGCCAGCGCCGCCAAGGGCGATTCGAAGCGCAGAGATCGGCGGAGAGCTCCAAATCCGTTCCACTCGCCCGACATGAGGAGGACCAGAGCGATTTCCGCTTGTGCTACTTGTGGGAAAGTCCACGCCGGAGCTTGTCGGCTGGACCTAGATTGTGCTACCGTTGTGGTAGAGAGGGGCACATGGCCCGTTTTGTGATCAGCCGATTATGGCGGCTCGGCCAGCGCAGCAGCGAGGTCGAGTGTTTGCTACGAACCGTCGGGAGGCCGAGCGTCACGGATGCCGTGTGGCGAGTACGCTTCTTGTTTTAGATCACTGCGCATTTGTCTTGTTTGATTCTGTTCTACGCATTCATTTGTATCTGTGTTGTTTGCTTTGAGCATGCTAAGTTAAGACTAGAACCTCTAGGTTTTGAGTTATCTGTTGCACTTCCTTCGGGAGTTAGTATGTTGGCTAGAGATAAGATTAAGGATGGCGGATCGAGATATCCGGAGAGTTGCTAGTAGCCACACTCATAGTTACGCCTATGAGTGGTTTTGATGTGATTCTTGGTATGGAGTGGTTAGTCGCTAACCACGCGCGATTGATTGCGCCACCGGAAAGAAGTAGTGTTCAGGCGCGCCAGGTCGTGTTGACTTTAAGTTTCGTGGAGTCGGTGGTGGAGTTTGCCCGCCGATGATGGTGTCACCGTGAAAGCTCGTCGTTTGCTAGCTCATGGAGCTTGGGGCTATTTAGCCAAGTTATGCGGAAGAAGAGCCCCCCTCGTATGCATCGATCAGTGCCGGTCGTGCAAGAGTTCGCGGATGTGTTTCTGAGGAGTTCTGGGGTTGCCCCAAAGAGAGAGTTGACTTCATTATTGAGCTCGAGCCGGGGACCCTCCCTATCTCGAAGGCTCCGTGTCGCATGGCGCCAGTGAGTTAAAGGAACCAAGATTCGATTGCGAGGAGATGTTAGACCGAGGGTTCATCCGTCCAAGTGTGTCCCCGTGGGAGAGCACGATTCTGTTTGTGAAAAAGAAGGATGGTTCTATGCGCTTATGTATTGATTACCGCGAGCTTAATAAGGTGACGATGAAGAATAAGTATCCGTTGCCCCGTATCGATGATTTGTTCGATCGGCCGAGGAGCTTCGTGTTCTCCAAGATAGATCGAGATCCGGTTACCATCGATTGCGGATCGGGGATGCCGACATTCCTAAGACAGACTTTCGAGTCGGATATGGTCACTATGAGTTTGTGGTTATGTCGTTTGGATTGACCAATGCCCCACCGCGTTCATGGACATGATGGATAGGGTGTTCAAATCATTTTTGGGCAAACCGTCATCATCGTGTTCATTGGCGATATTCTGATTTATTCGAGGTCTAAAGAAGACCATGCGAGCATTTGAGACGAGTATTGGCGGCTTTGAGGAAAACCCACTTTATGCGAAGTTTTCCAAATGTGATTTCTGGTTGGAGCGGTGGCCTTCCTAGGCCACGTGGTTTCGAGAGATGGTATAGCCGTGGACCCGCGAAGATTGAGGCCGTGAGTTCATGGGCCAAGCCGACTTCGATTGCCGAGATTCGCGACTTTACTGGTTTGGCGAGTTACTACCGTCGGTTCAATCAGACTTTTCTGCTTTAGCCTCGCCCCTCACTCGTCGGCGAGGAAGGGTGTCGAGTTTGTTTGGGACAGCGAGTGTGATGAGAGCTTTGCGAGCTCAAGCGTAGTTTGACTTCAAAGCTGATGTTGGCGATCCGGAGGGGACAGTGGTTTCGTGGTCTCAAATGATGCTTCCAAGTTTGGATTAGGTTGTGTGTTGATGCGGCCGCGGAAGGTCATTGCCTATGCTTCCGTCACCAAGCCGTATGAGCGAACTACCCGACTCATGATATGGAGTTGGCGGCATGGTGTTTGCCCGAAGATTTGGAGGCATTACCGTATGGTGAGCGGATTCGAGATGTTTACCGATCACCGAGCCTCAAGTATCTGTTTACTCGAAGGAGTTGAATATGAGGCGAGAGGAGATGGTTAGAGTTGGTAAAGGATTATGATCTGCGAGATTTTGTACCATCCGGGTAAAGCCAATGTAGTGGCCGATGCTTTGAGCGAAAAGACGTCGCACTCTGCGGCGTTGTTGAGTTCCCAGCAGTTTTGCGAGAGAGTTCGAGCGGGCCGAGGTTGCGATGTTGTTGGGAGAGGTTACCGCCGAGGTAGCTCGATTGGCTTGATTCTCACCGTCGATTCGGCGTGGATTATAGACAGCCAGGTTGGGTGACCCCGCACTTAAGAGATTGGTTGACAGAGTCGATCTTGACGGTGACTTTGACTTTCTATATTCACGAGATGGTGGGTTGACTTATAGAGGCGGTTGTGTGTTCCGGACATTGCGGTTTTGCGAGCCGAGTTGCTCTCGGAGGCCCACTGTTCCCCCTTTGCTTGGCACCCCGGGGTACCAAGATGTATCGAGACCTTAGCGGACTTTACGGTGGATGGGGATGAAGAGAGATGTGGCGAGTTTGTCACCGGTGTCTCACTTGTCGGCAAGTGAAGGCACCCGAGCGAGGCCAGCGAGTTTGTTTGCGACCACCGAGTGTACCCAGTGGAAATGGGAAGAGATTTCTATGGACTTTATATCCGGTTTGCCAAGGACTCAGAGAAGTTCTCTCAGATTTGGGTGATAGTCGACCGTTTGACCAAGAGCGCACACTTCATTCCCGGTAGAGACACTTATACCGTGGAGAGCGATGGGCGCAAATTGTTTTGGAGCGAGATCATCCGCGTCATGGTGTGCCGGTGAGGATTGTGTCGATCGTGACTCGCGGTTCACTTCTCGTTTCGGAGAGCGCTCCGAAGGGTTTGAGCACAGAGTGCGATTTCAAAGATGACTTTTCACCCTCGAGACGGATGGTCGGGCCCGAGAGAGTGTGAATCAGATTCTCGAGGATATGTTGAGGGCTTGTGTGTTGGATTTCCCGAGCGATTGGGACCAGATGTCAGATTTGATGGAGTTTGCCTACAACAACGATTACGATCGATCTGAGATGGCTCCATTCGAGGCATTGTATGGTAAGCGTTATCGGTCCCCCAATGTTCTGGGAAGAGGTTGGTGATAGACGAGTTTTGGGTCCCGAATTACTGCGATTGACCAATGGTGCGGTCACGAGAAAGATTAGAGCTCGTATGTTGACAAATCTCAGCGAGCGAGAGAGTTACGCCGATGTTCGTGTCGAGATTTGGAGTTTGAGGTTGGTCGCATGTGTTCCTTAAGGTTGCTCCGATGCGAGGTGTTTTGAGGTTTGGTAAGCGTGGGAAGTTGAGTCCCCGCTTTATTGGTCCATTTGAGATCCTAGAGAGGATTGGCGAGTTGCTTACCGGTTAGCCCTACCTCCGTCACTATCGCAGCAGTGCATAGTGTTTTCCATGTATCGATGTTGAGGCAAGATGTGCCGGACCCGTCGCACATTGTGGACTTTGAGCCTTTGCAACGAATGAGGATTTGAACTTCGAGGAGAAGCCGGTGAGGATCCTTGCCTTTGAGACCAAGACGTTGCGTAATCGCGAGATTCGTTTAGTAAAGGTTCGATGGAAGAATCGGGGTTACGAGGAAGCCACTTGGGAGCGGGAAGACGAGATGAGGTTGCATTACCACTGAGCAAGCCACTGTCTTAAGGACTTTCGAGGACGAAAGTCATAAAAAGGAGGAATATTGTAACGACCAGGTTTTTCTTCCCGGTCTTCCGGTATGCCCTAGGGGTAATTTGGTAATTTGGTCGGGCCGTCATGGTCGTTTGTGTCTTTTCCACTACTAAAATTATTGGATGGTTTTGTAGGTTTTGGAGGGGTTTGTGGTTTGGTTTGAGCAAGGTTGGTTGCAAAAGTAAAAATAAAGTAATTTGTCTTTGCAGTAGGGGTTTGAACCCGGTCTCTGGGAAGCTTGTAGAGAGGTGTGCCAAATGAGCCATTAGGTGCTCTTGTTACTCTTTCTGCATCACATCTTAGTTAACCTTGGATTTTTTGGAGTTTTGGTGCATTTGGTTAAATGAAATAGAAATAGGTTATTTCATCTCCTTCTCCAAAACATCTCTTGGCCGCCCAAGCTCTCCATCTCCATAGCCTTGCCGAGTTCTTCATCCTTGCATCTCCTTGGGTTCGATCATCATCATTCCGGGTAAGTCTTCGTCTTCTTCATCTTCTCATTTGGGTGTTTGTTGGCGAATGTAAGAAAAAGGGGTGTGTGTGTGTGTGTGTTGTGCAAACCGAGAGGAGCAGCCATCATCCTCGGCCACCACTCGCAGACGCCCGGATCGGTCGAGCTGAGCCACCGCGACGCCCAGATCGGTCGAGCCAGCCTGCCGCCGCGCCGGACACTGTTCCGCAGCGAGCCTCGCCGTTCGCCCAAAGCGAAGATCGCCCGATCGCTCGCCGCGCCAGAGGTCCTCGCCAGCGCCAGCACGTCCAGCCGATCGCTCGCACACCCTCGCCGTGTCCGCTTGCCGAGCTGCTCGCCCGCGCGCCTTCGCTCAGACGTTCGCCCGCGCGCCTTCGCCCAGACGCCAGCGCCCGCGCGCCGCCGCCCGAGCGCCAGCGCGCGCGCGCCGTCGAGCGCTTTCGCCAGCGCGCGCGCGTGTCCACGCTTGCCGTGCGGCGCGCGGCCGGCCAGCGTGTCCCGTCCGTGCAGTAGCACGCAACCAGCGCGTGTCCTGCCGTGCAGTAGCGCAGCCAGCGCCCGACCTTGCCGAGCCAGCTTGCGCCACCCCAAGCTCGTGTCGTCGCGCCGCGTGAGTTCCCCGAGCCGAGCTTGCTGTTCTATTGTTGTTTAGATATTTTAGATACTGATTATTGTTGGTTTGCTAGGTTCCCGCTCGCTAGCTCGGGATTGTTCCGCAGCTTAGGATTTGTGTGTAAAAGTCTTCCGACCAAGGTAAGGATTTCTTACCGGGGTTGTGTGGACCCTGCGGTATATTTGTGATTGTTGTTTTGTATGCCTGGGTATGATTACTAGCATGTTTATCTCTAGGTGCTCTGTTCTGAATTCCTGACTGGCATGATCTCTTGTATTGTTTCTCATGTTAGCCCATGCTAGGTTGTTCTATTCTAGCATGTTCGATATCTGTTCTTGCTTCGTAGTATCATGCTAGGTTCTTTGTATCTGATGAGCACGTATTGGACTGCATTGATTGAATCGTTATTATTGTTAAGGTTTAGAATTGAGGTAGATAGAATCATCCGGGCCCGATGCATAAAGTATCTTGCATCTATGGCAAGGACGTTCGAGACAGTTCTCCGTCCTTGGACCCCGTGAGGGATTAGCTATCCCAACCGGTAGGCCCTGCAATCTTGGGTGAGGGTGGCGGATCATTAAATGCCCCAACGGTCGGGATGATGACTTGGCATTGCCTCGTCCCGGCGATCGACACGCCCTCGGCGTGTTCGGCCGTAGCCCTTGATTGCCACTGTTAGGGCAAGGACCGCTTCTGGTGTAAGCCTACCACGACCGGTTCCTTAGCCTCGGTGCGCGGTGGTACAGTGACATAGTTCACGTGTCGTGTCTCACACCCCTATGTTAGTGACACCGATCCGGAGATTTAGTTAGGCATGGTGGATCGAACACGGGCGGCTTTGCCACTAGACCCGGCACCCCGAGTTTGCGGTGAGCATGCGGTGCGCGCTTACGCTCATTACAACGCCGATCGGAGAGCTCCTCGGGATCTTGAGCCAGTGCACCTTTCGTATCGACGATGAGACAGCCGAGGCCGGACTTGTTCCCGTATAGTGCGTTTAGTGTGTTGTGGTATTTTCCGGACTAAGACCACGAGATGGCATCCGAGGTCCAAGTGTGGACTTAGCTATGTGCTCCGCTCTGTGTTTGTTCTCATAGCTTGCATACATTCTTCTAGATGATCATGTATATCGTATTGTACCCCTGGTTGGGGATTCTTACTGGGTAATTCGTTACTCACCCTTATTCTCGTGGTTTTCCACGGTAATCAAGGTGGGAGACAGGGATGGTGAAGGAGGAGCTATGATCATGGAACCTGCTGTCATCTCTGATTGTTTTATTTTAATTATCATGACTCTTCACTTTTTATTATTTCCCCTGAATGCATGTAGACGGGCACAGAGCCCCAGGATGTTTTCTTACGTTTTATGGATTCCAGCATATTGGTACTTGTGGATTGTTTTAATGGTTTAAATAAATCTCTGATCAGAGTGTGCTTTTAGAAATGTATGTTTTGGTTGTTGAATGTTTCTGTTTTTACTTGGAATCCGAAATGTATTTTTTTTATAATGTCTTTTATTTTCACTACATGCATTGGGGTAAAGGCCCATTTAGAGCCCCTTTTGGGTCGGGTCTTTACAAGTTCCTTCCAGTTTAGAGCCAGACTTCGGGTACTCTCCTGATAGTCCAGAAGAGGCCCTAGAGGACACCCATTGGGATTGGTTTTTGAGCTAATCATATGGTCGAGGGAGAAAGACCCTCGAGGGTGTCGGACATCTTTGGGATCGATTTTTTAGCTGATCAATTGGCCGAGGGAGAAAGACCCTCGGAGATGTCCCGGGATTGGTTATGAGAACCAATCATTAGGCCTGAAGTAGGAGACTTCTGAGGATGCCAGATTCTGCCTTGTAAGCTCGTTGAGCAATGATCTGTGTTGGTAACTGTTTGCATGTATACTAGGGTGCCAGATGATTGATGTATCGTATTGTACCCCGGTTGGGGATTCATTAGGCCGGAACCAATCAATACGTGCTCAATAGATACAACGAACCCAGTATGATACTACGAAGCAAGAACAGATACGAGCATGCCACAACGGAACAACATAGCATGGACTAACATGAGAAACAATATAAGAAATTATGCCAGTCGGGAATTCAGAACAGATCACCTATCATTAAATATGCTGATAAACACAAACGTGCATACAAAAAGCAATCGCATAATATATTGCAGGGCCCACACAACTCCGGAAAAGAAATCCTTACCTTGGTCGGGAGGCAACTACACACAAGAATCCTAAGCGGCGATCAATCCCGAGCTAGCTAACGAGAACCTAACAAACACAATAATAATCACAATCCATAGGCCTAAATATAATAAAATAAACAGGACTCGGCTCAGGAGCAACTCATGCGGCAAGGCAAAAGTGCGGACGGACAGGCTGCACGTGTGGGGCTGTTGCTGGGCGCAGATGGGCGGAAGGGGTTGCGCGCTTGGCGTGCTGGCACGACGCTGAGGCACAGGTGAGCTGCGGGCGAGACAAGGCACTCGGGCGTGGCGTAGACACTGAGCGGACTGGGCGCGCGCGGGCGAGCGACGCGATGCGACAGGCGATCTGGACGTGCGACGGCTGCGACGAGCCTGTTGGGCGATCTGGGCGTGCGACCGGATGACGGGCCTGCTGCCGGGCGATCTGGGCGCCTGGGCGATGGGGCTGCTGGATCGACGGCAGGGGCTGGCGTCTGGGCGTCTGGGCGTTTGGGCAGGGGCTGGTGCTGCTCGGCTGTGCTTCACAACACCAAGGCTCACCTCTTCTTCTCCATACCAGCAAGAATACACCAAACAAAGAAGGAGATGAGGAAGAGAACTTACTCGGGATGACACTCGATCAAAGGGCTGCTCGGGGAGATGAAACTCGGCTTGAAGCTTGGGAGAGATATGCTTGGGCATCCAAGGTGATTTGGAGAAGAAAACATAATAACCCTATTATTTTAATCAAATGCACCAAAACCCAAAGGACTCAAGGCTAATCAAGATATGCCGCGGAAAGAGTAACAAGATCACCTGGTGGCTCAACTGGCCACACCACCCACCTGACTTCCTAGCACCCCGTGTTCGAATTCCAACAAACACACCTTTATTCCTCAATTTTTCTTTTGCATCTCACCATGCCCAAACACATCCACAATGCATCAAAATCCTACTTAAGACCATCCAATAATTTTAACAACTAAAAAAGACATAAACGGCCCTAACGGCCAGACCAAATTACCAAAATACCCCTAGCGCATACCTGTAAGACCGGGATGAAAACCTGGGCCGTTACAATGTTCCCTCCTTTTTATGACTTTCGTCCTTGAAAGTCCTTATGTAATGGCCCAGTTTTCCATTCTGGTTTCCCAGGTACTCTCGGTTCAGAATTGGGGCAATCGGTTCGGCCGTTAGAGCTTTTTAACCTTTAAGGGTATTTTGGTCTTTTTGCTCCCCGGTCAGAGGTTGAGGATTTTCAGGGCTTCAGGGTCATTTCGGCCTTCGTTGAGACTTGATTGATGTTGGTTGCAAGACCCAAGGAGTTTGGGTTAGTTGTTTAGAAGTTCGGAGGCATTCTGGTTAATAGCAAAATTAATTGGAAATTAGTTGGTTCCATTGGGGTTTGAACCCTTGCCCTAAATGGTGAATTTGGAGTTTTAGAAAAGAGTTTTAGTTAAAAAGAAAAGAATTTCTTTAGCCGGGACCCGCAAGAGAAAGCCTTGGGAAGGGAATTTTAGGTTTCCTAACCCTTTTAAAATAGGAAAAAGAAGCAAATAAAGAAAACCCCCTTTTCCCCCTTGATTAGCCGCACCACATCTCTCTCTCTCCCTCTCTCTCCTAAATCGAGCCAAGCACCACCCAGCCGAGCCACCCTAACCCAGCCGCACCACCCAGCCGAGCCACCCCAACCACACCGCACCACACACACGCTGCTCGGCCCGCCATCTGCAGCACTGCACCGCACCGCCCGAGCGGCTCGGTCCCTTGCCTCGCCCGGCCGCGCCGCGTCTGCAGATCCAGAAACCCCGTCGCCGCGCCCAAAGACCGCCGACGCGTCGCTCGCGGCCGCCCAGCGCTGCATCGCACAGAGCCTCGCCCAGTAGACCCGACGCTCGCCCGCGCGCCGTCCCAACGAGCCCCATCGCTCGCGCATCGCCTCCGCAGCCAGATCGCCCGCACACTGCCCCGCCGTCCAGACGCCGTGCCGCGCGCCCGCTTCTGCGCGTCTGCCCACCTCGCCGCTTGCCCGAATTAGCGCCAGCGCCAGCGCCCCTGCCGCACCAGCAGCGCCCAAACCTGCCCCCTTGCTGCCGAGACACCGTGTCTTCTCGGTTGGTAATTCCCAAACCTTTCCCTTTTAGATTTTAAGCTGCTGGCTGCTGTATATTTATTTAGGATGCTTTTATTATGCCTAGGTTGCTCGGGTTTCGTTTTAAAGCTCGAGGGTCTTATTTGATTCGTGATAGCTATTTTCCACTTGTTTCCAGGTAAGGATTCCTTACCGTGGTTGTGTGGACCCTGCGATGCTTTCTTGATTGTGCCTTAAATGCATGTTTACTTTTATGAACATGATTAGTAGATAGGACAGCTTGTGATTGCATTCTTGCTAGCATGTTTGCTTGTTTGTACATGTTAGTGCCATGCTAAGATTGTTCTTCCAGCATGCTTGAGATTCCTGCTTTAAGTTCGTAGTATCATGCTAGGTTATGTATGTTTGATGTTTATTATGTACGTTAGCCAGGAATCATTTACTCTGTACTCTAGCTAGTGTAGTAGGGTTGTCATCATCTAGAGGCTGAGAGCGGACATAACGTACCTTGTCCCCACCGGTCGGGAGTTGAGCGAAGCATAACGTACATTGCTTCCCCCCGGCAGCCAATGAGGATTAGCTACCTCATTGGCATAAGCCTAGTTTGTAGCATGCTAGAGCGGAACCCTGCCAACGGTGCAAGCCTACCTTGGCCGGTTCTTAGCTTCGTGTCGATGGTACAGTGCCGCATGATGAGTCTTTGAGGGCCTCGCACTACTGTGTTCATTGACGCCGCTTCTGAGTCTTAGGCATGCGTACATGGCCCGCGTAGTTTGTACTTAGGCCCCCACATTTACGCCGGTTGCAGCAGCATGCGGTGTGCGCGCACACGCTTTAGTCGTCGGTTCGGAGAGCTCCCCCGGGCTAATGTTCGTGAGTACACCAGTTCCTTCAAGTTTAGAGCCAGACTTCGGGTACTCTCCTGATAGTCCAGATTTATAGCGAGGGTAAGAGGCCCTTGAGGACACCCATTGGGATTGGCTCTTGAGCTAATCAATTGGTCGAGGGAGAAAGACCCTCGAGGGTGTCGGACATCTTTGGGATCAGTTTTTGAGCTGATCAATTGGCCGAGGGAGGAAGACCCTCGGAGATGTCCCGGGATTTGTTATGAGAACCAATCATTAGGTCGGAGGTAGGAGACTTCCGAGGACTCCGGATTTGCCTTGTGAGCTCGTTGAGCTGAGATCCTTGTTGATAATTGTTTGCATGTGTGCTAGGTTGCTAGATGATTGATTGCATCGTATCGTACCCCGGTCGGGGATTCTTACTGAGTATGTTTATACTCACCCTTATTGTGGTTTCTTCCACAGGTAACTTGGGACAGCACCGAGGCGGCTAGCGGAGGGAGCTGGGAGATCATGGATGCTGCTGACACTCTGTCGTGTCTTATTTTACTGTTTTCGATTTCAGCATGTAGTTGGACTTTGGTTCGTAGGGAAAACTTATGATTTGAACTATTCTATGTTTTTAAGGAAAGTACTGATCAGTCACTGTTTTTAAATTGAATGGTTTTTTTTTGCCTAATGAGTGTTTACTTTGTTTTTAATGTTTTCCACTCTTATATTGAAAAGTTTTACAAACCGCCCCTGGCTGGGTCCTTTTATGCTTTTCACTTGCATGTTGAGTAAAGGCCTAGGTTTAGCACCGTTTTCGGGTCGGGTCTTTACACCTTAAGACTGAAACAGCTCAGGATACTGCAATCTCATATCGTTCTCCCCTGTAAAGATCCGACCCAAATGAGGTCCTAAAATAGGCCTTTACCTCAATGCATACTTTTAAAACTTAGGAAAAACAATATGCAACGCTGTATGCCAGATTCTGATTAAAACAAAAAGCAGTAAACATCCATTCAAAACAACAACAAAATGTCCTGGAACCTGTCCCTGTTTCCAAGCACCTGTTCCAAGCTAAATACAATTTAAAACGTACTCTAATCAGAGATTAAATACACATTCAAATCCAAAAATGGTTTACATCAGTGTCAGAATCCGGGCAACAACCAGAACACAACCTAAGGGCTCCGTGCCCAACTACATGCATTCAGAGGACATTTAAAACATAAAAACATAAATACAAGACTCAGAGTTCGAAACAACAGGTTTCCATGATCACAGCTCCTCCTCCAGCCATCCTGTCTCGCACCATGGTTACCTGTGGAAAACCACAAAATAAGGGTGAGTAAAGAATTACTCAGTAAGAATCCCCAACCAGGGTACAATACGATATACAGGGTCATCTAGCAGAAAGGTATGCAAGCTATGAATATAAACACAAAAGAGAGCACATAGCTTAAATCCACACATAAACTTCGGATGCCAACTCAGGGTCTTACTCCGGAATAATCCACCTCATGATACGATCCTATACGAGAAACAAGTCTCGACATCAGCCTGTCTACTGTCGATACTGTAAGAACCCGACCCAAAACACGGTCCTAAACCTAGGTTCTCACTTAGCATGCAAGTTAAATATTTCATCAAGCGGTTTAGTGCTCATATTTAAAACCTTTCAAAACATTTAAAAGCGGGGACACTTAAAACATAAACAACAACCTTCATTTAAGCAAAGCCAACAAAGTAAAACAAGCCTGGCCAGTGTTTATAAAATCATACAATACATTTTAAACAACTTTTAAAAACGTCCCCCTAGGACTCCTGTCCGTCTACATGCTGAACAAATTATGCAAACAATAAAAGACAGAGTGCTGGCGGCTCCCATGATCAATCAGCTCCCTCCTCTAGCCGTCCCGGTGCTGTCCCAAGTTACCTGGTGGAAAAACCACATAAATAAGGGTGAGTATAAACATACTCAGTAAGAATCCCCAACCGGGGTACAATACGATACATCAATCATCTGGCACCCTAGTATACATGCAAACAGTTACCAACACAGATCATAGCTCAACGAGCTTACAAGGCAGAATCTGGAATCCTCGGAAGTCTCCTACTTTCGGCCTAATGATTGGCTCTCATAACCAATCTTGGGACATCTCCGAGGGTCTTTCTCCCTCGGCCAATTGATCAGCTCAAAAGCTGATCCCTAAGATGTCCGACACCCTCGAGGGTCTTTCTCCCTCGACCATATGATCAGCTCCAAAGCCAATCCCAATGGACTATCAGGAGAGTACTCGATGTCTGGCTCTAAACTGGAAGGAACTGGTGTACTCACGAACATTAGCCAGGGGGAGCTCTCCGAACCGACGAATAACACGTGTGCGCGCACACCGCATGCTGCTGCAACCGGCGTAAATGTGGCGGCCTAAGTACAAACTACGCGGGCCAGGTACGCATGCCTAAAGACTCGGAAACGGTGTCACTGAACACAGTAGTGCGAGGCCCTCGGCACTCATCTGTGTAGCTTGTACCACCGACCTGAAGCTAAGAACCGGCCAAGGCAGGCTTGCACCGTTGGCAAGGTTCAGCTCTAGCAGGCTACAAACTAGGCTTATGCCGATGTGGTAGCTAAATCCACATAGGCTGCCGGGGGGAAGCAATGTACGTTATGCTTTGCTCTACACCCGACCGGTGGGGACAAAGTACGTTATGTCCGCTCTCAGCCTCTGGATGATGACAAACCCTACTATACTAGCTAGGAGTACAAAATAACTGATTCCTGGTTAAACATACATATCAACATCAATCACACATAACCTAGCATGATACTACGAACTTAAAGCAGGAATCATAAGCATGCTGGAAGAATAAACCTAGTATGGCACTAACATGTACAATCAGGCAAACATGCTAGCAAGAGATCAAATATAGCTGTCCTATCACTATCATGTTCATAACAGTCAACAAGCATACAAAGCACATCATGATAATGTCGCAGGGTCCACACAACCACGGTAAGAAATCCTTACCTTGAAACAAGCAGAAAATAACTACCATAAGCCAACCAAGCGACTCCCGAGCTTCTAAGTGAACCCGAGCAACCTAAGCATTTAATAAAAATATCCTAATTAAATAACAACATTAATCAACTTAGGGTCCAAAAGAGTGGAGGCACGGAATTACCAACCGAGAAGGTACAAGGTCTCGCCCCAACAATTTTGGCAAAAGCAGGCTCTCGGCAAGTGGGCGGCAGGGGCGTGCGGTGGGCGAGTGCAGATCAAGGCGCTGGCACGCTGGCGCGGCGCGGGGGCCGGCGCGCGGACGGGCGCCGCAACACGCTTCGTCGCAGCGCGACGGCGGGCGCCAGAAGCGATGGTCTGCGCGCGCAGGCGAGAAGCAGACGAAGACGCCCGACGCGGCGCGCTGCTGGCGCTGGCGACGGCCGTGGTCGCGACATTCTTTGGCGCGTCTGGCGTCTGGCGACAAGCGGCCGCCGCCCGCCATCTGAGCGTCTGGGGTGCTTTACGGGGCGCGAGTGGGCTGATGGTCAAGGCGATCGGGCTGATGGTCGGTGGCGGCCGGGTGATGGTGGTCGGGCGATAGGGCTGATGGCGAGCACGCAGTGCTTCTTTGCTGGGCCGTGGCTCGGGGCGGCTCGATGCGGCTCGGTTGGGTTTCTTGGTGAGGTCGGCAAGGAGAGAGAGAGAGAAAGAGAGAGAGAGAGAGAGAGAGAGAGAGGTAAAACAAGGGGAATGAGATTTTCTTGATTTTCTTTCCTTTTCCTAATTTAAATAGGTCTTGGTGACCTAAATCTCTTCCCCGGGCTTCCTCCTTTGAGTCCCTGCTGAAGCAACCTTTTCTCTTTATTAAAACTCATTTAAACCAAACTCCCAAATCACCATCAAGGGCAAGGGTTCAAATCCCAATGGAAGCACTTAAATTAACAATAATTTTGTTAATTACCAAATCACATCCAAATTTCCAACCAACTAGCCCGAACTTCTTGGGTCATGCAACCAACAACAATAAAGTCTCGACAAGGGCAGGAGTGACCCTGGAATCCTGAAAATCCACAAAACCCTAACCGTGGGCAAAAAGACCAAAATACCCCTAAGGGTTAAAAGAGCTCTAACGGCCCATCCGAACATCCGCATAATGTCCCGAAAACACCTGGGAAACCGAAATAGAAAATCGAGTCGTTACAATACACCCTCCTTTTAAGACTTTCGTCCTCGAAAGTCCTAAGACGAAAACATCTCTAGGAAATCTCCACTGATCCTTAACCAACCAAACTCCCGGTCAAGACAACACTAAACCTTCTTCGAAATCCAAACCCCCTTGGGTTCCCAAAGGCTCCAAGCCTTAAAGACACCGAGCTTCGAAGAAAACATGCGATAGTGCTAGTCGGTGAGCCACATCCTCTGACTCACACCAACACTCAAACGGTCTTACGACCCTAGGGCTCACTTATCCCTGCTAACCCAACTCGGAACGCCTCTCTACGGCGCTACTCACAGCAAACTCGAAGACTGGTCACAAGCTCTAAACTCTCCGCCGCGCACCGGCGAAACTTCTCAGGGCTCACAGCTGTTATCAAACAGCCTCAACTCTACACCATGCTGACCAAACAACTGAACCTCCCGGGTTCTCGAAACTAAACGGCCTACTCTTACTTCATAAGAGATCTGCGAGCCTCAATGGTTGCCTACAATCCTTAACTAAATCCAAATCGAACCACCAACTGGTGACTGATCCCAAGGCAAACTCCTCCAACTAGCATGCATCCACAACACTTAAGAATCCATCTTACGAGAGATCAAAGCACCAAAGCCAAGGGGCACTTTTCTGGTTCACCAAACGGCTACCACCATCACACCAGCTCAAACTTCAGCTACGGACACCTTTAGAAGACAAGGTCCAGGCACAGGCTCCACTCGGCCAAACTAACAAACTGGAGCCCCTCAACGGCCGACAACAAACTTTCCAATGCAAT
The DNA here is from genome assembly GCA_036507275.1 of Sicyos edulis. Taxonomy (NCBI): domain Eukaryota; kingdom Viridiplantae; phylum Streptophyta; class Magnoliopsida; order Cucurbitales; family Cucurbitaceae; genus Sicyos; species Sicyos edulis. The sequence goes on from CM071847.1 coordinate 21,951,366, forward strand.
TCGATCAGCCACTAGCCTAAGAGAACATCGCCAGACAGAAAAACAAACAACATTCCTCTTACGGAAATCTCGAGCAGCAAGGAATAAAACATTACGTGGCTACTAGCAACACAATAGCTGGAGGATAACAACTCTAAGGTTTCCAACCAATGCCACGGCATCTCTGTGCCAACCCACTCAACTGTGGCTCAGCTATAACGCCAACTGCGAACGCACATCAACTAGGAACAAAGCCCGAGAAGGCTTGCTCTGCAGAAACTCAACCCTAGCTTATAACGAGCAAGGCTCACCTCCAAGCTACCACTTAACTCTTAAGCCCATCTGGCTGCTCCAAGGACTTCCTCCTTATAGCTTAGACCTAACTCTTCTTCCAATCCAGAAACTCCACCCACGAAACATCGCGAGGAATAAGGATAGCGACGACCACAAGCTTGCGGATCCTGAACAACACGAGTCGGCAAGACTACCTCAAAAGTTAAAACTCGAGGCCGACATCCACGGTGCAACTCAACTACCAAAGAACTAAGGGGTTCTACAAACTCCAAAGATCCAACAACCTTCCAGCAACAACTCAAGCCCTTGAACTGGCAGGCCTCCGCCCTTGCGGGAACAAACAACTTTTCGCTTGCTAACAAACAAACGCAGGGACACTCTCGCTGGGCTGACCGCTGCGCTACTCTGATCAACTACACAACTCAGGAGCTAAGCTGACTCCTCCTCAACAGGAACGATTTCCCAGCAAGAGGGCTTCCGAAGGACAGCAAACTTCACACACGCTCGCTGTCTTGCTCAAACCCAAGGGCAACAACAACCAACTCTCTCGGAAGCAACATCCAAGGATCTTCAATCGCTTGAACCCCCAACTTAGAACTAGCAGTGCCTACTCAATTGCCGAGGGAGGGGTCAACTCCCAAAACTTCCTGACTAGGAACAAGTCCTCAGGGCAACGCCCGCTTGCTCGAACCGAGCTAGCTCACGAAACGACATGGGAACCAAACCTTGGTCAACACCAAGCACCACCTCGCTAAGAATTCCGAAAATCAACGTGGAGGTTACCAAGAACAACTCTAGCTTGTTAACCGACAACAAGCATCCTGCAACTCAACCGAGGAACACTGCCTGGGTCTGATTGTGTAACGACCCAGGTTTTTCATCCCGGTCTTCCAGGTATGCCCTGGGGGTAATTTGGTAATTTGGTCGGGCCGTCAGGGCCGTTTGTGTCTTTTCCAGTTACTAAAATTATTGGATGAATTTATGTAGGTTTTTGGAGGGATTTGTGGTTTGGTTTGAGCAAGGTTTGATGCAAAAGTAAAAATAAAGGAAATTGTGCTGCAGCTGGGGTTTGAACCCGGGTCTCCTGGAAAGCTTGTGGGGATGTGTGCCAATTGAGCCATTAGTTGCTCTTGTAGCTCTTTCTGCATCACATCTTAGTTAACCTTGGATCTTTGGTGTTTGGTGCATTTGGTTAAATGAAATAGAAATTAGGTTTGTCCATCTTCTTCTCCAAAGTGTGTGGCCGCCCAAGCTTTGCTCTCCATTGCCTTACCGAATTCTTCATCCTTGCAGCTCCCTTGGATCGTTCATCATCATTCCGGGTAGGTATCGATCTCCCTCTTCTTCTTCTCATCCGTTTGGTGTGCTGTTTGGCCAAGTGAATAGAGGAGTGTTGTGTGTGTTTGTGTTGATTGCAACCAATGAGAGAAGCCCGGCCAGCCACCATCGTCGCCGCGTCGGTAGACCCGGCTCGCCGCGCCGGATCGCCCCTGCCGTCGCACCACATCGCCCTTGCCGTCACACAAATGTCGCCGCGCCGCGGGATCGCGCCAGCGGCGGCCCTGCGATACTATCGCGCCCAGATCTCGCCACGGCAAGAACCGGCCCGACCACCGCTCGGCCATCGCCAGCCCGACGTCACGCCAGATCGCGCGCAGCAGCAGACGCCTGACGCCCGCGCGCCTTCACCCGTGTTGCTTGCCGAGCCGCTCGCCCGCATGCCCAGACGTTCGCCCGCGCGCGCGTCCCTACCGAGCAGCTCGCCGTGTCCGCATCGCACGCCAGCGCCGCGCGCGCGCGCGTGCCCGTGCGCCGCCGCTCGCTGCTGCCGAGTCCCGTCTGTCCGTCGCCATGCGCCAGCGCCCAGCGCTCATCCGCGCGAGCAGACGCGCCCAGCGCCGTGCCAACGCCCAGCCCTGCCGTGCCAGCCTGCCAGCAACCCCAAGTTCGTGTCGCCGTGCCACGTGAGTGCCCCGAGCCGAGCTTGCTGTTCTATTGTTGTTTAGACGTTTTAGATGCTGATTATTATTGGTTTGCTAGGTTCCCGCTCGCTAGCTCGGGATTGTTCCGCAGCTTAGGATTTGTGTGTAGAAGCCTCCCGACCAAGGTAAGGATTTCTTACCGGAGTTGTGTGGGCCCTGCGGTATATTTGTGATTGTTGTTTTGTATGCCTGTGTATGATTATTAGCATGTTTAGCCCTAGGTGCTCCGTTCTGAATTCCTGACTGGCATGAACTCTTGTTTTGCTCCTCATGTTAGCCCATGCTAGGTTGTTCCGTTCTGGCATGTTCGATATCTGTTCTTGCTTTGTAGTATCATGCTAGGTTCCTTGTATCTGTTGAGCACGTATTGGACTGCATTGAATGAATTGTTATTATTGCTATGGTTTAGAGTTCAGGTAGGTAGCATCGTCCGGGCCGGATGCATAACGTAACTTGCATCCCCGACAGGGACGTACGAGATGGTACTCCGTCCCTGATCCCGTTAGGGTTTAGCTAACCCTAACGGTGGCCTACGCAATCTTGGGTGAGGGTGGCGATCGTTAAATGCCCAGCCAGTCGGGATGATGACTTGGCATTGCCTCGTCCCGGCGATCGGCACGCGTCCTCGGCGTGTTCGGCCGTAGCCCTTGATTGCCACTGTTAGGGCAAGGACCGCTTCTGGTGTAAGCCTACCACGGCCGGTTCCTTAGCCTCAAAGTGCGGTGGTACAGTGACATAGTTCACGTGTCGTGTCTCACACCCCTATGTCGACACACCGATCCGAAATTTTAGTTAGGCATGGTGGCCAACTCGGGCGGCTTGCCACTAGACCCGGCACCCCGAGTTTGCGGTAGCATGCGGTGCGCGCTTACGCTCATTACAAATACCGATCGAGAGCTCCTCGGGATCTTGAGCCAGTGCACCTTTCGTATCGGCGATAGAGCAGTGGGCCGGACTTGTTCCGTATAGGGCGTATAGTGTGTTGTGGTATTTCCTGACTAAGACCACGAGTTGGCATCCGAGGTCCAAGTGTGGACTTAGCTATGTGCTCCGCTCTGTGTTTATATTCATAGCTTGCATACATTCTTCTAGATGATCATGTATATCGTATTGTACCCCGGTTGGGGATTCTTACTGAGTAATTCGTTACTCACCCTTATTCTGTGGTTTTCCACAGGTAACCAAGGCGCGAGACAGGATGGCTGAAGGAGGAGCTGTGATCATGGAATCCTGCTGTCATCTCTGACCATTTTATTATATCATGACTCTTGACTTTTGTTATTTCCCCTGAATGCATGTAGACGGGCACGGAGCCCTAGGATGTTTTTTTACGTTTTATGGATTCCAGCATATTGTACTTGTGGAATGTTTAAATGGTTTAAATAAATCTCTGATCAGAGTATGCTTTTAGAAATGTATGTTTTGATTGTTGAATGTTTCTGTTTTTACTTGGGATCCGAAATTCATTTTTCATAATGTCTTTTATTTTGAATACATGCATTGGGGTAAAGGCCCATTTAGAGCCCCTTTTGGGTCGGGTCTTTACAGACTGAGCTCTGGTGAGGCTCTCTACAACTTAGGGTTCCTCCGATCGCCCTCCGACACACACTGTCGTCAAACGGTCTAACAAACAACTGGCTACATGAGCACATCTCCCTCCAGCATCTCAACTGTGCTGGCCAAAAGCTCTTCCTTGACACATCTGTAGCAAGCACGGGCGATGCTCCACACAATCCGAAAAGAGCCTTACCACACTTGATGCAATGAGCCGGCTGCCGGCACGCGCCTGGCGCTGGACGATCTCGAGCTCTAACTCTGCGGTGGCGCCGATCGCGACCCTAGATCGCCCCGCTCGCGAAGTGCGCTAACCACCTGAGCGGAAACCACCAAAAGACCCAAGCTTCCTCTTGCTCAAAGCATCAGCCACATCGTAGCTTCTACCCAGGGTAAGGATGCGAACAACTCTCTTAGCCATGGCGGCCAGAAAATCCGCGATTTTACTACCATCGCCCTGGATCAGTTCCAACTGCACTCCAACCATCGATCAACAAGAAATGCCTCTACCCAGGTCAAGGGCCAACTAGCATAACTTGCCTCGCGCAACAACCCGGCTCACGGCACACGTAACCTCTCAACCTAAGTTAGGGCACTTGCCAAGAACTAAAGTCCTAACTCCTCGGAATCCGAGCACCGGTTTCACAACCGTAAAACCCCTCGTGGTTCTTGAAAAATACACCACGGAACGAGCTACACAAAAGTACACCGGCGTGTACAGCTCCAACTTGGTTCCTTAAGATCCAAACTAACAAGTATTCTCACACAAGGCAACTTTTGCCTCCCAATAGAGCCACATCTAGCAAAGGAGCAACAAGAGTTCAACCCACTCGGGGTCAACTCACCACGGAATGCCACATTGGTCGACTCACTCTTACAAGAGCATAGCCACACCAAGCTAACTTATCTCATACCAATGGTCCACTAAACGTGCTCCGATCAACCATCCAACTCATGGCTCTAACACTGGATCAACCACGCATCATTGATGCCAACCCTACTCATATTAGGGTAACTCCAGGGTAGTCGAATCACACTACCATCCAACCGCTCACAACCCCACAACACACAGCGCGAGAACTCTGGACGCGCTAGCCCTTAACAACCAACAAAGCATCCTTTGTACCCAACTCTCGGTGACCTAAAGGCTCCTACTTATCCCTCGAACGACCTCAAACTTGTCGTTCTCTGGCTACCACCGAGCTAGATCTCTTATGCAGCCCAAATAGGTGCAATCTCAGGAATGGGTACAAGACTAGTGGGGATGCTAAACTCCGGTCGGGTCCTGGAACCACCTACACGAAAAGTGCCAACTGGCCTGAATCTAGGCCTCCTCTCAAAGCTTGGTGCCAACAGGCACTACTTCCTTTACAACACAAACATCCCTTTACGGGCTTTAAGCCCCTCTGAGGGTAGGGAAGGTCACACTCCAGGTGATAGGGCAATGGCACTCAACACAAGAGTCTCAACACTCGAGTAGACTACTCTCTGACATCACGTCTAACAGACAAGCCAAGGCCCACTCCTGCATCCCACTCGATGCTCAACGAATACTCGAGCCAACCCTCGGGTGGCAAAGACCTAGCTCTACACTGGAACATGCTAACGTGAAGGTGCTTCTCTCTACTAGCCAAATTTGAAAACCACGGACGGATTAAGTCCTGACAAGCAACCTCCCCACTACCCCCTGGCTACGAGGGTACTAAAAGAACTGGCTGCAAAACGACTGCAGGCTTTGTAGGAGGACAAGATGTCTCTACATCTTCCTCAAAAGCTACTAACTTGGCAGCTTGCCAATCGATAGGGTGGCTGGTGGAGACTCTGCTGGTCCGCCTCTCACAGGGGACTTCCACCACCACACTGCTGCATCAAACAGCACCAGAACGGCACGCCTCGACCTATGAACATCAGATAATCAGCCTCTGAACACCAGGTCATCACAACACTTGGATGATAAACTCGATCTTGGCCAACCACCTCGCTGCTAGCAGTAGGTCTCAAAAACATCCAGCTCTACAGGCTTCCACTTGCCAAACTCGGTGGCTCGATCAACGCCAACTAACTTATCAGCATAACCTGCTGATCGAGCCCTCCCGAGAACCTCCGGGGCTACTGGAGCTACAAGGAGGGGTGTCTCCTAAATAAACTATGCCAGCTGGGCTATCCGTGCCCAAGACTCCTCACTACGCGCTACAAACTGCGCCTGGGTCTCCGCTCTCTGTTAGCTAAAAGACCTGCCATCAACTCCCTCATGGTTGGAGCACACTCTGCTCAAGGAGTCTCACTTTGAAGCAGACTAGCCTCTACCCCCTTCTCTTGGCAACTCATCTGCCAGGGCCAAAGATGGCCTAAGGGTCTAGACAACCCTAGACGTGGTCTCATGATCAACATGAACAGTCCAACTCCTCGGTTGGAAATACCAAACGTACCTGCTCCTCTAAGTGCAATGAACATACTAGCGATCTACACAAAGCATAAAAGCTAGCCCACGCTGGGGCTCTCACTGCCAAACAAGGGTAACACATGTATACTAGATGCAGTATGGTAAAATAAAACCCTTAGCTTAATGAACTTAGACAAACCTGACGGTCGCGGAGTGCTCATGATCATGGGGGCAACAACCTACAAAGCAGGTTAGTCTATAGAATCTATGACTCTGTGCTCTGATCCCAACTGTATGAACCCAACCCAAAACACGGTCCTAAACCTAGGTTCTCACTCAGCATGCAAGTTAAATATTTCATCAAGCGGTTTAGTGCTCATATTTAAAACCTTTCAAAACATTTAAAAGCGGGGACACTTAAAACATAAACAACAACCTTCATTTAAGCAAAGCCAACAAAGTAAAACAAGCCTGGCCAGTGTTTATAAAATTATACAATACATTTTAAACAACTTTTAAAAACGTCCCCCTAGGACTCCTGTCCGTCTACACGCTGAACAAATTATGCAAACAATAAAGACAGTCTGCCGCGCTCCCATGATCAATCGGCTACCTCTCCGCTAGCCGTCCGGTCTTTGTCCCAAGTTACACGTGGAAAAACCACATAAATAAGGGTGAGTATAAACATACTCAGTAAGAATCCCCAACCGGGGTACAATACGATACATCAATCATCTGGCACCCTAGTATACATGCAAACAGTTACCAACAAAGATCATAGCTCAACGAGCTTACAAGGCAGAATCTGGAATCCTCGGAAGTCTCCTACTTCCGGCCTAATGATTGGCTCTCACAACCAATCTTGGGACATCTCCGAGGGTCTTTCTCCCTCGGCCAATTGATCAGCTCAAAAACCGATCCCAAAGAAGTCCGACACCCTCGAGGGTCTTTCTCCCTCGACCATATGATCAGCTCAAAAGCCAATCCCAATGGGTGTCCTCAAGGGCCTGTTACCCTCGCTAACAAATCTGGACTATCAAGAGAGTACCCGAAGTTTGGCTCTAAACTGGAAGGAACTGGTGTACTCACGAACATTAGCCAAGGGGAGCTCTCCGAACCGGCGACTAACACGTGCGCGCCCACACCGCATACTACTGCAACCGGCGTAAATGTGGCGGCCTACAAACTACGCGGGCCAGGTACGCATGCCTAAAGACTCGGAAACGGTGTCACTGAACACAATAGTGCGAGGCCCTCGGCACTCATCTGCATGCGGCTGTGTACCACCGACCTGAAGCTAAGAACCGGCCAAGGCAGGCTTGCACCATTGGCAGGGTTCCGCTCTAGCAGGCTACAAACTAGGCTTATGCCAATGTGGTAGCTAAATCCACATCGGCTGCCGGGGGGAAGCAATGTACGTTATGCTTCGCTCTACACCCGACCGGTGGGGACAAAGTACGTTATGTCCGCTCTCAGCCTCTAAATGATGACAAACCCTACTATACTAGCTAGGAGTACAAAATAACTGATTCCTGGCTAAACATACATATCAACATCAATCACACATAACCTAACATGATACTTCGAACTTAAAGAAGGAATCATAAGCATACTGGAAGAACAAACCTAGCATGGCACTAACATGTACAATCAGGCAAACATGCTAGCAAGAGATCAAATATAGCTGCCCTATCACTATCATGCTCATAACAGTCAACAAGCATACAAAGCACATCATGATAATGTCGCAGGGTCCACACAACCACTCAGAAGAAATCCTTACACGAAACAAGCAGAAAATAACTACCATAAGCCAACCAAGTGACTCCCTAAGTGAACCCGAGCAACCTAAGCATTTAATAAAAATATCCTAATTAAATAACAACAGCCAATCAACTTAGGGTCCAAAAGAGTGGAGGCACGGGAATTACCAATCGAGAAGGTACAAGGTCTCGGCCTCAACAATTTTGGCAAAACAGGCTCTCGGCGGCAAGTGGGCAGGCGGGGCGTGCGGTGCGCGCAGCGGTGTAGGCGCCTTTGGCGCTCTCGGCACGCTGGCGCGGCGGGGCGGGGGCAGCACGCACAATGACAAGGGCACTTTAGCGCGACGGACGCACCGCAACAAGGTCGTCTGCGCGCGCGACGGCGCTGCCGAGGCGCGTCGCGCGTATTGGAGCGCAGAAGCAGACGGAGACGCCCGACGCTGGCGCGCTGGCTAGGCGTCTGGCGTCTGGGCGAAGGGCTTCCGGCTGCGACAGGCGTCTGGGCTGCTCGGCTGGGCGACAGGGCTGATGGTCGGGCGATGTGGCTGATGGGTCGGGCGACAGGTGATGATGGCGCGGTGGGTCTGGGCTGGGCCAGTGGCTCGGGGCGGCTCGGTTGGGTTTCTTGGTGAGGTCGGCAAGGAGAGAGAGAGAAAGAGAGAGAGAGAGGTAAAACAAGGGGAATGAGATTTTCTTGATTTTCTTTCCTTTTCCTAATTTAAATAGGTCTTGGTGACCTAAATCTCTTCCCCGAGCTTCCTCCTTCGAGTCCCGGGTGAAGCAAACTTTTCTCTTTATTAAAAATCATTTAAAACAAGCTCCCAAATCACCATCAAGGGCAATGGTTCAAATCCCAATGGAAGCACTTAAATTAACAATAATTTTGTTAATTACCAAATCACATCCAAACTTCCAACCAACTAGCCCGAACTTCTTGGGTCCTGCAGCCAACAACAATAAAGTCTCGACAAGGGCAGGAGTGACCCTGGAATTCTAAAAATCCACAAAACCCTGACCGGGGGAAAAAAGACCAAAATACCCCTAAGGGTTAAAAGAGCTCTAACGGCCCATCCGAACATCCGCATAATGTCCCGAAAACACCTGGGAAACCGGAATAGAAAACCGAGCCGTTACAGATACGAAAGGTGCACTGGCTCACAATCTCGAGGAGATCTCCAGTCGGCGCTATAATGAGCGTATACGCGCACCGCATGCTACGGCAAACCGTGGGGGGTGCCGGGTCTGGTGGCAAGCTACCCAGGTCCAGTCACCATGCCTAACTAAATCTCTGGATTGGTGTCACTGACATAGGGGTGTGAGACCTGGACATGTGAACTATGTCAGCCTGAACCACCGCACCTGAGGCTAAGCAACCGGTCGTGGTAGGCTTACACCAGGAAGCCGTCCTTACCCTAACAGGTAGAAATCAAGGGCTACGGCCGAACACGCTGAGGACTTGCCGACTGCCGGGGACAAGGCAATGCCATGTCATCATCCCGACCGTTGGGGCATTTAACAGTTTGCCACCCTCACACAAGATTGCAGGGCCTGCCGTTAGGGATAGCTAAACCCTAACGGGGGATCAGAGACGGAGTACCGCCTCGTACGTCCCTGCAGTGGATGCAAGTTACTTTATGCATCCTGGCCCGGATGATGCTACCTACCATATCGCAAACCTATAAACATATACAGCAAACAATCCAATACGTGCTCAATAGATACAACGAACCTAGCATGATACTACGAAGCAAGAATAGATAACGAGCATGCCAGAACGGAACAACCTAGCATGGACTAACATGAGAAACAACATAAGAAATCATGCCAGTCTGAAATTCAGAACAGAGCACCTATCAGTAAACATGCTGATAAACACAACAAGCATACAAACAGCAATCACATATAATATCGCAAGGCCCACACAACTCCGGTAAGAAATCCTTACTTGGTCGGAAGGCAACTACACACAAGAATCCTAAGCTAAGATTGATCCCGAGCTAGCTAACGAGAACCTAACAAACACAACAATAATCACAATCCATAAGGCTAAATATAATAAAATAAATAGGGCTCGGCTCAGGAGCAACTCACGCGGCACGGCTGACGCGCGGACGGATAGGCTGCATGTGCGGGGCTGGTGCTGGGCGCTGATGGGCGCAGATGGGCGGTAGGGGCTGCGCGCTGGGCGCTGACGGGCGCAGATGGGCGGCAGGGGCTGCACGCTGGGCGCTGACGGGAGCAGATGGGCGCTGGGGCTGCGACGCGGAAGCTGGGACGGCGACGGCGCTGCTGGCGCGATCGGGCGTGGCGACATCGATCGCGTGATGCTATTCTTTGGCGTCTCGGCGATGGTCTTCTTGGTGCGAAGGCAAGGGCTGGCGTCTGGGCATTTGGGCGTCTGGGCAGGGGCTGCTGCTGCTCGGCTGGGCTGCACAACACTAAGGCTCACCTCTTCTTCTCCATACCAGCAAGAATACACCAAACAAAGAAGGAGAAGAGGAAGAGAACTCTTACCCAGGATGACACTCGATTAAAGGGCTGCTCGGGGAGATGAAACTCGGCTTGAAGCTTGGGAGAGACATGCTTGGGCAGCCAAGGTGATTTGGAAGAGAAAACACAATAACCCTATTATTTTAATCAAATGCACCAAAACCCAAAGGACTCAAGGCTAACTAAGATATGTCGTGGAAAAAGTAACAAGATCACTTGGTGGCTCAACTGGCCACACCACCCACCTGACTTTCTATCACCTTGGGTTCGAATCCCAACAAACACACCATTTAATCCTCAATTTTTCTTTTGCATCTCACCATGCCCAAACACATCCACAAAGCATCAAAATCCTACTTAAGACCATCCAATAATTTTAGCAACTGAAAAAGACATAAACGGCCCAGACGACCCGACCAAATTACCAAAATACCCCTAGGGCATACCTGGAAGATCGGGATGAAAACCTGGGCCATTACAATATTTCTTCCTTTTTATGACTTTCGTCCTCGAAATTCCTTAAGACTGAAACAGCTCAGGATACTGCAATCTCATCTTGTCCTCCCCGCTCACGAGCGACTTCTTCAGAACTCAAACTCCTCCACTGAACTTTTACCAAACGGATCTCACGATTACGCAACGTCTTCGTCTTAAAGACCAGAATACTCACAGGCTTCCCCTCGAAGCTCAAATCCTCATTCAGCTGCAAAGGCTCAAAGTCCACAATGAGCGATGGGTCCGACACATACTGCGTCAACATCGATACTTGAAACGCACTATGCACAGTTGACATCAATTGAGGAAAGGCTAACCAATATGCAACTTTGCCAATCCTCTCAAGCATCTCAAATGATCCAACAAAATGGGGACTCTACTTCCCTCGCTTACCAAACCTCAACACACCTCACATCGGTGTAACCCTCAACACGAACTGTCCAACCTCAAACTCCAAAACACGACGCCAAACATTGGCATACCTCTTCTGCCTGCTCTGAGCTGAAACAAACGAGCTCTAAACTTCTGCACTGCACTGCTGGCCAACTGCAGCAACTCAGGACCCAAAAACTGACGGCCACCAACCTTTTCTCACAACACTAGAAACCTGCAAGATTTATCATACAACGCCTCAACAGAACCATAAGAACTAACAGCTGGGAAGTGCTACCCAAAGCAACCTCATAAAACCAACACTGGTCTCCCGCTGCCAAACCACGGAAACACCAACTCGCAACAAGTTCTGAAGGATCTGGCTCACTCCTCCCAAAAGACCATCGGTCAGAGGGTGAAAACACTACAGGAACTGCACTCGGCTCACAAGCCTCTATGAACGCTCTCCAGAACCACAGTCCTTGAACGCACTGCCTAGAATAACCTTTGTTGCCACATCCTGGTGCCAACAACTCTAGCCCGAAACTTCCATGCCACTACTCCACAGTAATGACATCTCCACCTGGGCGAGGTGCGAGCTCTAGCTACTGAAACTAATCCACCAAAAAAAACCGAACTCACACAACAACCTCAACCAGCTGCCAGCTTCCACACGGACCCCTACAAACCAACAACTTCAGTTCTACAAACTCGGTAGCCTAACCATCCGCACACTGCATAACTACGCCGGTCTACTCAACTCTAGATCGACCTAGATCACTGACTGAAAAGTCAACCTACTATCAATAGAGCCCCCAGAGGGCTCCCTCCACCAAACTTACCTCCATGCAAGCAATACAACGAAGCTTGCCTCAGGTATGAAACACATCTCACAAGTCCAAACGATAACACTTACAGGCTTAACCCTCTAGCTTAGGCTTATTGCACCTTCCCACCGAAACTTCACAGACGGGACGCCACTACCCAGTTAACACCAACTACCAAGAACCAGAATACCAATAATGGCTGGCAGAGCACAAGCTACACTAACCAGCAAGGATCCCTCAAAAGGTCAAGACCCTAATCTAGCCACAACGGTGCAACCTCATCCCACAACTGATACAAATGGGGTTCCTCAACTACAAAGGTGCAACAACTCCCATGCCAAACACACAAGGTACCTTAACTGACTAGGCTCAACACTCACAAGAGGCAGAACAACCCTTACTGCAACTTCCAGAACACCACTCAAGAGTCCGCTTATCTGGACAAACAACTGCTTCCAAGCAGCCAACAAACGTTTCCCTCTTGCTAGCACCACTACCATCAACTCCAAGACCAAGGGAGTAACCTAACAACTCCTATGAAGAAACGATTCTTACAAGCGGACAATCGAAGGACAGAGAGCTCCACACACGCTCGCTGCCTTGCTCAGCTAAAGAAACAACATCTAAGTCTCACGGAGGCAACAACAGGGGGGTCCACCACAGACTGAACCTCCAAATGCCAAACGGGGCAACTCTCAACTTCTGGAAACAGGAAAAACAACCGACAGGGCACGAACCACTCGCCCCAAGAGCAAAACTAACTTCTAGCAACTCCAATCCACACATTGGTAAACACCAAGCACCAACTGGCCACCACACCGGAACCAATTCGGACTCTACTTTAAACAACTCTAGCTTGCTAGCCTACCAAAACTGACAACAACTCACCCGATGTAAGAACCCGACCCAAAATACGGTCCTAAACCTAGGTTCTCACTCAGCATGCAAGTTAAAATACTTCATCAAGCGGTTTAGTGCTCATATTTAAAACCTTTCAAAACATTTAGAAACGGGGAATGCTTAAAACATAATCAACAATTTTGTTTAAGAAAGACCAACGAAGTAAAACAAGCTCAAGCTAAGAGTATATAAAAACATTCAAAACAGTTCAAACAACTTTTTATAATGTTTCCCCTAGGACTCCTGTCCATCTACATGCTGAACAAATATGCAAACAATAAAGACAGAGTGCCGGCAGCTCCCATGATCATTCAACTCCCTCCGCTAGCCGTCCCGGTCTTTGCCCCAAGTTACCCGTGAAAAACCACGAGAAATAAGGGTGAGTATAAACATACTCGGTAAGAATCTCCCAACCGGGTACAATACGATACATCAATCATCTAGCACCCTAGTATACATGCAAACGATTACCAACACGGATCATAGCTCAACGAGCTTACAAGGCGAGACTGGAATCTCTAAGTCTCCTTCTTCCGGCCTAATGATTGGCTCTCATAACCAATCCCGGGACATCTCCGAGGGTCTTTCTCCCTCGGCCAATTGATCACCTCAAAAACCGATCCCAAAGATGTCGGACACCCTCGAGGGTCTTTCTCCTCGACCATATGATCACTCAAAAGCCAATCCCAATGGGTGTCCTCAAGGGCCTCTTACCCTCTCGCTATAAATCGGACTATCGGGAGAGTACCCAAAGTCCGGCTCTAAACAGAAGGAACTGTGTACTCACGAACATTAGCCCGGGTAGCTCTCGAACCGGCGACTAAAGCGTGTCTTGCGCACACCGCATGCCGCCTTTGCAACCGGCGTAAATGTGGGGGCCTAAGTACAAACTACGCGGGCGGTGCGCATGCCTAAGACTCGGAAACGGTGTCACCGAACACGAGGTGCGAGGCCCTCGGCACTCATCTGCATGCGGCTGTACCACCGACTGGCTAAGAACCGCCAAGGCAGCTTGCACCGTTGGCGTGGTTCCGCTCTAGCAGAGCTACAAACTAGGCTTATGCCGATGTGGTAGCTAAATCCACATCGGCCGCCGGGGAAGCAATGTACGTTATGCTTCGCTCTACTCCCGACCGGTGGGGACAAGGTACGTTATGTCCGCTCTCACCTCTAGATGATGACAAATTTAACACACTAGCTAGAGTATAGAGTAAACGATTCTGGCTAAACATACATAATCATCATCAATCATACATAACCTAGCATGATACTACGAACTTAAAGCGGAATCTCAAGCATGCCGGAAGAACAATCCTAGCATGGCACTAACATGTACAAACAAGCAAACATGCTAGCAGGAATGCAATCACAAGTCATCCTATCCACTAATCATGTCCATAAAAGTAAACATGCATATAAGGCACAATCAAGAAAGCATCGCGAGTCCCACACAACCACGGTAAGAAATCCTTACCGCAAACGAGCGAAAATAACCTTCACAATCAAATAATGACCCTCGAGCTTTAAAGCGAAACCGAGCAACCTAAGCATTTTAAAAGCATCCTAAATAAATATCTGACCAAAGCCAGCCTTAAAAATCTACAAGGGATAGGTTCGGGAATTACCAACCGAGAAGGCACGGGGTCTCGCAGCAAGGGGGCAAGGCTGGGAGCTCTTTGTGCGGGGGGCGCTGGGCAGCGGCTGGCGCGCTGGCGCTGGCGAGGCGGTAGGCGCTGGCGCTGCTCGGCGCGCGTAACAAAGGCGAGACGTCGGTTCGCGAGGACAATGCGCGACGCGCGACGTGTGCGGGCGGCGCGCAGCGGCGCGCTGGACGGCGGCGGCGTCGGCGCGCAGCGGAGCGCGCGCGCGTCGGGCGGCTCGTGAGGAACGGCGCGACGCGCTCTGGCCGGGCTAAGCGATCTGGGCGGGCGCGCGCTGGCATGGGCGATCTGAGCGCGTCGGCGCGCTGGGCATGGGTCATGTCTTTGCGATGCAGTGCGGCGTGGTGGGGCAGGGTGGTGCGATCTGGCGGCGGCGTGGCGGCAGGTGAGAGCGGCTAGGGTTTGGTTTCTTGGTGAGGGGCTCTGCAAGGAGAGAGAGAGAGAGAGAGAGAGAGAGAGAGAGAGAGAGAGAGAGAGAGAGATTTTTTCAAAACAAGGGAATAGGATTTCTTTTCCTTTTCCTAATTTAAATGGGTCTAAAATCCCTTCCCAAGGCTTTCTCTTGCGGGTCCCGGCTAAAGAAATTCTTTTCTTTTTAACTAAATCTTCTTTTTCTAAAAACTCCAATTTCACCATTAGGGCAAGGGTTCAAATCTCAATGGGACCAATTAAATTCCAATTAATTTTGCTATCAACCGGAATGTCTCCGAACTTCTAATCAACTAACCCCAACTCCTTGGGTCTTGCAACCAACATTAATCAAGTCTCAACGAAGGCCGAAATGACCCTGAAGCCCTGAAAATTCTCAACCTCTGACCGGGGAGCAAAATACCAAAATACCCTTAAAGGTTAAAAAGCTCTAACGGCCCATCCGAACATCCGCATAATGTCCCGAAAACTCCTGGGAAACCGATATAGAAAACTGGGCCGTTACAATACTCCCTCCTTTTAAGACTTTCGTCCTCGAAAGTCTTAAGACGAAAACAACTCTATGAAACTCCACTGATTCTTAACCAACCAAGCTCCTGATTAAGGCCACACAAAACCTTCTTCGAAACCGAACCCTCTTGGTTTCCCAGAGGCTCCAAGCCCAAAAGACACCGAGTCTGCCACGAACTATCTCAACCAAAACTGAACTAACACTGAGCTTCGAAGAAAACATGCGATAACTAGTCGGTGAGCCACATCCTCTGATTCGCACCAACTCTCAAACGGTCTTACGACCCTAGGGCTCACTTATCCCTGCTAACCCAACTCGGAACGCCTCTCTACGGTGCTACTCTCAGCAAACTCATGGACGGGTCACAAGCTCTAAAACTCAACGCCACGCTCGGCAGTAACTTCTCTGAATGCTCATAGTTTGTTATCAAACAACCTCGACCCTTCACCATGTTGACCAAACAACCGAACCTCCTGTGTTTCGAAACAAAACGGCCTACTCATACTTCGCAAGAGACTGCGAACCCCACCGTTGCCTACAATCCTTAACGAAATCCAATTCGAACCACCAACCGTGATCGGTCCCTAGGCAACCTTCTCCAACTAGCATGCGTCCACAACACTAAAGCAACCATCTTACGAGAAATCGAAGCACCAAAGCCAAGGGCACTTTTCTGGATCACCAAACGGCTACCACCACTCACACTAGCCGATACTTCAGCTTCGGCAACCCCTGAACGACAGTGTCCAAGAACAGGCTCCACTCAGCCAAACTAATAAGCCGGAGCCCCTCAACGGCCGACAACAAACTTTCCAATGCAATCCGATCAGCCACTGGCCTAGGTGAACATCGCCGACGGGAGAATGCAGACAACATTCCTCTCACGGAAACCTCGAGCAAAGAAGGAATAAAACATTACGTGGCTACTAGCAACACGATAGCTGGAGGATCGCAACCCAAGGGCTTTACCACCCAATGCCACGGCACCTCTGTGCCAACTCACTCAACTGTGGCTCAGCTAAAATGCCAACTGCGAATGTAAAGACCCAACCCGAAAATGGAACTAAATCTAGGTCTTTACTCAGCATGCAAATTTAAAACATAAAAGGACCCACTGTCAGTGGTCGGATTAAAAACTTTTCAAACACATGAGCGGAAAACAATCAAAACAAAGTAAACATTCATTAGGCAAAAACGAACCATTCAAATTAAAACGATGGATCGATCAAGACTTTCCTTAAAACATAAAATAGTTCAAATCATAGTTTTCCTTACGGATCTAAGTCCAACTACATGCTTTGAAATCCAAAACAAGAAAATAAGACACGGCAGAGTGTCGGCGGCATCCATGATCTCCCGCTCTCTCCGCTAGCCACCTCGGTCTTTGTCCCAAGTTACACGTGGAAGAAGCCATGATAAGGGTGAGTATAAACATACTCGATAAGAACCCCGACCGGGTAGTGCGATACGATGCAATCTATCATCTAGCAGCCTAGTACACATGTCACAAATATCAACACGGATCTTAGCTCAATGAGCTCACAAGGCAAATCCGAATCCACGGAAGTCTCCTACTTCCGGCCTAATGATTGGCTCTCAAACCAATCCCGGACATCCAAGGGTCTTTCTCCCTTGGCCAATTGATCGACTCAAAAACCGATCCCAAGATGTCCGACACCCTCGAGGTCTTTCTCCCTCGACCAATTGATTAACTCTAAAGTCAATCCCAATGGGTGTCCTCAAGGGTCTCTTACCCTCGCTATAAAACTGGACTATCGGGAGAGTACCCAAGTCCGGCTCTAAACAAGAAGGAACTGTGTACTCACGAACATTAGCCCAGGGAGCTCTCCGAACCAAGGCTACTAACGCGTGTCTTGCGCGCGACACCGCATGCTCTTCTCGCAACCGGCGTAAATGCGGGGGCCTAGGGGCAAACTACGCGCCGTGCACGCATGCCTAAGACTCGGAAACGGTGTCACCGATCACGAGAGTGCGAGGCCCTCGGCACTCATCTGTGCGACTGTACCACCGACGAAGCTAAGAACCGCCAAGGTAGGCTTGCACCGCTGGCGGGGTTCCGCTCTAGCGGCTACAAACTAGGCTTATGCCAATGAGGTAGCTAATCCTCACCGGCTGCCGGGGAAGCAAGGTACGTTATGCTTCGCTCTACTCCCGACCGGTGGGGACAAGGTGCGTTATGTCCGCTCTCACCTCTAGATGAAGACAAACCCTATCATACTAGCTTAGACTACCAAGTACGTGATTCCCGGCTAACATCCACAAAGACATCTCATCATACATAGCCTAGCATGATACTACGAGCTTAAAGCAGAATCTCAAGCATCTTTGGAAGAACAAACCTAGCATGGCACTAACATGAACAAAAGGCAAAACATGCTAGCAAGAATTCAATCACTAGCTATCCTATCCGCTAACATGCTCATAAAGGTAAACAAGCATACAAGGCACAATTAAGAAAGCATAGCGGGGTCCACACAACCACGGTAGGAAGTCCTTACACGGAAACAAGTGGAGAATAGCTATCACAACCAAAAAGACCCTCGAGCTTAATACTGAACTCGAGCAACCTAGGCATAAATAAAGCATCCTAAGTAAATACATACAAAGAGCCAGAAGCTTAGAAAACACAAAGGGATTGGTTCGGGAATTACCACCGAGAAGACACGGGCCTCGCGACAGGGAGGGTGGCTTGGCGCCGCTTTGGCGCGGTAGCTGGGGCGCTGGCGCTGGCGCTGGCGCTGGCGCTGGCGCGCGCGTGGCACGCCGGGCGGACGCAGGGCGGCAGCGCGGCAGTGTCTTGGCTGCAAGGCGACGCGCGAGCGAAGCGCTCTCATTGGGTTGGCGCGCGCGAGGGTCATCGCGCTGAGTGGGCGCGCGGCGGTCGCGCGCGCAGGCGCGCGAGCGCGCGGCGTCGGCGGGCGGCGCGTCTGGGCTGCGTTGCGGCCTTTGTCGACCACGACCACGAGCGACGCCGGCGGTCTTTGGCGGCTCTGACGGCGTCGGCGCGCGATAAGGGTGCGGCGGTGGGGCTTCGTCGGCAGCGTCACGATGCGTTGGGCGAAGCGGTGGTGGCGCGTGGTCAGTGCGGTCTGCGGGCATGTGCGCGGGCGGTCAGGCGCAGGGGTGGTGCGTGCGGCTAGGGCTGGGTGGCTCGGGGGTGGCTCGATGGTGTGGCTAGGGCTGCTCGGCTAGGGTTTTAGGAGAGAGAGAGAGAGAGAGAGAGAGAGAATGCGGCTAAGAGGGGAAAAATTAGGAGTTTCTTGATTTTCCTTCTTTTCCTTATTTTTAAATAGGTTAGGAGACCTAAATTCCTTTCCCAAGGCTTTTCTCTTACGGGTCCCGGCCAAAGAAATTCTTTTCTCTTTTTCTTTTTAATTAAG
Source organism: Sicyos edulis (assembly GCA_036507275.1). Lineage (NCBI taxonomy): Eukaryota > Viridiplantae > Streptophyta > Magnoliopsida > Cucurbitales > Cucurbitaceae > Sicyos > Sicyos edulis. The sequence continues at coordinate 21,970,407 of CM071847.1, forward strand.
ACTCTTTTCTTAAAACTCCACATTCACCATTTAGGGCAAGGCTCAAATCCCAAAAGATTAAATTAATTTTCCAATTAATTTTGTTATTAACCGGGAAGGAAAACGGGGCCGTTACAATACTCCCCCCTTAAAAGACTTTCGTCCCCGAAAGTCCTAAGACTGGAACAACTCCGGGTAATGAGTCCTCATCTCATCCTCTAGCTCCCACGTCGCTTCCTCTGCCCTCTGATGCCTCCAAAGAACCTTTACTAAACTTATCTCTCGGTTGCGCAATACCTTGCGCTCATAAGCCAAAATTTGCACGGGCTTCTCCTCGAAGGATAAATCTTTACTCAACTCTAGGGGCTCATGCTCTAGCACATGCGAAGGATCTGCCACGTACTTTCTCAACATCGAAACGTGGAACACATTATGCACCGCTGACAAAGACGGGGGTAAAGCTAACCGATAGGCCACTGCTCCGATCCGCTCAAGGATCTCAAAAGGCCCTACAAACCTGGGGCTCAGCTTGCCTCGCTTTCCAAACCTTAACACCCCATGCATAGGTGCTACTTTCAGGAAAACATGTTGACCCACCTCAAACTCCAAGTCTCTACGCCTCACATCGGCGTAACTTTTCTGCCTACTTTGTGCTGTCAACATGCGAGCCCTTATCTTCTGCACTGCGTCGTTCGTCATCTGAAGTAACTCGGGTCCCAGAACCTGCCTATCCCCAACCTCCTCCCGAACATCGGGATCTGCAGCTGCTACCATACAAAGGCCTCGAATGGGGCCATCTGAATAGTCGCTGATAGGCCGTTGTTGTAAGCTTAACTCCATCAAGTAATGCATCGTCCCAACCGCACTGGAAGTCCAAGACACAAAGCTCTCAACATGTCTTCCAGAATCGATTCACCCTCTCGGTCGACCATCGGTTTGAGGGTGGAAGGCGATCTTGAAATCGCACTCGGTTCCCAAACCCTTACGGGCGCTCTCGAAGCGAGATGTGAACCGAGAATCCCGATCCGATACTATCTTTGCGGGTACCCCGTGGTACCGCATAATCTGCTCAAGGAACAATCGTGCCCACTTGCTCCACGGTATAACTAATCTTCCCGGGAATAAAGTGTGCACTCTTGGTCACCGGTCCACTACTACCCGGATCCGAGTGAACCCTCTCGGTGTCCTCGGCAACCCGCAGATAAAATCCATCGAAATCTCATCCCACTTCCACCGTGGAACACTTAACGGCCGCAATAAACCCGCGCAGGTTTCGTCATGGGGGCCTTCACTTGTTGACAAGTGAGACACCGCTAACAAACTCCGCTATATCTCGCTTCATGCCCATCCACCGAACGTGCGCTTGAGATCTGGTACATCTTGGTACCTCCCGGGTGCCAAGTGAATGGGGAACTATGTGCCTCGGCGAGCAACTCTGCTCGAACCTCTGCGTCATCCGGGCGCACAATCGACCTCGGTACCTCAAGCCTTCGTGCGGTGCCACAACAAAGTCGAAATCGCCATCGCCCTTAACCTCTCGAGCAATCTCTCAACTTGGGATCACTCGGTGATCGTCGATGATCCTCTCGCTTAAGCGACGGCCGAACCGATAGTTGGGCTACCACCGCGGTAACCTCTCCCAACAAGACCGCAATACCGGTTCGCTCAAACTCTTTCCGCAATTCAACTTGGGAGCTCAAAGCAAAGCTGCTTTGAATGCGACGCCTTCCTACTCAGCACGCATCACCACAACATTGGCTTTTCCGGATGATACAAAATCTCACGATCGTAGTCCTTTACTAACTCGAGCCACCTCCTCTCGCCTCATGTTCAACTCCTTCGAGTGAAGAAATATTTGAGGCTCTCGTGATCCGTGAACAAGCTGAATCCTCTCACCATATAAGTAATGCCTCCAAATCTTTAGAGCAAAAAACAAGCAGCACCAACTCCATATCATGAGTTGGATAGTTCTTCTCATAAGGCTTCAATGCAGGGAAGCATAAGCTATCACCTTCCCATGCTTTGCATCAACACACACCCTAAAAACCATACTTGGAAGCATCACTATAAACTACGAAACCTCCTGTTCCTTCCGAATCGCCAACACAAAGTCTTTGTCGTCAAGCCGAGCTTAAGCCGGGCAAAACTTTCCTCACATCTAGCATCCCAAATAAAGTCAACACCCTTCTTGGTCGACGGGTTAGGGTGCCGCCTTAGCGGAAAAGTCTTTCACGAAACGCCGGTAATAACTCGCCAGACCCAAAAGTCTGCGTATCTCGGCGACCGTCGTCGGTCGGCCCATGAGCTAATCGCCTCTATCTTTGCGGGGTCCACCGCTATACCATCTGCGACACGATATGTCCAAGGAAGGCTACTCTCTCTAGCCAAAATTCACACTTAGAGAACTTTGCGAACAACTGGTTCTCACGCAATGCTGTCAAAACTTGCCTCAAATGCGAAGCATGGTCCTCCTTTGTCCTGGAATAAATCAAAATGTCGTCTATGAATACGATAACGAAGTTATCCAAGAATGCCTTGAACACTCTGTCCATCATGTCCATAAACGCTGCGGGGGCGTTCGTGAGTCCGAAAGACATGACCACGAACTCATAATGACCATACCTCGATCCGAACGCGTCTTCGGATATCTCGCATCTCGAATCCTCACCGATGGTACCCTGACCTCAAATCAATCTTAGAAAACACTGAGGCTCCCTGAAGCTGATCAAACAGATCATCTATACGCGGCAGGGGATACTTATTCTTCACCGTGACTTTATTCAGTTCTCTATAGTCTATACACAAGCGCATGGATCCATCCTTCTTCTTAACAAACAGATGTGTGCTCCCCACGGGGACACACTCGGACGGATGAAACCTCGATCCAAAGATCTCTTGCAACCGCACTTTGAGTTCTCTCAACTCACCGGCGCCATACGATACGGGGCTTTGGAAATGGGAAGAGTCCCCGGCTCCACTCAATGGTGAAGTCCAACTCCCGCTTGGGGGTAAACCCAAAGAACTCTTCAGGAAAACATCTCAAAACTCTTGCACCACAGGGGACCATGTCAACAGATCCAACGCAGATACTACTATCTCTCGACGGCTTTGCCAAGAAGCCCCAAGCTCCTCGAGCCAACAATCTATGGGCTTTATTGCGGAGATCAAAGGCGGGCAAGTTCCTCCTGACACCGCGAAACTTGAAGCTCGGCCTCGAGGCGGCCTAAACACCACTTCTTTCCGTGGCGGTCTATCAATGCATGGTTCTCTCGCCAACCAATCCATGCCAATGATCACATCGAAACCGCTCATAGACAACACTATGAGGGTAGCCTTTAAAATCTCATCGATATCTCAGATCCGCCATGCTTAACTCTCTCATGCTAGCTAACATACTCACACCCGAAGGAGTGGCAACACACAACTCAAAACCTAGAGGTTCGAGCTCCACACAAGCTTGTCTAACGAATGCATCGAAACAAAGGAATGGGTCGAACCCGAATCAAACAATACAAATGCATAGTGTTTGTAAGACAAGCAGCGTACTCAGCAATCGCATCATCGATGCGCTCCGCCTCTGGCGAGTAGTGGCAAACACCCGCCCTGCATTGGGCCGTCCCGTCTTGCTAAATCCTCGAGTGCGAGAATCGCCCAGTGCCCCTCCTTGCCACATCTCGTAGCAAGCACGGGCGATGCTCCACACGAGACCATAATGTGCCTTTCCGCACTTGTTGCAATGAGTCGTGTTGCTGGTCGCCTGCGCGATCTCCGGCTCTACCGAGGTCGGCGCGATCTCGACCATCGGATCGCCCTGCCGGCGAAGTCTCACGACCGATTGAGCGGAAACCACTAGAAGTCCTGCACTTCCTCTTACGCCGAGTATCTTTGGCGGCCGAATCGACCAGAGCCGGGCGCAATGAGGATCTGCCTTCGGCGGATACTTCGGGTTATAAATCGTGGCCAACTCCATCGCTCGATCATAACTCTCGGAGCGAGTGCTCGAACATCCTGAGCAACCTCCTTCCTCGACCCACAAATGAACTTCTTAGTCTTGAGCTCCTCGGTGGCAATGAGCTCGGTCTGCGAAATAGCTATACTCGAGAGAACTTCTTCTCATAGGCGCAATACTATCTCGATCCTCTGTTTGATTTGAGAAGGCCTCTGCCATCTCCCCGCCGAGCCTCGTCATTAACATACTTAGCTCAACTTCGTTCTAAAGAACTCCCGTGTGGTGGAGAAGACCCAATTGGTCTAGCTCTATCTGTGGACTCCCACCACCACTCACCGTGTCGAGAGAACATGGGCCGCACATCTCGGCCTCTGTACATCTGGGCATCCCATAACTCTAAAGATGTACTCCATTCTTGCCAACCACCTGATCGCCACAAGTGGGTTCTCTGAAGCATCAAATTCTCTTGGCTTCCACTTGGTGAAATCTTTCAACCACTTGCCAAACTCAGCGACTCCTCTCGCACTATCAAGTGAGTCTCGATCGGTCTCGATGACCTGCCCCTCCGTTGAGCTACCGAGCTACCGGGCTACTCTGGAGCTGTTGGGGGTGCTCTCTTTGCATGAGCTGTGGTCAATCGGGCTATCTCGTGCCCTAGACTCCTCTCTCACGCTTTGCTAGCTACGCTGAGTCTCGGCTCTCTGCTCGGCCATTAGGCCCATCATCATGTCTCTCATAGCGAAATATCTCCTCCTGAGCCGCACCTTGAGGCATAGCGCCTCCGCCCCTTCTCTCGGCAAGTTAACCTCTGCGGTGCCACGGGCGCCTCGAGCTCGATATACTCGGCCGCTGCTCTCAAATCTCTATTTGCGCCTCGAGACGGACTGCTCCACTACGTGTAACCGGCATCACCGGCGATCTACACGGAAACCACAACGGGTTAGTCCACGCTCGGACTTTCTCTATCAACAAAGATAACACATGTGTACTGCATATAGTATCATAAACAAAACCCTTAGCTTATTGAACTTAGACAAACCTGACGGCCTTGGAGTCTTTGGAGATCATGGGAACACAACCTACAAACAGTTAGTCTATGAGAATCTATGACTCTGTGCTCGATACCAACTCAGTAAAGACCCAACCCAAAATGGAACTAAATCTAGGTCTTTACTCAAGATGCAAATTTAAAACATAAAAAGGACCCGATCGTGGTCGGATTAAAAACTTTTCAAACACATGAGCGGGAAAACAATCAAAACAAAGTAAACATTCATTAGGCAAAAATGAACCATTCAAATTAAAACAGTGACTGATCAGTACTTTCCTTAAAACATAAAATAGTTCAAATCATAGTTTTCCTTACGGATCTAAGTCCAACTACATGCTGAAATCCAAAACAGTAAAATAAGACACGACAGAGTGTCAGCAGCATCCATGATCTCCCAAATCTCTCCGCTAGCCACCTCGGTCTTTGTCCCAAGTTACCTGTGGAAGAAGCCACGATAAGGGTGAGTATAAACATACTCAGTAAGAACCCCCGACCGGGGTACGATACGATGCAATCTATCATCTAGCAGCCTAGTACACATGTCACAAATATCAACACGGATCTTAGCTCAATGAGCTCACAAGGCAAATCCGGAATCCACGGAAGTCTCCTACTTCCGGCCTAATGATTGGCTCTCAAACCAATCCCGGACATCTCCAAGGGTCTTTCTCCCTTGGCCAATTGATCACTCAAAAACCGATCCCAAGATGTCCGACACCCTCGAGGGTCTTTCTCCCTCGACCAATTGATTAACTCTAAAGTCAATCCCAATGGGTGTCCTCAAGGGTCTCTTACCCTCGCTTATAAATCGACTATCGGGAGAGTACCCAAGTCCGGCTCTAAACAAGAAGGAACCGGTGTACTCACGAACATTAGCCCGGGAGCTCTCGAACCGGCTACTAACGCGTGTCTTGCGCACACCGCATGCTCTTCTCGCAACCGGCGTAAATGCGGGGCCTAGGGGCAAACTACGCGGGCGGTACGCATGCCTAAGACTCGGAAACGGTGTCACCGATCACGAGTGGTGCGAGGCCCTCGGCACTCATCATGCGCGCACTGTACCACCGACACGAAGCTAAGAACCGCCAAGGTAGGCTTGCACCGCTGGCGGGGTTCCGCTCTAGCAGGCTACAAACTAGGCTTATGCCAATGAGGTAGCTAATCCTCACCGGGCGCCGGGAAGCAAGGTACGTTATGCTTCGCTCTACTCCCGGCGACCGGTGGGGACAAGGTACGTTATGTCCGCTCTCACCTCTAGATGAAGACAAACCCTATCATACTAGCTTAGACTACCAAGTACGTGATTCTGGCTAACATCCACAAAGACATCTCATCATACATAGCCTAGCATGATACTACGAGCTTAAAGCGGGAATCTCAAGCATGCTTTGGAAGAACAAACCTAGCATGGCACTAACATGAACAAAAAGGCAAAACATGCTAGCAAGAATTCAATCACTAGCTATCCTATCCGCTAACATGCTCATAAAGGTAAACAAGCATACAAGGCACAATTAAGAAAGCATAGCAGGTCCACACAACCACGGTAGGAAGTCCTTACACGAAACAAGTGGAGAATAGCTATCACAACCAAAAAGACCCTCGAGCTTAATACGAACTCGAGCAACCTAGGCATAAATAAAGCATCCTAAGTAAATACATACAGCAGACCTGAAGCTTAGAAAACACAAAGGGATTGGTTCGGGAATTACCACCGAGAAGACACGGGCCTCGGCAAAGAAGGAGGGTGGCTTGGGCGCTCTTTGGTGCGGGCTGGGCGCTGGCGCTGGGCGCTGGCGCTGGGCGCGCGGCACGTCGGGCGGACGCGCGAGGCGGCAGCGGTGTCTGGCTGCAAGGCGACGCGAGCGAAGCGCTCAGCTGGGTTGGCGCGCGTGAGAGGGGTCGCGCCGGGAGTGGGCGCGCGCGGCGTGGTCGCGCCGAGCGGCGGGGCGCGTGCGGCGCGGCGGCGCGCTCTGGGCTGCGTTGCGGCCTTTGTGCGACCACGAGCGACGTCGGCGCGGTCTTGGCGGCTACTGCGACGCCGTCGGCGGCGATGGGGTGCTACGGTGGGGCTCTGGTGTCGCGCAGCGTCAGCATGGCGGCGGCGGGCGGGCGGCGTGGTCTGCAGTGCGGTCACGGGCCGTGGGAGCGGGTGTGTGGCGAGGTGGTGCGTCGCGGCTAGGGTTTGGGTGGCTCGGGGTGGCTCGATGGTGTGGCTAGGGCTGCTGGCTAGGGTTTTAGGAGAGAGAGAGAGAGAGAGAGAGAGAGAGAGAGAGAGAGAGAGAGAGAGAGAGAGAGAGAGAGAGAGAATGCGGCGGCTAAGAGGGGAAAAATTAGGAGTTTCTTGATTTTCCTTCTTTTCCTTATTTTTAAATAGGTTAGGAGACCTAAATTCCTTTCCCAAGGCTTTTCTCTTACGGGTCCCGCCAAAGAAATTCTTTTCTCTTTTTCTTTTAATTAAGACTCTTTTCTTAAAACTCCACATTCACCATTTAGGGCAAGGCTCAAATCCCAAAAGATTAAATTAATTTTCCAATTAATTTTGTTATTAACCGGGAAGGAAAACGGGGCCGTTACAGCGAATGCACAACGACTAAAAGAAAAGCCCAAAAAAGGCTTGCTTAGCAGAAACTCAACTCAAGTCTTACAACGAGCGAACCTCGTCTCCAAACTGCCACTCAACTCTTAAGTCCATCTGGTCGCTCTATGGACTTCCTCCTTTTAAGCTTAGACCCATCTCAACTTCCAAATAGGAACTTCACACACGAAACAAATACGAGGGATAAGGATAGCGTCAACCTCAAGCTCATGGATCAAGAACAATACGAGTCGCCAGAAGACTACCATAAAAGTTAAAACTCGAGGCCGGCATCCACGGTGCAACTCAACTACCAAAGAACTAAGGGGTTCTACAAACTCCAAAGATCCAACAACAACTCAAGCCCTTGAACTGGCAGGCCTCGGCCCTTGCGGGAACAAACAACTTTCCGCTTGCTAACAAACAAACGCAGTGACACTCTCATTGGGTGACATTGCGCTACTCGATCAACTACACAACTCGGGAGCTAAGTTGACTCCTCCTCCACAGAACGATTTCCCGCCAAGCGAACTTCCGGCGACAAACTTCACACACTCTCGCTTGCCTTGCTCAAACCCAAGGGCAAACAACAACCAACTCTCTCGGAAGCAACATCCGAGGATCCTCAATCGCTTGAACCCCCAACTTGGAACTAGCAGAACTTACTCAACCACCGAGGGAGGGGTCAACTCCTGAAACCTCCTGACTAGGAACAAGTCCTCAGGGCAACGCCCTCTTGCTCGAACCGAGCTAGCTCACGAAACAACATGGAAACCAAACCTTGGTCGACACCAAGCACCACCTCGCTAAGAATTCCGAAAATCAACGTGGAGGTTACCAAGAACAACTCTAGCTTGTTAACCGACAACAAGCATCCAAAGAACTCAACCGAGGAACACTTTGCTGGTCCGATCGAGCTCTAGTGAGGCTCTCCACAACTTAGGGTTCCTCTCGATTGCCCTCCGACACACACTCGCATCGTCAAACGATCTAACAGCAATCGCTACACGAGCACATCTCCCTCCAAAGATCTCAACTGTGGCTGCCAAAGCTCTTCCTTGCCACATCTGTAGCAAGCACGGGCGATGCTCTACACAATCCGAAAAGCGCCTTACCACACTTGATGCAATGAGCCGGCTGCCTGGCCCCGCCCTATTGACAATTTTGTGCTCTAATCTGCGGTCGGTGTTGATTCCGACCCTTAGACTGGCCCTGTCGGCGAGTCTGCTATCCACCTTAGCGGGAACCACCGGAAGACCCAACTAGCACCGGAGCAACAAGAGTTCAAACCACTCGAGGTCAACTCACCACGAAAAGCTACATTGGTCAACTCACTCTTACCAGAGCATAACTACACCAATCTGACATACCTCATACCAATGTGCCCACTAAATGCTCCACTCAACCATCCAACTCATGGCTCTAACACTGGATCAACCACGCATCATCGATGCCAACCCTACTCATATTAGGGTAACTCCAAGGGTAGTCGAAACACACTACCATTAAGCTGGCTCAGAAGCCCACACACAAGCGCGAGAACTCGGACGCGCTAGCCCTCACCATCCTACAACATCCTTTGCACCCATCTCTCGGTGACCCTGAAAAGCTCCTACTTTTCCCTCGAACGACCTCACACTTGTAGTTCTCTGACTACCACCGAGCTAGATCTCTTAAGCAATCCAACAGATGCAACTTCAGAAAAATAGTTACAAGGCTGGTGGGGATGCTATACTCCGGGCGGGCATGGAACCATCTGCAACCAAAAGTGCCAACTGCCCGAATCTAGACCTCCTCTCAAAGCTTGGTGCCACCAGGCACAACATCCTTTACAACACAAATCAGCCCAAAACAAGCTTTATGCCCCTCTAAGGATAGGGAAGGTCACAATCCAAGTGACGGGCAAAGGCACTCAACACAAGAGTCCAAACACTCGAGCAAATTTCTAAACTCGGCATCTCGCCTAACAAACATGCCACGGCCTACTCCTACATCCCACTCGATGCTCAACGAATACTCAAGCCAACCCTCGGGTGGCAAAGACCTAGCTCCACACGGAACATGCTAACAGAAGGTGCTTCTCTCTAATAGCCACCAAAAACCACGGACGGATTAAGTCCCGACAAGCAAACTCCACACTACCGCTTTGACTACGAGGACTCAAAGAACTGGCCGCAAAACGATCAGCAGCTTGCGGGAGGACAAGATGTCTCTACATCTTCCTCAAAAGCTACTAACTTGGCGACTTGCCAATCGACCGTGGTGGTGGTGGAGACTCTGCCGGTCCGCCTCTCATAGGGGACTTCCACCACCACACTCTTGCATCAAACAACACAAGAACGGCACGCCACAACCTCGTAACATCGGGTCATCGGCCTCTGAACACCAGTCATCCCAACACTTGGATGATAAACTCGATCTGGCAAACCACCTTGCTACTAGCGATGGGGTCTCAAAACATCCAGCTCTCACAGCTTCCACTTGCCACACTCGGTGGCTCGATCAACGCCAACTATCTTATCCGCATAAACCTGCTGATCAAGCCCTCCCGAACCTCCGGCTACTCTTTGGAACTACAAGGAGGGGTGTCTCCTAAATAAACTCTACCAGCTGGGCTATCTATGCCCAAGACTCCTCACTTCGCGCTACAAACTGCGCCTGGGTCTCCGCTCTCTGTTAGCTAAAAGTCCTTCCATCATCTCCCTCATGGCTGGAGCACACTCTGCTCAAGGAGTCTCACTCTGAGGCGTGCTAGCCTCAACCCCTACTCGGGGCAACTCATCCGCCAGGGGCCAAAGTGGCCTACGGGTCTAGACGACCCTAGACGTGGTCTCATGATCAACATGAACAGTCCAACTCCTCGGTTGGAAATACCAAACGTCCCTGCTCCTCTAAGTGCAATCAACCTACTAGCGATCCACACACGCATAAAAGCTAGCCCACGCTGGGGCTCTCACTGCCAAACAAGGGTAACACATGTATACTAGATGCAGTATTGTAAAATAAAACCCTTAGCTTAATGAACTCGCACAAACTGACGGCCATGAGTCTTGATGATCATGGGGGCAACAACTCGCAAAGCGAGTTAGTCTCTGAAATCTATGACTCGTGCTCGATACCAACCGTAAGAACCCGACCCAAAATACGGTCCTAAACCTAGGTTCTCACTCAAAGATGCAAGTTAAAATACTTCATCAAGCGGTTTAGTGCTCATATTTAAAACCTTTCAAAACAGTTCAAACAACTTTTTATAATGTTTCCCCTAGGACTCCTGTCCATCTACATGCTTGAACAAATATGCAAACAATAAAGACAGAGTGCCAGCAGCTCCATGATCATTCAACTCCTCCGCTAGCCGTCCCTGGTCTTGTCCCAAGTTACAGGTGGAAAACCACGAGAAATAAGGGTGAGTATAAACATACTCGGTAGAATCCCCCAACAAACCGGGGTACAATACGATACATCAATCATCTAGCACCCTAGTATACATGCAAACAAGCACTAACACGGATCATAGCTCAACGAGCTTACAAGGCGTAATCTGGAATCCTCGGAAGTCTCCTTCTTTCGGCCTAATGATTGGCTCTCATAACCAATCCGGGACATCTCCGAGGGTCTTTCTCCTCGGCCAATTGATCACTCAAAACCGATCCCAAAGATGTCGGACACCCTCGAGGGTCTTTCTCCCTCGACCATATGATCACCTCAAAAGCCAATCCCAATGGGTGTCCTCAAGGGCCTCTTACCCTCGCTATAATCTGACTATCGGGAGAGTACCCAAGTCCGGCTCTAAACAGAAGGAACTGTGTACTCACGAACATTAGCCCGGTAGATCTCCGAACCGGCGACTAAAGCGTGTCGCGCGCACACCGCATGCTTCTTGCAAAAGGCGTAAATGTGGGGGCTAAGTACAAACTACGCGGGCCACGCATGCCTAAGACTCGGAACGCGGTGTCACCGAACACGAGGTGCGAGGCCCTCGGCACTCATCTGTGCGGCTGTACCACCGACTGAAGCTAAGAACCGGCCAAGGCAGCTTGCACCGCTGGCGTGGTTCCGCTCTAGCAGGCTACAAACTAGGCTTATGCCGATGTGGTAGCTAAATCCACATCGGCTGCCGGGGGGAAGCAATGTACGTTATGCTTCGCTCTACTCCCGACCGGTGGGGACAAGGTACGTTATGTCCGCTCTCGACCTCTAGATGATGACAAAACCCTAACACACTAGCTAGAGTATTGAGTAAACGATTCTGGCTAAACATACATAATCATCATCAATCATACATAACCTAGCATGATACTACGAACTTAAAGCAGAATCTCAAGCATCTTTGGAAGAACAATCCTAGCATGGCACTAACATGTACAAACAAGCAAACATGCTAGCAGGAATGCAATCACAAGTCGCCCTATCCACTAATCATGTCCATAAAAGTAAACATGCATATAAGGCACAATCAAGAAAGCATCGCAGGGTCCACACAACCACGGTAAGGAATCCTTACCTGCAAACGAGCAGAAATAACCTTCACAATCAAATAATGACCCTCGAGCTTTAAAGCGAAACCGAGCAACCTAAGCATTTTAAAAGCATCCTAAATAAATATACAAAGACCCAAAGACATAAAAATCTACAAGGGATAGGTTCGGGAATTACCAACCGAAAGGCACGGGGTCTCGGCAGCAAGGGGGCAAGGCTGGGCGGCCTTGCTGCTGGCTGCAGCGCCCAAGGGCGCTGGCGCCAGCGCTGGCGCGCTGGCGCTGGGCGGCTGGCGCTGGCTGCTCGCCCATGCGCAAGGCGAGACGTCGGGTTTGCGAGATAGCGCGCGGACGCTACGCGTCGGCTGGCGGCAGCGAAGCGACGCTGGCGACGTCGTCGGGCGGCGAAAGAAGCGGAGCAGCCGCGCGCGCTCTGGCGGCTCGGTGCGGAACGGCGCGACGCGCTCTGGCTGGGCTAGGCGAAGGCGATCTGGCGCGCGCTGGCATGGGCGATCTGCAGAGCGCTCGGGCGCGCTGGGCATGGGCTGCATCTTCTTGATGCAGTGCGGCGTGGTGTGGTGGCGGCTGGTGCGATCTGGGGCGGCGTGGCGGGCGGTGAGCGGCTAGGGTTTGGTTTCTTGGTGAGGGGCTCGGCAAGGAGAGAGAGAGAGAGAGAGAGAGAGAGAGAGAGAGATAGATTTTTCCAAAACAAGGGAATAGGATTTCTTTTCCTTTTCCTAATTTAAATGGGTCTAAAATCCCTTCCCAAGGCTTTCTCTTGCGGGTCCCGCTAAAGAAATTCTTTTCTTTTAACTAAATCTTCTTTTTCTAAAAACTCCAATTTCACCATTAGGGCAAGGGTTCAAATCTCAATGGGACCAATTAAATTCCAATTAATTTTGCTATCAACCGGAATGTCTCCGAACTTCTAATCAACTAACCCCAACTCCTTGGGTCTTGCAACCAACATTAATCAAGTCTCAACGAAGGCCGAAATGACCCTGAAGCCCTGAAAATTCTCAACCTCTGACCGGGGAGCAAAATACCAAAATACCCTTAAAGGTTAAAAAGCTCTAACGGCCCATCCGAACATCCGCATAATGTCCCGAAAACTCCTGGGAAACCGATATAGAAAACTGGGCCGTTACACCCGAGGCTACAAACTACACGACTCCGGCTTGCCAACTGAAACTCACTACCTGGGTCTGACTGAGCTCTGGTGAGGCTCTCCACAACTAGGGTCCTTCGGCAACCCTCGACACACACTTGCCGCCTAACGGTCCTAACAACCAACTGCCTGAACAATCAACTCCTTTTTCCAGCATCACAACCATGCTGGCCTGCTCCGAACCTCGAAACCAAAAAGACCAGAAACGCTTCAGAATGTGTCATCCTCCTACTCAAAGCATCAACCACATCGTAGCTTCCACCCAGGGTAAGGATTTCGAGCAACACTCTTAGCAACTACGGTCAGGAACTACGTGGCTTCGCTACAACCACCATTTGTTCAGTACCATGAACTCCAACCATGGACAACAAGAGGTTCCAACAACCAAGCTTAGGTCCAACCTAACAAAACATGCCTAAGCAACAACCCGAACACGAGAACGGTATCCTAACCACCTCAACTAAAGCCTTACAACATCCACCCGGAGTCCAACTTCTCCAAGAACTGAGCACGAGTTCTCCAATGCAAACCCTACATGGTTCCGAAACTCTCGCCACCAGAACGAACTACATAAAACACACTTGTGTGCACAACTCCCAACCTTCCTTCAGAGATCCAATACTAACAGGTGCTTTCCAAAAGGCAACACTAACTTCTGGCAGAGATACAATCAACCAAAGGAACACCAAAAGATCCATCTCCACACGATACTCGGAGTTGTGGCAACCTTGCTCTACTAAAGCATAACAATGCCAAACCGAACTTACCTTATACCAAGTCTCTACCAAGTGTGCTTACACATAAGGCGTCCAACTCCCCTCATAAGGCATCCAGCTCATCTCATAGGCATCCAACTCCCCTCATACGCATCCAGCTCATCTCATAGGCATCCAACTCATCTCATAGGCATCCAACTCATCTCATAAGCATCCAACTCATCTCATAGGCATCCAACTCATGGTCCCTCTGCTGGACCAAACTCGCATCTACAATGCACAACTCTCCTCAGATTTAGGCACTCGAAGGTAGTTGACCGCACTACCAACCACATAGATCTCTTGGCCTTAGCACTAGTGTGAGACTCACACGCACTAACACTTATCAGCCTTCGACCTGCTGACGCTCTCTTACCCCGGTAACACTAGGAAGAGGCTCCTGCTCCTCTCGAACGACTTTTCGCTTGTAGTCCTTCAACTACCACTGGACTAGCCCTCTTGCACAACCTAAACAGGTGCAACTTCCACAAACGGATCCAAAGGCTAAAGGAGTGCTGAACCCGAAACGAGTTATAGAAACATCTGTCTACTCGTGCCAAACTCAGGCCTAAACCAGACTTAGTGCCCAACGACACACCAACCAACGCACCTCAAGTGCCACTACTACCAAATCCACATCTTACTACAAATGGGGCCAGCAAGGTCACAACCTCGAGTGACAAAAACTCTGGCTAGGCATACAAGGGCTCAAAACTCAAATAACTCTGCCTATGGCATCTCATCTAACTGAAGTCTCACGGCCTACTCTTGCATCTCCGCATGATGCTCTACAAAACTCTGGCCGGATCTCTCAACATGCAGCAGCTAGCTCCACTCTAGGAGCTCACCATAAGGAGAGTGCTCAACTCTACTAAACCACTGGGAAACCACCAACGGATCAAGTCCGATGGGAACACTGCTCGCTGCACCCTTAACCACAGGGTTCCGACTTACTGGGTGCAAAACAACAACAACAATCTGCAAGAGAACAAAGATGTCTCTACATCCTCCACAAAGGCTACTAACTCTGCAGCCACTCTCTGGGCAATCAACAATTTGTTAAGGTTCAAGATCAACACTTGAACTACCCAGGCTAGTCCACACTGGAACCTGCTCCACAAGCATCAACATAAGCAAAGCTATAGCTAACTCCTCTCCTGGAGTGGTACTCCAGGGCAAATCACCTCCACCCTCTCTCTAGGGGAAAACTAACAACTGGGCCACAAATGGCCTACGGGAATCTAATCTCTGCCTCCCTCTGGAACGATGTCCCAGCGGTATCTAAATCTATTTGGATACCCTGACTAGCTGCTACCATACTTCTTACACTGCGGGAAGTTGGCATGATGGTGCTCTGGACCCAAACCAACAACGAGTCAGAACCTGCTCGTCTCCGCTCCACAACACTAAACAAGGCATACACTAGATGAAAAGTATTGTAAATTCTTAACCCTTTTCTAAAACTGTAAACTTAGGCTTACCTGATGACTGTCGGAGTGCTGATGATCATGGAAAAACGACCTACAACAAAAGGTCAGTCTACAGAATCTATGACTATGAACTCTGATACCAACTGTAAAGACCCGACTCGAATGGGGTCCTAAAATAGGCCTTTACCTCAATGCATGCTTTTCAAACTTAGGAAAAATAATATGCAACGATGTATGCCAGATTCTGATTAAAACAAAAAGCAGTAAACATCCATTCAAAACAACAACAAAATGTCCTGGAACCTGTCCCTGTTTCCAAGCACCTGTTCCAAGCTAAATACAATTTAAAACGTACTCTGATCAGAGATTTAATTCACATTCAAATCCAAAAATGGTTTACATTAGTGTCAGAATCCGGGCAACAACAAAAACAACCTAAGGGCTCCATGCCAAACTACATGCATTCAGAGGACATTTAAACCATAAAAACATAAATACAAGACTCAGAGTTCGAAACAACAGGTTTCCATGATCACAGCTCCTCCTCCAGCCATCCTGTCTCGCACCATGGTTACCTGTGGAAAACCACAAAATGAGGGTGAGTAACGAATCACTCAGTAAGAATCCCCAACCGGGGTGCAATACGATATACATGGTCATCTAGCAGAAAGGTATGCAAGCTATGAATATAAACACAGAAGAGAGCACATAGCTTAAATCCACACATAAACTTCGGATGCCAACTCAGGGTCTTACTCCGGAATAATCCACCTCATGATACCATCCTATACGAGAAACAAGTCTCGGCTTCAACCTGTCTACTGTCGATACGAAAGGTGCACTGGCTCAAGATCCCGATGAGCTCTTCGGTCGTCGCTGTAATGAGTGTATACGCGCCCCGCATGCTACTGCAAACCATGGGGGGTGCCGGGTCTAGTGGCAAGCTGCCCAGGTCCAGTCACCTTGCCTAACTAAATCTCTGGATCGGTGTCACTTACATAGTGGTGTGAGACCTGGACACGTGAACTATGTCAGCCTGAACCACCGCACCTGAGGCTAAGGAACCGGTCGTGGTAGGCTTACACCAGGAAGCGGTCCATTCTTTAACAGGTGGAAATCAAGGGCTACGGCCGAACACCCTGAGGACGTGCCGACTGCCGGGGACAAGGCAATGTCATGTCATCATCCCGACCGTTGGGGCATTTAACAGTCTGCCACCCTCACCCAAGATTGCAGGGCCTGCCGTTAGGGTTAGCTAAACCCTAACGGGGGATCTGGGACGGAGTACCGCCTCGTACGTCCCTGCCGTGGATGCAAGTTACGTTATGCATCCTGGCCCGGATAATGCTACCTACCATATCTCAAACCTATAAACAGATACAACAAACAATCCAATACGTGCTCAACAGATACAATGAACCTAGCATGATACTACGAAGCAAGAACAGATAACGAGCATGCCAGAACGGAACAACCTAGCATGGACTAACATGAGAAACAACATAAGAAATCATGCCAGTCGGAAATTCAGAACAAAGCACCTATCACTAAACATGCTGATAAACACAACAAGCATACAAACAACAATCACAAATAATATCGCAGGGCCCACACAACTCCGTGAAAAATCCTTACACCGGTGGAAGGCAACTACACACCAGAATCCTAAGCTGCGATCGATCCCGAGCTAGCTAACGAGAACCTAACAAACACAACAATAATCACAATCCATAGGCCTAAATATAAAAAAATGAACAGGGCTCGGCTCGGGAGCAACTCACGCAGCACGACTGACGCGCGGACGAACGGGCTGCACGTGCGGGGCTGCTGCTGGGCTCTGATGTAAGGACCCGACCTGGAATACGGTCCTAAACCTAGGTCCTCACTCAGCATGCAAGTTGAATATTTCAACAATCGATTTAGTGCTCATATTTAAAACGTTTTCAAAACATTTGGAAACGGGGAACACTTAAAACATAACCAACAATTTTCATAAAGCAAATACAATCAAGGTAAAATAAGCCTGGCCAGTATTTATAAAAGAACATTCAAAACAGTTTAAACAACTTTAACATCATTCCCCTAGGACTCCTGTCCACCTACATGCTGAATAAATAAATGCAAACAATAAACGACAGACGCCTGCGTTTCCCCATGATCAAACAGCTCCTCAGCTAGCCATCCCGGTGTTTGTCCCAAGTTACCTGGTGGAAAAACCACAAAAATAAGGGTGAGTATAAACATACTCAGTAAGAATCCCCAACCGGGGTACAATACGATACATCAGTCATCTAGCACCCTACTATACATGCAAATAAAACAATGACTTAGAGCAAAACAGTTGAATTAGGCTATGAGCTACTTTTAGAGAGAGCCTATTCAAGGGCTTACATCTACATCCTATCCTAGGTTCTACACTTGGATGCCCTTCGGGGTCTTACACAACCTAGGACTCAGTGATGCCCATCGAGGACTTACACACCTAGGAAGCCCATCAAGGTCTTACACCTCAAACTCAGTGATGCCCATCGGGGACTTACACACCTAGGATGCCCATCGGGGTCTTACACCTCCAACTCAGTGATGCCCATCGGGGACTTACACACCTAGGTTGCCCATCAGGGTCTTACACCTCCAACTTAGTGATGCCCATCGGGGACTTACACACCTAGGATGCCCATCGGAGTCTTACACCTCCAACTCAGTGATGCCCATCGGGGACTTACACACCTAGGATGCCCATCGGGGTCTTACACCTCCAACTCAGTGATGCCCATCGGGGACTTACACACCTAGGTTGCCCATCGGGGTCTTACACCTCCAACTTAGTGATGCCCATCGGGGACTTACACAACTAGGATGCCCATCGGAGTCTTACACCTCCAACTCAGTGATGCCCATCGGGGTCTTACACCTCCAACTCAGTGATGCCCATCGGGGACTTACACACCTAGGATGCCCATCAGGGTCTTACACCTCCAACTCAGTGATGCCCATCGGGGACTTACAAACCTAGGATGCCCATCGGGGTCTTACACCTCCAACTCAGTGATGCCCATCGGGGACTTACACACCTAGGATGCCCATCAGGGTCTTACACCTCCAACTCACATACGGATGTCCATCGGGGTCTTACCCGAGCGGGACCTAAACTAGTTACCCCTACGATCTTCTACACTATATATCACCTGTCTATCCCTAGCATGGAACTAATCAGGAGAAAATAGGACAAGGTTATGCCAAGATAAGGATACCCCTAGCATGTACCTAATAGAATATAACAGGGACACAAGAACAACACGATCTGGAAGCAAGAGAAACATGTAACCTACCCACTGGAAATTTCATACAATCACAAGACATGGCATGCTGGAAGAACAAACCTAGCATGGCACTAACATGAACAACAAGCAACATGCTAGCAAGATTTCAAACACAAGCTGTTCAATGGCTAACATACTCATAACATCAACCAAGCATACAAGGCACAATCATGATAGCATCGCAGGGTCCACACAACCACGGTAAGAAATCCTTACTTAGGAACAAGCAGAACTAACTACCTCAACCAACAAGAAACCCTCGAGCTTCTAAATGTACCCGAGCAACCTAAGCAAACAATAAAAATCATCCTAATTAAGCAACCAACAACTAACATCTTAAGGTCCAAAAGAGTGGAGGTTCGGGAATTACCAACCGGGAAGGCACTAGGTCTCGGTCACATCTATCTAGGCAAAACAGGCTCTCGGGCGGGCAGTGGGCAGCGGGACGTGCACCGGGCGAGCGGTGGATCGGGCGCTGGAGGGCGCTGCTGGGCACGCTGGCGCGGCAGGTACTGCCACTGGCGACACGATCGTCTGGCGCGAGCGACGGCATCGAAGCGCGCGCGCTCACGGCCGCCCGTAAGCAGACGGAGACGCCCGACTTCGGCGCGCTGGCGCTGGCGACGACGGTCTGCGGCGAGCGCTTCTTGCCGCCTGAGTCTGGCGCGGCGGCCGCTTACCGCGATAAGGCGTCTGGGCTGCTTGGCTGGGCGACGATCTTGATGGTCGGGCGAATGGGTGATGGTCGGGCGACAGGTGATGGCGAGCGGGTTCTTCTTGGGGCTGGTGGCTCGGGGTGGCTCGGTGCGGCTCGGTTGGGTTTCTTGGTAAAGTCGGCAAGGAGAGAGAGAGAAAGAGAGAGAGAGGTAAAACAAGGGGAATGGGATTTTTTTGATTTTTTTTCCTTTTCCTAATTTAAATAGGTCTTGGTGACCTAAATCTCTTCCCAGGCTTCCTCCTTCGAGTCCCTACTTGAAGCAACCTTTTCTCCTTATTAAAACTCATTAAAACCAAGGTCCCAAATCACCATCAAGGGCAAGGGTTCAAATCCCAATGGAAGCACTTAAATTAACAATAATTTTGTTAATTACCAAATCACCTCCAAACTTCCAACCAACTAGCCCGAACTTCTTGGGTCCTGCAACCAACAACAATCAAGCCTCGACAAGGGCAGGAGTGACCCCGAAGTCTTGAAAATCCACAAAACCCTTACCGGGGGCAAAAAGACCAAAATACCCCTAAGGGTTAAAATAGTTCTAACGGCCCATCCGAACATCCGAATAATGAACCGGGAACACCTGGGAAACCGAAATAGAAAACTGGACCGTTACAATACTCTTTCCTTTTAAGACTTTCGTCCTCGAAAGTCCTAAGACGAAAACAACTCTAGGAAAACTCCACTAATCCTTAACCAACCAACTCCATGTCAAGCCAACACTAGTCCTTCTTCGAAATCCCAACCCTCTTGGGTTTCCAAAGGCTCAAGCCAAAAAGGCATCGAGTCTGCCAGCAACTATCTCAACCAAAACTGAACATACACTGAGCTACGAAGAAAAAGATGCGATAGTGCTAGTCGGTAAGCCACATCCTCAAACTCGCACCAACTCTCAAACGGTCTCACAACCCTAGGGCTCACTTATCCCAGCTGTAACGACCCAGGTTTTTCTTCCCGGTCTTCCAGGTATGCCCTAGGGGTAATTTGGTAATTTGGTCGGGCCGTCATGGTCGTTTGTGTCTTTTCCAGCTACTAAAATTATTGGATGGTTTTTGTAGGTTTTTGGAGGGGTTTGTGGTTTGGTTTGAGCAAGGTTTGTTGCAAAAGTAAAAATAAAGTAATTTGTGCTGCAGCCGGGGTTTGAACCCGGGTCTCCTGGGAAGCTTGTAGAGAGGTGTGCCAAATGAGCCATTAGGTGCTCTTGTTACTCTTTCTGCATCACATCTTAGTTAACCTTGGATTTTTGGAGTTTTGGTGCATTTGGTTAAATGAAATAGAAATAGGTTATTTCATCTCCTTCTCCAAAACATCTCTTGGCCGCCCAAGCTCTCCATCTCCATAGCCTTGCCGAGTTCTTCATCCTTGCATCTCCTTGGGTTCGATCATCATCATTCCGGGTAAGTCTTCGTCTTCTTCATCTTCTCATTTGGGTGTTTGTTGGCGAATGTAAGAAAAAGGGGTTGTGTGTGTGTGTGTGTTGTGCGGCAAATGAGAGGAGCAGACCATCATCCTCACCCATTTCGCACGCGCCGGATCGGTCGAGCGACCGCCCGCACGCCCGGACTGCTCCGCGGCGAGCTCGCCGTTCGCCCGCCAAGAAGAGATCGCCCGGATCGGTCGAGCCACCCTGCCGCCGCGCCCGGACTGTTCCGCGGCAGCCCTCGCTGTTCGCCCAGCCAGAAGATCGCCCGATCGCTCGACGCCAGAGGTCTCGCCAGCGCCAAGACGCCCAGCGATCGCTCGCACACCCTCGCCGTGTCCGCTTGCCGAAGCCGCTCGACCGCGCGCGCGCGCCAGACGTCTCGTCGCGCGCGCCGCGCGCCTTCGCCAGACGCCGGCGCGCCCGCGCGCCGTCGATCGCTCGCTTCGCCCGCGCGTGTCCACGCTGCCGTGCCACAATACCGCAGCCAGGTGTCGTGTCCGTCCGTGCCACAGCGCAACAACCAGCGCGTGTCCTCTGCCGTGCCGGTAGCGCAAAGCGCGCCCAGCCTTGCCGAGCGGCTTGCCAGCCAGCCAAGCTCGTGTCGTCGCGCCGCGTGAGTTCCCTGAGCCGAGCTTGCTTGTTCTATTGTTGTTTAGATATTTTAGATCACGATTATTGTTGGTTTGCTAGGTTCCCGCTCGCTAGCTCGGGATTGTTCCGCAGCTTAGGATTTGTGTGTAAAAGTCTTCCGACCAAGGTAAGGATTTCTTACCGGGGTTGTGTGGACCCTGCGGTATATTTGTGATTGTTGTTTTGTATGCCTGGGTATGATTACTAGCATGTTTATCTCTAGGTGCTCTGCTCAATTCTGATGGCATGATCTCTTGTATTGTTTCTCATGTTAGCCCATGCTAGGTTGTTCTGTTCTAGCATGTTCGATATCTGTTCTTGCTTCGTAGTATCATGCTAGGTTCTTTGTATCTGATGAGCACGTATTGGACTGCTTTGATTGAATCGTTATTATTGTTAAGGTTTAGAATTGAGGTAGATAGAATCATCCGGGCCCGATGCATAAAGTATCTTGCATCTATGGCAAGGACGTTCGAGACGATTCTCCGCCCTTGGACCTCGTGAGGGATTAGCTATCCCAACCGGTAGGCCCCGCAATCTTGGGTGAGGGTGGCGGTCGTTAAATGCCCCAACGGTCGGGATGATGACTTGGCATTGCCTCGTCCCCGCGATCGACACGTCCTCGCCGCGTGTTCGGCCGTAGCCCTTGATTGCCACTGTTAGGGCAAGGACCGCTTCGGTGTAAGCCTACCACGACCGGTTCCTTAGCCTCAAAGCGGTGGTACAGTGACATAGTTCACGTGTCCGTGTCTCACACCCCTATGTCGCGGTGACCGATCCGAGATTTAGTTAGGCATGGTGATCGAACACGGCGGCTTGCCACTAGTCCCGGCACCCCCGAGTTTGCGTGAGCATGCGGTGCGCGCTTACGCTCATTACAGCGCCACGATCGAGAGCTCCTCGGGATCTTGAGCGAGTGCACCTTTCGTATCGATGGCGATGAAGCAGCCGAGGCCGGGACTTGTTCCCGTATAGTGCGTTTAGTGTGTTGTGGTATTTTCCGGACTAAGACCACGAGATGGCATCCGAGGTCTAAGTGTGGACTTAGCTATGTGCTCCGCTCTGTGTTTGTTCTCATAGCTTGCATACATTCTTCTAGATGATCATGTATATCGTATTGTACCCCGGTTGGGGATTCTTCTTTGGTAATTCGTTACTCACCCTTATTCTGTGGTTTTCCACGGTAATCAAGGCGGGAGACAGGATGGTCAAGGAGGAGCTATGATCATGGAACTCGCCGTCATCTCTCGATTGTTTTATTTTAATTATCATGACTCTTCACTTTTTATTATTTCCCTGAATGCATGTAGAGCGGGCACAGAGCCCCGGGATGTTTTCTTACGTTTTATGGATTCCAAAGATATTGGTACTTGTGGATTGTTTTAATGGTTTAAATAAATCTCGATCGAGTGTGCTTTTAGAAATGTATGTTTTGGTTGTTGAATGTTTCTGCTTTTACTTGGAATCCGAAATGTATTTTTCATAATGTCTTTTATTTTCACTACATGCATTGGGGTAAAGGCCCATTTAGAGCCCCTTTTGGGTCGGGTCTTTACTGATTGGTATCGAGCTCGAGAGTCATAGATTCTGTGAGACCGACCTTTTGTTGTAGGTCGTTTTCCATGATCATCAAGACTCAAACAGTCATCAGTGCGCCTAGATTTATTGTTTTAGAAAGGAAAAGGGTTAAGAATTTACAATACCTATCATCTAGTGTATGCCTTGTTTGGTGTTGTGGAATGGTGACAGCGTGTTTTGATTCGTTGTTGGTTTGGATGTAGATCGCCAAAGATGCGACCACCCGCACAGGAGAGGAGGTTCGAGAGCGGTCGAGGTATCGGGATCGGATCGATCATCGCAGGACATCGTCCCAAGCCGACATCGATGGCATTCCACCAGCGAAATCCTCCCCGTTACGCCTAGAGCGGGCGTTGAGGCGATCGAAGCGCCGTGAGATCGCTCCCCGGAGCAGAGTTTGCCGAGTCTATGAGGGCTTTTATGGTCAGCATGTTGAGTGACCAGAGGCGCGAGACCTGAGCCTTGTTGGCGCGTAGCAGCGGGGAAGAGTCCCGAGCCCAGATCGAGCGGTGACTCGATTGGTTCAAGTGAGCTCAAGAGCTCCTCCACTCCACAAGAGCAAGTAGCCCCAGAGGCGATATGGCGAGGGTGCCGAGGAATTGGGTAGGTGGTCAAGGATTTTGTGAAGTGGAAGCTCGAGAAGTTTGATGCCCCGGTGATGCGTTAGCGGCAGCCAGTGGATCGCCCATTTGGAGTACACCTTCCGATCATGGTGTGCCCCGATATTCGTGAGGCCGAGATGTGCGGCTCATGTGCTAGGAGGCACAAATGAGATGGTGGTGGGAGTCCACCTTGAGCGAGAGACCACCTGGGTCTCCACCCGCTACTTGGGAGTTCTTCAAGGCCGAGTTCAAGGTAAAGTTCATCGGTGATGAGGCTCGGAGAAGATGGTGGAGCTCTTCCAGAACCTCAAGCGGGGTTCTCGATTCCATTGAGGAATATGAGCGCAAGTTCTCGAGAGTATGGATATTTTGCTCCTCGCTTGATTGCCACCCCGAGTGAAGATTCGGAAGTTCATATCCGGATTGAGGCGAGGTGTTTCCCGAGATGTCGTGGCTCGTGCCCCCGACACTTATGCTAGGGGCTGTCCAGCTTAGCCACGATCTATAATGGGAAGTATCCTGCTGAGCGGGTTGTTGCCGCTCTGCTCGGCGTCTGTCCCAGCAGCCGTAGTGGGCGAAGAGGAAGTTTGACTTTCGGGAGGCGGCCAGCCGCCGCCAAGGGCGATTCGAAGCAGAGACCAATGGAGAGCTCGGTCCGTTTCCACCCGACAGCAGGGGAGGACCCGTGCGCTTTCCGCTTGTGCTACTTGTGGGAAAGTCCACGCCGAGCTTGTCACCGACCTAGATTGTGCTACCGTTGTGGTAGAGAGGGGCACATGGCCCGTTTTGTGATCACCCGATTATGGCGGCTCGGCCAAATGCCAGCGCAGCGAGGTCGAGTGTTTGCTACGAACCGTCGGGAGGCCGAGCGTCTGGATGCCGCTGTGGCGGTGCACGCTTCTTGTTTTAGATCACCGCGCATTTGTCTTGTTTGATTCTCGTTCTACGCATTCATTTGTATCTGTGTTGTTTGCTTTGAGCATGCTAAGTTAAGACTAGAACCTCTAGGTTTTGAGTTATCTGTTGCAAACTCCTTCGGGAGTTAGTATGTTGGCTAGAGATAAGATTAAGGATGGCCGGATCGAGATATCCGGAGAGTTGCTAGTAGCCACACTCATAGTTCCGCCTATGAGTGGTTTTGATGTGATTCTTGGTATGGAGTGGTTAGTCGCTAACCACGCGTTGATTGATCGCCACCGAAAGAAGTAGTGTTCAGCCGCCAGTGTCGGCCCACTTTAAGTTTCGTGGAGTCCAGGTGGAGTTTGCCCGCCGATGGTGTCACCGTGAAAGCTCGTCGTTTGCTAGCTCATGGAGCTTGGGGCTATTTAGCCAAGTTGTGCAGGAAGAGCCGCCTCGCCGTCTGTCGATCAGTGCCGGTCGTGCAAGAGTTCGCGGATGTGTTTCTGAGGAGTTACTGGGGTTGCCCCAAAGAGAGAGGTTGACTTCATTATTGAGCTCGAGCCGTGGACCCTCCCTATCTCGAAGGCTCCGTGACGCATGGCGCCAGTGAGTTAAAGGAATCAAGATTCATTTGCGGGAGATGTTAGACCGAGGGTTCATCCGTCCAAGTGTGTCCCCGTGGGGAGCACCCGATTCTGCTTTGTGAAAAGAAGGATGGTTCTATGCGCTTGTGTATTGATTACCGCGAGCTTAATAAGGTGACAAAGTGAAGAATAAGTATCCGCTGCCCCGTGATCGATGATTTGTTCGATCGGCTTCAGGGAGCTTCGTGTTCTCCAAGATAGATCTCGAGATCCGGTTACCATCGATTGCGGATCGGGGATGCCGACATTCCTAAGACAAACTTTTCGTGTCGGATATGGTCACTATGAGTTTGTGGTTATGTCGTTTGGATTGACCAATGCCCCACCGCGTTCATGGACATGATGGATAGGGTGTTCAAATCATTTTTGGACAACCGTCATCGTGTTCATTGACGATATTCGATTTATTCGAGGTCTAAAGAAGACCATGCGAGCATTTGAGACGAGTATTGGCGGCTTTGAGGAAAACCCACTTTATGCGAAGTTTTCCAAATGTGATTTCTGGTTGGAGCAGTGGCCTTCCTAGGCCACGTGGTTTCGAGAGATGGTATAGCCGTGGACCCCGCGAAGATTGAGGCCGTGAGTTCATGGGCCAAGCCGACTTCGATTGCCGAGATTCGCACTTTTCTGGTTTGGCGGTGTTACTACCGCTCGGTTCGTCAAGACTTTTCTCGCTTTAGCCTCGCCCCTCACTCGTCGGACGAGGAAGGGTGTCGAGTTTGTTTGGGACAAAGAGGTGTGATGAGAGCTTTGCGGTGCTCAAGCGTAGTTTGACTTCAAACACGATGTTGGCGATCCGGAGGGGACAGTGGTTTCGTGGTCTACAATGATGCTTCCAAGTTTGGATTAGGTTGTGTGTTGATGCAAAGACGGGAAGGTCATTGCCTATGCTTCCCGTCACCAAGCCGTATGAGCGTAACTACCCGACTCATGATATGGAGTTGGCGGCGATGGTGTTTGCAATCAAGATTTGGAGGCATTACCGTATGGTGAGCGGATTCGTGATGTTTACCGATCACCGAGCCTCAAGTATCTGCTTACTCGAAGGAGTTGAATATGAGGCGCAGAGGAGATGGTTAGAGTTGGTAAAGGATTATGATCATGCGAGATTTTGTACCATCCGGTAAAGCCAATGTAGTGGCCGATGCTTTGAGCGAGAAAGACGTCGCACTCTGCGGGCGTTGTTGAGTTCCCACCAGTTTGCGAGAGAGAGAGTTCGAGCGGGCGAGGTTGCGAGTGTTGTTGGGAGAGGTTACCGCCAGAGTAGCTCGATTGATCTGCTCACCGCCGATCTTCGGCAATGGATTATAGACGGCCAGGGCTGGGTGACCCCGCACTTAAGAGATTGGTTGATAGAGTTAGTGCTTGACGGTGACTTTGACTTTGTATATTCACCGAGCAAAGGGTTGACTTATAGAGGCCGGTTGTGTGTTCCGGACATTGCAGAGTTTGCGAGCCGAGTTGCTCTCGGAGGCCCACTGTTTCCCTTTTGCTTGGCACCCCGGGTACCAAGATGTATCGAGACCTTAAGCGCACTTTCTCGGTGGATGGGGATGAAGAGAGATGTGGCAGAGTTTGTCACCGGTGTCTCACTTGTCGCCAAGTGAAGGCACCCAGCAGAGGCCAGCAGGTTTGTTGCAAATGACTGAGTGTACCCAGTGGAAATGGGAAGAGATCTCTATGGACTTTATATCTGGTTTGCCAAGGACTCAGAGGAAGTTCTCTCGATTTGGGTGATAGTCGACCGTTTGACCAAGAGCGCACACT
This sequence comes from Sicyos edulis, assembly GCA_036507275.1. Taxonomy (NCBI): domain Eukaryota; kingdom Viridiplantae; phylum Streptophyta; class Magnoliopsida; order Cucurbitales; family Cucurbitaceae; genus Sicyos; species Sicyos edulis. Next base: position 21,997,377 of record CM071847.1, read on the forward strand.
TCATTCCCTGTAGGGACACTTATACCGTGGAGCAACAAAGGCGCACTGCTTTTGGAGCGAGATCATCCGTTATCATGGTGTGCCGGTGAGGATTGTGTCGATCGTGACTCGCGGTTCACTTCTCGCTTCTCGAGAGCGCCCGTAAGGGTTTGGGCACAGAGTGCGCTTTCAAAGACGACTTTTCACCCTCGGACGGATGGTCGACCGAGAGAGTGAATCGATTCTCGAGGATATGTTGAGGGCTTGTGTGTTGGATTTCCCAGCGCTTGGGACCAAATTCAGATTTGATGGAGTTTGCCTACAACAACGATTACGATCGATTTATCTGAGATGGCTCCATTCGAGGCATTGTATGGTAAGCGTTATCGGTCCCCGTGTTCGGGAAGAGGTTGGTGATAGACGAGTTTTGGGTCCCGACCATCGCAGCTTGACCAATGGTGCAATCACGAAAGATTAGAGCTCGTATGTTGACACATCGTGAGAGCAGAGCGAGAGAGTTACGCCGATGTTCGGCGTCGAGATTTGGAGTTTGAGGTTGGTCGGCATGTGTTCCTTAAGGTTGCTCCGATCGCGAGGTGTTTTGAGGTTTGGTAAGCGTGGGAAGTTGAGTCCCCGCTTTGTTGGTCCATTTGAGATCCTAGAGAGGATTGGCGAGTTGCTTACCTGTTAGCCCTACCTCCGTCACTATCGCCAGTGCATAGTGTTTTCCATGTATCGATGTTGAGGCAAGTATGTGCCAACCCGTCGCACATTGTGGACTTTGAGCCTTTGCGGTGAATGAGGATTTGAACTTCGAGGAGAAGCCGGTGAGGATCCTTGCCTTTGAGACCAAGACGTTGCGTAATCGCGAGATTCGTTTAGTAAAGGTTCGATGGAAGAATCGGGTTCGAGGAAGCCACTTGGGAGCGGGAAGACGAGATGAGGTTGCATTACCCCGAGTGTTTACATCTTAAGGACTTTCGAGGACGAAAGTCATAAAAAGGAGGGAATATTGTAACGACCCGTGTTTTTCTTCCCGGTCTTCCGTATGCCCTATGGGTAATTTGGTAATTTGGTCGGGCCGTCATGGTCGTTTGTGTCTTTTTTCCAAATACTAAAATTATTGGATGGTTTTTGTAGGTTTTGGAGGGGTTTGTGGTTTGGTTTGAGCAAGGTTTGTTGCAAAAGTAAAAATAAAGTAATTTGTCTTTGCAGTGGGGTTTGAACCCGGTCTCCCGGGAAGCTTGTAGAGAGGTGTGCCAAATGAGCCATTAGGTGCTCTTGTTACTCTTTCTGCATCACATCTTAGTTAACCTTGGATTTTTGGAGTTTTGGTGCATTTGGTTAAATGAAATAGAAATAGGTTATTTCATCTCCTTCTCCAAAACATCTCTTGGCCGCCCAAGCTCTCCATCTCCATAGCCTTGCCGAGTTCTTCATCCTTGCATCTCCTTGGGTTCGATCATCATCATTCCGGGTAAGTCTTCGTCTTCTTCATCTTCTCATTTGGGTGTTTGTTGGCCGAATGTAAGAAAAAGGGGTTGTGTGTGTGTGTGTGTTGTGCGCAAAGTGAGAGGAGCAGCCATCATCCTCACCCACCAGACGCCCAGATCGGTCGAGCCACCCCTGCCGCCGCCCAGACTGTTCCGCAGCAGCCTCGCCGTCGCCCAAGCCAGCCAGATCGCCCAGATCGGTCGAGCGAGCTACCGCCGCGACGCCCGACTGCTCCGCAGCGGCCCTCGCCGTCGCCCGCCAGCGATCGCCCGATCGCTCGCGACGCCAGAGGTCTCGCCAGCGCCAGCGCGTCCAACCGATCGCTCGACACCCGCTGCGGTCCGCTTGCCGAGCCGCTGACGACGCGCGCGCCTTCGCTCGAGACGTTCGCCGCGCGCCTTGCCCGCCAGACGCCGGGCGCCAGCGCGCGCTTCGCCGTCGACGCTCGCCGCGCGCGCGTGTCCTCGCTTGCCGTGTGCGGCAGCGCGGCAGCGTGTCGCGTGTCCGGTCGTGCGTGGCCAGCGCAACAAATAGCGTGTCCTCGCCGTGCCCGGTAGCGCGCGCCAGCGCCAACCTTGCCGAGCGGCTTGCGCGACTCCAAGCTCGTGTCGTCGCGCGCGTGAGTTCCCTTGAGCCGAGCTTGCTGTTCTATTGTTGTTTAGATATTTTAGATACCGATTATTGTTGGTTTGCTAGGTTCCCGCCGCTAGCTCGGGATTGTTCCGCACTTAGGATTTGTGTGTAAAAGTCTTCCACCAAGGTAAGGATTTCTTACCGGGGTTGTGTGGACCTCGCGGTATATTTGTGATTGTTGTTTTGTATGCTCGGGTATGATTACTAGCATGTTTATCTCTAGGTGCTCTGCTCAATTCTGATGCATGATCTCTTGTATTGTTTCTCATGTTAGCCCATGCTAGGTTGTTCTGTTTCTAGCATGTTCGATATCTGCTTCTGCTTCGTAGTATCATGCTAGGTTCTTTGTATCCGATGAGCACGTATTGGACCGCTTTGATTGAATCGTTATTATTGTTAAGGTTTAGAATTGAGGTAGATAGAATCATCCGGGCCCGATGCATAAAGTATCTTGCATCTATGGCAAGGACGTTCGAGACAGTTCTCGCCCTTGGACCCCGTGAGGGATTAGCTATCCCAACCGTGGGCCCGCAATCTTGGGTGAGGGTGGCGGTATCGTAAATGCCCCAACGGTCGGGATGATGACTTGGCATTGCCTCGCGTCCCGGGCGATCGACACGCCCTCGGCGTGTTCGGCCGTAGCCCTTGATTGCCACTGTTAGGGCAAGGACCGCTTCTGGTGTAAGCCTACCACGACCGGTTCCTTAGCCTCGGTGCGGTGGTACAGGTGACATAGTTCACGTGTCCGTGTCTCACACCCCTATGTCGGTGACACCGATCCGTAGATTTAGTTAGGCATGGTGGCCGAACACGGGCAACTTGCCACTAGACCCGGCACCCCGAGTTTGCAAAGAGCATGCGGTGCGCGCTTACGCTCATTACAGCGCCGACCGAGAGCTCCTCGGGATCTTGAGCCGCACACCTTCGTATCGACATGAGAGCCGAGGCCGGGACTTGTTCCCGTATAGTGCGTTTAGTGTGTTGTGGTATTTTCCTGACTAAGACCCCGAGATGGCATCCGAGGTCCAAGTGTGGACTTAGCTATGTGCTCTGCTCTGTGTTTGTTCTCATAGCTTGCATACATTCTTCTAGATGATCATGTATATCGTATTGTACCCGGTTGGGGATTCTTACTGGGTAATTCGTTACTCACCCTTATTCTGTGGTTTTCCACGGGTAATCAAGGCGGGAGACAGGGATGGTCAAGGAGGAGCTATGATCATGGAACTCTTGTCATCTCTCGATTGTTTTATTTTAATTATCATGACTCTTCACTTTTTATTATTTCCCTGAATGCATGTAGACGGGCACAGAGCCCCGTGGATGTTTTCTTACGTTTTATGGATTCCAAAGATATTGGTACTTGTGGATTGTTTTAATGGTTTAAATAAATCTCTCGATCAGTGTGCTTTTAGAAATGTATGTTTTGGTTGTTGAATGTTTCTGCTTTTACTTGGAATCCGAAATGTATTTTTCATAATGTCTTTTATTTTCACTACATGCATTGGGGTAAAGGCCCATTTAGAGCCCCTTTTGGGTCGGGTCTTTACACCAGCTGACCCATCTCAGAATGCCTCTCCACGACGCTACTCTCAGCAAACTTGTGGACGGGTCACAGGCTCTAAAACTCTACGCCACGCACCGGCGTACTCCTCTTAATACTCACACATTGTTAACGCACAATCTCATCCCTACACCATGTCAAGCCAACCAACCGAACCTCTCGGGTTCCGAAACCATCAAACCTACTCTTACTTCACAAGAGACCAACGAACTCCAATGGTTGCCTATAAGCCTTAACGAAATCCAATCGAACCACCACCTGGCGGCCGATCCCAAAGGCAAACTTGTCCAACTAGAACGCGTCCACAACACTTAAGCAACCATCTTGAAGAGCACCGACGCACTCAAGCCAGGGGCACATACCTGTGTCACCAGACGGCTAACGCCACCCACACTATCTGAAACTTCAGCTACGGCCACCCATGAACGACAAGGTCCAGGAATAGGCTCCACTCAGCCAAACTAATATATTGGATCCCCTCATCGGCCGACAACAACTTCCCAATGCAATCCGATCAGCCACTGGCCTAAGAGAATATCGCCAGACAGGAAAACAAACAACATACCTCTCTCGGAAATCTCGAGCAACAAGGAATAAAACAACACGAGGCTACTTGCAACACAACACCTCGAGGATAACAACTCAAAGGTTTAACCAACCAATGCCACGACACCTCTATGCCAACCCCCTCAACTTTGGCTCAACTAAATGCCAACCACGAACGCGCAACAACCAGGAGCAAAGCCTGAGAATGGCTTGCTCTGCAGAACTCAACTCAAGCTTACAACTGGCGAAGCTCGCCTCCAAGGACATGCAACTCTCAAGTCCAACTGGCTAAACGAATGACTTCCTCCTTTTAGCTTAGGCCTAACTCATCTTCCAACCAGAAACTCCACAATCAATTGAACCACCAACTTAGAACTAGCAGTATCTATCCAAACACCAAAGGAGGTGCCATCTTTTGAAACCTTCCAAAAAAGAGCAAGTCCTCAGGGCTACGCCCGCTTGCTCCAACCAAGCTAGCTCTTACAACAACATGGGAACCAACCCTTGGCCAACTACAAGCACCAACAGATAACAGTTTCGAAGCCAACGCGGAGGTACTAAAACAACACTAGCTCGTCAACCGACTACAAGCTTTCAAAGAACTCAACCGAGGAACACTTTGCTGGTCCGGGTGAGCTCGTGAGGCTCTCCACAACCTAGGGTTCCTCCGATCACCCTCCGACACACATAGCCGTCAAACGGTCTAACAGACAACTGGCTACACGGGCACAACTCTCTCTCCAGCATCTCGACTATGCTAGCGTGCTCCAACTCCTCGAAAGACCAAGAAGACCAAAAATACTACAGAATGTGTCAGCCTCCAACTCAAGCATCGACCACATCATAGCTTCTACCCAGGGTAGGGATCCGGTCAACACTCTTAGCAATGACGGACAAAAACTACGCGGCTTTGCTACCACCGCCTTTGAGTAGTTCCAACTGAACTCCAACCATCGATCAACAAGAAATTCCTCTACCCAGGTCAAAGGCCAACTAGCATAACTTGCCTAAGCAACAACCCGGCTACAAGCACGGTATCCTTACGATCAAAATTAGGGCACTTGCCAAGAACTAAAGCCCTAACAACTCAAGGACTGAGCACTGGTTTCTCAACACGAACCTTTCGTGGTTCCCAAAACATACCCCACGGAATGAGCTACACAAAAGTACACTGGCGTGCACAACTCCAACTTGATTCCTTAAGATCCAACACGAACTCTAACACAAGGCAACCTTTGCCTCCAAAAAGAGCCACAACTAGCAAGGGAGCAACAAGAGTTCAAACCCTGAAACCTCATACCAATGTGTCCACCAAATGTGCTCCGCACAATCCATCCAACACATGGCTCCCACGCTGCACCAACCACGCATTATCGATGCCAACTCTACTCGTACCAAGGAAACTCAAGGGTAGTCGAATCACTCTACCAACAAACTGGCTCACAAGGTGTAAGGACCCGACCCAAGAAACGGTCTCTAACCTAAGGTCCATACTTAGCATGCATGATTAAGAATATAAACATCATTCAGAGTCGGAAGTTTAAAACTTTGCAATAAACATTTTTAAAACAAAACCATGATTTCAATTAAATAAAATAGGTAATCGATCGATCAAGACTTTCTTAAAACAATTCAAAGGAAAACGGTACGAGAACATAAAATAGTTTGAGTGCTTTTTCCTAGGGACCCAAGTCCCACTACATGCTAAATCATTAAGGAAAACATTTAAAGAAACGTGCGATCCAGTCACCGTCCATGATCATCGAGCCGCTTCCTCCTAGCCATCCACCTCTGTCCCAAGTTACCCGTGGAAGCCACAGAAAATAAGGGTGAGCAACAGGTTACTCAGTAAGAATCCCCAATCGGGGTACAATACAAAATCATCTCATTTAGCACATGGGCAAGCAACCATACAAAGACTTAGAGCAGAAACGGTTGGTTAGGCTATGGACTATTTCTAGGGCGAGCCTATTCAAGGGCTTCCATCAACAGATCCCTCCTAGGTCCTACGCTTGGATGCCCTTCGGCCTTACACAATCTAGGACTCGGTGATGCCCAAAGTGGGGCCTTACACACTTAGGACACAAAGTGATGCCCAAAGTGGGGCCTTACACACTTAGAATGCCCATCGGGCCTTACACCTTCAGTATCGGTGATGGCCAGTGGGCCTTACACACCTAGGATGCCCATAGGGCCTTACACCTCCAGAATCAGTGATGCCTAGTGGGCCTTACACACCTAGGATGCCCATAGGGCCTTACACCTCCGAGAATCGGTGATGCCGGTGGGCCTTACACACCTAGGATGCCCATAGGGCCTTACACCTCGGATGTCCATCGGGTCTTGCCTTAGCGGGACCCCAAACTAGTTACCTCTACGGCCCTCTAAACTTTACATCACACATCTAACCGTAACTTGGATCTAGCAACATACAATAGGCGGCATGGGTCTATCAAGATAGGAATGCCTAGCATGGAACTAACGGGGATGTAAACATGTCACGAACATGAATCAAAAGAAAACATGGAACCTATCACTAGAAATTCATATATTTACAAATGAATCGCGTGCTATCAACTATTCGCAGGGTCCACACAACCCCGGGTAAGAATCCTTACACGAAATAAGTGGAGGTTGATTATCCCGAATCGAATAACGACCCTCGAGCTTTTAAGTGAACTCGGGCAACCTAAGCAAGCAATAAATTATCCTAATTAATAAACAACGATCGAAAATCGGGGCGTCCAAAGGGTGGAGGTTCGGGAATTTACTAACCGAGAAGGCACACGCCTCGGCAGCAAGCGCAAGGACGGGCACTCACCGACAAAGCCAGGGCGCTGCTCGAGCGGCGCGTGGCGAGCCGACACGCTGGGCGGGCGCCTGCTGTCAAGGCGCGACGGCGGCAGCGGCGCGCGGCGACGACACTGGCCGCGAGGTCCGGCGAGCGAACGAGCGACACGCTGGGACGGAGCGCAGCGAGTGGAGCGACGCGGTTTGGGCGCTGGGTCTTTGCGTCTGCGGCGCGAGGCGGGCTACACCACCGGTGCGCTGGGCGCGCGCGCGCTGGGTGGTGTCGCCGGCGGCGCGAGGCGGCTACACGGCGGTCTGTTGGCGGCGACTGGTGCGGAGTGGAGGATGGGCCGTTGCGGCGGTGGCGAGCCGGGCCGCCGACGCGATCTGGGCCGGCGGTGGCTCGGTGCGGTCTTGGCGATGGTCGTGACGCGTCGCGATGTCGTGGGGCGGCGGCAGCGAGGCGTTAGGCGAGACACTGCGGCGCGTGGGGCGGCTTAGGCGAGACACTAGCGGCGGTGTGGGGCGGCTTGGGCGAGAGTGAAGGAGAAGTCTAGGGTTTTGGGGGTTCTTTCTTTTTTCCTTGTTTTCTCTTTTCTTTTTTCCTTAAATATAATTCCCTTCCTTAACTTAAATAGACTTGGGAATCTCTTATGACCTTCCCAAGATTCCCCTTCGAGCCCCGGCTGACGCGTTTATTTTCCTTATTTAAACCCAAGCTTCCCAACCCCTTTTTAGGCCGAGGGTTCGAGTCCTTCCAACAGTTCCTCCCAAACTTAAAAATATAAAAGGAAACCTTATTTTACATTTATCTGAAAACCGGCCATTATATACAATACTCCCTCCTTAGAAGACTTCCGTCCCCGGAAGTCGCTGCTCTTAAAACAACTCTGGGTAACTCCTCCTCATCTCCCCTTCCAACTCCCAAGTAGCTTCCTCAACTCCCTGATTCCGCCACTGCACTTTCACTAGGTCAATGGCCCGGTTCCTCAAAACCTTTTTCTCAAATGCCAGGACCCTTATGGGTTTCTCCTCAAAGCTCAGGTCATGGTTCAACTGTAAAGGCTCAAAATCTATGACTTGCGAAGGATCTGCCACATACTGGCGGAGCATCGAAACGTGGAACACACTATGCACTGCAGCCAAGGACGGCGGCAGTGCTAACCGATAGGCCACAATCCCAATCCTCTCAAGGACCTCGAAAGGTCCAACAAACCTGGGGCTCAGTTTGCCCTTTTACAAACCTCGGGACCCCTCGCATCGGAGCTACCTTGAGGAAAACATGCCGCCAACCTCAAACTCCAACTCCCTACGCCTAACATCGGCGTAGCTCTTCTGCTTTGCTTTGGGCGGTCAAGATACGAGCTTTGATTTTCTCGGGCGGCCTCATTGGTCGGTGGAGCAACTCGGACCTAACACTGCCGGTCACCAACTTCTTCCCGTAAGGTCGGGATCTGCAGCGGCGCTTACCATACAACGCCTCAAACGGCGCCATCCAATGGTCGATCAAAACTCGTTATGTAGGCAAACTCCATCAAGTACAAATCTTGGTCCCAACTACTGGGAAATCCAACACGCAGGCTCGCAACATATCCTCTAAGATCGGATTTACCCGCCGGTCGGCCATCGGTCCAATGGGTGGAAGGTCAGGTCGTAGCTGCACTCTGTGCCCAAACCTGCCTGAAGGGCCTTCCAAAACCGTGATGTAAAACGGGAATCCCGGTCGGAGATAATTTTAACTGGCACTCCGTGGTACCTCACTATTTGCTCAAGGAACAGTTGTGCCCACTGCTCCACGGTGTAGTTTATCCTGCCCGGAATGAAATGGGCACACTTAGTCAACCTATCAACGATCACCCAAATCATGCATATCCTCTAGGAGTCCTGGGCAAACCCGAGATAAAATCCATGGTGATCTCCTCCCACTTCCACCCACTGTGGCACCCGAGCGGTTGCAACAAACCTCGCTGGATTCTGCTGGCGCCTTCACTGTTGACAGTGAGACACCGACTAACGAACTGGGCAATCTCCTCTTCATCCCCATCCACCAAAAAGTCTGTTTAAGATCTTGGTACATCTTGTTACCCCCTGGGTGCCAAGAAAAAGGCGAGGTGTGAGCCTCGGTCAATAACTCTGTGCGAACACCGGCATCGGCTGGAACACACAGCCGACCTTTATATCTCAGACCCCCATCTGCAAGTATCACGAAGTCGAAGTCACCGTCAGCCTGAACCCTCTCATACAAACTTTTTAACTTAGGATCTTTCACCGGTGTCGATAATCCTTTGCCTTATCGAAATTGGATGGTTAATCGAGCTACCCCTGCGGTAACATCCCCTAACAACACTTTGCTATTTCCGCCCTCTCGAGATCCTTCCCGATGATACTCTTGGGGTTTGCCAATGTTGCGGATCACGAGGTCTTTCTACTTAGTGCATCAGCCACAACATTTGCTTTTCGGGTGATACAAGATCTCACGGTCGTAATCCTTCACGAGCTCCAACCACCTCCTCTGCCTCATGTTCAGGTCCTTCTGAGTGAAGAAATACTTGAGGCGTTGGTGATCCGAGAAAATCTGAATCTTCTCCCCATACAAGTAGTGCCTCCAAATCTTAAGTGCAAGGACGACCACGCCAACTCCATATCATGAGTCGGGTAATTACGCTCGTGCGGTTTCAATCGCACAGAAGCGTGCGCTATCACCTTACCGTGTTGCATCGAACGCATCCCAAACCAAACTTGCGGCATCACTCAGTACACCACGAAACCCCCGATTCCCTCCGGGACCGCCAACACCGGCGCAGCGTCAAAGCGCTCTTTAGCTTAGCAAAACTCTCATCGCACTTCCTATCCCAAACGAAATCAACACCCTTCCTCGCCAATCGAGTAAGCGGGCGGCTATAGCTGAAAAATTTTGAACGGCGTCGGTAATATCCGGCGGACCCGAGGAAGCTACGAATCTCCGTCCACGATCGTCGGTCCGCCCACGAACTAACGGCCTCTACCTTCGAAGGGTCTCACACCACTCCTCCTTAGACACAACGTGTCCCGAAAATGCTACCTCCTCGAGCCAAAAGTCACACTTTGAGAACTTCGCGTAGAGCTTGTTCTCGCGCAAGGCTGCCAAAATCTGCCTTAGGTGCGAGGCATGGTCCTCCTTAGACTTAGAGTACACAAGAATGTCATCTATGAACACGATGACAAAGCGGTCCAAGAATGCCTTGAACACTCTGTCCATCATGTCCATGAATGCAGCTGGGGCGTTTGTCAGTCCGAAAGACATGACTACGAACTCATAATGCCCATACCTTGACCTGAACGCTGTCTTGGGAATATCTGCATCCCGAATCCTCAATCGGTGGTAGCCCGACCTCAAGTCAATCTTTGAAAACACACGAGCTCCTGGGAGCTGGTCAAACAGTCGTCGATACGAGGCGGTGGGTACTTGTTCTTAATGGTTACCTTGTTCGGTTCCTGAATCGATGCATAGACGCATCGAGCCATCCTTTTTCTTAACAAACAGCACGGGTGCTCCCCACGAGGACACACTCGGCCTAATAAATCCTCTGTCAAGCATCTCCCGCAGCTGTTCTTTTAACTCTTTCAGCTCTGCTGGCGCCATGCGATAAGGAGCTTTCGAGATAGGGTGAGTCCCCGGCTCAAGCTCTATTGAGAAGTCCACCTCCCTCTTCTCGGCGAGCCGTGCAACTCTTCGGGAAAAACATCTGCAAACTCTTGCACTATGGGCACCGCTCGACGGATAGTGCGTCACGGTTCTCCCAGTCAACTTAGCTAAGAAACCCCAAGCTCCTCGAGCTAACAAACGGTGAGCTTTAATCGCCGAAATCACCGCGGACACACCCCTCTGGGTGCCCCGAAATTTAAAGGTAGGCCTACCGGAGGCTCGAACACCACCTCCTTACGACAGATCAATCATAGCGTGGTTATCGCCTAACCAATCCATGCCGAGGATCACATCAAAACCGCTCATAGCTAGCACAATGAGGGTAACTGCGAGGGTCAGTCGGATACTGCATGCCGACCGTCCCTTACCTTCTCAGCTAGCCAAAGATACTAGTTCCCGAGGGAGTAGCGACAGACAACTCAAAACCTAGAGGCTCTAAATTCATGCAAGCAAGCTCAAGCCAAAGCAAAGAGAGACAAACGAATGGGTGGAACCCGAATCAAACAACACAAAGGCGAGGTGATCAAGAACTAGGAGCGTGCACCGCCATCATGGTCCGCTCTCTCGACCTCCCCGCGAGTCGTCGTAGCATATACTCTTCCCCTCTATCATTGAGCTTTGTTGTGCCACCACTGCTTTGCAGGTGCGATCTTGGGCCCGATGCCCTTCCTTTCCATAGTTGAAACAAGCTCTAGGGTTACCACCACAGGGTCCCCAATGCTGCTTCCCGCAGGATCTACAATACGGTGGCGGCCTCCCTACGCCCTGCTGGCGAGGGTGATCACGATTCTGGTCTCGTCTTTGGTCTCTGCCATGATAAGAACCCTGGGGACGCTGACCGCCCCCCCGGACATTGCTCCCTGAGTCAAACTTGCGCTTATGGCCCGAGAGTACACTGGGGCCTTAGACACTACGGTACTAACAACCTGCTCCGGAGGATACTTCCCATCATAAATCGTTGCCAGCTGTACTGCCTTGGCAAAAGTTTCTGGGGCCTGTGCCCTAACATCCTGAGACACCCCCTGTCTCAAACCCGCGATAAACTTCCTGATCTTCAGTTCCGGGGTAGAAATCAACTGTGGCGCGAAGTATCCATACTCTGAGAACTTCTTCTCGTACACCTCGATCGAGTCAGATCCCTGCTTAAGGTTTGAAAACAGCTCAATCATCTTCTCTTGGGCTTCTTCGCTGATAAATTTTGCCTTGAACTCAGCCTTGAAGAACTCCCAGGTGGCAGGTGGAGATCCGGCCGGTCTCTCACTTAAGGTGGATTCCCACCACCACTTAGCTGTACCAGCTAATACGTGAGCTGCACATCGAGCTCGCTGCACCTCAGGACACTCCATTACCATAAACGTATATTCTAACTCAGCAATCCACGTGGCAGCTACCAATGGTTCCCCAGGGGCGCTAAACTTCTCCGGCTTCCATTTCACAAAATCCCTCAGCCACTTGCCCAGATCCTCAGCACCTTCTGCCAGAACGGCCTCATTCACAATTGGCTCCTGTGGAGCTGGCGGTGCTGGTGGCACTCTGCAGATCCTCTCTTGAACCAACTCGCCGACCATCAGTATCGAACGCGGACTCCTCCTCTCTGCAGCGACTAACAAAGCTTGTGTTTCAGCTCTCTGCTCGGCCCTCCGGTCGGCTAGCAACCCAACCACAAGAGCCCTCATAGACTCCACAAAAGCGGCTCCCTGCGGCCTCTCGAGACTCGCTTGCCCCTACACCTCTCCGGGCAACACGGTTGAAGGGCCTGATGGTGGCCTAACCTCGGCATCGCCTTGGGACGAGGTCCCCGGTGTCGAGAATCGATCACGAATGCCCTGGGTGGCGGCCTCGAGCCTCCCCGCCTCTCTACGAGTGATCGGCATACCGAAAATCTACACCCAAACCAACAATGGGTCGAACTCATCTTTCTGCTCTATAACAACAAGTCATGTACATGCAAGGTGCAACCGGTATTGTAATTTCTTAACCCTTAACTTTAAACTCACGGACATACACGATGGTGGCAAGTGAGCGCCGATGATCATGGAAAACAACCTACAACTGCAGGTCAGTCTACAGAACCTATAACTCTGGGCTCTGATACCAACTGTAAGGACCCGACCCAAGAAACGATCTCTAACCTAAGGTCCATACTTAGCATGCATGATTAAGAATATAAACATCATTCAGAGTCGGAAGTTTAAAACTTTGCAATAAACATTTTTAAAACAAAACCATGATTTCAATTAAATAAAATAGGTAAATGACTCGATCAAGACTTTCTTAAAACAATTCAAAGGAAAACGGTACGAGAACATAAAATAGTTTGAGTGCTTTTTCCTAGGGACCCAAGTCCCACTACATGCTAAATCATTAAGGAAAACATTTAAAGAAACGTGCGATCCAGAGTCAGCTGTACATGATCATCGAGCCGCTTCCTCCTAGCCATCCAGCCTCTGTCCCAAGTTACCTGTGGAAGCCACATAAAATAAGGGTGAGCAACAGGTTACTCAGTAAGAATCCCCAATCGGGGTACAATACAAAATCATCTCATTTAGCACATGGGCAAGCAACCATACAAAGACTTAGAGCAGAAACGGTTGGTTAGGCTATGGACTATTTCTAGGGCGAGCCTATTCAAGGGCTTCCATCAACAGTCCCTCCTAGGTCCTACGCTTGGATGCCCTTCGGCCTTACACAATCTAGGACTCAGTGATGCCCAGTGGGGCCTTACACACTTAGGACACAGTGATGCCCAGTGGGGCCTTACACACTTAGGATGCCCATCGGGCCTTACACCTTCAGTATCGGTGATGCCCAGTGGGCCTTACACACCTAGGATGCCCATAGGGCCTTACACCTCCAGAATCAGTGATGCCCAGTGGGCCTTACACACCTAGGATGCCCATAGGGCCTTACACCTCCAGAATCAGTGATGCCCGGTGGGCCTTACACACCTAGGATGCCCATAGGGCCTTACACCTCCAGATGTCCATCGGGTCTTGCCCGAGCGGGACCCCAAACTAGTTACCTCTACGGCCCTCTAAACTTTACATCACACATCTAACCGTAACTTGGATCTAGCAGCATACAATAGGCAGCATGGGTCTATCAAGATAGGAATGCCTAGCATGGAACTAACGGGATGTAAACATGTCACGAACATGAATCAAAAGAAAACATGGAACCTATCACTAGAAATTCATATATTTACTGATGTCAGCGTCTTGACACGCTGGGCGGCGCGCCGCTCAAGGCGTCTGGATGGCGGCAGCGTCTGCGGCGACGACACTGGCCGCGAGGGCCGGGCGCGCGAACGAGCGACACGGCCGGGACGGAGCGCGGCGCGAGTGGAGCGACGCGGTTTGGGCGCTGGGAGTCTTGTCGCGCGCGGAGGCGGGCTACACCACCGGTCTTGGCTGGGCGCGAGCGCGCGGGGTGGTGTCGCGCGCGGCGTGGAGGCGGCTACACGGCGGCCGTCTGTGGGCGACTGGTGCGCGAGTGGAGGATGGGCCATTCGGCGGTGGCGCGAGCCGGCCGCTCGACGCGATCTGGGCCGGCGGTGGCTCGGTGCGGTCGCGGCGATGGTCAGCAGCGTCTGCGATGTCGTGGGGCGGCAAAGCAGGCGTTAGGCGAGACACGGCGGCGGCGTGGGGCGGCTTGGGCGAGACACGGCGGCGGTGTGGGGCGGCTTGGGCGAGAGTGAAGGAGAAGTCTAGGGTTTTGGGGGTTCTTTCTTTTTTCCTTGTTTTCTCTTTTCTTTTTTCCTTAAATATAATTCCCTTCCTTAACTTAAATAGACTTGGGAATCTCTTATGACCTTCCCAAGATTCCCCTTCGAGCCCCTGTGGCGCTTTTATTTTCCTTATTTAAACCCAAGCTTCCCAACCCCTTTTTAGGCCGAGGGTTCGAGTCCTTCCAACAGTTCCTCCCAAACTTAAAAATATAAAAGGAAACCTTATTTTACATTTAGCTGAAAACCGGGCTGTTACACAAGGCCACAACACAAACGTGGGAACTCGAACGCGGTAGCCCTTAACAACTTACAACCTCTTTTGTACCCAACTCCTGGTGACCTTGAAAGCTCTTGCTTTCCCTCGAACGTCCTCACACTCGTAGTCCTCCGACTACCACCGAGCTAGATCCCTTATGCAACCCAAACAGGTGCAACCTCAGAAAATTGGTACAAGGCTAGTGGGGATGCTAAACTCCAGGCGGGTCATAGAACTGCCTACACATCTGGTGCGAGCTGGCCTGAACCTAGGCCTCCTTACCGAGCTTGGTGCCAACATGCACTACATCATTTACAACACAAACATCCCTTTACGGGCTTTAAGCCCCTCTGAGGGTAAGGAAGGTCACACTCCAGGGGACAGGGCAATGGCACTCAACACAAGAGTCTCAACACTCGAGTAGTCTACTCTCTGGAAACTCGTCTAGCAGACATGCCACGGCCTACTCCTGCATCCCACTCGATGCTCAAGAACTACTAAGGCCAACACTCAAGTGGCATCAACTAGTTCCACCTTTGGAACATGCTAACAAAAAGGGTGCTCCACTTCTACTAGCCAACAAAAAAAAACAAGGACGGATTAAGTCCTGACAAGTAAACTTCACACTTCACCCTGGCCACGAGGATACTAAAAGAGCTGGTCAGAAAACGACAAAGAGCTTTGCAAGGGGTCAAGATGTCTCTACATCTTCCTCAAAAGCTACTAACATGGCACTTGCCAATCGACCAGGTGACTCGTGAAGACTCTGCTAGTCCACCTCTCTCAAGGAACTTCCTGTAACGGCCCAATTTTCTATTTCGGTTACCCAGGTGATTTTGGGTCATTATTCGGATGTTCGGATGGGCCGTTAGAGCCATTTTAACCCTTAGGGGTATTTTGGTCTTTTTGCCCCCGGTCAGGGTTTTGAGGATTTTTAAGATTTTAGGGTCATTCCCGCCTTTGTCGAAGCTTAATGGTTGTTGGTTGCAAGACCCGAGAGGTTTGGGCAAGTTGTTTGGAAGTTTGGAGGTGTTTTAGAAAATGGAAAAATTAATTGTAATTTTGGTGCTTCCATTGGGTTTTGAGCCCTTGCCCTAAATGGTCTTGGGGAGTTTGTAGGAAAAGAGAGTTTTATTTTTAAGATAAGTTTGCTTCGGCCGGGTTTGGAAAGAGGAAGCTTTGGGAAGGGATTTTAGACCTATTTAATTAGGGAAAAAGGAAAGAAAATCAAGAAAATCCCTTTTCCCCTTGTTTTGCAATCTCTCTCTCTCTCTCTCTCTCCTAGCCGACCTCACCAAGAAACCCTAGCCGCCCTAGCCGCACCCCGCTCAGCCTGCTCGGCCCAGCGCACGCACTGGGCCAGCCCAGTCAGCCAGCGCACGAGACAAATTTCAGCCAATGCTCCGCACCAGCTGCCCAGACGCGCGCCGCCAGACCGACGCATCGGTCGCCCAGACGCTGCCGCGCCGTCCCCACACACCAGCCGCCAGCACCGCGCGCCGCACAAGCCGCTGCGCCGCTTCGCCAAGCGCGCCCAAAGCCACCCGTCCGCGTCTGCGTGCCCGTGCCGCTCGTCGTCCGTCCCTCGCCGCGCCAAGCCCGCCAATAGCGCCAGTTAAGCGCCGAGCAGCGCCAGCGCCAGCGCCGCCTAAATCGCCTTCTTGCGAGACCCCGTGCCTTCTCGGTTGGTAATTCCCGAACCTATCCCTTTTAGATTTTTAAGTGCTGGTCACTGATATTTATTTAGGATGCTTTTAAAATGCTTAGGTTGCTCGATTTTGCTTTAAAGCTCGAGGGTCATTATTTGATTGTGAAGGTTATTTCGCGTTTCCGTAAAGGATTCCTTACCGTGGTTGTGTGGACCTGCGATGCTTTCTTGATTGTGCCTTATATGCATGTTTACTTTTATGGACATGATTAGTGGATAGGACAACTTGTGATTGCTTTCCCGCTAGCATGTTTGCTTGTTTGTACATGTTAGTGCCATGCTAGGATTGTTCTTCCAAAGATGCTTGAGATTCCCGCTTTAAGTTCGTAGTATCATGCTAGGTTATGTATGATTGATGATGATTATGTATGTTTAGCCAGAATCGTTTACTCTATACTCTAGCTAGTGTGTTAGGGCATCATCATCTTGAGGCCGAGAGCGGACATAACGTACCTTGTCCCCACCGGTCGGGAGTAGAGCGAAGCATAACGTACATTGCTTCCCCGGCGTGATGTGGATTTAGCTACCACATCGGCATAAGCCTAGTTTGTAGCCCGCTAGAGCGGAACCACGCCAACGGTGCAAGCTGCCTTGGCCGATTCTTAGCTTCGTGTCGGTGGTACAGTGCCGCATGATGAGTGCCGAGGGCCTCGCACTCACGTGTTCGGTGACACCGTTTCCAGTCTTAGGCATGCGTGCTGCCCGCGTAGTTTGTACTTAGGCCCCCACATTTACGCCGGTTGCAGCAGCATGCGGCGTGCGCGCACACGCGTTAGTCGCCGGTTCGGAGAGCTCCCCCGGACTAATGTTCGTGAGTACACCAGTTCCTTCCAGTTTAGAGCCAGACTTCGGGTACTCTCCCGATAGTCCAGATTTATTAGCGAGGGGAAGAGGCCCTTGAGGACACCCATTGGGATTGGCTTTTGAGCTGATCATATGGTCGAGGGAGAAAGACCCTCGAGGGTGTCGGACATCGTTGGGATCGGTTTTTGAGTCGATCAATTGGCCGAGGAGAAAGACCCTCGGAGATGTCCCGGATTGGTTATGAGAGCCAATCATTAGGTCGGAAGAATGAGACTTCCGAGGATTCCAGATTCTGCATTGTAAGCTCGTTGAGCTATGATCTGTGTTGGTA
Source organism: Sicyos edulis (assembly GCA_036507275.1). Classification (NCBI taxonomy): domain Eukaryota; kingdom Viridiplantae; phylum Streptophyta; class Magnoliopsida; order Cucurbitales; family Cucurbitaceae; genus Sicyos; species Sicyos edulis. The sequence continues at coordinate 22,014,894 of CM071847.1, forward strand.
ACTGTTTGCATGTATACTAGGATGCTAGATGATTGAAGTATCGTATTGTACCCCGGTTGGGGATTCTTACTGAGTATGTTTATACTCACCCTTATTTCTGTGGTTTTCCACCAAGTAACTTGGGACAGCACCGGGATGGCTAGCGGAGGGAGTTGATTGATCATGGGAGCTGCCGGCACTCTGTATTTATTGTTTGCATATTTGTTCAGCATGTAGATGGACAGGAGTCCTAGGGGAAACATTATAAAAAGTTGTTTGAACTGTTTTGAATGTTTTTATATACTGGCCAGGCTTGTTTTACTTCGTTGGTCTTTCTTAAACAAAATTGTTGATTATGTTTTAAGCATTCCCCGTTTCTAAATGTTTTGAAAGGTTTTAAATATGAGCACTAAACCGCTTGATGAAGTATTTTAACTTGCATGCTGAGTGAGAACCTAGGTTTAGGACCGTATTTTGGGTCGGGTTCTTACAGTTGGTATCAGAGCACAGAGTCATAGATTCAGAGACTAACTGCTTTGCGGTTGTTGCCCCCATGATCATCAAGACTCTCGCGGCCGTCAGGTTTGTCTGAGTTCATTAAGCTAAGGGTTTTATTTTACAATACTGCATCTAGTATACATGTGTTACCCTTGTTTGGCAGTGAGAGCCCCAGCGTGGGCTAGCTTTTATGCTTGTGTGGATCGCTAGTAGGTTGATTGCACTTAGAGGAGCAGGGACGATTGGTATTTCCAACCGAGGAGTTGGACTGTTCATGTTGATCATGAGACCACGTCTAGGGTTGTCTAGACCCGTAGGCCACCTTTGGCCCCGCGGATGAGTTGCCAAGAGTAGGGGTTGAGGCTAGCACGCCTCAGTGAGACTCCTTGAGCGAGAGTGTGCTCCACCATGAGAGAGTTGATGGCGTGTCTTTTAGCTAACAGAGAGCGGAGACCCAGGCGCAATTTGTAGCGCGAAGTGAGGAGTCTTGGGCATAGATAGCCCAGCTGGTAGAGTTTATTTAGGAGACAACCCTCCTTGTAGTTCCAGTAGCCCCGGAGGTTCCCGAGAGGGCTTGATCAAGCAGGTTTATCTTTGATAAGATAGTTGGCGTTGATCGAGCCACCGAGTTTGGCAAGTGGAAGCTCAGTAGAGCTGGATGTTTTGAGACCCATCGCTAGTAGCAAGGTGGTTGGCCAGGATCGAGTTTATCATCCAAGTGTTGGGATGACCTGGTGTTCAGAGGCCGATGACCTGATGTTCTGAGGTTGTGGCGTGCCGTTCTTGTGTTGTTTGATGCAGTAGTGTGGTGGTGGAAGTCCCCTATGAGAGGCGGACCAGCAGAGTCTCCACCAGCCACCCGGTCGATTGGCAAGCTGCCAAGTTAGTAGCTTTTGAGGAAGATGTAGAGACATCTTGTCCTCCTGCAAGCCTGCAGTCGTTTTGCAGCCAGTTCTTTTAGTCCCTCGTAGTCAGGCGGTAGTGTGGAGTTTGCTTGTCAGGACTTAATCCGTCCGTGGTTTTCAGCTGGCTATTAGAGAGAAGCACCTTCTGTTAGCATGTTCCAGGTGTGGAGCTAGGTGCTGCCACCCGAGGGTTGGCTTGAGTATTCGTTGAGCATCGAGTGGGATGTAGGAGTAGGCCGTGGCATGTTTGTTAGGCGAGATGCCAGAGTTTAGGCTGCTCGAGTGTTTGGACTCTTGTGTTGAGTGCCTTTGCCCGTCACTTGGAGTGTGACCTTCCCTATCCTTAGAGGGGCATAAAGCTTGTTTTGGGCTGATTTGTGTTGTAAAGGATGTTGTGCCTTGTGGCACCAAGCTTTGAGAGGAGGTCTAGATTCGGGCCAGTTGGCACTTTTGGTGCAGATGGTTCCATGCCCGCCCGGAGTATAGCATCCCCACCAGCCTTGTACCTGTTTTTCTGAAGTTGCATCTGTTGGATTGCTTAAGAGATCTAGCTCGGTGGTAGTCAGAGAACTACAAGTGTGAGGTCGTTCGAGGGAAAAGTAGGAGCTTTTCAGGGTCACCGAGAGATGGGTGCAAAGGATGTTGTAGGATGGTGAGGGCTAGCGCGTCCGAGTTCTCGCGCTTGTGTGTGGGCTTCTGAGCCAGCTTGATGGTAGTGTGTTTCGACTACCCTTGGAGTTACCCTAATATGAGTAGGGTTGGCATCGATGATGCGTGGTTGATCCAGTGTTAGAGCCATGAGTTGGATGGTTGAGTGGAGCATTTAGTGGGCACATTGGTATGAGGTATGTCAGATTGGTGTAGTTATGCTCTGGTAAGAGTGAGTTGACCAATGTAGCTTTTCGTGGTGAGTTGACCTCGAGTGGTTTGAACTCTTGTTGCTCCGGTGCTAGTTGTGGCTCTATTGGGAGGCAAAAGTTGCCTTGTGTGAGAGTACTTGTTGAGTTTGGATCTTAAGGAACCAAGTTGGAGCTGTGCACGCCGGTGTACTTTTGTGTAGCTCGTTCCGTGGTTATGTTTCAGGAACCACGAGAGGTTCGTGTTGAGGAGCCAGTGCTCAGTCTTTGAGTTGTCAAGGCTTTAGTCCTTGGCAACTGCCCTAGCTTGGGTTGAGAGGTTACCGTGCCGGTAGCCGGGTTGTTGTGTAGGCAAGTTATGCTAGTTGGCCCTTGACCAGGGTAGAGGCATTTCTTGTTGACCGATGGTTGGAGTTCATTTGGAACTGATCCAAGGCGATGGTAGCAAAATCGCGGAGTTTCTGGCCGCCATGGCTAAGAGAGTTGTTCGGATCCTTACCCTGGGTAGAAGCTACGATGTGGCTGATGCTTTGAGCAAGAGGAAGTTTGGGTCTTCCGGTGGTTCCCGCTAAGGTGGATAGCAGACTCGCCGACAGGGCCAGTCTAGGGGTCGGAATCAACGCCGACCGCAGGTTAGAGCACAAAATTGTCAATAGGGCGGGGCCAGGCAGCCGGCTCATTGCATCAAGTGTGGTAAGGCGCTTTTCGGATTGTGTGGAGCATCGCCCGTGCTTGCTACAGATGTGGCAAGGAAGAGCTTTTGGCCAGCACAGTTGAGATGCTGGAGGGAGATGTGCTCGTGTAGCCAGTTGCCTGTTAGACCGTTTGACGACAGTGTGTGTCGGAGGGCGATCGGAGGAACCCTAAGTTGTGGAGAGCCTCACCAGAGCTCAGTCAGACCCAGGCAGTGTTCCTCGGTTGAGTTGCTGGATGCTTGTTGTCGGTTAACAAGCTAGAGTTGTTCTTGGTAACCTCCACGTTGATTTTCGGAATTCTTAGCGAGGTGGTGCTTGGTGTCGACCAAGGTTTGGTTCCCATGTTGTTTCGTGAGCTAGCTCGGTTCGAGCAAGAGGGCGTTGCCCTGAGGACTTGTTCCTAGTCAGGAGGTTTCGGGAGTTGACCCCTCCCTCGGTGGTTGAGTAAGTTCTGCTAATTCCAAGTTGGGGGTTCAAGCGATTGAGGATCCTCGGATGTTGCTTCCGAGAGAGTTGGTTGTTGTTGCCCTTGGGTTTGAGCAAGGCAGCTAGAGTGTGTGAAGTTCGCTGTCCTTCGGAAGTTCGCTTGCTGGGAAATCGTTCCTGTTGAGGAGGAGTCAACTTAGCTCCTGAGTTGTGTAGTTGATCAGAGTAGCGCAGTGGTCAGCCCAGCGAGAGTGTCACTGCGTTTGTTTGTTAGCAAGCGGAAAGTTGTTTGTTCCCGCAAGGGCGGAGGCCTGCCAGTTCAAGGGCTTGAGTTGTTGTTGGATCTTTGGAGTTTGTAGAACCCCTTAGTTCTTTGGTAGTTGAGTTGCACCGTGGATGCCGGCCTCGAGTTTTAACTTTTATGGTAGTCTTGCTGACTCGTGTTGTTCATGATCCGCAAGCTTGTGGTCGCCGCTATCCTTATTCCTCACGATGCTTCGTGGGTGGAGTTTCTGGATTGGAAGAAGAGTTAGGTCTAAGCTAAAGGAGGAAGTCCATTGAGTAGCCAGTTCGACTTAAGAGTTGAGTGGCAGCTTGGAGGCGAGCCTTGCTCGTTATAAGCTTGGGTTGAGTTTCTGCGGAGCAAGCCTTCTCGAGCTTTGTTCCTAGTTGATGTGCGTTCGCAGTTGGCGTTATAGCTGAGCCACAGTTGAGTGGGTTGGCACAGAGATGTCGTGGCATTGGTTGGAAACCTTAGAGTTGTTATCCTCCAGCTTTTGTGTTGCTAGTAGCCTCGTGTTGTTTTATTCCTTCTTTGCTCGAGGTTCCCGTGAGAGGAATGTTGTTTGTTTTCCTATCTCAAGCGATGTTCACCTAGGCGATGGCTGATCGGATTGCATTGGAAAGTTTGTTGTCGGCCGTTGAGGGGCTTCAGTTTGTTAGTTTGGCCGAGTGGAGCCTGTGCCTGGACCTTGTCTTCTAAAGGTGGTCGTAGCTGAAGTTTCAGCTAGTGTGTTGGTGGTAGCCATTTGGTGAACTGCAAAGTGCCCTTGGCTTTGGTGCATCGATTTCTCGTAAGATGGTTGCTTTAGTGTTGTGGACGCATGCTAGTTGGAGAAGGTTGCCTAGGGATCAGTCACCAGTTGGTGGATCGAATTGGATTTCGTTAAGGATTGTAGGCAACCAGTGGGGTTCGCAGTCTCTTGCGAAGTAAGAGTAGGCCGTTTTGTTTCAAACACAGGAGGTTCGGTTGTTTGGTCGACATGGTGAAGGGTCGAGGTCGTTTGATAACACTATGAGCATTCGTAGAGAATTACGCCGGGCGTGGCGTAGAGTTTTAGAGCCCGTGACCCGTCCACGAGTTTGCTGAGAGTAGCGCCAGTGAGAGGCGTTCCGAGTTGGGTTAGCGAGGATAGGTGAGCCCTAGAGTCATGAGACCGTTTGAGAGTTGGTGCGAGTCAGAGGGTGTGACTCACCGACTAGCTATCGCATGATTTCTTCGAAGCTCAGTGTTAGTTCAGTTTTGGTTGAGATAGTTTGTGGCAGACTCGGTGTCTTTTGGGCTTGGAGACTTTGGGAAACCAAGAGGGTTCGGTTTCGAAGAAGGATTTGTGTTGTCTTAACCGGGAGCTTGGTTGGTTAAGAATCAGTGGAGTTTTCCTAGAGTTGTTTTTCGTCTTAGGACTTTCTAGGACGAAAGTCTTAAAAGGAGGAGTATTGTAACGGCCCGCTTTTCTATTTCGATTACCAGGTGATTTGGGTCATTATTCGGATGTTCGGATGGGCCGTTAGAGCTATTTTAACCCTTAGGGGTATTTTGGTCTTTTGCCCCGGTCGGGTTTGAGGATTTTCAAGATTTCAGGGGCCATTCCCGCCTTTGTCGAAGCTTAATGGTTGTTGGTTGCAAGACCCGAGAGGTTTGGGCAAGTTGTTTGGAAGTTTGGAGGTGTTTTAGAAAATGGCAAAATTAATTGTAATTTTGGTGCTTCCATTGGGTTTTGAGCCCTTGCCCTAAATGGTCTTGGGGAGTTCGTAGGAAAGAGAGAGTTTTATTTTTAAGATAAGTTTGCTTCGTAGGGTTTGGAAAGAGGAAGCTTTGGGAAGGGATTTTAGACCTATTTAATTAGGGAAAAATAAAGGAAATCAAGAAAATCCCTTTTCCCCTTGTTTTGCAATCTCTCTCTCTCTCTCTCTCTCTCTCTCTCTCTCTCTCTCTCTCTCTCTCTCTCTCTCTCTCTCTCTCTCTCTCTCTCTCTAGCCGACCTCACCAAGAAACCCTAGCCGCCTAGCCGCACCAGCAGCCTGCTCGGCCAGCGCACAAAGCGCAGACCAGCCCGTCAGGCCAGCGCACAGAGCAGCCAGCCGCTCACGCACCGGCCGCCAGACCAGCGCCAGACGCACCCGACCGACCAGATCGGGTCGCCCAGACGCTTGCGCCGTCCCCCCACACCAGAGCGCGCCACACCGCGCGCGCCCGCCGCGCGCGGCCCCAGCACCCGTCAAGCGTCTGCGTGCCCGTGCCGCTCGTCCGTCCCTCACAAGCGCCAGCCACCTTGTGGCCAGCGCCGTTAGCGCCCGAGCAGCGCCAGCGCCAGCGCCCCAGCCGCACTGCATGGCGCCCAAAATCGCCCCCTTCTTTGCGAGACCCCGTGCCTTCTCGGTTGGTAATTCCCGAACCTATCCCTTTTAGATTTTTAAGCTACTGGGTCAGTATATTTATTTAGGATGCTTTTAAAATGCTTAGGTTGCTCGGTTTTGCTTTAAAGCTCGAGGGTCATTATTTGATTGTGAAGGTTATTTACGCTCGTTTCGGTAAGGATTCCTTACCGTGGTTGTGTGGACCTGCGATGCTTTCTTGATTGTGCCTTATATGCATGTTTACTTTTATGGACATGATTAGTGGATAGGACAAACTTGTGATTGCTTTCCGCTAGCATGTTTGCTTGTTTGTACATGTTAGTGCCATGCTAGGATTGTTCTTCCAAAGATGCTTGAGATTCCCGCTTTAAGTTCGTAGTATCATGCTAGCTTATGTATGATTCATGATGATTATGTATGTTTAGCCAGAATCGTTTACTCTATACTCTAGCTAGTGTGTTAGGGTTTGTCATCATCTAGAGGTGAGAGCGGACATAACGTACCTTGTCCCCACCGGCCGGGAGTAGAGCGAAGCATAACGTACATTGCTTCCCCGCAGCCCGATGTGGATTTAGCTACCACATCGGCATAAGCCTAGTTTGTAGCTTTGCTAGAGCGGAACCCCTAGCGGTGCAAGCTCGCCTTGGCCGGGTTCTTAGCTTCGTGTCGGTGGTACAGCCGCACAGATGAGTGCCGAGGGCCTCGCGCTCACTGTGTTCGGTGACACCGTTTCCGAGTCTTAGGCATGCGTACCGGCCCGCGTAGTTTGTACTTAGGCCCCCACATTTACGCCGGTTGCGGCGGATGCGCGGTGTGCGCGCAAGACACGCGTTAGTCGCCGGTTCGGAGAGCTCCCGGCTAATGTTCGTGAGTACACCGCCTTCCTTCCTGTTTAGAGCCGGACTTCGGGTACTCTCCCGATAGTCCAGATTAGCGCGGGTAAGAGGCCCTTGAGGACACCCATTGGGATTGGCTTTTGAGTCGATCATATGGTCGAGGGAGAAAGACCCTCGAGGGTGTCGGACATCTTTGGGATCGGTTTTTGAGCTGATCAATTGGCCGAGGAGAAAGACCCTCGGAGATGTCCCGGATTGGTTATGAGAGCCAATCATTAGGTCGGAAGAATGAGACTTCCGAGGATTCCAGATTCTGCCTTGTAAGCTCGTTGAGCTATGATCCATGTTGGTAATCGTTTGCATGTATACTAGGGTGCTAGATGATTGAAGTATCGTATTGTACCCCTGGTTGGGGATTCTTCACGAGTATGTTTATACTCACCCTTATTTCTGTGGTTTTCCACCGGGTAACTTGGGACAAAGACCGGGGCCCAGCTAGCGGAGGGAGTTGATTGATCATGGGAGCCGCCAAGCACTCTGTATTTATTGTTTGCATATTTGTTCAGCATGTAGATGGACAGGAGTCCTAGGGGAAACATTATAAAAAGTTGTTTGAACTGTTTTGAATGTTTTTATATACTGGCCAGGCTTGTTTTACTTCGTTGGTCTTTCTTAAACAAAATTGTTGATTATGTTTTAAGCATTCCCCGTTTCTAAATGTTTTGAAAGGTTTTAAATATGAGCACTAAACCGCTTGATGAAGTATTTTAACTTGCATGCTGAGTGAGAACCTAGGTTTAGGACCGTATTTTGGGTCGGGTTCTTACACTTCCACCACCAAACTGCTGTATCAAACAGCACCAGAACGGCACGCCTTGGCCTCTGAACATCAGGTCATCCCCACACTCGGATGATAAACTCGATCCTGGCCAACCACCTAGCTTCTGCTTGCCAAACTCGGCGGTTCCATCACACCAACTAACTCATCAACATAAACCTGCTGATCAAGCCCTCCCGAGAACCTCTGGGACTACTGGAGCTACTGAGGGTATCTTCTAAATAAACTCTGTCAGCTGGGCTATCTGTGCCCGAGACTCCTCACTACGCGCTACAACTGCACCTGGGTCTCCGCTCTCTGATAGCTAAAAGACCTGCCATCAATTCTCTCATGGCTAGAGCACACTCTACTAAAGGAGTCTCACTCTGAGGCATGCTAGCCTCTACCCTCTTCTCTTCGCAACTCAACTGCTAGGGCCAAATGTGGCCTACGGGTCTAGACAACCCTGGACGTGGTCTCATCATCGACATGCGCAGTCCAACTCCTTGGCTGGAAATACCCAACGTCCCTGCTCCTCTATGTGTAATCAGCATAAGCGATCTACACTAAACACAAAGCTAGTCCACACCGGGACTCTCACTACCCCACAAGGGGAACATATGTATACTAGATGCGGTATTGTAATATAAAACCCTTAGCTTAATGAACTCAGACAAACCTGACGACCGCGGAGTGCTGATGATCATGGGGACAACAACCTACAAAGCAGGTTAGTCTACAAAATCTATGACTCTGAGCTCTGATACCAACTGTAAGGACCCGACCTGGAATACGATCCTAAACCTAGGTCCTCACTCAGCATGCAAGTTAAATATTTCAACAAGCGGTTTAGTGCTCATATTTAAAACGTTTTCAAAACATTTGGAAACGGGGAACACTTAAAACATAACCAACAATTTTCATAAAGCAAATCCAATCAAGGTAAAATAAGACTGGCCAGTATTTATAAAAGAACATTCAAAACAGTTTAAACAACTTTAACATCATTCCCCTAGCACTCCTGTCCACCTACATGCTGAATAAATAAATGCAAACAATAAACGACAGAGTGCCTGGCAATTTCCATGATCAAACAGCTCCTCCGCTAGCCATCCCGGTGTTGTCCCAAGTTACCTGTGGAAAAACCACGAGAAATAAGGGTGAGTATAAACATACTCAAGAAGAATCCCCAACCGGGGTACAATACGATACATCAGTCATCTAGCACCCTAGTATACATGCAAATAAAACAATGACTTAGAGCAAAACTGTTGAATTAGGCTATGAGCTACTCCTAGAGCGAGCCTATTCAAGGGCTTACATCTACAGCCTATCCTAGGTTCTACACTTGGATGCCCTTCGGGGTCTTACACAACCTAGGACTCAGTGATGCCCATCGAGGACTTACACACCTAGGAAGCCCATCAGGGTCTTACACCTCCAACTCAGTGATGCCCATCGAGGACTTACACACCTAGGATGCCCATCGGGGTCTTACACCTCCAACTTAGTGATGCCCATCGGGGACTTACACACCTAGGATGCCCATCGGGTCTTACACCTCCAACTCGGTGATGCCCATCGAGACTTACACACCTAGGATGCCCATCGGGGTCTTACACCTCCAACTCAGTGATGCCCATCGGGGACTTACACACCTAGGATGCCCATCGGGGTCTTACACCTCCAACTCAGTGATGCCCATCGGTGACTTACACACCTAGTGTAACAGCCCGGTTTCCAGTTGAGCGTAAAATTAGGTTTGTATAAATTTTATTTTTGAAACATGTTGTTGGGAGGATTCGAACCCTTGGCCTAAAAAGGGTTTGGAAGCTTGGAATTAAATAAAGGAAATAAGTGCGTCCGCCAAGGCTCGAAGGGGGGAAGCCTTGGGAAGGGAATTTGAGATTCCCAAGGCTTATTTAATTTGAGGAAGGAAAGCAAAAAAAAAAAAAAAAAAAAAGCTTCTCTCGCAAAACCCTCTCCCCACACCCTCGCCGCCACCGCCCGTCGCCGTCCATCGCCCCACCCCGGCACGCTCAGCCGACAGCCCACGCCGCATCGAGCAGCCTTGCAGCCAGCGCCGTCCATCACTTGCACCGTGCGCCGCAGCGCCGTCCGTCGCCTGCACCGCGCGCCCCAGCGTCGCTCTGACCGACCGCACCGGCGAGACATCGTCCCAGCGCACCCACCTTGTGCCGTCCATCCGTGCCTCAGTGTCGCCCGCACGCCTGCTCCAACGAGCTTGCTCGCCCGCGCCGGTTCTCGTCCGCACGTGACGCCCCGCTCAGCACCCAGCACCGTTCGCGTCCGCGCGCCAGCATGCCGACCGCGTCTGCACGCCCGTCTGCCCGACCGCACGTCCTGCCTGCCGTGCTGCCGAGGGCCATGCGCCTTGCCCTTGCACCCGCGCGCCCGCTCCCAGTGCCCCTGCTTCACCAGCCGCCCAGCAGCGCAGCCCCAGCGCTCGACCGCACTCGCAGAAGCCTGTCGCTCCACACGCCCTGCCTGCAAGCCTACCTTGCCGAACCTGGTGCCTTCTCAGTTGGTAAATTCCCGAGCCTCCCCCCTTTGGGCTTTATGTTCTTTTTAGCTGCTGTTGGTTAATTAGGTTGATTTTATTACTTTCTTAGGTTGTCGGGTTCGCTTAGAAGCTCGAGAGTCATCCGTTGATTGTTGGTTCTATTCACTTCCAGGTAAGGATTTCTTACCGGGGTTGTGTAAGACCCTGATGGGCATCCTAGGTGTATAAGTCCCCGATGGGCATCACTGAGTTGGAGGTGTAAGACCCTGATGGGCATCCTAGGTGTATAAGTCCCCGATGGGCATCACTGAGTTGGAGGTGTAAGACCCTGATGGGCATCCTAGGTGTATAAGTCCCCGATGGGCATCACTGAGTTGGAGGTGTAAGACCCTGATGGGCATCCTAGGTGTATAAGTCCCCGATGGGCAACACTGAGTCCTAGGTTGTGTAAGGCTCGAAGGACACCCAGGTGTGGAACCTAGGGTAGTTGGTAGCTGTAAGCCTCGAATAGGCAAGCCCCAAGAGTGGCGTTCAGTTGACCCATCTGTTTGCTCTGAGTCATTGCCTGGTTGCATGTTCGTGTGCTAAATGATATGTTTTAGTAGTACCCCGGTTGGGGATTCTTACTGAGTAACTCGTTGCTCACCCTTATTTTCTGTGGTTTTTCACCAGGTAACTTGGGACATAGGCAGGATGGCTAGGAGGAGGTGACTGGATGATCATGGATAGTTGACTCTAGGATGCATGTTCTTTTATTGTTTTCTTTATGATTTAGCATGTAGTGGGACTTGAGTCCCTAGGGAAGTACGCAAACTATTTTATGGTTCTCGTACCGTACTCTTGTTTTGTTTTAAGAAATGCAATGATCAGTCAGTTACTCTTTGATTTTTATATTGGCTTTTTTGGTTTGTTTAAAGTTCTGTTGATTGCAAAAGTTTTAAATTAGTACGTTGGATGGTGTTTTACATTCCTAGACATGCATGCTAAGTAAGGATCTAGGTTAGAGACCACTTCTTTTGGGTCGGGTCTTTACAGTTGGTATCAGAGCCCAGAGTTATAGGTTCTGTAGACTGACCTGCAGTTGTAGGTTGTTTTCCATGATCATCAGCGCTCCGCCAGCCATCAGGTATGTCCGAAAGTTTAAGGTTAAGGGTTAAGAATTACAATACCGTTTGCACCTTGCATGTATATGACTTGTTGTTGAGGAGCAGGGAAAACAGGTTCTGACTCATTGTTGGTTTGGGTGTAGATTGTCAGTATGCCAGTCACTCGTAGAGGGCAGGGAGGCTCGAGGCCGACCAGCCAGGGCATTCGTATTGATTCTGACACGGGAGGGACGTCGTCCCAAGCTGATGCTGATGTTAGGCCGCCTACAGGCCCTTCTGCTGTGTTGCCCGGTGAGGGCGTGGAGGCAACTCAGCCTCGGGAGGCTGCACCGGGAGTTGCTTTTGTGGAGTCCATGAGGGCTCTTATGGTTGGGTTGCTGTCTGACCAGAGGGCCGAGCAGAGGGCTGAGACGCAGGCTCTGTTAGCTGCACAGAGGGAGGAGTCCCGAATTCAGATAGAGCAGCTGACCGAGTTGGTTCAGCAGAGGACTGCAGTGCCACCAGTACCGCCAGCTCAGCAGGAGCCAATTGTGAATGAGGCCGTTGTGGCGGAAGGTGCTGAGGATTTGGGCAAGTGGCTAAAAGATTTCGTCAAATGGAAGCCGGAGAAGTTTAGTGCCCCTGGAGAACCACTGGTAGCAGCCAGGTGGATTGCCGAGCTAGAGTATACTTTTATGGTGATGGCTTGTCCTGAGGTGCAGCGAGCTCGATGTGCAGCTCATGCGTTAGCTGGAACAGCTAAGTGGTGGTGGGATTCCACCTTGAGTGAGAGACCGGCTGGGTCTCCACCTGCCACCTGGGAATTCTTCAAGGCTGAGTTCAAGGCAAAATTTATCAGTGAAGAAGCCCAAGAAAAGATGATTGAGCTATTTTCAAACCTTAAGCAGGGGTCTGACCTAATCGAGGTGTATGAGAGGATGTTTTTGGAGTATGGGTACTTCGCGCCGCAGTTGATTGCTACTCCTGAGCTGAAGATCAGGAAGTTTATTGCGGTCCGAGGCGGGAGTGTCTCTCGAGATGTTAGGGCACAGTGCCCTGAGACTTTTGCCAAGGCGGTGCGATTGGCAACTATTTATGATGGAAAGTATTCTCCAGAGCAGGTTGTTAGTGCTGTGGTGCAGAAGGCCCCAGTGTACTCGGGTCAGAAGCGTAAGTTTGACGCAGGAGGTAATGGACATGGAGGCGGTCAGCGCCGTCAGGGTACTTATCATGGCAAAGACCAGCACCGGGATCGTAACCGTGATCACCTCGCCAAAAGGGGCGTAGGGAGGCCGCCACCGTATTGTAGACCCCGTGGTAAACAAAGATTGGGGGCCTTGTGGTGGTAACCCTAGAGCTTGCTATAATCGTGGTAAGGAGGGCATCGGGCCCAAAGATTGCAACCTAAGGCGGTGGTGGTGGCACAACCAAATTCAGCAAAGAAGGGGAAGAGTATATGCTACGACTCGCCAGGAGGCTGAGAAAGCCGGACACGCAGTGGCAGGTACGATCCTAGTTCTTGATCACCTCGCCTTTGTGTTGTTTGATTCGGGTTCCACCCATTCTTTTGTTTCTGCTGTTTTTGCTGAGCATGCTTGCATGAATTTAGAGCCTCTAGGTTTTGAGTTATCTGTCGCTACTCCCTCGGGAACTAGTATGCTGGCTAGCCAGAAGGTAAGGGATGGTCGGATACAGGTGTCCGACGAGACTCTACAGGTTACCCTCATAGTGTTAGCTATGAGTGGTTTTGATGTGATCCTCGGCATGGATTGGTTAGCTGATAACCACGCTATGATTGACTGTCGTTGTAAGGAGGTGGTGTTCAGGCCGCCAGGTAGGCCTAGCTTTAAATTTCGGGGCACCCAGAGTGGGGTGTGTCCGCCGGTGATTTCGGCAGTTAAAGCTCACCGTTTGTTAGCTCGAGGAGCTTGGGGTTTCTTAGCTAAGTTGACCGGGGAGAACCGTGACCAGTTATCTGTCGAGCAGGTGCCCATAGTGCAAGAGTTTGCAGATGTTTTTCCCGAAGAGTTGCCTGGTCTGCAGCAGAAGAGGGAGGTGGATTTCTTAATAGAGCTTGAGCCGGGGACTCGCCCTATCTCGAAAGCTCCTTATCGTATGGCGCCAGCAGAGCTGAAAGAGTTAAAGGAACAGCTGCAGGAGTTTCTTGATAGAGGATTTATTAGGCCGAGTGTGTCCTCGTGGGGAGAACCCGTGCTGTTTGTGAAGAAAAAGGATGGCTCGATGCGTCTATGCATCGATTACAGGGAACTGAATAAGGTAACTATTAAGAACAAGTATCCGCTGCCTCGAATCGATGACCTGTTTGACCAGCTCCAGGGAGCTTGTGTGTTTTCGAAGATTGACTTGAGGTAGTTTAAGGACCCGACCCGAATGGGGCTCTAAATGGGCCCTTACCTCAATGCATGCATACAAATCAACACTAGAATTTGCAAGATGGTTGTTTCGGATTCTAAGTAAAAACCAAAAACCGGCAAGAGTTCATTTAAAAAGTCAATACAAAATTCTTGAAACCTGTCCCTGTTTCCAAGCACCTGTTCCAAGACAAATACATTTCCAAAACTTACTCTTATCAGAGATTTATTAAAAACAAACAACTTTACAACATTTACAACAATGCTAGAATCCAGAAATACGTTCATAAAACAACCTAGGGCTCCGTGCCCAACTACATGCATTCAGAGGACATTTAAAACATAAATACAAGACTCATAGATGAACAACGGGTTTTCCATGATCACAGCTCCTCCTCCAGCCATCCTGCCTCGCGCCATGGTTTCCTGAAAGATAAGTAAGGGTGAGTAACGAATTACTCAGTAAGAATCCCCAACCGGGGTACAATACGATAAATCAATCATCTAGCACCAAAGCATGCAAACAAACAGCTACCAACACAGATCATAGCTCAACGAGCTTACAAAGAAAGATCGGGAGTCATCAGAAGTCTCCTACTTCCGGCCTAATGATTGGTTATCCTAACCAATCCTGGGACATCTCTGAGGGTCTTTCTCCCTCAGCCAGTTGATCAGCTCAAAAACCGATCCCAAGGATGTCCTCAAAGGCCTCTTACCCTTGCTAATAGATCTGGACTATCGGGAGAGTACCCGAAGTCTGGCTCTAAATTGGAAGGAATGGTGTACTCACGAACATTAGCCTGGGGGAGCTCTCCGAACCGGCAACTAACGCGTGTGTCTTGCGCGCACCGCATGCTCTTCTGCAACAACCGCGTAAATGCGGAGGCCTAAGAGCAAACTACGCGGGCCAGTGCACGCATGCCTAAGACTCGGAAGCGGTGTCACCGATCACGCGAGCGCGAGGCCCTCGACGCTCATCTGCGCGGCCGGGTCCACCGACACGAGCTAAGAACCGCCAAGGCAAAGCTTACACCGTGGCAGGGTTCCGCTCTAGCAGGCTACAAACTAGGCTATGCCGAAGTGGGTAGCTAATTCCACAACCGGCTGGTCGGGCGGGGTAGCAAGATACGTTATGCTGCGCACACTTTATTCCCGACCTGAGCTAAATCCACCTTAGTGACCGGGGGGGGAAGAAAGATACGTTATGCGTCGCACACTACTCCCGATCAGTGGGGACAAAGTACGTTATGTCCGCTCAGCCTCTGGATGATGACAAACCCTACAACTCTATCTAAGAGTACAGGGAAAAAATCAATGATTCCTGGCTAGCAAGCAAAGACCGACATCAATCATACTACCTAGCATGATACTACGAGCTTAAGCGGAATCACAAACATGCTTTGCGAGAACAAACCTAGCATGGCACTAACATGTAATATCAAGCAAACATGCTAGCGAAAATCAATCAAAGCCGCTCTATTATTATCATGCTCATAATCGACAAACAAACAAGCAAGGCAAAATCATGACAATATCGCAGGGCCCACACAACTCCGGTAAGAAAGCCTTACCTGGTCGGAAGGCAACAACACACAATAAAATAACTGCGATCGAACCCGAGCAACCTATATCGAGCCAAGCAAAAACATCAATAATCATAAAATAGCCCTAAATACACTAAAATAAACAGGGCTCGGCTCGGGAGCAACTCACGAGGCACGGCTGACACTCGAACGGGCCGGCTGCACGGGCTAGGCAGCCAAAGGGGCTGGCTGGGTGCGCTGGCACGGGCGTTGGGCGCGAGCAGCGCGCGGAGGGGCGCTGGGCTGCGCGCGGACAGGCGCTGGGCGCGCGGGCGCGGGCGCTTCCTCGGCTGGCGCGCGCGCGCGCGCTTCAGCAAGACAAGACAGCGGCGCGGGCGCGAGAGCGACACGACGCGGGCGCGATCTCGCGCTGGGACGCGTGATCGAGCTGGCGAGGCTTTCGGCGACGCGACGCGCATCGCGCTGCGCGCTCGGCACAAGATGCGCACCGGGCGACACGGACCAGGGTAGGGCGAGGGCGCTCGGGCTGGGCGACGCTGGGCGAGGGCGCCCGACGCTTTGGCTGGGCGAGGCAGGGGCGCGCGAGCGCTGGGCGAGCTCGGGCTGGCTCTGGCGACGCTGGGCTCGGGCTAGCTGGGTGTGGGCGAGCCAAGGCTGCACGGCCGGGATCAAGGCGAGCCATGGCTAGGGGTGGGCTTGGTGGGGGTGCTCGGGGAGAGAGAGAGAGAAGGAGAGAGAAAGTTGCATTTTGGGGAAAAAGAAAAGAAAAAGAGAAATAAAAAGGAAAATGGGAAAAAAGGGAAAAATGGGATTTTTAAATCCATTTTCCATCCTTATCCACTTAAAACCTCAAAATCCCATTTCCCGGCTTCCTCCTTCGAGACCCGACCGAAGCAATCTTTTCCAATAAATCAAACTCACTTAAATCCAACTCCCAAAGCAACACTAAAGGCTCGGGCTCGAAACCCAAAGGAAACACGCAACAAACCAACACTTTGCCAAAGCCGAAACCACAACCGAGCATCCAACCGACTAGCCCAAACACCATGGGACTCGCAGCCACCAACAAACAAGCCTCGACAAAGGCAGGAGCTACCTCGAAGCCCTGAAAACCACAAATCCTGCCCGGAGAGCCAAAAGACCAAAATACCCCCAACGGGCCAAACGGCTCTAACCCCCAACCAAACAACTGAATCTTGACCCGAAGGCACCTCGAAAACTGGAATAGGAAACTGGGCTGTTACAATACTCCCTCCTTATAAGACTTTCGTCCTCGAAAGTCCTAAGACGAAATAAGCTCCGAGAAAACTCCACCGATCCAAATAACCTGAACTTCTCGGCCAACAACACTAGCCCTCTTCGAGAACCAAAACTCTCTTGGGTTCTCAAAAACTCAAGGCCACAATGCCATCCATACTGGGCATACACTGAACTCCAAGGGAACAGACGGCAAACCACGTCCTCAACTCGCACCAACTCTAAAACGGTGCTACTCTCAGCAAACTCGAGGACTGGCCACAAGCTATGAAGCTCTACACCACGCACTGGCAAAACTCCTCTGGAAGCTCACAGCTGACAACAAACAAACTCAACCCTTCAACAAACTAGCCAAACAACTGAACCTTCCAGATTCCATAAATCAAACGGCCGAAAGCAAACTTTTCCATGCAAATCTACTAGCAACTGGCCAAAGAAAACACTGCCAGGCAAGGAAACCACCAAAATTCCTCTCAAGGAAAACTCGGGCTGCAAGGACTAAACCATCACGCAGCTCTCTACGGCACAACACCTTGAGGAAAACAGCTCAACGGCTTTACCAACCAAAGCCACGGCACCTCTGTGCCAACTCACACAAACAGCTCTGCTACTCCAACTGCGAGCGCACAACAACAAGGAACAAAGCCCGAGAAGGGCTTGCTCAGCAGAACTCAACCCAAACTTATAACGAGCAACGCTAGCCTCCAAGCTACTACTCAACTCTAAAAAAAAAAAATCCAACAGGCTACTCAAAGGACTTCTCCTTTTAGCTTAAGCCTAACTCAACTTCCAACCAGAAGCTCCACTCCCGAAACCTCACAAGGAAAACGGATAACGACGACCTCAAAGCTTACGGATCCTTAACCACACGATTCCGCAAGACTACCTCAGAAGCTAACACTCGAGGCTGACATCCATGGAGCAACTCAACCACCATAGAGACTAGGGGGAAGGGAAATCTTCAATCCCCAAAAAACCAACAACTTGCCGGAAACAACTCTTACTGGCTGGCCACCGCCCTTGCGGGGACAAACAACTCTTGCTTGCTAACAACACAAAGCAGGGACCCTCTCGCTGGGCTGACCGCTGCGCTACTCTGATCAAAAACACAACTTATGAGCTAAGCTGACTCCTACAAAAACAGGAAACGAATTCCCCAGCAAGCAAACTCTGAAGGGCAACGGACTTCACACAAGCTCGCTGACTTTCTCAAACCCAAGGCAACAAAGAACCAACTCTCTTGGAAGCAACACCCAAGGGAAAACTCAACCAATCGGATCACAAATCTGGAACCAACAAAACTTACTCAACTGCCGAGGGAGGGGTCAACTCCCAAAACTTACTGACTAGGAAAAAGACCTTAGGGCAACGCCCTCAGCTAGAACCGAACTAGCTCTCGAAACAACAAGAGAACCAAATCTTGGCCAAACACTCACAAGAGGCAGAACAACCTTTACTGCAGCCTCTAGAACACCATCCAAGAATCCGCTTAACTGAACAAACGACTACTTCCAAGTAGCCAACAAATATTTCCCTCTTGCTAGCACCACTACCATCAATTCCAAGCCCAAAGGAGTAACCTGACAAATCCCCGAAGGAAACGGCTCTTACAAGCAGACATCCAAAGGACAGAGAGCTCCACATACGCTCACTGTCATGCTCCACTAGAGCAACAACATCTAAATCTCACGGGGCAACAACAGGGGCAACTCAACATCCTGGAACAGGAAAACAACCAACTGGGCACGAACCATTCGTCCCACGAGCAAAGCAAATCACTAGCAGCTCCAAACCACACCTTGGTTAACACCAAGCATCAACTTGCCACCTCACCGGAACCAATCCGGACTTTACTCCAAACAAACACTAGCTTGCTAGTCTACCAAGACTGCTAGCAACTCAACCGAGGCTACAAACTACATGGCTCCAACTTGCCAACTGAAACTCACTACCTGGGCCTGACTGAGCTTTGGAGAGGCTCTCCACAACCTAGGGATCCTCCGATCACCCTCCGACACATACGGCCGACAAACGAGCTAACAGCCAAATGCCTGAACAGGCACAACTCTCTCCAGCATCTCAACGGCCAACTCCAATTCCTTGGGAACCAAGAGGATCCGAAACGCTACCGAATGCGTCGTCCTCCTACTCAAACATCAGCCTCTCAACAAGGCTTCTACCCAAGGAAAGGATCCAAACAACATTCTTAGCCAAGGCGATCAGAAACTGCGAGGCTTTGCTACAATCACACTGCTCGGTTTCAAATCAAATCCAACCGAAGAAACACCCAAAAGTTCCAACTCCACACGATGCTCAAAGCTGAGGCAACCTTGCTCTACCAAAAGCATAACCATGCCACACCGAACTTACTTTATACCAAGCCTCTACCAAGGGTGCTTACCCATAAGGCATCCAAATCCTCTCGCAAGGCATCAGCTCATCTCGCCTCAAAAGCATCCAACTCGAATCATGGCATCCAACTCGCCTCATAGGCATCCAGCTCATCTCAAGAGCATCCAACTCAGAGTCCCTCTGCTGGACCAAACTCGCATCTACGATGCTCAACTCTCCTCAGATAAAGGCACTCGAAGGTAGTTGACCGTACTACCAACCACAGGAAAACTCTTGGCCTTAACACTAGCGCGAGGCTCAAGCGCACCAACACTTACCAACCAATCTGCTGACTTACTCAACCTCCAGAAACACTGGGAAGAGGCTCCGGCTCCTCTCGAGCATCCTTTCGCTTGTAGTCCATCGACTACCACTGAACTAGCCCTCTGGCACGACCTAAACGGGTGCAACTGCCATAAACGGATCCAAGGCTAAACGAGTGCGCTGAACTCCGAACGGCATAGAACCATCTGCTATGCCCAAGCCAAACTCAAGCCTGAACCAGACTTAGTGCCAAAGTGGCACACCAACCAATGCACCTCAAGTGCTACTACTACCAAATCCACATCTGAGGAAGCTGGGCTGTTAAACAACAGCAGGCTCTCAAGGGAGCAAAGATGACCCTTCATCTGCCTCAAGCCACTAACACGGCAACTTGCCAAACAATCGGGCGACTGGTGGAGACTCTGCTAGTCCACCTCTCACAAGGGACTTCCACCACCATCTGATGAACCAAACAGCACCGGAACGGCACACCTCGGCCTCTGAACAGCAGGGCATCCCACACACGGATGCTAAACTCAAACCTGGCCAACTACTTTACTACTAGCAGTAGGACTTACTAAAACATCGAGCTCTACAGGCATCCATTTGCCAAATCAGGCGCTCCATCAACGCCAACAAACTCATCCAATAAACTCTGCGATCATGCCCTCCCGGGAACCTCTCGGGGCTACAAGAGCTCTTGGGGGAAAAATGCTTTGAAACAAACTCGATACCGGTTTGGGCTATCGTGCCCGGACTCCTCACTACGCGCGCTACAAAAATCGCGCTGGTCTCCGCTCGATAGCTAAAGACTCGCCATCAAATCTCTCATGGCCGGAGCACACTCGCTCAAGGAGTCTCACCGAGGCGCCGCTAGCCTCTACCCCCTCCTCCGGGCAACTCAACTGCCGGGGCCAAATCGGCATGCGGGCTAACAACCCCGGACGCGGCCTCAACATCAACACGATCGGTCCAACTCCTCGGTCGAACTCCGCCAAACGTCCCGCTGCTCCTCCTGGTGCGATCAACATACTGGCGATCTGCACGAAGCACCTCCACCCTCTCACTAGGGGAAAAGCAGCAACTGGGCCACACATGGCCAATGGGAGTCTAAGCTCTACCTCCCTCTGGAACGATGTCCCAGGGGCATCCGAATCTATCTGGATACCTCAACAAGCTGCTAAACAAACTGCTCGCACTGAGGGAAAGTTGGCATGATGGCTCACTAAACCCAAACCAACAACGAGTCAGAACCTGCTCGTCTCCGCTACACAACACTACACAAGGCATAAAAGCTAGATGAAAAGTATTGTAAATTCTTAACCCTTTTCTTTAAAATAGTAACTTAGGCGTACCTGATGACTGTCGGAGTGCTGATGATCATGGAAAAACGACCTACAACAAAAGGTCAGTCTACAGAATCTATGACTCTGAGCTCTGATACCAACTGTAAGGACCCGACCCGAATGGGGCTCTAAATGGGCCGTTACCTCAATGCATGCATACAAATCAACACTAGAATTTGCAAGATGGTTGTTCGGATTCTAAGTAAAAACCAAAAACCGGCAAGAGTTCATTTAAAAAGTCAATACAAAATTCTTGAAACCTGTCCCTGTTTCCAAGCACCTGTTCCAAGACAAATACATTTCCAAAAATTACTCTGATCAGAGATTTATTAAAAACAAACAACTTTACAACATTTACAAGAATGCTAGAATCCGGAAATACATTCATAAAACAACCTAGGGCTCCGTGCCCAACTACATGCATTCAGAGGACATTTAAAACATAAATACAAGACTCAGAGATGAACAACGGGTTTTCCATGATCACAGCTCCTCCTCCAGCCATCCTTCCTCGCGCCAGGGTTTCCTGAAAGATAAGTAAGGGTGAGTAACGAATTACTCAGTAAGAATCCCCAACCGGGGTACAATACGATAAATCAATCATCTAGCACCAAAGCATGAAAGCAAACAGCTACCAACACAGATCATAGCTCAACGAGCTTACAAAGAAAGATCTGGAGTCATCGGAAGTCTCCTACTTCCGGCCTAATGATTGGTTATCCTAACCACTCCTGGGACATCTCTGAGGGTCTTTCTCCCTCAGCCAGTTGATCAGCTCAAAAACCGATCCCAAGGATGTCCTCAAGGGCCTCTTACCCTTGCTAATAGATCTGGACTATCGGGAGAGTACCCGAAGTCTGGCTCTAAACTGGAAGGAATGGTGTACTCACGAACATTAGCCCGGGGGAGCTCTCCGAACTGGCAACTAACGCGTGTGCGCGCACACCGCATGCTCTTCTGCAACCGGCGTAAATGCGGGGGCCTAAGGGCAAACTACGCGGGCAGTACACATGCCTAAGACTCGGAAGCGGTGTCACCGATCACGATGGCGCGAGGCCCTCGGCGCTCATCTCATGCGGCTGGTCCACCGACACTGCTAAGAACCGCCAAGGCAGGCTTACACCGTGGCGGGTTCCACTCTAGCAGGCTACAAACTAGGCTATGCCGAAGTGGGTAGCTAATTCCTAACCGGCCGGTGGGGCGGGGTAGCAAGATACGTTATCTCGCGCACACTTTATTCCCGACTGAGCTAAATCCACCTTAGTGACCGGGGGGGAAGCAAGATACGTTATGCGTCGCACACTACTCCCGATCAGTGGGGACAAAGTACGTTATGTCCGCTCAGCCTCTAGATGATGACAAACCCTACAACTCTATCTAAGAGTACAGGAAAAAGCAATGATTCTGGCTAGCAAGCAAAGACCGACATCAATCATACTACCTAGCATGATACTACGAGCTTAGCGGGAATCACAAACATCTTGGCGAGAACAAACCTAGCATGGCACTAACATGTAATATCAAGCAAACATGCTAGTAGAAAATCAATCAAAGCCGCTTCTATTATTATCATGCTCATAACAATCGACAAACAAGCAAGGCAAAATCATGACAATATCGCAGGCCCACACAACTCAGATAAGAAATCCTTACAGTCTGAAGGCAACAACACACAATAAAATAATCGCGATCGAACCCGAGCAACCTATATCGAGCCAAGCAAAAACATCAATAATCATAAAATAGCCCTAAATACTCTAAAATAAACAGGCTCGGCTCGGAGCAACTCACGAGGCACAGTGACACTCGAACGGCCGTTTCAGACGGGCTAGGCGACAAAGGGGTGGCTGGCCGGGCGCTACTGGCACGGCGCGCTGGGCGCGCGAGCGCGCTGTGAGGGGCGCGCTGGTCTGCGCGTACGACAGCGCTGGCGCGCGCGCAGCGCTTGCTCACTGGCTGCATGGCGCGCGCGCGCGCTTTCAAGACAGAGACGGCAGCGCGCGGGCGCGAGCGACACGACGCGGGGGCGCGAGATCTGGCGCTGGGACGCGCGATCGAGCTGGGCGAGGCTCGGGCGACGCGACGCGCACCGCGGCGCGCTCGGCGGACAAGATCGCACTGGGCGACACGGACCAGGCAGTCGAGTCGAGGGCGCGGCGGCCGGGCGACGCTGGCGCGGGCGCGCGACGCTTGGGTGGCGAGCGAGCTCGGCCGCTCTGGCGACGCTGGCTCGGGCTAGGCTGGCGTGGGCGAGCCAAGGCCGCACGGCCAATGGGCGAGCCATGGCTAGGGGTGGGCTAGGTGGGGGTGCTCGGGAGAGAGAGAGAGAGAGGAGAGAGAAAGTTGCATTTTGGGGAAAAAGAAAAGAAAAAGAGAAATAAAAGGAAAATGGGAAAAAGGGAAAAATGGGATTTTTAAATCCATTTTCCATCCTTATCCACTTAAAACCTCAAAATCCCATTTCCCGGCTTCCTCCTTCGAGACCCGACCGAAGCAATCTTTTCCAATAAATCAAACTCACTTAAATCCAACTCCCAAAGCAACACTAAAGGCTCGGGCTCGAAACCCAAAGGAAACACGCAACAAACCAACACTTTGCCAAAGCCCATACCACAACCGAGCATCCAACCGACTAGCCCAAACACCACGGGACTCGCAGCCACCAACAAACAAGCCTCGACAAAGGCAGGAGCTACCTCGAAGCCCTGAAAACCACAAATCCTGCCCGGAGAGCCAAAAGACCAAAATACCCCCAAGGGGCCAAACAGCTCTAACCCCCAACCAAACAACTGAATCTTGACCCGAAGGCACCTCGAAAACTGGAATAGGAAACTGGGTTGTTACAGGTCGGGCTACCACCAATTGAGGATTCGGGATGCAGATATCCCCAAGACAGCGTTCAGGTCGAGGTATGGGCATTATGAGTTCGTAGTCATGTCTTTCGGACTGACGAACGCCCCAGCTGCATTCATGGACATGATGGACAGAGTGTTCAAGGCGTTCTTGGACCGCTTTTTCATCGTGTTCATAGATGACATTCTTGTGTACTCTAAGTCTAAGGAGGACCATGCCTCGCACCTAAGGCAGATTTTGGCAGCCTTGCGCGAGAATAAGCTCTATGCGAAGTTCTCAAAGTGTGACTTTTGGCTTGAGGAGGTAGCTTTCCTAGGACACGTTGTGTCTAGGAGGGAGTGGCTGTGGACCCTTCCAAGGTAGAGGCCGTTAGCTCGTGGGCGGGACCGACGTCTGTGTCAGAGATTCGTAGCTTCCTGGGTCTGGTCGGATATTACCGCCGCTTCGTTCGGAACTTCTCTGCTATAGCCACCCCGCTTACTCGATTGACGAGGAAGGGTGTCGATTTCGTTTGGGATAAGAAGTGCGACGAGAGTTTTGCTAAGCTGAAGAGCAGCTTGACGTCTGCGCCAGTGTTGGTAGTTCCAGAGGGAACCGGGGGTTTCGTGGTGTACAGTGATGCTAGCAAGTTTGGTTTGGGATGCGTTCTGATGCAACACGGTAAAGTGATAGCGTACGCCTCGAGGCGATTGAAACAAAGACGAGCGTAACTATCCGACTCATGATATGGAGTTGGCGTGGTCGCCTTTGCGCTTAAGATCCGGAGGCACTACTTGTATGGGGAAAAGATTCAGATTTTCTCGGACCACCAAAGCCTCAAGTACTTCTTCACCCAGAAGGACCTGAACATGAGGCAGAGAAGGTGGTTGGAGCTTTTAAAAGATTACGACTCTGAGATCCTGTATCACCCTGGAAAGGCAAATGTTGTGGCGGATGAACTAAGTAGAAAGACCTCGCATCTAGCAACGTTGGCAAATCCCAAGAGTATCATAAGGAAAGACCTCGAGAGAGCGAAAATAGCAGTGTTGTTAGGGGATGTTACCGCCAGGGTAGCTCAGTTGACCATCCAGCCTTCGGTAAGGCAAAGGATTATTGACGGCCAGTTGAATGATCCTAAGTTGAAAAGTTTGTATGAGAGGGTCCAGGCTGATGGTGACTTTGATTTTGAGATATTTGCGGATGGTGGCTTGAGATATAAGTGTCGGCTATGTGTCCCAAACCGATGCCGTGTCGTTCGAGTTGTTGACCGAGGCTCACACCTCGCCTTTTGCATGGCACCTGGGGGTAACAAGATGTACCAAGATCTTAAGCGGACTTTTTGGTGGATGGGGATGAAGAGGAGATTGCCTAGTTTGTCGGTTCGGTGTCTCACTTGTCGAGAATCGAAGGCGCCTAGGCGTAAAACCAAAGCGAGTTTTGCTGCATCTTCGGTGCCACAAATGGAAGTGGGAGGAAATTACCATGGATTTTATTTCGGGGTTGCCCAGAACCCCTAGAGGATATGCACAGATTTGGGTGATCGTTGATAGGTTGACTAAGTGTGCACACTTTATTCCGGGCAGGATAAACTACACCGTGGAGCAGTGGGCACAGTTGTTCCTTGAGCAGATAGTGAGGTACCACGAAGTGCCAGTTAAAATTATCTTCGACCGGGATTCCCGTTTTACATCACGGTTTTGGAAAGCCCTTCAGGCAGGTTTGGGCACAGAGTGCAGCTACAGTACAACCTTCCACCCACAGACCGATGGCTAGACTGAGCGGGTAAATCAAATCTTAGAGGATATGTTGCGAGCCTGTGTGTTGGATTTCCCAGGCAGTTGGGACCAGTACCTGTATTTGATGGAGTTTGCCTACAACAATAGTTTTCAGTCGACCATTCAGATGGCACCGTTTGAAGCATTGTATGGTAAGCGCTGCAAATCCCCGATATTCTGGGAAGAAGTTGGAGACAGGCAGGTATTGGGTCCAGAGTTGCTCCAGTTGACCAATGAGGTCATCCCGAAAATCGAGCTCAGTATGTTGACCGCCCAGGCGAGCGAGAAGAGCTACGCCGATGTCAGACGTAGAGAGTTGGAGTTTGAGGTTGGCCAGCATGTGTTCCTCAAGGTAGCTCCGATGCGTGGAGTTTTGAGGTTTGGTAAGAAGGGGAAACTGAGCCCCAGGTTTGTGGGACCATTTGAGATCCTCGAGAGGATTGGGGCCGTAGCTTACCGATTAGCATTGCCGCCATCCTTGGCTGCAGTGCATAGTGTGTTTCACGTTTCGATGCTCCGCCAGTATGTGGCAGACCCTTCGCATGTCATTGACTTCGAGCCTTTGCAGCTAAACCACGACCTGAGCTTCGAGGAAAAACCCATAAAGATTCTAGCATTTGAAAAGAAAGTCTTGAGAAACCGAGCTATCGAGTTAGTGAAAGTGCAGTGGTGGAACCAGGGAGTTGACGAAGCTACTTGGGAGTTGGAGGGGGAGATGAGAAGGAATTACCCAGAGTTGTTTAAAGAACAGCGACTTCCGGGGACGGAAGTCTTCTAAGGAGGGAGTATTGTAACAGCCCGGTTTCCAGTTGAGCGTAAAATTAGGTTTGTATATATTTTATTTTTGAAACATGTTGTTGGGAGGACTCGAACCCTTGGCCTAATAAGGGGTTGGAAGCTTGGAATTAAATAAAGGAAATAAGTGCGTCCGCCGGGGCTCGAAGGGGGGAAGCCTTGGGAAGGGAATTTGAGATTCCCATGGCTTATTTTATTTGAGGAAGGAAAGCAAAAAAAAAAAAAAAGGAAAAAGCTTCTCTCGCAAAACCCTCTCCCCACACCCTCGCCGCCGCCGCCCGTCGCCGTCCATCGCCCCACCCCGGCACGCTCAGCCGACAGCCCACGCCGCACCGAGCAGCCGACAGACAATTTAACCCCTAGCATGAAACTAACAGGATATATCAGGAATCACAAGCACAAAAACCATCTGAAAACAAGAAAGAACAAGCAACCTATCCACTAGAAATTTCATACAAACACAACACATGGCATGCTATCAAGTATTGGCAGGGTCCACACAACCCCGGTAAGAAATCCTTACCTGGAAGTGAATAGAACCAACAATCAACGGATGACTCTCGAGCTTCTAAGCGAACCCGACAACCTAAGCAAGTAATAAAATCAACCTAATTAACCAACAACAAATAAAAAAGAACATAAAGCCCAAAGGGTGGAGGCTCGGGAATTTACCAACCGAGAAGGCACCAGGCTCGGCAAGGCGGTGTGCGCAGGCGCGGAGCGAGGAGGCGGCAGCTGCTGCGCGTCTTGATCGAGCTACCGAGGCTGCGCTTTGGCGGGCGGCCGTGTAGCAGGCCGGCGCGGCGCGGGCGCGCGGGTGCAAGGGCAAGACGCGTGGCCCCTCGCAAAGACGGCAGCGCGACGGCGTCGGCGGCAGGCGAGCGAGCGTGCAGACGCGGTCAGCGTCTTTGGGCGCGCGAGACGCAGACAGTCTTTGAGTCTGCCGAGCGGGCGTCGCGTCGCGGAAGAGAACCGGCGCGGGCGAGCGGGCTCGCTGGAGCAGGCGTGCGGGCGACGCTGAGGCACGGACGAACGGCACACGGTGGGTGCGCTGGGACGCGGTCTCGCAGGTGCGGTCGATCGGAGATTGTAGGGGTAACTAGTTCGTTCCGCTCGGGTAAGACCCCGATGGACATCCGAAGGTGTAAGACCCCAAGGGACATCCTAGTTGTATAAGTCCCCGATGGGCATCACTGAGTTGGAGGTGTAAGACCCTAATGGGCATCCTAGGTGTATAAGTCCCCGATGGGCATCACTGAGTTGGAGGTGTAAGACCCTGATGGGCATCCTAGGTGTATAAGTCCCCGATGGGCATCACTGAGTTGGAGGTGTAAGACCCTGATGGGCATCCTAGGTGTATAAGTCCCCGATGGGCATCACTGAGTTGGAGGTGTAAGACCCTGATGGGCATCCTAGGTGTATAAGTCCCCGATGGGCAACACTTTGAGTCCTAGGTTGTGTAAGGCTCGAAGGACACCTGTGTGGAACCTAGGGTAGTTGGTAGTCAGAAGCCTCGAATAGGCAAGCCCCAAGAGTGTCGTTCAGTTGACCCATCTGTTTGCTCTGAGTCATTGCCTGGTTGCATGTCCGTGTGCTAAATGATATGTTTTCGTATTGTACCCCGGTTGGGGATTCTTACTGAGTAACTCGTTGCTCACCCTTATTTTCTGTGGTTTTCCACCAGGTAACTTGGGACATAGGCAGGATGGCTAGGAGGAGGCGGCTGGATGATCATGGATAGCTGACTCTGGGATGCATGTTCTTTTATTGTTTTCTTTATGATTTAGCATGTAATGGGACTTGAGTCCTGTAATGACCCGACCCAAAAAGGGCTCTAAATAGGCCTTTACCCCAATGCATGCATTCAAAGTAAAGGACAATATGCAAATAATTTTCGGATTCCCAATTAAAACAAAACAATCAAGGTTCAATCGAAATAAAGATAGTTTGTCAAACTCGTCCCTGTCTCCAAGCAAATCAAGTTTCAAGGCAAATACATTTCCAAAACGTACACTCGATTAGAGATTTCTAAAAACATTTGAAACATCCTCAAATTCAATAAAGCGAGAATCCACGAAAACATTGAAAAACATCCTAGGGCTCCGTGCCCGACTACATGCATTCAGGGGGAAATAAAAGACAAGAGTCATAGAAATAAAAAGTCGAGACGCACAAAGCAGTTCCCATGATCACAGCTCCTCCTTCACCATCCATCTGTCTCGCACCTTGGTTACCTGTGGAAAACCACAAAATAAGGGTGAGTAACGAATTACTCAGTAAGAATCCCCAACCGGGGTACAATACGATGCACATGGTCATCTAGATGAGTGTATGCAAGCTATGAATATAAACACAGAATAGAGCACATAGCTTAAGTCCACACTTGGACCTCGGATGCCAACTCAGGGTCTTAGTCCGGAATAATCCACACCACACAATACGCCCTATACGAGAAACAAGTCTCGGCCTCGGCTGCTCATCGTCGATACGAAAGGTGCACTAGCTCAAGATCCCGAGGAGCTCTCCGGTCGGCGCTGTAATGAGCGTAAGCATGCACCGCGTGCTTCTACAGACTATGGGGGGGTGCCGGGTCTAGTGGCAAGCTGCCCATATCCGGATATCACGCCTAACTAAATCTCTGGATCGGTGTCACTGACATAGGGGTGTGAGACCTGGACACGTGAACTATGTCAGCCTGAACCACCGCACCTGAGGCTAAGGAATCGGTCGTGGTAGGCTTACACCAGGAAGCCGTCCTTGCCCTATCAGGTGGCAATCAAGGGCTACGGCCGAACACGCTGAGGACGTGCCGACTGCCGGGGACGAGGCAATGCCAAGTCATCATCCCGACCGTTGGGGCATTTAACAGTCTGCCACCCTCACCCAAGATTGCGGGGCCTACCGGTCGGGTTAGCTAAACCCTAACGGGGTCCAGGGACGGAGAACTGTCTCGACGTCCCTGCCATGGATGCAAGATACTTTATGCATCAGGCCCGGATGATGCTACCTACCCAATTCTTTCCAAATTTTAACAATCAACAAACAATCCAATATGTGCTCAAAAGAATACAAAGAGACCTAGCATGGTACTACGGAACAAGAATGAATATGAGCATGCCAGAACGGAACAACCTAGCATGGACTAACATGAAAGAACGACATACAAAGTCATGCCAGTCAGGAATTTAGAACAGAGCACCTAAACTACACATGCTGATAATCACAAACAAACATACAACATCAATCACAAAGAACATCGCAGGGTCCACACAACTCCGGTAAGAAATCCTTACCTGGCCGGGGGCAACTACACACAAAAACCTAAGATGCGATCGAACCCGAGCTAGCTACCGAGAACCTAACAAAAACAATGATAATCACAATCCAAAAGCCTAAATATAATAAAATAAACAAGGCTCGGCTCGAGAGCAACTCACGCACGCTCACCGACACGCGGACGGGCGAGCGAGACGGCGGGCGGGCTCTGGCTGGCGCTACACGGCGCATTGCGCGCTGGATGGGCGCGCTGGCACGGCGCTGGCGCGAGCAGCGCTTGCGCGACAGAGCAGCGTAACACGCTGCGGCAGCGCACTAGGACGACGACGCGCGCGTGGCGCGCGCGCGAGACGGAGCGCTTCGGCGCGGCGCGCCAGCGGACGAGCGCGGCGAGCAACGCGAAGGCGCGGCGCGCGCGATACCGCGATGCGACGACGGCGCGCGCGCTTTGGTGCATCGACGGCCTCTTTGGCGCTGCGCGCAGCGCGGCTGCGACGGCTGGGCGCTGGCTGGTGTCTTCTTTGGCGCCTAGGGCTACTGGTGCGATCTAGCTGGGCTGCTCGACCGGGCTGCTCGGCTGGGTCGCTTGGCTGGCCGGAATGACGCTCGGAGGACTCTCGGGAAGAAGAACACGGCAATGGAGCTTGAGGAAGTGGGTTGGGCGGCCAAGGCTTATTTGGAGAAGAAGCTCAAAAGACCTAATTTCCTTTCATTTAATCAAATGCACCAAAACCCAAAAAAATCAAGGCTAACCAAGATATGCTGCGGAAAGAATAACAAGATCCTCCTGTGGCTCAACTGGCCACACCACCCACTTGACTTCCTAGTACCCCATGTTCGAAACCCAGCTGCAACACAATTTTCCTTTATTTTTACTTTTGCATCTATCCTTGCTCAAACCCATCCACAAAGCCTCAAAAACCTACATAAACCCATCCAATAATTTTAGCAACTGGAAAAAGACATAAACGGCCCTGACGGGCTGACCAAATTACCAAAATACCCTTAGGGCATACCTCGAAGACCAGGATGAAAACCTGGGCCGTTACAATATTCCCTCCTTTTTATGACTTTCGTCCTCGAAAGTCCTTAAGATCAAAACAAATTTCAGATCTGCAAACTCAACCCGACCTCCCCGCTCACGAGCGGCTTCCTCATAACTCCAACTCCTCCACTGAACTTTTACCAAAATGATCTCACGATTACGCAACGTCTTCGACTCAAAGACCAGAATACTCACAGGCTCCCCCTCGAAGCTCAAATCCTAACTCAACTCCAAAGGCTCAAAGACCACAATGAGCGATGGGTTCGGCACATACTGCCTCAACATCGATACAAGAAAATACTGTGCACAGCTGACATCAACGGAGGAAAGGCTAACCAATATGCAACTCTACCAATCCTCTCAAGTATCTCAAATGGACCAACAAAACGGAGACTCAACTTCCCACGCTTACCAAACCTCAACACACCTCACATCGGTGCAACCTTAAAAAACACGCACTGTCCAACCTCAAACTCTAAAACTCGACGCCGTACATCGGCGTACCTCTTCTGCCTTCTCAGAGCTACCAACAAACGAACACTACACTTTTGCACTGCGCTGCTGGCCAATCGCAGCAACTCATGACCCAAAACAAAACTGACGACCACCGACCTTTTCCCAGAACACTAGAATCATGCAACACTTACAATACAATGCCTCAACGGAACTATATGAACTAACAGCTGGGAACTGCTACCCAAAGAAAACTCCTAAAACCAACACTGGTCTCCCGCTGCCTCATCACCAAACACCAACTCGCAACACGTTCTGAAGGATATGGTCACTCCTCCCAAAAGACTATCGGTCAGAGGGTGAAAACACTACAGAAACTGCACACGGCGCATAAGCCTCTTAACAATGCTCTCCAGAACCACAGTTCATCCACGCACTGCCTAGAACAAACCTTTGTTGCCACACCCTGGTGACAACAACTCCACTGGCCCGACATGACTCTACTCCATAAAAATGGCCTCTGCACACGAAACGAGGTGCGAGCTCTAGCTACTGAAACCAATCCTCCAAGAATTTGAACTCACACAACAACCTCAACTAGCTGACTGTAAGAACCCGACCCAAAACACGGTCCTAAACCTAGGTTCTCACTCAGCATGCAAGTTAAATACTTCATCAAGCGGTTTAGTGCTCATATTTAAAACCTTTCAAAACATTTAAAAATGGGGACACTTAAAACATAAACAACAACCTTCATTTAAGCAAAGCCAACAAAGTAAAACAAGCCTGGCCAGTGTTTATAAAATCATACAATACAATTTAAACAACTTTTAAAAATGTCCCCCTTGGACTCCTGTCCGTCTACATGTCGAACAAATTATGCAAACAATAAAAGACAGAGTGCCGGCGGCTCCCATGATCAATCGCCTCCTCTCGCTTAGCCGTCCGTGGTCTTTGTCCCAAGTTACACGTGGAAAACCACGAGAAATAAGGGTGAGTATAAACATACTCAAGAAGAATCCCCAACCGGGGTACAATACGATACATCAATCATCTGGCACCCTAGTATACATGCAAACAGTTACCAACAAAGATCATAGCTCAACGAGCTTACAAGGCAGAATCTGGAATCCTCCGAAGTCTCCTACTTTCGGCCTAATGATTGGCTCTCATAACCAATCCCGGGACATCTCCGAGGCTCTTTCTCCCTCGACCAATTGATCAGCTCAAAAACCGATCCCAAAGATGTCCGACACCCTCGAGGGTCTTTCTCCCTCGACCATATGATCAGCTCAAAAGCCAATCCCAATGGGTGTCCTCAAAGGCCTCTTACCCTCGCTAACAAATCTGCACTATCGGGAGAGTACCCGAAGTCTGGCTCTAAACTGGAAGGAACTGGTGTACTCACGAACATTAGCCCGGGGGAGCTATCCGAACCGGCGACTAACGCGTGTGCGCGCACACCGCATGCTGCTGCAACCGGCGTAAATGTGGGGGACTACGTACAAACTACGCGAGCCAGGTACGCATGCCTAAAGACTCAAAAACGGTGTCACTGAACACAGTAGTGTGAGGCCCTCGGCACTCATCCATGCGGCTGTGTACCACCGACTGAAGCTAAGAACCGCCAAGGCGGGCTTGCACCTTTGGCAGGGTTCCGCTCTAGCAGGCTACAAACTAGGCTTATGCCGATGTGGTAGCTAAATCCACATCGGCTGCCGGGGGGAAGCAATGTACGTTATTCTTCGCTCTACTCCCGACCGGTGGGGACAAAGTACGTTATGTCCGCTCTCAGCCTCTGGATGATGACAAACTCTACTATACTAGCTAAGAGTACAAAATAACTGATTCCTGGCTAGACATACATATCAACATCAATCACACATAACCTAGCATGATACTACGAACCTAAAGCAGGAATCTCAAGCATGCTGGAAGAACAATCCTAGCATGGCACTCACATGTACAAACAGGCAAACATGCTAGCAAGAATGCAATCACAAGCTGTCCTATCCACTAATCATGTTCATAGAAGTAAACATGCATATAAGGCACAATCAAGAAAGCATCGCAGGGTCCACACAACCACGGTAAGAAATCCTTACCTGGAATCAAGTGGAAAATAACTATCGCGAATCAGATAACGACCCTCGAGCTTAAAGCAAACCCGAGCAACCTAGGCATACAATAAAAACATCCTAAATAGATAAACAGCAGCCAGCAGCTTAAAAATCTAAGAGGGTAAAGGCTCAGGAATTACCAACCGAGAAGACATGCGGTCTCGACAACAAAAGGGCAAGAATGGGCGCTGGCTTGGGAGCGCGGCAAGGCGAGCAGATGCGCTGAAGCGGGCGCGCGGGCGAGACTTCGGGTCTACGAGGACGGTGCGCGGGCGGCGCTGGGCGACGCGTGCGGACGGCAAGGAGCGGCGCAGCGCAGGGCGGCCTGGTGTGGGGTGGCGCGGCGCGTCTGGGCGGAGTGGCTGGGTTGTGCGGCGCGGCCTGGTGCAGAGCGGCTGGGCATGGGCTGTGCGGCGCGGCCTGGTGTAGAGCGGCTGGGCATGGGCTGTGCAGGGGTAGTGCGGCGCGATCGCGTGGCCGTGGCTCGGGTTAGTCTTTGCTAGGGCTGGTGCGGCTAGGGTTGGGTTTTCTTGGTGAGGTCGGCAAGGAGAGAGAGAGAGAGAGAGAGAGAGAGAGAGAGAGAGAGATTGCAAAACATGGGGAAAGGGATTTTCTTGGTTTTCTTCCTTTTCCTAATTTAAATGGGTCTAAAATTGTAAAGACCCAACCAGAAAACGGTGCTAAACCTAGGCCTTTACTCAGCATGCCAGTGAAAAGCTTAAAAGGACCCAGCTAGGGTCGGTTTGTAAAAATTTTCAATTATAAGAGTGGAAAACATTAAAAACAAAGTAAACATTCATTAGGCAAAAACGAACCATTCAAATTAAAACAGTGACTGATCAGTACTTTCCTTAAAAACATAAAATAGTTCAAATCATAGTTTTTCCTACGGATCTAAGTCCAACTACATGCTGAAATCCAAAAACAGTAAAATAAGACACGACAGTGTGTGTCAAGCGGATCCATGATCTCCCACTCTCTCCGCTAGCCACCTCGGTCTTTGTCCCAAGTTACCCGTGGAAGAAACCACGATAAGGGTGAGTATAAACATACTCGGTAAGAACCCCGACCGGGTACGATACGATGCAATCTATCATCTAGCAACCTAGTACACATGCCACAAATATCAACACGGATCTTAGCTCAACGAGCTCACAAGGCAAATCCGGAATCCTCGGAAGTCTCCTACTTCCGGCCTAATGATTGGCTCTCAAACCAATCCCGGGACATCTCCGAGGGTCTTTCTCCTCGGCCAATTGATCACTCAAAAACCGATCCCAAGATGTCCGACACCCTCGAGGGTCTTTCTCCCTCGACCAATTGATTAACTCTAAAGTCAATCCCAATGGGTGTCCTCAAGGGCCTCTTTACCCTCGCTATAAATCGGACTATCGGAGAGTGCCCAAGTCCGGCTCTAAACGGAAGGAACTGGTGTACTCACGAACATTAGCCCGGGGAGCTCTCGAATCAAGCTACTAACGCGTGTGCGCGCGCACACCGCATGCTCTTCTGCAACCGGCGTAAATGCGGGGCCTAAGGGCAAACTACGCCGGCCAGTGCACGCATGCCTAAGACTCGAAACGGTGTCACCGAACACGAGAGTCGAGGCCCTCGGCACTCATCTCGCAGGCACTGTACCACCGACTGAAGCTAAGACCCGGCCAAGGCGAGCTTGCACCGCTGGCGGTGGTTCCGCTCTAGCGGGCTACAAACTAGGCTTATGCCGATGTGGTAGCTACATCCACATCGGTATCGGGGAAGCAATGTGCATTATGCTTCGCTCTACTCCCGACCGGTGGGGACAAGGTACGTTATGTCCGCTCTCGGCCTCTAGATGATGACAAACCCTATTATACTAGCTTAGACTACCAAGTACGTGATTCTGGCTAACATTCACAAAGACATCTCATCATACATAGCCTAGCATGATACTACGAGCTTAAAGCGGGAATCTCAAGCATCTTTGGAAGAACAAACCTAGCATGGCACTAACATGTACAAAAAGGCAAAACATGCTAGCAAGAATTCAATCACTAGCTATCCTATCCACTAACATGCTCATAAAGGTAAACAAGCATACAAGGCACAATTAAGAAAGCATAGCGAGGTCCACACAACCACGGTAGGAAGTCCTTACACGGAAACAAGTGGAGAATAGCTATCACAACCAAAAAGACCCTCGAGCTTAATACTGAACTCGAGCAACCTAGGCATAAATAAAGCATCCTAAGTAAATACATACAAAGAGCCGAAGCTTAGAAAACACAAAGGGATTGGTTCGGGAATTACCACCGAGAAGACACCGCCTCGCAGCAAGGAGGGTGGCTTGGGCGCCGCTGGTGCGGCCGGGCGCTGGCGCTGGGCGCGGGCACGCGGGCGGACCTGACGCGCAGCGGCCAGCGCGTGTCGCGGCAGCAAGGCGACGCGCGAGCGAGCGGCTCGGCCCAGGGTTGGCGAGGGGTCGCGCTGGAGTGGGCGCGCGGCGTGGGGTCGCGCTGGCGGCGGGGCGGCGTCGGGCGGCGCGCGTCTGGGCTGCGTTGGCGGCATCGTGGCGACCACGAGCGACGTCGGCGGTCTTTGGCGGCCACGGCGACGTCGGCGGCGATGGGTGTGCGCGGCGGTGGGGCTTCCGTCAGCAGCGCGCGTGGCCGGGCGGGCGCGAGGCGGGGGGCGTGGTGGTGCGTGCGCGCAGGGCCGAGCGCGCAGGGCGGTGCGATGGAGCAGGTGGTGCGTGCGGCTAGGGCTGGGTGGCTCGGGGGTGGTTCGATGGTGGTTCGATGGTGTGGCTAGGGCTGCTCGGCGAGGGTTTTAGGAGAGAGAGAGAGAGAGAGAGAGAGAGACGACCAACAAAGGGAAAAATAGGGGGTTTCTTGATTTTTCCTTCTCTTCCTTATTTTAAATAGGGTTAGGAAACCTAAAATTCCCTTCCCAAGGATTTTTCTCTTGCGGGTCCCGGCTAAAGAAATTCTTTTCTCTTTTTAGTTCAAATTCTTATTTAAAACTCCAATTCCACCATCTAGGGCAAGGGTTCAAATCCCAAAGGATCCAATTAATTCCCAATTAATTTTGCTATTAACCGGGAGGAAAACGGGGCCGTTACAAAAATCCCTTCCCAAAGCTTCCTCTTTCAAAACCCGGCCCAAGCAAACTTTTCTTTTTTTTTAATAAAACTCTTTTTCCTACAAACTCCCAAAACCATTTAGGGCAAGGGTTCAAATCCCAAAGGAAGTACTCAAAAACCCATTAATTTTGCCAATAACTAAAATACCTCCAAACTCCCAAACAACTTGCCCAAACCTCTTGGGTCTTGCAACCAACAACCACCAAACTTCGATGAAGGCAGGAAAGGCCCTGAAATCTTGAAAATCCTCAAAACCCTGACTGGGGGCAAAAAGACCAAAATACCCCTAAGGGTTAATACAGCTCTAACGGCCCATCTGAACATCCGAATAATGATCCAAAATTACCTGGGTAACCGAAATAGAAAACTGGGCCGTTACAATACTCCCTCCTTTTAAGACTTTCGTCCTCGAAAGTCCTAAGACGAAAACAACTCTAGGAAAAACTTCACTAATTCTTAACCAACCAAGCTCCCGATTAAGACAACACAAATCCTTCTTCGAACCCGAACCCTCTTGGGTTCCCAGAGGCTCAACGCCACAAGCCATCCAGTCTGCCACAAACTATCTCAACCAAGACTGGGCATACACCGAACTCCGAAGAAATAGATGTGATAGTGCTAACGGTAATACACATCCTCAAACTCGCACTAGCTCTCAAACGGTCTTAAAATCTTAGGGCTCACTTAACCCCTCGCTAGCCCAACTCGTAACACCTCTCTCGACGCTACTCTCAAAGAACGGGTCACAAGCTCTAAAACTCTACGCCACACGCCGGCCAGAATTCTCTGAATGCTCATAGCTGTTATCAAACAACCTCGACCCTTCACCATGTTGACCAAACAACCGAACCTCCCGGTGTTTGAAACTAAACGGCCTACTCTTACTTCGCAAGAGATCTGCGAGCCCCAATGGTTGCCTACAATCCTTAACGAAATCCAAATCGAACCACCAACTGGTGACTGATCCCAAGGCAAACTCCTCCAACTAGCATGCGTCCACAACATTTAAGCAACCATCTTACTAGAAATCGAAGCACCAAAGCCAAGGGGCACTTTTCTGGTTCACCAAACGGCTACCACCAACACACCAGCTGAAACTTCAGCTACGACCACCTTTAGAAGACAAGGTCCACGCACAGGCTCTACTTGGCCAAACTAACAAACTGGAGCCCCTCAACGGCCGACAACAAAATTTCCAATGCAATCCGATCAGCCACTAGCCTAAGAGAACATCGCCAGACAGAAAAACAAACAACATTCCTCTTACGGAAATCTCGAGCAGCAAGGAATAAAACATTACGTGGCTACTAGTAACACAATAGCTGGAGGATAACAACTCTAAGGTTTCCAACCAATGCCACGGCATCTCTGTGCCAACCCACTCAATCGTGTGGCTCAATTTATAACGCCAACTGCGAACGCACATCAACTAGGAACAAAGCCCGAGAAGGCTTGCTCTGTAGAAACTCAACCCAAGCTTATAACGAGCAAGGCTTGCCTCCAAGCTGCCACTCAACTCTTAAGCCCATCTGGCTGCTCCAAGGACTTCCTCCTTATAGCTTAGACCTAACTCTTCTTCCAATCCAGAAACTCCACCCACGAAACATCGCGAGGAATAAGGATAGCGACGACCACAAGCTTGCGGATCCTGAACAACACGAGTCGGCAAGACTACCTCAAAAGTTAAAACTCGAGGCTGGCATCCACGGTGCAACTCAACTACCAAAGAACTAAGGGGTTCTACAAACTCTAAAGATCCAACAACCTTCCAGCAACAACTCAAGCCCTTGAACTGGCAGGCCTCCGCCCTTGCGGGAACAAACAACTTTCCGCTTGCTAACAAACAAACGCAGGGACACTCTCGCTGGGCTGACCGCTGCGCTACTCTGATCAACTACACAACTCAGGAGCTAAGCTGACTCCTCCTCTACAGGAACGATTTCCTAGCAAGCGGACTTCCGAATTCTGAAAATCAACGTGGAGGTTACCAAGAACAACTCTAGCTTGTTAACCGACAACAAGCATCCAACAACTCAACCGAGGAACACTTTGCTGGTCTGCACCGAGCTCGGTGAGGCTCTCCACAACCTAGGATTCCTCCGATCGCCCTACGACACACACTGTCGTCAAACGGTCTAACAGACAACTGGCTACACGAGCACATCTCCCTCAAGCATCTCAACTGTGCTGGCCAAAAGCTCTTCCTTGCCACATCTGTAGCAAGCACGGGCGATGCTCCACACAATCCAAAAAGCGCCTTACCACACTTGATGCAATGAGCCGGCTGCCTGGCCCCGCCCTGCTGACGATCCTGAGTTCTAACCTGCGGTCGGCGCTGATCGCGACCCTAGATCGCCTCGCTTACGAAGTCCGCTATCCACCTGAGCGGGCACAACCAGAAGACCCAAACTTCTTCTTGCTCAAAGCATCAGCCACATCGTAGCTTCTACCCAGGGTAAGGATCCGAAAAAATCTCTTAGCCATGGCGGCCAGAAACGCCGCGATTTTACTACCATCGCCCTGGATCAGTTCCAACTGAACTCTAACCATCGATCAACAAGAAATGCCTCTTACCAGGTCAAGGGCCAACTAGCATAACTTGCCTACGCAACAACCCAGCTACCGGCACGGTAACCTCTCAACCCAAGTTAGGGCACTTGCCAAGAACTAAAGTCCTAACTCCTCAGAACTGAGCACTGGTTTCACAACCCGAAACCCCTCGTGGTTCTTGAAAAATACACCACGGAATGAGCTACACAAAAGTACACCGGCGTGTACATCTCCAACTTGGTTCCTTAAGATCCAAACCAACAAGTATTCTCACACAAGGCAACTTTTGCCTCCCAATAGAGCCACAACTAGCAAAGGAGCAACGAGAGTTCAAACCACTCGGGGTCAACTCACCACGAAAAGCTACATTGGTCAACACACTCTTACAAGAGTATAACTACACCAAGCTGACATACCTCATACCAATGTGCCTACTAATTACTCCACTTCAACCATCCAACTCATGGCTCTAACACTGGATCAACCACGCATCCTAGATGCCAACTCTACCCATAATAGGGTAACTCCAAGGGTAGTCGAAACACACTACCATCAAGCTGGCTCACAAGCCCACACACAAGCGCGAGAACTCGGACGCGCTAGCCCTCACCAACCTCCAGCATCCTTTGCACCCAACTCTCGGTGACCCTGAAAAGCTCCTACTTTTCCCTTGAACGACCTCACACTTGTAGTCCTCTGAATACCACCGAGCTAGATCTCTTAAGCAATCCAACAGATGCAACTTCAAAAAAACGGGTACAAGGCTGGAGGGGATGCTATACACCGGGCGGGCATGGAACCATCTGCACCAAAAGTGCCAACTGGCCCGAATCTAGGCCTCCTCTCAAAGCTTGGTGCCAACAGGCACAACATCCTTTACAACACAAATCAGCCCAAAACAAGCTTTATGCCCCTCTGAGGATAGGGAAGGTCACACTCCAAGTGACGGGGCAAAGGCACTCAACACAAGAGTCCAAACACTCGAGCAGCCTAATCTCTGGCATCTTGCCTAACAGACATGCCACGGCCTACTCCTGCATCTCACTCGATGCTCAACAATGGCTCAGGCCAACACCTCGGGTGGCAGCACCTAGCTCCACATCTGGAACATGCCAACACAAGGTGCTTCTCTCTACTAGCCAACTAGAATCCACGGATGGGTTAAGTCCTGACAAGCAACCTCCACACTACATCCTGGCTACGAGGGTACTAAAGAACTGGCTGCAAAATGACTGCAGGCTTGCAGGAGGCCAAGATGTCTCTACATCTTTCTCAAAAGCTACTAACCTGGCAGCTTGCCAATCGACCGGGTGGCTGGTGGAGACTCTGTAGCTCCGCCTCTCACAGGGGACTTCCACCACCACACTGCTGCATCAAACAACACCATAACGGCACGCCTCGATCTCTGAACATCAAGTCATCGGCCTCTGAACACCAGGTCATCCCAACACTTGGATGATAAACTCGATCCTGGCCAACCACCTCGCTGCCAGCAGTAGGCCTCAAAAACATCCAGCTCTACAGGCTTCCACTTGCCAAACTTGGCGGCTCGATCAATGCCAACTAACTCATCAGCATAAACCTGCTGATGAAGCCCTTTCGAAAATCTCCGGGGCTACTGGAGCTACTAGGGGGTGTCTCCTAAATAAACCCTGCCAGCTCGGCTATCTGTGCCTACGACTCCTCACTACGCGCTACAAACTGCGTGTAAAGACCCGACCCAAAAGGGGCTCTAAATGGGCCTTTACCCCAATGCATGTAGTGAAAATAAAAGATATTAAGAAAAATACATTTCGGATCCCAAGTAAAAACAGAAACATTCAACAACCAAAACATACATTTCTAAAAGCATACTCTGATCAGAGATTTATTTAAACCATTAAAACAATCCACAAGTATAAATATGCTGGAATCCATAAAACGTAAGAAAACATCCTGGGGCTCTGTGCCCGTCTACATGCATTCAGGGGAAATAACAAAAGTCAAGAGTCATGATAAATAAAATAGAATAATCAGAGATGACAGCAGGATTCCATGATCACAGCTCCTCCATCAGCCATCCTGTCTCCCGCCTTGATTACCTGTGGAAAACCACAGAATAAGGGTGAGTAACGAATTACCCAGTAAGAATCCCCAACCGGGGTACAATACGATATACATGATCATCTAGAAGAATGTATGCAAGCTATGAGTACAAACACAGAGCGGAGCACATAGCTAAGTCCACACTTGGACCTCGGATGCCATCTCAGGGTCTTAGTCCGGAAATACCACAACACACTAAACGCGCTATACGGGAACAAG
Source organism: Sicyos edulis (assembly GCA_036507275.1). Lineage (NCBI taxonomy): Eukaryota > Viridiplantae > Streptophyta > Magnoliopsida > Cucurbitales > Cucurbitaceae > Sicyos > Sicyos edulis. The sequence goes on from CM071847.1 coordinate 22,055,598, forward strand.
TCCCGGCCTCAGCCTGTCTACTGTCGATACGAAAGGTGCACTAGCTCAAGATCCCGAGGAGCTCTCCAGTCGGCGCCTGTAATGAGCGTAAGCGCGCACCGCATGCTACTGCAAACTCTGGGGGGTGCCGGGTCTAGTGGCAAGCCGCCCGTGTTTCGATCACCATGCCTAACTAAATCTCTCGATCGGTGTCACCGACATAGGGTGTGAGACTGACACGTGAACTATGTCGGCTGTACCACCGCACTGAGGCTAAGGAACCGGTCGTGGTAGGCTTACACCGAAGCGGTCCTTGCCCTAACAGTGGCAATCAAGGGCTACGGCCGAACACGCCGAGGACGTGCCGATCGCCGGGGACGAGGCAATGCCAAGTCATCATCCCGACCGTTGGGGCATTTAACAGTCTGCCACCCTCACCCAAGATTGCAGGGCCTACCGGTTGGGATAGCTAATCCCTCACGGGGTCCAAGGACGGAGAACTGTCTCGAACGTCCTTGCCATAGATGCAAGATACTTTATGCATCGGGCCCGGATGATTCTATCTACCTCAATTCTAAACCTTAACAATAATAACGATTCAATCAATGCGGTCAATACGTGCTCATCGGATACAAAGAACCTAGCATGATACTACGAAGCAAGAACAGATATCGAACATGCTAGAATAGAACAACCTAGCATGGGCTAACATGAGAAACAATACAAGAGTTCATGCCATCGAGAATTGAAACAGAGCACCTAGAGATAAACATGCTAGTAATCATACACAGCATACAAAACAACAATCACAAATATACCGCAGGTCCACACAACCCCTGTAAGAAATCCTTACCTTGGTCGGAAGACTTCTACACACAAATCCTAAGTGCGGAACAATCCCGAGCTAGCGAGCGGGAACCTAGCAAACCAACAATAATCAGCATCTAAAATATCTAAACAACAATAGAACAGCAAGCTCGGCTCGGGGAACTCACGCGGCGCGACGACACGAGCTTGGGGTTCTTGGCGAGCCGGCACGGCAAGGACGCGCGCTGCCGCTGCTACTGGCACGCAGACACGGACGCGTGCTAGGCTGCTGCTACCGCACGCAACGGCAGCGAGGAGCAGCGGCGCGCGAGCGTCTGGCTGGCGGCGGCGCGCGGCGCTGGCGCGGCGTGCGATGCGGACACGGCGAGCGGCTTCAGCGAGGACGCGCGCGCGCGCGAACGTCTGGCGGCGCGCGCGCGGGCGTCGCGTCGCGCGCGACACGGCGAGCGGCTTCGGTAGGGACGCCTTGCGGCGAACGGTTCGGCAAGCGGACCGCAGCGGCGCGCGATGGGCGGCGCGGCGCGCCGACGCCAGCGGGCGTTAGCGAGACCTCTGGCGTCGCGGCGATCGATCGGCGATCTGCGCTGGCTTTGGCGAACGGCAAGGCTGGCTTTGAGGACGAGATCTGGGCGTCTGAGCGATCGGCTGGACGTCGCGACGGCGAGGCGATCTGTCTTCTTGGCGGCGACGACAAGGCAAGGCTTTGCTCGGCTACACTCGGCTGGCTGCAATCAACACAACACACACAACACACCTCTTTTCACTTGGTCAAACGCACACCAAACGGATGAGAAGAAGAAGAAGACCAATACCTACCCGGAATGATGATGATCGAACCCAAGGAGATGCAAGGATGAAGAATCGGCAAGGCTATGGAGATGGAGAGCTTGGGCGGCCAAGAGGTGTTTTGGAGAAGAAGATGGAATAACCTAATTCTATTTCATTTAACCAAATGCACCAAAACTCCAAAATCCAAGGTTAACTAAGATGTGATGCAGAAAGAGCAACAAGAGCACCTAATGGCTCAATTGGCACACCTCTCTACAAGCTTCCCAGAGACCCGGTTCAAACCCCCTGCGGCAAAGACAAATTCCTTTATTTTTACTTTTGCAACGAACCTAGCTCAAACCAAACCACAAACCCCTCCAAAAACCTACAAAAACCATCCAATAATTTTAGTAACTGGAAAAGACACAAACGACCCTGACGGCCCGACCAAATTACCAAATTACCCCTAGGGCATACCTGGAAGACCGGGAAGAAAAACCTGGGTCGTTACACTGCGCCTGGGTCTCCGCTCTCTGTTAGCTAAAAGAACTGCCATCAACTCCCTCATGGCTGGAGCACACCCTGCTCAAGGAGTCTCACTTTTAGGCAGACTAGCCTCTACCCCCTCCTCCTGGCTACTCAACTGCCAGGGCCAGAACTGGCGTACGGGTCTAGACAACCCTGGACGTGGTCTCATCATCAACATGAACAGTCCAACTCCTCGGTTGGAAATACCAACGTCCCTGCTACTCTAGGTGTAATCAACATACAGACGATCTACACAAAGCATAAAAACTAGCCCACGCTGGGGCTCTCACTGCCCAACAAGGGTAACACTTGTCAACTAGATGCAGTATTGTAAAATAAAACACTTAGCTTAAAGAACTCAGACAAACCTGACGGTCGCGGAGTGCTGATGATCATGGGGGCAACAACCTACAAAGCAGGTTAGTCTACAGAATCTATGACTCTGTGCTCTGATACCAACTGTAAGAACCCGACCCAAAACACGGTCCTAAACCTAGGTTCTCACTCAGCATGCAAGTTAAATACTTCATCAAGCGGTTTAGTGCTCATATTTAAAACCTTTCAAAACATTTAAAAGCGGGGACACTTAAAACATAAACAACAACCTTCATTTAAGCAAAGCCAACAAAGTAAAACAAGCCTGACAAGTGTTTATAAAATCATACAATACAATTTAAACAACTTTTAAAAACGTCCCCCTAGGACTCCTGTCCGTCTACATGCTGAACAAATTATGCAAACAATAAAAGACAGAGTGTTGGCGGCTCCCATGATCAATCGGCTCCCTCCGCTAGCCATCCCGGTCTTTGTCCCAAGTTACACGTGGAAAACCACAGAATAAGGGTGAGTATAAACATACTCATTAAGAATCTCCCAACCGGGTACAATACGATACATCAATCATCCGCACCCTAGTATACATGCAAACATTACCAACACATATCATAGCTCAACGAGCTTACAAGGCAGAATCTGGAATCCTCGGAAGTCTCCTACTTCCGGCCTAATGATTGGCTCTCATAACCAATCTCGGGACATCTCCGAGGCTCTTTCTCCCTCGGCCAATTGATCAGCTCAAAAACCGATCCCAAAGATGTCCGACACCCTCGAGGGTCTTTCTCCCTCGACCATATGATCAGCTTAAAAGCCAATCCCAATGGGTGTCCTCGAGGGCCTCTTACCCTCGCTAACAAATCTGGACTATCGGGAGAGTACCCGAGTCCGGCTCTAAACCGAAGGAACCGTGTACTCACGAACATTAGCCCGGGGTGCTCTCCGAACCGACGACTAACGCTGTGCGCGCACACACCGCATGCTCTTCTTTTGCACCGGCGTAAAAATGTGGGGACTACGTACAAACTACGCGCGGTCCAGTGCACGCATGCCTAAAGACTAAAAACGGTGTCACCGAACACGATGGTGCGAGGCCCTCGGCACTCATCCAGCGCACCTGTACCACCGACCTGAAGCTAAGAACCGGCCAAGGCAGGCTTGCACCTTTGGCAGGGTTCCGCTCTAGCAGGCTACAAACTAGGCTTATGCCGATGTGGTAGCTAAATCAACATCGGCTGCCGGGGGGAAGCAATGTACGTTATGCTTCGCTCTACTCCCGACCGGTGGGGACAAAGTACGTTATGTCCGCTCTCAGCCTCTGGATGATGACAAACTCTACTATACTAGCTAAGAGTACAAAATAACTGATTCCTGGCTAGACATACATATCAACATCAATCACACATAACCTAGCATGATACTACGAACCTAAAGCAGGAATCTCAAGCATGCTGGAAGAACAATCCTAGCATGGCACTAACATGTACAAACAGAAACATGCTAGCAAGAATGCAATCACAAGTCATCCCTATCCACTAATCATGTTCATAGAAGTAAACATACATATAAGGCACAATCAAGAAAGCATCGCAGGGTCCACACAACCACGGTAAGAAATCCTTACCTGGAATCAAGTGGAAAATAACTATCGCGAATTAGATAACGACCCTCGAGCTTAAAGCGAACCCGAGCAACCTAGGCATACAATAAAAACATCCTAAATAGATAAACAGCAGCCAACAGCTTAAATATCTAAGAGGGTAAAGGCTCAGGAATTACCAACCGAGAAGACATGCGGTCTCGGCAGCAAAAGGGCAAGAATGGGCGCTGCTGCGCGGCGGGGCGCTGGCGCTGCGAGGCAGTGCAGCTTGAAGCGCGGCAAGGCGCAGACGCTACCAGCGCGCGCGCGCGCATGCGCGAGACTCCAGTGCGAGGACGGCGCGCGGGCGGCGCTGGGCGACGCGTGAGGACGGCAAGGAGCGGCGCGGCGCAGGCGGCTCGTTCTGCGGGTGGCGCGCGCGTCTGGGCGGCTGGTGCGTGGCGGTGGTCTGCGATCGGGCGAGTGGTCTGGGCCGCGGCGGCACGGCCGTGCGCGAGAGCTGCTGGGCATGGGCTGTGCAAGGCTAGTGCGGCGCGACTCGGCAGGGTTGTGGCTCGGGTTGGTGCTGCTAGGGCTGGTGCGGCTAGGGTTGGGTTTTCTTGGTGAGGTCGGCAAGGAGAGAGAGAGAGAGAGAGAGACAGACAGAGAGAGATTGCAAAACAAGGGGAAAGGGATTTTCTTGATTTTCTTCCTTTTCCTAATTTAAATGGGTCTAAAATCCCTTCCCAAAGCTTCCTCTTTCATAACCCGGCCCAAGCAAACTTTTCTTTCTTTTTTTTTAATAAAACTCTTTTTCCTACAAACTCCCAAAACCATTTAGGGCAAGGGTTCAAATCCCAAAGGAAGTACTAAAAAACCCATTAATTTTGCCAATAACTAAAATACCTCCAAACTCCCAAACAACTTGCCCAAACCTCTTGGGTCTTGCAACCAACAACCACCAAACTTCGATGAAGGCGGAAAGGCCCCAAATCTTGAAAATCCTCAAAACCCTGACCGGGGGCAAAAAGACCAAAATACCCCTAAGGGTTAAAACAGCTCTACGGCCCATCCGAACATCCGAATAATGATTCGAAATCACTTGGGTAACCGAAATAGAAAACTGGGCCGTTACACTGACAGCTCCCACATGGAAACTTACGATCCAACAACTTGAGTGCTACGAACTTGGAAGCTCAAACAACTACAAACTGCATAGCTATGCCAATCCACACAACTCTAGCTTGACTCAAATCACTGGCAGGACAAGTAAGCTCGCCAACAACCGGGGCCCAGAGGGCTCCCTCCACCAAACTTACCTCCATGCAAGCAACGGAACGAAGCTTGCCTCAAATATGAAACACATCTCACAAGTCCAAACGATAACACATACATGCTTAACCCTCTAGCTAGGCTTATTGCACCTTCCCACCGAAACTTCATAAACGGAACTCCACTACTCGGTTAACACCACCTACCAAGAACCAGATTACCAAAAAGTGGCTGGCAGAGCACAAGCCACACTAACCAGCAAGGATCCCTCAAAAGGTCAAGACCCTAATCCAACCACAATGGTGCAACCTCAACCCACAACCGATACAAAGGAGTTCTTCAACTACAAAGGTGCAACACTCCTGTGCCAAACACACAAAGAACCTTAACCAACCAGGCCAAACACTCATAGGAGCAGAACAACCCTAACAACAACTTCCAGAACACCACTCAAGGGTCCTCTTAACCTGGACAAACAACTGCTTCCAAGCAGCCAACAAACTTTTCCTCCTACTAGCACCACTACCACCAATTCCATGACCAAGGAATAACCTGACAACTCCCAAGGAGAAATAGATCCTTACAAGCAGACATTCGAAGGACAGGGAGCTTCACAACCGCTCGTTGTCTTGCTCAGCTAAACACAACATCCAACTCTCCCAGAGGCAACAACAAGGGTCCACCACAGACTAGACCGCCAACCACGGGCAAGAGAAAACTCACCCCCAAACACCAAATAAAGGCAACCCTCAAACTCTGGAAACAGGAAAAACATCCGCCAGGGCAAAACCACTTGCCCCACGAGCAAGGCTAACTTCTAGAAACTCAAAAACCACACCTTGGTCAACACCAAGCACCAACTTGCCACCACACCGGAACCAATCCGGACTCTACTCCAAACAAACACTAGCTTGCTAGTCTACCAAATCCGCCAGCAACTCACCCGAGGTCTACAACCTACACGACTCCGGCTTGCCAACTGAAACTCACTACCTGGGCCTGACTTAGCTCTGGTGAGACTCTCCACAACTAGGGTTATTCGGCAACCCTCGACACACACTGTCGTCTAACGGTCTAACAGCCAACTGCCTGAACAAACAACTCCTTTTTCCAAAGATCACAACCATGCCGGCTGCGCTCGAACCTCGAAACCAAAAAGACCTGAAACGCTTCAGAATGTGCCATCCTCCTACTCAAAGCATCAGCCACATCGTAGCTTCCACCCAGGGTAAGGATTCCGAGCAACACCCTTAGCAACTACGGACAGGAACTACGCAGCTTCACTACATCCACCATTTGTTCAGTACCATCTGAACTCCAACCATGAACACAAGAGGTTCCACCAGCCAAGCTTAGGTTCAACTTAACAAACTTGCCTAAGCAACAACCCAACTACGAGCACGGTATCCTTACAACCTCAACTAAAGCCTTACAACATCCACCTGGAGTCCAACTTCTCCAAGAACTGAGCACTAGTTCTCCCATGCAAACCTTACATGGTTCTGAAACTCTCGCCACCAGAACGAACTACACAAAACACACTTGTGTGCACAACTCTCAACCTTCCTTCAGAGATCCAAGACTAACAGGTGCTTTCCGAAAGGCAACACTAACTTCTGGCAGAGATACAATCAACAAAAGGAACACCAAAAGTTCCATCTCCACACGATACACGAAACAGTGGCAACCCTGCTCTGCTAAAACATAACAATGCCAAACCGAACTTACTTTATACCAAGCCACTACCAAGTGTGCTTACACATAAGGCGTCCCACTCCTCTCATAAGGCATCCAACTCATCTCACGGGCATCCAACTCATGGTTCCCCAGCTGGACCGAACTCGCATCTACAATGCTCACTCAACTCAGGTTTAGGCACCCGAAGGTAGTGGACCGCACTACCAACCACAAAGATCTCTTGGCCTCAGCCCTAGCGTGAGACTCACACGCACTAACACTTACCAACCGTCAACCTGCTGACTTACTCAACCACCAGTAACACTAGGAAGAGGCTCCAGCTCCTCTCGAACATCCTTTCACTTGTAGTCATTCGACTACCACTGAACTAGCCCTCTTGCACGACCTAAACAGGTGCAACTGCCCTAAACGGATCCAACGGCTAAAGAAGTGTGTTGAACTCCGGACGGGTCATAGGACCATCTGCTATACCCATGCCAAACTCAGGCCTGAACCAGACTTAGTGCCAAAGTGGCACACCAACCAATGCACCTCAAGTGCCACTACTACCAAATCCACATCTTACTATAAATGGGGCCCGCAAGGTCACAACCTCAAGTGACAAAAACTATGGCTAGGCATACAAGGGCTCAAAAATCGAACAACCAGACTATGGCATCTCATCAAACTGAAGGCTCACGGCCTACTCTTGCATCTCCACATGATGCTCAACAAAACTCTGGCCGGATCTCTCAACATGCAGCAGTTAGCCCTACTTTAGGAGCTCACCATAAGAAGAGTGCTCAACTCTACCAGACAACTGGGAAAACCACCAACGGATCACGTCCGATGGGTACACTGCTCGTTGCACCCTTAACCACAGGGTTCCGACTTACTGGCTGCAAAGCAACAACACTTTACAAGAGAACAAAGATGCCTCATCAACCTCCTCGAAGGCTACCAACTCTACAGCTACTCACTGGGCAATCAAACAATCTGCTAAGGCTCAAGATCAACACTTGAGCTACCCAGGCTAGTCCACACGGAGACCTGCTCCACAAGCATCCACATAAGCAAAGCCACAGCTAACTCCTCTCCTGGAGTGGTACTCCAGAGCAAATCACCTCCACCCTCTCACTAGGGGAAACCCAACAACTGGGCCACACGTGGCCTACTGGAGTCTAACCTCTGCCTCCCTCTGGAACGATGTCCCAGCGGTATCCGAATCTATCTGGATATCTCAACAAACCACAACATACAGCTCACACTGCGGAAAGTTGGCATGATGGCGCTCTAAACCCAAACCAACAACGAGTCATAACCTGCTCGTCTCCGCTCCACAACACTACACAAGGCATACACTAGATGAAAAGTATTGTAAATTCTTAACCCTTTTCTAAAAACAGAAAACTTAGGCGTACCTGATGGCTGTCAAAGTGCTGGTAATCATGGGGAAAACGACCTACAACAAAAGGTCAGTCTAGAGAATCTATGACTCTGAGCTCTGATACCAACTGTAACGACCCGACCCAAAAAGGGGCTCTAAATGGGCCTTTACCCCAATGCATGCATTCAAAGTAAAGGACAATATGAAAATATGATTTCGGATTCCAATTAAAACTTAAAACATTCAACATTCAAACAAAAATCATTACAGTTTACTGAAACCTGTCCCTATCTCCAAGCACCTGTTTCAAGACAAATACATTTCCAAAAGTTTACTCTGATCAGAGATTTATTAAAATCATTCAAAACCTTCTCAGATACATAAATGTTGGAATCCACAAAACATTGAGAAAACATCCTAGGGCTCCGTGCCCGACTACATGCATTCAGGGGAAATAAAAGACAAGAGTCATAATATAAAAAGTCAGAGATGACAGCAGGTTCCCATGATCACGGCTCCTCTTCAGCCATCCTATCTCGCACCTTAGTTACCTGTGGGAAACCACAAAATAAGGGTGAGTAACAAATTACTCAGTAAGAATCCCCAACCGGGGTACAATACGATATACATGGTCATCTAGCCGAAAGATATGCAAGCTATGAATATAAACACAGAATAGAGGACATAGCTTAAGTACACACTTGGACCTCGGATGCCAACTCAGGGTCTTAGTCCGAAATAATCCACCACACAATATGCCCTATACGAGAAACAAGTCTCGGCCTCAGCCTGTCTACTGTCGATACGAAAGGTGCACTAGCTCAAGATCCCGAGGAGCTCTTCGGTCGGCGCTGTAATGAGCGTAAGCGTACACCGCATGCTACTGCAGGACCATGGGGTGCGAGTCTAGTGGCAAGCTGCCCATGTCTGATCCACCATGCCTAACTAAATCTCGGATCGGTGTCACTGACATACGGGTGTGAGACCTGGACACGTGAACTATGTCAGCCTGAACCACCGCACCTGAGGCTAAGGAATCGGTCGTGGTAGGCTTACACCAGGAAGCCATCCTTGCCCTAACAGGTGGCAATCAAGGCTACGCTCGAACACGCTGAGGACGTGCCGACTACCGGGGACGAGGCAATGCCAAGTCATCATCCCGACCGTTGGGGCATTTAACAGTCTGCCACCCTCACCCAAGATTGCAGGGCCTACCTGTCGGGTTAGCTAAACCCTCACGGGATCCCGGGAGGGAGTACTACCTCGTACGCCCCTTCCATGGATGCAAGATACTTTATGCATCAGGCCCGGATGATGCTACCTACCTACACTCTAACCTATCATATCAATAACATACAATCCAATACAATCCAAAACGTGATCAACAGATACAACGAACCTAGCATGGTACTACGAAGCAAGAACAGATATGAGCATGCCAGAACGGAACAACCTAGCATGGACTAACATGAGAAACAACATAAGAAACTATGCGATCGGGAATTGAATGCAGAGCACCTAACACTAAACATGCTGATAATCATAAACAGGCATACAAACAACGATCACATATAACATCGCAGGGCCCACACAACTCCGGTAAGAAATCCTTACCTCGTCGGGAGGCAACTACACACAAAAACCTAAGCTGCGATCGAACCCGGGCTAGCTATCGAGAGCCTAACAAAAACAATGATAATCACAATCCATATGCCTAAATATAATAAAATAAACAAGGCTCGGCTCGGGAGCAACTCACGCGGCTCGCCGACACGCGACGGGCGAGCGGCGACGGCGCGGGCTCTTCTTTGGGCGCGCGAGGGAACACGGATGGGCGCCTCGCACACGCGCGGCGCGGAGCGCTGCCTTCACGAGCGACAGGCGAGACAAGGGAGGGCGGCGGCACAAAGACGCTAAGCGCTGGCGCGCGACGCCTTGGCTGGGGCGGCGCGCGCGCGGGTGCGAGCTCGGCTGGGCGATGGCGTCTGGCGCGCGGACAGACTGGGCGCGCGTGGGCGACCAACGCGATGGGGCGGCTGCGACGGCGACGAGCACGCGATGCAGTGCGTCGATCGCCTCTGCTAGCGCTGGCGGCTGCGACGGCCTAGGCGCTGGGCTGCGTCTTCTTTGGCGCTCTTCTTCTTTGGCGCTGAAAATTTCTTTGGTGCGATCTGGTGGGCGCTCGGCCGGCTGCTCTCATTTGGGTCGCTTAGGCTGGCGAGCGACGCTCGGAGGACTCTAAAGAAGAAGAACACGGCAATGGAGCTTGAGGAAGAGGGTTGGGCGGCCAAGGCTTATTTGGAGAAGTAGCTCAAAAGACCTAATTTCCTTTCATTTAATCAAATGCACCAAAACCCAAAGAAATCAAGGCTAACCAAGATATGCTGCGGAAAGAATAACAAGATCCTCCTGTGGCTCAACTGGCCACACCACCCACTTGACTTCCTAGTACCCCAGTTCGAAACCCAACTGCAACACAATTTTCCTTTATTTTTACTTTTGCATCTATCCTTGCTCAAACCCATCCACAAAGCCTCAAAAACCTACATAAACCCATCCAATAATTTTAGAAACTGGAAAAAGACATAAACGGCCCTGACGGCCCGACCAAATTACCAAAATACCCCTAGGGCATACCTCGAAGACCAGGATGAAAACCTAGGCCGTTACAGCCAGCACCTCACCCGAGGTCTACAACCTACATGACTCCGGCTTGCCAACTGAACTCACTACCTGGGTCTGACTGAGCTCTGGTGAGGCTCTCCACAACTAGGGTTCTTCGGCAACCCTCTACACACACTGTCGTCTAACGGTCTAACAGATAACTGCCTGAACAAACAACTCCCCTTTTCCAGCATTACAACTATGCTGGCCTACTCCGAACCTCAAAACCAAAAAGTCCAGAAACGCTTCAGAATGTGTCATCCTCCTACTCAAAGCATCAGCCACATCGTAGCTTCCACCCAGGGTAAGGATTCCGAGCAACACGCTTAGCAACTACGGTCAGGACTACGTGGCTTCGCTACAACCACCATTTGTTCAGTACCTTCTGAACTCCAACCACGAACCACAAGAGGTTCCACCAACCAAACTTTGGTCCAACCGAACAAAACTTGCCTAAGCAACAACCCGACCACGAGCACGGTATCCTTACAACCTCAACTAAAGCCTTACAACATCCACCTGGAGTCCAACTTCTCCAAGAACTGAGCACCAGTTCTCCAAGGCAAACCCTACATGGTTCTTAAACTCTCGCCACCAGAACGAACTACACAGAAACACACTTATGTGCACAACTCCCAACCTTGATTTAGAGATCCAAGACTAACAGGCGCTTTCTAAAAAGGCAACACTAACTTCTGGCAGAGATACAATCAACCAGAGCAACACCAAAAGTTCCATCTCCACACGATACTCAGAGCTGTGGCAACCTTGCTCTACTAAAGCATAACAATGCCAAACCGAACTTACCTTATACCAAGTCTCTACCAAGTGTGCTTACACATAAGGCGTCCAACTCCCCTCATAAGGCATCCAGCTCATCTCATAGGCATCCAACTCGCCTCATAGGCATCCAGCTCATCTCATAGGCATCCAACTCATCTCATAGGCATCCAACTCATCTCATAAGCATCCAACTCATCTCATAGGCATCCAACTCATGGTCCCTCTGCTGGACCAAACTCGCATCTACAAACAACAACACTTTACAAGAGCGCACCCTTAACCACAGGGTTCCGACTTACTGGCTGCAAACAACAACACTTTACAAGAGCGCAAAGATGTCTCTACATCCTCCTCGAAAAGCTACTTACTCTGGAGTCACTCTCTAGGCAACCAAACAATCTGCTAAGGTTCAAGATCAACACTTGAACTACCCAGACTAGTCCACACTGGAACCTGCTCCACAAGCATCAACATAAGCAAAGTCATAGCTAACTCCTCTCCTGGAGTGGTACTCCAAGGCAAATCACCTCCACCCTCTCTCTAGGGAAAAACTAACAACTGGGCCACAAGTGGCCTACGGGAGTCTAATCTCTGCCTCCCTCTAGGACGATGCCCCAACGGTATCTGAATCTATCTGGATACCCTGACAAGCTGCTAACATACTTCTTACACTGCGGGAAGTTGGCATGATGGTGCTCTAAACCCAAACCAACAACGAGTCAGAACCTGCTCGTCTCCGCTCCACAACACTAAACAAGGCATACACTAGATGAAAAGTATTGTAAATTCTTAACCCTTTTCTAAAACTGTAAACTTAGGCGTACCTGATGACTATCGGAGTGCTGATGATCTTGGAAAAATGACCTACAACAAAGGTCGGTCTCACGAGAATCTATGACTCACGAGCTCTAATACCAATCAGTAAGACCCGGCCGAATGGGGTCCTAAAATAGGCCTTTACCTCAATGCATGCTTTTAAAACTTAGAAAAATAATATGCAAAGTTGTATGCTAGATTCTGATTAAAACAAAAATCAGTAAACATCCATTCAAAACAACAACAAAATGTCCTGGAACCTGTCCCTGTTTCCAAGCACCTATTCCAAGCTAAATACAATTTAAAAGGTACTCTGATCAGAGATTTAATTCACATTCAAATCCAAAAATGGTTAACATCAGTGTTAGAATCCGGGCAACAACCAGAAAACAACCTAAGGGTTCCATGCCCAACTACATGCATTCAGAGGACATTTAGAACATAAAAACATAAATACAAGACTCAGAGTTCGAAACAACAGGTTTCCATGATCACAGCTCCTCCTCCAGCAATCCTGTCTCTCACCATGGTTACATGTGGAAAACCACAAAATAAGGGTGAGTAACGAATTACTCAGTAAGAATCCCCAACCGGGGTACAATACGATATACATGGTCATCTAGCAGAAAAGTATGCAAGCTATGAATATAAACACAAAAGAGAGCACATAGCTTAAATCCACACATAAACTTCGGATGCCAACTCAGGGTCTTACTCCGGAATAATCCACCTAATTATACTATCCTATACGAGAAACAAGTCTCGGCCTCAGCCTGTCTACTGTCGATACGAAAGGTGCACTAGCTCACAATCCCGAGGAGCTCTCCAGTCGGCGCTATAATGAGCGTATGCGCGCACCGCATGCTACTGCAAACCGTGGGGTCTTTGGAGTGCAGTGGCAAGTCGCCGAGTCCGATCATCATGGCTAACTAAATCTCTGGATCGGTGTCACTGACATAGGGGTGTGAGACATGGACACGTGAACTATGTCAGCCTGAACCACCGCACCTGAGGCTAAGGAACCGTGCCGGCTGGCAATCAAGGGCTACTGCCGAACACGCTGAGGACGTGCGGCTGACGGTTACAAGGCAAGGTCATGTCATCATCCCGACCATTGGGGCATTTAACAGTCTGCCACCCTCACCCAAGATTGCAAGGCCTACCGGTAGGGTTAGCTAAACCCCAACAGGGTCCAAGGGCGAGTATCTTGCCTCGTCGTCCTGCTGCCAGTGGATGCAAGGTACTTTATGCATCCTGGCCCGGATGATGCTACCTATCTGAACTCTAAACTATAACATCAACAGCAAACAATCCAATATGTGCTCAATAGATACAACGAACCTAGTATGATACTACGAAGCAAGAACAGATACGAGCTTGCCAGAACGGAACAACATAACATGGACTAACATGAGAAACAATATAAGAAATCATGCCAGTCGAGAATTCAGAACAGATCACCTATCACTAAACATGTTGATAAACACAAACGTGCATACAAACAGCAATCGCATAATATATCGCAGGGCGCACACAACTCCGGTAAGAAATCCTTACCTTGGCGGGAGGCAACTACACACAGGAATCCTAAGCTGCGATCAATTCCGAGCAAGCTAACGAGAACCTAAAAAACACAATAACAATCACAATCCATAGGCCTAAATATAATAAAATAAATAGGACTCGGCTCGAGAGCAACTAACGCGCACGGCCGACACATGGACGGACAGAGCAGCTGCGTCTTGAAATTTCTTCTTTGGCGCTGATGGGCGCAGATGGGCGGCAGGGGCTGTGCGCTGACGGGCGCAGATGGGCGGGAGAAGCTGCGCGCTGGGCGTGCTGGCACGGCACTGGGGCGCGGGCGAGATGAGGGCAAGACAAGGCGCTCGGGTCCGGCGTGCAGACGAGGAACGGGCACTCGCTTCGACGGGCCTGCTGGGCGATCTGGGCGTGTGACCGGGCGACGGGACTGCTGCCGGGCGATCTATTCGCCTGGGAGATGGGGCTGCTGGTGAGACGGCAGGGGCTGGCGTCTAGGTGTCTTGGCGTCTAGGCGTCTTGGCGTCTGGGCAACGGCTGCTGCTGCTCGGCTGGGTTGTACAACACCAAGGCTCACCTCTTGTTCTCCATACCAGCAAGAATACACCAAACATAGAAGGAGAAGAGGAAGAGAACTCTTACCCGGGATGACACTCGATCAAAGGGCTGCTCGGGGAGATGAAACTCGGCTTGAAGCTTGGGAGAGACATGCTTGGGCGGCCAAGGTGATTTGGAGAAGAAAACATAATAACCCTATTAGTTTAATCAAATGCACCAAAACCCAAAGGACTCAAGGCTAACCAAGATATGCCGCGGAAAGAGTAACAAGATCACCTGGTGGCTCGACCGGCCACACCACCCACCTGACTTCCTAGCACCTCGGGTTCGAATTCCAACAAACACACCTTTATTCCTCAATTTTTCTTTTGCATCTCACCATGCCCAAACACATCCACAAAGCATCAAAATCCTACTTAAGTGTAAGAACCCGACCCAAAATACGGTCCTAAACCTAGGTTCTCACTCAGCATGCAAGTTAAATATTTCACCGAGCGGTTTAGTGCTCATATTTAAAACCTTTCAAAACATTTAGAACGGGGAATGCTTAAAACATAATCAACAAATTTGTTTAAGAAAACCAACGAAGTAAAACAAGCCTGGCCAGTATATATAAAAACATTCAAAACAGTTCAAACAACTTTTTATAATGTTTTCCCCTAGGACTCCTGTCCATCTACATGCTGAACAAATATGCAAACAATAAAGACAGAGTGTCGGCGGCTCCCATGATCAATCAGCTCCCTCCGCTAGCCGTCCCATCTTCGTCCCAAGTTACAGTGGAAAACCACGAGAAATAAGGGTGAGTATAAACATACTCGGTAAGAATCCCCAACCGGGTACAATACAATACATCAATCATCTAGCACCCTAGTATACATGCAAACGATTACCAACACGGATCATAGCTCAACGAGCTTACAAAGCGAGAATCTGGAATCCTCGGAAGTCTCCTACTTCCGCCTAATGATTGGCTCTCATAACCAATCTCGAGACATCTCAGAGGTCTTTCTCCTCGGCCAATTAGATCACCTCAAAAACCGATCCCAAAGATGTCGACACCCTCGAGGGTCTTTCTCCTCGACCATATGATCGACTCAAAAGCCAATCCCAATGGGTGTCCTCAAGGGCCTCTTACCCTCGCTATAAATCTGGACTATCGGAGAGTACCCAAGTCCGGCTCTAAACTGAAGGGAATCGGTGTACTCACGAACATTAACCCGGGAGCTCTTGAGCCGGACTAAAGCGTGTGCGCGCACACCGCATGCTCTTCTCGCAACCGGCGTAAATGCGGGGCCTAAGGGCAAACTACGCGGGCCGTGCACGCATGCCTAAGACTTCGGAAAGCGGTGTCACTTTGAACACGATGGTGCGAGGCCCTCGGCACTCATCTGCAATGCGGCTGTACCACCGACTGAAGCTAAGAACCGGCCAAGGCGGGCTTGCACCGCTGGCGGTTTCGCTCTAGCGAGCTACAAACTAGGCTTATGCCGATGTGTTAGCTAAATCCACATCGGTGTGCGGGGAAGCAATGTACGTTATGCTTCGCTCTACTCCCGGCCGGTGGGGACAAGGTGCGTTATGTCCGCTCTCGGCCTCTAGATGATGACAGCCCTAACACACTAGCTAGAGTATAGAGTAAACGATTCCTGGCTAAACATACATAATCATCATCAATCATACATAACCTAGCATGATACTACGAACTTAAAGGAGGAATCTCAGGCATCTTTGGAAGAACAATCCTAGCATGGCACTAACATGTACAATCAAGCAAACATGCTAGCGGAGTGCAATCACAAGTCATCCTATCCACTAATCATGTCCATAAAAGTAAACATGCATATAAGGCACATTCAAGAAAGCATCGCGAGGTCCACACAACCACGGTAAGGGAATCCTTACACGGAAACGAGCAGAAATAACTTTCACAATCAAATAATGACCCTCGAGCTTTAAAGCGAAACCGAGCAACCTAAGCATTTTAATAAAAACAACCTAATTAAATAAATAAGCGCCCAATAGCCTAGGGCCCAAAGGAAAAAGTCTCGGAATTACCGACCGAGAAGAAGACACAAGGCCACGCCCCAACCCGCACGGCAAGGCAGTGTGTCCGTCGCCAGAACAACAAGGCAGGCGCGCTGGCGGCGCTGGCGCTGCACTGGCGCTGGGCACCGGCGCTGCATCGGGCGCTGGCGCCATTGGCGCGCCTTAGGCGCGAAGGGCGCGCTGGCGCTGGGTTCTGTGCGCGCGATCGCGAGGGAGCAGCGCCTTGCGGGCGGCGGAGCGAGACAGCGGCACGGGCACGCAGACGCGGGCCGCCGCAGCGCCAGCGAACACGCTGGGTAGGGCGCGCGGCGCGAGGCGGCCGGCGCGGCAACGAGCGCGCGCGCGTCTGGCGGTCTCGTGAGGAAGCGCGCGCGCGCGCCTGGCCTGGCGAGGCAAGGCGATCGGGCGCGCTGGGCATGGGCGATCTGGCGTCTGGGAGCGCTGGCTGGTGGCGGCTGCTGGGCGACACAGGGTTGGTGCGATCTGGGCATGGCTGCTGGGCTTAGCGGCTATGGTTTGGGTTCTTGGTGAGGTCGGCTAGGAGAGAGAGCGAGAGAGAGAGAGAGAGAGAGAGAAAATCTTGCCAAAACAAGGATAAGAGGGATTTTCTTGATTTTTCCTTCTTTTCCTAATTTAAAAGGCCTAAAATCCTTCCCAAAGCATCCACTTTCAAAACCCGCCCAAGCAAACTTACTTAAAAATAAAACTCTCATTTCCTACAAACTCTCAAAGACCATTTAGGGCAAGGGCTCAAATCCCAATGGAAGCACCAAAAATTATAAATAATTTTGCCATTTTCAAAAATACTTCCAAACTTCCAAACAACTTGCCCAAACCTCTCGGGTCTTGCAACCGACAACCATTAAGCTTCGACAAAGGCGGAATGACCTGGAATCACGAAAATCCACAAAACCACGACCAGGCGCAAAGACCAAAATACCCCTAAGGGTTAAAAAAACTCTAACGGCCCATCCGAACATCCGAATAATGACCCAAATCACAGGTAACCGAAATAGAAAATCGGGCGTTACAATACTCCCTCCTTTTAAGACTTTCGTCCTCGAAAGTCCTAAGACAAAAACAACTCTAGGAAAACTCCACCGATTTTTAACCAACCAAGCTCCTGGTTAAGACAACACAAATCCTTCTTGAAACCGAACCCTCTTGGGTTCCCAAAGGCTCAAGCCCAACAGACACCGAGTGCGCCACGAACTATCTCAACCAAAATCCGAACTAACACCGAGCTTGAAGAAAACATGCGATAACTAGTCGGTGAGCCACATCCTCCGACTACGCACCACTCTTTAACGGTCTTACGACTCTAGGGCTCACTTATCCATGCTAATCCAACTCGGAACGCCTCTCTCGGCGCTCCTCTCGAAGAAACTCGTGGGCGGGTCACGGGCTCTAAAACTCTACGCCACGCTCCGGCGTAACTTCTCTGAATGCTCATAGTTGTTATCAAACAACAAATTCGACCCTTCACCATGCTGACCAAACAATCTGAACCTCCCGGGTTTGAGAGACAAAACGGTCTACTTTACTTCGCAAGAGACTGCGAACCCCACCGGTTGCCTACAATCCTTAACGAAATCCAATTCGATCCACCAACCGTGTGGTGATCCCTAGGCAACCTTCTCCAACTAGCATGCGTCCACAACACTAAAGCAACCATCTTACGAGAAATCGATGCACCAAAGCCAAGGGGCGGTTTTCTGTTCACCAAATGGCTACCACCAACACACCACCGGAAACTTCACTCGCCCACCTTTAGAAGACAAGGTCGAGTGCACGAGGCTCCACTCGGCCAAACTAACAAACTGAAGCCCTCAACGGCCGACAACAAACTTTCCAATGCAATCCGATCAGCCATCGCCTAGGTGAACATCGCCGAGATAGGAAAACAAACAACATTCCTCTCACGGGAACCTCGAGCGAAGAAGGAATAAAACAACACGCGCGCTACTAGCAACACAAAAGTTTGGAGGATAACAACTCTAAGGTTTCCAACCAATGCCACGACATCTCTCGTGCCAACCCACTCAAGCGTGGCTCATTATAACGCCAATCTGCGACGCACATCAACTAGGAACAAAGCTCGAGAAGGCTTACTCCGAGAAACTCAACCAAGCTTATAACGAGCAAGGCTCGCCTCAAGCCGCCACTCAACTCTTAAGTCCAACAGGCTACTCAATGGACTTCCTCCTTTAGCTTAGACCTAACTCTTCTTCCAATCCGAAAACTCCACCCACGAAGCATCGCGAGGAATAAGGATAGCGGCGACCACAAGCTTGCGGATCCCGAACCACACGAGTCGGCAAGACTACCTCAAAAGTTAAAACTCGAGGCCTGCATCCACGGTGCAACTCAACTACCAAAGAACTAAGGGGGGTCTACAAGCTCCAAAGATCCAACAACCTTCCGCCAACAACTCAAGCCTTTGAACTGGTGGCCTTCGCCTTCAGCGGGAACAAACAACTTTCCGCTTGCTAACAAACAAACGCAGCGTGACACTCTCATTGGGGCCGACATTGCGCTACTCGATCAACTACACAACTCGGGAGCTAAGATGACTCCTCCTCAACAAGAACGATTTCCTAGCAAGCGGACTTAGAAGGGCAATGAATTTCACACACGCTCGCTGTCTTGCTCAAACTCAACGGTAGCAACCACCAACTCTCTCAGAAGAGACATCCAAGGATTCCTCAATCGCTTGAACCACCAACTAAGCACTAGCGGTACTACTCAACCGCTGAGGGGGTGGCCAACTCCCAAAACTACCTGACTAGGAACAAGTCCTCAGGCGACGCCAGCTTGGTCGAACCAAGCTAGCCCTAGAAAACAGCAAAGGAACCAAACCTTGGCCATGGCGGCCAGAAACTCCGCGATTTTGCTACCATCGCCTTGGATCAGTTCCAAGTGAACTCCAACCATCGGTCAACAAGAAATGCCTCTACCCTGGTCAAGGGCCAACTAGCATAACTTGCCTACACAACAACCCGGCTACCGGCACGATAACCTCTCAACCCAAGCTAGGGCAGTTGCCAAGGACTAAAGCCTTGACAACTCAAAGACTGAGCACTGGCTCCTCAACACGAACCTCTCGTGGTTCCTGAAACATAACCACGGAACGAGCTACACAAAAGTACACCGGCGTGCACAACTCCAACTTGGTTCCTTAAGATCCAAACTCAACAAGTACTCTCACACAAGGCAACTTTTGCCTCCCAATAGAGCCACAACTAGCACCGGAGCAACAAGAGTTCAAACCACTCGAGGTCAACTCACCACGAAAAGCTACATTGGTCAACTCACTCTTACCGAGCATAACTACACCAATCGACATACCTCATACCAATGTGCCCACTAAATGCTCCACTCAACCATCCAACTCATGGCTCTAACATTGGATCAACCACGCATCATCGATGCCAACCCTACTCATATTAGGGTAACTCCAAGGGTAGTCGAAACACACTACCAACAAGCCGGCTCACAAGCTCACACACAAGCGCGAGAACTCGGGCGCGCTAGCCCTCACCAACCTACAAAGATCCTTTGTACCCAACTCTCGGTGACCGTGGAAAGCTCCTACTTATCCCTCGAACGACCTCAAACTTGTAGTTCTCTAGCTACCACCGAGCTAGATCTCTTATGCAACCCAAATAGGTGAAATCTCATGAATGGGTACAGGACTAGTGGGGATGCTAAACTCCGGGCGGGTCCTGGAACCACACACGCAGAAAGTGCCAACCGGCCTGAATCTAGGCCTCCTCTCAAAGCTTGGTGCCAGCGGGCACTACTTCCTTTACAACACAAACATCCCTTTATGGGCTTTAAGCCACTCGAGGGTAGGGAAGGTCACACTCCGGTGACAGGGCAATGGCACTCAACACAAGAGTCTCAACAATCGAGTAGACTATTCTCGACATCATCGCGTCTAACAGACAAGCCAAGGCCCACTCCTGCATCCCACTCGATGCTCAACGAATACTCGAGCCAACCCTCGGGTGGCGACACCTAGCTCCACACCGAACATGCTAACAGAGGGTGCTTCTCTCTAATAGCCACCGAAAACCACGGACGGATTAAGTCCCGACAAGCAACCTCCCACTACCCCACGCTACGAGGGTACTAAAAGAACTGGCCGCAAAAAAGCATTGCGAGGCTTGCGGGAGGACAAGATGTCTCTACATCTTCCTCAAAAGCTACTAACTTGGCGACTTGCCAATCGACCGGGTGGTGGTGGAGACTCTGTTTGGTCCGCCTCTCACGGGGACTTCCACCACCACACTCTCGCATCAAACAACACAAGAACGGCACGTCACAACCTCGAACACATCGGTCATCGGCCTCAACACACGTGTCATCCCAACACTTGGATGATAAACTCGATCTGGCCAACCACCTTGCTACTAGCGATGGGTCTCAAAACATCCAAATCTCAGGCTTCCACTTGCCAAACTCGGCGGCTCGATCAATGCCAACTATCTTATCAAGATAAACCTCTTGATCAAGCCCTCCCGAGAACCTCTCGGGACTCTCTGGAACTACAAGGAGGGGTGTCTCCTAAATAAACTCTACCACCGGGCTATCTATGCCCAAGACTCCTCACTACGCCGCTACAAAGCTGCGCTTGGGTCTCCGCTCTCTGTTAGCTAAAAGACTCGCCATCAACTTCCTCATGGTTGGAGCACACTCTGCTCAAGGAGTCTCACTGCGAGGCGTGCTAGCCTCTACCCCTCCTCTAGGCAACTCAACTGCCGGGGCCAACTCGCCAGCGGGCTAAACAACCACGGGCGCGGCCTCAACATCCATACAAACGGTCCAACTCCTCGGTCGGACATGCCAAGCGTCCCCGCTCCTCGAGTGCGATCCACGCACTAGCGATCTGCACGAGCACCTCCACCCTCTCACTGGGGAGAACCACAATCGGGCCACAAATGGCCTCACGGAGTCTAAGCTCTACCTCCCTGCGGGTGCGATCGACACACCGGCGATCTGCACAAAGCATAAAACCTAGCCCACGCTGGGCTCTCACTTTGCCAAACAAGGGTAACACATGTATACTAGATGCGGTATTGTAAAATAAAACCCTTAGCTTAATGAACTCGGACAAACCCGACGGTAGGAGTGTTGATGATCATGGGGGCAACAACACGCAGCGAGTTAGTCTCTGAGAATCTATGACTCGTGCTCGATACCAAGCTGTAAGAACCCGACCCAAAATACGGTCCTAAACCTAGGTTCTCACTCGGCATGCAAGTTAAATATTTCACCGAGCGGTTTAGTGCTCATATTTAAAACCTTTCAAAACATTTAGAACGGGAATGCTTAAAACATAATCAACAACTTTGTTTAAGAAAACCAACGAAGTAAAACAAGCTCGGCAAGATATATAAAAACATTCAAAATAGTTCAAACAACTTTTTATAATGTTTTCCCCTAGGACTCTGTCCATCTACATGCTGAACAAATATGCAAACAATAAAGACAGAGTGCCAGCGCTCCGCGATCAATCGGCTCCCTCTCGCTAGCCGTCCAGTCTTGTCCCAAGTTACACGGTGGAAAACCACGAGAAATAAGGGTGAGTATAAACATACTCGGTAAGAATCTCCAACCGGGTACAATATGATACATCAATCATCTAGCACCCTAGTATACATGCAAGCAGATACCA
Source organism: Sicyos edulis (assembly GCA_036507275.1). NCBI lineage: Eukaryota > Viridiplantae > Streptophyta > Magnoliopsida > Cucurbitales > Cucurbitaceae > Sicyos > Sicyos edulis. The sequence goes on from CM071847.1 coordinate 22,078,038, forward strand.
ACACGCATCATCATAGCTCAACGAGCTTACAAGGCGAGAATCTGGAATCCTCGGAAGTCTCCTACTTCCGGCCTAATGATTGGCTCTCATAACCAATCCCGGACATCTCCGAGGGTCTTTCTCCTCGGCCAATTGATCACTCAAAAACCGATCCCAAAGATGTCGACACCCTCGAGGTCTTTCTCCTCGACCATATGATCAGCTCAAAAGCCAATCCCAATGGGTGTCCTCAAGGGCCTCTTACCCTCGCTTATAATCTGGACTATCGGAGAGTACCCAAGTCCGGCTCTAAACGGAAGGAACGGTGTACTCACGAACATTAGCCCGGGAGCTCTCCGAACCGGCGACTAAAGCGTGTCGCGCACACCGCATGCTCTTCTCGCAACCGGCGTAAATGCGGGGCCTAAGGGCAAACTACGCGCGGGCAGTGCGCATGCCTAAGACTCGGAAACGGTGTCACCGAACACGAGGTGCGAGGCCCTCGGCACTCATCTGTGCGGCTGTACCACCGACACTGAAACTAAGAACCGGCCAAGGCGGGCTTGCACCGCTGGCGGGGTTCCGCTCTAGCGAGCTACAAAAACTAGGCTTATGCCGATGTGGTAGCTAAATCCACATCACGGTTGCCGGGAAGCAATGTACGTTATGCTTCGCTCTACTCCCGACCGGTGGGGACAAGGTACGTTATGTCCGCTCTCGACCTCTAGATGATGACACCCTAACACACTAGCTAGAGTATAGAGTAAACGATTCTGGCTAAACATACATAATCATCATCAATCATACATAACCTAGCATGATACTACGAACTTAAGCGGGAATCTCGGGCATCTTTGGAAGAACAATCCTAGCATGGCACTAACATGTACAATCAAGCAAACATGCTAGCGAGTGCAATCACAAGTCATCCTATCCACTAATCATGTCCATAAAAGTAAACATGCATATAAGGCACATTCAAGAAAGCATCGCGAGGTCCACACAACCACGGTAAGGAATCCTTACCGAAAGCAGCGAAATAACTTTCACAATCAAATAATGACCCTCGAGCTTTAAAGCGAAACCGAGCAACCTAAGCATTTTAATAAAAACAACCTAATTAAATAAACAGACCCAATAGCCTAGGGCCCAAAGGAAAAAGTCTCGGGAATTACCGATCGAGAAGACACAAGGCCACGCCCCAACCCGCGACGGCAAGGCGGTATCCGTCCGCCGCCAGCGACAAGCGGTATGGCGCGGCCGCGCTGGGGCGCTGGGCACTGGGCGCTGGGCGCTGCTGGCACTATCGGGCGCTGGCTTTGGCCGTATTGGCGCAGGGTAGGGAAGGGCGCTGGCGCTGGTTCTGCGCGGATCGCGACGACGAGGAGCGCAGCGCGCGCGCGCAGCGACGCGACGAGACGCAGACGCGCACGCAGACCCTTGCGGCTGCCGCAGCGAGCGAACACGCTGGGTCGGCGCGCGCGGCGAGGCGCGCGGGCGGCAACGAGCGGCGCGTGGCGCGTCGCGCTCGGTCGGTCCCAGTCGGGAGCAGCGCGGCTGCGTCTGGGCTGGGCGAGCGAGCGATCGGGCGCGCGCGCGGGCATGGGCGATGTAGGGCGTCTGGGAGCGCCTGGGCTGAGCGGCTGCTTGGGCGACCTGGGGTTGGTGCGATCTGGGCATGGCTGCTGGGCTTAGCGGCTAGGGTTTGGGTTCTTGGTGAGGTCGGCTAGGAGAGAGAGAGAGAGAGAGAGAGAAAATCTTGCCAAAACAAGGGGGAGAGGGATTTTCTTGATTTTTCCTTCTTTTTCAAAATTTAAAAGGCCTAAAATCCCTTCCCAAAGCATCCACTTTCAAAACCCGGCCCAAGCAAACTTACTTAAAAAATAAAACTCTCATTTCCTACAAACTCTCAAAGACCATTTAGGGCAAGGGCTCAAATCCCAATGGAAGCACCAAAAATTATAAATAATTTTGCCATTTTCAAAAATACTTCCAAACTTCCAAACAACTTGCCCAAACCTCTCGGGTCTTGCAACCGACAACCATTAAGCTTCGACAAAGGCAGAATGACCACGGAATCTGAAAATCCACAAAACCACGGCCAGGGGCAAAAGACCAAAATACCCCTAAGGGTTAAAACAGCTCTAACGGCCCATCCGAACATCCGAATAATGACCCGAAATCACCTGGGTAACCGAAATAGAAAACTGGGCCGTTACATTAAGACCATCCAATAATTTTAACAACTGAAAAAGACATAAACGGCCCTGACGGCCAGACCAAATTACCAAAATACCTCTAGGGCATACCTGTAAGACCGGGATGAAAACCTGGGTCGTTACAACCGTCGTCGGTCTAGCCCACGAACTAACTACCTCTATCTTTGCGGGGTCCACCGCTATACCATCTTTCGACACAATATGTCCAAGGAAGGCTACTTTCTCTAGCCAGAAGTCACACATAGAAAACTTCGGGAACAACTGATTCTCTCGCAATGCTGCCAAAACTTGCCTCAAATGCGAAGCATGGTCCTCCGTTGTCTTGGAATAAATCAAGATGTCGTCTATGAACACGATGACAAAGTTATCCAAGAATGCCTTGAACACCCTGTTCATCATGTTCATAAACGCTGTAGGGGCGTTCGTTAGTCCAAAAGACATGACCACGAACTCATAATGACCATACCTCGATCTAAATGCGGTCTTAGGGATATCTGCATCACGAATCCTCAGTTGATGGTACCCTGACCTCAAATCAATCTTAGAAAACACTAAGGCTCCCTGAAGCTGATCAAACAAGTCATCAATACGCGGCAGGGGATACTTATTCTTCACCGTGACTTTATTCAGCTCTTTGTAGTCTATACATAAACGCATGGATCTATCCTTCTTTTTAACAAACAGGACAGGTGCTCCCCACGGGGACACACTTGGTCGAATGAAACATCGATCCAGCATCTCCTGCAACTGCACTTTGAGTTCTTTCAACTCAGCTGGCGCCATACGATACGGGGCTTTAGAAATGGGAAGAGTCCCTGGCTCCAGGTCGATGGTGAAGTCTAACTCCCTCTTCGGGGGTAAACCTGGTAATTCCTCAGGGAAAACATCAGCAAACTCTTGCACTACAGGGACCATGTCAACAGACAACGCGGTATTACTATCTCCTGACAGCTTTGCCAAGAAGCCCCAAGCTCCTCGAGCTAACAATCTACGGGCTTTCACTACTGAGATCAATGGCGGGCAAACTCCGCCCTGGACACCGCGAAACTTGAAGCTCGGCTTCTGAGGCGGCCTAAACACAACTTCTTTCTGGCGGCAGTCTATCAATGCATGGTTCTCCGCCAACCAATCCATACCAAGGATCACATCGAAACCTCTCATAGACAGAACTATGAGGGTAGCATCTAGAATCTCATTGGATATCTGTATCCGGCCACTTTTAACTCTACTGCTAGCTAACATACTCACTCCCGAGGGAGTGGCAACACACAGCTCAAACCCTAGAGGTTCGAGTTCCACACAAGCTTGTCTAACAAATGCATCAGAAACAAAAGAATGGGTCAAACTTGAATCGAACAACACAAATGCATAATGCTCTAAGACAAGCAGCGTACCTGCAACTGCATCATCAGTACGCTCTGCCTCATGGTGAGTAGTGGCAAACACCCGACCCTGCTGCAGGGTCGGTCCCGCTGCTGCTAAATTCTGAGTACAAAATCTGGCCAAATGCCCTTCCTTGCCACATCTGGCCAAATGCTCCACATAATCCGAAATGCGCCTTACCACACTTGTTGCAATGAGTCGGCTGCCTGGCCCCACCCTGCTGGCGATCCTGAGCTCTACCCTGTGGTCGGCACTGATCCCGACCTCTAGAATGGCCCTGACGGTGAGTCTGCTGTCCAACTGAGCGGGAACCATTAGAAGACCCAAACTTCCTCTTATGCCCAGAATGCTGCTGAGCAAGCTGAATTGACTGAGCTGGTGCAACAGAATCTTGCACTGGCTGATACTTGGGATTATAGATTGTGGCCAACTCCACTGCTCGGTCATAACTCTCAGGAGCGAGTGCTCGGACATCCTGAGCAACCTCCTTCCTCAACCCACTAATAAATTTCTTAGTCTTGAGCTCCTCAGTTGCAATGAGCTCCGGGGCGAAATAACTATATTCAGAGAACTTCTTTTCATAGGCAGCAATACTATAGGATCCCTGTTTCAGATTTGAGAAGGCCTCTGCCATCTCCTGCTGAGCCTCGTCGTTAACATACTTAGCTCTGAACTTCGTTCTAAAGAAATCCCAGGTGGCTGGAGAAGACCCAGCTGGTCTAGCTCTATCTTTGGACTCCCACCACCACTCAGCTGTGTGAGTGAGAACATGGGCCGCACATCTCGGCCTCTGTACATCAGGGCATCCCATAACTCCAAAAATGTATTCCATCTTTGCCAACCACCTGACTGCCACAAGTGGGTTCTCTGAAGCGTCAAATTCCTTCGGCTTCCACTTGGTGAAATCTTTCAGCCATTTTCCAAACTCAGCGACTCCCTCTGCACTATCAAAAGAATCAGCCTGGCCCTGCTGACCCTACCCCTCCGGTTGAGCCACCGGAGCTACTGGAGCTGCTGGGGCTACTGGAGCTGTTGGGGGTGCCTGCTGCATAAGCTGTGTCAACTGGGATATCTGTGCCCTAGACTCCTCTCTCTGCTGGCTGCTAGGCTGCTTTTGAGTCTCAGTATGCAGCTCGAGTTTTCATCCCGGTCTTCCAGGTTTGCCCTAGGGGTATTTTGGTAATTTGGTCGGGCCGTCAAGGCCGTTTATGTCTTTTTCAGTTGTTAAAATTATTGGATGGGCTTAAGTAGGATTTTGATGCTTTGTGGATGTATTTGGGCATCGTGAGATGCAAAAGAAAAATTGAGAATTTAAAGTGTAGCAGTTGGGTTTCGAACCCAGGTGGTTTGGGAGGTCAGTTGTGTGTCCTTGCCAGTTGAGCCAAAAGGTGATCTTGTTACTCTTTCGCGACATATCTTGGTTAGCCTTGAGTTCTTTTGGGTTTTGGTGCATTTTATTGAAATAATAGGGTTTTTGTGTTTTCTTCTCCAAATCACCTTGGCCGCCCAAGCATGTCTCTCCCAAGCTTCAAGCCGAGTTTCATCTCCCAGAGCAGCCCTGTGATCGAGTATCATCCCGGGTAAGAGTTCTCTTCCTCTTCTCCTTCTTTGTTTAGTGTATTCTTGCTGGTATGGAGAAAAAGAGGTGAGCCTTGGTGTTGTGCAGCCCAGCCGAGCAGCAGCAGCCTCTGCCCAGACGCCCAGACGCCCAGCCCCTACCGTCGCACCAGCAGCCCCATCACCCAGACGCCCAGACGCCCAGCACCCGCATGCCCGTCGCCGTCCCAGCGCTCGGCGTCGTAGCCCCACCCATCGCGTCTGCTTGTCCACGCCAGTGCGCCTGCGCGCAGTCCTGCCGCCCATCTGCGCCCATCAGCGCACAGCCTCTGCCGCTCATCTGCGCCCATCAGCGCCCAGTAGCAGCCCCGCACGTGCAGCCAGTCCGTCCGCGCGTCAGCCGTGCCGCTTGAGTTGCTCCCGAGCCGAGCCCTATTTATTTTATTATATTTAGGCATATGGATTGTGATTGTTGTTGTGTTTGTTAGGTTCTCGTTAGCTAGCTCAGGATCGATCGCAGCTTAGGAATTCTTGTGTGTAGTTGCCTCCCGACCATAGTAAGGATTTCTTACCAGAGTTGTGTGGGCCTTGGGATATTATATGTGATTGCTGTTGGTATGCTTGTTTGTTGTTTATCAGCATGTTTAGTGATAGGTGCTCTGTTCTGAATTCTCGATTGGCATGACTTATTATATTGTTTCTCCTGTTAGTCCATGCTAGGTTGTTCCATTCTGGCATGCTCGTTATCTATTCTTGCTTCGTAGTATCATGCTACGTTTGTTGTATCTGTTGAGCACGTATTGGATTGTTCGTTGTATCTGTTTATAGGTTGAGATATGGTAGGTAGCATCATACGGTCCAGGATGCATAACAGAACTTGCATCCACGGCAGGGACGTACGAGGCAGTACTCCGTCCCTGATCCCTCGTTAGGGTTTAGCTAACCCTAACGGTAGGCCCTGCAATCTTGGGTGAGGGTGGCAAACTGTTAAATGTCCCAACGGTCGGGATGATGACATGGCATTTCCTTATCCCAGGCAGTCGGCACGTCCTCAACGTGTTCGGCCGTAGCCCTTGATTGCCACTTGTTAGGGCAAGGACAGCTTCCTGGTGTAAGCCTACCACGACCGGTTCCTTAGCCTCAGGTGTGGTGGTTCAGGATGACATAGTTCACGTGTCGAGGTCTCACACCTCTATGTCAGTGACACCGATCCAGAGATTTAGTTAGGCATGGTGACTGGACCTGGGCAGCTTGCCACTAGACTCGGCACCCACCATGGTCTGCAGTAGCATGCGGGAGACCAGTGTTGGTTTTATGAGGTTGCCTTGGGTAGCAGTTCCCAGCTGTTAGTTCATATAGTTCCGTTGAGGCGTTGTATTGTAAGTGCTGCAGGTTTTCTATGTTCTGGGAGAAGGTTGGTGCCCGTCAGTTTTTGGGTCCTGAGTTGCTGCAGTTGTCCAGCAGTGCAGTGCAAAAGATTAGAGCTCGTTTGTGTCAGCTCAGAGAAGGCAGAAGAGGTACGCCGATGTACGGCGTCGAGTTTAAGAGTTTGAGGTTGGACAGTGCGTGTTTTCAAAGTTGCACCGATGTGAGGTGTGATGAGGTTTGGTAAGCGTGGGAAGTTGAGTCCCCGTTTTGTTGGTCTGTTTGAGATGCTTGAGAGGATTGGCAGAGTTGCATATTGGTTAGCCTTTCCTCCGTTGATGTCAGCTGTGCACAGTGTTTTCTTGTATCGATGTTGAGGCAGTATGTGTCGGACCCATCGCTCATAGTGGACTTCGAGCCTTTGCAGCTGAATGAAGATTTGAGCTTCGAGGGGAGGCCTGTAAGTATTCTGGTCTTTGAGACGAAGTCGTTGCGTAATCGTGAGATCCGTTTAGTAAAAGTTCAGTGGAGGAGTCAGAGTTCAGAGGAAGCCGATCGTGAGCGGGGAGGTCGAGATGGGATTGCATTATCCTGAGCTGTTTCAGTCTTAAGGACTTTCGAGGACGAAAGTCAGAAAAAGGAGGGAATATTGTAACGGCCCAGGTTTTCATCCCGGTCTTCCAGGTTTGCCCTAGGGGTATTTTGGTAATTTGGTCGGGCCGTCAAGGCCGTTTATGTCTTTTTCAGTTGTTAAAATTATTGGATGGGCTTAAGTAGGATTTTGATGCTTTGTGGATGTATTTGGGCATGGTGTGATGCAAAAGAAAAATTGAGAATTTAAAGTGTAGCAGTTGGGTTTCGAACCCAGGTGGTCTGGGAGGTCAGTTGTGTGTCCTTGTGTAAGAACCCGACCTGAAATACGGTCCTAAACCTAGGTCCTCACTAAGCATGCAAGTTAAATATTTCAACAAGCGGTTTAGTGCTCATATTTAAAACGTTTTCAAAACATTTGGAAACGGGGAACACTTAAAACATAACCAACAATTTTCATAAAGCAAATCCAATCAAGGTAAAATAAGCCTGGCCAGTATTTATAAAAGAACATTCAAAACAGTTTAAACAACTTTAACATCATTTCCCTAGGACTCCTGTCCATCTACATGCTGAATAAATAAATGCAAACAATAAACGACAGAGTGCCGGCAGCCCCCCATGATCAAACAGCTCCCTCCGCTAGCCATCCTGGTGCTGTCCCAAGTTCAAAATAAGCCTGGCCAGTATTTATAAACCACAGAAATAAGGGTGAGTATAAACATACTCAGTAAGAATCCCCAACCGGGGTACAATACGATACATCAGTCATCTAGCACCCTAGTATACATGCAAATAAAACAATGACTTAGAGCAAAACGGTTGAATTAGGCTATGAGCTACTTCTAGAGCGAGCCTATTCAAGGGCTTTCATCTACAGCCTATCCTAGGTTCTACACTTGGATGCCCTTCGAGCCTTACACAGCCATAAGGTGATCTTGTTACTCTTTCCGCGGCATATCTTGGTTAGCTTTCTGTTCTTTTGGTTTTGGTGCATTTGATTAAAATAATAGGGTTTTTGTGTTTTCTTCTCCAAATCACCTTGGCCGCCCAAGTATGTCTCTCCCAAGTTTCAAGCCGAGTTTCATCTCCCCGTGCAGCCCTTTGATCGAGTGTCATCCAGGGTAAGAGTTCTCTTCCTCTTCTACTTCTTTGTTTGGTGTATTCTTGCTGGTATGGAGAAGAAGAGGTGAGCTTTGGTGTTGTGCATCACCTGAGCAAGCGGCGGCGGCGCCCGCAGCCCCGGCCCTTTCGTCGCACCAAAGCCAGCCCCATCGCCCAGACGCGTCAGCAGCGTCGCCGCGACAAATTGTCGCGCGCCCGATCCGCCCCAGCGCCCACGCGCTCTTCGCCGTCCCAGCGTCCGCGTCGCAGCCCCAGCGCCCGCGCGCCCGTAGCCGTGTCGCCAGCTCGCGTCCAGCCATCGCGTCTATTTGTCCGCGCCCGTGCGCCTACGCCTAGTGCGCTCGATCCACGCACCCATCTACGCCGTCCGGCGCCCAGCCGCAGCGCAGCCCACCGCGCCCATCTGCGCCCATCGCGCCGCAGCGCCGAGCGGCCCCGCGTGCGGCTGCTTTTCTCTGCAAGCGTCACCGTGCCAAGTGAGTTTCTCCCGAGCCGAGCCCTATTTATTTTATTATATTTAGGCATATGAATTGTGATTTTTGTTGTGTTTGTTAGGTTCTCGTTAGCTAGCTCGGGATCGATCGCAGCTTAGGAATTCTTGTGTGTAGTTGCCTCCCAACCAAGGTAAGGATTTCTTACCGGAGTTGTGTGGGCCCTGCGATATTATATGTGATTGCTGTTTGTATGCTTGTTTGTGTTTATCAGCATGTTTAGTGATAGGTGCTCTGTTCTGAATTCCCGACTGGCATGACTTCTTATATTGTTTCTCCTGTTAGTCCATGCTAGGTTGTTCCATTCTGGCATGCTCGTATATGTTCTTGCTTCGTAGTATCATGCTAGGTTCGTTATATCTGTTGAGCACGTATTGGATTGTTCGTTGAATCTGTTTATAGGTTGAGATATGGTAGGTAGCATCATCCGGGCCAGGATGCATAACGAAACTTGCATCCACGACAGGGACGTACTAGGCAGTACTCCGTCCCTGATCCTCGTTAGGGTTTAGCTAACCCTAACGGCAGGCCCTGCAATCTTGGGTGAGGGTGGCAGACTGTTAAATGCCCCAACGGTCGGGATGATGACATGGCACTTCCTTGTCCTGGCGATCGGCACGCGTCCTCGGGTGTGTTCACCAGAGCCCTTGATTGCCACTGTTAGGGCAAGGACGACTTTACGTGTAAGCCTACCACGGCCAGGTTCCTTAGCCTCAAAGCGGTGGTTCAGTGACATAGTTCACGTGTCGAGTCTCACACCCTATGTCGGTGACATCGATCCGGAGATTTAGTTAGGCATGGTGGTGGACTCGGGCGGGTTTCCACTAGACCCGCAACCCCATGGTCTGCAGTAGAATGCGGTGCGCGCGCATACGCTCATTCTGGCGCCCGACCGGAGAGCTCCTCGTGATTGTGAGCGATGCACCTTTCGTATCGACGATGAGCAGTGAGGCCGAGACTTGTTTCTCGTATAGGATCGTATCTTGAGGTGGATTATTTTGGAGTAAGACCCTGAGTTGGCATCCGAAGTTTATGTGTGGATTTAAGCTATGTGCTCTCTTCTGTGTTTATATTCATAGCTTGCATACCTTCTGCTAGATGACCATGTATATCGTATTGTACTTCGGTTGGGGATTCTTACTGAGTAATTCGTTACTCACCCTTATTTTGTGGTTTTCCACAAGTAACCATGGTGCGAGACAGGATGGCTGCAGGAGGAGCTGTGACCATGGAAACCCGTTGTTTCGAACTCTGAGTCTTGTATTTATGTTTTTATGTTTTAAATATCCTCTGAATGCATGTAGTTGGGCACGGAGCCCTTAGGTTGTTTTCTGGTTGTTGCCCGGATTCTGTCACTGATGTAAACCATTTTTTTTATTTGAATGTGAATGAAATCTCTGATCAGAGTATGTTTTAAATTGTTTTTAGCTTGGAACAGGTACTTGGAAACAGGGATAGGTTCCAGGACGTTTTGTGTTGTTTTGAATGGATGTTTTATTTTATTTTGTTTTAATCAGAATCTGGCATTCAACTTGCATATTATTTTCTAAGTTTTAAAGCATGCATTGAGGTAAAGGCCTATTTTAGGACCCCATTCGGGTTGGGTCTTTACATCAGCTCTCTGCTCGGCCATTAGGCCCATCATCATATCTCTCATAGCAGAAACATCTCCCCCTGTTCTTGGCCCTTGAGGCATAGCAGCCTCCACCCCTTCTCTGGGCAAGTTAGCACCCGGAGCCACGGGCGGCCTACGAGCCTGATAAACCCTGGCTGCTGGCTCTACAGCATCTCTATTTGCAGTTTCGGACGGACCTGTTCTACTGCGTGTAACCGGCATACTAGCGATCTACATGGAAACCACAACGGGTTAGTCCACTCTCAGACTCTCTCTGCCAACAAAGGTAACACATGTGTACTACATATAGTATCGTAAACAAAACCCTTAACTTAACAAACTTAGACAAACCTGACGGCCGTGGAGTGCTGGAGATCATGGGAACACAACCTACAAACAGATTAGTCTACAGAATCTATGACTCTGTGCTCTGATACCAACTGTAAAAACCGATCCCTAAAGATGTCCGACACCCTCGAGGGTCTTTCTCCCTCGACCATATAATTGGCTCAAAAACCAATCCCAATGGGTATTCTCAAGGGTCTCTTACCCTCACTAACAATCTGGACTATCGGGAGAGTACCCGAAGTCTGGCTCTAACTGGAAGGAACTGGTGTACTCACAAACATTAGCCCGGGGGACCTAAATTCCCTTCCCAAGGCTTCCTCCTTCGAGTCCCGGCTGAAACAATCTTTTCTCCTTATTAAAACTCATTTAAGTCAATCTCCCAAATCATCATTTAGGGCAAGGGTTCAAATCCCAATGGAAGCACTCAAATTAATATTAATTTTGCCAATAACCGAACCTCTTCCAAACTTCCAAACAACTAGCCCAAACTTCTTGAGTCTTGCAACCAACAACAATCAAGCCTCGACAAAGGCAGGGATGACCCTGGAATCCTTAAAAGCCACAAACCCTGACCGGGGAGCAAAAAGACCAAAATACCCCTAAGGGTTAAAAAACTCTAATGGCCCAACCGATTGCTCCAATACTGAACCGAAAGTACCTAGGAAACCGAAATGGAAAATGGGCTGTTACATTCTCTCCCTCTCATTTTTTCGATTCTTGCTTCTCCATCTTCATCCCCTTGCCGAGTCCATCAAGATCAAGAACCGAGTCAAAGAATGTGTAAGTCTCCTCTTATCCTTCTCTTTCTTCTTGGCCGAGATTGCTTGGTGTTTGATCAAGCCCTAACCGAAAGGTTGTTAATCCTTGAAGCCGAAACCATCTTGGGGTAGCCTTGGAGTAGCCGAGCCTTGAGTTCTCCATCTTGAGGAGTGCCGAAAATCACTTCTTGTTCCTCCCTTGGTGTAGCCGCAAGCCTAGTTCAAAGAACCAAGGAGGTTGACCGAGAGGTAGGTTTTCATTCTTTTTCTTTCCCCTTGTCAATCTCCTTCCTTTTTGTTGTATGCGTAAACCCTAACCCAAGCAAGGACATCTTGCCTAGTTGTAGCCGAAAGGTTAGAGGGGTTTGAGGGCTGTCGGAGCTTGGAGTTCTTTCTTGCGAGAGCCGAGCTTCAATCTCGTTCATTCCGTTGTTGTCGAATCACTTTCCTAGCATTGCTTGCAACCAAGCACCTTGAGGTAAGCTTTCCTTGTCCCTTGGACGAGAGCCTAGGTTGCTGGTTGGTGGTGTTCTAAGCGTTTCTTGGTTGTTTTGCTAGCTCCGATTGAACTCGAGAGAGCTCTCGCATCAAACCCTAGCAACCGAGAGCAAGAAGCCTAGCCGAGCACACACCCGAGGTGAGATCCTCCTCCTAGCCGAGAGCATGATTGGTGTGGTTGGGGGAGTGTTGCTTGTTTCCGACGAGCTAACGAGTGTTTTGATCTTGTTGAGGTGAAGCCGAACAGGTTCCCAAAAGTTGCCGTGAGAAGGCCGAGATAAGCCCTAGCAGAGAACTCCCTTGGACATTCCCAAGGAGTTTGGCCGAGAGCTTGTGGGGCTTGATAGGTAGTTTTCCTAGCTCTTGTTTCTCTTGACTTGTAGTTAGGGTTAGCCAGTTAGTTGATAATGTATTTCGGTTGTTGTTTTCTAGGTTGTGAATTTCTGCAGCTCAATGAGCTTGTTAGTTGTTTCCTGCTTCTTGCTAGGTAAGGATTTCTTACCGGGGTTGTGTGGACCCTGCGAATACTTAATAGCATATCGTATCTTGTAACTGTATGAGGTTTCTAGTGGATAGGATTCATGTTTTCTCTTGATGGCATGTTTGTTTTCTGTTCGTATTCTGTTAGTTTCATGCTAGGGATAGACAGGTAATGTATATTGTCTGATTGTTAGGCTAGCTTGTGTTCTGTACTTAGGAGACTGTTAGGGGTTATTAGTTTAGGTCTCGCTTGGGTAAGTCCCTGATGGGCACCAATGCGTCGCTAGTGTATGTAAGTCCCCGATGGGCACTACACTGCTGGTTTTATGTGTAAGTCCCCAATGGGCATCGTATTGTAGCTAGGGAGTGTAAGACCCCGATGGGCATCTATGTGTTCCTAGCTGGAGTAAGACCCCGATGGGCATCCTAAATGTGTAAGACCCCGATGGGCATCATTGTTTTATGGAGTAAGACCCCGATGGGCATCCTTGTGGAATAAGACCCCGATGGGCATCCGTATGTGTAAGACCCCGATGGGCATCATTGGGTTGTGGAGTAAGACACCGATGGGCATCCTTGTGTGTAAGTCCCCGATGGGCATCACTGTGTCTAGCAGGAGTAAGACCCCGATGGGCATCCTTGATGTATAAGACCCAGATGGGCATCATTGCGTCCTAGGTTGTGAAAGACCCCGATGGGCATCAAGGTGTCGAACCTAGAGTAGGTTGTAGCTGTAAGTCCTTGAATAGGCAAGCTCTAAGAGTGGCGTATAGCCTAAACCAACTGTTCTGCTCTAAGTTATTGTATGGTTGCATGTCGGTGTGCTAAATGAGATGTTTTCGTATGTACCCCGGTCGGGGATTCTTACTGAGTGACTCGTTGCTCACCCTTATTTTCTGTGGTTTTTCCATCAGGTAACTTGGGACAGAGGCTGGATGGCTAGGAGGAGGCTGCTAGATGATCATGGATGGCCGAACTCTGAGACACACTTTTATCTTTTCTTTTATTCTGGTTTAGCATGTAGTTGGACTTGAGTCCTTAAGAAAACATTAAAAAAAGAACTTGTTTAAGATTTCTCGAACCGTTTTCTTTGATTTAAAGAAAGTACTGATCAGTCACCTTACTTATTGGTTTTACTTAATGGATTCCTGGATTTGTTTTAATCGTGTTGATTGAAAGGTTTAAATTGGAACTCTGAATGGTGTTTTTTTTATATTCTTAATCATGCATGCTAAGTAAGGATCTAGGTTAGAGACCGTTTTTCGGGTCGGGTTCTTACACCCTTCGAGTCCTAGCTCCAACGCAAATTTCTTCTTAATTAATCCTTTTTTAATCCAAGCCTCCAAACTCCCTTGCAGGTCAAGGGTTCGAATCCCACGAGCAACACTTTTTTTTTCCTTTTTTAAAACTTGTTTAAACCAAGCTTTCAACTCCAAAACAACCAAGGTTCGAGTCCTAGCAACAACACCTTTAAAATCCTAATTTTTCCTTTCCAACTCAAGCTTCCCAAAAGCCTAGCAGGTCACAGGTTCGAATCCCAGCAGCAACATTAATTAATTCTTAATTAATCAACAACAAACTTCAACTCCTAGCCACCTGGGTTCGAGTCCTGGCTCGAGCATTTTTCTTTTAAATTTTCTTTAATTTTTTCATTTTACTGGGATACCTCCAAAACCCTAACAAACATCATAACTCCCGGGAACCGACAACCAACAAAAGTCAAGTCTCAACGAAATCTGATGCGACCACGGAACCCTAAATATCCACGGTCACCGTAATGCATTGATTTCCTATCCCAGTTTTCGAGGTGCCTTCGGGTCAAGATTCGGTTGTTGGTTGGGTCATTAGAGCGGTTTTGACCCTTGGGGGTATTTTGGTCTTTTGGCTCTCCTGGCAGGATTTGTGGTTTTCAGGGCTTCGAGGTAGCTCCTGCCTTTGTCGAGGCTTGTTTGTTGGTGGCTGCGAGTCCCGTGGTGTTTGGGCTAGTCGGTTGGATGCTCGGTTGTGGTTTGGGCTTTGGCAAAGTGATGGTTGGTTGTGTGATTTTTTTTTGGGATTCGAGCCCGAGCCCTTAGTGTTACTTTGGGAGTTGGATTTAAGTGAGTTTGATTGATTGGAAAAGATTTCTTTGATCGGGTCTCGAAGGAGGAAGCCGAGAAATGAGATTTTGAGGTTGTAAAGTGGATAAGGATGGAAATGGAATTTAAAATCCCATTTTTCCCTTTTTTCCCATTTTTTCCTTTTTATGTTCCCATTTTTCTTTTCTTTTTCCCCAAAATTCATTTTTTCTCTTTTCTCTCTCTCTCTCTCTCTCTCTCTCTCTCTCTCTCCCGAGCCCCCACCTAGCCTAGCCTTTGGCTCGCCTAGCCCCTTTCCCGAGCAGCCCTAGCCTCGCCGAGCGCCGAGCTCGCCCGCCAGGTCGCCAACCCGAGCTCGCCTGCCCAGGTCGCGCATCGCCAGCCCCAGCCCCGAGCCGCTCGCATAGTGTCGCCCAGGCCCCCGTGTCGCCGGATCTGTGTCGCCCAGCCCGTGCTCGCCCCTGCTGCTCGCCCGCGCGTTCGCTCGCCGCCAACCGCCCAGCGTGCCCAGTAGCCGTGTCGGCGTGCCTAAGCGCGCTGTCTGCGCCATCACCGCCTAGCCCGTCTGCAAACGGCCCGTTCGAGTGTCATCTCGTGCTCGTGAGTTGCTCCCGGCCGAGCCTGCTTATTTTAGAGTATTTAGGGTTATTTTATGATTATTGATGTGTTTGCTTGGCTCGTTATAGGTTGCTCGGGTTCGATCGCAGATTAATTTTATTGTGTGTTGTTGCCTTCCACTGGTAAGGATTTCTTCGGAGTTGTGTGGGCCCTGCGATATTGTCATGATTTGCCTTGCTTGTTTGCTGACTGTTATGAGCATGATTATAATAGAGCAGCTTTGATTGATTTCTGCTAGCATGTTTGCTTGATATTACATGTTAGTGCCATGTTTGGTTTGTTCTCGCAAAGATGCTTATGATTCTGCTTAAGCTCATAGTATCATGCTAGGTAGTGTGATTGATGTCGGTCTTTGCTTGCTAGCCAGGAATCATTGCTTTTACTCTGTACTCTTAGATAGAGTTGTAGGGTTTGTCATCATCCAGAGCCTGAGAGCGGACATAACGTATCTTGTCCCCACCGGTCGGGAGCAAAGCGAAGCATTGCTTCAGGGGTTGAGAGCGGACATAACGTACTTTGTCCCCAGTGGTCGGATATTGAGGAAAGCATAACATACCTTGCTTTTTTCTCCCCCCTCCCGGCAGCCAATGAGACTTAGCTACCTCATTGGCTTATGCCTAGTTTGTAGCCTACTAGAGCGGAACCCTGCCAACGGTGTAAGCCTGCCTTGGCCGGTTCTTAGCTTTAGGTCGGTGGACCAGGCTGCACAGATGAGCGACGAGGGCCTCGCGCTACTGTGATCAGTGACACCGCTTCCGAGTCTTAGGCATGCGTACCTGGCCCGCGTAGTTTGCCCTTAGGCCCCCGCATTTACACCGGTTGCAGAAGAGCATGCGGTGTGCGCGCACACGCGTTAGTTACCGGTTCGGAGAGGTCCCCCGGGCTAATGTTCGTGAGTACACCATTCTTTCCGTTAGAGCCTGACTTCGGGTACTCTCCCGTAAGTCCAGATTAGTGCAAGGGCATGGAGGCCCTTGAGGACATTCTTGGGATCAGTGTATTCCCCCCGAGTGACAGATACCTCGGTGATGTCCAGGATTGGTCAATGTATCCAATCCCAGCTAGGCCGGAAGAAAGAGACTTCCGATGACTCCAGATCTTGTTTTATGAGCTCGTTGAGCCATGATATGTGTTGGTAGCTGTTTGCTTGCATGCTTTGGTTCTAGATGATTGATTATATCGTATTGTACCCCGGTTGGGGATTCTTACTGAGTAATTCGTTACTCACCCTTACTTATCTTTCAGGAAACCATGGCGCGAGGCAGGATGGCTGGAGGAGGAGCTGTGATCATGGAAAACCCGTTGTTCAACTCTGAGTCTTATGTTTATGTTTATGATTTAAATGTCCTCTGAATGCATGTAGTTGGGCACGGAGCCCTAGGGTGTTTTCTGAATGTATTTCCGGATTCTAGCATTGTTGTAACTATTGTAAAGCTTGTATGTTTTAAATAAATCTCTGATCAGAGTAATGTTTTGGAAATGTATTTGTCTTGGAACAGGTGCTTGGAAACAGGGACAGGTTTGAGGAAATTATCTTGATTTTAAATGGATGTTTTATGTTTTAGTTTTTACTTAGAATCCGAACACCATCTTGCAAATTTTATGTAGATTTGTATGCATGCATTGAGGTAACGGCCTATTTAGAACCCCATTCGGGTCGGGTCTTTACAGTTGGTATCAGAGCTCAGAGTCATAGATTCTGTAGACTGACCTTTTGTTGTAGGTCGTTTTTCCATGATCATCAGCACTCCGACAGTCATCAGGTACGCCTAAGTTTACCGCTTTAACAGAAAAGGGTTAAGAATTTACAATACTTTTCATTTGGTTATGCCTTTTGTAGTGTTGTGTAGCGGAGACGAGCAGGTTCTGACTCGTTGTTGGTTTGGGTTTAGAGCGCCATCATGCCAACTTTCCGCAGTGCGAGCATTGTTTAGCAGCTTGTTGAGGTATCCAGATAGATGCGGATTCCCTGGGACGTCGTCCCCGAGGGAGGCAGAGCTTAGTCTCCCATTGGCCATTTGTGGGCCCAGTTGCTGCTTTTCCCCTAGTGAGAGGGTGGAGGTGCTTTGTGCAGATCGCTAGTATGTTGATCGCATCCAAAGGAGCAGGACGCTTGGCATGTCCGACCGAGGAGTTGGACTGATCGTGTTGATGTTGAGGCGGCGTCCAGGGTTGTTAGGCCCGTTGGCCAGAGTTGGCCCTGGCAGTTGAGTTGCCTAGTGGAGGGGGTAGAAGCTAGCAGCGCCTCAGAGTGAGACTCCTTGAGCAGAGTGTGCTCCAGCCATGAGAGATTTGATGGCGGTCTTTAGCTATCGAGAGCGGAGATCCAGCGCGATTCAGTAGCGCGTAGTGAGGAGTCCCGGGCACAGATAGCCCAGCTGACAGAGTTTGTTTCAGCATTTCCCCCAGTAGCTCTTGTAGCCCTGGAGGTTCCCGGGAGGGCATGATCAGCAGGTTTATGCCGTTGAGGATGCTTGTGGAGCAGGTCCCCGTGTGGACTAGCCTGGGTAGCTCAAGTGTTGATCTTGAGCCTTAGCAGATTGTTGATTGCCCGGTGAGTAGCCGCGAGTTGGCAGCCTTCGAGGAGATTGTTGAGGCATCTTTGTGCTCCCATAAAGTGTTGTTGTTGCAGCCAGTGAGCTGGAACCCTGTGGTTAAGGGTGCAGCGAGCAGTGTTCCCTTCGGACTGGATCCGTTGGTGGTTTCCTCAGATGTTTGGTAGAGTTGAGCACTCTTCCTTGGTGAGCTCCTAGTGTAAAGACCCGACCCAAGAAACGGTCGCTATCCTAAAGTCCTTACTTAGCATGCATGATTAGGAATGTAAAACGTCGATCAGAGTTTGAAATTTAAATCTTTGAAGTAAGCACATTCAAAACAAGGAAAATATAGTTCCATTTAAAATAAACAGGTAGATAACTGATCAGTTCTTTCTTAAAAACAAATCAAGGGAAACGGTACGAGAATCATCAAATAGTTTTCGAGTATTTTTCCTAGGGACTCAAGTCCCACTACATGCTAAATCATAAACACAATGAAAGAACGTGCAACTCAGAGTCAGCTATCCATGATCATCCAGCAGCCTCCTCCTAGCCATCCAGCCTCTGTCCCAAGTTACCTGGTGGAAAACCACAGAAAATAAGGGTGAGTATAAACATACTCAGTAAGAATCCCCAATCGGGGTACAATACGAAATCATCTCATTTAGCACACGGACAGGCAACCATACAAAGACTTAGAGCGGGCACGGTTGGTGTAGGCTATGAGCTACTTCAAAGGCGAGCCTACTCAAGGGCTTTCGTCTATAGCCTCTCCTAGGTCCTACATTTGGATGCCCTTCGGGCCTTACACAACCTAGGACACAGTGATGCCCAGTGGGGCCTTACATACTTAGGACACAGTGATGCCCAGTGGGGCCTTACACACTTAGGATGCCCATCGGGCCTTACACCTTCAGTATCAGTGATGCCCAGTGGGCCTTACACACCTAGGATGCCCATAGGGCCTTACACCTCCATAATCAGTGATGCCCAGTGGGCCTTACACACCTAGGATGCCCATAGGGCCTTACACCTCCAGAATCAGTGATGCCCATTGGGCCTTACACACCTAGGATGCCCATAGGACCTTACACCTCCAGAATCAGTGATGCCCAGTGGGCTTTACACACCTAGGATGCCCATAGGGCCTACACCTCCGTAATCGGTGATGCCCAGTGGGCCTTACACACCTAGGATGCCCATAGGGCCTTACACCTCCAGAATCAGTGATGCCCAGTGGGCCTTACACACCTAGGATGCCCATAGGGCCTTACACCTCCAGATGTCCATCGGGTCTTGCCCGAGCGGGACCCCAAACTAGTTGCCTCGACGGTCCTCTATACTATACATCGCACATCTAACCATAACTTGGATCTAGCAGCATACAAATGGCAGCACGGTTCTATCAAGATAGGAAAGCCTAACATGGAACTAACGGGATGTAAACATGTCACGAACATGAATCAAAAGAAAACATTTAACCTATCACTAGAAACTCATATAATTACAGTAATCAGCGTGCTATCAACTATTCGCAGGGTCCACACAACCCCGGGTAAGAATCCTTACCTGGAAATAAGTGGAGGTTAACTATCTCGAATCAAATAACGACCCTCGAGCTTTTAAGCGAACCCGAGCAACCTAAGCAAGTAATAAAATATCCTAATTAATAAACAGCATCTAAAATCAGGAAGTCCAAAGGGTGGAGGCTCGGGAATTTACCAACCGAGAAGGCACACGTCTCGGCAGCAAGGACGGGCGCTGGCGCTGGGCGAGGCTGGCGCTGGCGCTGGCTCGGGCGCGCGGCAAGGCGGGACGTCGGGTCTGCGAGGACAGCGCGCGGGCGACGCGTCTGGGCGGCAGCAAGCGGAGCGGCGCGGCGCGTCTGGGCGGCCTGGTGCGGAACGGCGCGACGCGTCTGGGCTGGGCGAGGCAGTGCGACTGGGCGCGCCTGGCATGGGCGATGCAGGGCGTCTGGGCGCGCCTGGGCGTGGGCTTTCTTTGGGCTTTGCTGGTGCGCTGGTGGCCGAGTGAAATGGCTGCTGGTGCGCTGGCCGAGTAGGGCTGAGCGGCTAGGGTTTCTTGGTGAGGTCGGCTAGGAGAGAGAGAGAGAGAGATTTTTTCCAAAACAAGGGGAATAGGATTTCTTTTCCTTTTCCTAATTTAAATGGGTCTAAAATCCCTTCCCAAGGCTTTCTCTTGCGGGTCCCGGCTAAAGAAATTCTTTTCTTTTTAACTAAATCTTCTTTTTCTAAAAACTCCAATTTCACCATTAGGGCAAGGGTTCAAATCTCAATGGGACCAATTAAATTCCAATTAATTTTGCTATCAACCGGAATGTCTCCGAACTTCTAATCAACTAACCCAAACTCCTTGGGTCTTGCAACCAACATTAATCAAGTCTCAACGAAGGCCGAAATGACCCTGAAGCCCTGAAAATCCTCAACCTCTGACCGGGGAGCAAAATACCAAAATGCCCCTAAGGGTTAAAATAGCTCTAACGGCCCATCCGAACATCCGAATAATGACCCGAAATCACCTGGGTAACCGAAATAGAAAACTGGGCCGTTACAATACTTTCTCCTTTTAAGACTTTCGTCCTCGAAAGTCCTAAGACGAAAACAACTCTATGAAACTCCACTGATTCTTAACCAACCAAGCTCTTGATTAAGATAACACAAATCTTTCTTTGAAACCGAACCCTTTTGGGTTCCCAAAGGCTCCATGCCCAACAGACACCGAGTCTGCCACGAACTATCTCAACCTAAACTGAACTAACACTGAGCTTCGAAGAAAACATGCGATAACTAGCCAGTGAGCCACATCCTCTGATTCGCACCAATTCTCAAACGGTCTTACGACTCTAGGGCTCACTTATCCCTGCTAACCCAACTCGGAACGCCTCTCTGCGGTGCTACTCTTAGCAAACTTGTGGACGGGTCACAAGCTCTAAAACTCAACGCCACGCTCCGGCATAACTTCTCTGAATGCTCATAGCTGTTATCAAACAACCTCGACCCTTCACCATGCTGACCAAACAACTGAACCTCCCAGGTTTCAGAAACAAAACGGTCTACTCTTACTTCGCAAGAGACCTGCGAACCCCACTGGTTGCCTACAATCCTTAACGAAATCCAATTCGAACCACCAACTGGTGACTGATCCCTAGGCAACCTTCTCCAACTAGCATGCGTCCACAACACTAAAGCAACCATCTTACGAGAAATCGAAGCACCAAAGCCAAGGGGCACTTTTCTTGTTCACCAAACGGCTACCACCAACACACCAGCTGAAACTTCAGCTACGGCCACCTTTAGAAGACAAGGTCCAGGCACAGGCTCCACTCGGCCAAACTAACAAACTGAAGCCCCTCAACGGCCGACAACAAACTTTCCAATGCAATCCGATCAGCCACTAGCCTAGGTGAACATCGCCAGATAGGGAAACAAACAACATTCCTCTCACGGGAACCTCGAGCAGCAAGGAATAAAACAACACGCGGCTACTAGCAACACAAAAGCTGGAGGATAACAACTCTAAGGTTTCCAACCAATGCCACGACATTTCTATGCCAACCCACTCAACTGTGGCTCAGCTATAACGCCAACTGCGAGCGCACATCAACTAGGAACAAAACCCAAGAAGGGCTTGCTCTGCAGAAACTCAACCCAGGCTTATAACGAGCAAGGCTCGCCTCCAAGCTGCCACTCAACTTTTAAGTCCAACTGGCTACTCAAAGGACTTTCTCCTTTTAGCCTAGGCCTAACTCATCTTGCGGCTAGAAACTCCGCACTCGGAACATCGCAAGGGAAACGGACCCACGAGGCTATCTCCAAAGATAATACTCGAGGCTGGCATCCATGGTGCAACTCAACCACCAAAGAAACTAGGGTTTTCTTCAAACCCCAAAGAACCAACAGCTTCCCAGCAAAAACTCAACTCTTAAACTGGCTGGCCTCCGCCCTTGCGGGGACAAACAACTTTTTGCTTGCTAACAACACAAGGCAGGGACCCTCTCGCTGGGCTAACCACTGCGCTACTCTGATCAACTACACAACTCAAGAGCTACACTGACTACTCCTCAACGGGAAACGATTTCCCGCCAAGCGAACCTCTCAAGGGCAAAATGAACATCACACATGCTCACGACTAGCTCAAACCCAAGGGCAACAACAACCAACTCTCTTGGAAGCAACACCCAAGGGGAAACCTCAACCGATTGGACCACCAATCCAGAACAAGCAGAACTTACTCAACCACCGAGGGAGGGGTCAACTCCCAAAACTTCCTGACTAGGAACAGTCCTCGTGGCAACGCCTCTTGCTCGAACCGAGCTAGCTCTTGAAACAACAAGAGAACCAAAACTTGGTCAACACCAAACACCAACTAGCCACCTCACCGGAACCAATCCGGACTCTACTCCAAACAAACACTAGCTTGCTAGTCTACCAAATCTGCAAGCAACTCACCCGAGGAACACTGCTTGGGTGACTGTAACGACCCAGGTTTTTTCTTCCCGGTCTTCCAGGTATGCCCTAGGGGTAATTTGGTAATTTGGTCGGGCCGTCATGGTCGTTTGTGTCTTTTCCAGCTACTAAAATTATTGGATGGTTTTTGTAGGTTTTGGAGGGGTTTGTGGTTTGGTTTGAGCAAGGTTTGTTGCAAAAGTAAAAATAAAGGAAATTGTCTTTGCAGTGGGGTTTGAACCCGGTCTCCCGGAAGCTTGTAGAGAGGTGTGCCAAATGAGCCATTAGGTGCTCTTGTTACTCTTTCTGCATCACATCTTAGTTAACCTTGGATTTTTGGAGTTTTGGTGCATTTGGTTAAATGAAATAGAAATAGGTTATTTCATCTCCTTCTCCAAAACATCTCTTGGCCGCCCAAGCTCTCCATCTCCATAGCCTTGCCGAGTTCTTCATCCTTGCATCTCCTTGGGTTCGATCATCATCATTCCGGGTAAGTCTTCGTCTTCTTCATCTTCTCATTTGGGTGTTGTTGGCCGAATGTAAGAAAAAGGGGTTGTGTGTGTGTGTGTGTTGCAAACACCGTAGAGGAGCAGCCATCATCCCCAGCCCAGCTCGCACGCCCAGATCGGCCGAGCCAGCCCTGTCGCACGCCCAGATCGGCCGAGCCAGCCCTGTCGCACGCCCAGATCGGCCGAGCCAGCCCTGTCGCACGCCCAGATCGGCCGAGCCAGCCCTGTCGCACGCCCAGATCGGTCGAGCCAGCCCTGCCGCACGCCCAGACCTGTTCTGCAGCAGCCTCGCCGTTCGCCCAGCAGCAGATCGCCCGATCGCTCGCCAGACGCTCGCCGTGTCCGCTTGCCGAAGCCGCTGCTCGCCAGCGCCTTCGCTCGACGCGTCGCCGCGCGCGCCGCCGCCCAGACGCCAGCGCCCGCGCGCCGCCGTCGAGACGCTCGCGCGCGCAGCGTGTCCTCGCTTGCGCTGCGTGCAGCATGCGCGGCGGTAGCGTGTCCGTCTTGCCGCCGGTAGCACAAGCAACGGTAGCGTGTCCTGCTGCCGTGCAGTAGCAGCCAGCGCCACCCTTGCCGAGCCGACTTGCCAGCAGCCCCTAAGCTCGTGTCGTCGCGCCGCGTGAGTTCCCTTTGCCGAGCTTGCTGTTCTATTGTTGTTTAGATATTTTAGATACTGATTATTGTTGGTTTGCTAGGTTCCCGCTCGCTAGCTCGGGATTGTTCCGCAGCTTAGGATTTGTGTGTAAAAGTCTTCCGACCAAGGTAAGGATTTCTTACCGGGGTTGTGTGGACCTGCGGTATATTTGTGATTGTTGTTTTGTATGCCTGTGTATGTTTACTAGCATGTTTAGCCTAGGTGCTCTGTTCAATTCTGATGGCATGAACTCTTGTATTGTTTCTCATGTTAGCCCATGCTAGGTTGTTCTATTCTAGCATGTTCGATATCTGTTCTTGCTTCGTAGTATCATGCTAGGTTCTTTGTATCCGATGAGCACGTATTGGACCGCATTGATTGAATCGTTATTATTGTTAAGGTTTAGAATTGAGGTAGATAGAATCATCCGGGCCCGATGCATAAAGTATCTTGCATCTATGGCAAGGACGTTCGAGACAGTTCTCGTCCTTGGACCCCGTGAGGGATTAGCTATCCCAACCGGTAGGCCCCGCAATCTTGGGTGAGGGTGGCGGATCGTTAAATGCCCCAACGGTCGGGATGATGACTTGGCATTGCCTCGTCCCCGGCGATCGACACGCCCTCGGCGTGTTCGGCCGTAGCCCTTGATTGCCACTGTTAGGGCAAGGACCGCTTCTGGTGTAAGCCTACCACGACCGGTTCCTTAGCCTCAAAAGCGGTGGTACAGGTGACATAGTTCACGTGTCCAGTGTCTCACACCCTATGTCGCTGACACCGATCCGTAGATTTAGTTAGGCATGGTGGATCAACTCGGGCGCTTGCCACTAGACCCGGCACCCCCGAGTTTGCGGTAGCATGCGGTGCGCGCTTACGCTCATTACAGCGCCGACCGGAGCTCCTCGGGATCTTGAGCCAGTGCACCTTTCGTATCGACGATGAGACAGCCGAGGCCGGACTTGTTCCCGTATAGTGCGTTTAGTGTGTTGTGGTATTTTCCGGACTAAGACCACGAGATGGCATCCGAGGTCCAAGTGTGGACTTAGCTATGTGCTCCGCTCTGTGTTTGTTCTCATAGCTTGCATACATTCTTCTAGATGATCATGTATATCGTATTGTACCCGGTTGGGGATTCTTACTGGTAATTCGTTACTCACCCTTATTCTGTGGTTTTCCACGGGTAATCAAGGCGGAGACAGGATGGTCAAGGAGGAGCTATGATCATGGAACCTCACGTCATCTCTGATTGTTTTATTTTAATTATCATGACTCTTCACTTTTTATTATTTCCCCGAATGCATGTAGACGGGCACAGAGCCCCGGGATGTTTTCTTACGTTTTATGGATTCCAAAGATATTGGTACTTGTGGATTGTTTTAATGGTTTAAATAAATCTCTCGATCGTGAGTGTGCTTTTAGAAATGTATGTTTTGGTTGTTGAATGTTTCTGCTTTTACTTGGAATCCGAAATGTATTTTTTTATAATGTCTTTTATTTTCACTACATGCATTGGGGTAAAGGCCCATTTAGAGCCCCTTTTGGGTCGGGTCTTTACTGATTGGTATCGAGCTCGAGTCATAGATTCTGTGAGACTCGACCTTTTGTTGTAGGTCGTTTTCCATGATCATCGGCACTCAGACATACCATCATCAGTGCACGCCTAGATTTATTGTTTTAGAAAGGAAAAGGGTTAAGAATTTACAATACCTATCATCTAGTGTATGCCTTGTTTGGTGTTGTGGAATGGTGACAGCGTTTTTGATTCGTTGTTGGTTTGGATGTAGATCGCCAAAGATGCTACCACCCGCATCGGAGAGGAGGTTCGAGAGCGGTCGAGGTATCGAATCGGATCGACATCGCAGGACATCGTCCCAAGCCGACATCGATGGCATTCCACCAAAGAGCTCCTCCTCTTACGCCTAGAGCGGGCGTTGAGGCGATCGAGCGCCGTGGAGATCGCTTCCCTGGAGCAGAGTTTGCCGAGTCTATGAGGGCTTTTATGGTCAGCATGTTGAGTGACCAGAGGGCGAGACCTGTGCCTTGTTGGCGCTGCAGCGGGGAAGAGTCCCGAGCCCAGACGAGCAAAACACTCGATTGGTTCAAAGAGAGCTCAAGAGCACCTCCACTCCACAGAGCGGAGTAGCCCCAGAGGCGATATGGCGGAGGGTGCCGAGGAATTGGGTAGGTGGTCAAGGATTTTGTGAAGTGGAAGCCTGAGAAGTTTGATGCCACCGGTGATGCGTTAGCGGCAGCCAGTGGATTGCCCATTTGGAGTACACCTTCCCGATCATGGTGTGCCCCGATATTCAGAGGCCGAGATGTGCGGCTCATGTGCTAGGAGGCACAAATGAGATGGTGGTGGGAGTCCACCTTGAGCGAGAGACCACCGGGTCTCCACCCGCTACTTGGGAGTTCTTCAAGGCCGAGTTCAAGGTAAAGTTCATCGGTGATGAGGCTCGGGAGAAGATGGTGGAGCTCTTCCGAACCTCAAGGTGGTTCGATTCCATTGAGGAATATGAGCGCAAGTTCTCGAGTATGGATATTTTGCTCCTCGCTGATTGCCACCCCGGAGTCAAGATTCGGAAGTTCATATCTGGATTGAGGCAGGTGTTTCCCGAGATGTCGTGGCTCGTGCCCCGACACTTATGCTAGGGCTGTCCAGCTTAGCCACGATCTATAATGGGAAGTATCCTGCTGAGCGGGTTGTTGCCGCTCTGTTCAGCGTCCCCGTCCCAAAGCACTGTGGGGCGCGAAGAGGAAGTTTGACTTTTCGGGAGGCGGCGGCGCGCGCAAAGGCGCTGCAGCAGAGACCAGCGGAGAGCTCCACCCGTTTCCACCGACAGCAGGGGAGGACCTGTGCGCTTTCCGCTTGTGCTACTTGTGGGAAAGTCCACGCCGAGCTAGTCACTGGACCTAGATTGTGCTACCGTTGTGGTAGAGAGGGGCACATGGCCCGTTTTTGTGATCACCCGGCTATGGCGGCTCGGCCAAATAGCAGCAGCAGGTCGAGTGTTTGCTACGACCGTCAGAGGCCGAGCGCACGGATGCCGCAGCAGCGGTGCACGCTTCTTGTTTTAGATCACCGCGCATTTGTCTTGTTTGATTCTGGTTCCACGCATTCATTTGTATCTGTGTTGTTTGGTTGAGCATGCTAAGTTAAGACTAGAGCCTCTAGGTTTTGAGTTATCTGTTGCAACTCCTTCGGGAGTTAGTATGTTGGCTAGAGATAAGATTAAGGATGGCCGGATCGAGATATCCGGAGAGTTGCTTGTGGCTACGCTCATAGTTCCGCCTATGAGCGGTTTTGATGTGATTCTTGGTATGGAGTGGTTAGTCTAACCACGCGTTGATTGACCGCCACCGGAAAGAAGTAGTGTTCAGCCGCCAGTCGGCCCAGCCTTTAAGTTTCGTGGAGTCCAGGGTGGAGTTTGCCCGCCGATGGTGTCACCGTGAAAGCTCGTCGTTTGCTAGCTCATGGAGCTTGGGGCTATCTAGCCAAGTTGTTCGGGAAGAGCGCCCTCGCTGTCTGGCCGATCAAAGCCGGCCGTGCAAGAGTTCGCGGATGTGTTTCTGAGGAGTTACCGGGTTGCCCCAAAGAGAGAGGTTGACTTCAATATTGAGCTCGAGCCGGGACCCTCCCTATCTCGAAGGCTCTCCAGATCGCATGGCGCCAGTGAGTTAAAGGAACGAAGATTCGCAGCCAGGAGATGTTAGACCGAGGGTTCATCCGTCCAAGTGTGTCCCCGTGGGAGAGCACCGATTCTGCTTTGTGAAAAAGAAGGATGGTTCTATGCGCTTATGTATTGATTACCGCGAGCTTAATAAGGTGACAATGAAGAATAAGTATCCGCTTGCCCCGTGATCGATGATTTGTTCGATCGGCCTTCGGGAGCTTCGTGTTCTCCAAGATAGATCTGAGATCCGGTTACCATCGATTCTGCGGATCGGGGATGCCGACATTCCTAAGACAAATTTTCGTGTCCGGATATGGTCACTATGAGTTTGTGGTTATGTCGTTTGGATTGACCAATGCCCCACCCGCGTTCATGGACATGATGGATAGGGTGTTCAAATCATTTTTGGACAAACCGTCATCGTGTTCATTGACGATATTCGATTTATTCGAGGTCTAAAGAAGACCATGCAGAGCATTTGAGACGAGTATTGGCGGCTTTGAGGGAAAACCACTTTTATGCGAAGTTTTCCAAATGTGATTCTGGTTGGAGCAGGTGGCCTTCCTAGGCCACGTGGTTTCGAGAGATGGTATAGCCGTGGACCCCGCGAAGATTGAGGCCGTGAGTTCATGGGCCAAGCCGACTTCGCTTGCGAGATTCGCAGCTTTCTCTGGTTTGGCAGTTACTACCGCTCGGTTCGTCAAGAACTTTTCTGCTTTAGCCTCACCCCTCACTCGTCGGACGAGGAAGGGTGTCGAGTTTGTTTGGGACAAGAGGTGTGATGAGAGCTTTGCGTGCTCAAGCGTAGTTTGACTTCAACCACTGTTGGCGATCCGGAGGGGACAGTGGTTTCGTGGTCTACAATGATGCTTCCAAGTTTGGATTAGGTTGTGTGTTGATGCAAAGACGGGAAGGTCATTGCCTATGCTTCCCGTCACCAAGCCGTATGAGCGAGAACTACCCGACTCATGATATGGAGTTGGCAAAGAAGTGGTGTTTGCAATCAAGATTTGGAGGCATTACCCGTATGGTGAGCGGATTCGATGTTTACCGATCACCGAGCCTCAAGTATCTGCTTTACTCGTAAGGAGTTGAATATGAGGCAGAGGAGATGGTTAGAGTTGGTAAAGGATTATGATCATGAGATTTTGTACCATCCGGTAAAGCCAATGTAGTGGCCGATGCTTTGAGCGAGAAGACGCCGCACTCTGCGGCGTTGTTGAGTTCCTCCCAGTTTGCGAGAGAGAGAGTTCGAGCGGGCCGAGGTTGCAGTGTTGTTGGGAGAGGTTACCGCCAGGGTAGCTCGATTGGATCTGCTCACCGTCGATTCGGCAAATGGATTATAGATGTACCACCAGTTGGGTGACCCCGCACTTAAGAGATTGGTTGACAGAGTTAGTCTTGACGTGACTTTGACTTTGTGTATTCCCAGACAGTGGGTTGACTTATAGAGGCCGGTTGTGTGTTCCGGATATTGCGAGTGCTCATGCGAGCAGAGTTGCTCTCGAGAGGCCCACAGCCCCCCCTTTGCTTGGCGCCCGGGGTACCAAGATGTATCGACCTTAAGCGGACCTTCCGGTGGATGGGGATGAAGAGAGATGTGGCAGAGTTTGTCACCGGTGTCTCACTTGTCGCAAGTGAAGGCACCCAGCAGAGAGGCCAGCAGGTTTGTTGCAACACCGAGTGTACCCAGTGGAAATGGGAAGAGATCTCTATGGACTTTATATCCGGTTTGCCAAGGACTCAGGAAGTTCTCTCAGATTTGGGTGATAGTCGACCGTTTGACCAAGAGCGCACACTTCATTCCCTGTAGAGACACTTATACCGTGGAACAATGGGCGCAAATTGCTTTTGGAGCGAGATCATCCGTTATCATGGTGTACCGGTGAGGATTGTGTCCGATCGTGACTCGCGGTTCACTTCTCGCTTCGAGAGCGCTCCGTATGGGTTTGGGCACACGAGTGCGATTTAAACAAAGACAGCCTTTTCACCCTCGACGGATGGTCGACCGAGAGAGTGAATCGATTCTCGAGGATATGTTGAGGGCTTGTGTGTTGGATTTCCCGTGCAGCTTGGGACCATGATCTCAGATTTGATGGAGTTTGCCTATAACAATAGTTACCAATCGACGATTCAGATGGCTCCATTCGAGGCATTGTATGGTAAGCGTTGTCGGTCCCCGTGTTCGGGAAGAGGTTGGTGATAGACAGTGTTTTGGGTCCCGAGTTACTGCAGCTTGACCAATGGTGCGGTCAGCGTAAGATTAGAGCTCGTATGTTGACAAATTTCGGAGCAGTGCAGAAGAGTTACGCCGATGTTCGGCGTCGAGATTTGGAGTTTGAGGTTGGTCAGCATGTGTTCCTTAAGGTTGCTCCGATGCGAGGTGTTTTGAGGTTTGGTAAGCGAGGGAAGTTGAGTCCCCGTTTTGTTGGTCCGTTCGAGATCCTAGAGAGGATTGGCAGAGTTGCTTACCGGTTAGCCCTACCTCCGTCACTATCAGCAGTGCATAGTGTTTTCCATGTATCGATGTTGAGGCAGTATGTGCCGGACCCGTCGCACATTGTGGACTTTGAGCCTTTGCAGCTGAATGAGGATTTGAACTTCGAGGAGAAGCCAGTGAGGATCCTTGCCTTTGAGACCAAGACGTTGCGTAATCGCGAGATTCGTTTGGTAAAGGTTCAGTGGAAGAATCGGGGTTCTGAGGAAGCCACTTGGGAGCGGGAAGACGAGATGAGGTTGCATTACCCTGAGCTGTTTCTGTCTTAAGGACTTTCGAGGACGAAAGTCATAAAAAGGAGGGAATATTGTAACGACCCAGGTTTTTTCTTCCCGTCTTCCGTATGCCCTAGGGGTAATTTGGTAATTTGGTCGGGCCGTCATGGTCGTTTGTGTCTTTTCCAGCTACTAAAATTATTGGATGGTTTTGTAGGTTTTTGGAGGGGTTTGTGGTTTGGTTTGAGCAAGGTTTGTTGCAAAAGTAAAAATAAAGGAAATTGTCTTTGCACCTGGGTTTGAACCCGGGTCTCCTGGGAAGCTTGTAGAGAGGTGTGCCAAATGAGCCATTAGGTGCTCTTGTTACTCTTTCTGCATCACATCTTAGTTAACCTTGGATTTTTGGAGTTTTGGTGCATTTGGTTAAATGAAATAGAAATAGGTTATTTCATCTCCTTCTCCAAAACATCTCTTGGCCGCCCAAGCTCTCCATCTCCATAGCCTTGCCGAGTTCTTCATCCTTGCATCTCCTTGGGTTCGATCATCATCATTCCGGGTAAGTCTTCGTCTTCTTCATCTTCTCATTTGGGTGTTGTTGGCCGAATGTAAGAAAAAGGGGTTGTGTGTGTGTGTGTGTTGTGCAACCACGAGAGGAGCAAATGACCATCATCCCCACCCACTCGCACCACGCGCCTCAGATCGGCCGAGCGATACTGCCGCACGCCCGGATCGGCCGAGCCCAGCCACTGCGCGACGCCCAGATCGGCCGAGCCGCCACAGCCGCACGCCCAGATCGGCCGAGCCAGCACTGTCGCCGACGCCCAGATCGGTCGAGCGACCTGCCGCGACGCCTGGACTGTTTCTGCAGCGGCCTCGCTGGTCGCCCGCCAGCCGAGATCGCCCGATCGCTCGCACGCCCTCGCCGTGTCCGCTTGCCGAGCTGCTCGCCGCGCGCGCCAGCTCGAGACGTTCGCCGCTTCGCCTTCGCCGCGACGCCAGCGCCGCGCGCCGCCGTCGAGACTGCCTCGCCGCGCGCGTGTCCCCGCTTGCCGTGCGGTAGCGCGGCCAGCGCGTGTCCGTCCGTCGTGCAAGTAGCGCCGCAACCAGCGCGTGTCCTGCTGCCGTGCCAGTACGCGGCCAGCGCCCACCTTGCCGAGCCGCGACGCAGCCAAAGACCCCAAAGCTCGTGTCGTCACGCCGCGCGTGAGTTCCCCGAGCCGAGCTTGTCGTTTCTATTGTTGTTTAGATATTTTAGATAATCGATTATTGTTGGTTTGCTAGGTTCCCGCTCGCTAGCTCGGGATTGTTCCGCGGCTTAGGATTTGTGTGTAAAAGTCTTCCGACCAAGGTAAGGATTTCTTACCGGGTTGTGTGGACCTCTGCGTATATTTGTGATTGTTGTTTTGTATGCTGTGTATGTTTACTAGCATGTTTAGCCTAGGTGCTCTGTTCAATTCTGATCGCATGAACTCTTGTATTGTTTCTCATGTTAGCCCATGCTAGGTTGTTCTATTCTAGCATGTTCGATATCTGTTCTTGCTTCGTAGTATCATGCTAGGTTCTTTGTATCCGATGAGCACGTATTGGACGCATTGATTGAATCGTTATTATTGTTAAGGTTTAGAATTGAGGTAGATAGAATCATCCGGCCCGATGCATAAAGTATCTTGCATCTATGGCAAGGACGTTCGAGACGCTTCTCCGCCCTTGGACCCCGTGAGGGATTAGCTATCCCAACCGGTAGGCCCCGCAATCTTGGGTGAGGGTGGCGATCGTTAAATGCCCCAACGGTCGGGATGATGACTTGGCATTGCCTCGTCCCTGCGCATGCGACACGTCCTCGGCGTGTTCGGCCGTAGCCCTTGATTGCCACTGTTAGGGCAAGGACCGCTTCGGTGTAAGCCTACCACGACCGGTTCCTTAGCCTCAAAGTGCGGTGGTACAGTGACATAGTTCACGTGTCCGTGTCTCACACCCCTATGTCGGTGACACCGATCCGGAGATTTAGTTAGGCATGGTGGATCAACTCGGGCAGCTTGCCACTAGACCCGGCACCCCGCAGTTTGCGGTAGCATGCGGTGCGCGCTTACGCTCATTACATTACACGCCGATCGAGAGCTCCTCGGGATCTTGAGCCAGTGCACCTTTCGTGATCGGCAGAGACAGCCGAGGCCGGGACTTGTTCCCGTATAGTGCGTTTAGTGTGTTGTGGTATTTTCCGGACTAAGACCCCGAGATGGCATCCGAGGTCCAAGTGTGGACTTAGCTATGTGCTCCGCTCTGTGTTTTGTTCTCATAGCTTGCATACATTCTTCTAGATGATCATGTATATCGTATTGTACCCCGGTTGGGGATTCTTACTGGGTAATTCGTTACTCACCCTTATTCTGTGGTTTTCCACGGGTAATCAAGGCGGGAGACAGGATGGTCAAGGAGGAGCTATGATCATGGAACCTTTGTCATCTCTGATTGTTTTATTTTAATTATCATGACTCTTCACTTTTTATTATTTCCCCGAATGCATGTAGACGGGCACAGAGCCCCGGATGTTTTCTTACGTTTTATGGATTCCAAATATTGGTACTTGTGGATTGTTTTAATGGTTTAAATAAATCTCTGATCAGAGTGTGCTTTTAGAAATGTATGTTTTGGTTGTTGAATGTTTCTGCTTTTTACTTGGAATCCAAAATGTATTTTTTTATAATGTCTTTTATTTTCACTACATGCATTGGGGTAAAGGCCCATTTAGAGCCCCTTTTGGGTCGGGTCTTTACAGTGACTGAGCTCTGGAGAGGCTCTCCACAACCTAGGGATCCTCCGACCATCCTCCGACACACACGGTCGTCAAACGATCTAACAGACAACCGGCTACACGGGCACAACCCTCCAAGATCTCAACTACGCCGGCCAACTCCAACCGCTTGAAAACCAAAAGGACCGTAAACGCGCTACGAATGTGCCATCCTCCTACTCCAACATTAGCCACAACAAACCTTCTCGCCCAAGGTAAGGATCCGAACAACTCTCTTAGCCATGGCGATCAGAAACTACGCGGCTTTGCTACCACCGCTCTTGTTCAGTTCCAACTGAACTCTAACCAGGCTAAGGTCCAACTAGCAAAACTTGCTTAAACAACAACCCGGCTACGAGCACGACATCCTTACAACCAAAGCTAGGGCACTTGCCAAGAACTAAAGTCTTGACACCTCAAAGATCGAGCACTCGGTTCCTCAACACGAACCTCTCGTGGTTTCACAAACATAAACCACGGAACGAGTTACACAAAAAGTACACCGCGCGTGTACAGCTCCAAACTGCATTCCTTAAGATCCAAAGCCAACAATGATTTTCGCACAGGGCAACTTTTGCCTCCAACAGAGCCACTACTAACCAGGGAGCAACAAGAGTTCAAACCCTCTCGGGCCAACTCACCACGAAAAGCCACATTGGCCAACTCACTCTTACTAGAGCACATCCATACCAAGCTAACATATTTCAAGCCAATGTGCCCACTAAACGTGCTTTCGATCACCATCCAACTCATGGCTCTAACATCGATTAATCACGCATCCTTGATGCCAACACTACCCATACTAGGGTAACTCAAAGGGTAGCCGAATCATGCTACCAACAAACTGGCTCACAAGCTCACAAACAGGCGCGAGAACTCGAACGTGCTAGCTCTTAACAGCCTACAGCATCCCTTGGTACCCAACTCTCGGTGACTCTGAAATGCTCCTATTTTCCCTCGAAAACCTCATACTTGTAGTCCTCTGACTACCACCTAGCTAGATCTCTTATGCAACCCAAACAGGTGCAACCTCAGGAAATGGGTACAAGACTAGCGGGGATGCTATACTATCGGCGACCATGGAACCTCCTGCACAAAAGTGCCAACTGGCCTGAATCTAGGCCTCCTCTCAAAGCTTGGTGCCAACAGGCACTACATCCTTTACAACACAAATCAGCCCTAAACGAGCTTTATACCCCTTTGAGGAAAAGGGAGGTCACACTCCAATTGACGGGGCAATGGCACTCAGCACAAGAGTCCAAATACTCGAGTAGTCTAATCTCTGGCATCTCGCCTAACAGACATGCCACGGCCTACTCCTGCATCCCACTCGATGCTCAATAAAAGCTCAGGCCAACTCCTCGGGTGGCAACAACGTGTTCCACAATTGGAACATCCAAACAAAAGAGTGCTCCACTCTACTAGCCCGCTGAAATCCACAAACATATTAAGCCCTGACAAGCAAACTCCACACTACCCCCTGGCTACGAGGGTACTAAAAGAACTGGCTGTAAAACGACAACAGGCTTGCAAGGGGACAGGATGTCTCTACATCCTTCTCAAAAGCTACTAACACGGCAACTTGCCAATAGACCGGGCGACTGGTGGAGACTATGCTGGTCCACCTTTCTCAAGGGACTTCCACCACCAAACTGCTGTATCAACAGCACCAGAACGGCACGCCTTGGCCTTTGAACATCAAGTCATCCCAACACTCGGATGATAACTCCATCCTGGCCAACCACCTCGCTTCTGCTTGCCAAACTCGGCGGCTCGAATAATTCCAACTAACTCATCAGCATGAACCTGCTGATTAAGCCCTTCCGGAAACCTCCGGGGTTACTGGAGCTACTAGGGGGTGTCTCCTAAATAAACTCTGTCAACTAGGCTATCTACACCCGGGACTCCTCACTACGCGCTACAATCTGCGCCTGGGTCTCCGCCCTCTGATTGCTAAAAGACCAGCCATCAACTCTCTCATGGCGGGAGCACACTTTGCTCAAGGAGTCTCGCTCTGAGGTAGACTAGCCTCTACCCCCTCCTCTTGGTCGCTCAATCGCCAGGGGCAAAATCGGCCTACAGTGTCTAGACAACTCGGGCGTGGTCTCAACAACAACACGATCGGTCCCAACTCCTCGTTTGGACATACCAAACGTCCCTGCTCCTCAATGTGTAATCAACAACTGGCGGTCTACACAAGGCATAAAAACTAGCCCACGCTGGGGCTCTCACTGCCCAACAAGGGTAACACATGTATACTAGATGCGATTGTAATTTCTTAACCATTAACCTTAAACTTATGGACATACCGATGGTCATCGAGCGCCGATGATCATGGAAAACAACCTACAATCGCAGTCGGTCACTACGTAACCTATAACTCGAGCTCGATACCAATCAGAAAGACCACCCAAGAAACGGTCGCTATCCTAAAGTCCTTACTTAGCATGCATGATTAGGAATGTAAAACGTCGATCGAGTTTGAAATTTAAATCTTTGAAGTAAGCACATTCAAAACAAGGAAAATATAGTTCCATTTAAAATAAACAGGTAGATAACTGATCAGTTCTTTCTTAAAAACAAATCAAGGGAAACGGTACGAGAATCATCA
Organism: Sicyos edulis; assembly: GCA_036507275.1. Classification (NCBI taxonomy): domain Eukaryota; kingdom Viridiplantae; phylum Streptophyta; class Magnoliopsida; order Cucurbitales; family Cucurbitaceae; genus Sicyos; species Sicyos edulis. The sequence goes on from CM071847.1 coordinate 22,113,074, forward strand.
AATAGTTTTCGAGTATTTTTCCTAGGGATTCAAGTCCCACTACATGCTAAATCATAAACACAATGAAAGAACGTGCAACTCAGAGTCAGCTATCCATGATCATCCAAAGACCTCCTCCTAGCCATCCACCTCTGTCCCCAGTTACCCGTGGAAAACCACAGAAAATAAGGGTGAGTATAAACATACTCAGTAAGAATCCCCAATCGGGGTACAATACGAAATCATCTCATTTAGTGTAAAGACCCGACCCAAAAAGGGGTTCTAAATGGCCTTTACCCCAATGCATGTATTGAAAATAGAAGACATTATGAAAAACACATTTCGGATTCCAAGTAAAAACAGAAAAACATTCCACAACCAAAAGAAACATTTCTAAAAGCATACTCGATCGAGAGATTATTTAAAACATTAAAACATTCCACAAGTACAAATATGCTGGAATCCATAAAACGTAAGAAAGCATCCTGGGGCTCTGTGTCTGCCTCTACATGCATTCAGGGAAACAACAAAAGTCAAGAGTCATAATAAATAAAATGAAATAATCGGAGATGACAAAGAGATTCCATGATCACAGCTCCTCCTTCACCATCATCGCCTCGCGCCATGGTTACCCGAAAGATAAGTAAGGGTGAGTAACGAATTACTCAAGAAGAATCCCCAACCGGGGTACAATACGATATACATGATCATCTAGAGGATTGTATGCAAGCTATGAGTACAAACACGTAATGCAGCACATAGCTAAGTCCACACTTGGACCTCGGATGCCAACTCGGGGTCTTAGTCCGGAAATACCACAACACACTAAACGCACTATACGGGAACAAGTCCCGCCTCACCGCCTACATCCGATACGAAAGGTGCACCGCTCAAGATCCCGAGGAGCTCTCCGGTGGCATACAGTAATGAGCGTAAGGATGCACCGCGTGCTTCTACTGCACTATGGGGTGCCGGGTCTAGTGGCAAGCGCCCATATCCGGATACCACGCCTAACTAAATCTCCGGATCGGTGTCACCGACATAGGGTGTGAGACTGGACACGTGAACTATGTCACTGTACCACCGCACTCGAGGCTAAGGAACGGGTCATGGTAGGCTTACACCGTGAAGCCGCCCTTACCTTATCGTGGCAATCAAGGGCTACCGCCGAACACGCCGAGGACGTGCGGCCGTGCCGGGGACTAGGCATTGCCAAGTCATCATCCCGACCATTGGGGCATCGCTTAGACTACCACCCTCACCCAAGATTGCAGGGCCTACCGGTTGGGATAGCTAATCCTCACGGGGTCCAAGGACGGAGAATCGTCTCAATCGTCCTTGCCATAGATGCAAGATACTTTATGCATCGGGCCCGGATGATGCTATCTACCCGATTCTAAACCTTAACAATAATAACGATTCAATCAATGCACCCAATACGTGCTCATCGATACAAAGAACCTAGCATGATACTACGAAGCAAGAACAGAGATCGAACATGCTAGAACAGAACAACCTAGCATGGGCTAACATGAGAAACAATACAAGAGATCATGCCACTCGAATTGAGCAGCACCTAGAGATAAACATGCTAGTAATCATACACAGCATACAAAACAACAATCACAAATATACCGCAGGTCCACACAACCCCTGTGAAGAAATCCTTACCTTGGTGGAAGACTTCTACACACAAATCCTAAGTCATGGAACAATCCCGAGCTAGCGAGCGGGAACCTAGCAAACCAACAATAATCGATATCTAAAATATCTAAACAACAATAGAACAGACAAGCTCGGCTCGGGGAACTCACGCGGCGCGACGACACGAGCTTGGGGTCAGCGCAAGTCGCTCTCTCAAAGGTCGGGCGCCGGGCCGCGCTACCGGCACGGCAGGACACGCTACCGTTGCGCTACCGGCACGGCACGGACACGCTGGCGGCCGCGCTGGCACGGCAGCAGGACACGCGCGCGCGGCGAAGCGCGTCGACGACGGCGCGCGCGGCGCCGGCGTCGGGCGGCGCGCGCGCGCGCAGCAACTCGGCAGGACGAGCGCGCGCGAATGTCGTCGAGCGCGAAGCGCGCGCGAATGTCGAGCGAAGGCGCGCGCGCGAATGTCTGAGCGAAGGCGCGCGGGCGAGCGGCTCGGCAAGCGGACACGGCGAGGGCGTGCGAGCGATCGGGCGATCTGCTGCTGGGCGAACGGCGAGGCTCGCTGCGCGAATGTGTCCGGCGTCGCGCGGTCGGGCTCGACCGATCTGGGCGTGCGACGTGGCTGCTCGGCCGATCGGGCGTGCGATGGTGGTAGCTCGGCCGATCCGGGCGTCGCGATGTGGCCGGCTCGACCGATCTGAGCGTCGTGGCGAGCTGGTGAGGGATGATGGTCATTCCTCTCGGTGGCCGCACAACACACACACACACAACCCCTTTTTCTTACATTCGCCAACAAACACCCAAATGAGAAGATGAAGAAGACGAAGACTCACCCGGAATGATGATGATCGAACCCAAGGAGATGCAAGGATGAAGAACTCGGCAAGGCTATGGAGATGGAGAGCTTGGGCGGCCAAGAGGTGTTTTGGAGAATAAGATGGAATAACCTAATTCTATTTCATTTAACCAAATGCACCAAAACTCCAAAATCCAAGGTTAACTAAGATGTGATGCAGAAAGAGCAACAAGAGCTCTCCATAGCTCAACTGGCACGCATCCTCACAGGCTTTTCTGGAGACCCGGGTTCGAATCCCAGCTGCAACACAAATTCCTTTATTTTTACTTTTGCCTCTACCCATGCTCAAACCAAACCACGAGCCTCAACAACCTTCATAAATCCATCCAATAATTTTAGCAACTCGAAAAAAGATATAAACGGCCTGACGGCCCGACCAAATTACTAAAATACCCCTAGGGCATACCGGAAGACCGGGATGAAAACCTGGGTCGTTACAATATTCCCTCCTTTTTATGACTTTCGTCCTCGAAAGTCCTTAAGACTGAAACAGCAGAGGATACTGCAATCTCATCCCGTTTTCCCCGCTCACAAGCGGCCTCCTCTGAACTCTAACTCCTCCACTGAACTTTTACCAACGGATCTCACTTCTACGCAACGCCTTCGACTCAAGACCGAATACTCATAGGCTTCTCCTCGAAGCCCTAACCTCAATCACCGCAAGGGCTCAAAGTCCACAATGAGCAATGGGTCCGGCACATGCTTTGCCCCAACATCGATACATAAAAACACGTGCACACACAAATGTCAACAAACAAACTCAACCCTACAACAAATCAAGCCAAACAACCAACCTTCCAGATTCCAAAACTAAACGGCCTACTCTTACTTCACAAAAGACCAACAAACCTCAAACCTTGACTACAAACCTTAACGAGATACAAACGAACCACCAATCAAGCGATCGATCCAAAAAGACAAACTTCTCCAACTAGAACACGACCACAACACTTAAGCAACCATCTTAAGGAGAAAATCGCCAGCAAGGAACATCCAACATTCCTCTCAAGGAAAACTCGGGAAGCAAGGACTAAACCATCACGCAGCCTATCTGCGACACAACACCTCGAGGAAAACAAATCAACGACACCCAACCAATGCCACGGCACCTCTGTGCCAACTCAATCAAACGCGGCTCTACTAACGCCAACCGGGAACTCACAACAACTAGGAACAAAGCCGAGAAGGGCTTGCTCTCGTGAACTCAACCCAAACTTATAACGAGCAACGCCGCCTCCAAGCTACTACTCAACTCTTAAAATCCAACCGGCTACTCAAAGGACTTCCCTTTAAGCCTAAGCCTAACTCATCTTCCAATCGTAAGCTCCACTCCCAAAACCTCACAAGGAAAACGGATAACGACAACCTCAAAGCTTACGGATCCTCGGGCCACACGAATCCAAAGACTACCTCGCAAGCTATCACTCGAGGTCGGCATCCAAGGAGCAACTCAACCACCACAGAGGCTAGAGGGAAAGGAAATCTTCAATCCCCAAAAGAACCAACAACTTGCCGTAACAACTCAACTCTTCTTGGGGTGGCCTCCGCTTTTGCGAACAAACAACTCTTGTTTGCTAACAACACAAAGCAGGGACCCTCTCATTTGGGCTGACCGCGCTTACTCGATCGACTACACAACTCAGAGCTAAGTGACTCCCGCCAAACGGAAAACGACCTCCCAAAGCAAGCAAACTCGGAAGGGCAACGAACTCCACACACGCTCGCGACTTGCTCAAACCCAAGGCAACAACAACCAACTCTCTCTGGAAGCAACACCCAAGAAAAACTCAACCAATCGGACCACCAAACCAAAACAAACAAAGACTTCCTCAATCACGCGAGGAGGGGTCAACTCCCAAAACTTACCGACTAGGAACAAGACCTTAGGGCAACGCCCTCCAGCCTAGAACCGAACTAGCTCTCAAAACAACAAACGAACCAAATCTTGGCCAAACACTCACAAGAGGCGAACAACCTTTATCATCGCAAATTTCTAGAACACCATCCAAGAATCCGCTTAATCGACAAACGACTACTTCCAAGCGACCAACAAACTTTTCCTTCAAGCTAGCGCTTCCACCATTAACTCCAAGACCAAGGGAGTAACTCCGACAACTCCCAAGGAAACGGCTCTTACAAGCGCACAACCAACGGACAGAGAACTCCACATACGCTCACTGCCTTGCTCCACCGAGCAACAACATCTAATCTCACGGGGCACAACAAGGGTCCAACTCGGATCAACCTCCAAATGCCAAACGGGGCAACTCAACATCCTCGAAACAGGAAAAACAACCAACATGGCACAAACCACTCGCCCCACGAGCAAAACTAAACTCTAGCAACTTCAATCCACACTTGGTCAACACCAAGCATCAACTTGCCACCACACCGAAACCACTCCGGACTTTACTCCAAATAAACACTAGCTTGCTAGTCTACCAAGATCACTAGCAACTCCACCGAGGCTACAAACTACGCCTCAGCTAGCCAACCAAAAACTCACTAGTGGGCTCGACCGAGCTCTCGGAGAGGCTCTCCACAACCTAGGGTTCTTCGACAACCCTCGACACACACTGCCGTCCTAACGGTCTAACAACCAACTACCCCGAACAAACAACTCCAATTTCCAAAGATCCCAACCATGCTTTGGCCAACTCCAACTCCTTGGGAACCTAGAGGACCCGAAACGCTACGCACGCGTCATCCTCCTACTCAAAGCATCGGCCACAACATAACTTCTACCCAAGGAAGGATCCGAACAACTCTCTTAGCCATGCCGATCGAAACCACGCGGCTTAGCTACCATCGCTCTTGTTCGGTTTCCAATCGAACTCCAACCAACGATCAACAAGAAGATCCGCCAACCAAGCTTAGGCCCAACTTAACAAATCTTGCCTAAGCAACAACTTAATACCACGGCACCAGATCCTTACAACCTCAACTAAAGCCTTACAACATCCACCTGGAGCCCAACTTCTCCAGGAACTGAGCACCAGTTCTCCAATGCAATCCCTACATGGTTCTGGAACTCTCGCCACCAGAACGAACTACACGAACACACTTGTGTGCACAACTCTCAACCTTCCTTCAGAGATCCAAGACTAACAGGTGCTTTCCAAAAGGCAACACTAACTTCTGGCAGAGATACAATCAACCAAAGGAACACCAAAAGTTCCATCTCCACACGATACTCGAAGCAGTGGCAACCTTGCTCTGCTAAAACATAACGATGCCAAACCGAACTTACTTTATACCAAGACTCTACCAAGTGTGCTTACACATAAGGCGTCCTACTCATCTCATAGGCATCCAACTCATCTCATAAGCATCCAACTCATCTCGAGAGCATCCAACTCATCTCACAAGGGATTTCCACCACCATCTGATGAACCAAACAGCACAGGAACGGCACACCTCGGCCTTTGAACAGCAGGGCATCCCACACACGGATGCTAAACTCAAACCTGGCCATCTACCTTACTACTAGCAGTAGGACTTACTAAAACATCGAGCTCTACAGGCATCCATTTGCCAACCTGGGCGTCTCCAACAACGCCAACAAACTCATCTGAATAAACCTGCTGATCATGCCCTCCCGAGAACCTCCAGGACTACAAGAGCTACTGGGGGAAAAATGCTGAAACAAACTCATCACCGGGCTATCGCGTGCGGGACTCCTCACTACGCGCTACAAATCTGCGCTGGGTCTCCGCTCTTTGATAGCTAAAGACACGCCATCAAATCTCTCATGGCCGAGCACACTCTGCTCAAGGAGTCTCACTCGAGGCGCCGCTAGCCTCTACCCCCTCCTCTAGGCAACTCAATGCGCCGGCCAAATCGGCATGCGGGCCTAACAACCCCGGACGCGGCCTCAACATCAACACGATCGGTCCAACTCCTCGGTCGGACATGCCAAGCGCCCCGCTTCTCCTGGGTGCGATCAACATACTAGCGATCCGCACAAAGCACCTCCACCCTCTCACTAGGGAAAAGCGACAATTGGGCCACAAATGGCCAATGGAAGACTAAGCTCGCCTCCCTGGGGACGATGTCCCGAGGGGCATCCGAATCTATCTCGATACCTCAACAAGCCGCTAAACAAATCGCTGCAGATCATGCGAAAGTTGGCATGATGGCTCACTAAGCCCAAACCAACAACGAGTCGAACACTCGCTTCGTCTCGCTCCACACACACTACACAAGGCATACACAAGATGACAGTATTGTAAATTCTTAACCCTTTTTCAACAACAAATAGTAAACCTAGGCGTACACTGATGACCGCTTCGAGAGTGTGATGATCATGGAAAAACGACCTACAACAAAAGGTCGGTCCTCTGAGAATCTATGACTCGAGCTCGATACCAATCAGAAAGACCCGACCCAAAAAGGGTTCTAAATGGCCTTTACCCCAATGCATGTATTGAAAATAGAAGACATTATGAAAAACACATTTCGATTCCAAGTAAAAATGCAGAAAACATTCCACAACCAAAAGAAACATTTCTAAAAGCATACTCGATCGAGATTATTTAAAACATTAAAACATTCCACAAGTACAAATATGCTTTGGAATCCATAAAACGTAAGAAAGCATCCTCGGGCTCTGTGCCCGCCTACATGCATTCGGGGAAACAACAAAAGTCAAGAGTCATAATAAATAAAATGAAATAATCGTAGATGACAAGCAGATTCCATGATCACAGCTCCTCCTTCACCATCCCGCCTCGCGCCATGGTTACCCGAAAGATAAGTAAGGGTGAGTAACGAATTACTCAAGAAGAATCCCCAACCGGGGTACAATACGATATACATGATCATCTAGAGGATTGTATGCAAGCTATGAGTACAAACACGAGCAGAGCACATAGCTAAGTCCACACTTGGACCTCGGATGCCAACTCGGGGTCTTAGTCCGGAATACCACAACACACTAAACGCACTATACGGGAACAAGTCCCGGCCTCGGCCGCCCACCGCCGATCGTCACGAAAGGTGCACTCGCTCAAGATCCCGAGGAGCTCTCGATCGGCGCCAGTAATGAGCGTAAGGATGCACCGCGTGCTTCTACAGACTATGGGGTGCCGGGTCTAGTGGCAAGTCGCCCATATCCGGATACCACGCCTAACTAAATCTCCGGATCGGTGTCACCGACATAGGGGTGTGAGACACGGACACGTGAACTATGTCGGCTGTACCACCGCACCGAGGCTAAGGAACGGGTCATGGTAGGCTTACACCAGAAGCCGCCCTTACCTTATCGGTGGCAATCAAGGGCTCTTGCTAACACGCCGAGGACGTGCAGCCGCCGTGCCGGGACTAGGCATTGCCAAGTCATCATCCCGACCATTGGGGCATCGCTTAGACTACCACCCTCACCCAAGATTGCGGGGGCCTACCGGTTGGGATAGCTAATCCCTCACGGGGTCCAAGGACGAGAATCGTCTCAATCGTCCTTGCCATAGATGCAAGATACTTTATGCATCGGGCGGATGATGCTATCTACCCGAATTCTAAACCTTAACAATAATAACGATTCAATCAATGCACCAATACGTGCTCATCGGATACAAAGAACCTAGCATGATACTACGAAGCAAGAACAGATATCGAACATGCTAGAAACAGAACAACCTAGCATGGGCTAACATGAGAAACAATACAAGAGATCATGCCACGAGAATTGAACAGAGCACCTAGAGATAAACATGCTAGTAATCATACACAGCATACAAAACAACAATCACAAATATACCGCAGGTCCACAACCCCTGTAAGAAATCCTTACCTTGGTCGGAAGACTTCTACACACAAATCCTAAGTCATGGAACAATCCCGAGCTAGCGAGCGGGAACCTAGCAAACCAACAATAATCGTGATCTAAAATATCTAAACAACAATAGAACAGCAAGCTCGGCTCGGGAACTCACGCGCGCGGCGACCACGACGCTTTGGGGTCACGGCAGCCGCTCTCGCTCGGCAAGGTCGGGCGCTGCCGCGCTACCGGCACGGCAGTGGACACGCTGCCGTTGCGCGCTGGCGGCACGGCACGGACACGCTACTGCTTGTGCCGCACGGGCAACAGCAGCGACACACGCGCGCGCGCGAGCGCTCGACGGCGGCGCGCGGCGCCGGGCGTCGGGCGGCGCGCGCGCGCGCAGCAACTCGGCAGGACGCGCGCGCGCGCGAATGTCGTCGAGCGGCGCGCGCGCGGCGAATGTCCGAGCGGCGCGCGGCGCGAATGTCGAGCGGCGCGCGCGGGCGAGCGGCTCGGCAAGCGGACACGGCGAGGGCGTGCGAGCGATCGGGCGATCTGCTGCTGGGCGAACGGCGAGGCTGCTGCGGAACAGGTCTGGGCGTGCGGCAGGGCTGGCTCGACCGATCTGGGCGTGGCGATGGCTTCTCGGCGATCCGGGCGTCGCGACGTGGCCGGGCTCGGCCGATCTGGGCGTGCGACGTGGCCGCTCGACCGATCTGGGCGTCTGAGCTGGGCCGGGATGATGGTCGCTCCTCTCGGCCGGCCGCACAACACACACACACACACAACCCCTTTTTCTTACATTCGCCAACAAACACCCAAATGAGAAGATGAAGAAGACGAAGACTCACCCTAATGATGATGATCGAACCCAAGGAGATGCAAGGATGAAGAACTCGGCAAGGCTATGGAGATGGAGAGCTTGGGCGGCCAAGAGGTGTTTTGGAGAATAAGATGGAATAACCTAATTCTATTTCATTTAACCAAATGCACCAAAACTCCAAAATCCAAGGTTAACTAAGATGTGATGCAGAAAGAGCAACAAGAGCTCTCCATAGCTCAACTGGCACGCATCCTCACAGGCTTTTCTGGAGACCCGGGTTCGAATCCCAGCTGCAACACAAATTCCTTTATTTTTACTTTTGCCTCTACCCATGCTCAAACCAAACCACAGAGCCTCAACAACCTTCATAAATCCATCCAATAATTTTAGCAACTGGAAAAAGACATAAACGGCCCTGACGGCCCGACCAAATTACTAAAATACCCCTAGGGCATACCTGGAAGACCGGGATGAAAACCTGGGTCGTTACAATATTCCCTCCTTTTTATGACTTTCGTCCTCGAAAGTCCTTAAGACTGAAACAGCAGAGGATACTGCAATCTCATCCCGTTTTCCCCGCTCACAAGCGGCCTCCTCTGAACTCTAACTCCTCCACTGAACTTTTACCAACGGATCTCACTTCTACGCAACGTCTTCGACTCAAGACCAGAATACTCATAGGCTTCTCCTCGAAGCCCTAACCCTCAATCAGCTGCAAGGGCTCAAAGTCCACAATGAGCAATGGGTCCGGCACATCTTTGCCCCAACATCGATACATAAAAACACTGTGCACACATTGTCAACAAACAAACTCAACCCTACAACAAATCAAGCAAACAATCTGAACCTTCCAGATTCCAAAACTAAACGGCCTACTCTTACTTCACAAAAGACCAACAAACCTCAAACCTTGACTACAAACCTTAACGAGATACAAACGAACCACCAATGGCGATCGATCCAAAAGACAAACTTCTCCAACTAGAACACGACCACAACACTTAAGCAACCATCTTAAGGAGAAAATCGCCGGCAAGGAACATCCAACATTCCTCTCAAGGAAAACTCGGGAAGCAAGGACTAAACCATCACGCAGCCTATCTGCGACACAACACTCGAGGAAAACAAATCAACAACCTACCAACCAATGCCACGGCACCTCTGTACCAACTCAATCAAACGCGCTCTACTAACGCCAACCGGGAACTCACAACAACTAGGAACAAAGCCGAGAAGGGCTTGCTCAAGAGAACTCAACCCAAACTTATAACGAGCAACGCCGCCTCAAGCTACTACTCAACTCTTAAAATCCAACCGCTACTCAAAGGACTTCCCTTTAAGCCTAAGCCTAACTCATCTTCCAATCGAAGCTCCACTCCCAAAACCTCACAAGGAAAACGGATAACGACAACCTCAAAGCTTACGGATCCCGGGCCACACGAATCCGCAAGACTACCTCGCAAGCTATCACTCGAGGTCGGCATCCAAGGAGCAACTCAACCACCACAGAGGCTAGAGGGAAAGGAAATCTTCAATCCCCAAAAGAACCAACAACTTGCCGTAACAACTCAACTCTTCTGGTGGCCTCCGCCCTTGCGGAACAAACAACTCTTGTTTGCTAACAACACAAAGCGAGGACCCTCTCATTGGGCTGATCACGCGCTACTCGATCGACTACACAACTCGGGAGCTAAGTCGACTCACCGCCAAACGGGAAACGACCTCCCGGCAAAGCAAACTCCGGAAGGGCGAACTCCTCCACACACGCCACGACTTGCTCAAACCCAAGGCAACAACAACCAACTCTCTTGGAAGCAACACCCAAGAGAAAACTCAACCAATCGGACCACCAAACCAAAACAAACAAACTTCCTCAATCACGAGGAGGGGTCAACTCCCAAAACTTACTTGACTAGGAACAAGACCTTAGGGCAACGCCCTCCACTAGAACCGAACTAGCTCTCAAAACAACAAACGAACCAAATCTTGGCCAAACACTCACAAGAGGCGAACAACCTTTACTGCAAACCTCTAGAACACCATCCAAGAATCCGCTTAATCGGACAAACGACTACTTCCAAGCGACCAACAAACTTTTCCTTCAAGCTAGCGCTTCCACCATTAACTCCAAGACCAAGGGAGTAACTCCGACAACTCCCCGAAGGAAGCGGCTCTTACAAGCGGACAACCAACGGACAGAGAACTCCACATACGCTCACTGTCTTGCTCCACCAGAGCAACAACATCTAATCTCACGGGGCACAACAAGGGTCCAACTCAGACTGAACCTCCAAATGCCAAACGGGGCAACTCAACATCCTCGAAACAGGGAAAAAACCAACATGGCACAAACCACTCGCCCCCCACGAGCAAAACTAAACTCTAGCAACTTCAATCCACACTTGGTCAACACCAAGCATCAACTTGCCACCACACCGAAACCACTCCGGACTTTACTCCAAATAAACACTAGCTTGCTAGTCTACCAAGATCAAGCTAGCAACTCCACCGAGGCTACAAACTACACGCCTCCAGCTAGCCAACCAAAACTCACTAGTTGGGCTCGACCGAGCTCGGAGAGGCTCTCCACAACCTAGGGTTCTTCGACAACCCTCGACACACTGCGTCGCCTAAACGGTCTAACAACCAACTACAGACAAACAACTCCAATTTCCAAAGATCCCAACCATGCTTGGCCAACTCCAACTCCTTGGGAACCTAGAGGACCCGAACGCTACGAACGCGCCATCCTCCTACTCAAAGCATCGGCCACAACATAACTTCTACCCAAGGAAGGATCCGAACAACTCTCTTAGCCATGCCGATCGTAAACCACGCGGCTTAGCTACCATCGCTCTTGTTCGGTTCCAATCAACTCCAACCAACGATCAACAAGAAGATCCGCCAACCAAGCTTAGGCCCAACTTAACAAATCTTGCCTAAGCAACAACTTAATACCACGAGCACTCAGATCCTTACAACCTCAACTAAAGCCTTACAACATCCACCGAGCCCAACTTCTCCGAGAACCGAGCACCGCTTCTCCAATGCAATCCCTACATGGTTCTCGGAACTCTCGCCACGCAACGAACTACACTACAACACACTTGTGTGCACAACTCTCAACCTTCCTTCAGAGATCCAAGACTAACAGTGCTTTCCAAAAGGCAACACTAACTTCTCGCAGAGATACAATCAACCAAAGGAACACCAAAAGTTCCATCTCCACACGATACTCGAAGCAAAGGGCAACCTTGCTCTGCTAAAACATAACGATGCCAAACCGAACTTACTTTATACCAAGACTCTACCAAGTGTGCTTACACATAAGGCGTCCTACTCATCTCATAGGCATCCAACTCATCTCATAAGCATCCAACTCATCTCGAGAGCATCCAACTCATCTCACAAGGGATTTCCACCACCATCCGATGAACCAAATAAAGACAGAACGGCACACCTCGGCCTTTGAGCAAAGGGCATCCCACACACGGATGCTAAACTCAAACTGGCCATCTACCTTACTACTAGCAAGAGGGGACTTACTAAAACATCGAGCTCTCTGGGCATCCATTTGCCAACCCAGGGCGTCTCCAACAACGCCAACAAACTCATCCAATAAACCTGCTGCGATCATGCCCTCCCGAGAACCTCCGGGACTACAAGAGCTACTGGGGAAAAATGCTTTGAAACAAACTCACACCGGGCTATCGCGTGCCGGACTCCTCACTACGCGCTACAAATCGCGCTCGGGTCTCCGCTCTTTGATAGCTAAAGACTCGCCATCAAATCTCTCATGGTTGGAGCACACTCTGCTCAAGGAGTCTCACTGAGGCGCCGCTAGCCTCTACCCCTCCTCTAGGCAACTCAATCTGCCGGGGCCAAATCGGCATGCGGGCCTAACAACCCTGGACGCGGCCTCAACATCAACACGATCGGTCCAACTCCTCGGTCGGACATGCCAAGCGCCCCGCTTCTGCGGGTGCGATCAACATACTAGCGATCCGCACAAAGCACCTCCACCCTCTCACTAGGGAAAAGCGCAATTGGGCCACAAATGGCCAATGGAAGACTAAGCTCTGCTTCCTCTCGGGACGATGTCCCGTGGGCATCCGAATCTATCTGGATACCTCAACAAGTCGCTAAACAAATCGCCTCGCCGCTGAAAAGTTGGCATGATGGCTCACTAAGCCCAAACCAACAACGAGTCGAGAACTCCGCTTCGTCTCCGCTCCACAACACTACACAAGGCATACACAAGATGACAGTGTATTGTAAATTCTTAACCCTTTTTCAACAACAAATAGTAAACCTAGGCGTACTGATGATCGCTCGAGTCTTGATGATCATGGAAAAACGACCTACAACAAAAAGGTCGAGTCTACGAGAATCTATGACTCGAGCTCTCGATACCAATCAGTAAAGACCCGACCCAAAAAGGGTTCTAAATGGCCTTTACCCCAATGCATGTATTGAAAATAGAAGACATTATGAAAAACACATTTCGGATTCCAAGTAAAAATGAAAACATTCCACAACCAAAAGAAACATTTCTAAAAGCATACTCTGATCAGAGATTATTTAAAACATTAAAACATTCCACAAGTACAAATATGCTGGAATCCATAAAACGTAAGAAAGCATCCTGGGGCTCTGTGCCCGTCTACATGCATTCAGGGGAAACAACAAAAGTCAAGAGTCATAATAAATAAAATGAAATAATCAGAGATGACAGCAGGATTCCATGATCACAGCTCCTCCTTCACATCCCGCCTCGCGCCATGGTTACTCTGAAAGATAAGTAAGGGTGAGTAACGAATTACTCGATAAGAATCCCAACCGGGTACAATACGATATACATGATCATCTAGAGGATTGTATGCAAGCTATGAGTACAAACACAGAACAGAGCACATAGCTAAGTCCACACTTGGACCTCGGATGCCAACTCGGGGTCTTAGTCCGGAAATACCACAACACACTAAACGCACTATACGGGAACAAGTCCCGGCCTCGGCCGCCTCTCGCCGATACGAAAGGTGCACCGCTCAAGATCCCGAGGAGCTCTCGGTCGGCGCCAGTAATGAGCGTAAGGATGCACCGCGCGCTTCTACGACTATGGGGTGCCGGGTCTAGTGGCAAGCCGCCCATATCCGGATACCACGCCTAACTAAATCTCTCGGATCGGTGTCACCGACATAGGGTGTGAGACTCGACACGTGAACTATGTCACCTGTACCACCGCACCGAGGCTAAGGAACGGGTCATGGTAGGCTTACACCAGAAGCCGCCCTTACCTTATCGGTGGCAATCAAGGCTCTTTGCCAGAACACGAGGACGCTGCGCGGCCGCCGGGACTAGGCATTGCCAAGTCATCATCCCGACCATTGGGGCATCGCTTAGACTACCACCCTCACCCAAGATTGCGGGGCCTACCGGTTGGGATAGCTAATCCCTCACGGGGTCCAAGGACGGAGAATGTCTCAATCGTCCTTGCCATAGATGCAAGATACTTTATGCATCGGGCCCGATGATGCTATCTACCCGAATTCTAAACCTTAACAATAATAACGATTCAATCAATGCACCCAATACGTGCTCATCGGATACAAAGAACCTAGCATGATACTACGAAGCAAGAATGAGATATCGAACATGCTAGAACAGAACAACCTAGCATGGGCTAACATGAGAAACAATACAAGAGATCATGCCATCGAGAATTGAACAGAGCACCTAGAGATAAACATGCTAGTAATCATACACGAGCATACAAAACAACAATCACAAATATACCGCAGGTCCACACAACCCCTGTAAGAAATCCTTACCTTGGTCGGAAGACTTCTACACACAAATCCTAAGTCATGGAACAATCCCGAGCTAGCGAGCGGGAACCTAGCAAACCAACAATAATCGATTATCTAAAATATCTAAACAACAATAGAACGAAAGCAAGCTCGGCTCGGGAACTCACGCGCGCGCGACGACACGAGCTTGGGGCTGCTGGCAAGCTGGCTTGGCAAGGTTGGGCGCTGGCCGCTTGCCGGCACGGCAGGACACGCTACCGGTTGCGCTACCGCACGGCACACGGACACGCTGCCGGCTGCGCGCTGCACGGCAGGCAGAGGACACGCGCGGGCGGCGAGCGCTCTGACGGCGGCGCGGCGCTGGCAGCGTCTGGGCGAAGGCGCGCGCGAGCAACTCGGCAGGGACGAGCGCGCGCGGGCGAATGTCTCGAGCGAAGCGCGCGGCGAATGTCGAGCGCGGCGCGCGGCGAATGTCGAGCGGCGCGGCGCGCGGGCGAGCGGCTCGGCAAGCGGACACGGCGAGGGCGTGCGAGCGATCGGGCGATTCTTTGGGCGAACGGCGAGGCTGCTGCGAAACAGTCCAGGCGTCTGCAGGTGGCTCGACCGATCCGGGCGTCGCGACGAGTGCTGGCTCGGCCGATCTGGGCGTCGCGACAGGGCCTGCTCGGCCGATCTGGGCGTCGCGACAGGCCGGCTCGACCGATCTGGGCGTCTGGTGGTGAGGATGATGGTTGCTCCTCTCGGTGGCTGCACAACACACACACACACACAACCCCTTTTTCTTACATTCGGCCAACAAACACCCAAATGAGAAGATGAAGAAGACGAAGACTCACCCGGAATGATGATGATCGAACCCAAGGAGATGCAAGGATGAAGAACTCGGCAAGGCTATGGAGATGGAGAGCTTGGGCGGCCAAGAGGTGTTTTGGAGAATAAGATGGAATAACCTAATTCTATTTCATTTAACCAAATGCACCAAAACTCCAAAATCCAAGGTTAACTAAGATGTGATGCAGAAAGAGCAACAAGAGCTCTCCATAGCTCAACTGGCACGCATCCTCACAGGCTTTTCTGGAGACCCGGGTTCGAATCCCAGCTGCAACACAAATTCCTTTATTTTTACTTTTGCCTCTACCCATGCTCAAACCAAACCACAGAGCCTCAACAACCTTCATAAATCCATCCAATAATTTTAGCAACTGGAAAAAGACATAAACGGCCCTGACGGCCCGACCAAATTACTAAAATACCCCTAGGGCATACCTGGAAGACCGGGATGAAAACCTGGGTCGTTACATTTAGCACACGGACAGGCAACCATACAAAGACTTAGAGCGGGCACGGTTGGTGTAGGCTATGAGCTACTTCAAAGGCGAGCCTACTCAAGGGCTTTCGTCTATAGCCTCTCCTAGGTCCTACATTTGGATGCCCTTCGGGCCTTACACAACCTAGGACACAGTGATGCCCAGTGGGGCCTTACATACTTAGGACACAGTGATGCCCAGTGGGGCCTTACACACTTAGGATGCCCATCGGGCCTTACACCTTCAAGATGCTCGGTGATGCCCAGTGGGCCTTACACACCTAGGATGCCCATAGGGCCTTACACCTCCATAATCAGTGATGCCCAGTGGGCCTTACACACCTAGGATGCCCATAGGGCCTTACACCTCCAGAATCAGTGATGCCCATTGGGCCTTACACACCTAGGATGCCCATAGGGCCTTACACCTCCAGAATCAGTGATGCCCAGTGGGCTTTACACACCTAGGATGCCCATAGGGCCTTACACCTCGAGAATCGGTGATGCCCAAAGGGCCTTACACACCTAGGATGCCCATAGGGCCTTACACCTCCGTAATCGGTGATGCCCGGTGGGCCTTACACACCTAGGATGCCCATAGGGCCTTACACCTCGGATGTCCATCGGGTCTTGCCCGGCGGGACCCCAAACTAGTTGCCTCGACGGTCCTCTATACTATACATCGCACATCTAACCATAACTTGGATCTAGCAAAGATACAAATGGCAAAGACGGTTCTATCAAGATAGGAAAGCCTAACATGGAACTAACGGGATGTAAACATGTCACGAACATGAATCAAAAGAAAACATGTAACCTATCACTAGAAACTCATATAATTACAGTGTCAGCGTGCTATCAACTATTCGCAGGTCCACACAACCCCGGTAAGAATCCTTACACGAAATAAGTGGAGGTTAACTATCTCGAATCAAATAACGACCCTCGAGCTTTTAAGCGAACCCGAGCAACCTAAGCAAGTAATAAAATATCCTAATTAATAAACAGCATCTAAAATCAGGAAGTCCAAAGGGTGGAGGCTCGGGAATTTACCAACCGAGAAGGCACACGTCTCGGCAGCAAGGACGGGCGCTGGCGCTGGGCGAGGCTGGCGCTGGCGCTGGCTCGGGCGCGCGGCAAGGCGGGACTTCGGTCGCGGAGGACAAGGCGCGGCGCGTGCTGGCGGCGGCAAAGAAGCGGAGCGCGCGCGCGCGTCCTAGGCGGCTCGGTGCGGAACGGCGCGGCGCGTCTGGCTGGGCGAGGCGATCTGGCCGGGCGCGCTGGCATGGGCGATCAGGCGTCTGGGCGCGCTGGGCGTGGGGCCGGCTTTGGTTGCTGTGCGCGCTGGCTGCCGAGCAAATTGGCTGCCTGTGCGCGCTGGTGAGTAGAGGCTGAGCGGCTAGGGTTTCTTGGTGAGGTCGGCTAGGAGAGAGAGAGAGAGAGAGAGATTTTTCCAAAACAAGGGGAATAGGATTTCTTTTCCTTTTCCTAATTTAAATGGGTCTAAAATCCCTTCCCAAGGCTTTCTCTTGCATGGTCCCGGCTAAAGAAATTCTTTTCTTTTAACTAAATCTTCTTTTTCTAAAAACTCCAATTTCACCATTAGGGCAAGGGTTCAAATCTCAATGGGACCAATTAAATTCCAATTAATTTTGCTATCAACCGGAATGTCTCCGAACTTCTAATAAACTAACCCAAACTCCTTGGGTCTTGCAACCAACATTAATCAAGTCTCAACGAAGGCCGAAATGACCCTGAAGCCCTGAAAATCCTCAACCTCTGACCGGGGAGAAAAATACCAAAATGCCCCTAAGGGTTAAAATAGCTCTAACGGCCCATCCGAACATCCGAATAATGACCCGAAATCACCTGGGTAACTGAAATAGAAAACTGGGCCGTTACACCTAGAGAGGAGCTAGCTGCTGCTTGTTGAGAGATCCGGCCAGAGCTTTGTTGAGCATCATGAGGAGATGCTAGGGTAGGCTGTGAGCCTTCGGTTTGATGAGATGCCATAGGCATGGTTGTTTGAGTTGAGCCCTTGTATGCCTAACCAGAGTTCTTGTCACTTGAGGTTGTGACCTTGTTGGCCCCATCTGTAGTAAGATGTGGATTTTGTAGTAGTAGCACTTGAGGTGCATTGGTTGGTGTGCCACTTTGGCACTAAGTCTGGTTCAGGCTTGAGTTTGGCTTGGGCATAGCAGATGGTTCTATGCCGTTCGGAGTTCAGCGCACTCCTTGAGCCTTGGATCCGTTTATGGCAGTTGCACCTGTATAGGTCGTGGAAAAGGGCTAGTTCAGTGGTAGTCGATGGACTACAAGCGAAAGGATGCTCGAGAGGAGCCAGAGCCTCTTCCCAGTGTTTCTGGAGGTTGAGTAAGTCAGTAGGTTACCGGTTGGCAAGTGTTGGTGCGCGTGAGTTTCACGCTAGTGTTAAGGCCAAGAGTTTTCTTGTGGTTGGTAGTACGGTCAACTACCTTCGAGTGCCTTTATCTGAGGAGAGTTGAGCATCGTAGATGCGAGTTTGGTCCAGCAGAGGGACTCTGAGTTGGATGCTCATGAGATGAGCTGGATGCCATGAGGCGAGTTGAATGCTTTTGAGGCGAGAAGAGCTGATGCCTTGCGAGAGGTTTTGGATGCCTTGTGGGTAAGCACCCTTGGTAGAGGCTTGGTATAAAGTGAGTTCGGTGTGGCATGGTTATGCCTTGGTAAAGCAAGGTTGCCTCAGCTTTGAGCATCGTGTGGAGTTGAAACTTTTGGTGTTCCTTCGGTTGGAGTTCAGTTCGAAACTGAACAAGAGCGGTGGTAGCTAAGCCGCGTGGTTTCAGATCGCCTTGGCTAAGAGAGTTGTTTGGATCCTTTCCTTGGGTAGAAGCCTTTGTGGCTGATGTTTGAGTAGGAGGTTGACGCATTCGGTAGCATTTTCGGGTCCTCTTGGTTCCCAAGGAGTTGGAGTTGGCCAGCATGGTTGTGATGCTGGAAATTGGAGTTGTTTGTTCCGGCAGTGTGTGTGTCGAGGGTTGTCGGAGAACCCTAGGTTGTGGAGAGCCTCTCCAGAGCTCAGTCAGGCCCAGGTAGTGAGTTTCAGTTGGCAAGCTAGAGGCATGTAGTTTATAGCCTCGGTTGAGTTGCTAGCAGTCTTGGTAGACTAGCAAGCCAGTGTTTGTTTGGAGTAAGTCCGGATTTGGTTCCGGTGCGGTGGCAAGTTGATGCTTGGTGTTGACCAAGGTGTGGATTGGAGTTGCTAGAGATTAGTTTTGCTCGTGGGGCGAGTGGTTTGTGCCCTGTTGGTTGTTTTCCTGTTTCCAGGATGTTGAGTTGCCCCGTTTGGCTTTTGGAGGTTCAGTCTGAGATGGACCCTTGTTGTTGCCCCGTGAGATTAGATGTTGTTGCTCTAGTGGAGCAAGACAGTGAGCGTATGTGGAGCTCTCTGTCCTTTGGTTGTCTGCTTGTAAGAGCCGTTTCCTTCGGGGAGTTGTCAGGTTCTCCTTTGGTCTTTGTCTTGATGGTAGTGATGCTAGCAAGAGGGAAAAGTTGTTGGCTGCTTGGAAGCAGTCGTTGGTTCAGTTAAGCGGATTCTTAGATGGTGTTCTAGAGGCTGCAGTAAAGGTTGTTCTGCTTCTTGTGAGTGTTTGGCCAAGATTTGGTTCTTTTGTTGTTTAGAGAGCTAGTTCGGTTCTAGCTAGAGGGCGTTGCCCTGAGGTCTTTTTCCTAGTCAGAAAGTTTTGGGAGTTGACCCCTCCCTCGGCAGTTGAGCAAGTATTGTTAGTTTCGGATTGGTGGTCCGATTGGCTGAGATTTCCCTTGGGTGTTGCTTCCAAGAGAGAGTTGGTTGCTGTTGCCTTGGGTTTGAGCAAGTCAGCGAGCGTGTGTGGAGTTCGCTGCCCTTCAGAGGTTGCTTGCTGGGAAGTCGTTTCCTGTTTGGCAGGAGTCAGCTTAGCTCCTGAGTTGTGTAGTTGGTCAGAGTAGCGCAGCGGTCAGCCCAGCGAGAGGGTCCCTGCTTTGTGTTGTTAGCAAGCAAGAGTTGTTTGTCCCCGCAAGGGTGGTGGCCAGCCAGTAAGAGTTGTTTCTGACAAGTTGTTGGTTCTTTGGGGATTGAAGATTTCCCTTCCCCCTAGTCTCTGTGGTGGTTGAGTTGCTCCATGGATGCCAGCCTCGAGTGTTAGCTCCTGAGGTAGTCTTGCAGATTCGTGTGGCTCAGGATCCGTAAGCTTGGAGGTTGTCGTCATCCGTTTTCCTTGTGAGGTTTCGGGAGTGGAGCTTCTGGTTGGAAGTTGAGTTAGGCCTAAGCTTAAAGGAGAAGTCCTTTGAGTAGTCAGTTGGATTTTAAGAGTTGAGTGGTAGCTTGGAGGCGAGCGTTGCTAGTTATAAGTTGGGTTGAGTTCTGCTGAGCAAGCCCTTCTCGGGCTTTGCTCCTTGTTGTTGTGCGCTCGCAGTTGGAGTAGCAGAGCCGTTTGAGTGAGTTGGCACAGAGGTGCCGTGGCTTTGGTTGGTAAAGCCGTTGAGCTGTTTTCCTCAAGGTGTTGTGCCGCAGAGAGCTGCGTGATGGTTTAGTCCTTGCAGCCCGAGTTTTCCTTGAGAGGAATTTTGGTGGTTTCCTTGCCTGGCAGTGTTTTCTTTGGCCAGTTGCTAGTAGGTTTACATGGAAAAGTTTGCTTTCGGCCGTTGAGAGGCTGCTGTTTGTTGGCCGTTTGGTTTTCTGGAATCTGGAAGGTTCAGTTGTTTGGCCAGTTTGTTGAAGGGTTGAGTTTGTTTGTTGTCAGCTGTGAGCTTCCAGAGGAGTTTTGCCAGTGCGTGGTGTAGAGTTTCAGAGCTTGTGGCCAGTCCTCGAGTTTGCTGAGGGTAGCACCCTTTGAGAGTTGGTGCGAGTTGAGGACGTGGTTTGCCGTCTGTTTCCTTTGGAGTTCAGCGTATGCCCAGTCTGGATGGCATTGTGGCCTTGAGTTTTTTAGAACCCAAGAGGGTTTGGTTCTCGAAGAGGGCTAGTGTTGTTGGCCGAGAAGTTCAGTTGGCTGGATCAGTGGAGTTTTCCTGGAGCTGTTTCGTCTTAGGACTTTCGAGGACGAAAGTCTTAAAAGGAGGGAGTATTGTAACAGCCCAGTTTCCTATCCCAGTTTTCGAGGTGCCTTCGGGTCAAGATTCGGTTGTTGGTTGGGTCATTAGAGCGGTTTTGACCCTTGGGGGTATTTTGGTCTTTTGGCTCTCCGGCGAGATTTGTGGTTTTCAGGGCTTCGAGGTAGCTCCTGCCTTTGTCGAGGCTTGTTTGTTGGTGGCTGCGAGTCCCGTGGTGTTTGGGCTAGTCGATTGGATGCTCGGTTGTGGTTTGGGCTTTGGCAAAGTGATGGTTGGTTGTGTGATTTTTTTTTGGGATTCGAGCCCGAGCCCTTAGTGTTGCTTTGGGAGTTGGATTTAAGTGAGTTTGATTGATTGGAAAAGATTTCTTTGATCGGGTCTCGAAGGAGGAAGCCGGGAAATGGGATTTTGAGGTTGTAAAGTGGATAAGGATGGAAATGGAATTTAAAATCCCATTTTTCCCTTTTTTCCCATTTTTTCCTTTTTATTTTCCAATTTTTCTTTTCTTTTTCCCCAAAATTCATTTTTTCTCTTCTCTCTCTCTCTCTCTCTCTCTCTCTCTCTCTCTCTCTCTCTCTCTCTCTCTCTCTCTCTCCCCGAGCCCCCACCTAGCCTAGCCTTTGGCTCGCCATTTCTGCCCGCGACCCTAGCCTCGCCGAGCGCCGAGCCAGCCTCGCCCAGCCGAGCCCTGCCCTGCCAGGTCGCACCGTCGCCGAGCTCGCCCGCCAGGTCGCCAGCCCGAGCTCGCCTGCCCAGGTCGCGCATCGCCAGCCCAAGCCCCGAGCCGCTCGCACAGTGTAGCCCAGGCCCCCGTGTCGCCGGATCCGTGTCGCCCAGCCCGTGCTCGCTCCTGTGCCGAGCCGCTCCGAGTCGCATCCCTGTAGCGCGTCGTCGCGCCCGGGCGCCCTCGCCCTAGCGCCCAGCCCTTCGCCCCAGCGCGCCTGTCTGCGCCCATCAGATGCCTAGCCCGTGCAGTCGGCCCGTTCGAGTGACATCCGTGCCTCGTGAGTTGCTCCCGAGCTCAGCCCTGTTTATTTTAGAGTATTTAGGGCTATTTTATGATTATTAATGTGTTTGCTTGGCTCGTTATAGGTTGCTCGGGTTCGATCGCAGTAAATTTTATTGTGTGTTGTTGCCTTCCGACCAGGTAAGGATTTCTTACCGGAGTTGTGTGGGCCCTGCGATATTGTCATGATTTGCCTTGCTTGTTTGCTGACTGTTATGAGCATGATAATAATAGAGCAGCTTTGATTGATTTCTGCTAGCATGTTTGCTTGATATTACATGTTAGTGCCATGCTAGGTTTGTTCTCGCCAAAGATGCTTATGATTCTGCTAAGCTCGTAGTATCATGCTAGGTAGTGTGATTGATGTCGGTCTTTGCTTGCTAGCCGAGAATCATTGCTTTTACTCTGTACTCTTAGATAGAGTTGTAGGGTTTGTCATCATCCGTGAGGCTGAGAGCGAACATAACGTATCTTGTCCCCACCGGTAGGGAGCAAAGCGAAGCATTGCTTCAGGGGTTGAGAGCGGACATAACGTACTTTGTCCCCAGTGGTCGGATATTGAGCAAAGCATAACATACCTTGCTTTTTCTCCCCCTCCGTGCACCAATGAGACTTAGCTACCTCATTGGCGTATGCCTAGTTTGTAGCTGCTAGAGCGGAACCACGCCAGCGGTGTAAGCTGCCTTGGCGGTTCTTAGCTTCGTCGGTGGACCACCGCACGGATGAGCGCCGAGGGCCTCGCGCTCATCGTGATCGGTGACACCGCTTCCGAGTCTTAGGCATGCGTGCACGGCCCGCGTGTTTGCCCTTAGGCCCCGCATTTTACGCGAGTTGCGAAGAGCATGCGGTGTGCGCGCGCACACGCGCGTAGTTGCCGGTTTAGAGAGCTCCCCCGGGCTAATGTTCGTGAGTACACCATTCTTTCCGTTAGAGCCTGACTTCGGGTACTCTCCCGTAAGTCCAGATTAGTGCAAGGGCAAGGAGGCCCTTGAGTACATTCTTGGGATCAGTGTATTCCCAGAGTGACAGATATACTCGGTGATTTCCGGATTGGTCGGTGTATCCAATCCCAGCTAGGCCAGAAGAAAGAGACTTCCGATGACTCCAGATCTTGTTTTATGAGCTCGTTGAGCCATGATCTGTGTTGGTAGCTGTTTGCTTGCATGCTTTGGTTCTAGATGATTGATTATATCGTATTGTACCCCGGTTGGGGATTCTTACTGAGTAATTCGTTACTCACCCTTACTTATCTTTCAGGAAACCATGGCGCGAGGCAGGATGGCTGGAGGAGGAGCTGTGATCATGGAAAACCTGTTGTTCAACTCTGAGTCTTATGTTTATGTTTATGATTTAAATGTCCTCTGAATGCATGTAGTTGGGCACGGAGCCCTAGGGTGTTTTCTGAATGTATTTCTGGATTCTAGCATTGTTGTAACTATTGTAAAGCTTGTATGTTTTAAATAAATCTCTGATCAGAGTAATGTTTTGGAAATGTATTTGTCTTGGAACAGGTGCTTGGAAACAGGGACAGGTTTCAGGAAATTATCTTGATTTTAAATAGATGTTTTATGTTTTAGTTTTTACTTAGAATCCGAACACCATCTTGCAAATTTTCTGTAGATTTGTATGCATGCATTGAGGTAACGGCCTATTTAGAACCCCATTCGGGTCGGGTCTTTACATCAGCCCTAAGAGCGAAATGACCAAAATGCCCTTCAGGGTTAAAAAGCCCTAACGACCCAACCGAACGTCCGAATACTGAACCTAAAGTACCTAGGAAACCGAAACAGAAAACTGTGCCGTTACCATACTCCCTCCTTTTAAGACTTTCGTCCCAGAATGTCCTAAGACTAAAACAACTCTAGGAAATTCCACTGATTCTTAACCAACCGAACTTTCGGTTAAGACAACACAATTTCTTCTTCGAAACTCAAACCCTCTTGGGTTCCCAAAGGCTCAAAGCCAAAATGCCAACAAGTCTGCCACAACCATCTCGACCAAAGCTAGATATACACTAAGCTCTGAAGACAGAGACGTGACAGTGTAAATCGGTAAGCCACATTGTAACGGCCCGGGTTTTCATCCCTGTCTTCCAGGCATATCCTAAGGCTATTTTGGTAATTTGGTCGAGCCGTTAGGGCTATTTCTGTCATTCTCCGTTGTTTATATTCTTGGTTGTTCAAATATAGGGTTTGGGTGCAATTTGGTTGAGTTTAGGTGTTGAGAGTTGCAAAAATAAAATAAGGATTTTGCCGGATTAAAAATTCAGTAACTGGGATTCGAGCCTGGGTGGCTAGGAAGATAGCAATGAGGTTCTGCCAGTCAAGCTTCAGGTGGTTATTTATACTCATTCCGCAGGTTATCTTGGTTTGCCTTGGTTTTCGAGTTTTAAGTGAGTTTGGTTAAAAAATAGGTTTATTCCCTTTTCTCCTTCCCCAAATCACTTTGTCTCAAACCACTTCTCCAAGCTCCCTTTAGCCGTGCGTTTTCCTCCCTAGAGCATCGATCAATCGTCCCAGGTAAGTGTTTCGTTGTGCCTCGATTTCTTTTTCTTGTTGTTGTCGCCGATCCTTTGGCTAAGGGGTTTGTGTTTGTCTTTTGGTTGCAGGTTGTGTGTTTGTTGCAGCCGAGAGCAGCCTTGCTGCCGCACGCCGTCACCCCTGCCTTCACCGCCCAAGCACCGTCGTAGCCCAGCCAAGCAGCCCTGCCCATTCGCTCGCCAGCCTGTAGCAGCGCCTCGCCCAGCGCCCGATCGCAGCCCCTGTCGCGATCACCCGCCAGCCATGCAACGCTTCGCCTAGCGCTTGATCGCAGCACCTGTCGCGATCGCTCGCCAGCCCTGCAGCGCTTTGCCCAGCGCCCGATCGCAGCCCCTGTCGCGATCGTGGGCCAGCCTTGCAGCGCTTCGCATTTCGCCGATCGCAGCTCCTCGCGATCGCCCGCACGCCCAATGCAGAGCCACACGTCTTCACGCGCAGCCGCACGCCCGCACCTTGCGGCGCCCAGCGAGCGTTGCAGCCCCTGCCGCACGCATAGCTAGCAGCCCGTCTGCACGCCGTGGCCGAGCCATGTGCCTAGCAGCCTATCCGTCCGCGCGCCAGCCCCGTGCAGTGTGAGTTGCTTCCTACCGAGCTGAGTTCTGTTTGAATTTTACCTAAGTCCTATAGTTGGTGATGTTTGTTGTTTGTCTGTTAGGTTTCCGATAGCTAGCTCGGGTTTGGTTGTAGCTTAAGATCTTTCTTATGTGTGTTTGCCTTCCGACCTAGGTAAGGATTTCTTACCGGAGTTGTGTGGGCCCTGCGATATTTTCTGTGATTGTTGATTGTATGTATGTTTATGTTTAACAACATGTTAGTGGATAGGTGCTTTGTTCTGTATTCCGACTGGCATGATTCTCGTGTTATTTCGCATGTTAGTTCCATGCTAGGTTGTTCTGTTCTGGCATGTTCATTATCTGTTCTTGCTTTGTAGTACCGTGCTAGGTTCGTTGATTCTACTGAGCATGTGATAGTATGTTTGCTGTTAGCTGTTTATAGCTTAGAGTTCTGATAGGTGGCATCATCCGGGCGAGGATGCATAACGTAACTTGCATCCGTGGCAGGGACGTGCGAGTCAGTACTCCATCCCTGATCCGTCGTTAGGGTTTAGGTAACCTTAACTGCAACTTAGTGCAATCCTGGGTGAGGGTGGCAGACTGTTAAATGCCCCAACAGTCGGGGGAATGACGAGGCATTGCCTTGTCCTTGGAAGTCGACACGACCTCAGCGTGTCAGCAGTAGCCCTTGATTGCCACCTGATAGGGCAAGGACCGGTTCCTGGTGTAAGCCTACCACGGCCTGTTTCTTAGCCTCAGGTGCGGTGGTTCAGGCTGACATAGTCATAGTGTCCTGGTCTCACACCACTATGTTCAGTGACACTGATCCAAAGATTCTTTTTGGCATGCGTACTGGACCAGGGCAGCATGCCTTAGACCCAGCACCTCCCTGGTTTGCAGTAGCATGCGGTGCGCGCACACGCTCACTACAGTGCCGACTGGAGAGCTCCTCGGGATCTTGAGTTCAGTGCACCTTTCGTATCGACAGTAGTAGGAAAGCTGAGGCCGGGATTAGTTTCTCGCAGAGTATCGAGATGCATTGTAGTTTTTCAGAGTAAGACCGTAAGATGGCATCCGTGGTATTTATGTATGGATTAAAGTGATGTGCTCTCTTCTGTGTTGTATTCATAGCTTGCATACTTTCTGCTAGATGACCAGTTATATCGTATTGTACCCCGCTTGGGGATTCTTACTGGGTAATTCGTTACTCACCCTTATTTTGTGGTTTTCCATATGTAATCAGGGCGCGAGACAGGATGGCTGAAGGAGGAGCTGCTGATCATGGAAACCTGCTGTCTTTAACTCTGAGTTTATG
The DNA here is from genome assembly GCA_036507275.1 of Sicyos edulis. Lineage (NCBI taxonomy): Eukaryota > Viridiplantae > Streptophyta > Magnoliopsida > Cucurbitales > Cucurbitaceae > Sicyos > Sicyos edulis. The sequence goes on from CM071847.1 coordinate 22,139,747, forward strand.
TTATGTTTATGTTTTGTCCTCTGGATGCATGTAGTAGGGCACGGAGCCCTTAGGATGTTTTCTGATTGTTTCTGGATTCTGGCACTGTTTGTAAACTGTTTGGGTTCTGAATGTTTTGAATAAATCTCTGATCAGAGTATGTTTTAAAAGGTATTTAGCTTGGAACAAGTTCTTGGAAACAGGGACAGGTTTCAGGACTCTTAATGATTGTTTGTTAAAATGAATGTTTACAAGTTTTTAGTTTTCTCAGAATCTGGATAACAATCTTGCATATTATATTTGAATTTTAAAAGCATGCATTGAGGTAAAGGCCTAGGTTAGGACCTCTTTCGGGTCGGGTTTTTGATTGGTATCGAGCAAAGTTGTGCAGGGAGAGCCGCCTCGCTCACTTTGTTGATCAGTACGATCGTGCGGGGAGTTTGTAGATGTATTTCCTGAGGAGTTACCGGGGTTGCCCCCGAAGAGAGAGGTTGACTTCACAATCGAGCTAGAGTCAGGGACCCTCCCTATCTCAAAGGCTCCGTATTGTATGGCGCCAGTAGAGTTAAAGAAACTTAAGGTTTAGTTGCAGGAGATGTTAGATCGAGGGTTCATCCGACCGAGTGTGTCCCCGTGGGGAGCACCAGTTCTGTTTGTAAAGAAGAAGGATGGTTTGATGCGCTTGTGTATAGATTACCGTGAGCTTAATAAGGTTACCGTGAAGAATAAGTAGCCGTTGCCTCGTATTGATGATTTGTTCGACCAGCTTTAGGGAGCTTCCGTGTTCTCCAAGATAGATTTGAGATTCGGTTACCATCAGTTGGGGATCAGGGATGCCGACATTCCTAAGACAGCTTTCAGTTCTAGATATGGTCACTACGAGTTTGTGGTCATGTCGTTCGGATTGACTAACGCCCCAGCAGCGTTTATGGAAATGATGGATAGGGTGTTCAAATCATTTTTGGACAGCTTCGTCATCGTGTTCATTGACGACATTCTGATCTATTCGAGGACTAAGGAGGATCATGCAGAGCATTTGAGGCGAGTGTTGACAGCTTTGAGGGAAAACCAGCTTTTTGCGAAGTTTTCCAAATGTGATTTCTGGTTGGAGAAGGTGGCCTTCCTAGGTCACGTAGTATCGAGAGATGGTATAGCCGTGGACCCCACCAAGATTGAGTCCGTGAGTTTGTGGGCCAAGCCGACTTCAGTTGCCGAGATTCGCAGCTTTCTGGGTTTGGCAGGTTACTACCGTCGGTTCGTCAAGAACTTTTCTGCCATAGCCTCGCCCCTCACTTGTCTGACGAGGAAGGGTGTTGAGTTTGTTTGGGATGGTAAATGTGATGAGAGCTTTGCCAGGCTTAAGCACAGTTTGACTTCAGCACCAGGGTTAGCAGTCACGGAAGGGACAGGTGGTTTCGTAGTCTACAACGATGCTTCCAAGTTTGGGTTAGGTTGTGTGTTGATGCAGCACGGGAAGGTAATTGCTTACGCTTCTCGTTAGTTGAAACCGTATGAGCAGAACTACCCGACTCATGATATGGAGTTGGTAGCAGTAGTGTTTGGGTTGAAGATTTGGAGGCATTACTTGTACGGAGAGCGGATTCAGATGTTTACTGATCACCAGAGTCTCAAGTATCTGTTTACTCAAAAGGAGTTGAATATGAGACAAAGTAGGTGGTTAGAGTTAGTGAAGGATTATGACTGCGAGATTTTGTACCATCGGGGTAAAGCCAATGTTGTGGCTGATGCTTTGAGTGGGAAGACGTCGCACTCCGCGGCGTTGTTGAGTTCCCAGCTCTGTTTGCGAAAAGAGTTCGAGCGGGCCGAGGTTGTAGTGTTGTTGGGTGAGGTTTTCCGCCAGAGTAGCTCAGTTGACAGTTCAACCTTCGATCAGACAGCGGATTATTGATATCCAGCTGAGTGACCCCGCACTCAAGAGATTAATTGACAGAGTTAGTGCTGACGGAGACTTTGACTTCGTGTATTCACCAGACAATGGGTTGACTTACAGAGGCCGATTGTGTGTCCCGGAGGTTGTAGAATTGCGAGCAGAGTTGCTTTTAGAGGCCCACAGTTCACCGTTTGCTTGGCACCCCGGGGGTACCAAGATGTTTCAGGATCTTAAGTAGACGTTCTAGTGGATGGGCATGAAGAGAGACGTTGCAGAGTTTGTTAGTCGGTGCTTCACTTGTCAGTAAGTGAAGGCACCCAGGCAGAGGCCAGCCAGTTTGTTGCAGCCGCTGAGTGTGCCTCAGTGGAAAGGGGAAGGGATCTCCATGGGCTTTATTTCTGGTTTTCCAAGGACTCCGAGGAAGTTTTCTCAGATCTGGGTGATTGTAGACTGCTTGACTAAGAGCGCACACTTCATTCCCGGTAGAGACACTTATACCGTGGAACAGTGGTCGTAGTTGTTCTTGGATCAGTTTATCCGTTACCATGGTGTGCCTGTGAGGATTGTGTCGGACCGTGATTCGCGGTTCACTTTCCATTTCTGGAGAGCGCTCCAGAAGGGCTTAGGCACCGAGTGCAGCTCAGTACGGCTTTTCACCCGCAGACAGATGGTCAGACTGAGAGGGTGAACCAGATTCTTGAGGATATGTTGAGAGCCTGCGTGTTAGACTTTCAGGGCAGTTGGGACCAGTATCTGTATCTGATGGAGTTCGCTTATAATAACAGTTATCAGTCGACGATCCAGATGGCTCCATTCGAGGCTTTGTATGGTAAGCATTGCCGGTCTCTTGTGTTCTGGGAAGAGGTTGGTGATAGGCAGGTTTTGGGTCCTGAGTTGCTACAGTTGACCAACAGTGCAGTGTAGAAGATTAGATGTAACGGCCCAGGTTTTCATCCCGGTCTTCCAGGTATGCCCTAGGGGTATTTTGGTAATTTGGTCGGGCCATAAGGGCCGTTTATGTCTTTTTCAGCAGTTAAAATTATTGGTTGGTCTTATGTAGGGTTTTGATGCTTTGTGGTTATGTTTGGGCATGGTGAGATGCAAAAGTAAATTAGATATTTAAAAGGCGTAGTTGTTGGGTATCAAACCCGGATCGCCGGGAAGTTTGAGGGGTTGTGTGCCAGTTGTGCCACTGGGTGCTTTTGATGCTCTTTCCGCGGTATGTCTTGGTTAGCTTGGGTTTGTGGGATTTTGGTGTTTTTGATTAAATAAAGAGGAAATTAGGTTTTTTCTTCTTTTTGTGTTCTTCCAAACTCCCTAGCTGCCTCAAGATCTCTAGCCCCTTATCGTGTCCCTTGTCAAGCTTCGTCGTTCGTCGTCCCGAGTAAGAGTTATCGATCTTTTCTTCTCTTTCGTTTGGTGTGTTCTTGCTGGCCGAGAGAAGAAGAGGTGAGTTGTTGTTTTGATTGCAGCTAGTCGAGAGGACAGCAGCCCCCATCGCCAGCAGCTGTGCGACCACCGGCCACTGCATCGCCGCCCGTCGCCGCGACGCCAAAGCAAGAGCCTTTGCCCGTCGCACCAAAGAAATGAGCAGCCAGACGCCACCGCTTCGGCCGCGCTGTCCCAGTGCATGCTCGCCTGCGTCGCGTCGCCCGTCTGAGCTCAGCTCGCGCGCCCAGCCCGTGCGCCGTCCCAGCGCACCCTCGCCTGCATCGCCCGTCCGCGTCTGCACTCCCGCGCCTAGCGCTCGTCCGCGTCTGCACGCTCTCACCCCAGCCCCCATCCGCGCGCAGCTCCGTTCCCCATCGAGCCCGTCTGCGCGCGCGTAGCTTTCTGCCGCACCTGCACACCCAGCAGCGCAGCCCAGCGCCTGTGTCCGGGCGCACTGCCCTGCCGCACCAGCACTCCCAGCAGCAGCCAGCGACCGTGCAGCTTGTCCGTCCGCGCGTCAGCCGTGCCGTGTGAGTTGCTCCTGAGCTGAGCCCTGTTTGTTTTGTTATTTTAGGCCTATTGGTTGTAATATGTGTTGTTGTTTGTTAGGTACCCGATAGCTACCCGATAGCTAGCTCGGGGTTCGTTTGCAGCATAGGGCCTTAGTGTGTTGTTGCCTTCCAACCAAGGTAAGGATTTCTTACCGGAGTTGTGTGGGCCCTGTGTAACGGCCCAGGTTTTCATCCCGGTCTTCCAGGTATGCCCTAGGGGTATTTTGGTAATTTGGTCAGGCCGTCAGCGCCGTTTATGTCTTTTTCAGTTGTTAAAAATTATTGGATGGACTTAGGTAGGATTTTGATACTTTTTGGATGTGTTTGGGCATGGTGAGATGCAAAAGTAAAAATGAGATATAGTCGTGTTGTTGCTGGGATTGGAACCCAGGTCTCTGGGAAGTCTGTTGGGTTGCATGCCAGTTGAGCTATTGGGAGCTCTTGTTACTCTTTCCGCGACATATCTTGGTTAGCCTTGAGTCCTTGGGGTTTTGGTGCATTTGATTAAAAAGAAGGAAAAATAGGGTTGATGAGTTTCTTCTCCAAAACACCCATTGCCGCCCAAGCCTTCTCTCCCAAGCTCCAAGCCGATTTCCATCTCCCTTGCAGCCCCGTTGTGTCATCCCGGGTAAGATTTATCGTTCTCTTCTTCTTCTCCGAGTGATGTTCTTGCTGGCAGAGTCAAAAAGAGGTGAGTGTGTGTTTTGTGCAGCTAGCCGAGAGGAGTCGAGCCGAGTAGCAGATCTGCCCAAACCGATCCGTCGCGCACAGATCGCCATGCCCAATGACCCCCGTCGCCCATTCTTGCATATTGACTTTAGTTTTGAATGCATGCATTGAGGTAAAGGCCCAGTTTAGAACCCCTTTTTGGGTCGGGTCTTTACACCCTGCGATATATTCTATGATTTCTATTTGTGTGTTTGTTTATGTTTATCAGCATGTTTAGTGGATAGGTGCTCTGTTCTGAATTCCGACTGGCATGATTCTCGTGTTATTTCTCATGTTAGTCCCATGCTAGGTTGTTCTGTTCTGGCATGCTCGTTATCTATTCTTGCTTCGTAGTATCATGCTAGGTTCGTTGTCTCTACTGAACACGTATTGGATTGTTTGCTGTATCTGTTTATAGTTAGAGTTATGATAGGTAGAATCATCCGGCCGAGGATGCATAACGTAACTGGCATTCGTGGCAGGGACGTACGAGGCAGTACTCCGTCCCTGATTCGTCGTTAGGGAAAGACGAGGCATTGCCTTGTCCCCAGAAGTCGACACGTCCTCAGCGTGTCGGCCGTAGCCCTTGATTGCCACCTGATAGGGCAAGGACCGTTTCCTGGTGTAAGCCTACCACGACCAGTTCCTTAGCCTCTGGTGCGGTGGTACAGGCTGACATAGTTTACGTGTTCTTGTAACGGCCCAGTTTTCTATTCCAGTTTCTCAGGTGTTTTCGGTTCAATATTTAGTTGTTCGGTTGCGCCGTTAAAGATATTTTAACCCTAAGGGGTATTTTGGTCTTTTTGCTCCCCGGTCAGGGTTTGTGGATTTTCAGGATTCCAGGGTCATTCCTGCCCTTTATCGAGGCTTGATTGTTGTTGGTTGCAAGACCCAAGAAGTTGGTGCTAGTTGTTTGGAAGTTTGGAAGTGATTTGGTTATTAGCAAAATTAATGTTAATTAAAGTGCCTCCAATGGGATTTGAACCCTTGACCTAATGGTGAGTTGGAAGCTTGATTTAAATGAGTTTTATTAAAAAAGAAAAGATTGTCTCAGCGGGGACTCGAAGAAGGGAAACCCTGGGAAGGGATTTTAGATCACCAAGGCTTATTTAAAATTAGGAAAAAGGAAAAGAAGGGAAGGAGCCCTATTTCTCACCTTGCCGTCCTCCAAGAATCAAGAACCGAGAGCCAAGACCAGCAGCAGGTCGTCGCACCAGTAGAGCCGCACCAGCGCATTAGACCTGGCCGCTCGCCCGTGCACTAGCCCCAACGCCGCACGCTGCTGCTTTGCCCGGCCCGGCCACCGACACGACTGAAGACGGACCACAGGCTTGTCGCCGCGACGCAGACAGCCACCGAGCAGCCCGGACGCCCCAAAGATACCCGGCGCCCAGCGCCCTCGTCGCCTCAACTGCTCGCCGCGCCCAGTTCGTGTCCCCTGCCGCGCCCAGCATCACCCAGCCTGCTCGCCTCTACCGCCCAACCTGCCTGCCCCTTGCTGCCGAGAGCCTGATTTTTGCCAAGAGAGTTGGGCTGAGACCTTGTGCCTTCTCGGTTGGTAATTCCCGAGCCTCTACTCTTTTGGACCCTAAGATGTTAGCTACTGTTTGTTTAATTAGGATGATTTTATTGATTGCCTAGGTTGCTCGGGTTCAGTTAGAGGCTCGAGGGTCGCTTGTTGGTTGTGGTAGTTATTCTCTGCTTGTTTCCAAGTAAGGATTTCTTACCATGGTTGTGTGGACCCTGCGATGCTTTCAGGATTGTGCCTTGTATGCTTGGTTACTGTTATGAGCATGTTAGCTATAGGACAGTTTGTGTTTTAAATCTTGCTAGCATGTTTCCTTGTTGTTCATGTTAGTGCCATGCTAAGTTTGTTCTTCCAGCATGCTTTTGATTCCTGCTTGAGTTCGTAGTATCATGCTAGGGACTTTCCTTACCCTGGCATATCCATGTTTCCTGCTCGTATTCTGTTGGTTTCTTGCTAGGGTTAGACAGGTAATGTTGATTGTCTGATTGTTAGGCTAGTTTGTGTCTTTGTACTTAGGAGACCGTTAGGGGTTGTTAGTTTAGGTTCTGCTTGAGTAAGTCCTTGATGGGCACCAATGCGTTGCTATTGTATGTAAGTCCCCGATGGGCACTACACTGTTGGCTTATGTGTAAGTCCTCGATGGGCGTCATAAGGTTGCTACGGAGTGTAAGACCTCGATGGGCATCTCCGTGATCCTAGCTGGAGTAAGACCCCGATGGGCATCCTAGATGTGTAAGACCCTGTTGGGCAGCATTGATGGCTAGAGGTGTAAGACCCTGATGGGCATCCGTATGTGTAATACCCCGATGGGCATCATTGATTTGAGGTGTAAGACCCCGATGGGCATCCGTATGTGTAATACCCCGATGGGCATCATTGATAGATGGAGTAAGACCCCGATGGGCATCCTAGATGTGTAAGACCCCGTTGGGCAGCATTGATAGCTAGAGGTGTAAGACCCTGATGGGCATCTGTATGTGTAAGACCCCGATGGGCATCATTGATTTGAGGTGTAAGACCCCGATGGGCATCCGTATGTGTAAGACCCCGATGGGCATCATTGATTCGTGGAATAAGACCCCGATGGGCATCCTTATGTGTAAGACCCCGATGGGCATCATCGCGTCCTAGGTTGTGTAGAACCTAGTGTAGGCTGTGGTTGTAAGTCCTTGAATAGGAAATTTCAAGACCGGCGGTTAGCCTGAGCCAGCTTGTTGCTTCTGAGCTCGTATTGTTTGCATGTAAAGACCCGACCCGAATGGGGTCCTAAAATGGGCCTTTACCTCAATGCATGCATTAAAAAGTTAAAGACAATATGCAAGAATGGTTTTCGGATTCTAAGTGAAAACTAAAACATACAACATCCATTTAAAAAGTCAATACAAAATTCCTGAAACCTGTCCTTGTTTCCAGCACATTTAAAAAGTCAATACAAGACAAATACAATTCCAAAACTCACTCTGATCAGAGATTTATTTAAAACATTCAAAACTTTCCAGTAGTTACAACAGTGCTAGAATCCAGAAAACAGTCAAAAAACAACCTAGGGCTCCGTGCCCAACTACATGCATTCAGAGGAAAATAAAACACAAAGAATCATAGACATAAACTCAGAGTTCGAACAACGGGTTTCCATGATCACAGCTCCTCCTCCAGCCATCCTGTCTCGCACCATGGTTACTTGTGGAAAACCACAAAATAAGGTTGAGTAACGAATTACTCAGTAAGAATCCCGAACCGGGGTACAATACGATATACATGGTCATCTAGAAGAAAGGTATGCAAGCTATGAATATAAACACAGAAGAGAGCACATAGCTTAAATCCACACATAAACCTCGGATGCCATCTCAGGGTCTTACACCGGATAATCCACCACACGATACGATCCTATACGAGAAACAAGTCTCGGCCTCAGCATGTCTACTGTCGATTCAAAAGGTGCACTGAACTCAAGATCCCGAGGAGCTCTCTGGTCGGCGCTGTAATGAGCGTGTGCGCGCACCGCATGCTACTGCAAACCATGGGGGGTGCCGGGTGTAGTGGCACGCTGCCCAGGTTCAGTCACCATGCCTAACTAATCTCTGGATCGGTGTCACTGACATAGGGGTGTGAGACTTGGAGACGTGAACTATGTCAGCCTGAACCACCACACCTGAGGCCAAGGAACCGGTCGTGGTAGGCTTACACCAGGAAGCCGTCCTTGCCCTATCAGGTGGCAATCAAGGGCTACTACCAAACACGCTGAGGACGTGCCGACTGACGGGGACAAGGCAATGCCATGTCATCATCCCGACCGTTGGGGCATTTAACAGTCTGCCACCCTCACGCAAGATTGCAGGGCCTGTCGTTAGGGTTAGCTAAACCCCAACGGGGGATCAGGGACGGAGTACTGCCTCGTACGTCCCTGTCGTGGATGCAAAGTACTTTATGCATCCTGGCCCGGATGATGCTACCTATCTCAACTCTAAACTATAACATCAACAGCAAACAATCCAATACGTGCTCAACAGATACAACGAACCTAGCATGATACTACGAAGCAAGAACAGATAACGAGCATGCCAGAACGGAACAACCAATCATGGACTAACATGAGAAACAACATAAGAAATCATGCCAGTCGGGAATTCAGAATAGAGCACCTATCACTAAACATGTCGATAAACACAAACAAGCATACAAATAGCAATCACATATAATATCGCAGGGCCCACACAACTCCGGTAAGAAATCCTTACCTGGTCAGAAGGCAAACTACACACAAGAATCCTAAGCTGCGACCAATCCCGAGCTAGCTAATCAGAACCTAACAAGCACAATAATTATCACAGTCCATAGGCCTAAATTTAATAAAATAAACAGGGCTCAGCTCGGGAGCAACTCACATGGCACGGCTGACGCACGGACGGGACAGTTTGCGGGCAATGGGCTTTCTTTGAGCACTCGCTGGCGGCGGCTGGGTCTGCTATTGGGGCTGCGCTGGCTGAAAGCGTCTTTGGCATGGCGCGCTGGCGCGAAGGCCGCGCTGGCGAGCACCGGGCGCGGCGCACTTTGGTTTGGACGAGCTGCGGGCAAGACAAGGACGCGCGGGCGCGGCGTGCAGACAAGAAGCGGGGGCGCGGGCGTGGGGCTCAGACGTGGACGAGCGAACGCTGGCGTGCGGGCGCGAGCTCGGTTGGGCGATGGCATCTGGTGCGCGCGACGGGTGCGACGGGCTCTTCTGTGCGTCGTGGCGAGGGCGGCGGGCTCTCTGCTGGTGCGTGCGTCGATGCGGCGAAATTTCTGGCTGCCGCTGCTGCTACTGCTTTTTCACCGGGTCTTTGCTCGCCGACGACGCCCTTCGATGGAGCTTGGGAAGTAGAGCATGGAAAGGGGGCTTGGGAGAGAAGGCTTGGGGCGGCAAGGGGATTTTGGAGAAGAAACACCCAAACCTAATTTCCCTTCTTTTAATTAAATGCACCAACAACCCCAAGGACTCAAGGCTAACTAAGTTATGCCGCGGAAAGAGTAACAAGAACAGCTCGAGGCTCAACCGACAACGACACACAACTGACCTCCCAGACCACCTGGTTTCGAAACCCAACTTCTTCACTCTATTTCTCAATTTTTCTTTTGCATCTCACCATGCCCAAACACATCCACAAAGCATCAAAATCTTACTTAAGTCCATCCAATAATTTTAACAACTTAAAAAGACATAAACGGCCCTGACGGCCCGACAAAATTACCAAAATAGCCCTAGGGCATACTTGGAAGACCGGGATGAAAACCTGGGTCGTTACATGGGATTCGAACCCTTGACCTGCAAGGGAGTTTGGAGGCTTGAAATTAAAGGAGTAATTAATAAGGAAATTATGCTGCAGTTGGGACTCGAAGGGGGATGGCCAGGATTTTTAATCGATCAAAATAGGAAAGATTTTTCCCGTGCATTTTTTCCCAAGTCCTAGAGTTGTCGATTTCTCCTTCCCTTCCCCCAAGCTTGCCGATTCTTCCCTAGTCCCTCACCAATCTTGTCGTTCCATCCTCTTCTTCCCAAACCTGCTTGCCAACTACATCTTCTTCTTCTTCTTCTTCATTCTAGCCTAGCCTCGTGGAAGCCCTAGCCGAGAGAACATCCTTCTCTCTTTTTCCATCATCTTGCCGAGATCACCCCCCGTCTTCATTGGCAATTTCATCCCCTCCTTGCTCTCGTTTGCTTGACTGCCTTGTGTTGTCGCAAAGAACAAGGACTAGCCAAGAATAGTTCTTCTCCTCTTCACCCTAGGTGAGCACTCTACCTCCCCATCCTTGTGATTGCCGAATACCCTAGCACCCAAATCTTGATCTTGATCAAGCATTGTAACGGCCCAGGTTTTCATCCCGGTCTTCCAGGTATGCCCTAGGGGTATTTTGGTAATTTGGTCGGGTCGTCAGGGCCGTTTATGACTTTTTCAGTTGTTAAAAATTATTGGATGGACTTAAGTAGGATTTTGATACTTTTTGGATGTGTTTGGGCATGGTGAGATGCAAAAGTAAAAATGAGAATTAGTTGTGCTGTTGCTGGGATTCAAACCCAGGTCTCCGGGAAGCTTGTTGGGTAGTGTGCCAGTTGAGCTATTGGGAGCTCTTGTTACTCTTTTCGAAGCATATCTTGGTTAGCCTTGAGTCCTTGGGGTTTTGGTGCACTTGATTAAAAGGAAGGAAAAATAGGGTTGTTGTGTTTCTTCTCCAAATCATCCATATCCGCCCCAGCTTTTCTCTCCCAATCTCCAAGCCGAATTCCATCTCCCTAGCAGCCGTTGTTCGATCGTCATCCTGGCTGGTCAAAAGGAGAGCCTAGCAGCCAAGGCAGACGCCATCGCACGCACCAGACGCCTCGCCCCTATCGCAGCCCATCGCACGCACAACACCAGCGCCAGACGCCATCCCACCCGAAAGCGGCCCGCGCGCCGTCCCCAAAGATAAGCCCACATCTCGCCAGTCGTCGCGCGACGCCGCACTCATGCCCGTCGTCCGCGCGCGCAGCGTCTGCTTGTCGCGCGCCAGCGCGCTTTGCTCCCACCAGCCAGTCGTCCTCAGCGCATGCACCCTCTCCCATCAGCGCCGCTAGCGGCGCCAGATGTCGTCGCGATCACAGCCGGTCCGTCGCGCCGGCCCGTGTCTTTGTGTGAGTGCTCCCAAGTCGAGCCCTATTTGCTTTATTATATTTAGGCCTATGGATTGTGATTATTATTGTGCTTGTTAGGTTCTCATTAGCTAGCTCGGGATCGATCGCAGCTTAGGATTCTTGTGTGTAGTTGCCTCCCGACCAAGGTAAGGATTTCTTACCGGAGTTGTGTGGGCCCTGCGATATAATATGTGATTGCTGTTTGTTTGCTTGTTTATGTTTATCAGCATGTTATTGGATATGTGCTCTGTTCTGAATTCTGACTGGCATGAATCTCTTATTTTTTTCTCATGTTAGTTCCATGCTAGGTTGTCCTGGTCTGGCATGCTCGATATCAGTTCTTGCTTCGTAGTACCATGCTAGGTTCGTTGTTTCTGTTGAGCACGTTTTGGAATGTTTGTTGTTTATGTTATAGTTTAGAGTTCAGATAGGTAGGATCATCCGGGCTCGGATGCATAACGTAGCTTGCATCCACGGCAGGGACGTACGAGGCAGTACTCCGTCCCTGAACCACCGTTAGGGTTTAGCTAACCCTAACGGGAGGCCCTGCAATCTTGGGGGTGGCAGACTGTTAAATGCCCCAATGGTCGGGATGATGACTAGGCATTGCCTTGTCCCCGGCAGTCGGCACGTCCTCAGCGTGTTCGGCAGTAGCCCTTGATTACCACCTGTTAGGGCAAGGTCCGTTTCCTGGTGTAAGCCTACCACGACCGGTTCCTTAGCCTCAGGTGCGGTGGTACAGGCTGACATAGTTCACGTGTCCAGGTCTCACTCCCCTATGTCAGTGACACCGATCCATAGATTAGCTAGGCATGGTGACTGAACCATGGCAGCTTACCACTAGACCCGGCACCCCCTGGTTTGCAGTAGCATGCGGTGCGCACACACGCTCATTACAAAGATCGATCGAGAGCTCCTCGGGATCTTGAGTTCGATGCACCTTTCAGACGATGAGAGGCGGTGAGGCCGAGACTAGTTTCTCATATAGGAACGTAAAGCGGTGTAGTTTCCGGAGTAAGACCGTAAGATGGCATCCGAGGTTTATGTATGGATTTAAGCGTTGTGCTCTCTTCTATGTTTATATTCATGGCTTGCATACATTCTGCTAGATGACCAGTTATATCGTATTGTACCCCGGTTGGAGATTCTTACTGAGTAATTCGTTACTCACCCTTATTTTGTGGTTTTCCACAGGTAACCAAGGTGCAAGACAGGATGGCTGAAGGAGGAGCTGTGATCATGGAAACCAGCTGTCGAACTCTGAATTTTTATCTTTGATTCTTTATGTCTTATTTTCCTCTGAATGCATGTAGTTGGGCACGGAGCCCTAGGTTGTTTTCTGACTGTTTTTCTGGATTCTAGCACTGTTGTAACTGTTGGGAGTTTGAATGTTTTAAATAAATCTCTGATTAGAGTAAGTTTTGGAAATGTATTTGTCTTGGAACAGGTGCTTGGAAACACGGACAGGTTTCAGGAATTTATGTTGACTTTTTAAATGGATGTTGTATGTTTTAGTTTTCACTTAGAATCCGAAAAACCATTCTTGCATATTAACTTTAGTTTTGAATGCATGCATTGAGGTAAAGGCCCAGTTTAGAACCCCTTTTTGGGTCGGGTCTTTACACAAGCCCTAGCCGCAAACTGTAAAGACCCGACCCAAAAGGGGCTCTAAATGGGCCTTTACCCCAATGCATGTAGTGAAAATAAAAGACATTATGAAAAATACATTTCGGATCCCAAGTAAAAACAGAAACATTCAACAACCAAAACATACATTTCTAAAAGCATACTCTGATCAGAGATTTATTTAAACCATTAAAACAATCCAAAAGTACAAATATCTTTGAATCCATAAAACGTAAGAAAACATCCCGGGCTCTGTGCCCGTCTACATGCATTCGGGGAAATAACAAAAAGTGAAGAGTCATGATAAAATAAAATAGTCGAGATGATGCAGCAGGATTCCATGATCACGGCTCCTCCTTCACCATCCTGTCTCGCCGCCTTGATTACTCCGTGGAAAGCCACGAGAATAAGGGTGAGTAATGAATTACCCAGTAAGAATCCCCAACCGGGTACAATACGATATACAAGATCATCTAGAAGAATGTATGCAAGCTATGAGTACAAACACAGAGCGGAGCACATAGCTAAGTCCACACTTGGACCTCGGATGCCAACTCGTGGTCTTAGTCCGGAAATACCACAACACACTAAACGCGCTATACGGGAACAAGTCCCGGCCTCGGCTGTCTACATCGCCGATCGTCTGAAAGGTGCACTAGCTCAAGATCCCGAGGAGCTCTCCATCGTGGGCGCCATAATGAGCGTAAGCGCGCACCGCATGCTACCGCAAACTCGGGGGTGCCGGGTCTAGTGGCAAGCTGCCCGTGTTCATCACCATGCCTAACTAAATCGTGGATCGGTGTCACCGACATAGGGTGTGAGACTGACACGTGAACTATGTCGGCTGTACCACCGCACTTGAGGCTAAGGAACCGGTCGTGGTAGGCTTACACCGAGAAGCGGTCCTTGCCCTAACAGTGGGCAATCAAGGGCTACGGCCGAACACGCTGGCGAGGACGTGCCGATCGCCGGGGACGAGGCAATGCCAAGTCATCATCCCGACCGTTGGGGCATTTAACGATCTGCCACCCTCACCCAAGATTGCGGGGCGGCCGTTAGGGTTAGCTAAACCCTAATCTGGATCGGGGGCGGAGTACCATCTCGTGCGTCCCTCGCGGGGATGCAAGTTACGTTATGCATCCGGCCCGATGATGCTACCTACTTGAACTCTAAACCATAACAATAATAACAATTCATTCAATGCGGTCCAATACGTGCTCCATGCAGATACAAGGAACCTAGCATGATACTACGAAGCAAGAATGATATCGAACATGCGAGAATGGAACAACCTAGCATGGGCTAACATGAGAAACAATACAAGAGTTCATGCCATCGAAATTGAACAGAGAGCACCTAGGCTAAACATGCTAATAATCATACACAGCATACAAAACAACAATCACAAATATACTGCGAGGCCCACACAACTCCGGTAAGAAATCCTTACCTTGGTCGGGAGGCTTCTACACACAAATCCTAAGTCATGGAACAATCCCGAGCTAGCGGCGGGAACCTAACAAACCAACAATAATCAGCATCTAAAATGTCTAAACAACAATAATAGAACAACAAGCTCGGCTCGGGAACTCACGCGGCACGACGACACGAGCTTGGAGCCTGCCGCAAGCCGGGCGGGCGCTGCCGCGCTACCGCACGCAGCGACGGCAGCAGCTGCTACCTGCCGCGCTACCGCACGGCACGGCAGGACGAGGCGCGCGCGCGAGCGTCTGGCGAAGGCGCCGCGGGCGCGCGGCGTCGCGATGCGGACACGGCGAGCGGCTTCAGCGAGGACGCGCGCGCGGCGAACGTCTGGGCGAAGGCGCGCGGCGCCGGCGTCGCGATCGCGACACACGGCGAGCGGCTCAGCGAGGGACGAACGACGATCTGGGCTTTCTTTGCCTTTGGCGCGATCCGGCGTCTTGGTCTCGACCGGCCGGGCGTCGGCGACAACGAGAGGGCGATCTGTCTTCTTTGACGAACGGCAAAGCTGCTAAGCGGATCTCGGCGTCGCGGCGCTGGTTCGATAGATCTGGGCGTCGCGGTGGGCCGGTTCGGCAGATCTGGGCGTGCGAGTGGTCGGCGATGATGGTCGCTCCTCTCGGTGGGCCGCAACCAACACAAACACACACACACTCTACATCTTACCTTCGACCGACATCAAAAACCAAATGAGGAGATGAAGAGGATGAAGACTTACCCGAATGATGATGATCGAACCCAAGGAGATGCAAGGGAAGAAGAATTCGGCAAGGCAATGGAGAGGGAGAGCTTGTGCGGCCAAGAGGAGTTTTGGAGAAGAAGATGGAATAACCTAATTCTATTTCATTTAACCAAATGCACCAAAACTCCAAAATCCAAGGTTAATTAAGATGTGATGCGAGAAGAGTAACAAGAGCACCTAATGGCTCAATTGGCACACATCTCTACAAGCTTCCCAGAGACCGGGTTCAAACCCCACTGCAAAGACAAATTCCTTTATTTTTACTTTTGCATCAAACCTTGCTCAAACCAAACCACAAACCCCTCCAAAAACCTACATAAAACCATCCAATAATTTTAGTAACTGGAAAGGACACAAACGACCCTGACGGCCCGACCAAATTACCAAATTACCCCTAGGGCATACCTGGAAGACCGGGAAGAAAAACCTGGGTCGTTACACAAACCCTAGCACAAGAGCCTAGCCTAGGTGTGTTTTTCAAGCCCTAACCGAATTCCCTTGTTGCCGCACATCACCTAGTTGAGGAGCACCTAGCAAGCGAGACACCAAGTGCTCTTTTTTATTGTCGCAAGCTGCCTAGCTGAGCACCATCTTGCCGAGGTGAGTTCTTCCAGCCCTAGCCGTGTATCAAGGCTATTTTGGTTGGATTTTTTGCTTACCCTTTGACCGAGACTATTTGGTGTTGTGTTTTCTGATGTGGTGATGCCCTAGCCGAATTCAAGTTGCTCTTGTGTAGAGGTCGAGAATACCCTAGCTGAAAACCCCATTGGTTAACTCCTTAGTGCTTGGCCGAGAGCACTAGTATTACTAGCAGGGTAGCTTCTCGGATTCCGTTCTCCTGGTTTTGGTTTAGTTTTAGCTATCTAGGTTGTTAGTATATTTATGTATGTTGTGGCTAGGTTGTGTGAATCTGCAGCTCAATGAGCACCTTACTTTGTTATTGTTTTCTTGCTTCCACCCTGGCAGCCGATGTTGATTAGCTCCCGCATCGGCATAAGCATAGTTTGTAGCCTGCTAGAGCGGAGCCCAGCAAACGGTGTAAGCCTACCTTAGCCGGTTCTTAGCTTCAGGTCAGTGGTACAGGCTGCTACAGCTGAGTGTCGAGGGCCTTGCACTACTGTAGTTCATTGACACCACTTCAGAGTCATTAGGCATGTGTACCTGGACCGCATAGTTTGTCCCTAGGCCCCCACATTTACGCCGGTTTGCAGTAGCATGCGGTGTGCGCGCACACGCGTTAGTTGCCGGTTTGGAGAGAACCCCCGGGCTAATGTTCATGAGTCCACCACTTCTGTTCCAGTTTAGAGCCAGACTTCGGGTACTCTCCTATTTGTCAAGTAATTGCTAGCCGAGGGTAAGAGCCCCTCGAGGACACCTATTTGGGATCAATTTTTGAGCTGGTCATTTGGCTGAGGGAGAAAGACCCTCGAGGGTGTCTGCCATCTATTTGTGATAAGTTTTTGAGCTGGTCATTTTGCCGAGAGAGAATGACCCTCGAGGATGTCTTTTGGGATTGGTTAGGAGAGCCAATCATTAGGCCGGAAGTAGGAGACTTCCGAGGATTTCGGATTTGCCCAGTTAGCTCGTTGAGCAAAGATCTGTGTTGGTAACTATTTGCATGTATACTAGGATACTAGATGATTGATGTATCGTATTGTACCACGATTGGGGATTCTTTTGGGATTGATGTATCGTATTGTACCTCGGTTGGGGATCCTTATTTATGTGGTTTTACACCAGGTAACTTGGGACAGCACCAGGACGGCTAGCAGAGGGAGCTGACTGATCATGGGAGCTGCAGGCACTCTATCTTTCTTATTGCATTTATTATTCAGCATGTAGTTGGACATGGAGTCTAAAGGGGAACTTGGTTATCTGATGTTTTAAACTATTTTGAATGTTTTGCTAAACAATGGTCAGGACTTGCTTACCTTAACTGCTTTCTGTTTGATGGATATTTGCTGAAAAGTGTTTTCAATGTTCCATGCTCTATTGATGTTTGGAAATTTTAATTAGCACTTGAAATGTTTTAAGTATGATGCATGCATGCTGAGTGAGAACCTAGGTTTAGGACCATAATTTTGGGTCGGGTTCTTACAATGCCGATCACCGGCAGAGGAGCAGGATCGTCTGGTACTGCCAACCGAGGTGTTGGCATTGAGATTACCAATGATGAGACAGCCTCAGGGATTGGCCAAACCCATAGGCCGCCCGTGGCCCCAGCTACTGATATGCCCTGAGCAGGGATAGAGACTTCTCAGCCCCAAACTGTAGCTCCTAGAGCAGAGCTGGCATCAGTGATGAGAGAGAAAATGTTCTTGATGGCTGAGTAGAGGGCTAAATCCAAGGCGCAGTTTCCAGCACAGCCTGTAGAGCAGCTTGCAGTGGAGAGATAGGAATCCCGAGCACAGATGGCTTAGTTGACTCAGTTGCTCTGCCAGCCACCCTCATATGCACCAACTGCCCCTGAAGCCTCAGTGATTCCCCAGGATGAATAGGAGCCTATGGTTGTTGAGGCTGTTGTAGGGAACAGAGCTGTCGAGTATGGCAAGTGGCTCAAAGACTTCTGTAAGTTTAAGCCCAAGGAATTTGATGCTTCCGAGAACCCGCTGAAAACATCAAAGTGGTTGGTAAAGATGGAGTACATCTTCCAGGTGAAGGATTGTAGTGATGTTAAGAGACCGAGATATGCCACACATGTACTCACTGACACAGTAGTGTGGTTGTGGGAGTCCACCGTTAGAGGAAGATATGTAGGATCCCCACCTCCTACTTGGGAATTCTTCAGGGCTGAATTTAAGACTCAGTACATCAGTGAGGAGGCTCAACAAGAGATGGTTGATGCCTTTAACAACTTGAAGCACGATGATGATACTATTTCCGGTTATGAGAAGAGATTTTCAGAGCATAGCTACTTTGCTCCTGAGTAATTAGTTGCCACTGAGGAGTTGAAGATAAAGAAATTTATCAGAGAACTCAGGTTGGAGGTTGCCCATGATATTAGGGCACTTGCTCTAGTAACGTACACCAGGACAATAGCATTAGCAAAAATTTATAGCCGGCAGTATCCTCTTGGAAAACTCTAGTAGCCGTTCAGCATGTGACGGCCAGCTCAGGGTAGAAGAGGAAGTTTGAGCTTACCAAATAGGTAGATCAGCCGCGTCGTTAGGGTAGTTTCCAACATAGAGATCAAGGCCATCAGCAGGATATAGTGAGGCAGCCATCCTATTGTCGGGCATGTGGGAAGTCTCATTTTGGTATGTGTGGAGCATCACCCAGAGAGTGCTTCAAATGTGGAAAGGAGGGGCACATGGCTAGAGCATGCCCACAGGTTGGAACTGATGTTAGACCAGCTCAACAGCAGGGTAGTGCTTTTCCCACGACTCTGCAGGAGGCCGAGAAGACTGACACAGCTGTTGCAGGTACCTTACTTGTCCTGGATCACTATTCTTATGTTTTGTTTGATTCAGGCTCAACCCACTCGTTTATCTCTGTGTTGTTTACTAGATATTTGGTACTGAAACCCTTAGGGTTCGAGTTGTGTGTTGCCACTCATTCGGGAGTTAATATGATTGCTAGTGATAAGATTAGAGACGGTCGGATCCTAGTATCTGGAAAGTCATTAGCAGCCACCCTCATAGTACTTCCTATGAGTGGATTTTATGTCATCCTAGGGACGGATTGGTGAGTTGAGCACCATGCATTAATTGACTGCCGCAAGAAAGAAGTTGTGTTCAGTCCACCTAAGAAACAGAGCTTTAAGTTCCAGGTTGTCCAGAGCGGAGTTTTCCCGTAGTTGATTTCTAGAGTAAAAGCCCGACATTTGTTAGCTGGAGGAGCTTTAAGTTCTATGTTGTCCATGTTGGTCATTTGGCCTCCGAGGGTATTTTGGTATTGTTCAGGGTTTTGGTGTAAGAACCCGACCTAAAATTGGTCATAAACCCGGTACTTTTTAGCATGCTTACAAATTAAAACTTTTAAAATAGTAAAGAAAACTGCTTAAAATAAAACTTGTTTAAACAACATAAAGAAAATATTCATTCCAAAAACTTCCATAAATAATTCCTGGCCAGTATTACAAAGGTTAACAGTCTAAACAACTCTTTAAAACCAATCAGTTCTCTCCCAGCATGCTACTACAGAATGAAAGACTCAAAATGTAAATAAAAGACAAAGAACGCCGACAGCTCCCATGATCAGTCAGCTCCCTCCAATAGCCATCCCGGTGCTGTTTCAAGTTACCTAAAAGGAAAGAAAGGGTGAGTACGAAGGCACTTAGTAAGAATCCCCAACTGGGGTACAATACGATACATCAATCACCTGGCATCCTAGTATACATGCAAACAATTACCAGCACAGAACTTTACTCATCAGGCTAACAGAACAAGTCCGGGAACCTCAGAAGTTTCCTACTTCCTGCCTAATGATTGGTTCTCCTAACCAATTCCAAATGACATCCTCGAGGGTCTTTCTCCCTTGGCCAATTGATCAACTCAAAAGATGATCCCAAATAGATGTCAAACACCTCGAGGGTCTTTCTCCCTCGGCCAAATGACCAACTCAAAAGCTGATCCCGAATAGGTGTCCTCGATGACCTCTTACCCTCGGCAAAGCTGTTCCTAAGACAACGGGAGAGTACCCAATGTCAGGCTCTAAAACAAGAACGGAAACGGTGTCACTGATCTACAGTAGTGTGAAGCCCTCGGCACTCAGCTGTAGCAGCATCTACCACCGATCTGAAGCTAAGAACTGTCTCCGGGTAGGCTTGCACCTGTGACGAGTTCCTCTCTAGCAGGCTACAAACTAGGCTTATACCGATGCAGCAGCAAATCAGCACCGGCTACCGAGGGTGGAAGCAAAGTACGTTATGCTACTCACTTATCCCGACCTGTGGGGACAGGTACGTTATGTCTGCTCTCAGCCTCTGGCGAAAACACGCTAACTAAGCTATCCACTATTAAGTAAGTAATCCTTAACAGTTTATAACATGCTCAACAATTAAATGAAAGTAACCTAGAATGATACTACGAACTTAAAGCATGAATTACAGAACATGCTAGAAGAACAGACCTAGCATGGCACTAACATGTGGAACATATATAAACATGCTAGCAGAGATGAACAACAAGGCAATCATATCCACTAACATGCTCATAAAAATCAACATATAACAAGGATGCAATCAAAATATATCGCAGGGCCCACCCAACCCTGGTAAGAGATCTTTACCTAGAACAAGCAGAAAACAACAACAGTAAAGTGCTCCTTGAGCTGCAGTGTCTCACAACCTAATAAGCATACAACATACAATTAAACCTAGCTAGCTAAACACTAAACTATGAACTACAACTAGAAGTAAGGGAATCAAGAGACTACCCCTACTTGCACCTAGTGCTCTCGGCCAAGCACTAAAGAAGCTATAGGAGCTCGGCTACAACACTTGAACCTCTTGATCTTGGCTTGGGCAAAACATCAAACACAAACATGTTAGATCTCGGCTAGGAAGCAAACAACACACACACCCAAACCAACATGGAGCTCTCGGATCTTGGAGAAAAATGGAGAAGAGAAGAAGAATTTCTCTTGGTTAGAGGTAGGTCTCGGCCAAGACAAGGAGAAGAAGAAAAGGAGTTTTGCAAAGACTTACCTTGGAGCAAGATGGAGAAGATGAGCTATGGAGGAAAACTTGAAAGCTTGGCAATGGAGAGCAATGGAGATGGTGAAGCTCGGACAAGGAGGGGAAATGGAGAGAGTGTTGGTCGGTCGCGAGGGAGGGAAGAATAAGACAAAACCCTATTGCATTTTTCCTATTTTTTTAATATTAAACTACCTCAAAAAATCCCACCTTCAAATCTCACCAAGAGCACTTTTAAAAAGCATTTTATTTTCTCTTCATTTGGCTCAAATCCAACTTCCAAAGCACCATGGTTCGAATCCTAGCATCAACACATTTATTCTTATTTTTCTCATTTGACCGAAAAGCCTCCAAACTTCTCAAAAAGCCACAATTGACCTGGAACTAGAAACCGAATAATAACTGAGAAACCGGAATAGAATTTCTGGGTTGTTACAATATTCCCCCTTTTTAACACTTTTATCCCCGAAAGTCCGAAAAAAACTCAGGGTAATGCGTCCCAGGTAGTTTCCTCTGCCCTCTGATTTCTCCACTAAACCTTCACTAGGTTGATTTCTTGGTTACGCAAGGTCTTGCTCTCCAGAGCCAAAATCTACACAGGCTTCTCCTAGAAACTAAAATCCTTGTTCAACTCTAACGGCTCGTGATCAACAACGTATGTCGGGTGTGCCACATACTGTCTCAACATCGAAACGTGGGTAATGCCAAAGATGGGGATAATGCCAAACGATAAACAACTGCATCGATCCGCTCAAGGATCTCAAAAGGCCCTACAAACCAGGGGCTCAACTTGTAACGGCCCATTTTTCTATTTCGGTTTCCCAGGTGCTTTCGGTTCAATATTCGGTTGTTCGGTTGGGCCGTTAAAGCTATTTTAACCCTTAGGGGTATTTTGGTCTTTTTGCTCCCTGGTCAGGGTTTGGGGATTTTCAGAATTCCAAGGTCATTCCTGCCTTTGTCGAGGCTTGATTGTTGTTGGTTGCAAGACCCAAGAAGTTGGGCTAGTTGTTTGGAAGTTTGGAAGTGGTTCGGTTTTTGTCAAAATTAATATTAATTTGAGTGCTTCCATTGGGATTTGAACCCTTGCCCTAAATGATGATTTGGGAGTTTGACTTAAATGAGTTTTAATTAAGAGAAAAGATTGCTTCAGCCGGGTCTCGAAGGAGGAAGCCTTAGGAAGGGATTTAGGTCACCAAGGCCTATTTAAATTAGGAAAAGGAAGGAAAAATCAAGAAAATCTCCACTCCCCTTATTTTGCCGCACACCACCCACACTCCTTCCCTCTCTCCTTGTTGAATTCATCAAGACCTAGAGCCGAGCCAAGAAACCTAGCCGCACCGCACCTAGCCACCAACCCCAAAGACTGCACGCCGCCGCCCCCCCACCCAAGACCAAGACCGCACCGCCCGCCGCCCACTGCCTCGCCTAGCCGCGGCGGCGTGCGCAAGCGAGACCATCGCTGCATCACGACGTCCCAAAGAAATTTCAGATGCATCGGCCGCGCGACGTCCCAGCAGCCCAGACGCCTCGCCCGCACGCCGTTTCAGCAGCCTAGACGCCTCGCCCGTGCCCCGCACCAGCCAGCGTCGGCATGCCTGTGCCCCGCACCAACCCGCGTCTGCACACCCGCGCCCGTCCGCGCGAGCCGTCCGCGCGCGCGTCTCCTGCTGCGCCAGCAGCGCCCAGCCCGTTGGCCCCAGCCGCACGTTCCGCTTGCCCTTGCTGCCGAGAGCCTGCCTTGCTGTGAGGATTAGGCCGAGACCTTGTGTCTTCTCGGTTGGTAATTCCCGAGTCTTTTCTCTTTTGGGCCCTAAGCTGTTGGCTGCTCTTTATTTAATTAGGGTGTTTTTATTGATTGCTTAGGTTGCTCGGGTTCGCTTAGAAGCTCGAGGGTCGCTTATTGATTATGGTAGTTATTTTCTGCTTGTTTCCAGGTAAGGATTTCTTACCGTGGTTGTGTGGACCCTACGATGTTTTCTTGATTGTGCCTTGTATGCATGTTCACTTTTATGAGCATGTTAGTGGATAGAACAGCTTGTGTTTGAATTCTTGCTAGCATGTTTGCTTGTTTGTACATGTTAGACCCATGCTAGGTTTGTTCTTCCAGCATGCTATGGTTTCTGCTTTAAGCTCGTAGTATCATGCTAGGTTATGTATGATTGATGTTGATATGTATGTTTAGCCAGGAATCAGTTATTTTGTACTCGTAGTTAGCACAGTGGGATTTGTCATCATCTAGAGGCTGAGAGTGGACATAACGTACGTTGTCTCCACCGATCGGGAGTTAGAGCGAAGCATAACGTACCTTGCTTCCCCCCGGTAGCCGATGTGTAGTAGCTACCACATCGGCATAAGCCTAGTTTGTAGCCTGCTAGAGCGAAACCCTACCAACGGTGCAAACCTGCCTTGGCCGGTTCTTAGCTTCAGGTCGGTGATACAGGCTGCACAGATGAGTGCCGAGGGCCTCACACTACTGTGTTCAGTGATACCGCTTCTGAGTCTTTAGGCATGCGTACCTGGCCCGCGTAGTTTGTACCTAGGCCCCCACATTTACGCCAGTTGCAGCAGCATGCGGTGTGCGCGCACACGAGTTAGTCGCCGTTTCGAAGAGCTCCCCCGGGCTAATGTTCGTGAGTACACCAGTTCCTTCCAGTTTAGAGCCAGACTTCGAGTACTCTTCCGATAGTCCAGATTTGTTAGCGAGGGTAAGAGACCCTTGAGGACACCCATTGGGATTGGTTTTTGAGTTAATCATATGGTCGAGGGAGAAAGACCCTCGAGGGTGTCGGACATCTTTTGGGATCGGTTTTTTAGCCGATCAGTTGGCCGAGGGCGAAAGACCCTGGGAGATGTCCCGGGATTGGTTATGAGAACCAATCATTAGGCTGGAAGTAGGAGACTTCCGAGTACTCCGGATTTGCCTTGTAAGCTCGTTGAGCTAAGATCCGTGTTGATATCTGTAGGCATGTGTACTAGGTTTCTAGATGATTGATTGCATCGTATCGTACCCCGGTCGGGGATTCTTACTGAGTATGTTTATACTCACCCCATCGTGGTTTTCCACCGGGTAACTTGGGGCAAAGACCGGGCGGCTAGCGGAGTGAGTTGGGAGATCATGGATGCTGTTGACACTCTGTCGTGTCTTTATTTACATATTTGAATTCAACATGTAGTTGGACATGAGTTCATAGGGAAAACTTATTTATTGTTGCTTCGGACTATCTTTTATGTTTTAAGGAAAAAGTACTGATCAGTCATTGTTTTAAAATGGATGGTTTTACTTAATGATTATCTGACTTTGTTTTAATGTTTTCCACTCTATATGTTTTGAAGAGTTTTAAATTCGACCTCTGGTTTGTGTCATTTATGGTTTTCACTTGCATGCTGAGTAAAGACCTAGGATTAGAACCGTTTTTCGGGTCGGGTCTTTACAGTTGGTATCAGAGCACATAGTCATAGATTCTGTATACTAACCTGTTTGTAGGTTGTGTTCCCATGATCTCCAGGTTTGTCTAAGTTCATTAAGCTAAGGGTTTTGATTTACGATATTGTATGAAGTACACATGTGTTACCCTTGTTGGGCAGTTAGAGCCCCAACGTGGGCTAGCTTTTATGCTTTGTGTAGATCGCCAGTATGTTGATTACACATAGAGGAGCAGGGACGTTTGGTATTTCCAACCGAGGAGTTGGACTGATCGTGTTAATGATGAGACCATGTCCAGGGTTGTCTAGACCCGTAGGCCACTTTTGGCCCTGGCAGTTGAGTTGCCAAGAGAAGGGGGTAGAGGCTAGTCTGCCTTAGAGTAAGACTCCTTGAGCAGAGTGTGCTCCAGCCATGAGAGAATTGATGGCAGGTCTTGTAGCTATCTGAGAGCAGAGACCCAGGCGCGGTTTGTAGCGCGTAGTGAGGAGTCCCTGGCACAGATAGCCCAGCTGACAGAGTTTATTTAGGAGATACCCCCAGTAGCTCCAGTAGCCCCAGAGGTTCCCGGGAGGGCATGATCAGCAAGTTTATGCTGATGAGTTAGTTGGAGTTGATGGAGCCGCCAAGTTTGGCAAGCAAAAGCGAGGTGGTTGGCCAGGATCGAGTTTATCATCCGAGTGTTGGGATGACCTGATGTTCAGAGGCCGAGGCGTGTCGTTCTTGTGTTGTTTGATACTGCAGTTTGGTGGTGGAAGTCCCTTGAGAAAGGTGGACCAGCAGAGTCTCCACCAGTCACCCGGTCGATTGGCAAGTTGTTGAGTTAGTAGCTTTTGAGGAAGATGTAGAGACATTTTGTTCTCTTGCAAGCCCGCAACTGTTTTTGTAACGGCCCAGGTTTTCATCCCGGTCTTCTAGGTATGCCCTAGGGGTATTTTGGTAATTTGGTCGGGCCGTCAGGGCCGTTTATGTCTTTTTCAGTTGCTAAAATTATTGGTTGGTCTTATGTTGGATTTTGTTGCTTTGAGGATGGGTTTGGGCATGGAGAGATGCAAAAGTAAAATAGGGAGTTAAAGTTGCAGCAGCCGGGGTTCAAGCCAGGGTGGCCTTGAGTGCTAGAGCAAGGCCTTGCCAGTTGAGCCACCAGGTGATATTAATGCTCATTCTGCGGTATGTCTTGGATAGCTATGGGTTTTTGGGATTTTGGTGTTTTTGGTTAAAAGAAAGGAAATTAGGTTGGAAAGCTTTCTTCCCCAAAATCCCCTTGCCGCCCCAAGCTTATTCTCCCAAGCACCACTGAGCAAATTTCAAATGAATCGCCAGCAGCCCATCAGCCAGTAATGCCAGCGCGCCGCCGCCACCGCCCCCATTGCACCAGCAGATGTTCGCCTGCAGCAGCCCATCGCACATCCCATCGCCTGCAGCAGCCCGTCGCACATCCCATCGCCTGCAGCAGGTCATCGCACGCCCCTCACCTGCAGCAGCCAGTCGCACAATCGGATTGCACGCCCTCGCCTAGCAGCAGCATCGCGTCGGAGCCCAGCCGTGTCGCGTCGCCCAGCTCCATTGCGGCGGCAAGGCGTCCGCGCCGCCGCCCGTCCGCGCAGCGGCGCCGCCGCGTTGCATCTACACGCGCGCCCGGCCTTTCGCTCGCCGCCGTTGTTCGTCCGATCCAACGGGCCCGCGCCCCTGCGCCGTGCCAGCAAGCTCAGCCGCACATCCCAGTGCCAGTGCTAGAACGCCCAGAGCGCAGCCCCTACCGCCAGAGCGCGCCAAAGAAGGCCGGTCTTGTGCGGCTGTCCCGTCCGTAGCGTCGGCCGTGCGTGTGAGAGTTGCTCCCGAGCTGAGCCCAGTTTATTTTATTATATTTAGGCCTATGGATTGTAATAATTATTGTGTTTGTTAGGTTCTCATTAGTTAGCTCGGGATCGATCGCAGCTTAGGATTCTTGTGTGTAGTTGCCTTCCGACCAGGTAAGGATTTCTTATCGGAGTTGTGTGGGCCCTGCGATATTATATGTGATTGTTGTTTGTATGCTTGTTTGTGTTTATCAGCATGTTTAGTGATAGGTGCTCTGCTCTGAATTCCCGACTGGCATGATTTCTTATGTTGTTTCTCATGTTAGTCCATGCTAGGTTGTTCCGTTCTGGCATGCTCGTTATCTGTTCTTGCTTCATAGTATCATGCTAGGTTCGTTGTTGTAACGGCCCAGGTTTTCATCTCGGTCTTCCAGGTATGCCCTAGGGGTATTTTGGTAATTTGGTCTGGCCGTTAGGGCCGTTTATGTCTTTTTCCAGTTGCTACAATTATTGGATGGGTTATTGTATGTTTTTTAGGCTTTGTGGATGTGTTTGGGCATGGTTAGATGCAAAAGTAAAAATGTTAGTAAATTGTGTTGCAGGTGGGATTCGAACCCGGGTCTCCAAGAAAGCCTGTTGGGATGTGTGCCAGTTAAGCTATTGGGAGCTCTTGTTACTCTTTCCGCGACATATCTTGGTTAACCTTGGATCTTTGGAGTTTTGGTGCATTTGATTAAAAGAAAAGAAATGTAGGGTTTTGGGTCTTCTTCCCCAAAAGTCTCTTGGCCGCCCAAGCTTTGCTCCCTAGCTCCCCAAGCCGAATCCTTGCTCTCTTGTAGCCTCGAGGTTCGATCGTCGTTCCGGTAAGGTTCTTCATCCTCTTATTCTTCTCCTTCTTCGATTGGCACTCTTGCTGGCTGAGTGAAAAGAAGTGTGTGTGTGTGTGTGTTTGGATGCAGCTAGCCAAGAGAAGCCCAGTAGCCAGCAGCCAGATCGAGCCCAGCCCCATCGTCGCCCGATCGATCGCGCGCACCAACAGCACCGATCGCCCGCCATTCGCCCAATTTCCATCGTCCCCTCGCGCGCGCAGCAGCGAGCACCACTGAGCCCGAGATGGGGCGGCCCAGATCGCTCAGCCGTCGCCAGTCAGACGTGCGGCGACGCCAATGGTCCGTTGCAGCCGTCGCACTCACCAGCCGAGCAGCCCGCGCGCCCGCTCCTCGCCAGCGCATGCATCGTGCCCAGATCGCCCGCGCTCCCCCAGCCGCTCCGCGTCGCTCGCCCGCGCGTTCGCGTCCGTGCCCAAGCGGCTCGTCTCGCCCGCTCGTCCGTGCCCGACGCGCGCGCGCCCAATGCCGCCGTGCGGCGTCGGCCTGCGCCCAAAGAACACCCTCGCCGTCGCGGCTTCCCGTCAAGTGTCGGCCATGCAGCGCGTGAGTTGCTCCCGAGCCGAGCCTTGTTTATTTTATTATATCTAGGCCTATGGATTGTGATTATTATTGTGTTTGTTAGGTTCTCGTTAGCTACCTCGGGATCGATCGCAGCTTAGGATTTTGTGTTTAGTTGCCTCCCGACCAAGGTAAGGATTTCTTACCGGAGTTTTGTGGGCCCTGCGATATATTATGTGATGCTGTTTGTATGCTTGTTTGTGTTTATCAGCATGTTTAGTGATAGGTGCTCTATTCTTGTAAAGACCCGACCCAAAAGGGGCTCTAAATAGGCCTTTACCCCAATGCATACATTCAAAGGAAAGGATAATATGCAAATAAGTTTTTAGATTCCCAATTAAAACAAAACAATCAAGGTTCAATCAGAAATCAATATAGTTTGCTGAAACCTGTTTCAAGGAAAATACATTTCCAAAACGTACACTCTGATCAGAGATTTATTAAAACATTTGGAACATTCTCAAATTCAATAAAGCGGGAATCCACAAAATCATTCAGAAAACATCCTAGGGCTCGTGTGCGCCACATGCATTCAGGGGAAAATGAAAGACAAGAGTCATAGAAATAAAAAGTCGAGACGACAAACGCGTTCCCATGATCATAGCTCCTCCTTCACCATCCCGCCTCGCGCCATGATTACCTCGAAAGATAAGTAAGGGTGAGTAACGAATTACTCGGAAGAATCCCCGGCCCAGGTACAATACGATGCACATGGTCATCTAGATGAGAGTATGCAAGCTATGAACATAACACATAATAGAGCACATAGCTTAAGTCCACACTTGGACCTCGGATGCCAACTCGGGGTCTTAGTCCGAATAATCCACACCACACAATACGCCCTATACGAGAACCAAGTCTCGGCCTCACTGCCTCATCGCCGATCGAAAGGTCCACTAGCTCAAGATCCCGAGGAGCTCCTCGGCCGGCGCCAGAATGAGCGTAAGCATGCACCGCGTGCTCTGCGCGAACTATGGGGTGCCGGGTCTAGTGGCAAGTCGCCCCATGTCCATCCACCACGCCTAACTAAATCTCCGGATCGGTGTCACCGACATATAGGGGTGTGAGACTGGACACGTGAACTATGTCGGCTGAACCACCGCACCTGAGGCTAAGGAACCGGTCGTGATAGGCTTACACCAGGAAGCGGTCCTTGCCCTAACAGGTGGCAATCAAGGGCTACGGCCGAACACGCTGAGGACGTGCCGACTGTCGGGGACGAGGCGATGCCAAGTCATCATCCCGACCGTTGGGGCATTTAACAGTCTGCCACCCTCACCCAAGATTGCAGGGCCTACCGGTCGGGTTAGCTAAACCCTAACGGGGTCCAGGGACGGAGAACTGTCTCGACGTCCCTGCCATGGATGCAAGATACTTTATGCATCGGGCCGGATGATGCTACCTACCTACACTTTAACCTATCATATCAATAACATACAATCCAATACAATCCAAAACGTGCTCAACAGATACAACGAACCTAGCATGGTACTACGAAGCAAGAACAGATATGAGCATGCTAGAACGGAACAACCTAGCATGGGCTAACATGAGAGAACAACATACGAAGTCATGCTAGTCAGGAATTCAGAACAGAGCACCTAAACTATACATGCTGATAATCACAACAAACATACAAACAACAATCACATAGAACATCGCAGGGTCCACACAACTCCGGTAAGAAATCCTTACCTTGGCCGGGGGCAACTACACACAAAATCCTACGCTGCGATCGATCCCGAGCTAGCTAACGAGAACCTAACAAACACAATAGAAATCACAATCATAGCCCTAAAAATATAATAAAACAAGCGAGGCTCGGCTCAGGGCACTCACACGGCACGACCGACACGCGGACGGGCGGCAAAGACGGCGGGTCGCTGGCTGCTTTGACTGACGGGCGCAGAAGGGGGCTGATGGGCGGCAGGGACCGCACACTGGGCGCTGACGGGCGGCAGGAGGCGGCAAGGCTGCGCGCGCGCGCGCGCGCGCAGACGGGTGGCTGGGCGCACGCGCACGGGCGCGGGCAAGCGGACGAGACGAGCGCTGGCCCGGCGTGAGACGCGGCGACGCGATGACGCCGCAGCGCAGAGAGGAGCGGCGCGCGCGGGCGCGAGACGCGGCGCGCGGCTGCCAGCCAGTCAGCGCGTGACGGGCCGCGACGGGGCGGGGCGGTGATCCGGCGGCTCGTGCTCTGCTTCTTCTGCGATGATCTGGCAGCTGGCTTGCCGCTAGGCGATCTGGGCGGCTTTGGGCTTGTTCTTTGGCAGATCTGGGCATGCTTTGGGCGACTGCTACAAACACACACACACACAAGCTCTTCTCCTTACCTTCGCCCAACAAGAACACCCAATCGAGAAGATTAAGAGGATGAAGACTTACCCTTAATGATGATGAACGATCCAAGGGAGTCTGCAAGGATGAAGAATCGGCAAGGAGAGCTTGGGAGAAAGCTTGGCGCGCCACAACTCTTTTGGAGAAGAAAACACAACAAACCTAATTTCTATTTCATTTAACCAAATGCACCAAACACCAAAGATCCAAGGTTAACTAAGATGTGATGCGAAAGAGCAACAAGAGCACCTAATGGCTCAATTGGCACACATCTCTACAAGCTTCCCAGAGACCCGGTTCAAACCCCACTGCAAAGACAAATTCCTTTATTTTTACTTTTGCATCTACCCATGCTCAAACCAAACCACAAAGCCTCAAAACCTTCATAAATCCATCCAATAATTTTAGCAACTGAAAAAAGACATAAACGGCCTGACGACGGCCCGACCAAATTACTAAAATACCCCTAGGGCATACCGAAGATCGGGGCGAAAACACGGGCCGTTACAATATTCCCTCCTTTTTATGACTTTCGTCCTCGAAAGTCCTTAAGACTCAAACAAAGACAGATACTGCAATCTCATCCCGTTTTCCCGCTCACAAGCGGCCTCCTCTGAACTCTAACTCCTCCACCGAACTTCTACCAAACGGATCTCACGATTATGCAACGCCTTCGTCTCAAGGACGAGAATACTCACGAGGCTTCCTCTCGAAGCTCAAATCCTCAATCACCGCAAAGGCTCAAAGTCCACAATGAACAATGGGTCCGGCACATCTTCGCCCCAACATCGATACGTAAAAACACCGTGCACAAATTGTCAACAAACAAACTCAACCCTACAACAAATCAAGCAAACAACTGAACCTTCCAGATTCCAAAACTAAACGGCCTACTCTTACTTCACAAAAGACCAACAAACCTCAAACCTTGACTACAAATTTAACGAGATACAAACGAACCACCAATCGGCGGTCGATCCAAAAGACAAACTTCTCCAACTAGAACACGACCACAACACTTAAGCAACCATCTTAAGGAGAAAATCGCCGAGCAAGGAACATCCAACATTCCTCTCAAGGAAAACTCGGGAAGCAAGGACTAAACCATCACGCAACTATCTGCGACACAACACCTTGAGGAAAACAAACAACGACTTACCAACTAATGCCACGGCACCTCTGTGCCAACTCAATCAAACGCGCTCTACTAACGCCAACCGGGAACTCACAACAACTAGGAACAAAGCCCGAGAAGGGCTTGCTCAGAGAACTCAACCTAAACTTATAACGAGCAACGCTGCCTCCAAGCTACTACTCAACTCTTAAAATCCAACCGCTACTCAAAGGACTTCCCTTTAAGCCTAAGCCTAACTCATCTTCCAACCGAAAGCTCCACTCCCAAAACCTCACAAGGAAAACGGATAACGACAACCTCAAAGCTTACGGATCCTGGGCCACACGAATCCATGAAGACTACCTCGCAAGCTATCACTCGAGTGGCATCCAAAGAGCAACTCAACCACCACAGAGGCTAGAGGGAAAGGAAATCTTCAATCCCCAAAAGAACCAACAACTTGCCGAACAACTCAACTCTTCTTGGTGGCCTCCGCTTGCGGGAACAAACAACTCTTGTTTGCTAACAACACAAAGCGGGACCTCTCATTGGGGTGACCATTGCGCTACTCGATCGACTACACAACTCAGGAGCTAGCTAAGTGACTCCCGCCAAACGCGAAACGACTTCCCAAAGAAGCAAACTCATGGGCAAATGAACTCCACACACGCTCGCCGACTTGCTCAAACCCAAGGCAACAACAACCAACTCTCTTGGAAGCAACACCCAAGAGAAAACTCAACCAATCGGACCACCAAACCAAAACAAACAAAGACTTGCTCAATCACTGAGGGAGGGGTCAACTCCCAAAACTTCATGACTAGGAACAAGACCTTAGGGCAACGCCCTCAAATTAGAACCGAACTAGCTCTCAAAACAACAAACGAACCAAATCTTGGCCAAACACTCACAAGAGGCGAACAACCTTTCTCGCAATTCTCTAGAACACCATCCAAGAATCCGCTTAATCGGACAAACGACTACTTCCAAGCGGCCAACAAACTTTTCCTTCAAGCTAGCGCTTCCACCATTAACTCCAAGACCAAGGGAGTAACGACAACTCCCGAAGGAAACGGCTCTTACAAGCGGACAACCAACGGACAGAGAACTCCACATACGCTCACCGTCTTGCTCCACCGAGAGCAACAACATCTAATCTCACGAGGCGCAACAAGGGTCCATCTCGGTGAACCTCCAAATGCCAAACGGGGCAACTCAACATCCTGGAAACAGGAGAAACAACCAACATGGTACAAACCACTCGCCCCACGAGCAAAACTAAACTCTAACAACTCCAATCCACACCTTGGTCAACACCAAGCATCAACTTGCCACCACACCGAAACCACTCCGGACTTTACTCCAAATAAACACTAGCTTGCTAGTCTACCAAGATCGCTAGCAACTCCACCGAGGTTACAAACTACACGCCTCCAAACTAGCCAATGAAACTCACTAGCTGGGCTCGATCGAGCTCGGAGAGGCTCTCCACAACCTAGGGTTCTTCGGCAACCCTCGACACACACACACCTAGCAAGGCATACGATCTAACGGACAACCGCTGAACAAACAACTCCAATTGCCAAGCATCCCAACCATGCCGGCCAACTCCAACACCTTGGGAACCTTGGGGACCCGAAACGCTCTGAGAATCGTCATCTTCCTACTCGGACATTAACCACAACATAACTCCTATCCAAGGAAGGATCCGAACAACTCTCTCACCATGACGATCGAAAACCACGCGGCTTAGCTACCATCAGCTCTTGTTCGGTTTCCAACCGAACTCCAACCAACGATCAACAAAAGATCCACCAACCAAGCTTAGGTCCAACTTAACAAATCTTGCCTAAGCAACAACTTGATACCACGAGCACGGTATCCTTACCACCTCAACCAAAGCCTTACAACATCCATCCGGAGTTCAACTTCTCCGGGAACCGAGCACTAGATCCCCAAAGCAAACCCTACATGGATCTCAAACTCTCGCCACGGAACGAACCACACAAAACACACTTGTGTGCACAACTCTCAACCTTCCTTTAGAGATCCAAGACTAACAAGCGCTTTTCCCAAAAAGCAACACTAGCTCTGGCGGAGAGATACAAATAGTCCAAGGAACACCAAAAGTTCCATCTCCACACGATACTCTCAAGGCCGAGGCAACCTTGCTCTACCAAAGCATAATCATGCCAAACCAAACTTACTTTGTACCAAGCCTCAACCAAGGGTGCTTACCCCTAAGGCATCCAAAACCTCTCGCAAGGCATCACTCATCTCGCCTCATAGGCATCCAAATCATCTCATGAGCATCCAACTCGAGATCCCTCTGTTTGGACCAAACTCGCATATACGATGCTCAACTCTCCTCAGATTAGGCCCTCGAAGGTAGTTGACCGCACTACCAACCACAAAGAAAATCTCTTGGCCTTAACACTAGCGCGAGACTCACGCGCACCAACATTTACCAACCGGCAACTTTCTGGCGACTTACTCAACCTCCGGAAACACCGGGAGAGGCTCGGCTCCTCTCGAGCATCCTTTCGCTTGTAGTCCATCGACTACCACCGAACTAGCCCTCTGCACGACCTAAACGGGTGCAATCGCCATAAACAGATCCAAGGCTAAAGGAGTACGCTTTGAACTCCGAACGGCATAGAACCATCTGCTATGCCCAAGCCAAGCTCAAGCTGAACCGGACTTAGTGCCAAAGTGGCACACCAACCAATGCACCTCAAGTGCTACTACTACCAAATCCACATCCGAGGAAGCTGGGTCATTAAACAACAAAGAGGCTCGCAAGGGGGCAAAGATGACCCTTCATCCGCCTCAAGCCACTAACACGGCAACTTGCCAAACAATCGGGCGATCGGTGGAGACTCGCTAGTCCACCTCTCACAAGGGACTTCCACCACCATCCGATGAACCAAACAAAGACAGAACGGCACACACCTCGGCCTCTGAGCAATGGGCATCCCACACACGGATGCTAAACTCAAACTGGCCAACTACTTTACTACTAGCGGTAGGGACTTACTAAAACATCGAGCTCTATAGGCATCCATTTGCCAACTCAGGGCGTCTCCATCAACGCCAACAAACTCATCTCAATAAACTGCTGATCATGCCCTCCGGGAACCTCCGGGGCTACAAGAGCTACTGGGGAAAAATCTTTGAAACAAACTCACACCGGGGGCTATCGTGCCGGGACTCCTCACTACGCGCTACAAATCTGCGCTGGTCTCCCGCTCTCTCTCGATAGCTAAAGACACGCCATCAAATCTCTCATGGTCGAGCACACTCTGCTCAAGGAGTCTCACTCGAGGCGCCGCTAGCCTCTACCCCCTCCTCTAGGCAACTCAATCGCCGGGGCCAAATCGGCATGCGGGCCTAACAACCCCTGGCGCGGCCTCAACATCAACACGATCGGTCCAACTCCTCGGTCGGACATGCCAAGCGCCACTGCTCCTGCGGGTGCGATCAACATCTTGGCGATCGCACGACGAAGCACCACCACCCTCTCACTGGGAAAAGCGACCGGAATCGGGCCACAAACGGCCAACGAGTCTAAGCTCGCCTCCCTCGGAACGATGTTCCGGGGCATCCGAATCTATCTGGATACCTCAACAAGTTTGCCAAACAAATCGCTCGCGCGCTGCGAAAGTTGGCATGATGGCTCACTAAGCCCAAACCAACAACGAGTCGAACACGCTTTCGTCTCCGCTCACAACACTACACAAGGCATACACTAGATGAAAGGTATTGTAAATTCTTAACCCTTTTCTAAAACAGAAAAACTTAGGCGTGCTGATGACCGCCAGAGTGCCGGTGATCATGGGAAAGACGACCTACAACAAAGGTCGACTCTACAAAGTCTATGACTCTGAGCTCGATACCAATCAGAAAGACCCGACCCAAAAGGGGCTCTAAATAGGCCTTTACCCCAATGCATACATTCAAAGGAAAGGATAATATGCAAATAAGTTTTTAGATTCCCAATTAAAACAAAACAATCAAGGTTCAATCGAAATCAATATAGTTTGCTTTGAAACTGTTTCAAGGAAAATACATTTCCAAAACGTACACTCGATCGAGATTTATTAAAACATTTGGAACATTCTCAAATTCAATAAAGCGGAATCCACAAAATCATTCGAGAAAACATCCGTGGCTCGTGCGTGCGTCATGCATTCGGGGAAAATGAAAGACAAGAGTCATAGAAATAAAAAGTCGAGAGACGACAAAGACGTTCCCATGATCATAGCTCCTCCTTCACCATCCCGCCTCGCGCCATGATTACCTGAAAGATAAGTAAGGGTGAGTAACGAATTACTCGGTAGAAGAATCCCGACCGGGTACAATCGATGCACATGGTCATCTAGATGAGAGTATGCAAGCTATGAACATAACACATAATAGAGCACATAGCTTAAGTCCACACTTGGACCTCGGATGCCAACTCGTGGTCTTAGTCCGAATAATCCACACCACACAATACCCTATACGAGAACCAAGTCTCGGCCTCGGCTGCATCTCTCGTCGATACGAAAGGTACACTAGCTCAAGATCCCGAGGAGCTCTCCGTCGGCGTTGTAATGAGCGTAAGCATGCACCGCGTGCTCTGCAGAACTATGGGGGGTGCCGGGTCTAGTGGCAAGTTTGCCCATGTCCGATCCACCACGCCTAACTAAATCTGGGATCGGTGTCACCGACATAGGGGTGTGAGACACGGACACGTGAACTATGTCGGCTGAACCACCGCACCGAGGCTAAGGAACCGGCCGTGATAGGCTTACACCGAGAAGCGGTCCTTGCCCTAACAGTGGCAATCAAGGGCTACGGCCGAACACGCCGAGGCGTGCGCATGCATCGTCGAGGACGAGGCGATGCCAAGTCATCATCCCGACCGTTGGGGCATTTAACATCTGCCACCCTCACCCAAGATTGCGGGGGCCTCACGGTCGGGTTAGCTAAACCCTAACGAGGTCCAGAGGACGGAGAACTGTCTCGACGTCCCCGCCATGGATGCAAGATACTTTATGCATCGGGCCCGATGATGCTACCTACCTACACTTTAACCTATCATATCAATAACATACAATCCAATACAATCCAAAACGTGCTCAATGAGATACAACGAACCTAGCATGGTACTACGAAGCAAGAATAGATATGAGCATGCTAGAACGGAACAACCTAGCATGGGCTAACATGAGAGAACAACATACGAAGTCATGCTAGTCGAATTCGAACAGAGCACCTAAACTATACATGCTGATAATCACAACAAACATACAAACAACAATCACATAGAACATCGCAGGGTCCACACAACTCCTGTAAGAAATCCTTACCTTGGCCGGGGCAACTACACACAAAAAATCCTACGCTGCGATCGATCCCGAGCTAGCTAACGAGAACCTAACAAACACAATAGAAATCACAATCATAGCCCTAAAAATATAATAAAACAAGCGAGCTCGGCTCGGGCACTCACACGCACGATCGACACGCGGACGGGCGTAAAGACGGCGGGGCTGCGCTGGGCGTTGACGGCGCGCAGAAGGGGCTGATGGGCGCGAGGGGACCGCACACCGGCGCGCGACGGCGCGGCAGAGGCGCGGCGGCGCGCAGCGCGCATGCGCGCGCGCAGACGACGGGCGGGCGCAGCGCACGCGCGCGCGCAAGCGCGGAGACGAGACGCCTTGGCGGCGCGCGACGCGAGGCGACGCGATGCAGGCGCGACGGCGCAGCGAGCGGCGCGCGCGCGCGGCGCGCAGCGCGCGCGCGCGGCGCGCGACGCGCGGCGCGCGGGCGGCTCGCAAAGTCTGCGCGCGACGCCGCGCGACGGCCGGGCGGTCTGGGCG
Organism: Sicyos edulis; assembly: GCA_036507275.1. NCBI lineage: Eukaryota > Viridiplantae > Streptophyta > Magnoliopsida > Cucurbitales > Cucurbitaceae > Sicyos > Sicyos edulis. The sequence goes on from CM071847.1 coordinate 22,176,455, forward strand.
GCTCGGTGCTCTTCTTCTTCTGCGATCTGGGCGACTGGGCTTCTTTGCTAGGCGATCTGGGGCGGCTGGGCTTGCTCTTTGGCGAGATCTGGGCATCTTTGGGCGACTGCTACAAACACACACACACACAAGCTCTTCTCCTTACCTTCGGCCAACAAGAACACCCAATCGAGAAGATGAAGAGGATGAAGACTTACCCGAATGATGATGAACGATCCAAGGGAGCTGCAAGGATGAAGAATCGGCAAGGAGAGCTTGGGAGAAAGCTTGGGCGGCCACAACTCTTTTGTAGAAGAAAACACAACAAACCTAATTTCTATTTCATTTAACCAAATGCACCAAACACCAAAGATCCAAGGTTAACTAAGATGTGATGCAGAAAGAGCAACAAGAGCACCTAATGGCTCAATTGGCACACATCTCTACAAGCTTCCCAGAGACACAGGTTCAAACCCCTACTGCAAACACAAATTCCTTTATTTTTACTTTTGCATCTACCCATGCTCAAACCAAACCACAAAGCCTAAAAACCTTCATAAATCCATCCAATAATTTTAGCAACCGAAAAGATATATAAGCGTACCACGGCGGCCCGACCAAATTACTAAAATACCCTAGGGCATACTGGAAGATCGGGACGAAAACACTGGCCGTTCTGATTCTGATTCTCTGATCGCATGATTTCTTATGTGTTTCTCATGTTAGTCCATGCTAGGTTGTTCCGTTCTGGCATGCTAGTATATGTTCTTGCTTCGTAGTATCATGCTAGGTTCGTTGTATCTGTTGAGCATGTATTGGATTGTATTGGATTGTTTCTTCTTGATATATTATAGTTTAGAGTTCGTAGGTAGTAGCATCATCCTGAGCCGATGCATAACGTAACTTGCATCCACGGCGGACGCGTGCGAGGCGGTACTCGCCCCCGATCCTGTTAGGGTTTAGCTAACCCTAACGGGTGCCCCGCAATCTTGGGTGAGGGTGGCGGTCGTTAAATGCCCCAACGGTCGGGATGATGACTTGGCATTGCCTCGCCCCCGGCGATCGGCACGTCCTCGGCGTGTTCACCAGTAGCCCTTGATTGCCACTGTTAGGGCAAGGCGGCTTCTGGTGTAAGCCTACCACGGCCGGTTCCTTAGCCTCAAAGCGCGTGGTTCAGGTGACATAGTTCACGTGTCCGGTCTCACACCCTATGTCGGTGACACCGATCCGTAGATTTAGTTAGGCATTGTGATCGGACTGGGCGACTTGCCACTAGACCCGCACCCCTATATGTCTGCGATAGCAGCATGAGGTGCGCATTTACGCTCATTACAGCGCCGACCGGAGAGCTCCTCGGGATCTTGAGCGGTGTACCTTTCGGCGACGATGCAGAGACGCCGAGGCGAGACTTGTTTTTCTTGTAACGGCCCGGAAATTTCATCCCGGTCTTCCCAAGAGACCCAGGGGCATTTTGGTAATTTTGGGTCGGGCCGGTTGTGAAGTTGAAAATTGCCGGAATAATTATGAGTCAATTTGAATAGGATCGGGATTTTTGGTGAAGGCATTTGGGCTAGGGAAGGAGTAAAAATAAATAGGGAATTAAATAGCGCGTCAAGTGAGATTCGAACCAGGGACATGTCGCGTGCTAGGCGAGGGGCGCTGCCAGCCGAGCCACTGGGCGTGTTTGTTAATCTATGCGCGCGAGTTAGCATATATGCCGTGCGCAGTGGGATTTTCATATAAAAGCAGAGCTCGCCCGAAGCTTCTTCTTCTCTCGCGATTTCTCCTTCGTTTTCCTTGACCGATCAAGCGATCTCCGGCGATTTCTGCCTTCTCCAGCTCCGAATTGATCGTGGTTGTCTTCCCCAGCTCTGAGGTCGATCCTTTTTCGGGTTGAAGGTAAATTTTCCTTCCTTTCTTCTTCACTTCTTCGTTCCGAGCCTTTCTTTTCCGAGCTTCGTTTCACGGCCATGGTGAAGCAATTTTCTGGATGGTTTGTGTGCAGCTAGTGTAGGGGAATTCTCCAGCAAAGAATCGCGCGTCGAATCCTCCCCAATCGCTCGATTTCGGATTTTTCTCCTCGCCCTTGTTTTCGTGCTCGTCGGCTGCGATGCCGCCGAAGCCGAAGCCGCGCACTGCGCGCGCGCCCTCGCGCCTCTGCATCGTCCGCGCGCAGAAGCAGCCCCAGCGCCGTGTCCGTGCGCCTGTCGCCGAGCCATGTCGCCAAGCCGCGCCCCAGCGCCGTGTCGCGTGTTCTGCTGCCGAGCCGAGCCGCCTAGCCGAGCCAAGCCGAGCCGAGCCGAGCCGAGCCAAATTATTTTTATTTTATTTTTTTTATTTTATTTTATTTTATTTTATTTAGATATTGTGTGTAATTTTGTTGTGCTCGTTAGGTTCCCGGTAGCTAGTTCGGGTTCGTTCGCAGCCTAGGTTTCCGTGAATTCGTCCCCGACCAAGGTAAGGATTTCTTACCGGAGTTGTGTGGACCCCTGCGATTTTATATGTGTTTGTTGATTTCTTGCTTGTTTGTGTTTATTGACATGTGTAGCTAGGTAATCTATTCTGAATTCCCGATTAGCATGATTTTCCTGGTTTAATTCTCATGTTAATCCATGCTAGGTTGTTCCTCTCTAGCATGCTCGTATCTGTTCCTTGCTTCGTAGTATCATGCTAGGCTCGTTGTATTCTTATTGAGCACGTATTGGATTTTATGGAATTGTTTGCTGTTTGCTAGGGCAGGTTAGAATTGCAGGTAGATAGCATCATCCGGGCCTGATGCATAAAGAACCTTGCATCCATGGCAGGGACGTCGAGCAAGTCATTTCGTCCCTGGACCCCGTGAGGGATTAGCTAACCCGAGCGGTAGGCCCTGCAATCTTGGGTGAGGGTGGCAGTTGTTAATGCCCCAACCGTCGGGATGATGACTTGGCATTGCCTCGTCCCCAGCAGTCGGCACGTCCTCAACGTGTTCGGCCGTAGCCCCTGATTGCCACCTGTTAAGGCAAGGACGACTTCCTGGTGTAAGCCTACCACGACCGTTCCTTGGCCCCAGGTGCGGTGGTTCAGCCGACATAGTTTACGTGTCGAGTCTCACACCCGTATGTCGGTGACACCGATCCAAAGATTTAGTTAGGCGTGGTGGATCGGACATGGGCGGCTTGCCTCTGAGACCGGCACCCCATGGTTCGCAGAGCACGCGGTGCATGCTTACGCTCATTACAAAGCCGACCGGGGCGCTCCTCGGGATTATGAGCGGTGTACCTTTCGTCGACGAGATGAGCGGTGGCCGGGACTTGTTTCGTATATAGGCGACTTATATATTGGATCGTATGATGATATTATTCCGGACTAAGCCACCGAGTTGGCATCCGAGGCCCAAGTGTGGGCTAAGCTATGTGCTCTATTCTGTGTTATATTCATAGCTTGCATACGCTCATCGAGATGACCATGTATATCGTATTGTACCCCGGTTGGGGATTCTTACTGAGTAATTCGTTACTCACCCTTATTCTGTGGTTTTCCACAGGTAATCGTGGTGCGCGACAGGATGCCTGAAGGAGGAGCTGTGATCATGGGGCCCAGTCTTCCAACTCTGATTTTTGTATTATGACTCTCGTGTGTTTTTGTTTTCCCCTGAATGCATGTAGCCGGGCACGGAGCCCTAGGATGTTTGTAAATATTTGTGGATTCCAGCATGTTGTATCTGAACAGGTTTTGAATGGCTTTTAGTAAATCTCTGATCAGAGTAAACTTTGGAAATGTATTTATCCTGGAACAGGTGCTTGGAAACAGAGGGGCGGAGTTTCGGGGGAAAATGTCTAGTTTTTAAAGGGGTTATTTTGAATGTTTTGTTTTAATTGGAATCCGAAATCATGTCTGTTTAAATGTCCTTTACTTTGAATGCATGCATTGGGGTAAGGGCCCATTTAGTGCCCCATTCGGGTCGGTCCCTTACATTTCTCGTATAGGGCGTATCATGAGGTGGATTATTCCGGAGTAAGACCGTGAGTTGGCATCCGAGGTTTATGTGTGGATTAAAGCTATGTGCTCTCTTCTGTATTTATATTCATAGCTTGCATACCTTTTTGCTAGATGACCATGTATATCGTATTGTACCCCGGTTATTAAAAATTTTGCATGTATACTAGGGTGGTAGATGACTGATGTATCGTATCGTACCCCAGTTGGGGATTCTTACTGAGTATGTTTATACTCACCCTTATTTATGTGGTTTTTCCACCAGGTAACTTGTGACAGCACCGGGACGGCTAGCGGAGGGGGCTGATTGATCATGGGAGCTGCCGGCACTCTGTCATTTATTATTTGCATTATTTGTTCAAAGATGTAGATGGGCAGAGTCCTAGGGGAATGTTGTTAAAGCCACATTTACTGCTTTTTGATAGTTTTTATAAATACTGGCCAGACTTGTTTTTACTTTGTGGTTTTGTTTAATGAAAATTGTTGGTTGTGTTTTAAGTGTTCCCCGTTTTCAAATGTTTTGTAAGGTTTTTAAAATATGTGCACTAAACCGCTTGTTGACATATTTAACTTGCATGCTGAGTGAGATCCCAGGTTTAGGACCGTATTTCGGGTCGGGTTCTTACACTGGTTTCAGGAAATTGTTTTGACTTTGAATTGAATGTTTGAATGTTTTGGTTTTAATTGGAATTCGAAGGCCATTCCTGCATATTGTCTTTAACTTTGAATGCATGCATTTAGGTAGAGTCCCATTTAGAGCCCCTTTTGGGTCGGGTCTTTGCAACAACATATAAAAACTCAAGATAAAAAATCTTGACAACAAACAACACAAACCAAGAGAAATAAATATAAAAGTCTCACAAAATTGTGGAACCGAATTGCCACTGGGATCTAGTAGTAGAAACCTTCGAACCCGATCTCCACCGTTCAGATTGAAGACTCTCGTGTCAAGAACACGTTGTCCAAATTTCCACTCGATCCAACGGTGAAATCGTTTCCAAACGCCAAAATACCAAAGCTGGGCAGAAACCTCTTTTCTTCTCTATTTACTTTCTCTCCTAAGTTGTTTTTCCCTCTGGCTGCTGATTTTCGAGCTCTCCTTTTCTTGTGTGTTTTCTACCAACCAAATGCAACAAAATGCACTTTAAAACACTTAGCCCTAATGGGCTTATTTGATGGGCGTTCCCAAAAGTTAATAAAACTCAACACGCTATTTGCATTGATTCGTCCTTCCCACCTAAACGTTGTGCGAATTCCTGCATTAAATAATGTTTTAGCGTAATTTATTCAATATTTGTACTTAAACCGCAAAACTACGCTTGTGATGCTAAATTATATATGCATGCAACTTCCATTGGTTAATTTATACTCGCAATTTACTATTATCACCAGTTTATTTCCTTTAATCCTAGAAATAATGCAAACTACAATAGCCTAAAATGTGCCATATTTGAGAGCTATCAAGACACCCAGGAAAAAGCCAACATGACTTTTGAAGCTTTTAAGTGTACTGTAGTGGAAGTGGGAAGAGATTTTGATGGACTTTATTTCAGGTTTGTCGAGCTCTCCAAGAGGTTATACAATGATTTCAGTGATAGTGGATCGTTTGACCAAGAGCGCACATTTCGTTCTAGGGAAGATCACCTATATATATACTAATGGTTTTTAAAATTTTGTGTTTATTTTAAATCAATATAAAATTTAGTTTCGTGTTATATCACCATTAAAATATAGAGAATTTTGCATGTAGTAGAAAACTTATAGGTGCGTTGCACGTGTAATATTTTTAAGAGAATTTGCGCTGCATAGCAACTTTTTTACCACAGTTTACAATTATAGTACATTTTTAAAAATAATTCTTTTATAGCAAATTCTGTCATTTAAAAAAAAAATTATTTACCTTTTTTATAGAAGACTTTGATAGAATCTATCATTCTCTAGTGATGGAAGTCTATCAATTTTATAAATGATTGATTCTATCGACTCTTATTGATAGACTCTTGATAGAATCTGATGGAAGTCTATCAATTTACTTTATTTATTAGTATTTGATTCTATCACCATTTATCGATACAATCTATCAATATGAAGTCTATCAATTTACAATTTTTGCTATATGTGCAAATATTTCCATTATTGTGCTATTCATGTAATATTTTATCCATTTTGTAATATACATGCAAAAGCCTCTATTTTTAATATATTTTTCTTGACCTTTTAATTTTTAAAATTAAAAATTATAATAATTCTATAAATTTATAAAAATAAGATCGACCATTATTCTTAAGAATATATGAATTATTATTAATTTTAAAAACATACAATTTAGACAATTAACCTTATAAATTTATAAAAATAAGTAAATCATAAAAATAAGATCGACCGTTATTCTTACGAATATATGAATTATTATTATTTTTTAAAACATATAATTTAGACAATTAACTTTTATTGTTATTCTTTTACCTAGTTTTATGCTTATATTAAATATATAAATTAAAATTAATTAATTTTTTGGAGTTAATATTAATTTTAATAGGTTTCTTAAAACATAAATTTAAAATTTATGTTAAAACTAGTGTATTATATTTAATTAAATAAATAATTCATTTTTATATTAAGAAACATAAAGAAATAATAGTGGTACTATTCATTCATGATTTTCAATACTTCTAAAAGTTTTTATATCATAAATTTATTATTTATCAACAATAAATTACCAATAACATTAGTTTGGGATTCAAATCATTTTTTCTTTAAAATAAAACAAAAGAAATTATACACTATTTATCGCAACAAAAAAATCAAATTATTATAAAAATATTCAAGATTTTGTATTGAATTTTTGTACTCTTAACTTTAAAATGAAAGAATACAATAATGAAATATTATTTGTCTGTATTAACATATAACTTTAATAAATTTGGAGTACAGTCAAAAATAGTTTTCCATCCTAATGAGTCTAAACAAAAATGTATGAAACTATGTAAAAGTAGGTATTTTAATATGTACACAACTTTCTTAAAACAAACCTACACAATCATTTGATCATGGTAAAACAAAGATTGTTACAGACACAAAAAATAAAATTGTAAATATGAATGAGTATAGAAATTTTTTACCTTCTAACCTTTTACTTCTAAACATTTATTATAATTTATCGCAGTTGTTAAGTTATTATTGTTCTTATTGACAAATGTTTTATCATCATTTACTTCTAAACAAAAAAAAATGTTGAAATTTCTAAAAATACTACTAAAACTATTCTAAAAAAAATGTTTTATCATCATTTACTTTAGTGTTAGAAATCTCTTGAGAGAAAGAATACCGAAAGTTTTGTAACAATTTGATCTTATATATTTATAAAAGATTATGATTTCTAAATTTTTTAATAATTAGTTGAAATTTTTAAATGAGGAAAATTACTTATTTTTATAGGTAGAAGTTGAAAGTTACAAAAAAAAAAAAAAATTCAAAACTTAAAAAAAAATTCTTCCCCATTATGAATTATTAATTAAAATTTTTAATTTGTGAAAAAACCTCTTATATTCTAAAAGAAACCCACATTAATTATTAATTTTGTATAGTTATTAGTATTCATTTGAATTATTTGATGTATAAAATTTACAATATATTTATATTTAATCCATTACTTAAAAAACATTAATTCAAAGGTTTTAGTTATTTTTAGCCTTCTTTTTTGTACACAAACGTTTTATATCTCAAAAACATTAATTATTATTTTCAAACTTAATTTCAGACGATCCTACTAATATTACTATGGTGTTAATATATATTAATTAATTCATTTGTTTCGTAGGCAATTTAGTTTTCTTTTAAGTAATAAAAATACGAGTAATTTAAAGTATGACATATTTGTAATGTAAAGTGTGCCTTAAAGTTAAAATCGTGTAAAAATAATTTTTTCATTTAACTGCACTTTTTTTTTAGAAAATTTCTTAAGCAACACTTGTATCATGACAAAATAAGCTAAATATATTTATAAGAACATATCCATGAACTTACCTAGAAATTCATGCATTCAACCTCAAATGATAATTTTATCATTCTTGGAACGTTTTTTTTTCACACATCCAAAGTCTTTTCTTAAAAACAACAATTAAACATTACAACAAAAGATACCAAAATAAAATCTTGCTACAAAAAATATTGCAACAAAAGATTTTATTTATTTATTTATTATTATTATTATTATTTATAGTAACATAAAATGAAGGACTTATGAATTAAAATTGGCCAAGGTTATCATTTTGAGATAGTTCTCTTGTAGATGTCTCACCCTTGGGGGAATTTCTACAATCCAGAATTGGTCTTCATCAATACGTAGGGCCTCTCTAGCTCCATGGGCTAGTGCATTCGTTCTTCGATCACTAGAGCTAAGAGAATAAATTCAAATTTGTGCATCAGCTTCTTTTATGTCTAGCAGTACAGTTGCCAATTCAGATAAATCCTCCTCTTTGTTCTTCAACTTGCAGCTAGCCACCGATTGTGCGTTCATTTCCATGATCAATCTTCGGAATCCTTGCTTCCCAAATAGTATTCTCCCATCTCATTTACAACTATAAAAGAAAATTTAGATGAAAATTAAGGTAAAATCCAACAAAAATGCGATAACTACAATTTGTAAAACAAAAAACAAAAAGAAATAAAAGGAAGGTAAATCCAAACAAAGAGGAAAAGGTTTTAGTGTTTGTAAATAGAATGTAAAGAACTATATATACTAATTGTAGAGATCATTGTTACCCAAACTTTTGAAATTATACCATTAAAAAATAATTAAATATAAATTCATATAAAAATGTTGAAAGTGTAAATTCATAAATTATATAATTAATGGAAAAAAATGAAGCATAACTTTTTATATTCTAGCCCATCTATTAAATATTTACTCTAATAAACCATTAATATATTTATAAGCAATTAAAAAGAATCAATGCTAAGATTCGTTAAAGAAAATGTTACAATTTAAAAATAAAAGCAATACAATCATGTGGTTTAAAAAAACAATGAATTAACTTTTCCTACTTGTTGCATGTTTGGTTTGATTAAGGAGTAGAATTGTCTAAAAATGATTATCCCCTCAAACCACACTTTAAGTATTAGAGATAGTAAAAATATACAAAGAAATTACAAAGTATAGCACAATTTTGAAAGTTTTTCATATATAACACAATAAGGAAACCGGCTTGCGAAAAAGACAAAAATAGCCCATGTGTATCATCTCTATTTTTGGCTGCTAGTTGACTTCTATCATGTAAAAAATTGGGAAAACTAAAGAAATGTCTACATTGGAGGAATTAATTAAGGGGTTGTCTACTTTTTCTTAGACTTTAAATCTGTGTCTACATTCTAATTTTGAATTAAAATTATTAATTATAGAAAATTGATTTTACCATTGTTACCCTACCCTTGTTTCCATTAATTAGAGAAAATGCATAAATATTATGTAACAACCTATTCAACAAACTCTAAGATCTTGTAACCATTTAAAATTAAAATCATTGACAATTAAAATGTAACAACCTACCCAATAGACTCTATGATCTTTTGACCATTTAAAATTAAAATTGTTTGACAATTAAAATCTAAATTTCAATTTACCGTTAAAATTTAATATTATTTTGAAAATAAAATTCTAATGTTTAGTAAAAACATGTGTTAAATTAAAAAAGTTGTATATGAATCCATAGGTGTTCTTACGTGTGAGTTCAAACATGTTATTGGGTTTTTGTTGGGTGTATGTATAGAAAATAATAAAATACTGAGTAGGGAGTACACACCTTTCAACCTTTGCCTTCATGATACTTGTATTGGAGGGTGTGGATAACAATTAAATCCTACCAACCCAAATTTTTTTTTTTTTAAAAAAACAAAATAGAACTCATCCAAAATTTATCAGAAGTGTCGTTTGAGATTTCCACCCTTCCCAAAAAATCGAAGTCCTATGAAGTACTGCATGGTACATAAAAGACTACGTACCACTATTAGGTACTGTTGAGTACCCGCCCTTATAATGAATGCAATGTCCATATCGGTACTATTGAGTACCCGCACTTGTTTTTTTTCTGTGTCGTCTTTGTAAAGTGGTAATATAGAAACCTTCGACCTTTCATCGAGCTCGATTGTTGTCGAAACAAATGATATTAGTTGAGCTAGCGTAGATTTGTGAAAAATTTCAATACATACTGTATTGTAATTTAAATGCACATTCGTCTTGCTCCACCTCATTGAGCGCAATAGCGATAGACATTCCATACCGAATGTGTTTTCCCCGTGTAAATGTTATGGCTACTTTGCTGATCGACCTCGACCCGTTTGACTTAACCAGAGTCTATTTACGTCCGACCTTTCCTCCCCCTGGGACAGTGGACAATCTGACTTTTCGCTGGTTTTTCGTTTGGTTCTTCTTTGTTGAAGCCTATGAATTGTGAGTGCATATGATTTTTTTTAAAAAAAAAATTTTTTTGTATCTTTGGGTTGATTAAATAGATCTATATTTGGATATTAGTTAGTGAAATGGGAAATGTGAGTCATGTTTTTATTTCCTAAAATCAAGGGCAATTCTTGAAATGAGAGGGTGAGACTTTCTAATTAAAATTATTAATAAAAAAATGAAGGTTTTAATGGGGGTATAATGGGCACAAAATTGGTCTCTCTCTCCTCCCAAAATGGAATTAGACATAAATTTAAAGTATAGAATAAAGTAGACATTATCTTAATTAATTTTAATTATTCAGACATTTAGTATGATTTTCCTAAAAAATTAGTAGTTTCTATCACTTACAAAAACGATTGACTTCTATCACTTAAAAAAATGATTGACATCTATCACTAAAATATGATTGACTTCTATCACTTATAAAAAAGATTGACTTCTATCACTTAAAAAATTGATTGATTCTATCACTTAAAAAACTGATTGACTTCTATCACTTATAAAAACATTTTTTTTTTCTAAAAAAGTTATACATTCAAGCTGCTAGAATTTCTCATTCGTCTATTCAAGTCGTCGTAAGTTCGCATTTATCTACAGATATATGTGTTCCAGTTTGTTTCCTTACTGATTGAAGTCTGATTTTTAAGAAATTGCTCTTAGCAAGTTTGTAAAGGAAGAAGAAGGCAAAGACGAAGTCATTATTCAAATATCTCTCGTTTTACGTGTTTTCGTTTCAATCATTTGTTATTGATTGAATCAATTGGCTATTAAAATTGAAGTCAATAACTTGAACTCAATTAGTACATTGATTAAGGATTATCATTTATATTGAGTTGCTTCAATCAATATTTGTCTCAAAATATCTTGCATGTTTAGAGACAAATATTGATTGCTTCAATACAATGTCTTTATGAATGTTACAGAAGGAATTGAAATGGGTTTGAGAAGGAAAATAGGGCAGAAGTGTATCCTTTATTTATTGATTGGAGATGAGTTTTAGGATAGCGGATAGGTATTTTTGTTATGGAAAACTAGGTAAACGTCTAAATGTGGGAAAATATTTAGAAAAATGTCTAAATGAGAAACATTTTAAATCCATGTCTACTTTTAGTTTTTTTTTTTTTTAAATCTCTAATTAATTAATGTGTAAATGTAATAGTCCAAACTATCCCATCCTAATTTGTTCTAGTTATAATTATTTTAAATAGCATTTTGTTTTAACTAACATGAGAGATGAAAATTTTGATTTAAATTTTTAAACAAAATACTAAATTAAAAATAATGAAGATCTTCATTCAAAAATTTTAAAATTAAAACAAAGAACTACGTTGGACTTTTTTTAAAACATATTTTATTTTAAATTCTTTTTCCATTCCACAGTATGGTATATCCAACGTCCATAAGAGTCATCCAATGTACAGTACGGTACATCCATCGTTCCGGATCTCCAGGTACGTTCGGCTACTTATTCGGTTGTTTGGTTGGGCCGTTAGGGCTATTTGAGCTTCTAGGGTTATTTTGGTCATTTGGCCTCCGCGGGCATTCTGGTAATTTTTAGGATTTCGGTTTGCTTTCCAGACTTCTTTTGAGTTGTTGTTTGTGTTCTGGTTTGAGGTTCCAGGACTAGGAGAGGTTTGGAGGTCGTTCGGGATTTAACAGAAAATTAGATTTTAACTGTGAGCTTGCCAAGACTCGAAGGCTTTTTGGAAGGCTTCTAAATGAATTTTAATTAAGAAAAATAAAGGGAAAAACCCATTTGACTCCCTAAAAGCCCTAGTCGACCTTTCACCTTCCCCATCTCCCTCTTTTGGCCGTAAAACACATCTCCCAAACTCTCCATCTTCTCCATCGCAAACACCAAGCGACCAAGCCCCATCACCATCGCCGAACCAGCTCACATCCGCACACCCCCACGAGCAGCCCGTCGCAACCACACACATCGCCCCATCGCGCCGAGCAGCCAGCTCGCCCATGCGAGCCATCGTACCATTGCCCGTTGAAGCACTCCCGAGCCGCTAGCCCACACAAGACCTGCGGACCGCGCCGTCCCGCGACGTCCATCGCGTCCACCGCACTCCGCAGTCCTGCCGCTCGCACACACCCACACGCTGTTAAGCAGCCCCTCGCACACGCATCACAGGCTGTAGCACCGCACTCCCACACCTGTTGAGACACGCCGCACAAGCTCACCTACTGTCGCGCACGCTCTTTGTCGCCGAGCCTAGCTGCCGAGAGCAAGCTCCTCTCGATTTTGGGTAAAAACCCTAATCCTGAGTCTCGTTTGATGTTTGTTTGTGGATTCGTTGTCTAGGATCGATTGTGAAATATTATTTTGTTTGCTAGGTTGCTTGTATTGATTCTACAACTTGAGGTTCTTGTTCCTGTTAATTGTCTGATTTCACTTTTCAGGTAAGGGTTCCTTGTCGGGGTTGTGTAGACCCTGCGCACGGCTTTGATAAAGTCCTAGATGTTTGTTCTATTGATATGCATGCCTAATAAAATTGGTTGTACTGTTAGTGGATAGGTTCGTGCAGGATGTCTGAATGCCTTGATCTATCTTGTATGCCCTATTTCCTGATTACTGTAATAATGCACGTTCTATTTGCTAGGGCTCGGCATGTAGTTTACTGGTTTTGGTTGTAGCACTCCCTATTTAATAACTGTCTCAAATGTCTGCATTTACTCTGTTGGTTATAGACTTGTGGATTATTGGACACTATTAACTCTAGGCTGCCTTGTGTACTAGAGTTCATTAGGGAGTCACGAGTGTCAGTTGAGTTACGTGCTGGTTTGTTTCCCGAGTGTCAGCCAAGTTGCGTGCTGGCTCGGTAGGCTCAGGACTCGCCCAGTTGCGTGCAGTCCATGATCTTCTAGGTTTGAGTTGATCCAGGGTTTGGCCCAGTTGCGTTGCCACCCGAGCCTCTTTTTGGACTCGCCCAGTTGCGTGCGGTCCTTGATCGACCCAGTTGTGTTGTCGATCCAGATTGGCCCAGTGGTGTTGTAAAGACCCGACCCGAAAGAGGTCCTAACCTAGGCCTTTACTTCAATGCATGCTTTTAAAATATAAATACGTTATGCAAGATTGCCATCCAGATTCTGTATAAATTTAAAACTTTCAATCATCCATTAAACTAGCAAGCATAAAAACATCTTGAAACCTGTCCCTGTTTCCAAGCACCTGTTCCAAGCTATAAATAATTCAAAACGTACTCTGATCAGAGATTTATTTCAAACTTTCAGTTCCAAATCATTTCAATGAAAAGACAGAATCCAGATACAATCCAAAACATCCTAAGGGCTCCGTGCCCTAACTACATGCAATCAAGAATGTATAACGAAAAATCCGTAACATAAGACTCAGAGATAAAACAGCAGGATTCCATGATCAGCAGCTCCTCGTTCAGCCAATCGGTCTCGCGCCCTGGTTACCTGTGGAAACCACAAAAGTAAGGGTGAGTAACGAATTACTCAGTAAGAATCCCCAACCGGGGTACAATACGATACAATTGGTCATCTAGTAGAATGTATGCAGGCTATAATTACAAACACTGAAGAGAGCACTTTACTTTAATCCATACATAACTATAAATGGATGCCATCTTACGGTCTTACTCCAGGAGTTATCTTAAAACTCGAAACTCTACGAGAAACTAGTCTCGACCTCATCTTTTCTACTATACTGACTATACGAAAGGTGTACTGAACTCAAGATCCCGAGGAGCTCTCCAGTCGGCCCTATAATGAGCGTGAACGCACACCGCATGCTGCTGCAAACCAGGGAGGTGCTTGGTCTTGGGCAAGCTGCCCTGGTCCAGTACGCATGCCTAAAAGAATCTCTGGATCGGTGTCACTGAACATAGTGGTGTGAGACCAGGGCACTATGACTATGTCAGCCTGTACCACCGCACTTGAGGCTAAGAAACCGTCCGTGGTAGGCTTACACCAGAGATCGGTCCTTGCCCTATCAGGTGGTAATCAAGGGCTACTGTCGACACGTTGAGGTCGTGTCGAGTACCTGGGACAAGGCAATGCCTCGTCATTCCCCCGACCGTTGGGGCATTTAACAGTCTGCCACCCTCACCCAAGATTACGACTGGGCTGCCGTTAGGGTTAGCTAAACCCTAAAAATGGATCAAGGAAGGAGTACTGCCTCGCGGGTCCCTACCACGGATGCAAGTTACGTTATGCACCCTCGCCCGGATGATGCGACCTATCATGACGCTATGTTATAAACAGCTAACAATAAACATACTAACACGTGCTCAGCAGAATCAACGAACCTAGCATGGTACTACGAAACAAGAACAGAATACGAACATGCCAGAATAGAACAACCTAGCATGGAACTAACATGAGAATAAAGCACCTAATAACTAAACATGCTGGTAATCATAAGCAGACATATAAACAACAATCACTGAAATATCGCAGGGCCCACACAACTCCGGTAAGAAATCCTTACCCGAATCGGAAGACAAACAATCACACAAGTTGACACCCGAGCTGCAAACGAACACGAGCTAGCTAACGGAAACCTAACAATCAAATAGTAATTAAATTACTAATTATAGGCCCTAAAATAAAATATAAAACAAAAGCTCGGGCTCAGTCAGGAGCAAACTCACGCAGCTCGGCCAAACACCAAGGATGTCTCGGCTGCAAAGCACACGCAAGGAAGCTGGCGCGCGCGGCAAGGCAAGAGAGGAAGGGGAACGGAGCGAGGACGGCTGCTGAGCGCGTTGGCGTGCGCGGTGCGGGCTGGAGTGAGCTAGCTGCGGGCGTGATCGGCGAGCAAGGGCTACGACTCGCTGTTGCAGGGATGAGCGAGCGAACAGCGAAGGCATGCAAATGTTGGGCATCGGGCGGCATCGCGAGGGCGTGCAGGCGCAAGCGAACGACAACAGCGGCGAGCTCGCTGGGCACGAAGGTGATGCGATCTGAGACGGCTGCATTCAAACGATGGGCAGCGATCTGCGATGGCTGCATTCAGATAATCAAGGGGCTGCAATTAGGCCGAAATGGAGAAGAAATGAATAGGAACAGGGAGAGCAAAAAGGAAAAGACGAGAGCTTACCTTCTCGAGCTTGAACGATCGGAGACGGAGCTTGGAGAAGGGGATGCGAAATGGGAGAGGGAGAGGGAGAAAACCAATTTCTATTTCCTGGATCAAATGAAACAACCCCCAACCCATTAACTTCTAATTTTACTCCAAACACCAAGCAACCACGGGATATGCAAAACACCAACGAACAAGAGCATAAACTACTTACTCGACTCAACTGGAAATGCCTCTTTTTGCTAACTGCCATAACCAAGACAACCCGGGTTCGATCCTTGGCTTAAACACCTTTTTCTTTTTAATTTCTGATTTGCAAGCCAAGGCCACAAACCTCCCCAAACACCCCCTGGGCAAAGAACCTGCACACCCAATAAATCTCCAAACTCAGCAAAGGACTCAAACAGCCCCAACGGCCCGACCAAATTACCAAAATACCCTTAGGACATACCTGGAAGATCGGGATGAAAACCTGGGGCATTACAGGTGTTGCCAATCCAGGGTTTGGCCCAGTTGCGTTGCCACCCGACTATGCTTAGGACTAGCCCAGTGGCGTGTTGTCCATTAATAGCCAAGTTTGAGTTGTATCAGGGTTGAGCCCAGTTCCGTGCTGCCGGCATAGTAAGGACAAGCCTAGTTGTGTGTTGTCCAGGACAAGCCCAATAGCGTGCTGTCCCAGTTAGCCCAGTTGCTTGCTAACTTAGTGTAGTCTTAAAGATAGACTTTCCAGAGACCGAGGACACCTAGGTTGCCCTCTTGTCTAGTCAGCCCAGTGGTGTGCTGACCCTGCTCGACACTTGTTGTCAATTATTGTTGAGATTGTCGCTATCTAAATTTTTGTTTACTTGTATGCTAGGATGCTAAATGACTTGTCTTGCGTAATGTACCCCGGTTGGGGAATTCTTATTGAGTGCAATTGTACTCACCCTTTCTATGGTTTCTTCCGCCAGGTAATTTGGCACAGCATCGAAGTGGCAAGGGGAGGAGCTAATTGGTCATGGGGATGAGTCCGCTGCATCTGCTGTTTACATTTGCATATTTATTTCTGGAAACATTATTTTAAGTTGTAATGGTTTTTATATACTCTGGCCAGAGGCTAAGTGGTTTTGACTTTACCAGTGTTTGGGATTGAATGTTTTAATAAGATGCATGTTTCCTTAAATCTTTATGGCTATGTTTTAAATGAGTCCTTACAGTTTTAAAAAAGGTGTGAAAAATGACAAAACAATAAACACGTACTAGCTGCCACCTCTGTAGTCATTAATTCGCTCTGCCAAAATTCAGGTTGGGTAGCTGAATGGTCGAAACGAAGCCCTAAGGGGAGCTCGAGCTTACCGTCATTCCCTAGACCATCGTCGTTCTCCCTGTCCAGTGTGATTTGCAGGTAAAAAGCTTCTGCCCAACCAAGGAACACCGCCGCGCTTCTTCGCCACTCCAACTTGCTTTTAATCGTCCCTGCTCTATTGTCATGCCTTGAAGATCTCCTTCGGAATCATCCTCAAAACTAGGAATTCGACTTTCTTGGGTGATATTTAAAGTTTAGATTTTGAATATACTCCCTGGTTTGGTAACATTGCACCTGTCCTTAGTATAGTGGACCCCCCCCCCCACCATTAAGTCTAGGATGTACATCTCAGTCCGTGTTTGGACGATGTCAGCCAGGATGCAACATTTGTTGTACATGCCAGCTGCGAACCCATTATACATCCATTGAACATCCTTGTCATCCTTCAGTATCTTTGCCTTTTCTTGGTGTGCCCCATATTTATACAATGCTATACTGATGACTTTGGAATCTTCGTCCAGCCCCATAATTCCCTCGATAAATGATATCAGTAGGGATAGAGAGGTGTTGCATGTGATATCAACAATAACGGTATGACAGTTTGAGTAAATATCTCCCTCATTCCAACTTCAAATAAAGACGACCGTAACTGATGTAACATCCATTCCCATTTAAAACAAAAACTTTCCTACCCCCTGTAATTTTGCAAAGAAGAAGATAGAATAGGGATTGATGATGGGAATAAGAAAATATTGAGATATGAGGATCTAGTGCACAACTAGAAATTGGTGGATGCAAAATGTGGAAACTGGTGGCAAATGAGACAATTAAATTATAATGAACGTTTGAAATTGGATGATGGAGGTCCCAGAAACGATTAGAGTGGAGAAAATCTGGTTGTTGTGTGTGGCGAAATTAAATCCTACATGGGTGGGGGTAAATTCGTTTTTCCAATTTAAAAAGTTGTGGGGTGTAACTAATTCATAAATGGTGGATTTTATTATTTATTTAAATTAGAAAAATAAGGATTGATTGGGAAGGGTATGAATGGTAGCAATTATTTCTCCGTCTTCCCCTGAATTCGAAAGTAGACATCAATTTTAATATTTTTCTAATTAGACATTTACTTAAATATTTTTGTGAAATATAAACAAATACCATGATTTCCCTTTTATTTATTGTTATTTAATTTTTAAGAAATGGGGCGAGGGCATGGATAGAAGCTATATTGTGCTTGGGCCCATGGAGAGAGAAAATGTAACGACTCACGCACGCAGGCCGCCAATTTCTCTTCTGCTTTTCTTCTTCGTTCTTCTTCTCCATCCATCTTCCGATCTTCCCATTGTCCACTTCTTCTGAAACCTTCCATCCTTTCCAATTTCTCCCCTTCCCAGTTCTCACCAGTTTCGCCATCGCCATCCATCCTTCAATTGCCTCTCCAATTCTCCCACTGGGTTTTGTAATTTCCAATCTCGGTAAGTGGAACCCTCCATTCTCTTCAATATTTTAATTCGGGTTTTTCGTTTTCTTCTTTCTTTTCTTTTGCTTCTTGCATGTTCCCCAACGGGAATTAAAACCTTAAGTAAAGTATTCATTCATTGTATTCCATGCAAATCTATCAGCTTGCGGGACACTGTCCTGTAGAGTAGGATGCTGAACCACAACCTCCATGAGTAGCGCTGACATGGACAAACCCCCTAAAGCCAAGGACGCCAACACTCCGCCTCCTACTTCCCAGGTTCCATTTCTTTCTTCTTTTCTCTATAACCACAGACTTGTTATTCTTCCTTTTCTTTAATTATGCTCGTTTTATAGGAGCAGCCTCCCACCGCAAGTCTTTGCCATGCAGATGAATCCCGATTGGTCGGGCTTTGAGTCACATCACATGGTCACTCTGAATACGTTTACTTTAATTTTGTTTGCCGACAAGGTGTCATAGTTACATCATTATATATATTTTTCAATTTCAGGCATATTCTCCCATGCCTCCACATGCTTTCTTGGCATCAAGCCCCCAAGCCCCCCACCCCTATGTCTGGGGACTTCAGGTACACACTGCTTTCTTAGGTGAATATATTTGATTATGTCTTTAACGATTTCCCTCTGTAACTTTTCTTTTTTGTCTTAAGCTCCATTTGTTAGTAGGTGAGTTGTAATTGATGCCATGCATATTTATCTAAACGTGGGTTTTCAATTACAACATATTATGTCTCCTTATGGCACACCTCCACATCCATATGTTACAATCTATCCCCCTGGTGGCATATATGCTCATCCTTCTATTCCTCCGGTATTTATGGGCATTATGATGTTACTACCTCTTTTTTATTATGTTAAAATTTTAGCTCGTCTGATGGATGTACTCTATAATGTACTGTACATCTATTCTAATGTTTATAATAGGGATTGTATCCTTTTAGCCCATTTGCAATGCCCTCTCCAAATGGCATCACTGAGGCCTCTGTGAGTTTTTTTTCCTTATTTTATGATTTGGTATAATTGTTTTAAGTGGATACAAATGACATGTTAAGGTGCATTTAGGGTAATACCGCAGGCAGCTTAGATGGGGAAATTAAGCCACCCGAAGTGAAAGAAAAGCTGCCAAGTAAAAGATCAAAAGGAAGTTTAGGCAGTTTGAACATGATTATAGGGAAGAACAATGAGCTCGGAAAAACATCTGGAACATCTGCCAATGGAGCATACTCTAAAAGGTTGTCCAACTTTTCTGGAATGTTGTCCATGCTAACTAATAATAGTGTATATGTTAGGTATCCAGATGAAACAACCTGCAAGAATAGAATTCACGCCAGATACCAAACGAACATTAGTAATATTGATAAAAACAGTTCCCAAAATAGTCGAATCCAGAGAGTACAAGAAAAACCATAAGAACAAAAAGGAAACACAAGACAATATCGACAAAGATAACTTCTCGGTGAATTCTAGAGCACCAGTACTCTCCTCTCTGCTTCTAAGCTGCTAGACTTCAGATGCCTTGCACAAAACGATACCCTGGAATATAAAACATCCCCTGGCCTTGGTCCTCAACCGCACGCAATAATTCCTAACGGCCTGCTCCATTACCTGACCCTTCCCCTTGCTCAATTATCCTTTTACCCCTACTTGAATAGGTTTGTAACACGCGCGGAAATGTTCTGTAATGGCCCAGTTTTCTATCTCGGTTCTCGAGGAGCTTCCGGTTCAGATTCAGTGGTTCGGTTGGGCCGTTAGAGCTGTTTTGACCCTTAGGGGCATTTTGGTCTTTTTGCTCCCTGGGCTGGATTTGTGGTTTTTCATGGCTTCGAGGCAGCTCCTGCCTTTGTTGAGGCTTGTTTGTTGTGGACTGTGAGTCCCGAGATGTTTGGGCTTTTCGTTTGGGAGTTCGGTTGTGATTTGGGTTTTGGGCAACGTGATGGTTGTTTGGGTGTTTCCTTTGGGATTCGAGCCCGGGCCTTCAGTGTTGATTTGGGAGGTTGTTTTAAGTGAGATTTGTTGATTGGAAATGGTTGCTTCAGTCGGGTCTCGAAGGAGGAAGCCGGGAAATGGGATTTAAGGATTGTAAGGAAAATTGGAAAATTGGATTTATTTGGATAAGGATGGAAATTTAATAAAAGAGAAAAAGAAAAGAAAAAAAAAGAAAATCCCATTTTTTCCCCCATTTTTCCCTTTCTCTCTCCTCCAACCCGAGCCCCCTCCTTTGGCCCCTCACCTCCTGCCCGAGCGCCCACAGTCGCCCACCACAACCGCCCGGCCCGAGCCGGCCCAGCGCCAGCGGCTCGCCCATGGTCGCGAGCCTAGCCACCCTGCTCGCCCTGCCGCGTCGCACAGTGCCGAGCCCAAGCCCGCGTCACCCAGATCCGCCTCGCCTAGGCCGTCCCCGAACCAGCTCGCCCAGGTCTGTGTCGCCCGCACTGTGTCGAGCCGCGCGCAGTGCCGCGTCGCCCATCCTAGCATAGTGTCGTGCCAAATCGAGCGCCCCGAGCCCGTCGCGTCGCGTCGCGTCGCGAACGCCCCTGTGCTTGCCGAGCTCGCGCCCGCGCGCCGTCCCATGTGCCGAGCCGCGCCGCGCGCCCTCGCCTCGCCCGCCTCGCCGCGCGCTTGCGCTTCACGCCACGCGCCCACGCCCCTCAAAGATGCGCCCAGCATGCCCTGCGCCCGACCCGGCGCAATGGCTGCACGATGTGTGTTGGTTTGGCCTGAGCCTTGTGGCTTCTCGGATGGTATTTCCCGAGTCTTTTCTTCGTTGGGCCTGGATTTGTTGGCTGCTAGTTATTGATTTTATTGGGTTGTTTTATGTATTTGATTTGGGTGCTTTGTTTGATGTTCAGGCTGTTCGGGATCGATTAGAGGCTCGAGGGTCGTTCGTTGATTGTGATTTATTATTATTGTTTTCCTGCTTGTTCCAGGTAAGGATTTCTTACCGTGGTTGTGTGGACCCTGCGATATATCTCGATTGCGCTTTGTTTATGTAAAGACCCGACCCAAAAAGGGCTCTAAATAGGCCTTTACCCCAATGCATGCATTCAAAGTAAAGGACAATATGCAAATAATTTTCGGATTCCCAATTAAAACAAAACAATCAAGGTTCAATCGAAATAAAAGATAGTTTGTTTGAAACTCGTCCCTGTCTCCAAGCACTGTTTCAAGGCAAATACATTTCCAAAACGTACACTCTCGATCGAGATTTCTTAAAACATTTGAAACATCCTCAAATTCAATAAAGCGAGGAATCCACGAAAACATTGAAGAAAACATCCTAGGGCTCCGTGCCCTACATGCATGCATTCGGGGAAAATAAAAAGACAAGAGTCATAGAAATAAGAAGTCGAGAGACAGCAAAGAGTTCCCATGATCACAGCTCCTCCTTGACCATCCTGTCTCGCACCTTGGTTACCTGTGGAAAACCACAAAATAAGGGTGAGTAACGAATTACTCAGTAAGAATCCCCAACCGGGGTACAATACGATGCACATGGTCATCTAGATGAGTGTATGCAAGCTATGAATATAAACACAGAATAGAGCACATAGCTTAAGTCCACACTTGGACCTCGGATGCCAACTCAGGGTCTTAGTCCGGAGATAAATCACCACACAATACGCCCTATACGAGAAACGAGTCCCGGCCTCAGCCTGTCTACTGTCGATACGAAAGGTGCACTAGCTCAAGATCCCGAGGAGCTCTCCGGTCGGCGCTGTGATGAGCGTAAGCATGCACCGCGTGCTTCTACAAACTATCGGGGGTGCCGGGTCTAGTGGCAAGCTGCCCATATCCGGATATCACGCCTAACTAAATCTCTGGATCGGTGTCACCGACATAGGGTGAGACACGACACGTGAACTATGTCGGCTGAACCACCGCACTTTGAGGCTAAGGAATCGGTCGTGGTAGGCTTACACCGAAGCCGTCCTTGCCCTATCGGTGGCAATCAAGGGCTACGGCCGAACACGCCGAGGACGTGCCGATCGCCGGGGGCGAGGCAATGCCAAGTCATCATCCCGACCGTTGGGGCATTTAACGATCTGCCACCCTCACCCAAGATTGCGGGGCCTCTGCGGTCGGGTTAGCTAAACCTAACGGGGTCCAGGGACGGAGAATTGTCTCGACGTCCCTGCCATGGATGCAAGATACTTTATGCATCAGGCCCGGATGATGCTACCTACCTGAATTCTATCCTGCCTTAACAATCAGCAAACAATCCAATACGTGCTCAAAAGAATACAGCAGACCTAGCATGGTACTACGGAACAAGAATGAATATGAGCATGCGAAAACAACAACCTAGCATGGACTAACATGAAAGAACGACATACAAAGTCATGCCAGTCAGGAATTTAGAAACAGAGCACCTAAACTACACATGCTGATAATCACAAACAAACATACAACATCAATCACAAAGAACATCGCAGGTCCACACAACTCCAGTAAGAAATCCTTACACAGCCGGAGGCAACTACACACAAAATCCTAAGCTGCGATCGAACCCGAGCTAGCTACCGAGAACCTAACAAAAACAATGATAATCACACTCTAAAGGCTTAAATATAATAAAATAAATAGGGCTCGGCTCAAGGAGCAACTCACTCGTCTGGTGACACGCGGGCGCAGGCAGCAGCGGCGGCGGCGCTGGCTTTGGCGCGGATGGGCGCTGATGATGGCGCTGATGGCGGCAAATGGCGCCTGCTGGGCGCTGGCTGCGCCAGGACGGACAGCGCCAGGCGCGGATGGCGCGCTAAGGCGCGGACGCGCTAAGCGCGCGACGCTGGCTGGGCTCGCACGCTGACCGGCGCACGCGCGCGGAGCGAGCGCGCGCGCGAGCGCGAGCGCGGGCGGCGCGCTTCGGGCGCGACGCAGACGACGAAGTTCGGCGGCGATGGCGGCGCGCGCGGCGGCGCGGCGCGGTGCGATCACGGCGGCGCTGCGGCGCGATGGGCGCGCGGGCCCGGTGCTCGGCGCCTCTGCTTTGGCGCTGCTGCGACGGCCGGGCGTTTGGTGCGCGTCTTTGTTGGGCGCCTAGGCGTCTGGCGGCTTTCTGCTTGGCGCTGAGCGCTCTTTGGTGCGATCTGGTGGGGCTGCTCGACCGGGCTGCTCTTACCGATCGCTTGGCTGGCGGAACGATGCTCGGGCCGCAAGGGAAGAAAATCACGGCAAGGGGCTTGGGAGAGAAGAGGTTGGGCGGCCATGGAGTTTTGGGGAAGAAAACACAAAACCTAATTTCTTTTCATTTAACCAAATGCACAAAACTCCAAAGATCCAAGGGTAACTAAGATATGACGCGGAAAGAGTAACAAGAGCTCTCCATAGCTCAACTGGCACGCATCCTCACAGGCTTTCCCGGAGACCCGGGTTCGAATCCCAGCTGCAACACAAATTCCTTTATTTTTACTTTTGCATCTACCCATGCTCAAACCAAACCACAAAGCCTCAAAAACCTTCATAAATCCATCCAATAATTTTAGCAATGAAAAAGATATAAACGGCCACGACGGCCCGACCAAATTACCAAAATACCCCTAGGGCATACACGAAGATCGGGATGAAAACACAGGCCGTTACAATATTCCCTCCTTTTTATGACTTTCGTCCTCGAAAGTCCTTAAGACTCAAACAAAGACGGAGATACTGCAATCTCATCCCGTCTTCCCGCTCACAAGCGGCCTCCTCTCGAACTCGACTCCTCCACTGAACTTTTACCAAACGGATCTCACGATTATGCAACGTCTTCGTCTCAAAGACCAGAATACTCACAGGCTTCCTCTCGAAGCTCAAATCCTCAATCAGCTGCAAAGGCTCAAAGTCCACACTGAGCGATGGGTCCGACACATACTGCCTCACACCGATACATGAGAACACTGCACACGGCTGACAATGACAGAAAAAGCTAACCAATATGCAACTCTACCAATCCTCTCGAGAATCTCAAATGGTCCAACAACAGAGACTCCACTTCTCCCGCTTACAAACCTCAACACAACTCACAACGGAACAACCTTAAAAGCACGCCTTTGTCCAACCTCAAACTCTAAAACTCGGCGCTTGAACATCGGCGAAACTTTCTCTGCTGCTCTCGAGGCTAACCACAAACTAGCTCAACCTCTTGCACAACACCTCGGTCAATCTGCGGCAACACGGGACCCAAAACAACACTGACGGCCACCAACCTTTTCTCACAGCACTAGAGACCTGCAACACTTACCATACAATGCCTCAATGGAACCACAAGAACTGACCGCTGAGAACTGCAACCCAAGGCAACCTCCTAAAACCACACTGGTCTCCCGCTGCCTAATCACGGAAACACCAACTCGCAACAAGCTCCGAAGGATCTGGCTCACTCCTCCCAAAAGACCATCGGACAAAAAGGGTGAAAACACTACAGAAACTGCACTCGGCTCGTAAGCCTCTAAGAACACTCTCCTGAACCACGGTTCATCACGCACTACCTAGAAAAATCTTTGTTGCCACACTCTGGAGCCAACAACTCCAGCTGGCCCGACATGCCACTACTCCACGAGAATGACATCTCCACCTGGGCGAGGTGCGAGTTCTAGCTACAGAAACCAGTCCACCAAAAATCCGAACTCACACAACAACCTCGACAAACCGCCAGCTTCCACACGAACTCCTTCAAACCAACAACTTGAGTGCTACGATCTCGGAAGACCAAACAACTACAAACTACATAGCTATGCCAATCCACTCATCTCTAGCTCGACTCAAATCACTAGCTGGGCAAGACAACCTGCAAACAACCAGGCCCCAGAGGGCTCCATCCACTAAACTTACCTCCATGCAAACAACGGAACAAAGCTCGCCTCAAATATGAAACACATCTCACAAGTCCAAACGATAACACATACAGGCTTAACCCTCAAGCTTAGGCTTAATGCACCTTCCCACCGAAACTTCATAAACGGAACTCCACTACCTGGTCAACACCAACTACCAAGAACAAGAATACCAACAATGGCTGGCAGAGTTCAAGCTACACTAGCCAGCAAGGATCCCTCAATAAGTCCAGACCCTAATCCAGCCACAAAGGTGCAACCTCATCCACAACTGAAACAAAGGGGTTCTTTGTAAAGACCCAACCCGAAAATGGAACTAAATCTAGGTCTTTACTCATCATGCAAATTTAAAACATAAAAAGGACCCAGCCAGGGTCGGATTAAAAGCTTTTCAAAGACATGAGCGGGAAAACAGTCAAAACTAAATAATCATTCATTCAAACTAAAAACTGTGACTGATCAGTACTTTTCTTAAAAACAATAAAGTAGTTCAAATCGTAAGTTTATTCCTATGGACCAAGGTCCAACTACATGCTGAATTCAAAATAGTAAAGAAAGACACGACGGAGTGTCAGCAGCATCCATGATCTCCCAGCTCTCTCCGCTAGCCGCCTCGGTGTTGTCCCAAGTTACCTGTGGAAGAAACCACAATAAGGGTGAGTATAAACATACTCAGTAAGAATCCCGACCAGGAGTGCGATCTGATGCAATCAATCATCTAGCAACCTAGTACACATGCACACAGTTATCAACACGGATCTTAGGTCAACGAGCTCTTAAGGCAAATCCGGAGTTCTCGGAAGTCTCCTACTTCCGACCTAATGATTGGTTTTCATAACCAATCCCGGGACATCTTCGAGGGTCTTTCTCCCTCGGCCAATTGATCAGCTCAAAAACCGATCCCAAAGATGTCCGACACCCTCGAGGGTCTTTCTCCCTCGACCAATTGATTAGCTCAAAAGCCAATCCCAATGGGTGTCCTCAAGGGCCTCTTACCCTCGCTATAAATCTGGACTATCGGGAGTACCCAAATCCGCTCTAATCGAAAGGAACCGTGTACTCACGAACATTAGCCCGGGGAGCTCTCGAACCGGCGACTAACGCGTGTCTTGCGCGCACACCGCATCTTCTGCTTCTTTGCAACCGGCGTAAATGTGGGGCCTAAGTACAAACTACGCGGGCAGAATGCGCATGCCTAAGACTCGAAACGGTGTCACTCAACACGAGGTGCGAGGCCCTCGACACTCATCACATGCGGCTGTACCACCGACACGAAGCTAAGAACCGGCCAAGGTAGGCTTGCACCGTTGGCAGGGTTCCGCTCTAGCAGGCTACAAACTAGGCTTATGCCAATGAGGTAGCTAATCCTCATTGGCTGCCGGGGGGAAGCAATGTACGTTTTGCTTCGCTCTACTCCCGACCGGTGGGGACAAGGTACGTTATGTCCGCTCTCAGCCTCTAGATGATGACAGCCCTAACACACTAGCTAGAGTATAGAGTAAACGATTCCTGGCTAAACATACATAATCATCATCCATCATACATAACCTAGCATGATACTACGAACTTAAAGCAGGAATCTCAAGCATGCTGGAAGAACAATCCTAGCATGGCACTAACATGTACAAACAAGCAAACATGCTAGCAGGAATGCAATCACAAGCTGTCCTATCCACTAATCATGTTCATAAAAGTAAACATGCATATAAGGCACGATCAAGAAAGCATCGCAGGGTCCACACAACCACGGTAAGAAATCCTTACCTGGAAATAAGTGGAAAATGCTAACACGAGTCAAGCAAGACCCTCGAACTTTTAAAACGAACTCGAGCAACCTAGGCATATTAAAAGCATCCTAAATAAATATACAGCAGCCAGCAGCTTAAAAAAATCAAAAAGGGAAAGGCTCGAGAATTACCAGCCGAGAGGACACGGGCTCTCGGCAGCAAGAGCGGGCGTGGCGGGCTATTGTGGTGCGGTGGCGGGCGCTGGGGCTCGGCGCTGGGAGCACGAGGAGCGCGCGCGGCACGCGGCGTCTCGACGGGCCAGCGCAAGGCGGGCGACGATCGCGGCTGCGAAAGCGATCTGCGCGAGCGAGCGGGCTCGGCTGGGTTAGCGCGCGGCGAGGCGTCTGGGTCGCTGGGCGTGATGCTGCTGCAGCGACGAAGGCTGGACGTCGGCGGACGGCGTCGGGCGGTGATGGGCTGCGACGGTGGGGCTTCAGTGCGCGCAGATGCGGCGGCCGGCGGCGCGGGGCGATGCAGGTTCAGGCGGTGGCTCGGGCGGTGTGGTGCAGTGCGCGCAGTGGGTGGGGCGCAGCGTGGTGTGGTGCGATGTGGCAGGGTGGCTCTCGGCTGGGTTAGGGTGCTTGGCTCGATTTAGGAGAGAGAGAGAGAGAGAGAGAGAGAGAGAGAATGCGGCTATGAGGGGAAAATTAGGGGTTTTCTTGATTTTCCTTCTTTTCCTTATTTTTAAATAGGTTAGGAGACCTAAATTCCCTTCCCAAGGCTTTTCTCTTGCGGGTCCCGGCTAAAGCAACCTTCTTTTCTTTTTCTTTTTAATTAAGACTCTTTTCTTAAAACTCCAAATTCACCATTTAGGGCAAGGTTCAAATCCCAAAAGATTCAATTAATTTTCCAATTAATTTTGTTTTTAACCGGGATGGAAAGCTGGGCCGTTACATTCTTACACTACAAAGGTGCAACATCTTCCATGCCAACACACAAAAATCTTAACCAACTAGGCCAAACACTCATAAGAGGCAGAACAACCCTTACCGCAACTTCCAGAACACCACTCAAGTCCGCTTAACTTGGACAAACAACTGCTTCCAAGCAGCCAACAAACTTTTCCTCCTACTAGCACCACTACTACCAATTCCAAGACCAAGGAATAACTTGACAACTCCCAAGGAGAAACAGATCCTTACAAGAGGACAACCGAAGGACAAAGAGCTCCACAACCGCTCGCTGTCTTGCTTAGCTAAGCACGGCATCCAACTCTCCTAGAGGCAACAACAAGGGGGTCCACCACAGACTAGACCGTCAACCATGGGCAAGAGAAGACTCACCCCCAAACACCAAATAAGGGCACTCTCAAACTCTGGGAACATGAGAGACATCCTACAGGGCAAACCACTTACCCACGAACAAGGCTAACTCCTTGGCAACTCGAAAACCACACCTTGGCCAACATCAAGCACCAACTTGCCACCACACCGGAACCAAATCCGGACTCTACTCCAAACAAACTCTGGCTTGCTAGCCTACCAAAACTACCAGCAACTCATCCGAGGCTACAAACTACTCGACTCTGGCTTGCCAACTAAACTCACTACTACAGGTGCGAGTGAGCTCTGGTGAGGCTCTCCACAACTAGGGTTCTTCGACAACCCTCGACACACACTGTTGGTCTAAGGGTCTAACAACCAACTGCTGAACAAACAACTCCTTTTCCCAGCATCACAACCACGCTGGCCTGCTCCAAACCTCGAAACCAAAAAGACCAGAAACGCTTCAGAATGTGTCATCCTCCTACTCAAAGCGTCAGCCATCATGTAGCTTCCACCCAGGGTAAGGATTCCGAGCAACACTCTTAGCAACTGCGATCAGGAACTACGCGGCTTCACTACAACCACCATTTGTTCAGTATCATCTGAACTCCAACCATGAACAACAAGAGGTTCTACCAACCAAGCTTAGGTTCAACCTAAACAAACATGCCTAAGCAACAACCCGACTACGAGCACGATGTCCTTACAATCTCAACAAGCCTTACAACATCCACCTGGAGTCCACCTTCCCTAAGAACTGAGCACCAGTTCTCCAATGCAAACCCTTCATGCTTCAGAAACTCTCACCACCAGAACGAACTACACAAAAGCACACTTGTGTGCACAACTCCCAACCTTCCTTTAGGGATCCAAGGCTAACAGGCGCTTTCTAAAAGAAAAGCAACAACTACCTTCCGGCAGGGATACAACCAATCAAAGGAACACCCAAGGGTTCCAACCCCCCCACAATACTCAAAGCTGTGGCAACCCTGCTCTACTAACGCATAACAATGCCAAACCGAACTTACCTCATACCAAAGGGGCTTACACACAAGGCAGCCCACTCATCTCATAAGCATCCAACTCACCTCATGAGCGTCCAACTCACCTCATGAGCGTCCAACTCACCTCATGAGCATCCAACACACCTCCTGGACATCCAGCTCATCTCATGACCATCCAACTCACCTCATGAACAACCAACTCATCTCATGGGCATCCAACTCATCTCGAGAGCATCCAACTCACCTCATGAACAACGAACTCATCTCGTGAGCATCCAACTCATGGTCCATCTGCTGGACCGAACTCGCATCTACAATGCCCACTAAACTCAGGTTTAGGCACTCGAAGGTAGTGGACCGCACTACCAACCACAAAGATCTCTTGGCCTTAACACTAGCGTGAGACTCACACACACTAACACTGATCAACCTTCAACCTGTTGACAAACTCATCCCCTGGTAACACCAGGAAGAGGCTCCGGCTCCTCTCGAACATCCTTTAGCTTGTAGTCCTACGACTACCTCTGAACTAGCTCTCTTGCACGACCTAAACAGGTGCAACTGCCACAATCTGAACCAAAGGCTAAAGGAGTGTGCTGAACTCCGGATGGGTTATAGAACCATCTGCTTATACCCATGCCAAACTCAGGTCTGAACCAGACTTAGAGCCAAAGCGGCACACCAACCATTGCACCTCAAGTGCCACTACTACCAAATCCACATCTTACTACAAATGGGGCCAGCAAGGTCACAACTTCAAGTGACAAAAACTATGGCGAGGCATACAAGAGCTCAACTCAAACAACCATGCCTAAGGCATCTCATCAAACCGAAGTCTCACTGCCTACTCTTGCATCTCCACATGATGCTCAACAAAACTCTGGCCAGCTCTCTCAACATGCAGCAGCTAGCCCTACTCTAGGGGCTCACCATAAGAAGAGTGCTCAACTCTACCCGGACAAGCTGGGAAACAACCAGCGGATCACGTCCGATGGGAACATCGCCTGCCGCACCCTTAACCACGGGGTTCCGACTTACTAGCCGCAAAAACAACAACACTTACGGGAGAACAAGGATGTCTCAAAGAACCACCTCGAAGGCTACCAACTCTGCAGCTACTCACTGGGCAATCAACCATCTGCTAAGGTTCAAGATCAACACTGAACTACCGGGCTAGTCCACACTAGGACTGCTCCACAAGCATCAACATGAGCAAAAGCCAAAGCTAACTCCTCTCCCCGGAGTGGTACTCCGGGAAAAACACCTCCACCCTCTCACTAGGGGAATTAATAATTGGGCCACACGTGGCCTCACGGAGTCTAACCTCTGCCTCCATCTCAAACGATGTCCCAGTGGTATCCGAATCTATCTGGATATCTCAACAAACCACAACATACACTCACACATCATGAAGTTGGCATGATGGCGCTCTAAACCCAAACCAACGGCGAGTCGAACACGCTCGTCTCCTCTCCAAACACAAAACAAGGCATACACTAGATGAAAGGTATTGTAAATTCTTAACCCTTTTTAAAAAAAAGTAAACTTAGGCGTGCTGATGATGACCGCCAGTCTTTGGTGATCATGGGGAAAATGACCTACAACAAAAAGGTCGGTCTCACGAATCTATGACTCGAGCTCGATATCAATCAGTAAAGACCCGACCCAAAAAGGGCTCTAAATAGGCCTTTACCCCAATGCATGCATTCAAAGTAAAGGACAATATGCAAATAATTTTCTGATTCCCAATTAAAACAAAACAATCAAGGTTCAATCGAAATAAAGATAGTTTCTTTGAAACTCATCCCTGTCTCCAAGCACTGTTTCAAGGCAAATACATTTCCAAAACGTACACTCGATCAGAGATTTCTTAAAACATTTGAAACATCCTCAAATTCAATAAAGCGAGAATCCACGAAAACATTGAGAAAACATCCTAGGGCTCGTGCCCGACTACATGCAATCGGGGAAAATAAAAAGACAAGAGTCATAGAAATAAGAAGTCGAGAGGCAGCAGCGGTTCCCATGATCACGGCTCCTCCTTGACCATCTGTCTCGCACCTTGGTTACTGTGGAAAACCACAAAATAAGGGTGAGTAACGAATTACTCGAGAAGAATCCCCAACCGGGGTACAATACGATGCACATGGTCATCTAGATGAGTGTATGCAAGCTATGAATATAAACACATAATAGAGCACATAGCTTAAGTCCACACTTGGACCTCGGATGCCAACTCGGGGTCTTAGTCCGGAGATAAATCACCACACAATCGCCCTATACGAGAAGCGAGTCCCGGCCTCGGCCTGTCTCACTCGTCGATCGAAAAGGTGCACTAGCTCAAGATCCCGAGGAGCTCTCCTCGGCCGTATTTGTAATGAGCGTAAGCATGCACCGCGCGCTTCTACTGACTATGGGGTGCGCCGGTCTAGTGGCAAGTTGCCCATATCCGGATATCACCCCTAACTAAATCTGGATCGGTGTCACCGACATAGGGGTGTGAGACACGGACACGTGAACTATGTCGGCTGAACCACCGCTTTGAGGCTAAGGAATCGGTCGTGGTGGCTTACACCGAAGCCGTCCTTGCCCTATCGGTGGCAATCAAGGGCTACGGCCGAACACGCCGAGGAGCGTGCCGACGTGTCGGGGGCGAGGCAATGCCAAGTCATCATCCCGACCGTTGGGGCATTTAACGATCGCCACCCTCACCCAAGATTGCGGGGCCTACGGTCGGGTTAGCTAAACCCTAACGGGTCGGGGAAGGAGAAGCGTCTCGACGTCCACCGCCATGGATGCAAGATACTTTATGCATCGGGCTCGGATGATGCTACCTACCGAATTCTATCCCGCCTTAACAATCGACCAAACAATCCAATACGTGCTCAAAAGAATACAAGCGGACCTAGCATGGTACTACGGAACAAGAATGAATATGAGCATGCGAGCGGAACAACCTAGCATGGACTAACATGAAAGAACGACATACAAAGTCATGCCATCGAAATTTAGAACAGAGCACCTAAACTACACATGCGATAATCACAAACAAACATACAACATCAATCACAAAGAACATCGCAGGGTCCACACAACTCCGGTGAAGAAATCCTTACACGCCAGGAGGCAACTACACACAAAATCCTAAGTCTGCGATCGAACCCGAGCTAGCTACCAAGAACCTAACAACAACAATGATAATCACACTCTAAAGGCTTAAATATAATAAAATAAATAGGGCTCGGCTCAAAGGAGCAACTCACGCGATCACGGTGACACACGCGGACGGGCGCAGCGAAAGTGGCTGGTC
Source organism: Sicyos edulis (assembly GCA_036507275.1). Classification (NCBI taxonomy): domain Eukaryota; kingdom Viridiplantae; phylum Streptophyta; class Magnoliopsida; order Cucurbitales; family Cucurbitaceae; genus Sicyos; species Sicyos edulis. Next base: position 22,208,867 of record CM071847.1, read on the forward strand.
TGCTTCTTGGCGCGGATGGGCGATGGGCGGCAAATGGGCGCACAGGGCGCTGGCTGCGCGCAGAGACAAGCGCAGGGGCGCGAATGGCGCGCTAGGCTCGGGCGCTACTGGGCGGGCACGCGAACAGCACGCGCGCAGACGGAGGCGCGCGCGCGCGACGCGATGACGGGCTCGAGGCTGCGACGCGACGCGAGTTCACCGGCGATGGCGGCGGCCCGGCGCGCGCGGCGAGGTGCGATCGGCGGCGGCGGCGCGACGCGACGACGCTGACAGATCTTCTGCCGCGCCTCTGTTGGGCGATTCGCGGCGGCTGGGCGCCTAGGCTGCGTCTTCTTTGGCGCTGGAGTGTCTGGCGACCTCTTCTTTGGCGCTGAAATTTCTTTGGTGCGATCTGGTGGGTGCTCGACCGGCCGCTCGGCCGATCGCTTCGCTGGCTGTGAGCAGCGCGCTTCGGGTAGCGCAAGGGAAGAAAATCACGGCAAGGGGCTTGGGAGAGAAGAGGGTTGGGCGGCCATGGAGTTTTGGGGAAGAAAACACAAAACCTAATTTCTTTTCATTTAACCAAATGCACAAAACTCCAAAGATCCAAGGGTAACTAAGATATGACGCGGAAAGAGTAACAAGAGCTCTCCATAGCTCAACTGGCACGCATTCTCACAGGCTTTCCCGGAGACCCGAGTTCGAATCCCAGCTGCAACACAAATTCCTTTATTTTTACTTTTGCATCTACCCATGCTCAAACCAAACCACAAAGCCTCAAAAACCTTCATAAATCCATCCAATAATTTTAGCAATCGAAAAAAATAACATACGCATTCCAGCGGCCCGACCAAATTACAAAAATACCCCTAGGGCATACCTGGAAGATCGGGATGAAAACACAGGCGTTCTGATATGCTTCTTTGATTGTTATGAGCATGTTAGAGATAGAGCAGTTGATTGATTTCTTGCTAGCATGTTTGCCTGATTTTACATGTTAGTGCCATGCTAGGTTTGTTCTGCCAGCATGCTTGTGATTCCTGCTTAAGTTGTAGTATCATGCTAGGTAATGTGATTTATGTCGGTCATTGCTTGCTAGCCAGGAATCATTGATTTTTGCTCTGTACTCTTAGATAGAGTTGTAGGGTTTATCATCATCCAGAGGCTGAGAGCGGACATAACTTATCTTGTCCCCACCGATCGTGAGTAAAGCGAAGCATTGTTTCAGGGGTTGAGAGCGGATATAACGTACTTTGTCCCCAGTGGTCGGATATTGAGCTAAGCATAACATACCTTGCTTTTTCTCCCCCCTCCCGGAAGCCAATGAGACTTAGCTACCTCATTGGCGTATGCCTAGTTTGTAGCCTGCTAGAGCGGAACCCTGCCAACAATGTAAGCCTGCCTTGGCCGGTTCTTAGCTTCAGGTCGGTGGATCGTTTGCCGCATGATGAGCGCCGAGGGCCTCGCGCTACTGTGATCAGTGACACCGCTTCCGAGTCATAGGCATGTGCACCTGGCCCGCGTAGTTTGCCCTTAGGCCCCCGCATTTACGCCGGTTTTAGAGAGCATGCGGTGTGCGCGCACACGCGTTAGTTGCCGGTTCGGAGAGCTCCCCGGGGCTAATGTCGTGAGTACACCATTCCTTCCGTTAGAGCCTGACTTCGGGTACTCTCCCGTAAGTCCAGATTAGTGCAAGGGCAAGGAGGCCCTTGAGGACATTCTGGGGATCAGTGTATTCCCCCCCGAGTGACAGATACCTCGGTGATGTCCCAGGATTGGTCAGTGTATCCAATCCCAGTTAGGCCGGAAGTAAGAGACTTTCGATGGCTCCATATCTTGTTTTATGAGTTCGTTGAGCTATGATCTGTGTTGATAGCTATTTGCTTGCATGTTTAGGTGCTAGATGACTGATGTATCGTATTGTACCCCGGTTGGGGATTCTTACTGAGTATCTTTATACTCACCCTTATTTATCTTTCAGGTAGCTTGGGACAACACCGGGATGGCTAGCGGAGGGTGATTGATCATGGGGAGCCGCCGGCACTCGTATAACGACCTGTGTTTTCTTCCCGGGTCTTCCGGTATGCCCTAGGGGTAAATTGGTAATTTGGTCGGGCGTCGAGTCGTTTGTGTCCTTTCCAGTTGCTAAAATTATTGGATGGTTTTATGTAGGTTTTGGAGGGGTTTGTGGTTTGGTTTGAGCAAGGTTTGATGCAAAAGTAAAAATAAAGGAATTTGTCTTTGCAGTAGGGTTTTGAACCCGGGTCTCTGGGAAGCTTGTAGAGATGTGTGCCAATTGAGCCATTAGGTGCTCTTGTTACTCTTTCTGCATCACATCTTAGTTAACCTTGGATTTTGGAGTTTTGGTGCATTTGGTTAAATGAAATAGAATTAGGTTATTCCATCTTCTTCTCCAAAACTCCTCTTGGCCGCACAAGCTCTCCTCTCTCCATTGCCTTGCCGAATTCTTCTTCCCTTGCATCTCCTTGGGTTCGATCATCATCATTCCGGTAAGTCTTCATCCTCTTCATCTCCTCATTTGGTTTTGATCTTTGGCCGAAGGTAAGATGTAGAGTGTGTGTGTTTGTGTTGTTTTGCGACCCGGTAGGAGGAGCACCATCATCGCCGACCACCAGCCACGCCCGATCTGTCGAACCACCCGGCTCGCCTGCGCCCGGATCTGTCCGAACCGGGCCCAGCTCGCGCGCCCGAATCTGTCGAACCACCCGGCCCGCCACGCCCGAGATCCGCTTAGCGGCCCTTGCCGTTCGTCGGCCGGACAGACGCCGCCCACAATCGTCGCCCGTCCGGCCGGTCGAGACCGCCGCGCCGGATCGCGCCCGCCATAAAGCGGCCAGATCGTCGTTGCGTCGTCTCTCGCCCGATCGCTCGCCGACGCCGGAGGTCCCTCGCCAGCGCCGCGCGCGTCCTGCCGGCCGCTGCTCGCCGTGTCCGCGCCGCCGCGCGCCAGCGCCGCGCGCGCCTTCGCGAGCGTTCGCGCGCGCGTCGTCCTGCCGCCGCTGCGCTCGCCGTGTCGCGCATCGCCTGGCCCGCGCCCAAGCGCCTTCCGCCAGACGCTCGCGCGCGCGCGCGCGTCCTGCCGTCTTGCGTGCGGTAGCAGCCAGCGTAGCACTGCCTGCCGTCCGCCGTGCAGGTAGCGCGGCCCGGTAGCGTCCTGCCGTCTTGCGTGCCCGGTAGCGGCGGCCAGCGCCCAGACCAGCTTGCGCAGCGCCTCCAAGCTCGTGTCGTCGTGTGCGCGTGAGTTCCCGAGCCGAGCTTGGCACTTCTATTGTTGTTTAGACATTTTAGATGCCGATTATTGTTGGTTTGCTAGGTTCCCGCTCACTAGCTCGGGTTTGTTCCATGACTTAGGATTTGTGTGTAGAAGCCTCCCCACCCAGGTAAGGATTTCTTACCGGAGTTGTGTGGGCCTGCGGTATATTTGTGATTGTTGTTTTGTATGCTCATGTATGATTATTAGCATGTTTAGCCTAGGTGCTCTGTTACAATTCTGATGGCATGAACTCTTGTATTGTTTCTCATGTTAGCCCATGCTAGGTTGTTCCATTCGGCATGTTCGATATCTGTTCTTGCTTCGTAGTATCATGCTAGGTTCCTTGTATCTGTGAGCACGTATTGGACGCATTGAATGAATTGTTATTATTGTTATGGTTTAGAGTTCAAGTAGGTAGCATCATCCGGGCCGGATGCATAACGTAACTTGCATCCCCGCGAGGGGGCGTGCGAGATGGTACTCAGTCCACGATCCCGTTAGGGTTTAGCTAACCCTAACGGTGGCCCCGCAATCTTGGGTGAGGGTGGCGGTCGTTAAATGCCCCAACGGTCGGGATGATGACTTGGCATTGCCTCGTCCCTGCGATCGGCACGCGTCCTCGGCGTGTTCGGCCGTAGCCCTTGATTGCCACTGTTAGGGCAAGGACCGCTTCTGGTGTAAGCCTACCACGGCCGGTTCCTTAGCCTCGGTGCGCGGTGAGTACAGGCCGACATAGTTCACGTGTCCGAGTCTCACACCCCTATGTCGGTGACACCGATCCGGAGAGATTTAGTTAGGCATGGTGGCCAACACGGCGGCTTTTGCCACTAGACCCGGCACCCCCGAGTTTGCGGTGAGCATGCGGTGCGCTTACGCTACGCTCATTCTGGCGCCGATCGAGAGCTCCTCGGGATCTTGAGCGATGCACCTTTCGTATCGACGATGAGAGGCGGTGGAGGCCGGGACTTGTTCCCGTATAGCGCGTTTAGTGTGTTGTGGTATTTCCGGACTAAGACCACGAGTTGGCATCCGAGGTCCAAGTGTGGACTTAGCTATGTGCTCCGCTCTGTGTTTGTACTCATAGCTTGCATACATTCTTCTAGATGATCTTGTATATCGTATTGTACCCGGTTGGGGATTCTTCTTGGGTAATTCGTTACTCACCCTTATTCGTGGCTTTCCACGGTAATCAAGGCGGGAGAGCAGGATGGGTGAAGGAGGAGCCGTGATCATGGAATCCTGCTGTCATCTCTGACTATTTTATTTTATCATGACTCTTCACTTTTTGTTATTTCCCCTGAATGCATGTAGACGGGCACAGAGCCCCAGGATGTTTTCTTACGTTTTATGGATTCCAGCATATTTGTACTTTTGGATTGTTTTAATGGTTTAAATAAATCTCGATCAGTATGCTTTTAGAAATGTATGTTTTGGTTGTTGAATGTTTCTGTTTTTACTTGGGATCCGAAATGTATTTTTCATAATGTCTTTTATTTTCACTACATGCATTGGGGTAAAGGCCCATTTAGAGCCCCTTTTGGGTCGGGTCTTTACACTCTGTCTTTTATTATTGCATTGTTTATTCAGCATGTAGATGGACAGGAGTCCTAGGGGAACATAGTTTAAAACGTTGTTTAAATTGTATTGTATGTTTTTATAAATACTGGCCAGGTTGTTTTACTTCGTTGGATTGTTTAAATGAAAACTGTTGGTTATGTTTTAAGGGTTCCCTCTTCTCATATGTTTTGAAAGGTTTTTAAATATGAGCATTAAACCGCTTGTTATCATATTTAACTTGCATGCTGAGTGAGAACCCCGGTTTAGGACCATGTTTGGGTCGGGTTCGTCACATGTTCTTTCCTCGACTCCTTCGGTTCTGGGCCTTCTAGTGTAAGTGTGAATAATCGGGGGTCTAACATTACCCGCCGGGGTCAGATACACCTTGTCCTCAAGGTGGAAATCAGAAAATTGTTGTTTCATGTAATTCACTTCCTCCCATGTCGACTCATTGTCTTGCAGTCCTTGCCATTTCACCATCCATTCCACTAGCCCCAATTCGTTGTTCCATTTCAGACCTAATACTGATTCAGGCGTCGCAATCCACTCATAATCCTCCGTTAAAATTGTTGATACCTGCTGGACCTGGTGCTTAGTACTGAATACAATTCTTCAATTGTGAAGCATGAAAAACATTATGTATCGATGATCCGCTAGGTAGTTTTAATCGGTAGGCATCTTTGCCTATGCACTCGCTGATCCTGTATGGTCCAAAATATCTTGGAGCCAATTTTTCACATCTGCGAGTTGCTAGAGACCTCTGTCTGTAGGGTCTGAGTTTCAGGTAGACCATTTCCCCGTCTTGGAATGAAACTTTCCGTCGTTTCTGATTAGCATAACGTTTCATCCTTTCCTGTGCTAGCCGCAGACGGTCTTTGAAGGCTGTGAGAGCTAGGTCTCTCTCTGTAAGCTGTTGTTCTACCGCGTCGTTGGTAGTTTTGTTTTCTCCATATGAGAAGAGAGGGGGCGGTGCCCGGCCATAAACTACTTGGAAGGGTGTAGTGTTAATGGACACATGATAATTAGTTTTGTTTTGTTTTTATTATGAAGTCTAAATGAGTTTTATCTTATAATTGTTTCCGTAATATTTTAAAAATTTTAAATTGTAAGCATGCTAGTAAGAACCGAGTTTAGGACCATTTTTGGGTTGGGTTCTTACATCAGCTTCCTGCGTGGTCTGGGTCTAGAATATAAGAATGCCAAGTCCCAAATCTTGTCTAGAATTGAACTTCCATCGTTGGATGATGTGTTTCGCCGGCTACAATGAACATAGGTGAATTTAGTTGAACAGTCGAATAGTGCCTTGCTTGGAAGGAGTGACTCCCGTGGTGGGAGAAATGTGAGTGCTCCCGTTTCAAAATCTAGTTATGATCGACGCCAATATACTAGTGGTGACAACCAACGTCCAAAATCTCGAGTGGGAGTGACCGATTATTATTTCCAAAAACTAGGTCATTTAAAACGGTATTGTAGGAAACTGCAATACGATAGCCAAAAGCCCCAGAGGGCCCACGTTGTGTCTAATGAGAAAGCAAATGTTGATGAGTTTGCTAAACTCTTGGTGTTTTCTACTTCATCGCAGCCATCGTCCTTCGAATTCCCACCTATTGCAACTATAGCTGAAACAGGTAACAACCACTGTCTTCTTTCGTCGTCTACAAAGTGGGTCATTAACTCTGGGGCGACTGCTCATATGACAGGTAACAAAGACTTGTTTTCTACTCCATTGTCGTCTGTCCATTTTCCTGCTATTACCTTGGCTAATGGATCTTTGTCTCTTGTAAAGGGGTCGATGTCAATCATACTTACCCTACCCCGTCGTTATCTTCTGTATTATGTTTGCCTACGTTCTCCTATAATTTGATTTCTGTTAGACAACTATCTCGGGACTTACATTGCTTTGTTTCTTTTTTCCCTGATCATTGCTTGTTTAAGGATCATTTGACGAAGAAGATTATCGGTAGAGGGCATGAAGCTGGGGGTCTCTATATCTTGGACCAGCCACCAGTCCAAGCCGTGGCGTGTGCAAGTTCTGCGTCCCTGTTCGAGGTTCACTGCAGGATGGGTCATCCTTGTTTGTCCGTCTTGAAAAAATTATTTCTAGAATTCAATAAAGTTTTGTCTTTAAATTGTGAGTTATGTCAGTTTGCTAAGTTTCATAGATTGAGTTGTAGTCCTAGGATTAATAAACGAGCTAATGCTCCTTTCGAGTTAGTCCATTCTGATGTTTGGGGTACGAGTCAAGTAATGTCTAAAATAGGATTTTGCTATTTTGTTACTTTTGTTGATGATTTTTCCTGGTTTACCTGGGTTTATTTAATGAAAAATCGCTCTGAGTTGCTTTCTCATTTTTGTGCCTTTAATGTTGAAATCCATAATCAATTTAATGCGTCCATCAAAATTTTGCACACTTATAATGGGGTGAATATTTTTCGGGAAGTCTTAATTCCTACCTTAGTGAAAAAAGATATTATTCATCAATCGTCTTGTGCGAATACACCATCTCAGAATGGTGTGGCTAAACGTAAGAATAGACATCTACTTGAAACAGCTCGAGCACTGTCCCTTCATATGCATGTTCCACGACATTTCTAGGTTGATGCTGTGTCCACTACTTGCTTTCTCATAAACCGAATGTCGTCGTCTGTTCTGGGAAGTTAAATTCCTTTCCAAGTCTTGTGTCCTAAGGAAATTTTTCATCTTCTGCCTAAGATCTTTGGGTGTACATTTTTTGTTTGTGATGTCCGTCCTCAATAGGACCAAGTTGGATCCTAAGTCTTTAAAATGTATCTTCCTGGGGTACTTTCGTGTCCAGAAGGGTTATCAGTGTTATTGCCCGAGCACGAATCGGTACGTTGTCTCATCTGATGTTACCTTTTTTTTAGGATACTCCATTTAGTTCTAGGGATAGTTCTCCACATGTGGAGGATGACTGGTTCATATATGAAGTCGTGTCTTCTTCTGACCCGCCTCCTCAACTGCTACTTGTTCCATCAGGTCCGCCATGATGGTGGAGGTGGCTGCATTGGATGCGAATGGTACTTGGGAACTAGTAGCTCGTCCCACAAGAAAACAGACAATTGGATGTAAGTGGGTGTTTGTGGTCAAGATGAATGCTAACGGATCGGTTGGTCGCCTTAAAGCCCACTTAGTTGCGAAGGGGTATTCAGACTTATGGGGTTGATTATAGTGAGACGTTCTCTCCGGTTGCGAAGATGTCGTCAATTTGCCTGTTTGTTTCTCTCGTGGCAATGAATGATTGGCCGTTGTATCAGCTCGATGTTAAGAATGCTTTTTTGCACGGTGATCTTCTAGAAGAAGTATACATGGAGCAACCACCTGGTTTTGTTGCTCAGGGGGAGAATGTCAGGTCTGTCGTCTCCGAAAATCGTTATATGGCTTAAAACAAAGCCCTCGTGCATGGTTTGGGAAGTTTAGTCAAGTTCTTGAGAAGTTTGGGATGAAAGAGTGCTCATCTGATCATTCTGTGTTTTTCCATCGGTTTGAACGAGGGGTTGTGTTGCTGGTGGTATATGTTGATGACATCGTAATTACTGGAAGTGATGATTTAGGGATGATCTCATTAAAGGCATTCCTTCATAGCCAATTTAGTGCCAAAGATCTCGGGACTCTAAAATATTTCTTGGGTATTGAAGTAATGAGAAGCAAGAAGAGAATCTTCTTGTCACAACGGAAGTATGTTCTTGATTTGTTGACTGAAACTGGGAAGTTCGGTATGAAATTCTGTACTACCTTGATGATACCAAACCAACAACTAGTTAAGGAGGGTGAAATGTTCTGATATAATCTAGGATCTAGATTATATAAAAAGGTAAAATAATACAAGATAAACCACTTTTTATTAATAAATCTCTAGAGAGAATCTCCCTAAGAGCCAGAGTACAAAAGACTACTATTTTCTGAATGAATAATAATGAACTAACTCCTCCTATTTATAGATTTATAACATCTTCCTAATCCTAATCCTAATCCTATTTCCTAATCCTACAAGAAACCCTAATTAATAATAAGGCTTAATAATAATAAATAGCCAACTATAATTAAAATAACAACTAATAATTAAATACTAATAACTAAATAAATACTAATGATAATAATACTAATAATTCATGGCCCGGATCGTATCACGTTCATTGATCCTGAAAGATACAACTAAATTACTTGACAGTCACGATACTGGATATTGCTTATTCTGTGAGTATCGTGAGTCAATTCATGTCATCACCCACAGTCGATCATTGGACAACTGTTGAACAAATTTTGGGTTATCTTAAGTTTGCTTCTGGGAAAGGAGTTTTATATAAGAACCATGGGCATTCCAATATTGAGTGCTTCTCAGATGCTGATTGGGCAGACTCTAAAGAGGACAGACGGCCTACCTCGGGTTACTGCATATTTATAGGAGGTAATCTGGTTTCTTTGAAAAGTAAGAAACAAAATGTTGTGTCTCATTCGAGGGTTGAATCAGAATATAGAGCTATGTCACAGATGACATGTGAGAAAGTATGCCTGACCCAACTTCTTAATGAAATTGGAATGAAAGTCGTGACACCTTCTAAGCTATGGTGTGACGACAATCAAACAGCAATCCATATTGCCTCTAACCATTGTTTCATGAGAGAATTAAGCATATTGAAGTGGATTGTCATTTTATTCGGGAAAAGATACAAAAAGGATTGATTTCGACAGGTTATGTGAAGACTGGAGAACAGTTGGGTGACATCTTCACCAAAGCATTAAATGGAGTCCAGATAAGTTATCTCTGCAACAAGCTGGGCATGATAGATATATTCACTCCAGCTTGAGGGGGAGTATTAGAGTTTAAATGTATTATCAGTATAGTTTATTATGTTAGTAGAGTGAGGCCTGTTAGGCCCGTACCGTTAGGTCCATTGCAAATCCTATATAAAGACATTGCCTATCAATAAATAAATCAGACTGTTTAGTCCAATCACTCACGATTACATATACCTTATGCCATCTTTTCTTCTTTTACATTAATTTGACAAGGAATTATACATTTTTTTTCTCCAAATGTCTAATTCTTTTAAGGTTAAAATATCATTTTGGTCCCTCAACTATCATCATCGTTCCATTTTGGTCCCTAGACTTTCAAAAGTTTAATTTTAGTCTCTCAACTTTGCTAAAAGCTTAAAAATAGTCGTTGGAGTTAAAAAAGTTTAACTATCGTTAAAATATGATGAGTTGGCAATAAAATAATAATAAAAAATTAAAATAATATAAATTTTGTTTCATTTCATCTTCTTCCTCCTCCCTCCTTTACCCGTCATCTCCTTTCATTTTCTACCCATGATTTCTCATTTTCTAAAATTTCTTCAAAAATTATAAAGTGGCATAAACATTTTCAAGTTAAAAGTGGGTTTTGTGCTTCTAAATTCTACTCAGATATTGTTCACCACAACCCACGCCATGCGTGTCTCCCTCCAGATAGCTTGTTCAATCATCTTCTGATGAAAGTGGTGTTAAACAGCCTATTATTTAGTTAATTAAGTCAGTTTTATCTTTATTATTTGTCCTTTATGTTATTAGTCTCTTTTTGCTAATGGTTCTTTGTCTTGACCTAGCTATATATATTGTTGTAGTTGTAGTTCTCTGTTGTATTTTGACAGCCTTATTTTGAAATATCAAAACCTTTTCCTCTCTTAGCTTTGTCTCCAAGGTTTTTCCCCTCATTTATGGTATCAGAGCACAGGCCTCGATAATGGCGACTGTCCCACCCTCATCTTCTTCTTTTGGCCTTGGAAACGTCTCCAATCAGTCCCCTCCCATCACGTCTTCTCCTGTGCAGCAAAATGCTTCTTCCACAACTCAACTCCCTCTTTTTACCTCGCTAACTCCCTCTAGGCAGATGCATAATTCCCTAGTTCATACGCTGCCATTCCCAACTGCTTCTTTCTCAAGTCCTAGGCCAACCTTTGGTGTTTCTCATCAGCCAAATCAGGTTCCCTTCCCACAACCTTCCTTTTTCCCTCCTCAAATCTTGCCGAATGTTTCTCATTCATTTCCCATCAAACTCAATGACTCCAACTATCTGTTATGGAAAAATCAAATTCTAAATGTTGCCTATTCTCTTCGTTTAGAAGGTTTTATTAATGGTACTATTCCTTCTCCTCCTCAATATCTTGATAACATCAATCATTTTCCTAACCCTGAGTTTGCGATATGGGAACAATACAACCGAACTGTCATGTCCTGGTTTTACTCCTCTTTAACAGAAGAAAAGGTCAGTTAAATCACCTCCTACAACACAGCCAGAGATATTTGGGAGTCCCTACGTCGGGCGTATGAGTCGACATCATCTTCTCGTATTCTCAGTTTGAAGTCTCAACTTCACCGCATTAGAAGAAATGGACTCACCGTGACTCAGTTTTTGGCCAAGATCAAAGAGATCGCCGATAAGCTCTCCTCCGTTGCCGAACCGGTTTCTCTCCGCGATCATTTATTATATATTCTTGAAGGGCTTGGCTACGAGTATAATCCATTTGTCACGTCAATTCAACACCGTTCAGAACTACCGACTATTGAGGATGTTCGAGCCATGCTACTTGCCTACGAATATCGGTTAGAGAAACAAAATGTTATTGATCAACTTAACTCTGTTGAAGCTAATTTTGCAGGTTTTCAAATTCAAGGCTTGCCAACATTGAAACGTGGTGCTCGGTTCAATGCTAACCCAAACAAATTCGTCTCCCCGTCTCACTCAAGTATCCTTGGCAAGCCTGGCAACTTTTCCTTGACCTCTAGAAAATCCTCCAATAAACCTCCTCCTCCCACTACCACAAATGTCCTTCAATGTCAACTTTGTAACAAGACTGGGCATAGTGCATCCACCTGCTATCAATTTCTTCGTTACAAGGCTTATGCAACCCAAAACCAACCCCACGCCCTTCTGTCAAACGCTTCCGCCTCCACTTCCACTCCACATGTTCCGCCTCCTTTCTCCCCGATCCCAGATGATGAGTGGTATATGGACTCGGGTGCTTCTAACCATCTCACACTGGATTTCAACTCCCTGTCAAATCCCTTACCGTATAATGGAAATGAGCAAGTGACAATGGGTAATGGTATGTCTATTTCTATTTCTAATGTTGGTTTAGTTGTTGTTCCTTCTCTCAATCGCATGCCTATTACTCTTAAACATGTTCTTCATACTCCATTTATTTCTCACAAACTGATTAGTATCTCAAAGTTATGTGAAGATAATCGAGCATATGTTGAATTTTACTCCACTTTCTTTCTTGTGAAGGATCTCTTAACCAAGAAAATTCTCCTCCGAGGAAGTCTTGAAAGAGGATTGTATAAGCTCGAGTCGTTTCCTTCCAAACGGTCGTCGTGTTCAACCTCTTCCAGCCCAACTATTCTTGTTTCAACTGTTTCTCCAGCCGTGTGGCATGCTCGACTCGGCCATCCGTCTTTTAATGTTATCAAAACTGTCTTTGGCATATGTAATATGGGTGATACACCCAAGTTAGACTTTGTTGTTTGTTCTTCTTGTCAAAAGGCTAAAAGCCATAGATTACCTTTCTTGTTGAATGTTAGGAAGGCCTCTTCCCTCTTTGAACTTGTGCATTCGTATTTGTGGGGTCCTTCCCCGGTTAGTTCTATTAATGGAGCAAAATATTTCCTTCTTTTAGTTGATGATTTCACTCGATTTACTTGGCTCTATCTATTGAAATCAAAGGATCAAGTCTCTTCACTTTTTCTTCAATTTAATGCTATGGTAAAAACTCAATTCAATTGCTCAATTAAATCACTCTAATCCGATTGGGGTGGTGAGTTTAGAGGTTTAACCAGCTATCTTAAAACCGAAGGAATATTACATCGTGTCTCTTGTCCTTATACTCCGCAACAAAATGGAAGTGTTGAACGTAAAAATCGACACATTGTGGAAGTTGGTCTCTCTTTATTATCCCATTCACATGTTCCTCTAGAGTTTTGGCCTTTTGCCTTTCAAACAGCCGTCTTTCTCATTAATCGAACTCCAACTGTAGTTCTTGACAATCACTCTCCTTATCACATTCTATTTCGAAAACAACCCGACTATAATTTCATTCAAGTCTTTGGTTGTTCTTGTTTTCCCTTTCTTCAGCCCTATAATAAACACAAATTGCAGTTCCGCTCTACTGAATGTGTTTTACTTGGTTTTAGTTTAAATCACAAAGGTTACTTGTGCTTTGACAACTCCAATGGGCATTTGTATGTTTCTCGGCATGTTATTTTTTATGAGTGCAAATTTCCATTTTCCTCTTTTAAATCTATTTCTCCTCCTCTCAAGCAGTCTTTCCCTGACCATTTTTTGGCTCCTAACGTGCCCTATCATGTGGCTCAAAAAGAGAGTCTTATCTCTCATCCATTAAATGATTTGTCCTTTTCACCTATTTCCGTTGTACCCCATACTGTGACTCTGCCCTCTGCTCCACTTTCTGTCTCGTCCCAATCTTCTCAGCCACCCATTCCTTCTCCAACATCTTCTACCCCAAGCTGTTATCAACATAATCCAACCATTCCTATTCTGCCACACATTTCTCCCTCCTCCACTACTTCTTCTTTTTCTTCTTTGCCAAATTCCAATACCGTTTCCCCACCTTCTGTGCCATCATGTACTATGTCTCTTCCCACTGTCCATTCCACTCCCCCTTCGTCATCTTTTAATTTAACCGATTTCTCTTCCACTACTTCTCCAATATCTAATTCATTCGAGCCTTCTACTTTTCAGTCTTTTCTTCCTCAAATTCATGTTCCACCTACCACCTCCAATGTCCACCTTATGCTAACCCGTTCCAAAATTGGCACATTTCAACCAAAGGCTTGGACATCTTCTATTACACAAACCTCTAACCTCATTGAACCGACATCATTTAAAAAGGCGTTGGCTTGTCCTGAATGGAAAACTACCATGGACAATGAATATCAAGCCCTTATCACTAACAATACGTGGACGCTGGTTCCTCTCCCTACTGGTCATCGTTCTATTGGAAGTAAATGGGTGTTTAGACTAAAAATGAATCCCAATGGTTCAATCGACAAGCATAAAGCTCGATTGGTTGCAAAGGGATTTACGCAAACATATGGGCTTGATTACTTTGATACGTTCAGTCCTATTGTTAAGCCGTCAACAGTTCGCCTTGTGTTATCCTTGGCAGTCAGCTTCAGTTGGCCGATAAGACAGCTCGATGTGAACAATGCCTTTCTAAATGGTGAGTTGAAAGAGGATGTGTTTATGGACCAACCACCTGGTTACATCGATCAAGTTCATCCGAGGTGTGTATGCAAACTTAACAAAGCAATCTATGGGTTGAAGCAAAGTCCTCGTACGTGGTTTATGAAGTTGAGTTCATGTTTGCTGAATTGGGGTTTTCTATCCTGTCATTCTGACTGTTCTATGTTTTGTTTCAAACGTGGTGCTGATATTCTAATTACTTTGGTTTACGTGGATGACATCATTCTAACTGGAAACAACTCTAGTTTACTGTCTTCTCTTGTTCAACATTTAAGTCAGCAATTTCAATTAAAAGATTTGGGTCGTTTGTCTTACTTTCTTGGTATTCAAGCATCTTTCTCAGCTGGTGGTTTGCATTTGTCTCAAGAAAAATATATTTCTGATGTTTTGCGAAGAGCTAATATGCTCGATTGTAAACCTGTTTCCACCCCAATGGCATTTGGGACGTCTTTATCTCTGACTGATGGTCAACCATTTGAGAACCCCACAGAATATCGTAGCATTGTTGGTGCGTTGCAATATTGTAAAATTACGCGTCCTGATATTGCTTTTGCTGTTAACAAAGTATGTGCAATTTCTTCATGCTCCAACATATACTCATTGGCTTGCCGTCAAGCGAATATTGAGGTACTTAAAAGGGTCTCTTCTTCACGGGCTGCGTTTCATTCCGTCCACAACCTCTCTTGTGTGTTATACAGATTCTGATTGAGCTAGTTGCCCTGACGATAGACGAAGCACTGGTGGTTACTGTACGTTCCTTGGCAACAATTTGATCTCATGGTCCTCTTCCAAACAAAAGACCGTATCTCGCTCTAGTGCCGAATCTGAATATCGTGCCCTTGCCAATGGAGCTGCCGAGTTACTTTGGATATTGACAATGCTATTGGAGCTTGGTCTGTCTTCTCCTTCTGTTCCTTTATTGTTGTGTGATAATATCAGTGCAACCTACCTTGCTGCTAACCCTGTTCTTCATCAACGTACAAAGCATATTGATATTGACCATCATTTTGTTCGTGAAAAGATCTTGTGCAAGCTGCTTCAACTTAAATATGTTCCATCCGAAGATCAACTAGCTGATATTCTCACTAAGGCGCTTCCGTCATCTCGATTTCAGGGTCTTCGTACCAAGCTCTCCGTGCTCTCTAGCCCGTTACGCTTGCAGGGGGATGTTAAACAGCCTATTATTTAGTTAATTAAGTCTGTTTTATCTTTATTATTTGTCCTTTATGTTATTAGTCTCTTTTTGCTAATGGTTCTTTGTCTTGACCTAGCTATATATATTGTTGTAGTTCTCTGTTGTATTTTGACAGCCTTATTTTGAAATATCAAAACCTTTTCCTTTCTCAGCTTTGTCTCTAAGGTTTTGCCCTCTTTTAAGTGGCAATGCCACATTAAAAAAAAATTTAATGTTTAATGTTCTTACAACAAAAGACTCGATAAATAATTTAGGACTGTTTAAAAAAATTGGTCAGCCACAAACGTTATTTATCATATTCACAACACAAGGTAATTGTTAATTAGTGGCAATTAATAGTCCCATTAATCCAAAATTTTCCTTTGTTTTGTTTTTTGATTTTATATCATCAACACATACAATCTTCTCTGAAAATAAATTTGGAGAATTGAAAATCCTCTCGCAGAATAATTGCTCCTATATTGCTCTGTATTTTCAATCCAGATTTAGTTTTTAAAGAAAAAACAGGGTAGATTTATCGCTAGATTGGGATAGATATTCAAAATAGCCGACACCGAAAAGATATCATTAACGCTTATAATCGAATCCTCATTTTCATTACTCTCACTTTCTTTGATTTTGTTTCTCCAGTTTCAACTCTCCTCCTAGCCAACACCTTTAAACTGGGTTTTGTCCTTTTTAATTCTACTGAGGATTTCGTACCCACTTTTTTACTTGAAAATGTTTGTGCCGTTGCTTTATAATTTTGAAGAAATCTGAGAAATTTTTGTAAAGGAAGTGAGAAGTCCTTAGTAGAAAATGAAAGGAGATGAAGGGTAGAACGAGGGAAGACGAAGAAGATGAAACGAAACAAACCTATTTATTTGAATTTTTTTATTGCCAACTCATCAATATTTTAACCATAGTTAAACTTTTTTAATTCTTAGGACGATTTTTAAGCTTTTAACAAAGTTGTGGACTAAAATTAAACTTTTGAAAGTCTAGAAATTAAAATGGAACATGATGATAGTTGAGGGACTAAAATAATATTTTAACCTTCTTTTAAATATTACATACACATTTAATAAAACTATTTATAATACATATTAGTTAAAAATTGAAACTTACGGTTGATTTGATTTCTAGCAAAGGAAAAAGTTGTCAAATCAAAGTACTTCGCATAAAATCATTGTTTGTTTTCATATTATTTGTTCTGGTGCAATATTTAATGTTAAATTACTTGCATTATATTTTAGTTATTATTATTACATATAAATATGAAATTGACGCATGTCCTTGTTTTTCAAAATTGGAATGTGTTGTATCTTGTGGTGTTCGTGTCTGTGTTTCATAGCAAGCAATGACCGTTGATGAACAATGTGCAAGAAAACATGGTAGAAAAAGTAAAAGTTGTTGAAAAACTAGCTCAAGATTGACCGACATCGAAAAAGGGGAAGCATGAGAGAAACAAATGAGTCGTTAGCTAGGTAACATGATCTATTGATGCGATTTACTAGTTGTGTAGATATGATTTGAGTTTTATTTTCTCAAACTGCTGCTCCAGTCTTTCTTTCTAGGTAACATGATCTAGTAGTATTTTATTTTGTAGGAATCACAACCCAAGTTAGGTTCCAGGCAAGACAGTTTGGAAGGTTTGTTTTTTTTTTCATCTCGACAATATCTCATGTCGATATGGTAAAATATGTCTTCTATTCTGATTGACGCATCTCGAATGGTAACTCTATGCATGGTACTCAAAATGGAGGACTAATACTCGTGTAATGGTCGTCATTCCATTGGCAAATGTTGGAGCCCCGAGAGTCGTTCCTTGTAATGTTGCCCGCTTTCCTATTCCAGCTTTTGAGGTGCCTTCTGTCAAGATTCGGTTGTTTGGTTAGGTCTTAGAGCGGTTTTGACCCTTGGGGGTATTTTGGTCTTTTGGCTCTTCGGGCAGGATTTGTGGTTTTCAGGGCTTCGAGGTAGCTCCTGCCTTTGTCGAGGCTTGTTTGTTGGTGGCTACGAGTCCCGAGGTGTTTGGGCTAGTCGGTTGATGCTCGGTTGTGGTTTGGGCTTTGGCAAAGTGATGGTTGGTTGTGTGCTTCATTTGGGATTCGAGCCCGGGCCCTTATTGTTGGTTTAGGAGTTGGATTTAAGTGAGTTTTATTTATTGGAAAAGATTGCTTCGGTCGGGTCTCGAAGGAGGAAGCCGGGAAATGAGATTTTAAGGTTTTGATTTGGATAAAAGTGGATAAGGATGGATTTTATGGATAAAATCCCATTTATTTCCTTTTATTCCCATTTTTCTTTTATTTTCCCATTTTCTTTTATTTTCTTTTCAAAATACATTTTTTTCTCTGTAAGGACCCGACCCAAGAAACGGTCTCTAACCTAAAGTCCTTACTTAGCATGCATGATTAAGAATGTAAAATGTCATTCAGAGCTTGAAATTTAAAACTTTGCAGTAGGCATATTTAAAACAAATCCATAATTCCAATTAAATAAAACAAGTAAATGACTGATCAGTACTTTCTTAAAACAAATCAAGGGAAATGGTACGAGAATCATAAAATAGTTTTTGAGTGTTTTTCCTAGGGACCCAAGTCCCACTACATGCTAAATCATAAAGAAACCAGTAAAAGAAACGTGCAACTCAGAGTCAGCTATCCATGATCTAGCAGCCTCCTCCTAGCCATCCAGCCTCTGTCCCAAGTTACCTGATGGAAAACCACAGAGAATAAGGGTGAGCAACGAAATACTCAGTAAGAATCCCCAACCGGGGTACAATACGAAACAACTCATCTAGCACACGGACATGCAACCATACAATGACTTAGAGCGGAAACGGTTGGTTTAGGCTATGAGCTACTTCAAGGGTGAGCCTACTCAAGGGCTTCCGTCTATAGCCTCTCCTAAGTCCTACATTTGGATGGCCTTCGGGCCTTACACAACCTAGGACACAGTGATGCCCAGTGGGGCCTTACACACTTAGGTTTCAGTGATACCCAGTGGGGCCTTACACCCTAGGATGCCCATCGGGCCTTACACCTCCAGAATCAGTGATGCCCAGTGGGGCCTTACACACCTAGGATGCCCATCGGGCCTTACACACCTAGGATGCCCATCGGGCCTTACACCTCCAGAATCAGTGATGCCCAGTGGGGCCTTACACACCTAGGATGCCCATCGGGCCTTACACCTCCTAAATGTCCATCGGGTCTTGCCTTGAGTGGGACCTACACTAGACCCTCATACTATCTTCTATACTAAACCTAACATGTCAAAACCTAACACGGAACTAACGGAAGACAAACTTAACTCGAACATGAATCAGAAGCAAACATGAAGCCTATCCACTAGAAACTCATACAGTTATGAAAAATCAATATGCTAACAAGTATTCGCAGGGTCCACACAACCCCGGGTAAGAAATCCTTACCTGGAAACAAGTGGAAAGTAACTATCACGAATCTACAACCGACCCTCGAGCTTTTAAGCAAACCCGAGCGACCTAAGCAAGTAATAAAATATCCTATTTAAATAAACAACAACTAAAATCACGAAGTCCAAAGGGTGGAGGCTCAGAAATTTACCAACCGAGAAGGCACCGGGCTGGGCAAGGCAGGCAGCAGTGGCGTGCGCAGAGCGGCAAAGCCGCTGCGCGCGTGTGGTCGAAAGCACTGGCCGCGCTGGCTGAGGCGATCGGGTGCAGCGGGCGCGCTGGCGCGGGGGCAAGGGCGAGGCGCGTGGCCCTCGGCAGCACGGCAGGCAGGGCGTGCGGCGGGGTGGACGGGCGTGTAGACACGGTCGGCGCGCTGGTGAGCGGGCGCGGACGGACGAGCGACGCGGCTGGTGCGCTGGTGCGTCGTCGTGCGGATGCGGCCGAACGGAGCGGTCAGCGGCGGTCTGCTGGGGAGCACAGTCTGCAGCGACGGCGGCGGCGCTGGGGGCGTGCGGTGCAGGCGATGGGCTAGCTGGCTGTGCAGGTGCGGCTTGGGGCGACGGCTGGGTGCGACGGCGGCGTGGGCGAGGGTGTTAGGGTTTTGCTAGAGAGAGAGAGAGGCTTTTCTTCTTTTTCTTTTTTTCTTTTCCTTCCTTCCCTAAGTTAAAATAGACTTGGGAATCTCAAATGTCCTTCCCCAAGGCTTCCCCCCTTCGAGCCCTGGCCAACGCATTTATTATTATTATTATTTTCTTATTTAGTTCCAACTCCCATTTCCTCTTCTTTTTTTTTTTTTTTAAACTGCTTCCATTTAACTGAAATCCGGGCTGTTACATTCTCTCTCTCTCTCTCTCTCTTTCTCTCTCTCCCCGAGCCCCCTAGCCGAGTAGCCCCTTTGGTCGCCTAAACCCACCCGGCCGGCGGCCCGGCCCGCCCGCCAGCCTACTGCGCGCCTCGCTCTGCCCAGCCCAGATCGCCGAGCCGAGTCACCGCGTGCCCCGGTCGCCAGCCCGAGCCCTCGCCCGCGTCGCCGCAGTGTCGCCAGATGCAGCGTGCCGCCCGAGCCTCGCCCTCGCCAGCTGCTCGTGTTCGTCCGCGCAAGATCGCGGCCGAAGCGCGCAGATCGCGCGCGTCGCGTCGCCCGTGTTGTCCGGGCCCGTGTCAGCCAGATCGCGAGTTCTGTAGCCCGACGCGTCTTGTCGCTCGCGCCCGCGTGCCGTTTCTTGTGCCGAGCTGCGCCGCGCGTCGTCGCCCAGCCGAGCAAGCGCCGAGCCAGCGTCCAGCGCCCACGCATGCCCAGCGCGCCCCAAATGAGCCCCCTGACCCCTTTGGTGCGCTAGCCCGTCTGTGGCTCGTTCAGCGTGTCAGTGTCGCCAACGCCCTCGTGAGTTGCTCCCGAGCTGAGCCCTGTTTATTTTATTATTATTTAGGCCTATTGTGTGATTATTGATGTGTTTGTTTGGCTCGTTATAGGTTGCTCGGGTTCGATCGCAGTTAATTTTATTGTGTGTTGTTGCCTTCCGACTAGGTAAGGATTTCTTACCGGAGTTGTGTGGGCCCAAATGATATTTTTCATGATATGCCTTGCTTGTTTGCTTGATCATTATGAGCATGTTAGAGATAGAGTGTTTGATTGAATTCTTGCTAGCATGTTTGCTCGATTTTACA
This sequence comes from Sicyos edulis, assembly GCA_036507275.1. Lineage (NCBI taxonomy): Eukaryota > Viridiplantae > Streptophyta > Magnoliopsida > Cucurbitales > Cucurbitaceae > Sicyos > Sicyos edulis. The sequence goes on from CM071847.1 coordinate 22,229,220, forward strand.
TGTTAGTGCCATGCTAGGTTTGTTCTCACAAAGATGCTTATGATTCCCGCTAAGCTCGTAGTATCATGCTAGGTAAATGTGATTGATGTCGGTCATTGTTTGCTAGCCAGGAATCATTGCTTTTTGCTCTATACTCTTAGATAGAGTTGTAGGGTTTGTCATCATCCAGAGGCTGAGCGGACATAACGTACTTTGTCCCCACTGATCGGGAGTAAAGTGTGCGCAGCATAACGTATCTTGCTTCCCCCCCGGTCGCCAAGGTGGATTTAGCTCAGGTCGGGAGTAAAGTGTGCGTAGCATAACGTATCTTGCTTCCCCCCCCCGACCCGCCGATTGTGGAATTAGGTACCCACTTCGGCATAAGCCTAGTTTGTAGCCTGCTAGAGCGGAACCCTGCCATCGGTGTAAGCCTGCCCTGGTCGGTTCTTAGCTTCAGGTCGGTGGATCATGCTATACAGATGAGCGCCGAGGGCCTCGCGCTACTGTGATCAGTGACACCGCTTTCGAGTCATAGGCATGCGTACCTGGCCCGCGTAGTTTGCCCTTAGGCCCCCGCATTTACGCCGGTTGTAGAGAGCATGCGGTGTGCGCGCGCACACGCGCGTTAGTTGCCGGTTCGAGAGCTCCCGGGCTAATGTCGTGAGTACACCATTTCTTCCGTTAGAGCCCGACTTCGGTACTCTCGTAAGTCCGGATTAGTGGCAATGGCAAGGAGGCCCTTGAGGACATTCTAGGGATCAGTGTATTCCCCCCGAGTGACAGATACCTCGGTGATGTTCAGGATTGGTCAGTGTATCCAATCCCTAGGCCGGAAGAAAGAGACTTCTGATGACTCCAGATCTTTCTTTATAAGCTCGTTGAGCTATGATCTGTGTTGGTAGCTGTTTGCTTGCATGCTTTGGTACTAGATGACTGATTATATCGTATTGTACCCCAGTTGGGGATTCTTACTGAGTAATTCGTTACTCACCCTTATTTTTGTGGTTTTTCCACAGGTAGCCATGGTGCGAGACAGGATGGCTGGAGGAGGAGCTGTGATCATGGAAACCCGTTGTTCAACTCTGAGTCTTATTTATGTTTATGATGTAAATGTTCTCTGAATGAATGTAGTTGGGCACGGAGCCCTAGGGTGTTTTCTGAATGTATTTCCGGATTCTAGCATTGTTGTATGTTTTAAATGAATCTCTGATCAGAGTAAGTTTCGTAAATGTATTTGACTTGGAACAGGTGCTTGGAAACAGGGACAGGTTCCAGGAATTGATGTTGATTTTAAATGGATGTTTTATGTTTTAGTTTTTACTTAGAATCCAAACACCATATTGCAAATTTTCTGTTGATTTGAATGCATGCATTGAGGTAACGACCTAGTTAGAACCCCTTTCGGGTCGGGTCGTTACATTCCTGGTCCCACAACCAACTTAAATATTGGAATGGACTATTGGGGTGCATCACCCACTGTCCCTGCAATCCGCGGAAAGGTTCCATCGACACCGATTCTTTGGAGGATTACTTGGATCTTGGGATAGCGTCTGATCCACAAACTTTGGTTGCGGTAAGCTCTAATAGACACCAAATTCTCCATGAAAGTTTAGTTATTCATAGATATATGTAGAAAAGTTGGTCCTTTTGAAGTTTGAAAAATGAAGAAAAATGATGTGTTTGAACTTAGGATGGAAGAGAGCTTAAAAGACAGAGAAGAAAGCAATCAAACAGGGAATCTGCTCGAAGATCTCGGTTACGCATGGCGAGTGCATCAAGCACTGCTTGAACTCAAGTAATCTTCCCGGACCTTGTATTTCGTGTTTATCCTTTGCCTCTCGGTTTCGGACTCATGCTTTTCGTAGAATGTGACGAACTAGCACACCGAGTGAAGCCTTACAACAAGAAAATGCGAGTCTTAGGTCCGAGGTGAACCGGATAAGGAGTGAATATGAGCAACTACTTTAAGAAAATGCTTCTCTGAAGGTATACTAAAAATCTTTTCTTCCATCAACCGTTTCGTCTCACTTTGATAGTCACTTCATTATAGTTGGACAAATTAGGAACAAGTTGTTTTACTTTTTTAATAGTTCTCTTTGTAAAACTATTTCATGGTAATGAAACCACACAACTTAGGCAATCGAAACTTGGGAAATCAACTTTCTCATTGTAATGATAACTTGCCCCATCTAATATGCTTTGGACTTTGTTTATGCAGAAAGACTAGGCGAAGTTCCAGGAAATGGAAACGCAAGGACTAGCAGTAGGAACGGCCAGCGTTCGAGTAATGAAACCACATAACTTACGGAGTCAGAAGTTGTGCAAGTTGTTAACAAGAATTCAATGTTCCCTCCCTACTTGCCGTGCTGCATTTTTAGGCGCATCACCTAAACTAATTTGTCTACAACTCCTAAATTTTAGTTCTCATAGATTGTAGTTTGAGTTATTATGTAAGCTACCGACCTGTTATAGTTTTAGGACTGTTTATTCCTGTGACCCATTACCATATCTCTAATGGGTGTATCCTTAACTACCAAAGCTCTCAAAGATTATGTAACGGCTCAGGTTTTCATCCCGGTCTTCCAGGTATGCCTTAAGGGTATTTTGGTAATTTGGTCGGGCCATTAGGGCCGTTTCTGTCTTTCTCAGCTGTTAATATTCTTGGATGGTCAAATGTAGGGTTTGGTTGCTTTCTGGATGAGTTTGGGCATGGAGAGATGCAAAAATAAAAATTAGAGTTTTGTTGGGTTAAATATGCTTTTGCTGGGATTCGAGCCTGGGTGGCCAGGGAGTCAGTGGGGTGGTCCTGCCAGTTGGGCCACAAGTTGCTTTTGTTGGTCATTCCGCGGTATGCCTCGGTTTTCCTTGGTTTTTGGGTTTTAGGGAGTTTGATTAAAAGAGAAAAGAAAATCGGTTTTGCATCATTCTTCTTTCCCCAAACCCCTTTGCTGTCCACCCTTCTCCCAAGCCTCCTTGCGTGCGTCTTCTTCCAAGAGCTTCATCATTCGTTCAATCCCGATAAGCATTCCTCATTCCTCGATCTCTCCTTCTCGTTCTTTTTGTTGTTGTCCTTGCTAGCCGAGAGAAAGGATTGGGTTGATGGTGGAGTTTTATGTTTGATCCAGCCAGCCGAGCAGACCAGCAGCACCGACCGCCCAGCCGAGCAGACCCCAGCACCGATCACAGCCTGTAGCAGCGCATCTCCAGCGCCAGCGTCGCAACGCCCAGCTGCACGTGAGCACGCCCGCGCCATCACCGCCCACGCGCGCGGCCTCGCCGCGCCCGCCAGCGCCCGATGCGCTGTCGCGGCCGTCCGTCGTCTGCCACGCGCAGCCCTGCCGCGCGCCGGCAGATGCTCGTGAGGCGCCCGTCGCGCTGTCGTCCGTCCGCGCGCCAAATGCCGTGCCGTGTGAGTTGCTCCCGAGCTGAGCCCTATTTGTGTTTTTATTTAAGGCCGATAGGTTGTGATATTTGTTGTTGTTTGTTAGGTTCTCGATAGCTAGCTCGGGTTCGATTGCAGCATAGGACCCTTGTGTGTTGTTGCCTTCCAACCAAGGTAAGGATTTCTTACCGGAGTTGTGTGGGCCCTGCGATATATTCTGTGATTGTTGTTTGTATGCTTGTTTATGTCTATCAGCATGTTAGTGGATAGGTGCTCTGTTATGTATTCCGACTGGCATGATTCTCGTGTTGTTTCTCATGTTAGTTCCATGCTAGGTTGTTCTGTTATGGCATGCTCATTATCTGTTCTTACCTCGTAGTGTCATGCTAGGTTCATTGTTTCTCCTGAGCACGTATTGGATTATTTGCTGTTATTTGTTTATAGTTTAGAATTCTGTTAGGTAGCATCATTCGGGCGAGGATGCATGTAATGGCCCAGGTTTCTATCCCGGTTCTCGAGGAGCTTCCGGTTCAGATTCAGTGGTTCGGTTGGGCCGTTAGAGCTGTTTGAAACCTTAAGGGTATTTTGGTCTTTTTGCTCCCCGGGCAGGATTTGTGGTTTTTCAGGGCTTCGAGGCAGCTCCTGCCTTTATTGAGGCTTGTTTGTTGTGGGCTGGGAGTCTCGAGATGTTTGGGCTTTTCGTTTGGGAGTTCGGTTGTGATTTGGGTTTTGGGCAAAGTGATGGTTGTTTGGGTGTTTCCTTCGGGATTCGAGCCGGGCCTTCAGTGTTGGTTTGGGAGGCTGATTTAAGTGGGATTTGTTGTTTGGAAAGGTTGCTTCAGTTGGGTCTCGAAGGAGGAAGCCGGGAAATGAGATTTAAGGATTTTAAGGATTTTTGGAAAAATTGGAAAATGGATAAGTTTGGATAAAATTGGATTTATTTTGGATAAGGTTGGAAAATAAATAAAAGAGAAAAAGAAAAGAAAAAAAGAAAAAATCCATTTTCCCCATTTTTTTCCCCTTTCTCTCTCCTCTAGCCCGAGCCCCCCCTTGGCCCTCTCCTCCCCACCCAGAGCCCCCCTGGTCGCCCGCCCAGCTCGCCCGAGCCAGCCCCAGCGCCCAGCTCGCCCATGGTCGCCAACCTTAGCCGCCATTTCGCCTGCGCGCGTCGCCGCACGCATGTACGAGCCCACCCCGCCCGCCCGATCGCGTCGCGCACGGTGTCGCCAGCCAGCCGCCCGAAGTCGCGTCGCCAAGTCGCCCGACCAAAGATCGCCTAGCCCCGTCCGTGCGCGCTCAGTAGCTCGCCGTGCCGTGCCAGCCCTAGCTTTCCGAGCCATCGCGTCGTGTCACCCCGCGCTCTCTTCCCTGTAGCGCCTCGTGTCGCTCGCGCCCTTGCGCGTCGTCCCCTGTGCTTGCCGAGCTCGCGCCCGTGCGCCGTCCCCTGTGCCGAGCCGCGCCGCGCGCCGCGCGCCCATGCCTCGTCCCAGCTCGCCCGCGCGCAGCTCCGCGCCTCTGCGCCCGTGCCCTGCGCCCCATCCTGCGCCCCGGCGCGCCACCTGCGCTTGCACCCCCTTACCTGCGCCTGCGCCCGGCCTGCCTGTGTGTGTCTGGGTTGGCGAGCCTTGTGGCTTTTCGGATGGTATTTCCTAGTCTTTTCTTCGTTGGGCCCGGATTTGGGGCTGCTGGTTATGGATTTATTGGGCATTTATTATGTTTATTTGGGTGCTTTGTTTGATGTTCAGTTTGTTCGATCGATTAGAGGCTCAAGATTCGCTCGTAGATTTATTATAATTATTGTTTTTCTCTTTTTTTCCGTAAGGATTTCTTACCGTGGTTGTGTGGACCCTGCGATATATCTCGATATGCCTTGCTTGTTTGCTGATTGTTATGAGCATGTTAGAGATATAGCAGTTGATTGAATTCTTGCTAGCATGTTTGCCTGATTTTACATGTTAGTGCCATGCTAGGTTTGTTCTACCAGCATGCTTGTGATTCCTGCTTAAGTTGTAGTATCATGCTAGGTAATGTGATTTATGTCGGTCATTGCTTGCTAGCCAGGAATCATTGATTTTTGCTCTGTACTCTTAGATAGAGTTGTAGGGTTTGTCATCATCCAGAGGCTGAGCGGACATAACGTACTTTGTCCCCAGTAGCTCAGGTCGGGAGTAAAGTGTGCGCAGCATAACGTATCTTGCTCCCCCCCCCCTCAACCCGCCGGTTGTGGACTTAGCTACCCACTTCGGCCAGAGCCTAGTTTGTAGCCTGCTAGAGCAGAACCCTGCCATCGGTGTAAGCCTGCCCTGGCCGGTTCTTAGCTTCAAGTCGGTGGATCATGCTTTTGCCGCATGATGAGCGCCGAGGGCCTCGCGCTCACGTGTGATCGGTGACACCGCTCTGTCATAGGCATGTGCACCTGGCCAGCGTAGTTTGCCCTTAGGCCCCCGCATTTACGCCGGTTGCAGAGGAGCATGCGGTGTGCGCGCACACGCGTTAGTTGCCGGTTCGGAGAGCTCCCCTGGGGTAATGTCGTGAGTACACCATTCCTTTCGTTATTGCCTGACTTCGGGTACTCTCCCGTAAGTCCAGATTAGTGCAAGGGCAAGGAGGCCCTTGAGGACATTTTAGGGATCAGTGTATTCCCCCCGAGTGACAGATACCTCGATGATGTCCCAGGATTGGTCAGTGTATCCAATCCCAGTTAGACCGGAAGTAAGAGACTTCCGATGGCTCCAAATCTTGTTTTATGAGCTCGTTGAGCTATGATATGTGTTGATAGCTGTTTGCTTGCATGTTGAGGTTCTAGATGACTGATGTATCGTATTGTACCCCGGTTGGGGATTCTTACTGAGTATCTTTATACTCACCCTTATTTATCTTTCAGGTAACTTGGGACAACACTAGGAGGGCTAGCGGAGGGAGCTGATTGATCATGGGGAGCCTCCGGCACTCTGTCATTTATTATTGCATTGTTATTCAACATGTAGATGGACAGGAGTCCTAGGGGAACATTGTTTAAAACGTTGTTTAAATTGTATTGTATATTTTTATAAATACTGGCCAGAATGTTTTACTACTGTTGGTATGTTTAAATGAAAACGGTTGGCTATGTTTTAAGGGTTCCCCCTTCTCATATGTTTTGAATGGTTTTTAAATATGAGCACTAAACCGCTTGTTATCATATTTAACTTGCATGCTGAGTGAGAACCCCGGTTTAGGACCATGTTTTGGGTTGGGTTCGTCACAATGCATAACGTAACTTGCATCCTTGGAAGGGACGTGCGAGGCAGTACTCCGTCCCAAATCCGTCGTTAGGGTTTAGCTAACCCTAACGACAGCCTAGTGCAATCTTTGGGTGAGGTCGGGCGATCGTTAAATGCCCCAACGGTCGGGGGAATGATGAGGCATTGCCTTGTCCCCGGTAGTCGACACGACCTCAGCGTGTCGGCAGTAGCCCTTGATTGCCACCTGATAGAGCAAGGACCAGTACCTGGTGTAAGCCTACCACGGCCGGTTTCTTAGCCTCAGGTGCGGTGGTACAGGCTGACATAGTCATAGTGTCCTGGTCTCACACCACTATGTTTAGTGAAACCGATCCAGAGATTTGTTAGGCATGCGTGCTGGACCAAGGCAGCATGCCCTAGACCCAACACCTCCTCGTTTGCAAGAAGATGCGCGCGCGCTGACGCTCATTACAAATACGCCGACTAGAGAGCTCCTCGGGATCTTGAGTTCAGTGCACCTTTCGTATCGACAGTAGTAGGAAAGCTGAGGCCGAGATTAGTTTCTCGTATAGTATCGAAAAGCGTTGTAGTTTTCCTGAGTAAGACCGTAAGATGGCATCCGTGGTATATGTATGGATTAAAGTGATGTGCTCTCTTCTGTGTTTATATTCATAGCTTGCATACTTTCTGCTAGAGGACCAGTTATATCGTATTGTACCCCGGTTGGGGATTCTTACTGAGTAATTCGTTACTCACCCTTATTTTGTGGCTTTCCACAGGTAATCAGGGCGCCAGACAGGATGGCTGAAGGAGGAGCTGTTGTAACGGCCTAGGTTTTCATCCCGGTCTTCCAGGTATGCCCTAGGGGCATTTTGGTAATTTGGTAGGGCCGTCAGGGTCGTTTATGTCTTTTTCCAGTCGATAAAATTATTGGATGGATTGATGTAAGTTTTTGAGGCTTTGTGGATGGGTTTGAGCATGGATAGTTGTAAAAGTAAAAATAAAGGAATTTTTTTGTAGCAGCTGGGATTTGAACCCGGGTCTTTGGGAAAGCCTGTGGGGATGCGTGCCAGTTGAGCTATGGAGAGCTCTTGTTGCTCTTTCTGCGTCATATTATGGTTATCCTTGGATCTTGGAGTTTTGGTGCATTTGGTTAAATGAAAAAGAAGTTAGGTCTTTTGTCATTCTCCTCCATCATCCTCTTTGCCGCACAAGCCAAGCTCTCCCTAGCCCCCTTGCTGATTTTTCATTCCCTTTGTAGCCCCGAGGTTCAATCATCATTCCGGGTAAGTCCTTCGTCTCTTCGTCTTCTCCGTTATGGATTCTTGTTGGCCGAATGTAAAAAGGGGTTGTGTGTGTGTGTGTGTGTTTGGTGCAGCCAGCCGAGGGAAGCCCAGCAGCGGAGCACGTCGCACCAGCCAGCTCCATCGCCCAGCCAGATCTCGCCCAGATCGCCCTACCGCTCGCCCAGATCGCCCTACCGCTCGCCCAGCAGCCCAGCCAGCTCCATCGTCGGCAGCCCTATCGCACCCAGATCGCCGTCGCCGCGCCCAGCACCGAAGTTGCTCAGATCGCCACCGCTCGCAGCCGCAGCGCCCAGTCGCCCGATTCGCTCATGACGCGCCAAAGACGCCAGATTGCCCCGCGCGTCCTCGCCCGAGCAGCTCGTCCGCGTCCACATCGCACGCCCAGTGCCCGTGCGTCCTCGCCCGTGCTGTGTCGCTCACCCGTGTCTGCATCGTACGCCTAGCGTCCTCGCCCGCGTCCGTGCCCCCAGCCTTTCGCCCAAATAGCGCACTAACGCGCACCAGCGCCCACCAAAACCAAGCCGCACCAACCAAGAGCAACGCCTAGCCTCGGGTAGCCGTGCCGTGTGAGTGCTCCGGAGCCGAGCCTGCTATTTTATTATTTTTTAGGCTTATAGATGTTGATTATTATTGTGTTTGCTAGGTTCCGTTAGCTAGCTCAAGATTGTTCGCAGTTTAGGATTTGTGTGTAGTTGCCTCCCGGCCAGGTAAGGATTTCTTACCGGTGTTGTGTGGGCCCTGCGATATTGCATGTGATTGCTGTTTGTATGCTTGTTTGTGATTATCAGCATGTATAGTGATAGGTGCTCTGTTCTGAAGGCATGATTTCTTATGTTGTTTCTCATGTTAGTCCATGCTAGGTTGTTCCGTTCTGGCATGCTCATTTATGTTCTTGCTTCGTAGTACCATGCTAGGCTCGTTGTATCTGTTGAGCACGTTTTGGATTGTATTGGATTGTTTGTTATTGATATGATAGGTTAGAGTGTGGGTAGGTAGCATCATCCGGGCCCGATGCATAAAGTATCTTGCATCCTTGGCGGGGGCGTGCGAGGTAGTACTCCGTCCCCGACCCCGTTAGGTTTAGCTAACCCGACCAGTAGGCCCTGCAATCTTGGGTGAGGGTGGCAGACTCTAGGATCTCGAATGGACCAACAAAACGGGGACTCAACTTCCCACGCTTACCAAACCTCAGAACACCTCGCATCGGAGCAACCTTAAGGAACACATGTCGACCAACCTCAAACTCCAAATCTCGACGCCAACATCGGCGTAACTCTTCTACTCGCTCTTCCTGAGCACAACATACGAGCTCTAATCTTCTCGCGACCGCACCATTGGTCAATCGCAGTAACTTGAGACCCAAAACTCGTCTATCACCAACCTCTTCCCGAACACGGGGGACCGACAACGCTTACCATACAATGCCTCGAATGGAGCCATCCGAATCGCCGATCGTAATCGTTGTTATAGGCAAATTCCATCAAGTACAGAATCGTCCCACCGCTGGGAAATCCAACACACAAGCCCTCAACATATCCTCGAGAATCGATTCACTCTCTCGATCGACCATCCGTCTCGAGGGTGAAAAGTCATCTTTAAATCGCACTCGTGCCCAAACCCTTCTGGGCGCTCTCCGTGAACGAGAAGTGAACCGCGAGTCACGATCGGACACAATCCTCACCGGCACACCATGATAACGGATGATCTCGCTCCAAAAACAATCGCGCCCACTGTTCCACGGTATAAGTGTCTCTACCGGGAATGAAGTGTGCGCTCTTGGTCAAACGGTCGACTATCAACCAAATCGAGAGAACTTCCTCGAGTCCTTGGCAAACCAGAGATAAAGTCCATGGAGATCTCTTCCCATTTCCACTGGGTACACTCGGTGGTTGCAACAAACCACCGGCCTCTGCTGGTGCCTTCACTTGCGACAAGTGAGACACCTACGACAAACTCTGCCACATCTCTCTTCATTCCCATCCACCGAAAGGTCCGCTTAAGGTCTCGATACATCTTGGTACCCCTGGTGCCAAGCAAAAGGGGGAATGTGGGCCTCCGAGAGCAACTCGCTCGCAAACTCTCGCAATGTCCGGAACACACAACCGCCTCTCTAAGACAACCCACCGCTCGTGAATATACAAAGTCAAAGTCACCACAAGACTAACTCTATCAACCAATCTCTTAAGTGCGGGGTCACCCAACCGGGTGTCTATAATCCGCCGCTTAATCGACGGTGAATGTATTAATCGAGCTACCCGGCGGTAACCTCACCCAACAACATCGCAACCTCGGCCCGCTCGAACTCTCTCCGCAAACCGGGCTGGGAACTCAACAACGCCGCAGAGTGCGACGCCTTCCTACTCAAAGCATCGGCCACTACATTGGCTTTACCCGATGGTACAAAATCTCGCAGATCATAATCCTTTACCAACTCTAACCATCTCCTCTCGCCTCATATTCAACTCCTTCGAGTAAGCAGATACTTGAGGCTCGGTGATCGGTAAACATCCGAATCCGCTCACCATACGTAATGCCTCCAAATCTTCATTACAAACACCACTCGCGCCAACTCCATATCATGAGTCGGGTAGTTCTCGCTCATACGGCTTCAAATGACGGGAAGCATAGGCAATGACCTTCCCGTCTTGCATCAACACACAACCTAATCCAAACTTGGAAGCATCATCAGAGACCACGAAACCACTGTCCCCTCCGGATCGCCAACACCGTTGAAGTCAAATCGCGCTTGAGCTCGCAAAGCTCTCATCACACTGCTGTCCCAAACCAACTCGACACCCTTCCTCGCCGACGAGTGAGGGGCGAGGCTATAGCGAAAAGTCCTGACGAACCGACGGTAGTAACTCGCCAAACCCGGAAAGCTGCGAATCTCAAGCAATCAAGTCGGCTTGGCCCATAAACTCACGGCCTCAATCTTCGCGGGGTCCACGGCTATACCATCTCTCGAAACCACGTGGCCTAGGAAGGCCACCGCTCCAACCAGAAATCACATTTGGAAAACTTCGCATAAAGCCGGGTTTTCCTCAAAGTGCCAAGATTTAGCCTCAAATGCTCGCATGGTCTTCTTTAGACCTCGAATAAATCGAATATCGCCAATGAACACGATGACGAAGCCGTCCAAAAATGATTTGAACACCCTATCCATCATGTCCATGAACGCGGTGGGGCATTGGTCAATCCAAACGACATGACCACAAACTCATAGTGACCATATCTAGACTCGAAAGTCGTCTTAGGAATGTCGGCATCCCCGATCCGCAAATCGATGGTAACCGGATCTCGATCTATCTTGAGAACACTAAGCTCCTCAAGCCGATCGAACAAATCATCGATACGGGGGCAACGGATACTTATTCTTCATCACACCTTATTAAGCTCGCGGTAATCAATACATAAGCGCATAGAACCATCCTTCTTTTCACAAACAGAATCGTGCTCCCCACGGGGACACACTCGGACGGATGAACCCTCGATCTAACATCTCCTGCTGCGCCAATCTTCGCCTTTTTAACTCACTGGAGCCATACGATACAGAGCCTTCGAGATAGGGAGGGTCCCCTGCTCTCGAGCTCAATTGTGAAGTCAACCTCTCTCTTCGGGGCAACCCCGTAACTCCTCGTGAAACACGTCCGCAAACTCCTCGCACGACCGGTACTTGATCAACAGACACAAGGGGCGGGTCTTCCTGCATAACTTGGCTAGATAGCCCCAAGCTCCATGAGCTAGCAAACGACGAGCTTTCACGGTGACACCATCGGCGGGCAAACTCCACCACCGGACTCCACGAAACTTAAAGTCAATGACTCGCGCGCCTGAACACTACTTCTTTCCGGTGGCGGTCAATCAACGCGTGGTTAGCAAAATAACCACTCCATACCAAGAATCACATCAAAACCGCTCATAGGCGTAACTATGAGCGTAGCCACTAGCAACTCTCCGGATATCTCGATCCGGCCATCCCTAATCTTATCTCTAGCCAACATATCAACTCCCAAGGAGTTGCAACAGATAACTCAAACCTAGAGGCTCTAATCTTAACTTAGCATGCTCAACAAAACAACACAGATACAAATGAATGCGTAGAACCTGAATCAAACAAGGCAAATGCGCAGTTGATCTAAAACAAGAAGCGTACGCCATAGCCGCATCCGTGACGCTCGGCCTCTGACGGGTCGTAGCAAACACTCGACCACTTCTGCTGCCATTGGCCGAGCCGCCATAGCCGGGTCGATCACAAAAAGCGGGCCATGTGCCCTCTCTACCACAACGGAAGCACAATCTAGGTCCAGTGATAAGCTCCGGCGTGGACTTTCCCACAAGTAGCACAAGCGGAACTCGCTCGGGTCCTCCTACACCGCTCGGGCTGGAAACGGACCGGAGCTCTCCGCCGATCTCTGCTTCAATCGCCCTTGGCGGCGCGCTGCCACCTCCCCCAAAAGTCAAACTTCTCTCTTACGCCCCACACCGCTGGGACGGGACAGACGAACAGAGCGGCAACAACCCGCCAAAGCAGGATACTTCCCATTATAGATCGTGGCTAATCGGACATGCCCTAGCATAAGTGTCGGGGGCCCGAGCCCGACATCTCGGGAAACACCACTGCCTCAATCCAGATATGAACTTCCGAATCTTCACTCCGGTGGCAATCAATCGTGGAGCAAAATATCCATACTCGAGAACTTGCGCTCATAATCCTCAATGGAATCGTAACCCCGCTTCGTGTTCCGAAGAGCTCCACCATCTTCTCTTGAGCCTCATCACCGATGAACTTTACCTTGAACTCACCTTGAAGAACTCCCAAGTAGCGGGTGGAGACCCACCGTCTCTCTCGCTCAAGGTGGACTCCCACCACCATCTCGCTGTGCCTCCTAGCACATGAGCCGCACATCTCGGCCTCTGAATATCGGGGCACACCATGATCGGAAGGTGTACTCCAAATGGGCAATCCACCGGCCGCCGCTAGCGCATCACCGGTGGCATCAAACTTCTCGTGCTTCCACTTCACAAAATCCTTCACCACCTACCCAACTCTTGGCACCCTCTCCCTCCGCCATATCTCGCCTCGGGGCTACTTGCTCCCGAGGAGCCGGAGGTGCTATCGAGCTCTCTTTGAACCAATCGAGTCACCGCTCGATCTGGGCTCGGGACTCTTCCCGCCACAGCGCCAACAAGGCTCAGGTCTCTCGCCTCTGGTCACTCAACATGCTGACCATAAAAGCCCTCATAGACTCAAAGAAACTCTGCTCCGGGGAGCGCCTCACGGCGCTTCGATCGCCTCAACGCTGCTCTAGGCGTAACAGAGGAGCTGCTGGTGGAATGCCATCGAGTGTCGGCTTGGGACGATGTCCTGCAGATGTCGATCCGATCCCGATACCTCGACTCGCTCTCGAACCTCCTCTCCGATGACGGTGATCGCATGTCGGCGATCTACATCCAAACCAACAACGAATCAAAACACCTCATCACCATTCCACAACACCAAACAAGGCATACACTAGATGATAGGTATTGTAAATTCTTAACCCTTTTCCTTTCTAAAACAATAAATCTAGGCGTGCACTGATGACCGCTTGAGTGCTTGGTGATCATGGAAGGATGACCTACAACAAAGGTCGGTCCACAGAATCTATGACTCGAGCTCGATACCAATCAGAAAGACCCGACCCAAAAGGGGCTCTAAATGGGCCTTTACCCCAATGCATGTAGTGAAAATAAAAGACATTATGGAAAAAATACATTTCTGGATCCCAAGTAAAAAGAAAACATTCAACAACCAAAACATACATTTCTAAAAGCATACTCTGATCGAGATTTATTTAAACCATTAAAACAATCCACAAGTACAAATATGCTGGAATCCATAAAACGTAAGAAAACATCCTGGGGGCTCTGTCCGCCTACATGCATTCAGGGAAATAACAAAAAGTCAAGAGTCATGATAAAATAAAATAGTCGAGATGACAAAGCAGATTCCATGATCACGCCTCCTCCTTCACCATCCTGTCTCCCGCCTTGATTACACGTGGAAAGCCACGTATAAGGGGTGAGTAACGAATTACCCAGTAAGAATCCCCAACCGGGTACAATACGATAAACATGATCATCTAGAAGAATGTATGCAAGCTATGAGTACAAACACGAGCGCGAGCACATAGCTAAGTCCACACTTGGACCTCGGATGCCAACTCGTGGTCTTAGTCCGGAAATACCACAACACACTAAACGCGCTTATACGGAACAAGTCCCACCTCACGACTCATCGCGATCACGAAAGGTGCACCGCTCAAGATCCCGAGGAGCTCTCCAATCGGCGCCAGAATGAGCGTAAGCGCGCACCGCATGCTACCGCAAACTCGGGGGTGCCGGGTCTAGTGGCAAGCCGCCCGTGTTCGATCCACCATGCCTAACTAAATCTCCGGATCGGTGTCACCGACATAGGGGTGTGAGACTCGACACGTGAACTATGTCACCGTACCACCACACCGAGGCTAAGGAACCGGGCCGTGGTAGGCTTACACCGTGAAGCGGTCCTTGCCTCTAACAGTGGCAATCAAGGGCTACGGCCGAACACGCCGAGGACGCGCCGATCGCCGAGGCGAGGCAATGCCAAGTCATCATCCCGACCGTTGGGGCATTTAACACCGCCACCCTCACCCAAGATTGCAGGGCGGCCGTTAGGGTTAGCTAAACCCCAACAGGATCGGGGCGAGTACCATCTCGCACGCCCTGTCGGGGATGCAAGTTACGTTATGCATCCGGCCCGGATGATGCTACCTACCAACTCTAAACCATAGCAATAATAACAATTCAATCAATGCAAATCAATACGTGCTCAATGTGATACAAGGAACCTAGCATGATACTACGAAGCAAGAACAGATATCGAACATGCGAGAATGGAACAACCTAGCATGGGCTAACATGAGAAACAATACAAGAGTTCATGCCATCGGGAATTAAGAACAGAGCACCTAGGGCTAAACATGCTAATAATCATACACAGCATACAAAACAACAATCACAAATATACCGCAGGCCCACACAACTCCTGGTAAGAAATCCTTACCTTGGTCTGGAGGCTTCTACACACACAAATCCTAAGTCATGAACAATCCCGAGCTAGCGAGCGGGAACCTAGCAAACCAATAATAATCAGCATCTAAAACGTCTAAACAACAAAAGAACAAAGCTCAGCTCGGCTCGGAACTCACGCGGCACGGCGACACGAGCTTGAGCTGCTGGCGAGCCGGGCACGGCAGGCGGCGCAGCGCTACCGCACGGCAGGCGGGCGCGGCTGCGCAGACGCACGGCGCACGGCAGCACGGAGCGGGCAGGACGCGCGCGCGACGCTGGTGAGCGCTCGGGCGTGCGGCGGCGGCGGCTCAGCGCGGCGCTAGCGGCGCTGGCGTGGCGAGCGAGCGACGCGGACGCGGCTGGCGCGCGGCGGCAGCTTCGGGCAAAGGCGCGCGGCGCTGGCGTGCGATGCGCGGCGACGGACGCGGCTGGCCTGGGCTCGCGGCGCTGGCGTGCGACGAAAGCGACGCGGACGCGGCTGGCGCGCGCGCTGCTGGCGCTGGCGTCTGGCGTCTTCTGCCAGCGCGCGATTCGCACGATCGCGAGCGATGGCGCGCGGGAGGGCTGCTTCAACAGATCTGGCGACTGGTGCGACGGCAGGGGCTCCAACGGATCTGGCGATCCGTGCGCGATGGCGTCGCGGACGGCCCGCGGTTGGTTGTCCGGCTCGCGAATCGTGCGACGGCAGGGGCGATCTATGCTGCCGCTTCTCTCCGGGCCGCAATCAACACAACACACACAACTCTCTACTTCTTACCTTCGCCAAAGATCAATAACCAAATGAGGAGATGAAGAGGATGAAGACTTACCCTAATGATGATGATCGAACCCAAGGAGATGCAAGGGAAAGAAGAATCGGCAAAGGCTATGGAGAGGGAGAGCTTGTGCGACCAAGAGGAGATTTGGAGAAGAAGATGGAATAAACCTAATTCTATTTCATTTAACCAAATGCACCAAAACTCCAAAATCCAAGGTTAACTAAGATGTGATGCAGAAAGAACAACAAGAGCACCTAATGGCTCAATTGGCACACATCTCTACAAGCTTCCCAGAGACCCCTGGTTCAAACCCCTACTGCAAAGACAAATTCCTTTATTTTTACTTTTGCAAAGAAACCTTGCTCAAACCAAACCACAAACCCCTCCAAAAACCTACATAAAACCATCCAATAATTTTAGTAACTGGAAAAGACACAAACGACCCTAACGACCCGACCAAATTACCAAATTACCCCTAGGGCATACCTGGAAGACCGGGAAGAAAAACCTGGGTCGTTACAAAACTGAACAATTGCGGTGGTAGCAAAGCCGCGCAGTTTCTGATCGCCTTGGCTAAGAGAGTTGTTTGGATCCTTTCCTTGGGTAGAAGCCTTGTTGAGGCTGATGTTTGAGTAGGAGGACGACGCATTCGGTAGCGTTTCGGGTCCTCTTGGTTCCCAAGGAGTTGGAGTTGGCCAGCATGGTTGAGATGTTGGAGAGAGTTGTGCATGTTCAGGCAGTTGGCTATTAGCTCATTAGTCGACCGTGTGTGTCGGAGGGTGATCGGAGGATCCCTAGGTTGTGGAGAGCCTCTCGAGAGCTCAGTCAGGCCCAGCTAGTGAGTTTCAGTTGGCTAGCTGGAGGCGTGTAGTTTGTAGCCTCGGTTGAGTTGCTGGCAGTCTTGGTAGACTAGCAAGCCAGTGTTTGTTTGGAGTAGAGTCCGGATAGGTTCCGGTGCGGTGGCTAGTTGATGCTTGGTGTTGACCAAGGTGTGGTTTGGAGCTGCTAGAGATTAGCTTTGCTCATGGGACGAATGGTTCGTGCCCAGTTGGTTGTTTTCCTGTTTCCAGGATGTCGAGTTGCCCCGTTTGGCATTTGGAGGTTTAGTCTGAGATGGACCCCTGTTGTTGCCCCGTGTGATTAGTTGTTGTTACTATAGTGGAGCAAGACAGTGAGCGTATGTGGAGCTCTCTGTCCTTCGGCTGTCTGCTTGTAAGAGTCGTTTCCTTCTGGGAGTTGTCAGATTTCTCCCGTAGCTATGAGTTGTTGGTAGAGGTGCTAGCTAGAAGGAAAAGTTTGTTGGCTGGTTGGAAGCAGTTGTTTGTCCAGTTAGGTGGACTCTTGGATGGTGTTCTAGAGGCTGCAGTAAGGGTTGTTTTGCCTCTTGTGAGTGTTGGGCCAAGGTTTGGTCCTCTTGTTGTTTCGAGAGCTAGTTCGGTTCTAGCTGGAGGGCGTTGCCCTGAGGTCTTGTTCCTAGTCGTGAAGTTTTGGGAGTTGACCCTCCCTCGGCGGTTGAGCAAGTGCTGTTAGTTTCGGATTGGTGATCCTATTGGTTGAGCTTTCCCTTGGTTGTTGCTTCCAAGAGAGTTGGTTGCTGTAGCCTTGGGTTTGAGCTAGTCAGCGAGCGTGTGTGAGTTCGCTGCCCTTCTAGAATTTGCTTGCTGGGAAAGTCGTTTCCCGTTTGGCAGGAGTCAGCTTAGCTTTTGAGTTGTGTAGTTGGTCAGAGTAGCGTAGCGGTCAGCCCAGCGAGAGGGTCCCTGCTTTGTGTTGTTAGCAAGCAAGAGTTGTTTGTCCCCACAAGGGCGGTGGCCAGCCAGTAAGAGTTGTTTCTGGCAAGTTGTTGGTTCTTTGGGGATTGAAGTTTTCCCTTCCCCCTAGTCTCGGTGGTGGTTGAGTTGCTCCCTGGTTGTTAGCCTCGAGTGTTAGCTTCCGAGGTGGTCTTGCAGATTCGTATGGCTCAGGATCCGTAAGCTTTGAGGTTGTTGATGTCCGTTTTCCTCGTGAGGTTTCGGGAGTGGAGCTTCTGGTTGGGAGTTGAGTAGTAGCTTGGAGGCGAGCGTTGCTCGTTATAGCTTGGTTTGAGTTCTCTCAGCAAGCCCCCTTCTCGGCTTTGCTCCTTGTTGTTGTGCGCTCGCAGTTGGCGTAGCGGAGCCTTGTTTGAGTGAGTTGGCACAGAGGTGCCGTGGCTTTGGTTGGTAAAGCCGTTGAGCTGCATGATGGTTTAGTCCTTGCAACCCGAGTTTTCCTTGAGAGGAATTTTGGTGGTTTCCTGGCCTGGCAGTATTTTTCTTTGGCCAGTTGCTGGTAGGTTTGCTCTGGAAAGTTTGCGTTCAGCCGATGAGGAGCTCTAGTTTGTTGGCTTGGCCGAGTTGAGCCTGTGCCTGGCCCTTGTCTTTTAGAGGTGGCCGTAGCTGAAGTTTCAGCTGGTGTGAGTGTTGTTGGCCGTTTGATTTTCTAGAACCTGGGAGGTTCAGTTGTTGGCCAGCTTGTGTAGGGTTGAGGCTGTTTGTTAACAGCTGTGAGCTTCCAGAGGAGTTCGCCAGTGCGTGGCGTTGAGTTTCAGAGCTTGTGGCCAGTCCTCGAGTTTGTTGAGAGTAACACCGTAGAGAGGTGTTCAGTGTTGGATTAGCAGGGCTTTAGTTTGAGCCCTGTGTTTGTAGGGGCCTTTTGAGATCCTTGAGCGGATCGGAGCAGTGGCCTTTCGGTTAGCTTTGCCCCGTTGGTGGCAGGTTGGTTGGCATTGTGGCTTTGAGCCTTTGAGAACCCAAGAGGGTTTGGTTCTCGAGGAAGGGCTAGTGTTGTCTTGGCCGAGAAGTTCAGTTGGCTGGATCAGTGGAGTTTTCCAGGAGTTGTTTCGTCTTAGGACTTTCGAGGACGAAAGTCTTAAAAGGAGGGAGTATTGTAACAACCCAGTTTCCTATTCCAGTTTTCGAGGTGCCTTTGGGTCAAGATTCGGTTGTTTGGTTGGGTTTTAGAGCCGTTTGGACCCTTGGGGGTATTTTGGTCTTTTGGCTCTCCTCAGGCGAGGATTTGTGGTTTTCAGGGCTTCGAGGTAGCTCCTGCCTTTGTCGAGGCTTGTTTGTTGGTGGCTGCGAGTCCCGAGGTGTTTGGGCTAGTCGGTTGGATGCTCGGTTGTGGTTTGGGCTTTGGTAAAGTGTTGGTTGTTGGGTGTTTCCTTTGGGATTCGAGCCCGGGCCCTTATTGTTGGTTTGGGAGTTGGATTTAAGTGAGTTTTATTTATTGGAAAAGATTGCTTCGGTCGGGTCTCGAAGGAGGAAGCCGGGAAATGGGATTTTAAGGTTAAAAGTGGATAAGGATGGATTTTGGATAAAATCCTTATTTTTTTCCTTTTATTTCCCATTTTCCTTTTCTTTTCCAAATTTATTTTCTTTTCTTTTATTTTTTCCCAAATCTATTTTCTCTCTCTCTCTCTCTCTCTCTCTCTCCCCGAGCCCCCACCTAGCCCAGCCCCTTGGTCGCCCGAGCAGCCCCTTGGCTCGCCCAAGCCCAGCCCGAGCTAGCCCTGCCCCAGCTCGCCCGCGCCGTGCCTGCCTCGCTTAGCCAGAGCTTCGCCCAGCCCAGGTCGCCTCAGCTCGAGCTTTGCCCAGCCTCGCCCAGCCCGAGCGTCGTGTCGCTCGAGCTCGCCCGCACAGTGCCGTCGCCCTGCTCTGCCCTGGTCCGTGTCGCTCAGGCCGTCGCGTCGCCCAGCTCGCCCGAGCATCGCCCAGCTCGTGTCACCCGAGCCTCGCACAGTGTCGCCAGGTCGCGTCCGCGCCCTTGTCGCCCGAGCTCGCCCGTCGCGTCGTGTCGCTCGCGCTCGCCGCCGTCCCTATGCCGAGCCGCACCGCGCCGGCCCAAAGACCTAATGAGCTGCAGAGCTCACAGATCGCGCGAGCGCCGCCCAGCGCACTACTGTCATACCATCACCGCTTAACCCATGCAAATGCGCTCGTTTGCGCGTGTCGACCACGCCTCGTGAGTTGCTTCCAGCCGAGCCTGTTTATTTTATTATATTTAGGGCTATTTTATGATTATTGATGTGTTTGTTTGGCTCGATATAGGTTTCTGGGTTCGATCGCAGCTTATTTTATTGTGTGTTGTTGCCTTCCGGCCGTAAGGATTTCTTACCGAGTTGTGTGGGCCCCGCGATATTTTCATGATTATGCCTTGCTTGTTTGCCGATCATGCATGAGCATGATAATAATAGAGCGACTTTGATTGATTTCTGCTAGCATGTTTGCTTGATTTTACATGTTAGTGCCATGCTAGGTTTGTTCTACCAAAGATGCTTATGATTCCCGCTAAGCTCGTAGTATCATGCTAGGTTAGTGTGATTGATGTCGGTCTTTGTTTGCTAGCCAGAATCATTGCTTTTCATCTGTACTCTTAGATAGAGTTGTAGGGTTTGTCATCATCCGGTGGTCGAGCCGACATAACGTACTTTGTCCCCAGAGTGGCTCGTGTCGGGAGTAAAGTGTGCGAAGCATAACGTATCTTGCTACCCCCGACCCCGCCGACAGTGGAATTAGCTACCCACTTCGGCATAGCCTAGTTTGTAGCCCGCTAGAGCGTAAGCTCCGCCTCGCCGGTTCTTAGCTTCGTGTCGGTGGATCATGCCGCATGATGAGCGCCGAGGGCCTCGCGCTCGTGATCGCGTGACACCGCTTCCGAGTCATATAGGCATGTGCACTGCCCGCGTAGTTTGCCCTTAGGCCCCCGCATTTACGCCGGTTGTAGAGGAGCATGCGGTGTGCGAGCACATGTGTTAGTTGCCGGTTCGAAGATCTCCCCCGGGCTAATGTCGTGAGTACACCATTCCTTCTGTTAGAGCCTGACTTCGGGTACTCTCCCGTAAGTCCAGATTAGTGCAAGGGCAAGGAGGCCCTTGAGGACATTCTAGGGATCAGTGTATTCCCCCCGAGTGACAGATACCTCGGTGATGTCCAGGATTGGTCAGTGTATCCAATCCCAGTTATGCCGGAAGAAAGAGACTTCTGATGGCTCCAGATCTTGTTTTATGAGCTCGTTGAGCCATGATCTGTGTTGGTAGCTGTTTGCTTGCATGCTTTGGTACTAGATGACTGATTATATCGTATTGTACCCCGGTTGGGGATTCTTACTGAGTAATTCGTTACTCACCCTTATTTTAGTGGTTTTTCCACAGGTAACCATGGTGCGAGACAGGATGGCTGGAGGAGGAGCTGTGATCATGGAAAACCCGTTGTTCAACTCTGAGTCTTATGTTGATGTTTTAAATGTTCTCTGAATGCATGTAGTTGGGCACGGAGCCCTAGGGTGTTTTCTGAATGTATTTTCGGATTCTATCATTGTTGTAAAGTTTGTATGTTTTAAATAAATCTCTGATCAGAGTAAGTTTTGTAAATGTATTTGTCTTGGAACAGGTGCTTGGAAACAGGGACAGGTTTCAGGAAATTATGTTGATTTTAAATGGATGTTTTATGTTTTAGTTTTACTTAGAATCCGAACACCCTCTTGCAAATTTTCTGTAGATTTGTAATGCATGCATTGAGGTAACGACCTAGTTAGAACCCTTTCGGGTCGGGTCGTTACAGCTGGGTATGTTTCCATTTTGCCTTGTTTTCAGAAAAGCATGCCATATGCCTCTAGAGTTGGAACACAAGGCGTATTGGGTAGTTAAGGAGCTGAATCTAAATTCGCAAGGCATCTCGCCTACGAGAAAACTACAATTGCTAGAATTGGAAAAGTTTCGCTTGTTCTTTTACGAGAATGCCAAGATCTACAAAGAAAAAAAAAAGAGGAAATGGCACGATGAGAGGATAAAGCCCAAGGAGTTTGCAGTTGGTCGGAAAGTCTTGCTCTACAACTTCCTATTCAAACTCTTTCCAGGAAAGTTAAA
Source organism: Sicyos edulis (assembly GCA_036507275.1). NCBI lineage: Eukaryota > Viridiplantae > Streptophyta > Magnoliopsida > Cucurbitales > Cucurbitaceae > Sicyos > Sicyos edulis. The sequence continues at coordinate 22,250,840 of CM071847.1, forward strand.
ATCGCGATGGTCAAGACCATTCCAAGTCGTTCAGGTACATCCCCATGGGGAAATCTTACTTAGAAATGAATATGAAGATTCCGAGTTTTTAGTCAATGGATACAGGTTGAAGCATTATTATCGCAAGGAGCCCGCGAAAGTGGACTTCTCCAACTTAACTGAAGCCTGAGTGGAAAAGCTGGCTGGAGCGAACGGTATAATCTGTCTCAAATGAATGTTTTCGCTCTAGGTCAAGTAAGTAGCTTGAACTTGTACTTGTACGTTTTTTATGGTTAAGTAGTTTTATTTTTTTAAGAGTTAGTTCGCTAGGATTACCGCTTTATTAGTTTAGCACAGAGAAGAGGGTTGTTTGAGGAAATAGATCTTTAAATTTCACTGGCGCTGCCGTGGGTTAATTTAGCGTGAAATTGGGTTGTTAATGAGGTCACGCAGTGACGTATGATGTAATCATGAGGAAAAATCCTACACCAACACATGGCAAGAATCGCATGACCCAAAGACGACACATGTCGAGAGGAAAACCAATCCAACGAATAGGATTTATTTTGTATCTGTTGGTTGCGATGGGTGGTAGACATTTGCTGCATGATTTGTGGTGTTAGTCTTGCTATTGGTTAATTCCTTAAGCCATTGATTATTGTTGCTTTGTTTGGTAGGAAAACCTCAAGAGCATGCTAACATGATGAAAACAAAGAGTACTGAAATTGCTGTGACCAAGGGAAGAAAGAGACGATAGAAGTTAAAAAAGAGAAAGAAATCTTTTTTTTTTTATATGACAATTGTAATTTCTATTGTAGATCGAGTTTCAATCATGCAAAATACATATTTTGCTATATATAAAATATTTTTAAAAACTTGTAATTTAGATAACAAACTCAACTAATCACTATTTAATTAATGAACCTTTTAATTAACGTAAACCTAAAAATGTATTTAATTAACTCAAACACATTTTAATTCAATTAGAATAATTTTATCTAATTTTTATTAATTAAAGTTAAAAGCCAATTAATTTTATAACAAATTGGATTTTCACTTTAAATTTGAAGTAAGGTGCATTCTTGAATTGATAAATCTACCAGATTAAAGGTTGAACAAAAGTCCATTGAAGCTGAAAGGTTAATTTCAAGACAATTGTTCCATTGGAATAAATTTCAAGTTTCATGTAAACTCCAATACTTTAAGGTTTGAAGACAAATTAAAGTTCAGGTACATTCAAAACTCAATCAATTCAAGCAATGAAGTTGGTTAAAAAATCAAGTCCAAATAAACTGAAATTTGATATAACTCCAATTTCTTTCAATTAAGATTGAGTTTAGATTCATTTTCAAAATTTTCTCCAAACTAAGTGAAATTTGTTTGAAGTCAAAACTTGACATATGGCTTACATTGGCAAATTTCAAAGGTAAATCCAAATCTATCAAGATTTCACATAAATTAAATATTTTAAATGTCCATTTCACTTCAAATCAAAATTGATATGAAATAAATTTCAAATATACATTTAAGATTAATCCCAGTTCAAGTCCAAGGCAGATAGAAATTAGCATAAAATTCAAAATAGGGTGCATTCTAGAATTGAAAATTTTTAAGTTCAAAATTAAAAATAGGGCGCCTCCTAGAATTGAAAAATTTCAAGTTCAATTTTTTCAAAAAAAAAGAAAAAAAGAAAGAAAAAAAAAGTTCAAAAGTCAAACAAGGGCGTGCTATATTTTAATGTCATTAATTGTTGTTAGTGGGAGTTGTTTTTAGGAGTTAGTGGGCTCTTAAAAGTTGTTAGTGGGTCTTAAATATAGGAGTTAGTAGCAAAATGGTCTTTTGTAATTGAATGCCAAAATGGTTACAAATTTATGGCTATAGTGTCTTGTAGAACAAGCTTGTAATAGGCTATAAATAGATAGCTATTCCATTGTGAAAGATAGAGCAAAAAGAGTAAGAAAGCAAGTTGAGAAATAAAGAGAAAGTTTTTTTTTTTAGATAATTGTGAGTGTTTTGTTTCTCCAATCACAAAGCGAAAAGCTTGTGCGGTTGTGTTATTTGTGTTTTATTTGTTTTATCTGTGATTTGAGTTTCTTCAAATTGGTATCAAAGCCATGGCGAACGTGACAGGTCAAATGCCGCTACCACGATTGACGAAGGTGAATTACGAGAATTTGAGGATCCAGATGAAAACTCTTCTCGGCTCTGCGTCAAAAGTGGAGGTCTAAGAAAAATAAATGATTTGTTATTTGCAAAAGGATGGCTTGACAGTGTCAATCCTGAATTTTTACTATGTACCAGATCTCAAAACAAATATTTTGAGTTTGGGGCAACTGACAAAGAAGGAATTTTCAATATTTTTGAAAGACCGACTATTACATTTGAAGGACAAGCAAAAGCATTTAGTATCTCAAGTTGAGATGGGAAAAAATCGCATGTATAGATTGAATATGAGAAGCGTACATGAAAGTGTTTGTGATTCGATGTAGAAGGAAAAGCAACACTTTGGCATCTTCGTTTTGGTCACCTACATCATGGTGGACTAAAAGAATTAGCGAAGAAAAATATGGTGCATGGGCTACTTGACATGGATTACAATGGAAAGTTTTGTGAAGAATGCGTGTTCAGCAAGCATGAGAGAACCTCGTTTCAAAAGAAAGCAGAATATTGAGATAAGCAACCGCTCGAGATGATTTTTATTGATATATGCAGACCAATTACCCCGAATATTTCAGCAGTAAAAGGTACTTCATTTCCTTTATTGATGATTTCTCAAGAAAATGTGGGTTTATTTCTTGAAAGAAAAATCAGAAGCATTTGAGGCGTTCAAGAAATTCAGAGTGAAGGTGGAGAAGGAAACAGGTAGACAAATCAAAGTTGTGAGATCTGACAGAGGTGACAAATATACTATGACGGCTTTCATGGTGTAATGCGAGGAGCAAGGCATAATGCGATTTCTAACTGCACCATATACTCCTAACAAAATGGTGTGGTTGAGAGGAAGAACAAGACCATTCTTGACATGGTTCGAGCAATGCTAAAGAGCAAAAGTATGCCAAAGAAGTTTTGTCCACATGCGAAGTTGGGTGATCAGACACCACAAAAGGCATGGAGAGGACAAAAGTCGACAGTTTCACATCTCAAAGTATTTGGTAGTGTGGCTTATGCATACATACCAGATTAGCGAAGAACAAAGCTAGAAGACAAGAGCAAGAAGTATGTTTTCATTGGCTATGATGAGAAAACAAAAGGGTAGAAGCTACTTGACCTAGTAAGCAAGAAGGTGATGGTGAGTCGCGATGCACGAGTCAATGAAGAAAGTGAGTGGGACTGGAACAATTTGATGGAAGTTAGCATTGAAGTTGGAGAATTACCAGTCATTACATCATCAAGTAAATTAGCAGATTCTGAAGCTACTGATGATCAAGATGAACAGCAACAAACCAGAACGAAGTTTGCAAGATTTGTATGATGCGACAAATTAGGTACATCTTGTATGTCTTTTGGCAGTTGCAGAAGATATTAGCTTTGAAAAGTAGTGCTAGACAAGAAGTGGCAAAGTGCCATGGATGAGGAGATCAAAATGCAATAGAGCGCAATGATACATGGAAGCTGACAGAATTGCCGAATACAAGTCAGCCTGTAAGAACCCGACCCAGAATGTGGTCCTAAACCTAGGTTCTTACTCATCATGCATGTAGTAAAAACAATCATTTCAAAATGCCTCTTAAAACTTTAAAACAACAATACAACGGGGAACAATAAAACTCCTTTGTTTTGGTAAACATTCATAAAGAAAACCTGTTAAAACAAAACATGTCCTGGCCAGTTATTCAATAAAAACATCCATAAATAGTTTAAACATCATAATGTCAAAGTCCCTCAAAGGACTCCATGTCCAACTACATGCTGAATAACAACACAAGACATAAACAGAGTGCCGGCAGCTCCCGTGATCAAGTAGCTCCCTTCCGCTATCCGTCCCAGTGCTGTCACAAGTTACCTGGTGGAAAACCATAGAAAATAAGGGTGAGTACAAAGCACTCGGTAAGAATCCCAAACTAGGGTAAAGTAGGAAACATCAAATCATATGGCATCCTAGTATACATGCAAATAGTTACCAACACAGATCTTTGCTTATGAGCTAACGGGGCAAGTTCGAAATCCTCGGAAGTCTCCTACTTCAAACCTAATGATTGGCTCTTCTAACCAATCCCAAATGACATCCTCGAGGGTCGTTTTCCCTGGCCAAATGACCAACTCAAAAGCTGATCCCAACTAGATGTTAGACATCTTCGAGGGTTTTTCTCCCTCGGCCAAATGATCAACTTAAAAGCTTATCCCAACTAGATGTCCTCGAGGGTCTCTTACCCTCGACCAAGCTGTTCCTAAGACAAACGGGAGAATATCTGAAGTCTGGTTCTAAACTGAAACGGAAGTGGTGTACTCACTAACATTAGCCCGAGGGAGCTCTCTGCCCAGTGCATAACGCTTGTACGTGCACACTTCATGATGTTGTAAACCACGTAAATGTGGGGACCTAAGGAAAAACTACGCCGGTCCAGGTACGCATGCCTAAAGACTCAAAAGTAGTGTCACTGATCTACAGTAGGGCGAGGCCCTCGACACTCAACTGTAGCAGCCTGTACTACCGACCTGAAGCTAAGAACTGTCTTTGGGCAGGCTTGCCCCCGTGATGGGTTCTACTCTAGCAAGCTACAAACTAGGCTTAAGCCGGTGTGGTGAGCTAAACCACTCCCGACTGCTTGGGCTGGGAACGAGTCCTCACTGATCCCGACCTATGGGGACAAGATACATTATGTCCGCTCTCAGCCTCCGAATGATGGCCACCTGACAAGTTCTATCTAGGAATTCACATCTTGTTCCTAATAGTTCAATCATGCTCAACACATACGGCCTAGCAGGTTACTAACAGCTCATCATAAAATATCAGGATACATGCTGGAAGAACAACCTAGCATGGCACTGACATGTTAACAGGAAATATACATGCTAGCCGGAACAAAATGAGAGATCGAACCTATCAACTAAACATGCTTGCAATAAACATTCAATCATTTTATCCACTATGCATGCTCGCAAACAGTCAACGAGTAAAATAGAAAGCAATCAATGATGTAACGCAGAGCCCACACAACTCCGGTAAGAAATCCTTACCTGGAAAATAAGAATAAAACAAAACAATATCTAAGTGCTCCTTAAGCTACAGAGTCAACACAACCTAGCAAATAATATAAACAACACATATTAAAACCAACAACCATCTAACAACTAGGTACAAAAGACATAGGGCTAGGGAACTACCCAAACCGAGGAGACACCAAGCTCTCAACCTCAAGGTCTCAGCAAGGACAAAGTGTGCAGCAAGGCTGGGTCAAGTGAGGCATGCAGGCTGCGTGCGGCTGATGTGCGACACGACTGGGCGACATGGGAGCGGGTGGGGTGTAACAGACCAAGATTTTCCTTCCAGTTCTTCAGGTTTGTTCGGTTGTTTCTCTAGTGAGTTGGTTGGCATGTTAGGGCTGTTTGTGCTTCCAGGGGTATTTTGGTCATTTTGTCCTCTCGAAGTATTTTGGTCATTTTGCCTTCCCGAGATAGTTTTGCAGTAAGTCAGGGTTTCAAGGTTGTTTCTGTCATTGTGGACTCCGGTTATTCTTTTGTTTCAAGTTCCAGGTCAAGAATCCCATTTATGGAAAGCTTGGAGTCCTCCCGATTAAAAGAAGAAAAATGAAAATAAAAGTGTTAGAGCTAGGATTCGAACCATGGTGGTTTGGGAGTTGAGTTTGAGCCATTTGTAGAGAAATTAAAAAGAGTTTTAAAAAGTGCTCTTGGTAGGATTTGAAGGTGGGATTTTTGGAGGCATTTTTATTATTAAAAATAAAGGAAAATACACTAGGGTTGCATCTTATTCTTTCCCCTTCCTCTTAGCCGACCACCATAGCTCTCACATTCCGTCTCCTTAGCGGAAACTCCATCTTTTCCAACCTCCTTTGCTTGCTCTCAAGTGTACCTCCATAGTTCAACTCCTCCATTGTTTCTCCAAGGTAAATCTTTGCAACTTTCTCTTTTCTCTTTCCCTTTGCCACGACCGAACCTAGATCTAACCAAATGAGCTTCTTCTCCTATTCTCCATGGTAGATCCAAGAAGCTCTCTTCTATTGGGTTCGAGATCTCCTCGTGCTTGCATTCAAAAGCTCTTGTCTTTCTCTTGTTGTTGAGATCCGAGAGCATCCTTCTTCCAAGCTCCTTGGCCTAGATCATTTGGTAAGTAAATGGTGTTTTGTTGTGTTTTGAGTTGTGGTTTGGATAGATCTAACTTGTTCCTCTTCCATTATGCATGTAACGACCCGACCCGAAACGGGTTCTAACTAGGCCGTTACCTCAATGCATGCATTCAAATCTATAGAAAATTCTCAAGATGGTGTTCGGATTCTAAGTAAAACTAAAACATAAAACATCCATTTAAAATCAACATCAATTCCTAGAACCTGTCCCTGTTTCCAAGCACCTGTTCCAAGTCAAATACATTTACAAAACTTACTCTGATCAGAGATTCATTTTAAACATACAAACTTTACAACAATGCTAGAATCCGGAAATACATTCAGAAAACACCCTAGGGCTCCGTGCCCAACTACATGCATTCAGAGAACATTTAAAACATCAACATAAACATAAGACTCAGAGTTGAACAACGGGTTTCCATGATCACAGCTCCTCCTCCAGCCATCCTGTCTCGCACCATGGCTACCTGTGGAAAAACCACAAAAATAAGGGTGAGTAACGAATTACTCAGTAAGAATCCCCAACCGGGGTACAATACGATATAATCAGTCATCTAGTACCAAAGCATGCAAGCAAACAGCTACCAACACAGATCATGGATCAACGAGCTCATAAAACAAGATCTGGAGTCATCGGAAGTCTCTTTCTTCCGGCCTAACTGGGATTGGATACACTGACCAATTCTGGACATCACCGAGGTATCTGTCACTCGGGGGGAATACACTGATCCCTAGAATGTCCTCAAGGGCCTCCTTGCCCTTGCACTAAACTGGACTTACGGGAGAGTACCCGAAGTCAGGCTCTAACGGAAGGAATTGTGTACTCACGACATTAGCCCGGGGGAGCTCTCCGAACCGGCAACTAACTCGTGTGCGTGCACACCGCATGCTCTCTGCAACCGGCTTAAATGCTGGGGGCCTAAGGGCAAACTACGCGGGCAAGGTGCACATGCCTTTGACTCGGAAGCGGTGTCACTGATCACAGTAGCGCGAGGCCCTCGGCTCTCATCTGTGCAGCCTGATCCACCGACCTGAAGCTAAGAACCGGCCAAGGCAGGCTTACACCGTTGGCAGGGTTCCGCTCTAGCAGGCTACAAACTAGGCATACGCCAATGAGGTAGCTAAGTCTCATTGGCTGCCGGGAGGGGGGAGAAAAAGCAAGGTATGTTATGCTTTGCTCAATATCCGACCACTGGGGACAAAGTACGTTATGTCCGCTCTCAACCCCTGAAGCAATGCTTCGCTTTACTCCCGACCGGTGGGGACAAGATACGTTATGTCCGCTCTCAGCCTCTGGATGATGACAAACCCTACAACTCTATCTAAGAGTACAAAGTAAAAAGCAATGATTCCTGGCTAGCAAACAATGACCGACATCAATCACAATTACCTAGCATGATACTACGAGCTTAAGCAGGAATCATAAGCATGCTGGCAGAACAAACCTAGCATGGCACTAACATGTAAAATCAAGCAAGCATGCTAGCAGAAATTCAATCAAAGCTGATCTATTACTATCATGCTCATAACAGTCAGCAAACATACAAGGCATAATCATGAAAATATCGCAGGGCCCACACAACACCGGTAAGAAATCCTTACCTGGTCGGAAGGTAACAACAGACAATAAAATTAACTGCGATCGAACCCGAGCAACCTATAGCGAGCCAAACAAACACATCAATAATCACACAATAGGCCTAAATAATAATAAAATAAGCAGGGCTCGGCTCGGGAGCAACTCACGAGGTGCGGCTGACACGCGAATGAGCCGGCTGCACGGGCGAGGCAGCCAAAGGGGCTGGCTGGGCGCGCTGGGGCCGCAAGGGCTCGCTGGGGCGCTGGGCTGCGCTCGGATAGGCGCGCGGGCGGCACGGGAGTGACAAAGGGCACGTGGGCGCGGGCTCTAGCTCGGCTGGGCACTGGCGAAGCGGCGCGGCTCGACAAGCTACAGGGCGAGGGCGCACGACACGGGCGCGGGGATGCACGATCTGGCACGGGGACTCGTGACTCGAGCTGGGCTCGGCACTGGGCGATGCTGCTCGAGGTTGGGCGACTCGAGCGCGGACAGACACGAGCTGGACGAGCTCGGGCGAGCTGGGGCTGGCGATGGAACGACCTGGGCAAGGGCGAGCGGGCTGGCTCGGGCTGGCTGGGTTGGGCGACCAAAAGGGGGCTCGGGCTAGGGGGCTCGGGGAGAGAGAGAGAGAGAGAGAGAGAGAGAGAGAGAGAAAATGGATTTTGGGGAAAAATAAAAGAAAAAGGGAAATAAAAGAAAAATGGGAAATAAAAGGAAATAAATGGGATTTTATCCAATTTTCCATCTTTATCCACATTTTATCCAATTAAAACCTTAAAATCCCATTTCCCGGCTTCCTCCTCCGAGACCCGACCGAAGCAATCTTTTCCAACAAATAAAACTCACTTAAATCCAACTCCCAAACCAACAATAACGACCTCGGCCAGAATCCCAAAGGAAACACCCAACAACCAATACTTTGCCAAAGCCCAAACCACAACCGAGCATCCAACCGATTAGCCCAAATACCACGGGACTCGCAGCCAACAACAAACAAGCCTCGACAAAGGCAGGAGCTTCCTCGAAGCCCTGAAAACCACAAATCCTGCCCGGGGAGCCAAAAGACCAAAATACCCCCAAGGGTCCCGACTCTAAAACCCAACCAAACAACCGAATCTTGACCCGAAGGCACCTCGAAAACTGGAATAGGAAACTGGGTTGTTACAATGCAAGACAAGCCCTTGCTGAATCTACATAGGTGAGTTGGTAAGCTTGTGGTTTGTGCTTGTTGTGTTGGTGTGGCCGAGAGCTCCAATTGGTGTTCGAATGGTCGAGAGCTTCATTGGTGTGGAGGAGGCCGAGAGCCCCAAGTGTGTGTGTGTTGTGTGTGTTGTGTGTGTGTTGTTTGCTCATAGCCGAGACCTAACCTTGGTTGTTGTGTGGTTTGTCCTAGCCGAGAAACCTTGTTGCAAGGAGTAGCCGAGCCTAGGGTTTCTTCAAGTGCTTGGCCGAGAGCACTAGTTGCTTGTGGGGTAGACTCTTGATTCCTTTGCTTATGGTTTAGTGCTTGGCTAGATGATTAGCTAGCTAGGTTTAATTATATGTTGTATGCTTTTATGTTGTGAGACACTGCAGCTCAAAGAGCACTTAACTGTTTGTATTTCTGCTTGTTTCAGGTAAGAATCTCATACCAAGGTTGTCTAGACCCTACGATATGTTTTGATTGCATCTTGTATGTATGTTGTTTGTTATGTGCATGTTAGTGGTTAGGACTGTTTCACTGTTTATCTTTGCTAGCATGTTTGCTGTAAAGACCCGACCCAAAAAGGGGTTCTAAATGGCCTTTACCCCAATGCATGTATTGGAAATAGAAGACATTATGAAAAACACATTTCGGATTCCAAGTAAAAACAGAAAACATTCAACAACCAAAAGAAACATTTCTAAAAGCACACTCTGATCAGAGATTTATTTAAACCATTAAAACAATCCACAAGTACCAATATGCTGGAATCCATAAAACGTAAGAAAACATCCCGGGGCTCTGTGTCCGCCTACATGCATTCGGGGAAACAACAAAAGTCAAGAGTCATAATAAATAAAATGAAATAATCGGAGAGATGACAGCAGAGATTTCCATGATCACAGCTCCTCCTCCTGATCCATCCCGCCTCGCGCCATGGTTACCCGAAAGATAAGTAAGGGTGAGTAACGAATTACTCAAGAAGAATCCCCAACCGGGTACAATACGATATACATGATCATCTAGAGGATTGTATGCAAGCTATGAGTACAAACACGTAATGAGCACATAGCTTAAGTCCACACTTGGACCTCGGATGCCATCTCGTGGTCTTAGTCCGAAAATACCACAACACACTAAACGCACTATACGGGAACAAGTCCCGCCTCTCGCCGCCTACGACGATACGAAAGGTGCACTCGCTCAAGATCCCGAGGAGCTCTCGATCGGCTACCAGAATAATGAGCGTAAGGATGCACCGCGTGCTTCTACAGACTATGGGGTGCCGGGTCTAGTGGCAAGCTGCCCATATCCGGATACCACGCCTAACTAAATCTCCGGATCGGTGTCACCGACATAGGGGTGTGAGACTCGACACGTGAACTATGTCACCGTACTGTACACCGCACTTTGAGGCTAAGGAACGGGTCATGGTAGGCTTACACCAGCCGCCGCCCTTACCTTATCGTGGGCAATCAAGGGCTCTTCGCCGAACACGCCGAGGACGCGTGCCGGCCGCCGGGGACTAGGCATTGCCAAGTCATCATCCCGACCATTGGGGCATCGCTTAGACTACCACCTCACCCAAGATTGCGGGGCCTACCGGTTGGGATAGCTAATCCTCACGGGGTCCAAGGATCGAGAATCTGTCTCAATCGCCCTTGCCATAGATGCAAGATACTTTATGCATCGGGCCCGGATGATGCTATCTACCCAATTCTAAACCTTAACAATAATAACGATTCAATCAATGCAGGTCCAATACGTGCTCATCGATACAAAGAACCTAGCATGATACTACGAAGCAAGAATGAGATATCGAACATGCTAGAACAGAACAACCTAGCATGGGCTAACATGAGAAACAATACAAGAGATCATGCCACTGAGAATTGAATGAGCACCTAGAGATAAACATGCTAGTAATCATACACGAGCATACAAAACAACAATCACAAATATACCGCAGGTCCACACAACCCCTGTAAGAAATCCTTACCTTGGTGGGAAGACTTTTACACACAAATCCTAAGTCATGAACAATCCCGAGCTAGCGAGCGGGAACCTAGCAAACCAACAATAATCAGATCTAAAATATCTAAACAACAATAGGACATGCAAGCTCGGCTCGGGAACTCACGCGCGCGACGACACGAGCTTGGGGCTGCTGCAAGCCGCTCTCAAGGCAAATTTGGGCGCTGCCGCTGCTACTGCAGGGACACAGACAGGACACGCTACGTTGCGCTACCGCACGGACGGACACGCTACCGCTGCTACCGCTACCGCACGGCAAGCAGTGGACACGCGCGCGCTGGCGAAGCGCTCGACGGCGGCGCGCGGCGCCGGGCGTCGGGCGGCGGCGCGCGGCGAGCAACTCGGCAGGACGCGCGCGCGCGTAATGTCCGAGCGAGCGGCGCGCGGCGAAGCGGCTCGGCAAGCAAGCGGACACGGCGAGGGCGTCGAGCGATCGGGCGATCTATGGCTGGGCGAAACGGCGAGGCTGCTGCAGCAGCAGTCCGGCGCGCGGCGGTGGCTGCTCGACCGATCTGGGCGTGCGATGTGTATCGCTTCGGCCGATCCGGGCGTCATGAGTAGGGCCGGGATGATGGTCATTGCTCCTCTCTACCGGGCCGCACAACACACACACACACACAACCCCTTTTCTTACATTCGCCAACAACACCCAAATGAGAAGATGAAGAAGACGAAGACTTACCGGAATGATGATGATCGAACCCAAGGAGATGCAAGGATGAAGAACTCGGCAAGGCTATGGAGATGGAGAGCTTAGGCGGCCAAGAGGTGTTTTGGAGAAGGAGATGAAATAACCTATTTCTATTTCATTTAACCAAATGCACCAAAACTCCAAAAACCAAGGTTAACTAAGATGTGATGCGAAAAGAGCAACAAGAGCTCTCAATAGCTCAACCGCCACACCACCCACGACTTCTCGGACCACACCCGGTTCGAAACCCACCAAACACACTTTAACACACAATTTTCCTTTTGCATCTCCCCATGCCCAAACACATCCACAAAGCCTAAAAACTTACATAAATCCATCCAATAATTTTAGCAATCGAAAAAGACATAAACGGTCCCGATGGCCCGACCAAATTACTAAAATACCCCTAGGGCATACCGGAAGACCGGGATGAAAACACGGGTCGTTACAATATTCCTCCTTTTTATGACTTTCGTCCTCGAAAGTCCTTAAGACTCAAACAACACAGATATCTGCGTTCTCATCCCGTCCCTCCCGCTCACGAGCGGCCTCCTCCGAACTCGAGACTCCTTCACTAAACTTTTACCAACGGATCTCACTTCTACGCAACGTCTTCGACTCAAGACCAGATTACTCATAGGCTTCTCCTCGAAGCCCAAACCCTCAATCACCGCAAGGGCTCAAAGTTCACAATGAACAATGGGTCCGGCACATGCTTTATCCAACATCGATACATAAAAACACTATGCACAACCGCCAACAAACAAACTCAACCCTACAACAAATCAAGCCAAACAACCGAACCTTCCAGATTCCAAAACTAAACGGCCTACTCTTACTTCACAAAAGACCAACAAACCTCAAACCTTGACTACAAACCTTTAACGAGATACAAACGAACCACCAATCGCGATCGATCCAAAAAGACAAACTTCTCCAACTAGAACACGACCACAACACCTAAGCAACCATCTTAAGGAGACAATCGCCGTGCAAGGAACATCCAACATTCCTCTCAAGGAAAACTCGGGAAGCAAGGACTAAACCATCACGCAAATGATCTCGCGACACAACACCTTGAGGAAAACAAATTTCAACGACTTACCAACCAATGCCACGGCACCTCTGTGCCAACTCACTCAAACGCGGCTCTACTAACGCCAACCGGGAACTCACAACAACTAGGAACAAAGCCCGAGAAGGGCTTGCTCAAAGAGAACTCAACCCAAACTTATAACGAGCAACGCTGCCTCAAAGCTACTACTCAACTCTTAAAATCCAACCGGCTACTCAAAGGACTTCCCTTTAAGCCTAAGCCTAACTCATCTTCCAACCGAAGCTCCACTCCCAAAACCTCACAAGGAAAATCGATAACGACAACCTCAAAGCTTACGGATCCTGAGCCACACGACTCGCAAGCCTACCTCGCAAGCTATCACTCGAGGCCGGCCTCCAAGGAGCAACTCAACCACCACAGAGGCTAGAGGGAAAGGAAATCTTCAATCCCCAAAGAACCAACAACTTGCCGTAACAACTCAACTCTTCTGGCCGGCCTCCGCCTTCATGCGGAACAAACAACTCTTGCTTGCTAACAACACAAAGCAGAACCCTCTCATTGGCTGACCACTGCGCTTACTCGATCGACTACACAACTCAGGAGCTAAGCCGACTCACGCCAAACGGGAAACGACTTCCCAAAGCAAGCAAACTCCGAGAAGGGCAAATGAACTCCACACACGCTCATTGTCTTGCTCAACCCAAGGCAACAAGAACCAACTCTCTTGGAAGCAACACCCAAGAGAAAACTCAACCAATCGGACCACCAAACAAAACAACAAAGACTTGCTCAATCTGGCTGCGGGAGGGGTCAACTCCCAAAACTTACCGACTAGGAACAAGACCTTAGGGCAACGCTCTCCGGCTAGAACCGAACTAGCTTTCAAAACAACAAACGAACCAAATCTTGGCCAATCACCCACAAGAGGCGAAACAACCTTTATCGCAAATTTCTAGAACACCATCCAAGAATCCGCTTAATGGACAAACGACTACTTCCAAGCAGCCAACAAACTTTTCCTTCAAGCTAGCGCTTCCACCATTAACTTCAAGACCAAGGGAGTAACCTGACAACTCCCCGAAGGGAACGGCTCTTACAAGCAGACAACCAACGGACAGAGAACTACTCATACGCCACCGCCTTGCTCCACCGAGAGCAACAACATCTAATCTCACGAGGCGCAACAAGGGTCCATTTCAGACTGAACCTCCAAATGCCAAACGGGGCAACTCAACATCCTGGAAACAGGAAAAACAACGAACATGGCACAAACCACTCGCCCCCATGAGCAAAACTAAACTCTAGCAACTCCAATCCACACCTTGGTCAACACCAAGCATCAACTTGCCACCACACCGAAACCACTCCGGACTTTACTCCAAACAAACACTAGCTTGCTAGTCTACCAAGATCGCTAGCAACTCCACCGAGGCTACAAACTACACGCCTCCATTAGCCAACCAAAACTCACTAGCCGGGCTCGACCGAGCTCTGGAGAGGCTCTCCACAACCTAGGGTTCTTCAAGAACCTCGACACACACACACTTCGCCATGATACGATCTAACAGGCAACTTGCTCAACAAACAACTCCAATTGCGGCATCCCAACCATGTTTGGCCAAACTCCAACGCCTTGGGAACCTTGAGGACCCGAAACGCTACAGAATGCGTCATCTACCTACTCAGACATTAACCACCACATAACTCCTATCCAAGGAAGGATCCGAACAACTCTCTCACCATGACGATCGTAACCACGCGGCTTAGCTACCACGCGCTCTTGTTCGGGCCTCCAACCGAACTCCAACCAACGATCAACAAAAGTTCCGCTAACCAAGCTTAGGCCCAACTTAACAAATCTTGCCTAAGCAACAACTTGATACCACGAGCACGGTATCCTTACCACCTCAACCAAAGCCTTACAACAACCACCGAGTCCAACTTCTCAAGGAACCGAGCACGAGATCTCCAAAGCAAACCCTACATGGATCTGAAACTCTCGCCACGGAACGAACCACACAAAACACACTTGTGTGCGCAACTCCCAACCTTCCTTTAGAGATCCAAGACTAACAAACGCTTTTCCCAAAAAGCAACACTAGCTCCTGGCAGAGATACAAACAGTCCAAGGAACACCAAAAGTTCCATCTCCACACGATACTGCCGAGGCAACCTTGCTCTACCAAAGCATAATCATGCCAAACCAAACTTACTTTGTACCAAGCCTCAACCAAGGGTGCTTACCCCTAAGGCATCCAAAACCTCTCGCAAGGCATCACTCATCTCGCCTCATAGGCATCCAAATCATCTCATGAGCATCCAACTCGAGATCCTCTCTGGACCAAACTCGCATATACGATGCTCAACTCTCCTCAGATTAGGCCCTCGAAGGTAGTTGACCGCACTACCAACCACGAAGAAAATCTCTTGGCCTTAACACTAGCGCGAGACTCACGCGCACCAACACTTACCAACCGGCAACCTGCTGACTTACTCAACCTCCAGAAACACTGGGAAGAGGCTCCGGCTCTTCTCGAGCATCCTTTCGCTTGTAGTCCATCGACTACCACTGAACTAGCCCTCTGGCACGACCTAAACGGGTGCAACTGCCATAAACAGATCCAAGGCTAAGGAGTACGCTGAACTCCGAACGGCATAGAACCATCTGCTATGCCAAGCCAAACTCAAGCCTGAACCCGACTTAGTGCCAAAGTGGCACACCAACCAATGCACCTCAAGTGCTACTACTACCAAATCCACATCTGAGGAAGCTGGGCTGTTAAACAACAGCAGGCTCGCAAGGGGGCAAAGATGACCCTTCATCTGCCTCAAGCCACTAACACGGCAACTTGCCAAACAATCGGGCCACTGGTGGAGACTCTGCTAGTCCACCTCTCACAAGGGACTTCCACCACCATCTGATGAACCAACAGCACAGGAACGGCACACCTCGGCCTCTGAACAGCAGGGCATCCCACACACGGATGCTAAACTCAAACTGCCAACTACTTTACTACTAGCGGTGGGACTTACTAAAACATCGAGCTCTCTGAGGCATCCATTTGCCAACCCGGGCGTCTCCATCAACGCCAACAAACTCATCCGAATAAACTCACGCTGATCATGCCCTCCGTGGAAACTCCGGGCTACAAGAGCTACTGGGGAAAATGTCAAACAAACTCTGTCACCGGGCTATCTGTGCCGGGACTCCTCACCACGCGCTACAAATCTGCGCTGGGTCTCCGCTCTCGATAGCTAAAGACTCGCCATCAAATCTCTCATGGCCGGAGCACACTCTGCTCAAGGAGTCTCACTCTGCAGCGCCGCTAGCCTCTACCCCCTCCTCTAGCAACTCAATCTGCCGGGCCAAATCTGGCATGCGGCCTAACAACCCTGGGCGCGGCCTCAACATCAACACGATCGGTCCAACTCCTCGGTCGGACATGCCAAGCGTCCTGCATCTCTGGGTGCGATCAACATACTAGCGATCGCACAAAGCACCTCCACCCTCTCACTAGGGGAAAAGCGACAATTGGGCCACAAATGGCCAATGGGAGACTAAGCTCTGCCTCCCTGGGGGCGATGTCCCGTGGGCATCCGAATCTATCCGGATACCTCAACAAGCCGCTAAACAAAAGCTGCTGATCATGAAAGTTGGCATGATGGCTCACTAAGCCCAAACCAACAACGAGCCAGAACCTGCTCGTCTCCGCTCCACAACACTACACAAGGCATACACTAGATGAAAGGTATTGTAAATTCTTAACCCTTTTTCAACAACAAATAGTAAACCTAGGCGTACCTGATGACTGTCGGAGTGCTGATGATCATGGAAAAAAACGACCTACAACAAAAGGTCAGTCTACAGAATCTATGACTCGAGCTCGATACCAATCAGAAAGACCCGACCCAAAAAGGGGTTCTAAATGGCCTTTACCCCAATGCATGTATTGGAAATAGAAGACATTATGAAAAACACATTTCGATTCCAAGTAAAAACAGAAAAAACATTCAACAACCAAAAGAAACATTTCTAAAAGCACACTCGATCGAGATTTATTTAAACCATTAAAACAATCCACAAGTACCAATATGCCGGAATCCATAAAACGTAAGAAAACATCCTCGGGCTCTGTGCCCGCCTACATGCATTCATTCAGGGAAACAACAAAAGTCAAGAGTCATAATAAATAAAATGAAATAATCGTAGATGATGACAGAGGATTTCCATGATCACAGCTCCTCCTTGATCATCATCCTCCTCCTCGCGCCATGGTTACTGAAAGATAAGTAAGGGTGAGTAACGAATTACTCGAGAAGAATCCCCAAACCGGGTACAATACGATATACATGATCATCTAGAGGATTGTATGCAAGCTATGAGTACAAACACGAGCAGAGCACATAGCTTAAGTCCACACTTGGACCTCGGATGCCATCTCGTGGTCTTAGTCCGGAAATACCACAACACACTAAACGCACTATACGGGAACAAGTCCCGCCTCACCGCCTGCCTCGACGATACGTAAAAGGTGCACATCGCTCAAGATCCCGAGGAGCTCTCGATCGCGCCAGTAATGAGCGTAAGGATGCACCGCGTGCTTCTACAGCACTATGGGGGTGCCGGTCTAGTGGCAAGCCGCCCATATCCGGATACCACGCCTAACTAAATCTCTGGATCGGTGTCACCGACATAGGGGTGTGAGACACGGACACGTGAACTATGTCACTGTACCACCGCACTGAGGCTAAGGAACGGGTCATGGTAGGCTTACACCAGAAGCCGCCTTACCTTATCGTGTGGCAATCAAGGGCTCTTTGCCGAACACGCCGAGGACGCGTGCCGGCCGCCGGACTAGGCATTGCCAAGTCATCATCCCGACCATTGGGGCATCGCTTAGACTACCACCCTCACCCAAGATTGCGGGGCCTACCGGTTGGGATAGCTAATCCCTCACGGGGTCCAAGGACGGAGAATCGTCTCAATCGCCCCTTGCCATAGATGCAAGATACTTTATGCATCGGGCCCGGATGATGCTATCTACCCGAATTCTAAACCTTAACAATAATAACGATTCAATCAATGCACCCAATACGTGCTCATCGATATACAAAGAACCTAGCATGATACTACGAAGCAAGAACAGATATCGAACATGCTAGAAACAGAACAACCTAGCATGGGCTAACATGAGAAACAATACAAGAGATCATGCCATCGAGAATTGAGCAGAGCACCTAGAGATAAACATGCTAGTAATCATACACGGCATACAAAACAACAATCACAAATATACCGCAGGTCCCACACAACCCCGGTAAGAAATCCTTACCTTGGTCGGAAGACTTTTACACACAAATCCTAAGTCATGAACAATCCCGAGCTAGCGAGCGGGAACCTAGCAAACCAACAATAATCGATGATCTAAAATATCTAAACAACAATAGGACAGCAAGCTCGGCTCGGGGAACTCACGCGCGCGCGACGACACGAGCTTGGGGTCAGCTGCAAGCCGCTCGGCAAGGTCGGGCGCCGGGCTGCTGTACACCACGGCAGGGACACGCTACCGGTTGCGCTACCGGCACGGACGGACACGCTACCGCCGCGCCGCACCGCACGGCAGCAGCACACATACGCGCGCGCGGCGAGCGCTCGACGGCGCGCGGGCGCGCGCGCGTGGGCGTCTGGCGCGCGCGGCGCGAGCAACTCAGCGAGACGGCGCGCGCGCGAATGTCTGAGCCGGCGCGGCGCGCGAGCGCGCTCGGCAAGCGGACACGGCGAGGGCGTGCGAGCGATCGGGCGATCTCTTCTTGGGCGAACGGCGAGGCTGCTGCAGAACAGTCTCCGGCGTCTGGCAGGGTGGCTCGACCGATCCGGGCGTCGCGACAGTAGCTCGCTCTCGGCCGATCTGGCGCGTGGTGAGCTGGGCGGGATGATGGTCGCTCCTCTCTACCGGTTGCACAACACACACACACACACAACCCCTTTTTCTTACATTCGCCAACAACACCCAAATGAGAAGATGAAGAAGACGAAGACTTACCCTAATGATGATGATCGAACCCAAGGAGATGCAAGGATGAAGAACTCGGCAAGGCTATGGAGATGGAGAGCTTGGGCGGCCAAGAGGTGTTTTGGAGAAGGAGATGAAATAACCTATTTCTATTTCATTTAACCAAATGCACCAAAACTCCAAAAAACCAAGGTTAACTAAGATGTGATGCAGAAAGAGCAACAAGAGCTCTCAATAGCTCAACTGGCCACACCACCCACCTGACTTCTCAGACCACCTGGGTTCGAAACCCACCAAACACACTTTAACACACAATTTTCCTTTTGCATCTCCCCATGCCCAAACACATCCACAAAGCCTCAAAAACTTACATAAATCCATCCAATAATTTTAGCAACTGGAAAAAGACATAAACGGTCCTGATGGCCCGACCAAATTACTAAAATACCCCTAGGGCATACCTGGAAGACCGGGATGAAAACCTGGGTCGTTACATTTGCCCTGTTTCTACATGTTAGTGCCATGCTAGATTTGTTCTTCCAGCAGGTTCTGAGTTCCCTGTTTACATTTGTAGTATCCTGCTAAGTTGTACTTGTATTCTTGATAAGCATGTTCAACTACTAGGAATGCCTTCTTTGTCTACTTCTAGAGGCTGAGAGCGGACATAACGTACCTTGTCCCCACAGGTCTAGATCAGTGAGAGGCACAACGTACTTTGTCTCTGCCCCCGGCAGTCGGTGCGGATTAGTTCCTGCATCGATACAAGCCTAGTTTGTAACCGGGTAGAGCTGAACCCTTCACGAGTGCAAGCCTACCCGGAGATAGCTCTTAGCTTCAAGTCGGTGGTACAGGTTACTACAGCTATGTGCCGAGGGCTCTACACTACTGTAGATCAGTGACACCACTCCCGTTCTTATTTAGAGCCTGACCTCGGGTACTCTCTCGTTGTCTTAAGGTTTAGCTTGGCCGGGGGTAAGACGCCCCCGAGGACACCTATTCGGGATCAGCTTTTGAGTTGATCATTTGGCTGAGGGAGAAAGACCCTCGAGGGTGTCTGACATCTATTTGGAATCAAATTTTGAGTTGATCAATTGGCCGAGGGAGAAAGACCCTCGAGGATGTCTTTGGGGATTGGTTAGGAGAACCAATCATTAGGTCGGAAGTAGGAAACTTCTAAGGTTCCCAAACTTGTCTTCATTAGCTTGATGAGCAAGGTTTTGTGCTGGTAACTGATTGCATGTCTACTAGGATGCTAGAGGATGGATGTATAGTATTGTACCCCGATAGGGGATTCTTACTGAGTATGCTTATACTCACCCTTACTTATCTTTCAAGTAACTTGGGACTGTACCGAGATGGCTAGTGGAGAGAGCTGTGTGATCATGGGAGCTGCCGGCATACTCTGTTGCCTTTATTTATTTGGAGTCTTTTATTATGTAGTAGCATGCTGGGAACACTGTTTACTTTTAAGACTTGTTAAAACTGTTTTGTATGAAATACTGGCCAGTACTTATTTATGAAATGAATGTGTTCTTTTGGTTGGTTTAATCAAGTTTTATTTTAAGTAGTTTTATGTGTTGTTTTAAATGTTTTAAATTTATAAGCATGCTAGTAAGAATCTGGTTTATGACCACTTTTGGGTCGGGTTCTTACATTTGGTATCAAAACATAGAGTCGTACACTCTCTAGACTAACCTACTTTGTAGGTTGTTTGTTCCCATGATCATCAGCACTCCACGACCGTCAGGTTTGTCCAAGTACTGTGTTAAGGGTTTTACAATACTGTATCGAGTATACATGAGTTACCTTTTGTTGGTAGTGGGAGTCCGAGAGTGGACTAACCCTTGTGGTTTTCGTGTAGATCGCCAGTAAAGCCAGTTACACGAAGTGGTGCAGGACCGTTTGGGACTGCGAGCGAAGGTGTTGCTGAGTCAAGACCTAGAGTTGAGCAAACCCGTAGGCTGCCTGTGGCCTCAGCTGTTAGTTTTCCTGGAGAGGGAGTAGAGGTTGCCATGCCTTAGAGAGCAACTTCAGGGGCTGAGTTTGTAGCCATGAGGGACATGATGATGGCCCTAATGGCAGAGCAGAGAGCCGAGACTCAGGCGCAGCTATCAGCGCAGAGAGAAGAGTCCAGGGCACAGATAGCCCAGCTGACACAACTTTTCCAGCAGGCACCCCCAGCAGCTCTAGTAGCCCTGGCAGTTGCCCCGGGAGATCAAGGTCAGAAGGACCAGACCGTGGTGTTAGATGTTGTTGAAGGAGCCGCCGAGTTTTGCAAGTGGCTCAAGGACTTCACTCAATGGAAGCCCCTAGAGTTTGATGCTTCATGGGGATGGGATGCCCGTATGTTTAGAGGCTGAGATGTGCGGCCCATGTTTTGACTGACACAGCTGTGTGGTGGTGGGATGTAACGGCCCAGTTTTCTATTCCAGTTCTCGAGGTGCTTCCGGTTCAGATTCAGTGGTTCGGTTGGGCCGTTAGAGCTGTTTTGACCCTTAGGGGTATTTTGGTCTTTTTGCTCCACGGGCGGGATTTGTGGATTTTCGGGGCTTCGAGGCAGCTCCCGCTTTGTTGAGGCTTGTATGTTGGTGGTCGCGAGTCCCGAGATGTTTGGGGTATTCGTTTTGGAGTTCGGTTGTGATTTGGGTTTTGGGCAAAGTGATCGTTGTTTGGGTGTTTCCTTTGGGATTCGAGCCTGTGCCCTTAGAGATGATTTGGGAGTTTGTTTTAAGTGAGAGTTATTGTTTGGAAAAGGTTGCTTCAAATGGGTCTCAAGGAGGAAGCCGGAAATGGGATTTAAGGACTTTAAGACTTATTTAAATTTGGTAAGAAAATTGGTTAAGGTTGGAAAGGAGGATAAAATCCCATTTTTCCTTTTAATTCCCTTTTTCTTTTATTTTTCCCTTTTATTTTCCAAAATCCCCAAAATTCCTTTTTCTCTCCCTTTCTCTCTCCACTCGCCCAGCGGCCCCTTGGTCGCCCATGTCCACCCTAGCCGCACCATGCCCAAACCCTAGTCGCACCATGTCCAGCCGAGCCGCGCCGCGCTCCAGCCGCCCACTCGCCCATGCCCGCGCCGTCGTCGAAACCACCCAGCGCCCGATCGCGCCGCCCTCGCCCTAGTCGCGCCGAGCCCAGATCTCGCATCGCCCGTGCCATCTCCGTGTCGCCTTGGTCGCGCCGAGCCCAGATCGGCATCGCCCAGACCGTCTCCGTGTCGCCCAGGTCCGTGTCGAGTCGCCCGAGCTTTGGCCGCACCAAGTCGTTCGCCCCTGTAGGTCGTCGTGCCTTCCCGAGCACCCCCGAGCCCGTCGCGTCGCCTCGCGGCGCGCGCGCGTCATCGTCCTCTCGCCAAGCCGCGCCGTGTGTCGTCGCCCGGCCCGAGCTCGAGCCCGCGCCCGTGCTGCGCGCTCCCAGCCCCAGCTGCCAGCGCCCACGCGGCCTTGGCCACCACTCTTCTGCGCCACACACTGTTGTGTCTTTGGTTGGCCCGAGCCTTGTGGCTTCTCGGATGGTATTTCCCAGTCTTTTCTTCGTTGGGCCCCGATTTGTTGGTCTTTGTTTAG
Organism: Sicyos edulis; assembly: GCA_036507275.1. Classification (NCBI taxonomy): domain Eukaryota; kingdom Viridiplantae; phylum Streptophyta; class Magnoliopsida; order Cucurbitales; family Cucurbitaceae; genus Sicyos; species Sicyos edulis. Next base: position 22,273,248 of record CM071847.1, read on the forward strand.
GGATTTATTTGGGCTGTTTTATGTATTTGATTTGGGTCGCTTTATTTTATGTTTAGGTTGTTTGGGTTCGATTAGAGGCTCGAGGATTGCTTGGTTGATTTGTTATTATTTTCTCGCTTGTCCTGTAAGGATTTCTTACCGTGGTTGTGTGGACCTGCGATATATCTCGATTGTGCCTTGTATGTTTGCTGATTGTTATGAGCATGATAGTGATAGGCGACTTTGTTTGATCTCTTGCTAGCATGTTTGTTGATTTTACATGTTAGTGCCATGCTAGGTTTGTTCTTCCAAAGATGCTTGTGATTCTGTTTAAGTTGTAGTATCATGCTAGGTAAACGTGATTGATGTCGGTCATTGCTTGCTAGCCGTGAATCATTGATTTACTCGGTATTCTTAGATAGCGTAGTAGGGTTTGTCATCATCCGCAGGCCGAGAGCGGACATAACGTACTTTGTCCCCACCGGTCGGGAGTAGAGCGAAGCATAACGTACATTGCTTCCCCGGCAACCGATGTGGATGTAGCTACCACATCGGCATAAGCCTAGTTTGTAGCTCGCTAGAGCGGAACCCCGCCAACAAAGCAAGCACTTTGCCTTGGCGGTTCTTAGCTTCGTGTCGGTGGTACAGCCGCACAGATGAGTGCCGAGGGCCTCGCACTCATCGTGTTCGGTGACACCGCTTCCGAGTCTTTAGGCATGCGTGCTGACCCGCGTAGTTTGCCCTTAGGCCCCGCATTTACGCCGGTTGCGAGATGAGCATGCGGTGTGCGCGCGACACGCAGCGTTAGTCGCCGGTTCGAGAGCTCCCCGGCTAATGTTCGTGAGTACACCGTTCCTTCCAGTTTAGAGTCGATCGCGGGTACTCTCCCGATAGTCCAGATTTTTAGCGAGGGTAAGAGGCCCTTGAGGACACCCATTGGGATTGGCTTTTGAGCTGATCATATGGTCGAGGAGAAAGACCCTCGAGGTGTCGGGCATCTTTGGGATCGGTTTTTGAGTGATCAATTGGCCGAGGAGAAAGACCCTCGGAGATGCCCCGGATTGGTTATGAGAACCAATCATTAGGCCTAAGTAGAAGACTTCCGATGATTCCAGTAAGTAAGAGACTTCCGATGTTTCCAGATCTTGTTTTATGAGCTCGTTGAGTTATGATCTGTGTTGATAGCGCTTGCTTGCTTGCATGTTGAGGTGCTAGATGACTGATGTATCGTATTGTACCCCTTGGGGGATTCTTCTTGAGTATGTTTATACTCACCCTTATTTATCTTTCGGTAACTTGGGACAACACCGGGAGGGCTAGCGGAGGGAGTTGATTGATCATGGGGAACCGCCCGGCACTCTGTCTTTTATTATTGCATTGTTTATTCAAAGATGTAGATGGACAGAGTCCTAGGGAACATTGTTTAAAACGTTGCTTAAATTGTATTGTACATTTTATTAAACATCGCCAAAGTTGTTTTACTTTGTTGGATTGTTTAAAATGAAAATTGTTGGTTATGTTTTAAGGGCTCCCTTCTTCTCATATGTTTTGAAAGGTTTTTAAATATGAGCTCTAAACCGCTTGTTATCATATTTAACTTGCATGCCGAGAGTGAGATCCTGTGTTTAGGACCATGTTTTGGGTCGGGTTCTTACAGCTTGGTATCGAGCACGCAGTCATAGATTCTGTAGACTAACCTCGCTTTGTAGGTTGTTGTTCCCATGATCATCGCACCTCCACGGCCGCTTGGTTTGTCCGAGTTCAATTAAGTTAAGGGGTAAGAATTTACAATACTTTTCTTCTAGCTTTTATGCCCTGTGTAGAGTTGTGGAGCGAGACGAGCGGTGTTTTGACTCGTTGTTGGTTTGGGCTTAGAGCGCCATCATGCCAACTTTTCCGCAAATCACGAGTAGTTTGATGAGCGGTGAGAGAGCCCCGTGTGGGCTGGGCTTTTGATGCTTTGTGCAGATCGCCCGATATGTTGATCGCACTCGAGGAGGCAGCGGATTTGACTCCATAGGCCATTTGTGGCCCAGTTGTTGGTTTCTCCCCTAGTGAGAGGGTGGAGGTGCCTTGTGCAGTCGCCATGCCAATATGTTGATTGCACTCGCAGGAGCAGGGCGCTTGGCATGTCTAACCGAGGAGTTGGACCGATCTTGTTGATGTTAAGGCCGCGTCCCCGGTTTGTTAGGCCCGTAGGCCAAAGTTGGCCCCGGCGATTAAGTTGCCTAGAGGAGGGGGTAGAGGCTAGCTCGCCTCAGAGTTTGACTCCTTGAGCAGAGTGTGCTCCAACCATGTGAGATTTGATGGCAGGTCTTTAGCTATCAGAGAGCAAAGATGTAACGACCCAGGTTTTTCTTCCCGGTCTTCCAGGTATGCCCTAGGGGTAATTTGGTAATTTGGTCGGGCCGTCAGGGTCGTTTGTGTCTTTTCCAGATTACTAAAATTATTGGATGGTTTTGTAGGTTTTTGAGGGGTTTGTGGTTTGGTTTGAGCTAGGTTCGTTGCAAAAGTAAAAATAAAGGAATTTGTCTTTGCAAATGGGGTTTGAACCCGGTCTCCGGGAAGCTTGTAGAGAGGTGTGCCAATTGAGCCATTAGGTGCTCTTGTTGCTCTTTCTCGCATCACATCTTAGTTAACCTTGGATTTTGGAGTTTTGGTGCATTTGGTTAAATGAAATAGAATTAGGTTATTCCATCTTCTTCTCCAAAACACCTCTTGGCCGCCCAAGCTCTCCATCTCCATAGCCTTGCCGATTCTTCATCCTTGCATCTCCTTGGGTTCGATCATCATCATTCCGGGTAGGTATTGGTCTTCTTCTTCTTCTTCTCATCCGTTTGGTGTGCGTTTGGCCAAGTGAAAAGAGGTGTGTTGTGTGTGTTGTGTTGATTGCAACCCGGTAGTGTAGCCGAGCAAAGACCTTTGTCGTTCGCCAGCAGAAGACAGACGCTCTGTAAATCGACGCCCAAACCGATCGCTCGCTGCGACGCCCGAATCTGTCCCAGCAGAAATTTGCTGCTTCGCCAGCCATAGACGCCCGACGCTCGCGACGCCAGAGGTCTCGCCAACGCCAAGCGTCGGCCAGCCGCTGCGTGCCGCCATCATCGCGCTTCTCGCGTGTCCGCTTGCCGGCGCTGCTTTCGCCGCGCGCCTTCGCCGAGACGTTCGCCCTCGCGCGCGCCTCGCTGAAGCCGCCGCTCGCCGTGTCCGCATCGCACGCCAGCGCCGCGCGCGCCTTCGCCCGAGACGTTCGCCGCGCGCGCGTCCTCGCTGAAGCCGCTCGCTGTGTCCGCATCGCACGCCGCGCCCAGCGCGCTTCGCCGCCGCGACGCGCGCGCTCGCGCGCTGCGCTCCTGTCGCCGTCGCCATGCAGCAGCGCAGCGGCGCTGCATCCGTCGTCCGTGCCAGGCGCAGCAGCACAAGCGCGTCCTTGCCGTGCCAGCTACCGCCGCCAAACCCCAAGCTCGTGTCGTCGCGCCGCGTGAGTTCCCGAGCCGAGCTTGCTGTTCTATTGTTGTTTAGATATTTTAGATGCTGATTATTGTTGGTTTGCTAGGTTCCCGCCGCTAGCTCGGGATTGTTCCGCGGCTTAGGATTTGTGTGTAGAAGTCTTCCACCAAGGTAAGGATTTCTTACCGGGGTTGTGTGGACCTGCGGTATATTTGTGATTGTTGTTTTGTATGCCTGTGTATGATTACTAGCATGTTTATCTCTAGGTGCTCGCTCTCAATTCTGATGGCATGAACTCTTGTATTGTTTCTCATGTTAGCCCATGCTAGGTTGTTCTATTCTAGCATGTTCGATATCTGCTTCTTGCTTCGTAGTATCATGCTAGGTTCTTTGTATCCGATGAGCACGTATTGGACCGCATTGATTGAATCGTTATTATTGTTAAGGTTTAGAATTGAGGTAGATAGAATCATCCGCCCGATGCATAAAGTATCTTGCATCTATGGCAAGGACGTTCGAGACAGCTTCTCCGCCCTTGGACCCCGTGAGGGATTAGCTATCCCAACCGGTAGGCCCCCGCAATCTTGGGTGAGGGTGGCGATCGTTAAATGCCCCAACGGTCGGGATGATGACTTGGCATTGCCTCGCCCCGGCGATCGGCACGTCCTCGGCGTGTTCGGCGCGTGCCCTTGATTGCCACTGTTAGGGCAAGGACCGCTTCTGGTGTAAGCCTACCACGACCGGTTCCTTAGCCTCAAAGTGCGGTGGTACAGTGACATAGTTCACGTGTCCGAGTGTCTCACACCCCTATGTCGCTGACACCGATCCGTAGATTTAGTTAGGCATGGTGGATCGAACACGGGCGGCTTTGCCACTAGACCCGCACTTCGAGTTTGCGGTAGCATGCGGTGCGCGCTTACGCTCATTACAGCGCCCGACGATCGAGAGCTCCTCGGGATCTTGAGCGATGCACCTTTCGTGACGATGATGAGACAGCCGAGGCCGACTTGTTCCCGTATAGCGCGTTTAGTGTGTTGTGGTATTTCCGGACTAAGACCACGAGATGGCATCCGAGGTCCAAGTGTGGACTTAGCTATGTGCTCCGCTCTGTGTTTGTACTCATAGCTTGCATACATTCTTCTAGATGATCATGTATATCGTATTGTACCCCTGGTTGGGGATTCTTACTGGGTAATTCGTTACTCACCCTTATTCTGTGGTTTTCCACGGTAATCAAGCGCGAGACAGGATGGTGATGGAGGAGCCGTGATCATGGAATCCTGCTTGTCATCTCTCGATTATTCTATTTTATTTATCATGACTCTTGACTTTTGTTATTTCCCCGAATGCATGTAGACGGGCACAGAGCCCCGTGGATGTTTTCTTACGTTTTATGGATTCCAAAGATATTTATACTTGTGGATTGTTTTAATGGTTTAAATAAATCTCACGATCGTAGTATGCTTTTAGAAATGTATTGTTTGGTTGTTGAATGTTTCTGCTTTTACTTGGGATCCGAAATGTATTTTTCTTAATATCTTTTATTTTCACTACATGCATTGGGGTAAAGGCCCATTTAGAGCCCCTTTTGGGTCGGGTCTTTGATTGGTATCGAGCTCGAGTCATAGATTCTGTAGACCGACCTTTTGTTGTAGGTCGTTTTCCATGATCATCAAGACTCTCACAGCCATCATCAGTGCGCCTAGATTTATTGTTTTAGAAAGGAAAAGGGTTAAGAATTTACAATACCTATCATCTAGTGTATGCCTTGTTTGGTGTTGTGGAATGGTGACAAGCGAGTTTTGATTCGTTGTTGGTTTAGATGTAGATCGCCAAAGATGCTACCACCCCGCATCGGGAGAGGAGGTTCGAGAGCGGTCGAGGTATCGGGATCGGATCGATCATCGCAGGACATCGTCCCAAGTGACATCGATGGCATTCCACCAAAGCTCCTCCCGTTACGCCTAGAGCGGGCGTTGAGGCGATCGAGCGCCGTGAGATCGCTCTCCCCGGCAGAGTTTTGCTTGAGTCTATGAGGGCTTTTATGGTCGCATGTTGAGTGACCGAGGGCGAGACCTGTGCCTTGTTGGCGCGCAGCAATGCGGAAGAGTCCCGAGCCCAGATCGAGCGGTGACTCGATTGGTTCAAAGAGAGCTCAGTAGCTCCTCCAGCTCCTCGGGAGCAAGTAGCCCTAGAGGCGATATATGGCGAGGTGCCGAGGAATTGGGTAGGTGGTGAAGGATTTTGTGAAGTGGAAGCTCGAGAAGTTCGATGCCACCGGTGATGCGTTAGCGGCACCAGTGTGGATTGCCCATTTGGAGTACACCTTCCCGATCATGGTGTGCCCCGATATTCGAGAGGCCGAGATGTGCGGCTCATGTGCTAGGAGGCACAAATGAGATGGTGGTGGGAGTCCACCTTGAGCGAGAGACCACCGGGTCTCCACCCGCTACTTGGGAGTTCTTCAAGGCCGAGTTCAAGGTAAAGTTCATCGGTGATGAGGCTCGGGAGAAGATGGTGGAGCTCTTCCGGAACCTCAAGCGGTTTCTCGATTCCATTGAGGAATATGAGCGCAAGTTCTCGAGTATGGATATTTTGCTCCTCGCTTGATTGCCACCCCAGCAGTGAAGATTCGGAAGTTCATATCCGGATTGAGGCGGTGTGTTTCCCGAGATGTCGTGGCTCGTGCCCCGACACTTATGCTAGGGCCATCCCAGCTTAGCCACGATCTATAATGGGAAGTATCATGCCGAGCGGGTTGTTGCTTCCTCTGTTCAGGCGTCCGTCCCAAAGAAACTGTGGGGCGTAAGAGAAAGTTTGACTTTCGGGAGGCGGCAGCGCCGCCAAGGGCGCTTCGAATCAGAGATCAGCGGAGAGCTCCAGTTCTTCCAGCCCGGCAGCGAGGAGGACCTGTGCGGGTTCCCGCTTGTGCTACTTGTGGGAAAGTCCACGCCGAGCTTGTCGGCCGACCTAGATTGTGCTTCCGTTGTGGTAGAGAGGGTCACATGGCCCGTTTTTGTGATCACCCACTATGGCGGCTCGGCCAATAGCAGCAGCAGGTCGAGTGTTTGCTACGACCCGTCAGAGGCCGAGCGTCACGGATGCCGCTGTGGCGGTGCGCTTCTTTTTTAGATCAACTGCGCATTTGTCTTGTTTGATTCTGGTTCCACGCATTCATTTGTATCTGTGTTGTTTGCTGAGCATGCTAAGTTAAGACTAGAGCCTCTAGGTTTCGAGTTATCTGTTGCAACTCCTTCGGGAGTTAATATGTTGGCTAGAGATAAGATTAAGGATGGCCGGATCGAGATATCCGGAGAGTTGCTTGTGGCTACGCTCATAGTTCTGCCTATGAGCGGTTTTGATGTGATTCTTGGTATGGAGTGGTTAGCTGCTAACCACGCGTTGATTGACTGCCACCGGAAAGAAGTAGTGTTCAAAGCCGCCGGTCGCCCACTTTAAGTTTCGTGGAGTCCAGGTGGAGTTTGCCCGCCGATGGTGTCACCGTGAAAGCTCGTCGTTTGCTAGCTCATGGAGCTTGGGGCTATCTAGCCAAGTTGTGCGGAAGAGCCGCCGCCTCGCTGTCTCTGCTGATCAGTACGGCCGTGCGCAGAGTTCGCGGATGTGTTTCTGAGGAGTTATCGGGGTTGCCCCCAAAGAGAGAGGTTGACTTCATTATTGAGCTCGAGCCGTGACCCTCCCTATCTCGAAGGCTCAGTGATCGCATGGCGCCAGCTGAGTTAAAGGAACGAAGATTCAGATTCTGCGGGAGATGTTAGACCGAGGGTTCATCCGTCCGAGTGTGTCCCCGTGGGGAGCACCCGATTCTGCTTGTGAAAAAGAAGGATGGTTCTATGCGCTTATGTATTGATTACCGCGAGCTTAATAAGGTGACAAAGAAAGAATAAGTATCCGTTGCCCCGTATCGATGATTTGTTCGATCGCCTTCGTGGAGCTTCCGTGTTCTCCAAGATAGATCTCGAGATCCGGTTACCATCGATTGCGGATCGTGATGCCGACATTCCTAAGACAACTTTTCGTGTCTAGATATGGTCACTATGAGTTTGTGGTCATGTCGTTTGGATTGACCAATGCCCCACCGCGTTCATGGACATGATGGATAGGGTGTTCAAATCATTTTTGGACAACCGTCATCGTGTTCATTGACGATATTCTCGATTTATTCGAGGTCTAAAGAAGACCATGCAGAGCATTTGAGGCGAGTATTGGCGGCTTTGAGGAAAACCACTTTATGCGAAGTTTTCCAAATGTGATTCTGGTTGGAGCAGGTGGCCTTCCTAGGCCACGTAGTTTCGAGAGATGGTATAGCCGTGGACCCCGCGAAGATTGAGGCCGTGAGTTCATGGGCCAAGCCGACTTCGATTGCCGAGATTCGCGCGACTTTCTGGTTTGGCGAGTTACTACCGTCGGTTCGTCAAGGACTTTTCGCTATAGCCTCGCCCCTCACTCGTCGGCGAGGAAGGGTGTCGAGTTTGTTTGGGACAAAGAGTGTGATGAGAGCTTTGCTGTGCTCAAGCGCAGATTTGACTTCAAAGACTGATGTTGGCAATCCGGAGGGGACAGTGGTTTCGTGGTCTCAAAGATGATGCTTCCAAGTTTGGATTAGGTTGTGTGTTGATGCAAAGACGGGAAGGTCATTGCCTATGCTTCCCGTCACCGGCCGTATGAGCGAACTACCCGACTCATGATATGGAGTTGGCGGCAGTGGTGTTTGCAATCAAGATTTGGAGGCATTACCCGTATGGTGAGCGGATTCGAGATGTTTACCGATCACCGAGCCTCAAGTATCTGCTTTACTCGTAGGAGTTGAATATGAGGCGCAGGAGATGGTTAGAGTTGGTAAAGGATTATGATCATGAGATTTTGTACCATCCGGTAAAGCCAATGTAGTGGCCGATGCTTTGAGTAGGAAGACGTCGCACTCTGCGGCGTTGTTGAGTTCCTCACCGGTTTGCAGAGAGTTCGAGCGGGCCGAGGTTGCGATGTTGTTGGGAGAGGTTACCGCCGGGGTAGCTCGATTGACTGCTCACCGTCGATTCGGCAATGGATTATAGACGGCCAGGTTGGGTGACCCCGCACTTAAGAGATTGGTTGACCGAGTCGATCTTGACGGTGACTTTGACTTTGTGTATTCACCAGACAAAGGGTTGACTTATAGAGGCCGGTTGTGTGTTCCGGACATTGCGTGTTTGCGAGCGAGTTGCTCTCGGAGGCCCAGCCTCCCCTTTTGCTTGGCACCCCGGGTACCAAGATGTATCGAGACCTTAAAGGACTTTCTCGGTGGATGGGAATGAAGAGAGATGTGGCGAGTTTGTCGGGTCGTGTCTCACTTGTCGCCAGAGTGAAGGCACCCAGCAGAGGCCACCGGTTTGTTGCAACCACCGAGTGTACCCAGTGGAAATGGGAAGAGATCTCCATGGACTTTATCTCCGGTTTGCCAAGGACTCAGAGGAAGTTCTCTCGATTTGGGTGATAGTCGACCGTTTGACCAAGAGCGCACACTTCATTCCCTGTAGAGACACTTATACCGTGGAACAAAGGGGCGCAGCTTGTTTTTGGAGCGAGATCATCCGTTATCATGGTGTGCCGGTGAGGATTGTGTCCGATCGTGACTCGCGGTTCACTTCTCGTTTCTCGGAGAGCGCTCGAGAAGGGTTTGGGCACAGAGTGCAATTTCAAAGATGACTTTTCACCCTCGAGACGGATGGTGGTGAGAGAGTGAATCGATTCTCGAGGATATGTTGAGGGCTTGTGTGTTGGATTTCCCAGCAGTAGTACCAACCAGATTCATACTTGATGGAGTTTGCCTATAACAACGATTACGATCGACGATCGAGATGGCTCCATTCGAGGCATTGTATGGTAAGCGTTGTCGGTCCCCCCGTTCGGGAAGAGGTTGGTGATAGACGAGTTTTTGGGTCCCGAAAGTTCTGCGCAGCTTGACCAATGGTGCAATCTGCGTAAGATTAGAGCTCGTATGTTGACCGCCTCGGAGCGAGCGCAGAAGAGTTACGCCGATGTTCGCGCCGAGATTTGGAGTTTGAGGTTGGTCGCATGTGTGTTCCTTAAGGTTGCTCCGATGCGAGGTGTTCTGAGGTTTGGTAAGCGTGGGAAGTTGAGTCCCCGTTTTGTTGGTCCATTTGAGATCCTAGAGAGGATTGGCGAGTTGCTTACCTGGTAGCCTCCTACCTCCGTCACTACTCGGTGCATAGTGTTTTTCATGTATCGATGTTGAGGCAAGTATGTGCCGGACCCGTCGCACATTGTAGACTTTGAGCCTTTGCACTGAATGAGGATTTGAACTTCGAGGAAAAGCCGGTGAGGATCCTTGCCTTTGAGACCAAGACGTTGCGTGTCGCCGCGAGATTCGTTTGGTAAAGGTTCAATGGAAGAGTCGGGTTCTGAGGAAGCCACTTGGGAGCGGGAAGACGAGATGAGGTTGCATTACCCGAGTGTTGTTTTTGTCTTAAGGACTTTCGAGGACGAAAGTCATAAAAAGGAGGGAATATTGTAACGACCCAGTGTTTTTCTTCCCGGTCTTCCGTATGCCCTAGGGGTAATTTGGTAATTTGGTCTGGCCGTCGGTCGCTTGTGTCTTTTCCAGATTACTAAAATTATTGGATGGTTTTTGTAGGTTTTGGAGGGGTTTGTGGTTTGGTTTGAGCTAGGTTCGTTGCAAAAGTAAAAATAAAGGAATTTGTCTTTGCAGTAGGGGTTTGAACCCGGGTCTCTGGGAAGCTTGTAGAGAGGTGTGCCAATTGAGCCATTAGGTGCTCTTGTTGCTCTTTCGCATCACATCTTAGTTAACCTTGGATTTTGGAGTTTTGGTGCATTTGGTTAAATGAAATAGAATTAGGTTATTCCATCTTCTTCTCCAAAACACCTCTTGGCCGCCCAAGCTCTCCATCTCCATAGCCTTGCCGATTCTTCATCCTTGCATCTCCTTGGGTTCGATCATCATCATTCCGGTAGGTATTGGTCTTCTTCTTCTTCTTCTCATCCGTTTGGTGTGCGTTTGGCCAAGTGAAAAGAGGTGTGTTGTGTGTGTTGTGTTGATTGCGACCCACGAGAGTGTAGCCGAGAAGCAAAGCACCTTGTCGTTCGCCAGCTGGCCAGAAAGACCACGATCGCGCCGCCGTCCGCGACGTCCGCTCATCGCCGCGACGCCCAGATCTGTCCCAGCGGCCTTGCGTTTCGCCAAATAGCCGCAGATCGCCGATCGCTTCGCAGACGCCAGAGGTCCTTGCCAACGCCCGCGCGCGTCAGCCGCGCCGCGCGTCGCCATCGCGCGCCCTCGCCGTGTCCGCTTGCCGAATCGCTGCGCGCGCGCGCCAGACGCGACGTTACGCCCGCCGCGCGCGTCCTCCTCGCCGAGATGCTCGCCGTGTCCGCGCGCGCGCGCTGGCCCGCGCCGCCGCCGCGAGACGCGCCGCGCGCGCGTCTCCTCGCGAAGCCGCTCGCCGTGTCGCGCTCGCGACGCGCCGCGCCGCGCGCGCGCCGCCAGACGCCCGCCGCTCGCGCGCGCGCGTCCTGCTCGCGCAGCCGTGCCAGGCAACGCAGCGCAGCCAGCCAAGCCCTTGCCGTGCTGCGCTCGCCGCCAGCCTGACCCAAGCTCGTGTCGTCGCCGCGCGCGCGTGAGTTCCCGAGCCGAGCTTGCTGCTCTATTGTTGTTTAGATATTTTAGATGCCGATTATTGTTGGTTTGCTAGGTTCCCGCTCGCTAGCTCGGGATTGTTCCGCAGCTTAGGATTTGTGTGTAGAAGTCTTCCACCAAGGTAAGGATTTCTTACAGGGGTTGTGTGGACCTCTGGTATATTTGTGATTGTTGTTTTGTATGCCTGTATGATTACTAGCATGTTTATCTCTAGGTGCTCTGCTTCAAATTCTGATCGGCATGAACTCTTGTATTGTTTCTCATGTTAGCCCATGCTAGGTTGTTCTATTCTAGCATGTTCGATATCTGCTTCTTGCTTCGTAGTATCATGCTAGGTTCTTTGTATCCGATGAGCACGTATTGGACCGCATTGATTGAATCGTTATTATTGTTAAGGTTTAGAATTGAGGTAGATAGAATCATCCGCCCGATGCATAAAGTATCTTGCATCTATGGCAAGGGCGTTCGAGAGACAGCTTCTCCGCCCTTGGACCCCGTGAGGGATTAGCTATCCCAACCGGTAGGCCCCGCAATCTTGGGTGAGGGTGGCGGATCGTTAAATGCCCCAACGGTCGGGATGATGACTTGGCATTGCCTCGCGTCCGGCAGATCGGCACGTCCTCGCCGTGTTCGGCCGTAGCCCTTGATTGCCACTGTTAGGGCAAGGACCGCTTCTGGTGTAAGCCTACCACGACCGGTTCCTTAGCCTCAAAGCGGTGGTACAGTCCGACATAGTTCACGTGTCCGTGTCTCACACCCCTATGTCGCTGACACCGATCCGGAGATTTAGTTAGGCATGGTGGTGAACACGGGCAACTTTGCCACTAGACCCGCACCCCGAGTTTGCGGTAGCATGCGGTGCGCGCTTACGCTCATTACAACGCCGATCGAGAGAGCTCCTCGGGATCTTGAGCGAGTGCACCTTTCGTGACGATGCGGGCGATGAAGCGCCGAGGCCGGGACTTGTTCCCGTGATAAGCGCGTTTAGTGTGTTGTGGTATTTCCGGACTAAGACCACGAGATGGCATCCGAGGTCCAAGTGTGGACTTAGCTATGTGCTCCGCTCTGTGTTTGTACTCATAGCTTGCATACATTCTTCTAGATGATCATGTATATCGTATTGTACCCGGTTGGGGATTCTTCTGGGTAATTCGTTACTCACCCTTATTCTCGTGGTTTTCCACGGGTAATCAAGCGGGAGACAGGATGGGTGATGGAGGAGCCGTGATCATGGAATCCTGCTTGTCATCTCTCGATTATTCTATTTTATTTATCATGACTCTTGACTTTTGTTATTTCCCTGAATGCATGTAGACGGCACACAGAGCCCCAGGATGTTTTCTTACGTTTTATGGATTCCAAAGATATTTATACTTGTGGATTGTTTTAATGGTTTAAATAAATCTCTGATCGTAGTATGCTTTTAGAAATGTATTGTTTGGTTGTTGAATGTTTCTGCTTTTACTTGGGATCCGAAATGTATTTTTCTTAATATCTTTTATTTTCACTACATGCATTGGGGTAAAGGCCCATTTAGAGCCCCTTTTTGGGTCGGGTCTTTACAAAAGACCAGTGCGCAGCTTTAGTAGCGTGCGAGGAGTCCTGGGCATAGATAGACCAAATGTGAGTTTGTTTCAAAGATTTTCCCAGTAGCTCTCGTAGCCCCGCGGTCCGGAGGGCTTGATCAGCAGAGTTTATGTAGTTGAGTTTGTTTGCGTTGATGGAGCCGCCCGATTTGGCAAGTGGATGCTGTAGAGCTTGATGTATTAGAAAGTCCTCTTTGCTAGTAGTAAAGCGGTTGGCGAGTTTGAGTTTAGCATCCGTGTGTTGGGATGCCCTGCTGCTCGAGAGGCCGAGGTGAGCCGTTCCGTCTTTGCCGTTGGTTCCGCAGATTGGTGGTGGTAGTCCCTTGAGAGAGGTGGACTAGCGAGTCTCCACCGATCGCCCGATTGATTGGCAAGTTGCCGTGTTAGAGGCTTGAGGCAAATGTAGAGACATCTCTGCCCCCTTGCAAGCTCTTTTGTTTTTTCAAACAGATTCTCTTTGTACCCTCGTAGCTGTGGTGTAGTATGGAGTTTGCTTCGGGGTTTTATCCATCTGTGGATTTCAAGGGCTAGTAGAGTGGAACACTCTTTTATTTGGATGTTCCCAGTGTGGAACTAGTTGTTGCCACCCGAGGAGTTGGCTGAGCTTTTGTTGAGCATCGAGTGGGATGCGAGGAGTAGGCCGTGGCAAGTCTGTTGGTCGAGATGCCGAGATTAGGCCGCTCGAGTGTTTGGACTCTGTCTTTGAGTGCCATTGCCCCGTCACTTGAGAGTGACTTTCCTATTCTCGGAGGGGCATAAAGCTCGTTTGAGGCTGATTCGTGTTGTAATGGATGTAGTGCTGTTGGCACCAAGCTTTGAGAGGAGGCCTAGATTCGGGCCGGTTGGCACTTTTGGTGCGTGTGGTTCCATGGTCGCCAGAGTATAGCATCCCCGCTTGTCTTGTACCCTTTTCCTGAGGTTGCACCTGTTTGGGTTGCTTAAGAGATCTAGCTCGGTGGTAGTCAGAGGAATACAAGTTTAAGGTTTTCGAGGGAAAGTAGGAGCTGTTCAGGATCTCTGAGAGTTGGGTGTAAAGGATGCTATAGGCTGTTAAGAGCTAGCGCGTTCGAGTTCTCGCGCCTGTGTTGTGAGCTTTGTGAGCCACTTGATGGTAGCATGATTCGGCTACCCTTTGAGTTGCCCTAGTATGGTTAGTGTTGGCATCGTGGATGCGTGGTTGATCCAGTGTTAGAGCCATGAGTTGGATGGCTGATCGGAGCGCGTTTAGTGAGCACATTGTTTTGAGGAATGTTAGCTTGGTGTGGTTTTGCGCTTGTAAGAGTAAGTTGGCCAATGTGGCTTTTCGTGGTGAGTTGGCCCCGAGTGGGTTTGAACTCTTGTTGCTCCCTTGTTTGTTGTGGCTCTGTTTGTAGGCAAAAGTTGCCCTGTGTGAGAGCCCTTGTTGGCTTTGGATCTTAAGGGATCAAGTTGGAGCTGTACACCCCGGTGCACTTTTGCGTAGCTCGTTCCGTGGTTTATGTTTGGAAAACCACGAGAGGTTCGTGTTGAGGAGCCAGTGCTCAGTCTTTGAGGTGTCAAGGCTTTAGTTCTTGGCAAGTGCCCTAGCTTTGGTCATAAGGATGCCGTGCTCGTTCTTCGGGTTTGTTGGTTAAGCAAGTTTTGCTAGTTGGTCCTTGCCTGGTTAGACTTGATTGGAACCGAACAAGAGCGATGAGTGGCAAGCCGCGCGATTCGATCGTTTTGGCTAAGAAAGCTGTTCGGATCCTTACCTTGGGCGGAAGGTATGTTGAGGTTGTTGCTTTGAGTAGGAGGATGACGCCTCCTCGTAGCGCTTCCGTTCCCCTTGGTTTCCAAGTTGGAGTTGGCCAGCGTAGTTGAGATCTTTGGAGAGGGTTGTGCCCGCGTGGCCGGTTGTTTGTTAGATCGTTGTCGACCGTGTGTGTCGAGAGGGTGATCGAGAGGATCTCTAGTTGTGAGAGCCTCTCGAGCTCGCCAGACCCGAGCGAGCGGTGTTCCTTGGGTGAGTTGCTTGCAGTTGGCGATCCTAGCAAGCTAGTGCTTGTTTGGTTTTGGAGGCTAGTTGGTGCTTGGTGTTGACCAAGATTTGGTTCTCTTGATGTTTCAAGAGCTTGCTCGGTTCGAGCTGAGCGCGTTGCCACGAGGATTTGTTCCTAGTCTAGTTGTTTTGGGAGTTGATTCCTCCCTCGGTGGTTGAGTAAGTTCGGCTAGTTCTGGATTGGTGGTCCAATCGGTTGAGTTTCCCTTGGGTGTTGCTTCCAAGAGAGTTGGTTGATGTTGCCCTTGGGTTTGAGCAAGTCAATGAAGCGTGTGTGATGTTCGCCGCCCTTTAGAGTTTTGCTTGCTGGGAAATCGTTCCCGCTTGAGGAGTCGGCGTAGTTCCCGAGTTGTGTAGTTGATCGAGTAGCGCAGCTGGTTAGCCCAAATGAGAGGGTCCCCGCATTGTGTTGTTAGCAAGCGAAAAGTTGTTTGTCCCATAAGAGCGGTGGCCACCCAGCTTTAAGAGTTGAGCTTTTCTTTGGTAAGTTGTTGGTTCTTGGGGTTTGAAGTTTTTCCCCTAGTTTTCCTTGGTGGTTGAGTTGCACCATGGATGCCACCTCGAGTATTATCTTTGGAGATAGCCTCATCGATTCGTTTTCCTTGCAATGTTTCGAGTGTGGAGTTTCTAGTCGCAAGATGAGTTAGGCTGAGCTAAAAGGAGGAAGTCCCTTGAGTAGCCAAAGTGGACTTAGGTGTTGAGTGGTAGCTTGGAGGCAAGCTTTGCTCGTTATGAGCTTGAGTTGAGTTTCTGGCGAGCAAGGCCTTCTCGGGCTTTGTTTCTAGTTGTTGAGCTTTCGCGGTTGGCGAATAGTGAGCCTCGATTGAGTGTGTTGGCACAGAGGTGCCGTGGCATTGGTTGGTTAGCCTTTGGGCTATTTTCCTCAAGTCGTTGTGAGTTCTTTGGTAGCCCCGTGAGGGTTTGGTCCTTCTTTGCGAGATTTTCCATGAGAGGAATGTTGGGTGTTTCCTTGCACGGCAATGTTCTTTTGGCCAGATTGCTAGTAGGTTTGCATGGAAAAGTTTGTGTTCGGCCGTTGTAAGGCTCCAGTTGTTGGCTTGGCCGAGTGGAGCTCATGCACAGGTTTTTGGCCATTTAGGGTTGGCCGTAGCTGAAGTTTCAGCTTGTGCTAGTGGGAAAAGTTTGCCTTTTGGATCGATCGCCAGTTGGTGGTTCGATTGTTTTTCGTTAAGTCTTTAGGCAAGCCTTGTGGTTCGCTGGTCTCTTGTGAAGAAAGAGTAGGCCGTTTGGTTTCTGGAACCTGAGAGGTTCAGTTGTTTGGCCAGCTTGGCGTTGTGTTGAGGCGATTTGTTATCGATTGTAGGGCATTCAGAGGAGTTACGCCAGTCGTGGGCGTTGAGTTTTGGAGCTTGTGCCCGATCTGCGATTCTTTGAGAGTAACACCGTTGAGAGGTGTTCCGTGTTGGTTTAGCGGGGTTTTGGCTGAGCCCCAAGTTTGTAGGGCTTTTGAGATCCTTGAGCGGATTGGAGCAGTGGTTAGCTTTGCCCCGTCTTTGACAAAGTGCAAGTTTTGTGTTCCTCGTCTCTTTGTTGAGATAGTATGTGCAGCATCGAGAGCATTGTGGCTTTGAGCCTTGGAGAACCCAAGAGGGTTTGGTTATCGAGAGAAGGGCTAGTGTTGTTTTAGCCGAGAAGTTCGATTGGCTATGAATCGGTGGAGTATTCATAGAGTTTGTTTTGTTTTAGGACTTTCGAGGACGAAAGTCTTAAAAGGAGGGAGTATTGTAATGGCCCGATTTTCTATTCCAGTTCTCGAGGTGCTTCCTGTTCGTATTCAATGGTTCGGTTGGGCGTTAGAGCTGCTTTTGACCCTTAGGGTATTTTGGTCTTTTTGCTCCCCGAGCGGGATTTGTGGATTTTCGGGGCTTGAGAGGCAGCTCTCCGCCTTTGTTGAGGCTTGTATGTTGGTGGCTGCGAGTCCCGAGATGTTTGGGGTATTCGTTTGGGAGTTCGGTTGTGATTTGGGTTTTGGGCAAAGTGATCGTTGTTTGGGTGTTTCCTTTGGGATTCGAGCCCAGGCCCTTAGAGATGATTTGGGAGTTTGTTTTAAGTGAGAGTTATTGTTTGGAAAAGGTTGCTTCAGCCGGGTCTCGAAGGAGGAAGCCGGGAAATGGGATTTAAGGACTTTAAGACTTATTTAAATTTGGTAAGAAAATTGGTTAAGGTTGGAAAGGAGGATAAAATCCCATTTTTCCTTTTAATTCCCTTTTTCCTTTTATTTTTCCCTTTTATTTTCCAAAATCCCCAAAATTCCTTTTTCTCTCCCTTTCTCTCTCCTCCAGCCCGAGCAGCCCCTTCGTCGCCCATGTCCAGCCCTAGTCGCACCATGCCCAGCCCTAGTCGCACCATGTCCAGCCGAGCCACGCCCTCGCTCCAGGCCGCCCAACTCGCCCATGCCTGCGCCGTGCCGAGCCACCCCAGCGCCCGATCGCATCGCCCTCGCCCTAGTCGCGCCGAGCCCAGATCTGCATCGCCCAGGCCATCTCCGTGTCGCCTTGGTCGCGCCGAGCCCAGATCGGCATCGCCCAGACCGTCTCCGTGTCGCCCAGGTCCGTGTCGAGTCGCCCGAGCCCTGGCCGCACCGAGTCGTTCGCCCCTGTAGGTCGTCGTGCCTTCCCGAGCGCCCCCGAGCCCGTCGCGTCGCGTCGCCTCGCGAGCGCGCCCGTGCATCGTCCTCTGCCAAGCCGCGCCGTGTGTCGTCGCCCAGCCGAGCTCGAGCCGCGCCGTGCTGCCCAGCGCCCTTGCCCCTGCGCGCCCTTGCGCGGCGCCCGGCCAATGTTTCTTCTGCGCCACACGCCACTGTTGTGTCTTTGGTTGGCCCGATCCTTGTGGCTTCTCGGATGGTATTTCCCAGTCTTTTCTTCGTTGGGCCCCGATTTGTTGGTCATTTTGTTTAGGATTTATTTGGGCTGTTTTATGTATTTGATTTGGGTTTGCTTTATTTTATGTTTAGGTTGTTTGGGTTCGATTAGAGGCTCGAGGATTGCTTGGTTGATTTGTTATTATTTTCTCTTGTCCTGTAAGGATTTCTTACCGTGGTTGTGTGGACCTGCGCGATATATCTCGATTGTGCCTTGTATGTTTGCTTGATTGTTATGAGCATGATAGTGATAGGCGACTTTGTTTGATCTCTTGCTAGCATGTTTGTTGATTTTACATGTTAGTGCCATGCTAGGTTTGTTCTTCCAAAGATGCTTGTGATTCTGTTTAAGTTGTAGTATCATGCTAGGTAAACGTGATTGATGTCGGTCATTGCTTGCTAGCCGGGAATCATTGATTTACTCGGTATTCTTAGATAGCGTAGTAGGGTTTGTCATCATCCGCAGGCCGAGAGCGGACATAACGTACTTTGTCCCCACCGGTCAAGAGTAGAGCGAAGCATAACGTAAATTGCTTCCCCGGCGGCCGATGTGGATGTAGCTACCACATCGGCATAAGCCTAGTTTGTAGCTGCTGCTAGCGGAACCACGCCAACGGTGCAAGCTGCCTTGGCGGTTTCTTAGCTTCAGTCGGTGGTATAGGTCTGCATGCATGAGTGCCGAGGGCCTCGCACTCATCGTGTTCGGTGACACCGCTTCCGAGTCTTTAGGCATGCGTGCGACGCCGCGTAGTTTGCCCTTAGGCCCCGCATTTTACGCCGGTTGCGAGATGAGCATGCGGTGTGCGCGCACACGCGCGTTAGTCGCCGGTTCGGAGAGCTCCCGGGCTAATGTTCGTGAGTACACCGATTCCTTCCGGTTTAGAGTCGATCATGGGTACTCTCCCGATAGTCCAGATTTTTAGCGAGGGTAAGAGGCCCTTGAGGACACCCATTGGGATTGGCTTTTGAGCTGATCATATGGTCGAGGGAGAAAGACCCTCGAGGGTGTCGGGCATCTTTGGGATCGGTTTTTGAGTGATCAATTGGCCGAGGAGAAAGACCCTCGGAGATGCCCCGGATTGGTTATGAGAACCAATCATTAGGCCTAAGTAGAAGACTTCCGATGATTCCTAAGTAAGAGACTTCCGATGTTTCCAGATCTTGTTTTATGAGCTCGTTGAGTTATGATCTGTGTTGATAGCCGTTTGCTTGCATGTTGAGGTGCTAGATGACTGATGTATCGTATTGTACCCTGGTTGGGATTCTTCTTGAGTATGTTTATACTCACCCTTATTTATCTTTCGGTAACTTGGGACAACACCGGGAGGGCTAGCGGAGGGAGTTGATTGATCATGGGAACCGCCGCAGCACTCTGTCTTTTATTATTGCATTGTTTATTCAAAGATCTAAATGGGCAGAGTCCTAGGGGAACATTGTTTAAAACGTTGCTTAAATTGTATTGTACATTTTATTAAACACTGGCCAGGTTGTTTTACTTTGTTGGATTGTTTAAAATGAAAATTGTTGGTTATGTTTTAAGGGCTCCCCCTTCTCATATGTTTTGAAAGGTTTTTAAATATGAGCTCTAAACCGCTTGTTATCATATTTAACTTGCATGCTGAGTGAGATCCCAGGTTTAGGACCATGTTTTGGGTCGGGTTCTTACAGGTTGGTATCGAGCACGAGTCATAGATTCTGTGACTAACTCGCTTTGTAGGTTGTTGTTCCCATGATCATCAGCACTCCACGGCCGCTTGGTTTGTCTGAGTTCAATTAAGTTAAGGGGTAAGAATTTACAATACTTTTCTTCTAGCTTTTATGCCCTGTGTAGAGTTGTGGAGCGGAGACGAGCAGGTTCTGACTCGTTGTTGGTTTGGGCTTAGAGCGCCATCATGCCAACTTTTCCGCAGTGCGAGTAGTTTGATGAGCAGTGAGAGCCCCCGTGTGGGCCAGTTTTGATGCTTTGTGCGGATCGCCGATATGTTGATCGCACTCGAGGAGGCGAGATTTGACTCCCATAGGCCATTTGTGGCCCGGTTGTTGGTTTCTCCCCTAGTGAGAGGGTGGAGGTGCCTTGTGCGGTCGCCATATGTTGATTGCACTCGGAGGAGCGGGGCGCTTGGCATGTCCGACCGAGGAGTTGGGTGATCTTGTTGATGTTAAGGCCGCGCGTCCGGGGTTGTTAGGCCCGTAGGCCAAAGTTGGCCCCGCGATTAAGTTGCCTAGAGGAGGGGGTAGAGGCTAGCTCGCCTCGAGTTTGACTCCTTGAGCAGAGTGTGCTCCAACCATGTGAGATTTGATGGCGTGTCTTTAGCTATCGAGAGAGCAAAGACCAGCGCGATTTAGCGCGCCAGCGCGCGAGGAGTCCCGGCATAGATAGCCCAAATGTGAGTTTTGTTTCAGCATTTTCCCCAGTAGCTCTCGTAGCCCCGGCGGTTCCCGGAGGGCTTGATCAGCGAGAGTTTATGTAGTTGAGTTTGTTGGCGTTGATGGAGCCGCCCGGTTTGGCAAGTGGATGCCTGTAGAGCTTGATGTATTAGAAAGTCCCTCCGCTAGTAGTAAAGCGGTTGCTGAGTTTGAGTTTAGCATCCGTGTGTTGGGATGCCTGCTTGCTCAGAGGCCGAGGTGAGCCGCTTCCGTCTTTGTTGGTTCCGCAGCTTGGTGGTGGTAGTCCCTTGAGAGAGGTGGACTAGCGAGTCTCCACCGATCGCCCGATTGATTGGCAAGTTGCCGTGTTAGAGGCTTGAGGCGGATGTAGAGACATCTCTCGCCCCCTTGCAAGCTTCTTTGTTGTTTTGCGCACCATTCTCTTTGTACCCTCGTAGCTGTGGTGTAGTATGGAGTTTGCTTCCGTGGTTTTATCCATCTGTGGATTTCGGCGGGCTAGTAGAGTGGAACACTCTTTTATTTGGATGTTCCCGGTGTGGAACTAGTTGTTGCCACCCGAGGAGTTGGCCTGAGCTTTTGTTGAGCATCGAGTGGGATGCGAGGAGTAGGCCGTGGCAAGTCTGTTGGTCGAGATGCCGAGAGATTAGGCCGCTCGAGTGTTTGGACTCTGTCTTTGAGTGCCATTGCCCCGTCACTTGAGAGTGACTTTCCCTATTCTCGAGAGGGGCATAAAGCTCGTTTGAGGCTGATTCGTGTTGTAATGGATGTAGTGCTGTTGGCACCAAGCTTTGAGAGGAGGCCTAGATTCGGGCCGCTTGGCACTTTTGGTGCGGGTGGTTCCATGGTCGCCTGCAGTATAGCATCCCCGCTTGTCTTGTACCCTTTTCACGAGGTTGCACTGTTTGGGTTGCTTAAGAGATCTAGCTCGGTGGTAGTCGAGAGGAATACAAGTTTAAGGTTTTCGAGGGAAAGTAGGAGCTGTTCGGATCTCTCGAGAGTTGGGTGTAAAGGATGCTATAGGTCATTAAGAGCTAGCGCGTTCGAGTTCTCGCGCTTTGTGTTGTGAGCCCGTGAGCCACCTTGATGGTAGCATGATTCGCTACCCTTTGAGTTGCCCTAGTATGGTTAGTGTTGGCATCGTGGATGCGTGGTTGATCCAGTGTTAGAGCCATGAGTTGGATGGCTGATCGGAGCGCGTTTAGTGAGCACATTGTTTTGAGGAATGTTAGCTTGGTGTGGTTTTGCGCTTGTAAGAGTAAGTTGGCCAATGTGGCTTTTCGTGGTGAGTTGGCCCCGAGTGGGTTTGAACTCTTGTTGCTCCCTTGTTTGTTGTGGCTCTGTTTGTAGGCAAAAGTTGCCCCGTGAGAGAGCCCTTGTTGGCTTTGGATCTTAAGGGATCAAGTTGGAGCCGTACACACCCTGCACTTTTGCGTAGCTCGTTCCGTGGTTTATGTTTGGAAAACCACGAGAGGTTCGTGTTGAGGAGCCGTCTTTCGATCTTTGAGGTGTCAAGGCTTTAGTTCTTGGCAAGTGCCCTAGCTTTGGTCGTAAGGATGCCGTGCTCGTTGTCGGAATTTGTTGGTTAAGCAAGTTTTGCTAGTTGGTCCTTGCCACTGGTTAGACTTGATTGGAACCGAACAAGAGCGATGTGGTGGCAAGCGCGCGATTTACGATCGTTTTGGCTAAGAAAGTCGTCGGGATCCTTACCTTGGGCGTAAGGTATGTTGAGGTTGTTGCTTTGAGTAGGAGGATGACGCCTCCTGTAGCGTTCCGCCTCCCTTGGTTTCCAAGTTGGAGTTGGCCAGCGTAGTTGAGATCTTTGGAGAGGGTTGTGCCCGCGTGGCCGGTTGTTTGTTAGATCGTTGTCGACCGTGTGTGTGGAGGAGGGTGATCGAGAGGATCTCTAGTTGTGGAGAGCCTCTCGAGCTCGATTAGACCCGTGCGGTGTTCCTTGGGTGAGTTGCTTGCAGATTTGGCGATCCTAGCAAGCTAGTGCTTGTTTGGTTTTGGAGGCTAGTTGGTGCTTGGTGTTGACCAAGATTTGGTTCTCTTGATGTTTCAAGAGCTTGCTCGGCTTCGAGCAGAGGGCGTTGCCACGAGGATTTGTTCCTAGTCTAGTTGTTTTGGGAGTTGATTCCTCCTCGGTGGTTGAGTAAGTTCGGCTAGTTACGGATTGGTGGTCCAATCGGTTGAGTTTCCCTTGGGTGTTGCTTCCAAGAGAGTTGGTTGATGTTGCCCTTGGGTTTGAGCAAGTCGTGAGCGTGTGTGATGTTCACGCCCTTTAGAGTTTTGCTTGGCCGGGAAATCGTTCCGTTGAGGAGTCGGCGTAGTTCCCGAGTTGTGTAGTTGATCGAGTAGCGCAGATGGTTAGCCCAATGAGAGGGTCCTGCATTGTGTTGTTAGCAAGCGAAAAGTTGTTTGTCCCACGCAAGAGCGGTGGCAGCCAGATTTAAGAGTTGAGCTTTTGCTGGTAAGTTGTTGGTTCTTGGGGTTTGAAGTTTTTCCCCTAGTTTTCCTTGGTGGTTGAGTTGCACCATGGATGCCAGCCTCGAGTATTATCTTTGGAGATAGCCTCATCAGTTCGTTTTCCTTGCAATGTTTCGAGTGTGGAGTTTCTAGTCGCAAGATGAGTTAGGCCTGAGCTAAAAGGAGGAAGTCCCTTGAGTAGCCAGTGGGACTTAGGTGTTGAGTGGTAGCTTGGAGGCAAGCTTTGCTCGTTATGAGCTTGAGTTGAGTTTCTGCTGAGCAAGGCCTTCTCGGGCTTTGTTTCTAGTTGTTGAGCTTTCGCAGTTGGCGAATAGCTGAGCCTCAATTGAGTGTGTTGGCACAGAGGTGCCGTGGCATTGGTTGGTTAGCCTTTGGGCTATTTTCCTCAAGCTGTTGTGAGTTGCTGGTAGCCCTGTGAGGGTTTGGTCCTTCTTCGCCGAGATTTTCCATGAGAGGAATGTTGGGTGTTTCCTTGCACGGCAATGTTCTTTTGGCCGATTGCTAGTAGGTTTGCATGGAAAAGTTTGTGTTCGGCCGTTGTAAGGCTCTCAGCTTGTTGGCTTGGCCGAGTGGAGCTCATGCACGGTTTTTGGCCATTTAGGGTTGGCCGTGGCTGAAGTTTCACTTGTGCTAGTGGGAAAAGTTTGCCTTTTGGATCGATCGCCGATTGGTGGTTCGATTGTTTTTCGTTAAGTCTTTAGGCAAGCCTTGTGGTTCGGCCGGTCTCTTGTGAAGAAAGAGTAGGCCGTTTGGTTTCTGGAACCCGAGAGGTTCAGATTGTTTGGCCACGACTTGGCGTTGTGTTGAGGCGATTTGTTATCGATTGTGGGCATTCAGAGGAGTTACGCCAAGGTCGCGTGGCGTTGAGTTTTGGAGCTTGTGCCCGATCTGCGATTCTTTGAGAGTAACACCGTTGAGAGGTGTTCCGTGTTGGTTTAGCGGGGGTTTGGCCGAGCCCCAAGTTTGTAGGGCTTTTGAGATCCTTGAGCGGATTGGAGCGATGGTTAGCTTTGCCGTCTTTGACAAAGATGCAAGTTTTGTGTTCCTCGTCTCTTTGTTGAGATAGTATGTGGCGTGTCGAGAGCATTGTGGCTTTGAGCCTTGGAGAACCCAAGAGGGTTTGGTTATCGAGAGAAGGGCTAGTGTTGTTTTAGCCGAGAAGTTCGATTGGCTATGAATCGGTGGAGTATTCATAGAGTTTGTTTCGTTTTAGGACTTTCGAGGACGAAAGTCTTAAAAGGAGGGAGTATTGTAATGGCCCGATTTTCTATTCCAGTTCTCGAGGTGCTTCCTGTTCAGATTCATGGTTCGGTTGGGCCGTTAGAGCTGCTTTTTTGACCCTTAGGGGTATTTTGGTCTTTTGCTCCCGAGCGCGGATTTGTGGATTTTCGGGGCTTGAGGCGGCTCCCCTTTTTGTTGAGGCTTGTATGTTGGTGGTCATGAGTCCCGAGATGTTTGGGGTATTCGTTTGGGAGTTCGGTTGTGATTTGGGTTTTGGGCAAAGTGATCGTTGTTTGGGTGTTTCCTTTGGGATTCGAGCCCGTGCCCTTAGAGATGATTTGGGAGTTTGTTTTAAGTGAGAGTTATTGTTTGGAAAAGGTTGCTTCAGTAGGGTCTCGAAGGAGGAAGCGGAAATGGGATTTAAGGACTTTAAGACTTATTTAAATTTGGTAAGAAAATTGGTTAAGGTTGGAAAGGAGGATAAAATCCCATTTTTCCTTTTAATTCCCTTTTTCCTTTATTTTTCCCTTTTATTTTCCAAAATCCCCAAAATTCCTTTTTCTCTCCCTTCTCTCTCCCTCGGCCCGAGCACCCCTTCGTCGCCCATGTCCACCCTAGCCGCACCATGCCCAACCCTAGTCGCACCATGTCCACCCGAGCCACGCCCTCGCTCCCAGCCGCCCGGCTCGCCCATGCCCGCGCGTCCGAAAGCCACCCAGCGCCCGATCGCGCCGCCCTCGCCCTAGTCGCGCCCGAGCCCAGATCTGCATCGCCCGAGCCATCTCCGTGTCGCCTTGGTCGCGCCGAGCCCGGATCGGCATCGCCCGAACCGTCTCCGTCGTCGCCCGTGTCCGTGTCGAGTCGCTCGCCCACAGAGGTCATCGTGCCTTCCCGAGCCCGTCGTCGCGTCGCGTCGCCTCACGCGCGCGCCCGTGCGTCGTCCTCTGCCAAGCCGCGCCGTGTGTCGTCGCCCACCCGAGCTCGAGCCCGCGCCACCACCCTTGCCCTCGCCCAGCGCGCGCGTGCTGCGCGCGCCGCGCCTTGCCCTGCGCCCGGTGCCCAGCGCCCTGCCAGCCGCCCACCCACCACTGCTCTGCGCCCAAATGCACACTGTTGTGTCTTTGGTTGGCTTGAGCCTTGTGGCTTCTCGGATGGTATTTCCCAGTCTTTTCTTCGTTGGGCCCCGATTTGTTGGTCTTTGTTTAGGGATTTATTTGGGCTGTTTTTATGTATTTGATTTGGGTCGCTTTATTTTATGTTTAGGTTGTTTGGGTTCGATTAGAGGCTCGAGGATTGCTTGGTTGATTTGTGATTATTTTCGCTTGTCCCGTAAGGATTTCTTACCGTGGTTGTGTGGACCTGCGATATATCTCGATTGTGCCTTGTATGTTTGCTTGATTGTTATGAGCATGATAGTGATAGGCGACTTTGTTTGATCTCTTGCTAGCATGTTTGTTGATTTTACATGTTAGTGCCATGCTAGGTTTGTTCTTCCAAAGCATGCTTGTGATTCCTGTTTAAGTTGTAGTATCATGCTAGGTAAACGTGATTGATGTCGGTCATTGCTTGCTAGCCAGAATCATTGATTTACTCGGTATTCTTAGATAGCGTAGTAGGGTTTGTCATCATCCGAGGGCCCGAGAGCGGACATAACGTGCTTTGTCCCCACCGGTCGGGAGTAGAGCGAAGCATAACGTACATTGCTTCCCCGCGGCCGATGTGGATGTAGCTACCACATCGGCATAAGCCTAGTTTGTAGCTCGCTAGAGCGGAACCACGCCAGCGGTGCAAGCACGCCTTGGCGGTTCTTAGCTTCGTGTCGGTGGTACAGTGCACAGATGAGTGCCGAGGGCCTCGCACTCACGTGTTCATGACACCGCTTCCAAGTCTTTAGGCATGCGTGCGACCCGCGTAGTTTGCCCTTAGGCCCCAAATTTACGCCGGTTGCGGAGATGAGCATGCGGTGTGCGCAAGACACGCCGCGTTAGTCGCCGGTTCGAGAGCTCCCGGGCTAATGTTCGTGAGTACACCGCCCTTCCAGTTTAGAGAGCGATCATGGGTACTCTCCGATAGTCCAGATTTTAGCGAGGGTAAGAGGCCGTTGAGGACACCCATTGGGATTGGCTTTTGAGTGATCATATGGTCGAGGAGAAAGACCCTCGAGGGTGTCGGGCATCTTTGGGGTCGGTTTTGAGTGATCAATTGGCCGAGGAGAAAGACCCTCGGAGATGCCCCGGATTGGTTATGAGAACCAATCATTAGGCCTAAGTAGAAGACTTCCGATGATTCCGGAAGTAAGAGACTTCCGATGTTTCCAGATCTTGTTTTATGAGCTCGTTGAGTTATGATCTGTGTTGATAGTCCGTTTTGCTTGCATGTTGAGGTGCTAGATGACTGATGTATCGTATTGTACCCGGTTGGGATTCTTACTGAGTATGTTTATACTCACCCTTATTTATCTTTCTGTAACTTGGGACAACACCGGAGGGCTAGCGGAGGGAGTTGATTGATCATGGGAACCGCCAGGCACTCTGTCTTTTATTATTGCATTGTTTATTCAAAGATGTAGATGGGCGAGAGTCCTAGGGGAACATTGTTTAAAACGTTGCTTAAATTGTATTGTACATTTTATTAAACACTGGCCAGGTTGTTTTACTTTGTTGGATTGTTTAAAATGAAAATTGTTGGTTATGTTTTAAGGGCTCCCCCTTCTCATATGTTTTGAAAGGTTTTTAAATATGAGCTCTAAACCGCTTGTTATCATATTTAACTTGCATGCTGAGTGAGATCCCAGGTTTAGGACCATGTTTTGGGTCGGGTTCTTACATGGGAGTCCACCGACAGGGCCAAACCAGTAGGATCTCCACCAGCCACCTGGGAGTTCTTCATAACCAAGTTTAGAGCCAAGTATGTTAATGATGAGGCTCAACAGGAGATGGCAGAGGCCTTCTCAAACCTGAAGCAGGGCATTGACAACATTGCTGCTTATGAGAAGAAATTTTCTGAGTATAGTTACTTTGCCCCGGAGCTCATAGCCACAGAGGAGCTCAAGATGAAAAGGTTTATCAGTGGTTTGAGAAAGGAGGTTGCTCAAGATGTACGAGCACTCACCCCAGAGTCTTGTGACAGAGTTGTTGAGTTGGCTACCATCTATAACTCCAAGTACCCGCTCGTGCGGTTTTTCATTGCACCCGATTCGATCATCCAAAGAAGATACTCGGGAAGAAGAGGAAGTTTGACTCTTCTAGTGGGTCCCGTGCAGGTGGTCAACAGGGTCATCGTCAAGGCCAGTTTAGAGATCGAGATCAGCGTCAACCACAGTTTACACCACAGGGCCAGTATGGCTAGCAGGGCATTGTTAAGCAGCCACCCCAGTGCCACTCTTGTGGCAAAGTTCACTACGGTATCTATGGAGCATCACCCCGAGCTTGCTATCGATGTGGCAAGGTGGGGCACTTAGCTAGAGCTTGTACTCAGGCTGGAGCAGCAGCCAGACTAGTTCAGCAGCAGGGCAGAGTGTTTCCACTACTCGTCAGGAGGCGGAGCGTATTGATGCTGTAATTGCAGGTACACTGCTTGTCTTAGATCATTATGCATTCGTATTGTTTGATTCGGGCTCGACCCACTAGTTTATTTCTGATGCATTTGTTAGACAAGCCTGTTTGGAACTCAAACCTTTAGGGTTTGAGTTGTCTGTTGCAACTCATTCGGGAGTGAGTATGTTAGCTAGTGAGAAAGTTAAAAGTGGCCGGATACAGATATTTGAAGTGCTTTTAGAGGCTATCCTCATAGTCTTGTCTATGAGCGGTTTTGACATTATCCTTGGTATGGATTGGATGTCTGAGCACCATGCTATGATAGATTGCCGATAGAAAGAAGTTGTGTTCAGGCCGCCCCAGAAGAAAAGCTTCAAGTTCTACGGTGTCCAGGGTGGAGTGTGTCGTTTTAGCAAAGTTGACAGGTGAGAGCAGTACCGCTTTGTCAGTTGAGATGGTACCTATTGTGCAAGAGTTTGCAGATGTTTTCCCTGAGGAGTTACCGGGATTGCCCCCAAAGAGGAGGTGGACTTTACCATTGAGCTTGAGCCAAAGACTCTCTCTATCTCTAAAGCTCCGTATATTATGGTGCGAGCTGAGCTGAGAGAGCTCAAAGTGCAGTTGCAAGAGATGCTTGACCGAGGATTCATCCGCCCGAGTGTGTCCCCGTGGGGGGCACTTGTTTTGTTTGTTATGAAAAGGATGGATCAATGCGCCTTTATATAGATTACCGAGAGTAAAATCACGTCACCGTAAAGAACAAGTATCCCCAGCCGTGTATTGATGATTTGTTTGATCAGCTTCAGGGAGCCTCAGTGTTTTCTAAGATGGACTTCAGGTCAGGGTACCACAAGTTGAGGATTCGAGATGCAAACATCCCTAAGACAGCTTTCAGATCGAGGTATGGTCACTTCGAGTTCGTGGTCATGTCGTTTGGACTAACTAACGCTCCTAAAGCATTTATGGACATGATGGACAAGGTGTTAAAGGCTTTCTTGGACAGCTTTGTCATTGTGTTCATAGATGATATCCTGATATATTCAAAGTTGAAGGAGGACCATGCTTCGCACTTGAGACAAGTTCTGTCAGCCTTGCGAGAGAATCAGCTGTATGCAAAGTTTTCAAAGTGTGACTTCTGGCTAAAGAAAGTAGCTTTTCTTGGACATGTGGTTTCCAAGATGGAATAGTTGTGGACCCCGCAAAAGTTGAGCCAGTTAGTTCATGGGCTAGACCGACGACAGTCGCTGAGATTCGCAGCTTTCTGGGTCTGGCAGGTTATTACTAACACTTTGTTAAAGACTTTTATGCTAAGGCTGTACCCTTGACTAGATTGACAAGAAAGGGTGTGGACTTCGTTTGGGACACTAGTTGTAATGAGAGCTTTGCCCAGCTGAAGCGCAGTTTGACGTCAGCACCAGTGTTAGCAGTTCCTTAGGGAACAGGTGGGTTTGTAGTCTTCAGTGATGCATCAAAGTTTGGTTTGGGATGTGTGTTGATGCATCATGGTAAGGTGATTGCGTATGCTTCCCATTAGTTAAAGTCGTATGAAAAGAACTACCCAACTTATGACATGGAGTTGGCTGCAGTGGTGTTTGCTTTAAAGATTTGGAGGCACTACTTGTATGACGAGAAGATACAGTTGTTTATGGATCACCAGAGCCTTAAGTAATTTTTCACTCAAAAAGAGTTAAATATGAGACAAAGAAGGTGGCTCGAGTTAGTGAAAGACTACGACTGTGAGATTCTTTACCACCCTGGAAAGGCCAATGTTGTGGCCGATGCTTTGAGTAGAAAGACGTCACACTCTGCAGCTTTGTTGAGTTCCCTGATTGAATTGCGAAAAGAGTTTGAGTGGGCTGGTATTGTAGTGATGTTGGGAGAGGTTACTGCTAGGGTAACCCAGTTGTTAGTTCAGCCGTCAATTAAGCAGAGGATCATTGATAGCCAGCTAAGTGATCCCAAGATGAAGAAATCGATAGAGAGAGTTCGAGCAGATGGGGACTTTGATTTTTTCCTAGCACCCGACAAAGGTTTGAGGTATAGAGGTCGTTTGTACGTTCTAGATGACGTTGGGCTACGAGTTGAGTTGCTTACCGAGGCTCATAGCTCCCCGTTTACTTGGCACCCAGGAGGTACCAAGATGTATCAGGATCTCAAGCAGACATTCTGGTGGATGGACATGAAATGAGATATAGCTGAGTTTGTTAGTCGGTGTCTCACTTGTGAGCAAGTGAAAGCTCCCAGGCAGAAGCAGCCGTTGAGTATTTCGCAGTGGAAATGGGATGAGATTTCGATGGATTACAGTTCTGGGTTGCCAAGGACACCGAGAGGGTTTACTCAGATCTGAGTTGTTGTGGATCGGCTGACTAAGAGTGCTCACTTCATTCCTGGCAGAATCAATTACACTATAGAGCAGTGGGCGCAGTTATTCTAGGAGCAGATCGTTTAGTACCATGGGGTACCAGCGAAGATTGTGTCGGACTGGGATTCTCGATTCACTTCTCACTTCTGGAGAGTGCTCCAGAAGGGTTTGGGGACCCAGTGCAGCTTTAGTATCGCTTTTCACCCTCAGACAGACGGTCAGACTAGGAGGGTGAACCAGATCCTAGAGGATATGCTGAGAGCCTGTGTGTTGGACTTTCCAGGCAGTTGGGATCAGTACTTGTATCTGATGGACTTCGCGTATAATAACAGGTATCAGTCGACCATTCAGATGGCTCCGTTTAAGGCTTTGTACGGCAAACGTTGCAGATATCTAGTGTTCTGGGAAGAGGTCGGTGAGAGACAGGTTTTGGGTCTTGAGTTGCTCTAGATGGCAAATGAGGCAGTGCAGAAGATCAAGGCTCGCATGTTGACAACTCAGTGTAGACAAAAGAGTTAAGCCGATGTACTGCTAGAGATTTAAAATTTGAGGTTCGCCAGTATGTGTTCTTGAAAGTAGCACCGATGCGAGGTGTGTGGAGATTTGGTGCAGTTGAGTATCGTTTGGCCTTGCCCCCATCTTTGGCAGCGATTCATAATGTTTTTCATGTTTCGATGTTGAGACAGTATGTGGCAGACCCGGCACACGTTGTTGACCATGAGCCTTTAGAGTTGAACAAGGATTTGAGTTTCGAGGAGAAGCCTGTGCAGATTTTGGCTCGGGAGTGCAAGACTTTGCGTAACCGAGAGATCAACCTAGTGAAGCTTCAGTGGAGAAACCAGAGGGCAGAGGAAGCTACTTGGGAGTTAGAGGACGAGATGAGGACGCATTATCCTGAGTTGATCCAGTCTAGGACTTTCGGGGACGAAAGTCTTTTAAAGGAGGGAATACTGTAACAACCCAAGATTTTCCTTTCGGTTCTCCAGGTTTGTTCGGTTGTTCTTCCAGTGAGTTAGTTGGCCTGTTAGGGCTGTTTGTGCTTCCAGGGGTAATTTGGTCATTTTGTCCTCCAGGGGTATTTTGGTCATTTTGCCTTCCTTTTCAGTAAGTCAGGGTTTCAGGGTTGTTTCTATCATTGTGGACTCCGGTTATTCTTCGGTTTCAAGTTCCAGGTGAATAATCCCATTTATGGAAAGTTTGGGGCCCTCCCGGTTAAAAGAAGAAAAATGAAAATAAAAGTGTTGGAGCTAAGATTCGAACCATGGTGGTTTGGGAGTTGAGTTTGAGCCATTTGTAGAGAAATTAAAAAGAGTTTTAAAAAGTGCTCTTCGTGGGATTTGAAGGTGGGATTTTTGGAGGAATTGTTATTATTAAAAATAAGGGAAAATACACTAGGGTTGCATCTTATTCTTTCCCCTTCCTCTTGGCCGACCACCATAGCTCTCCCATTCCTTCTCCTTGGCCGAAATTCCATCTTCTCCAACCTCCTTTGCTTGCTCTCAAGTGTACCTCCATAGTTCAACTCCTCCATTGTTTCTCCAAGGTAAATCTTTGCAACTCTCTCTTTTCTCTTTCCCTTTGCCATGCCCAAACCTAGATCTAACCAAATGACCTTCTTCTCCTCTTCTCCATGGTAGATCCAAGAAGCTCTCTTCTATTGGGTTCAAGATCTCCTTGTGCTTGCATTCAAAAGCTCTTGTCTTTCTCTTGTTGTTGAGATCGGAGAGCATCCTTCTTCCAAGCTCCTTGGTCGAGATCCTTTGGTAAGTAAATGGTGTTTTGTTGTGTTTTGAGTTGTGGTTAGGATAGATCTAACTTGTTCCTCTTCCATTGTGCAAGACAAGCCCTAGCCGATTGCTTCTTGGTTGTGTATCCTTCTTGGCCGAGACCACCTTGCTCCTTAAAAGTCCTTGCCGAATCTACATAGGTGAGTTTGTAAGCTTGTGGTTTGTGCTTGTTGTATTGGTGTGGCCGAGAGCTCCAATTGTGTGTGTGTTGTGTGTGTGTTGTTTGCTTCTAGCCGAGACCTAACCTTGGTTGTTGTGTGCTTTGTCCTGGCCTAGACACCTTGTTGAAGGGATTACCTGAGCCTAGGGTTTCTTCAAGTACTCTGCCGAGAGCACTAGTTGCTTGTGGGGTAGTCTTTTGGTTCCCTTGCTTATGGTTTAGTGTTTGGCTAGATGATTAGCTAGGTAGGTTTAATTATATGTTGTATGCTTTTAGGTCGTGAGAAACTGCAGCTCAAGGAGCACTTTACTGTTTGTATTTCTGCTTGTTCCAGGTAAGGATCTCCTACCAGGGTTGTGTGGACCCTACGATATGTTTTGATTGCATTTTGTATGTATGTTGTTTGTTTTGAGCATGTTAGTGGTTAGGACTGTTTCATTGTTTATCTCTACTAGCATGTTTGCCCTGTTTCTACATGTTAGTGCCATGCTAGGTTTGTCCTTCCAGCAGGTTATGAGTTCCCTGTTTACATTCGTAGTATCATGCTAGGTTGTACTTGTATTCTTGATAAGCATGTTCAACTACTAGGAATGACTTCTATGTGTTGTTATATAGTTAGATAGCTTTGTCTACTTTTAGAGGCTGAGAGCAGACATAACGTACCTTGTCCCCACATGTCGAAATCAGTGAGAGGCACAACGTACTTTGTCTCCGCCCCCGACAGCCGGTGCGGATTAGCTAATACATCGGTACAAGCCTAGTTTGTAACCTACTAGAGCGGAACCCTTCACTGGTGCAAGCCTGCTCGGAGATAGTTCTTAGCTTCAGTGTCGGTGTGGTGCAGACTACTACACTGTGTGTGTGCGAGGGCATTACACTCATCAGTAGATTAGTGACACCGCTCCCTTTCTTATTTAGAGCCTGACCTCGGGTACTCTCCCATTGTCTTAAGGTTTAGCTTCGCCGAGGATAAGAGGCCCCCGAGGATACCTATTCGGGATCAGCTTTTGAGTTTATCATTTGGTCGAGGGAGAAAGACCCTCGAGTGTGTCTGACATCTATTTTGGATCAGCTTTTGAGTTGATCAATTGGTCGAGGGAGAAAGACCCTTGAGGATGTCTTTGGGGACTGGTAAGGAGATCCAATCATTAGGCCGGAAGTAGGAAACTGAATGCATGTATACTAGGATGCTAGAGGATGGATGTATCGTATTGTACCCGGTTGGGGATTCTTACTAAGTATGTTTATACTCACCCTTACTTATCTTTCAGGTAACTTGGGACAGCACCGGGATGGCTAGTGGAGGGAGCTGCCGGCGTACTCTGTTGTCTTTATTTATTTGGAGTCTTTTATTCTGTAGTAGCATGCTAGGAACACTGTATACTGTTAAGGGGGCTCGCTGCTGCGATGCTGGAGCTGTAGGCCATGCTCGGTGCGGGTGCATGGCTCGGTGTTGGCGATGGGGCTTAGCTGCGATGGGGGTGTTGATCTCGGCTGCTGGCGATTGCGATGATGTGATGGGGAAAGAGCAAGAGGCTTGGAAGAAAGAGTTTTTGGCAAGGAGGAAGAGAGAAGAAGGGAAAATGAAATTTAGGGGTTTCTAGACAAAAAGAATCGTAAAAGGGAGGAAGGAAACAATCGCATCATTTGATAGATCAAAAGAAACTCTCACTGCCATGTGTCGTTGGCCACCTGCCTTCAAGTCCCAACAAACACACTTTTGTTTTCTTTTTAATTAAAAGGCAAACTCCTAAATCCATCACCCTTCGAGTCCCAGCAAAGACACAATTGTTTCTTATTTTTCTCTTTTAACCGAAAGACCTCCAAATTTGTAAAGACCCGACACTAAATGGCCCTAAATAGTCTTTACTTCAAGATGCAATTTCAAAAACAAGCAATAGACTGGAAATTCAACATCTTTTATAATAATTCAAACTTAATCATTTTGAAATGTGTGGTTAGGAAAACAGAAAAGCAACACAAGCCTGTGGCCAGAGTTCATCAAACAGTTACAAAATCCAAATGAAAACATTACAAGTTCCAAATGACACTTCTCAAAACTAGAATGTAAAAGACTCAAGAAGATGCAGCGGCCTTTCCCATGATCATCCAGCTCCTCCTCTAGCCACCTCAATGTTGTGCCCAGTTACCTGGTGGGAAAAACCATAGAAAAGGGTGAGTGAAATTGCACTCAGTAAGGATTCCCCAACCGGGGTATAATACGCACAACAAATCCTCTAGCATCCTAGCATACAGGCATCAAACAATAACATGGCTATCTCAACAAGTACAAATAGCAGGAAGAACAACATCAAGGTCTATGCTCAAAGCTAGACAGGGTTAGCACACACTAGGCTAACAAATAGGAGGACAACTTAGTATTCTCAGAAGCTATATCAGTACAGCAACCAAGGTTAGCACACACTGGGCTAACTAAGGACAACAACACACTGGGCTTCTCATGGACAAATCGAGCCAGCACGCAACTCGACTGTCACTCAAGTAAGTCCTGCTCAAACCTGCCAGCAGCACACTGGGCTAACAGGAGACAGCAACACAACTGTGCTAGTTCTGAGCAACATGGGCAGCAACACACTGGGCTAACCCTGGATCAGCAACACATTGGGCCAATCCTAAAAACTGGCCAGCACACACTAGGCCAACAAAGGGACAACACACACTGGGCTAGTCCGACTCATACCTATCAGCAGCACACTAGGCTAACAGGGGATAGCAACACACTAGGCTAGTCTTGAGCAAACCGAGCAGCACGCAACTCGACTATCATTGTAAAGACCCGACACTAAATGGTCCTAAAAAGTCTTTACTTTAAGATATTTATTCATTAAAACATGCAATGGACTTAAAATTTAAAACATCTTTATTAAAACCACTGAACTTAAAACTTCTTGAGTTCACAATTAAAACCAGTAAAACAAGCCTCTCGCCAGAGTTCATAAAAACAAATACAAAATCCCAAACAACAGTATTCATGTTCAAAACATTTCAAAACAAGTGAAAAGACAGACAATGCAGCGACCTTTCCCATGATCCATCAGCTCCTCCTCTAGCCACCTCGATGCTGTGCCAAGTTACCTGGTGGAGAAAACCACAGAAAGGGTGAGTACAAAAGCACTCAGTATGAATCCCTTAACCGGGGTACAATACGCACAACAAATCCTCTAACATCCTAGCATATAAGCAACAACTTTCAACATGGCAGTCTAATACAAACAACAGCAGGATATCATTAACAAGGTCTAAGCTCACAGCTTGACAGGGTTAGCACACACTAGGCTAACTAACAGAAGAACTACTCAAGTAATCTCAAAGCCATAACAGTATAGCAAACAAGATTAGCAAGGATAGCAACACACTGGGCTAGTCCTGGTCTGCAACACACTGGGCAGCCTTGAACTACAACACACTGGGCAGTTCTGCTCTACCTGAATAGCAATACACTGGGTTAACAGGGGACAACAACACACTGGGCTAGTCTTGGAGCAACACGGGCCGCAACACACTGGGCTAGCCCGGGATTAGCAACACACTAGGCCAATCCTGAATCTGGTCAGCACACCCTGGGCCAACAAGGGACAACACACACTAGGCTAGTCCTGGATCTGGTCAGCACACCCTTGGCCAACAAGGGACAACACACACTGGGCTAGTCTTGGACTGCAACACACTGGGCAGTCCTGAGCAAAACGAGCCAGCACGCAACTCGACTGTCACTCGGGACTCCCTAAGGACTCTAACACATTAAGCATCCTAGGTATACAGAGTATATCAGCAACAAATCCAGGATACTAGAATAAATGCATACAAGAAATGAGTCAATAATGAGGAGAGAATAGTGGTAGAAAACAAGAACCTACATGCCAACACCCTAGCAACAAATCAGGGAACTTAGCTACAACATGCTTAACATACATATTCAGCAGAGCATACACATCATATAATCCAGATTACAAGCAACAGGGGATAAACAGAACAAGCATGCTCAAGAACAAACATCATCCAGGGTACCTGCAAGAAAACCTAACACTAGCAATTTATTTTCTAGACAACCTGCAGAAGCCTATCCACTAACAGTTCAACATACAAACATACAACTAGGAGATATCATTGCAGTGCACAGGGCCCACACAACCCCGGCAAGGAACCCTTACCTGTCAACAGTAGAATCCAAACCCAGAAGTAATCCTTAAGCTGCAAAACACCACACAAGCTACCTTAATCACAGAGCAACAAATTACAACCAATTCACAACAATCCAAGCAACCACACAACCAGAAATTAGGGCTTTACCGAAACCCGAGCAAGACCTCAACCTCCAAGGGTGGTCTCGGCCAAGGAAGTCCAACAACACACAAGAGAATTTCAAGCTCTTCCCTCTTCACTCTCGTCTAAGACAAACAACACAACACTAAGCATAGGTTAGTTTTGCCTACACACAACACACAAGCCAAACCCCTCCACATGGTGCTCTCGGGCACCAAGGGGATTTAGGGCAAAAAATCAAACATCAACATCACACCAACACACCTTGTAGTCTCGACCAAGGAGAGAACACAAGAGGTCTCTGCAACACACCACAAGCTTGAGATTTCGGCTAGGCTTCAACTTATACAAACAAGAAGAACACTTAAGTGAACCAAACTCCAATCATTTGAACAACAAAACAAGAGCAAAGATACAAGCACACTCACCTTAAGGATCTCGGCCAAGGAGGTGTTGCAAGGGCAAGAGGGATCTCGGCTAGGCTATGCAAAAACAACAATGAAGAGCTTAGTTAGAACACACATACCCAACAATGGTGTCTCTCTGTTGGATCTACTCTCCAAGCAAGCAAAACCAAACAAACACCTACCTTGAGGTTTCGGCAATGGAGGAGGATTGAAGATGGAGATCTTGAGCTTGGTTAAATCCAACACAATGGAGAAGAAGAAGCCCCTTTGATCTACACTAGCAAGAGAAAATGGAAGATGCAACTAGCTTGGAACAACAATGGAGTTGGGGGATTGCTTGGTAGGCCAAAAGAGGAGAAAAAAGAAGACAAAGAGAGAGGGAAGTAAGGTGGTCGGCTAGGGTTGGGGAAGGGAAGGAGAAAATGCTGATTTTCTTATTTTAAAATCCTAAAACATCCCTCTTGTCAAATGAGGTTCCCCCTTCAAGTCCCAACTTCAACACTTTTTAAAAAGAATTTCTATTTAAACCCGGGCAAGCTCCAAACTCCTCCACACAACTCCCAAACCTAGAACAACCACCAAGATAATTTTATTAACTGAAGACAAGGCTGGAAATTACAAAAATACCCCCGGGAGGCCAAATGACCAAAATGCCCCTAGAGCCTCAAGAAGCACTAACAGCCCAACAAACTAACTGAAACCAACCCAACGTACCTGGAGAACCGAAAGGAAAACTTGGGTTGTTACAATCACTTGGGGCACACCGTGCCAGCATGCAACTCGACTGTCACTCGGGACTCCCTAATAAACTCTAACACTTTATGCAGCCTAGAGCTAACAGGGTTTAACATATAACTAGTTTATAATCAATAGAGTAATTGCAGAAATACTGAACAGTTAATAAACAAGAGAGTGCAATAGCAAAGTACAGTGATGTTCGACGATGCGGCTAGGTGCAGGCGTGGCACTGGGCTGTTTTTCTCTACGGTAACGAACACACACACACACACAACAAAGCTTAGAGCTTGGCCAGCAAGAAATCGACAACAACAACCTAGAAGGAAGAATCGAACAAGAAGAATCATTTACCCAGAATGGTCGATCGATGAAGGCTCTCGGGAGATGGTGGAATCGCAAACTGCACAGGAAGCTTGGAGGAATGGTGAATTGCGTCTAGAGATTTGGGAGAGAAAAGAATAAAACCTATTTTATCAAATAAATCCCACTTAAGTCCTGAAACCAAGGCCAAACAATTAACCTGTGGAAAGAGTATTAGAAACCACCAGAGGGTCAATCGGCAAAGCCCTATCGCTATTTAACCAGGCCACCTGGTTTCAAGCCTTTCTTTCACTGCACTCTATTCCAAAGAAAACCCCATTTTTTATTTTTGCAACTCCCAACACTCAAACTCAACCGGAATGCAACCAAACCCCAACTGTGAACCACCAAGAATATAATTAGCTGAGAAAAGACAGAAACAGCCCTAACGGCCTGACCAAATTACCAAAATACCCTTAGGATATACCTGGAAGACCAGGATGAAAACCTGGGCCTTTACACGATTCTCTCAAGGATCTCAAAAGGTCCCACAAACCTGGGACTCAACTTGCCCTCTTACCAAACCTCAATACTTCACGCATCGATGCTACCTTCAGGAAAACGTGTTGTCCCACCTCAAACTCTAAGCTCCTACGTCTAACATCGGCATAGCTCTTCTGCCTACTATAAGCAGTCAGCATACGAGCTCGGATCTTCTACACTGCCTCATTAGTCAACTGAAGCAAATCAGGACCTAGAACCTGTTTGTCACCAACCTCTTCCCAAAACACGAGAGTCCTACAACGTTTACCATACAAAGCCTCAACGGGGCCATCTGAATCGTCTCCTGATAACTGTTGTTATAAGCAAACTCCATCACGTACAAGTACTGGTCCCAACTGCCCTAAAAGTCAAGTACACAAGCTCTCAGCATGTCCTCCAAAATCTGGTTCACTCTCTCCGTCTGTCCATTGGTCTGAGGGTGAAATGCGGTACTGAAACTGCACTCAGTACCCAAGCCTTTCTAGAGGGCCCTCAAGAAATGGGAAGTGAAACGAGAGTATTTGTCAGACACGATATTAACTGGTACCCCATGGTACCGCACAATCTGCTCCAAAAACAACTGAGCCAACTACTCCACGGTATAAGTGATTCTATCGGGAACGAAGTGCGCACACTTGGTCAAGCTTTGAACAATCACCCAGATCTGAGTAAACCCCCTCGAAAAACCTCCAAATTTGTAAAGACCCGACACTAAATGGCACTAAATAGTCTTTACTTCAAGATACAATTTTAAAAACAAGCAATAGATTGGAAATTTCAACATCTTTTATAATAATTCAAACTTAAACATTTTGAAATGTGTGGTTAGGAAAAAAGTAAAGCAACACAAGCCTCTGGCCAGAGTTCATCAAACAGTTACAAAATCCCAATGAAAACATTACAAGTTCCAAATGACATTTCTCAAAACTAGAATGTAAAAGGCTCAAGAAGATGTAGCGGCCTTTCCCATGATCATCCAGCTCCTCCTCTAGCCACCTCGATGATGTGCCAAGTTACCTGGTGGAAAATACCACAGAAACGGGTGCGTAAAATTGCACTCAGTAAGGATTCCCCAACTGGGGTACAATACACACAACAAATCCTTTAGCATCCTAGCATACAAGCATCAAACAATAACATGGCAGTCTCAACAAGTACAAATAGCAGGAAGAACAACAGTAAGGTCTCTACTCAAAGCTAGACAGGGTTAGAACACACTGGGCTAACAAACAAGAGGACAACTCAGTATTCTCAGAAGCTATATCAGTACAACAAACAAGATTAGCACACACTGGGCTAACTAAAGACAACAACACACTGGGTTAGTCCATGAAAAACCGAGCCAGCACGCAACTCAACTATCACTCATGTAAGTCCTACTAATACCTACCTATAGCACACTGGGCTAATAGGAGACAGCAACACAACTAGGCTAGTCTTGAGCAACACGGGCAGCAACACACTGGGCTAGCCCAGGATCAACAACACACTGGGCCACTCCTGAAAACTGGTCAGCACACACTAGGCCAACAAAGGGACAGCACACACTCGGCTAGTTCGGCTCATACCTGTCAGCAGCACACTAGGCTAACAGGGGACAACAACATACTAGGCTAATCTTGAGCAAACCAAGCCAGCACGCAACTCGACTATCACTCGGTGCACACTGTCAGCAGCACACACTAGAGCTAACACGGTTTAACATATATCTTGTTTATAATCAATAGAGTAATTGCGCAGACATATTGACAGTTAATAAACAGGAGAGTGCAATAGCAAAGTACAATGAACTAGATGCAAAGCCCTAGCAAACAATCCAGAAAATCCTATCCACTAACATGCTTGATCACAACATATACATCAGGGCATACAACATACAAGATCAGAACAACAGGCAAACATGGGATAAACATGATTATTAACAAGGCGGCCTCCCGGAAACCTGGAAGAACCTATCCACTAACAATAATTCTGATAACCTGCAGAAACCTATCCACTAACAATATAATTTAGATCACCTGTAGCAACCTATCCACTAACAAGACACAAAGGGTGTCTCGGCCAAATGAAACTAAGCTAACCAAAATGTAACTTCAAAACTCTCTCATTCCACTCTTAGTTAGGGCATCACAACAACACAAACACAAGTTAGTTTTGATTACAACTCAAACACACAACCAAATAAACTCCCATGTAGTTCTCAGCCACCAAGGGGATCTCGGGTAGAACAATACAACCAACACAAACCAACTCACCTTGAAGTCTCGGCAATGGGGAAAACACAATGGTGGTCTCGGCTAGCACCTCCAACAAGCACCCAAGGATTTTCCGCTAGGTTTGGCTTGCACAACAAGAGCAAAGCTTGGTTAGGACACTCTCCAACCAAAACAAGTTGGATCTCGAAAAGATTTACACAACCAAGCAACAAAACACAACAAACACATACCTTGAAGTTCAAAATTAGCTTGTTGACTTAGAAATTTTGGCCAGTCATAGATCGCCACGTCATTATCCCAAATTTAATGGCAAAATAAAATTAAATTTTGAGAAAATATTTCTCAAAATTGATTTGAACCAATAGTTGGGTTTTCTTGAATTTGGGTCAAAATTAAACCAGACTGAAGTTCGTTTAGTGAACCGAACCAAAAAGTCCAAATCCAAAAGACCAGGCCCAAGGCCCAAGCCCATCGAGGCCCAAGCCCATCGAGGCCCAAGCCCATGGTCCATAAGAGCTCTATAAATGGAAGAGCAGCCCT
Source organism: Sicyos edulis (assembly GCA_036507275.1). Lineage (NCBI taxonomy): Eukaryota > Viridiplantae > Streptophyta > Magnoliopsida > Cucurbitales > Cucurbitaceae > Sicyos > Sicyos edulis. The sequence continues at coordinate 22,313,802 of CM071847.1, forward strand.
TCATTTGAAGGGGTCCAAAAATCTGAGAACTCTAGAGAGACTTCACCAAAGTTGAGATTTCTCAAAAGTTCTAAAGATCAAACATGTAACCTAAGATCTGAAATTCCAGAGAGGAGTTGAATCCTCTCCAAATTTTCATGGATCAAATATCATTTTTAAGTCAAAAAGTGCTTCGAAGGTCGATGAATTTAAAACTTGAAATGGAATTCACAAAAGTTGAAGCTTTTCCACTGTTCTGAAGATAAAATGTCATCTTGAAGTCCAATTTCATTTCGAATGTCAAACGATTCCATAAACAGGTCGCACAAACACGAAGAACACGCACCGTGTTCTTCAAGTTGATCAATCAAACAGATTAACAAGTCAGAGACCAATTAAAGATAAACAACTCACAGATCGATCAACATAGAATATCAGCAAGTCAAAGTACGATCAACATAGAAGATCAGCAAGTCAAAGACCGATCATCAAAGAGGATCAACAAGTCAAACACCGATCATTAAAGAGAATCAAGAAGCCAATGACTTATCAAAGATCAACAAGCCACAGACCGATCAACATCGAAGATCAACAAGTCAACGACCGATTAAAGTTCAACAAGTCAAATACCGATCATCATAGAAGATCAACAAGTCAACGACTGATCATCAAATAAGATCAACAAGTCAAGGACTGATAAAAGATCAACAAGTCAAAGACCGATCCAACATCAACACCTTGAGACCAAGCTGTGAAGCCCTCAAGAAAAATTCCACCTCGAGAACAAGCTTTATAACACACGAAATACTTATATATGAGAGAGAAATAATCAGAGGAATAAATAGAGATTGTACTCCACACTCGCACATATTCAAATCAATATACAAATACAAATTCTTTGTTTACACGTGTCTCGATTCTATTATATCTTTTGAAATCTCGTGTTTACAAATTGGCACGCCCAGTGGGACCATCTCTACCTCTCATCTCATTCTCTCTCACATAACCAAACATGATGGCTGGAAAAGCTGCATCAAAGTCACCTGCTGCTTCTTAAATTTAAATGACATTGTGAAAACCAACATCAAAGTCTGTTGTGGCAGAAACTTCAATGTCGTTGCAAAAACCTACATTAAAGTCTATCGCTACATCATAAACTTCAATAATGTTCTGAAAGCATGAATCAAAGTTTTTTGCGTCAGAAACTTCAATGACGTTGCAAAAAAAAAATTGCATAAAAAAAACTATTGCTTTTGAAATCTTAATCACAACAAAAAGCTTTACATCAAATGTAGCTGTTTCTAGAACTTATCTTGGACATGCCACAAAAAGTCGTTCCAAGTCCCTCGTAATAAAGAAACCTCAAACGACACTGCTGTGATTGCATGCGTAATCATGAAGCGATTGGAAGAATTTTCTCATGAATTCAGCGTCAATGACAACCTTTTGTTCGACCACGTCACTCTTAGAGTTGAGTAACTAAAAGAGACATTGCATCCTAATGTGATGTTTATAATGATGACTTGTGTAGGGGATGAAGAAAGAATGTCAAAGTTTGAAAGAAGGCTTGAATTGATGCAGAAAACAATCGAGGAAAAAGACTTAGAGATTACTTCCTCAAGAATCAAATGCAAAGATCGGAGACGCACCAATCAAGCCAGAGCTTCCATGACCAAGTTAATAATGTAGGAAAGAACAATCTCTTGGAAGGACAACCACAACCATACTCAACCTCGGTCGTTTCCTTGTCCGTCCAACAACTGCTCGACATGATCACGAACTCTATTAGAGCTCAAGGTAGTGGGCTAGTTCAAAGTTCTCTTTTGTACTCCAAGCCATAACAACCTAAGAATGCATGCAGGGTACCAACCACCTAAGTTTCTGCAGTTTGATGGAAAAGACAACCCTAAGCAACATCTTGCTCATTTCATAAAAACTTGTGAAACTGCTGGCACTCAAGGAGATCTTCGCGTCAGACGATTTGTTCAAACATTAAAGGGGGACGTGTTTGACTGGTATATCAATCTAGAAGCTGAAACGATAGATAGTTGGGAAGAGCAAGAGAGAGAGTTCCTTAACGAGTTCTACAACATGAGAGAGACTATTAGCATGATAGAACTAACAAATACAAAGCAACGGAAGGGTGAGCCAGTTGTCGACTATATTAACCGTTTGCCAGCTCTAAGTTTGGACTACAGAGACCGCCTCACCGAGATGTCTGCAATCGATATATGTATCCAGGGTATGCATTGAGGACCTTTATATATTTTGAAGGGAATCAAGCCTCGTACTTTTAAGGAGCTGGCCACTAGAGCTCATGATATCTAGTTGAATATTGCTGCAATAGGAAATAAAGATTCTCTAGTCCCAGAAACACATAAGGAAAATAAGGAATTCAAGGCCACAGAAAAAGTTGTAAAAGGTGTGGCAAAAGAATCAATGACGGTCAACGCGACCCCATTAAAGCTTTTCTCAAAAGAGAAGGAAGCAAAATTCGAAAAGTGACCTGTGTCAAATCAAAGACGTCGCCTAACATTGTAGGAGAGATAAGAAAAGAGTCTATTTGTTTATGGACTCTGATGTTGCCGATATGTTAAGAGAAACTTCTGGAAAAAAAACTCATCCAGTTGCCCGAATGCAAGCGTCCCGAGGAGTTAGGCAAGGTAAATGATCCTAACTCTGCAAATACCATCGCGTCGTCAGCCATCCCATAGGAAATGCTTCGTTCCGAAAGAGTTGATTTTGAAGTTGGCGAGAAAAAAGAAGATTGAGATGGACTTAGAGGAAATAGCTCAAGAAAATCATACCGCTGTGGTTCCTCAACCCAAAGTACAACCACCCAAGGGATCAAAACTGCGTTGGTCTCAATGCTTGACTCAATTTGGCTCCTTTGATCCAGTTGTTGTTCAATGTCAAAAGAGATCCTCGGACCACAGTGTAAGAACCCGACCCAAAAGTGGTCATAAACCTGGTTCTTACTAGCATGCTTATAAAATTTAAAAACATTTAAATCAACACATAAAACTACTTGAAATAAAACTTGATTAAACCAACCGAAGGACACATTCATTTCATAAATAAGTACTGGCCAGTATTTCAAACAAAAGAGTTTAAACAAGTCTTAAAAGTAAACAGTGTTCCCAGCATGCTATTACAGAATAAAATACTCCAAATAAATAAAGACAATAGAGTACGCCGGAAGCTCCCATGATCACACAGCTCCCTCCACTAGCCATCCTGGTGCTGTCCCAAGTTACCTGAAAGATAAGTAAGGGTGAGTATAAACATACTCAGTATGAATCCCCAACCGGGGTACAATACGATACATCCATCCTTTAGCATCCTAGTATACATGCAATCAGTTACCAGCACAGGCCTTTGCTCATCAAGCAAATCAAGACAAGTCCGGGAACCTCAGAAATTTCTGACTTCCAGCCTAATGATTGGTTCTCCTAACCAATCCCCAAAGACATCCTCGAGGGTCTTTCTCCCTCGGCCAATTGATCAACTCAAAAGCTGATCCTAAATAAATGTTAAACACCCTCGAGGGTCTTTCTCCCTCGGCCAAATGATCAACACAAAAGCTAATCCCGAATAGGGGTCCTCGAGGGCCTCTTACCCCTAGCCAAGCTAAACCCTAAGGCAACGGGAGAGTACCCGAGGTCAGGCTCTAAATAAGAACGGAAGCGGTGTCACTGATCTAAAGTAGTGTGGAGCCCTCGACACTCAGCTGTAGCAGCCTGTACCACCGACCTGAAGCTAAGAACTGTCTTCGGGCAGGCTTGCACCCGTGATGGGTTCCACTCTAGCAAGTTACAAACTAGGCTTGTACCAATGCGAAAGCTAATCCGCACCGGCTGTCGGGGGCGGAGATAAAGTACGTTATGCCTCTCACTAATCCTGACCTGTGGGGACAAGGTACGTTATGTCCGCTGTCTGCCTCTAGAAGAAGACAAGTCTATCTAACTATCTAACAAAACATCGTAGGCATTCCTAGTAGTTGAACATGCTTATCAAGAATACAAGTACAACCTAGCATGATACTACGAATGTAAACAGGGAACTCAAAACATGCTGGAAGGACAAACTTAAAACTTTTCATTCAATACAACTAAGTTCAAGCATAAAATCCATTAAGCAAAACCAACAAGTAAAGTGACTGTTCAGTACTTTCAAGAAAATCAAGGAAACAGTCCGAGAAGTCTTAAACAAGTTTGTTGAATGAATGATATTCTAATGACTCCAGTCCAACTACATGCTAAACCAACAAAACATAATAAAGTGAAATAGTCTCAGAGTTGGGCCGTCCATGATCATCCAGCAGCCTCCTCCTAGCCATCCTGCCTCTGTCCCAAGTTACCTGGTAGAAGGACACAGAAAAATAAGGGTGAGCAATGTATTATTCAGTAAGAATCCCCCAACCGGGGTACAATACGCAAACATAGCATTTAGCACACCGACATGCAACCATACAATGACTTAGGACAAACCAGTTGTTTAGGCTAAGAGCTAACACTAGAGCTGGCCTGCCAAGGCTTACAATTACAACCTGCCCTAGGTTCTACACCTGGATGCCCATCGGGGTCTTACACCTCATTCAATGATGCCCATCGGGGTCTTACACCTCAATCAATGATGCCCATCGGGGTCTTACACATACGGATGCCCATCGGGGTCTTACACCTCTAGCCATCAATGCTGCCCGACGGGTCTTACACATCTAGGATGCCCTTCGGGTCTTACTCCGGCTAGGATCTCGAGAGATGCCCATCGTGGTCTTATACTCTCGGCTACATACGGAATCAGTGCAATGCCCATCGGGGACTTACCTAATTTTTAGATCACCTGCCAAGCACTAACAGATTATAATAGGAACACCAGCACAACACAAACCTGGAAGCAAGAGGAAATATGTAACCTATCCACTAGAAATTTATACAATCACAAGGTAAGACTTGTTAGCAATTATACGCAGGATCCACACACCCTCGGTAAGGAACCCTTACCTGGAAGCAAGCAGAGAAATATCAATCACACCCAACAAGTGACCCTCGAGCTTCTATGCGATCCCAAGCAACCTAAGCAAGTAATAAAATCACCCTAATTAAACAATCAGCAGCTATTATCTCAAGGTTCGAGAGAGAGGAGGCTCGAGATTTACCAACCGAGAAGGCAACAAGCTCGACACCAAGCTATCACGGCCAGGCAGGCTCTCGGCAGGGCAGCGTGCGGTAGAGGCAAGCAGACAGGGCTCGGTGGGGCATCGGGCGCTGTTGCTGGACGCTGTCACGGGCTCCGGACGCGATCGTACAGACACGACGGCGCTGGGGCGCTGGTGTACGGACGTGGGCGCGTCTGAAGTAGCGGCGAGCTCGCTACTGGGGCGGCGCGAAGGCGACAGCTGGGCGACGCGCGAGATCGCTACTGGAAGGCGCGGCGACGGCGGGCGACGCGCGGCGAGATCGCGCTTGGTCGGCGGGGCGACGCGGCGAGATCGCGCTGCGATGGATCTGCTGCAGGGCTGCTCGACGCGGCCTGGGATGGCGGCTGCGCGCGCTGAGGCGGAGCGACGACAACGTGATCAGGGGGCGGTCACGAAGCGACGGCGCTAGCAAGGGCGCGACGACGCACACGGGCGCGAGGCAAGGGGTTGGGCGACGGCTAGGGTGAGAAGGAGAGGGTGGCTAGGGTTTTCCTTTTTTTCCTTCCCTTTTCTCCTATTTTCTTTTCCTTCCTAAAATTAAATCAACTTCGGAGAAATCTCAAAATCCCTTCCCAAGGCTTCCCTCCTTCGAGTCCTAGCTAACGCTTAATTTTCCTTTAATTAAATCCAAGCTTCCAATTCTTTTAAGTCTAGGGCCCGAATCTCCCAAGGAACCCTTAAAAGAAATTTCTTATTTCACCCCCGACCAATAAACCGCTAAAACCTTAACAAATCCCACTGCTCCTGGAAATAATGCTACAAAAACCTTATCTCAAAATTAACAGAAATCCGGGCTGTTACAATACTCCCTCCTTAGAAGACTTCCGTCCCCGGAAGTCGCTGTACTAGATTAACTCCGGGTAGTTTCTCCTCATCTCCCCTTCCAACTCCCAAGTAGCTTCCTCAACTCCCTGATTCCGCCACTGCACTTTCACTAAATCAATGGCTCGGTTCCTCAAAACCTTCTTCTCGAATGCTAAGATCTCTATGGGTTTCTCCTCAAAGCTCAAGTCACTGTTCAACTGCAAGGGCTCAAAATCTATGATGTGCGCGAGATCTCGCCACGCATCTTGGCGAGCATCGAAACATGGAACACACTATGCACTGCAGCCAAGGACGGCGGCAGTGCCAACCGGTAAGCTACAGCCCCAACTCTCTCCAGAATCTCAAAAGGTCCCACAAACCTGGGGCTCAGCTTCCCCTTCTTACCAAACCTCAAAACTCCACGCATAGGAGCTACCTTGAGGAAGACATGCTGGCCAACTTCAAATTCTAACTCTCTACGCCTGACGTCGGCGTAGCTTTTACTCGCTGCTCTGGCGGTCAACATACGAGCCTTAATCTTTTGGACCGCTTCATTGGTCAATTGGAGCAACTCCGGACCCAAAACTTGCCTGTCTCCAACCTCTTCCCAAAAGACCGGGGATCTGCAACGTTTACCATACAACGCCTCAAACGGTGCCATCTGAATGGTTACCTGATAACTGTTGTTGTAGGCAAACTCCATCAAATATAAGTACTGGTCCCAACTGCCCGGAAAGTCTAACACGTAGGCTCGCAACATATCTTCTAAGATCTGATTTACCCGCTCTGTCTGACCATCGGTCTGAGGGTGGAAGGCGGTACTATAGCTGCACTCCGTGCCCAATCCGGCCTGAAGGGCTTTCCAAAACCGGGATGTAAAACGGGAGTCTCGATCAGAGATAATCTTAACTGGCACTCCGTGGTACCTAACTATCTGCTCCAGGAACAACTGTGCCCACTGCTCCACGGTATAATTTATCGTGCCAGGAATGAAGTGCGCGCTCTCTTGGTCAACTTTGCCGACGATCACCCAAATTTGTGCATAACCTCTGGGTGTCCTGGGCAGACCCGAGATAAAGTCCATGGTAATCTCCTCCCACTTCCACTGCGGCACCCCAAGTGACTGCAATAACCCTGCTGGTTTCTGCCTAGGTGCCTTCACTTGTTGACAAGTGAGACATCGACTGACAAACTGGGCAACATCCCGCTTCATTCCCATCCACCAAAAAGTTTTTTTAAGATCTTGGTACATTTTGTTACCCCCTGGGTGCCATGCAAAAGGCGAGGTGTGAGCCTCGGTCAACAACTCTATGCGAATGCCGGCCTCGGCTGGGACACATAGTCGACCCTTATATCTCAAGCCACCATCTGCAGATACTACAAAATCGAAGTCACCATCGATCTGAACTCTTTCGTACAAACTCTTTAACTTTGGGTCATTCAGCTGGCCATCGATAATCCTTTGCCTTATCGACGGTTGGATGGTCAGCTGAGCTACCTTGGCGGCAACTTCTCCTAACAACACTGCTATTCCTGCCCTCTCAAGGTCTTTCCTTATATTACTTATGGGGTTTGACAGCGTTGCAAAATGCGAGGTCTTCCTACTCAGAGCATCAGCTACAACATTAGCCTTTATAGGGTGATACAAGATTTCACATTCGTAATCCTTTACAAGCTCCAACCACCTCCTCTACCGCATGTTCAGGTCTTTCTGGGTAAAGAAATATTTGAGGCTTTGGTGGTCCGAGAAAATTTGAATCTTTTCCCCATACAGGTAATGCCTCCAAATCTTAAGAGCGAAGACGACAGCTGCCAACTCCATATCATGGGTCGGATAATTCTGCTCATGCGGTTTCAACTGCCTCGAGGCATACGCTATTACTTTACCGTCTTTGCATCGAACCACGGCCCTAAACCTAACTTGCCGGCATCATCAGACACTACGAAACCCCTGTTCCCCTGGATCGCCAACACCGGTGCGGACGTCAAACTGCTCTTCAGCTTAGCGAAACTCTCGTCGCACTTCTCATCCCAAACGAAATCGACGCCCTTCCTCGTCAACCGAGTAAGTGGTGAAGCTATAGCAGAAAAGTTTCAAATGAAGCGGCGGTAATATCCGGCCAGACCCAGAAAACTACGAATCTCTGACACGGTTGTCGGTCTAATCCACGAACTAACTGCCTCAATTTTCGAAGGGTCCACAGCCACTCCCTCCTTGGACACCACGTGCCCTAGAAAAGCTACCTCCTCGAGCCAAAAGTCACACTTAGAAAACTTCGCATAAAGCTGGTTCTCGCGCAAGGCTGACAAAATCTGCCTTAGATGCGAAGCATGGTCCTCCTTAGACTTAGAATACACAAGAATGAAACCTATGAACACGATGACAAAGCGGTCCAAGAACGCCTTGAACACTCTGTCCATCATGTCCATGAATGCGGTGGGGCGTTAAATCGATCCGAAAGACATGACTACGAACTCATAATGACCATACCTTGACCTGAAAGCTGTCTTAGGGATATCTGCATCCCGGATCCTTAACTGGTGGTAGCCCGACCTCAAGTCAATCTTTGAAAACACACATGCTCCCTGGAGCTGGTCAAATAGATCATCAATGCGCGGTAGTGGATACTTGTTCTTGATGGTTACCTTATTCAATTCCTTGTAATCGATGCATAGACGCTTAGAGCCATCCTTTTTCTTAACAAACAGCACGGGTGCTCCCCACGAGGACACACTCGGTCTGATAAATCCTATGTCAAGCAACTCCTGCAATTGCTTCTTTAACTCTTTCAGTTCAGCTGGCGCCATACGATACGGAGCCTTCGAGATAGGGCGAGTCCCTGGCTCGAGCTCTATTGAGAAATCTTTCTCCCTCCTTGGAGGCAGACCAGGCAACTCTTCAGGAAAAACATCTGCAAACGCTTGCACAATGGGCACTTGCTTAACAGATAACTGACCACGACTTACTTCGGACAACTTAGCTACAAATCCCCAAGCTCCTCGAGCTAGCAAACGGTGAGCTTTAACTGTCGAAATCACTGGCGGACACAACCCACTCTGGGTGCCACGGAATCTAAAGCTAGGCCTGCTCGGCTGCCTGAACACTACCTCCTTCTGGCGGCAGTCAATCATCGCGTGGTTATCAGCTAACCAATCCATGCCGAGGATTACATCAAAATCACTCATAGCCAGTACTATGAGCGTAACCTGCAGGGACTCGTCGGAGACCTGTATTCAACCGTCCTTTACTTTCTGACTGGCCAACATACTAGCTCCTGAAGGGGTAGCCACAGATAACTCAAAACCTAGGGGTTCTAAAATCATGCAAGCATGCTCAGCAAAAACGGCAGAAACAAAAGAATGCGTGGAACCCGAATCAAACAACACAAAGGCAAAGTGATCAAGAACTAGAAGCGTACACGCCATCTGCGGCCGGCTTGCTCGGCCTCTCCGGGACGGGTTGTAGCATACACTCGCCCCTGCTGCTGAGCTGGCTGCGCAACTACCGCTTTCTGGTTGCAATACCGGGCCTGATGCCCTTCCTTACCACAGTTATAGCAATCCCTAGGGTTACCTCCACAAGGACCCCAATGCGGCTTCCCACAAGGTTTACAAAACGGTGGCGGCCTCCCTACGCCCTGCTGGCGAGGCTGATCACGACTGCGGTCCCGATGCTGGTCTCGGCCCTGATAAGAACCCTGGTGGCGCTGACCGCCCACACGACCACTGCCTCCGGAATCAAACTTACGCTTCTGGCCCGAGTACGCTGGGCTTTCCTTACGCCTGTTGCACTAGCAACTTGTTCTGGAGGATACTTACCGTCATAAATCGTTGCCAGCTGCACAGCCTTGGCAAAAGTCTCTGGGGCCTGCGCCCTAACATCCTGAGACACTCCCTGTTTCAAGCCCGCAATAAACTTCCTGATCTTCAGCTCAGGGGTAGCAATTAACTGCAGCGCGAAGTACCCATACTCCGAAAACTTTTTCTCATAAACCTCGATTGAATCGGAACCTTGCTTAAGGTTTGAAAATAGCTCAATCATCTTCTCTTGGGCTTCTTCACTGATAAATTTTGCCTTGAACTCCGCCTTGAAGAACTCCCAGGTAGCCGGTGGGGACCCGGTCGGTCTCTCACTCAAGGTGGAATCCCACCACCACTTAGCTGTACCAGCTAACACATGAGCTGCACAACGAGCTCGCTACACCTCAGGACAAGACATCACCATGAAGGTATACTCCAGCTCAGCTATCCATCTAGCTACTACCAACGGTTCTTCAGGGCCCCTTAACTTCTCAGGCTTCCATTTGACAAAATCCTTCAGCCACTTGCCTAGGTCCTCAACACCTTCTGCCACAACGGCCTCATTCACAATCGGTTCCTGTGGAACTGGCGGTATTGGTGGCACTACAGTCCTCTGCTGAACCAATTCAGTCAGCTGCTCTATCTGAACTCGGGACTCTTCCCTCTGCGTGGCTAACAAAGCCTACGTTTCAGCTCTCTGTTCGGCCCTCTGGTCAGCTAGCAACCTAACCATAAGAGCCCTCATGGACTCCGCAAAAGCTACTCCTGGTGTAGCCTCTCGAGGCTCAGATGCCTCCACGCCCTCCCCGGGCAACACAACAGAAGGGCCTGCAGGTGGCCTAACATCTGCTTCAGCTTGGGACGACATCCCTTCAGTGTCAGAATCGATACGAGTGCCCTGAGCGGTCGGCCTCGACCCTCCCCGCCCTCTGCGAGTAACTGGCATGCTGACAATCTGCACTCAGCTAACAATGAGTCAGAACCGGTTTTCCTTCCCTACAACAACAAGTCATGATCATGCAAGTGCAAATAGTATTGTAATTCTTAGCCCTTAACCTTATGGACAAACCTCGATGGTGCTGAGCGGCCATGATGATCATGGAAAACAACTCGCAATTGCGGTCGGTCCTCGTAACCTATGACTCTGAGCTCTGATACCAACTGTAAGGACCCCAACCAAACTAACGGTCTCTAACCTAGATCCTTTCTTAGCATGCATAAATAAAATATGAAATCACTTATAGAGAGTACCAATTTAAAACTTTTCATTCAACACAACTAAGTTCAAGCATAAAATCCATTAAGCAAAACCAACAAGTAAAGTGACTGTTCGGTACTTTCAAGAAAATCAAGGAAACAGTCCGAGAAGTCTTAAACAAGTTTTTTGAATGAATGATATTCTAATGACTCCAGTCCAACTACATGCTAAACCAACAAAACATAATAAAGTGAAATAGTCTCAGAGTTGGGCCGTCCATGATCATCCAGCAGCCTCCTCCTAGCCATCCTGCCTCTGTCCCAAGTTACCTGGTGGAAGGACACAGAAAAATAAGGGTGAGCAATGTATTACTCAGTAAGAATCCCCCAACCGGGGTACAATACGCAAACATAGCATTTAGCACACCGACATGCAACCATACAATGACTTAGGACAAACCAGTTGTTTAGGCTAAGAGCTAACACTAGAGCTGGCCTGCCAAGGCTTACAATTACAACTTTGCCCTAGGTTCTACACTGGATGCCCATCGGGTCTTACACCTCAATCAATGATGCCCATCGGGTCTTACACATACGGATGCCCATCGGGGTCTTACACCTCAATCAATGATGCCCATCGGGGTCTTACACATACGGATGCCCATCGGGGTCTTACACCTCATTCAATGATGCCCATCGGGGTCTTACACCTCAATCAATGATGCCCATCAGGGTCTTACACATACGGATGCCCATCGGGTCTTACACCTCTAGCCATCAATGTCACTTGCCCGACGGGTCTTACACATCTAGGATGCCCTTCGGGTCTTACTCCACTAGGATCTCGAGAGATGCCCATCGGGTCTTATACTCTCCAGCTACATACGGAATCAGTGCAGTGCCCATCAGGGACTTACCTAATTTTTAGATCACCTGCCAAGCACTAATATAGAACTAACAGATTATAATAGGAACACCAGCACAACACAAGCCTGGAAGCAAGAGGAAATATGTAACCTATCCACTAGAAATTTATACAATCACAAGGTAAGACTTGCTAGCAATTATACGCAGGATCCACACACCCTCGGTAAGGAACCCTTACCTGGAAGCAAGCAGAGAAATATCAATCACACCCAACAAGTGACCCTCGAGCTTCTATGCGATCCCAAGCAACCTAAGCAATTAATAAAATCACCCTAATGAAACAATCAGCAGCTATTATCTCAAGGTTCGAGAGAGAGGAGGCTCGAGATTTACCAACCAAGAAGGCAACAAGCTCGGCACCAAGCTATCACGGCCAGGCAGGCTCTCGGTAGGGGCGTCGCGCGGCGAGGAAAGCGATGTGGGCTCGGTGGTGGGGCGTCGGCGCCGTTCTTTGGGACGCCATCCACGGGCTCCGCACGCGATCGTCAGAGAACGACGGCAATGCCGGGCGCCGTGTGCTCGGGCGTGGCGCGTACGGCGTGCGGCGAGCTCGCTACTGGGGCGGCGCGGCGATGGGCTGGGCGACGCGGCGAGATCGCGCTGGGACGACGCGAAGGACGGCGGGGCGACGCGGCGAGATCGCGCTGCGATTTATCTGCTGCAGGGCTGCTCGACGCGGCCTGGGCTGGTGGCTACGCGCGCTGAGGCGGAGCGACGACGACGCGATTAGGCTGGGCCGGTGCGAAGGACGGCGGCTAGCAAGGGCGACGACGGCGCTGGGCGGCGAGGCAAGTGGCTGGGCGACGGTTAGGGTGAGAAGGAGAGGGTGGCTAGGGTTTTCCTTTTTTTCCTTCCCTTTTCTCCTCTTTTCTTTTCCTTCCTAAAATTAAATCAACTTTGGAGAAATCTCAAAATCCCTTCCCAAGGCTTCCCTCCTTCGAGTCCTAGCTAACGCTTAATTTTCCTTTAATTAAATCCAAGCTTCCAATTCCCTTAAGTCTAGGGCCTGAATCTCCCAAGGAACCCTTAAAAGAAATTTCTTATTTCACCCCCGACCAATAAACCGCCAAAACCTTAACAAATCCCACTACTCCTGGAAAATAATGCTACAAAAACCTTATCTCACAATTAACAGAAATCCGGGCTGTTACATAGGCAACGGCAAGTGGGCGATGCGAAGTTCTCCGTGAACCTTGGTTGGTCTCGGCTGGGGATTGTCTTGGACAAGGAGGAAGGACAAGGTCAGATCTACACAAACCACAACTCAAAACACAACAAAACACCATCAATCTTACCTTGGGGTATCGGCTATGGAGGTTGGCGAAGATGGATGCTCTCGGATCTCGACAACAAGAGAAAGGCAAGACCTTTGGATGCAAGCAACAAGGAGAACTCGAACCCAAGTGCATACTAGCTCTCGGATCTTGGAGGAGATGAGCAAGATGATCTATTGAGCAACACTCAAAACTTGGAAATGGAGAGCAATGTGGAGATGAAGTCTCGGCCAAGAAGAAGAGAGGAAGAGCAAGGGTGGTCGGCCAAGAGGAGGAAGGGAAGGAAAGAGATGAAACCCTACTATTTTTCGCTATTTTTCATTCAATAAAAATGCATTAAAAAATCCCACCTTCACATCCTACCAAGTGCACTTTTAAAAACTCTTTTTATTTTCTCTACAAATGGCTCAAACTCAACTCCCAAGCCACCATGGTTCAAATCCTAGCTCCAACACTTTATTTTTATTTTTTTCTTCTTTTAACTGGGAGGTCTCCAAACTTTCCAAAAATGGAACTTTTGACTTGGAACTTGAAACCGAAGAATAACCAGAGTCCACAATGACAGAAAGAACCCTGAAACCCTAACTTACTGCAAAACTGTCTCGGGAAGGCAAAATGACCAAAATACCCCTAGAAGCACGAACGGCCCTAACAGCCCAACCAACTCACTAGAGGAACAACTGAAGAAACCTGGAGAACCGAAAGGAAAATCTTGGGTTGTTACATGATTCCCTCCTTAAAAAGACTTTCGTCCCCGAAAGTCCTAAGACGGGAACAACTCAGGATATTGCGTCCTTATCTCATCCTCTAACTCCCAAGTAGCTTACTTTGCCATTTGATTTCTCCACTGAACCTTCACTAGGTTGATCTCTCAGTTACGCAAAGTCTTGAGCTCCCGAGCAAAAATCTGCACAGCCTTCTCCTCGAAACTCAAATTCTTGTTCAACTCTAAGGGCTCATGGTCAACAACGTGTGCTAGGTCTACCACATACTGTCTCAACATTGAAACATGAAAAACATTATGAACCGATGTCAAAGACGGGGGCGAGGCCAAACGATATGCAATTGCACCAATCCGCTCAAGGATCTCAAAAGGTCCTACAAACCTGAGGCTCAACTTCCCCCGCTTGCCAAACCTCAACACGCCTCTCGTCGGTGCTACTTTCGAGAAAACATGCTGGCCAACCTCAAATTCTAAATCTCTACGCCGAATATCGGCGTAACTCTTCTGTCTACTCTGAGCTGTCAACATGCAAACCCTGATCTTCTGCACTGCCTCATTTGTCATCTGGAGCAATTGAGGACCCAAAACCTGTCTATCTCCGACCTCTTCCCAGAACACTGAAGATTTGCAATGCTTGTCGTACAAAGCCTCAAACAGAGCCATCTGAATGGTCGACTGATAGTTGTTATTATACGAAAACTCCATCAGATAAAGGTACTGATCCCAACTACCTAGGAAGTCCAACACACAGGCTCTCAGCATATCCTCTAGGATCTGGTTCACCCTCTCAGTCTGACCATCTGTCTGAGGGTGAAAAGCTGTACTAAAGTTGCACTCGGTCCCTAAACCCTTCTAGAGTGCTCTCAAGAAGCGAGAAGTGAATCGAGAGTCGCGGTCCGAAATGATCTTTGCTAGTACCCCTTGGTACCGAACGATCTGCTCTTGGAACAACTGCGCCCACTGCTCTACAGTGTAATTGATTCTGCTAGGAATGAAGTGAGCACTCATAGTTAGCCGATCAACCACAACCCAGATCTGAGTAAACTCTTTCGGTGTCTTCGGCAACCTAGAAATGTAATCCATCGAAAAATCTTACCCATTTCCACTGCGGAACACTCAGTGGCTGCAACAAACCCGTCGGTTTCTACCTAGGAGCCTTTACTTGTTGACAAGTGAGACACCGGCTAACAAACTCAGCTACTTCTCGTTTCATGCCCATCCACTAGAACGTCTGCTTGAGATCTTGGTACATCTTGGTACCTCCTGGGTGCCAAGTAAATGGCGAACTATGAGACTCGGTAATTAACTCGGCTCAAAGCCCGGCGTCATTTGGAATGCACAAACGACCTCTATACATCAAACCTCCATCTGGTGCTATAACAAAATCAAAGTCGCCATCATCCTGAACTCTCTCATACAGTCTTTTTAACTTGGGATCACCCAGCTGGCTATCAATGATCCTCTGCTTAATCGACTTTGACAAACCCGACCCAAAACATGGTCCTAAACCGGGGTTCTCACTCAACATGCAAGTTAAATATGATAACAAGCGGTTTAGTGCTCATATTTAAAAACCATTCAAAACATATGAGAAGGGAGAACCCTTAAAACATAACCATCAATTTACATTTAAACCATCCAACGAAGTAAAACATCCTGGCCAGTATTCAGTATTTATAAAAATATACAATACAATTTAAACAACGTTTTAAACAATGTTCCCCTAGGACTCCTGTCCATCTACATGCTGAATAAACAATGCAATAATAAAAGACAGAGTGCCGGCGGCTCCCCATGATCAATTAGCTCCCTCCGCTAGCCATCCTGGTGTTGTCCCAAGCTACCTGAAAGATAAATAAGGGTGAGTATAAACATACTCAGTAAGAATCCCCAACCAGGGTACAATACGATACATCAGTCATCTAGCACCTCAACATGCAAGCAAACAGCTATCAACATAGATCATAGCTCAACGAGCTCATAAAACAAGATCTGGAGCCATCGAAAGTCTCTTTCTTCCGGCCTAACTGGGATTGGATACACTGACCAATCCTGGGACAGCACCGAGGTATCTGTCACTCGGGGGGAATACATTGATCCCTAGAATGTCCTCAAGGGCTTCCTTGCTCTTGCACTAATCTGGACTTACGAGAGAGTACCCGAAGTCAGGCTCTAACGAAAAGAATAGTGTACTCACGACATTAGCCCGGGGGAGCTCTCCGAACAAGCAACTAACGCGTGTGCGCGCACACCGCATGCTCTCTGAACTGGCATAAATCGGGGGCCTAAGGTCAAACTACGCGGGCCAGGTGCACATGCCTATGACTCGGAAGCGGTGTCACTGATCACAGTAGCGCGAGGCCTTCGGCCCTCATCTGTGCAGCCTGATCCACCGACCTGAAGCTAAGAACCGGCCAACGTAGGCTTACACCGTTGGCAGGGTTCCGCTCTAGCAGGCTACAAACTAGGCTATTGCCGAAGTGGATAGCTAAGTCCACAACCGGCGGGTCGGGGGGGGGGGGGGTAGCAAGATACGTTATGCTGCGCACACTTTACTCCCGATCAGTGGGGACAAAGTACGTTATGTCCGCTCAGCCTCTAGATGATGACAAACCCTACAACTCTATCTAAGAGGATAGAGCAAAAACAATGATTCCTGGCTAGCAAGCAATGACCGACATAAATCACATTACCTAGCATGATACTACAACTTAAGCAGGAATCATAAGCATGCTGGCAAAACAAACCTAGCATGGCACTAACATGTAAAATCAGGCAAACATGCTAGCAAGAAATCAATCAACTGCTCTATCTCTAACATGCTCATAACTATCAGCAAGCATACAAAGCGCAATCCAGATATATCCCAGGGTCCACAAAACCACGGTAAGAAATCTTTACCTGGAACAAGCAGAAAAAAAATAAATATAATAAATCAACGAACGACCCTCGAGCCTCTAATCGATCCCGAACAGCCTGAACATCAAACAAAGCACCCAAATCAAATACATAAAATAGCCCAATAAAATCAATAACCAGCATCCAACAAATCTGGGCCCAACGAAGAAAAGACTCAGGAAATACCATCCAAGAAGCCACAAGGCTCGGGCCAAGCCAACACACAACAAGCAGGCTATCGGCAGGGGCTGGCTGGCTGGGGCGCGCTGGGGCGCAGAGGCTGGGCGCTGGGGCTCGGAGATGCGCGCGGGCGAGCTGGGGCAAGGCGAGGGCGCGCGGCGCGGCGCGGCACAGGAGACGGCGCGCGGGTGCGAGCTCGGCAAGCACAGAGGTGCGCGCGGGGCGACGAGCTACAGGGCGCTCGGGCGCGAGCGACACGAGCTACAGGACACTCGGGCTGGCACGGCACGGCACGGCACAGGGCTGGGTGACGCTGACACAGGCGAGCTGGCTCGTGGACGGCCTGGGCGAGGGCGACACGGGCTGGGCGGCCTGGGTGATGCTGGCACATGGCAGAGGGCGACCAAGGGTGGGCGACCAGGGGCTGCTCGGGCAGGGAGGTGAGAGAAAGGGAGATTTTGAGGATTTTGGGGAAAAATGGGGAAACAATGGGGGAAAAATGGGGATTTTAATAAAAAAAAGAAATTTCCTTTTTCTCTTTTTATCCTTATCCAAAATAAATCCAAACTTATCCAATTTTCCAAAAATCCTTAAAATCCTTAAATCCCATTTCCCGGCTTCCTCCTTCGAGAATCGACTGAGGCAACCTTTTCCAATCAATAAATCTCACTTAAAACAACCTCCCAAATCCACACTGAGGGCCTGGGCTCGAATCCCAAAGGAAACACCCAAACAACCATAACTTTGCCCAAAACCCAAATCACAACCGAACTCCCAAACGAATAGGCCAAACATCTCGGGACTCGCAGCCACCAACAAACAAGCCTCAACAAAGGCAGGAGCTGTCTCGAAGCCCTGAAAATCCACAAATCCTGCCCAGGGAGCAAAAAGACCAAAATACCCCTAAGGGTCAAAATAGCTCTAACGGCCCAACCGAACCACCGAATCTGAACCTAAGCTCCTCGAGAACCGGGAATAGAAACTTGCCGTTACATCGATCGACTGAGCGAATGTTAATCAGGCTACCCTAGGCAGAACCTCTCTCCCAACAACACTGCAATACCAGCTCACTCAAACTCTTTCTGCAATTCAACTCTAGAACTCAACAAGGCAGCAGAGTGTGGCGTCTTTCTACTCAAAGCATGGGCCACAACATTGGCCTTTCCTGGGTGGTAAAGAATCTCACAGTCGTAGTCTTTCTGTAACGGCCCAGGTTTTCATCCCGATCTTCTAGGTATGCCCTAGGGGTATTTTGGTAATTTGGTCGGGCCGTCAGGGCCGTTTATGTCTTGTTCCAGTAGCTAAAATTATTGGATGGGTTATTGTAGGTTTTTGAGGCGTTGTGGATGTGTTTGGGCATGGTTAGATGCAAAAGTAAAAATGTATGGAAATTGTGTTGCAACTGGGATTCAAACCCAGATCTCCGGGAAAGCTTGTTGGGATGTGTGCCAGATGAGCTATTGGGAACTCTTGTTACTCTTTCCGCTACATATCTTAGTTAACCTTGGATCTTTGGAGTTTTGGTGCATTTGATTAAAAGAAAAGAAGTGTAGGGTTTTGGGTCTTCTTCTCCAAAATCACCTTGGCCGCCCAAGCATTTCTCCCTAGCTCCCCCAAGCCGAATCCTTGCTCTCTTGCAGCCCCGAGGTCCAATCGTCTTTCCGGTAAGGTTCTTCGTCTTCTTCTTTGTAAGAACCCGATGCAAAATACGGTCCTAAACCTAGGTTCTCACTCAGCATGCAAGTTAAATACTTCATCAAGCGGTTTAGTGCTCATATTTAAAACCTTTCAAAACATTTAAAAGCGGGGACACTTAAAACATAAACAACAACCTTCATTTAAGCAAACCAACAAAGTAAAACAAGCCTGGCCAGTGTTTATGAAATCATACAATACAATTTAAATAACTGTTAAAAACATCCCCCTAGGACTCATGTCCGTCTACATGCTGAACAAATTATGCAAACAATAATAGACAGAGTGCCGGCGGCTCCCATGATCAATCGGCTCCTCTCGCTAGCCGTCCGGTCTTTGTCCCAAGTTACCCGTGGAAAACCACGAAATAAGGGTGAGTATAAACATACTCAGTAAGAATCCCCAACCGGGGTACAATACGATACTTCAATCATCTGGCACCCTAGTATACATGCAAACAGTTACCAACACAGATCATAGCTCAACGAGCTTACAAGGCAGAATCTGGAATCCTCGGAAGTCTCCTTCTTAGGCTAATGATTGGCTCTCATAACCAATCCCGGGACATCTCCGAGGGTCTTTCTCCCTCGGCCAATTGATCAGCTCTCAGCCTCTGGATGATGACAAACTCTACTATACTAGCTAAGAGTACAAAATAACTGATTCCTGGCTAGACATACATATCAACATCGATCACACATAACCTAGCATGATACTACGAACTTAAAGCAGGAATCTCAAGCATGCTGGAAGAACAATCCTAGCATGGCACTAACATGTACAAACGGGCAAACATGCTAGCAAGAATGCAATCACAAGCTGTCCTATCCACTAATAATGTTCAAACATGCATATAAGGCACAGTCAAGAAAGCATCGCAGGGTCCACACAACCACGGTAAGAAATCCTTACCTGGAAACGAGCAGAAATAACTTTCACAATCAAATAATGACCCTCAAGTTTTAAAGCGAAACCGAGCAACCTAAGGATTTTAATAAAAACAACCTAATTAAATAAACAACAGCCAACAGCTTAGGGTCCAAAAGAGTGGAGGCTCGAGAATTACCAAATGAGAGGGTACTAGGTCTCGGCCCCAACAATCTTGGCAAAACAGGCTCTCGGCGGCAAGTGGGCGGCAGGGACGTGCGTACTGGGGCGAGCAGCAGTGGGCGCTTCTCGGGAGTCTGGCTGGGCGGGCCGCGCGCCTTGCAGTCGTCGGGAGTTGGCGCTGGGCTGCGCGCGGACTGCGACAGGGCGCAGGCGCGATGGCAGGCGGACGCGACGAGCGGCACGAGCACGCATGTAACGGCCCCGTTTTCCTTCCCGGTTAATAACAAAATTAATTGGAAAATTAATTTAATCTTTTGGGATTTGAGCCTTGCCCTAAATGGTGAATGTGGAGTTTTAAGAAAAGAGTCTTAATTAAAAAGAAAAAGAGAAAAGAATTTCTTTGGCCGGACCCGTAAGAGAGAAAAGCCTTGGGAAAGGAATTTAGGTCTCCTAACCTATTTAAAAATAAGGAAAAGAAGGAAAATCAAGAAACTCCTAATTTTTCCCCTCTTAGCCGCATTCTCTCTCTCTCTCTCTCTCTCTCTCTCTCTCTCTCCTAAAACCCTAGCCGAGCAAATTTTCTAGCCACACCATCGAGCCACCCCGAGCCACCCACCCTAGCCGCACGCACCACCCCCGCCACGACACCCGCCCCGCACACCGCCGCGACCGCACTGCACCACGCCGCCACGCCGCCCTCGCTTCGCCATGCATCAGCCACCACACTGAAGCCCCACCGCCGCACTTATCGCCGCCGACGCGCCGCGCGTAGCCAAAGCCCGCCGCCGACGTCGCTGCGTGGTCGCGACAAAGGCCGCAACGCAGCCTCGAGATCGCCGCCCCGCGCTTCGCCGCCGCTCAGCAGCGACCCCTGCCGCGCGCCCACTCCAGCGCGACCCCTCGCGCGCCAACCAGCAACCGAGCCGCTGCTTCGCTCGCGCGTCGCCTTGCAGACGCACACCATGCGCCGCCACTGCGTCCGCCCGACGTGTCCGCGCGCCCCCAGCGCCATTGCCAGCGCCCACCACGCACAAAGCAAAGCCCCAAGCCACCCTCCTTGCTGCGAGGCCCGTGTCTTCTCGGTGGTAATTCCCGAACCAATCCCTTTGTGTTTTCTAAGCTTCTGGCTGCTGTATGTATTTACTTAGGATGCTTTATTTATGCCTAGGTTGCTCGAGTTCGTATTAAGCTCGAGGGTCTTTTTGGTTGTGATAGCTATTCTCCACTTGTTTCCAGGTAAGGACTTCCTACCGTGGTTGTGTGGACCCTGCTATGCTTTCTTAATTGTGCCTTGTATGCTTGTTTACCTTTATGAGCATGTTAGTGGATGGGATAGCTAGTGATTGAATTCTTGCTAGCATGTTTTGCCTTTTTGTACATGTTAGTGCCATGCTAGGTTTGTTCTTCCAACATGCTTGAGATTCCTGCTTTAAGCTCGTAGTATCATGCTAGGCTATGTATGACAGATGTCTTTGTGGATGTTAGCCAGGAATCACGTACTTGGTAGTCTAAGCTAGTATGATAGGGTTTGTCTTCATCTAGAGGCTGAGAGCGGACATAACGTACCTTGTCCCCACCGGTCGGGAGTAGAGCGAAGCATAACGTACCTTGCTTCCCCGTGCCCGGTGAGGATTAGCTACCTCATTGGCATAAGCCTAGTTTGTAGCTCGCTAGAGCGGAACCACGCCAACGGTGCAAGCCTACCTTGGCCGGTTCTTAGCTTCGTGTCGGTGGTACAGTGCCGCACAGATGAGTGCCGAGGGCCTCGCACCACCGTGATCGTGACACCGTTTCCGAGTCTTAGGCATGCGTGCACTGCCCGCGTAGTTTGCCCCTAGGCCCCGCATTTACGCCGGTTGCGAGAAGAGCATGCGGTGTGCGCGCACACACGCGTTAGTAGCCGGTTTTGAGAGCTCCCGGGCTAATGTTCGTGAGTACACCAGTTCCTTCTTGTTTAGAGCCGACTTCGGGTACTCTCCGATAGTCCAGATTTATAGCGAGGGTAAGAGACCCTTGAGGACACCCATTGGGATTGACTTTAGAGTTAATCAATTGGTCGAGGGAGAAAGACCCTCGAGGGTGTCGGACATCTTGGGATCGGTTTTTGAGCTGATCAATTGGCCAAGGGAGAAAGACCCTTGGAGATGTCCCGGGATTGGTTTGAGAGCCAATCATTAGGCCTAAGTAGGAGACTTCCGTGGATTCCGGATTTGCCTTGTGAGCTCATTGAGCTAAGATCCGTGTTGATATTTGTGACATGTGTACTAGGCTGCTAGATGATAGATTGCATCGTATTGTACCCCGGTCGGGGGCTCTTACTGAGTATGTTTATACTCACCCTTATCGTGGCTTCTTCCACAGTAACTTGGGACAAAGACCGAGGTGGCTAGCGGAGAGAGCCGAGATCATGGATGCTGCTGACACTGCTGTATGCGTGTCTTATTTTATACTGCTTTGGATTTCAAAGCATGTAGTTGGACTTAGATCCGTAAGGAAAACTATGATTTGAACTATTTTATGTTTTAAGGAAAGTACCGATCACCATCGCTTTTAATTTGAATGGTTCGTTTTTGCCTAATGAATGTTTACTTTGTTTTGATTGTTTTCCGCTCATGTGTTTGAAAAGTTTTTAATCCGACCGATCGGGTCCTTTTATGTTTTAAATTTGCATGCTTTGAGTAAAGACCTAGATTTAGTTCCATTTTCGGGTTGGGTCTTTACTGAGCTTGGTATCGTGAGCACAGAGTCATAGATTCTGTAGACTAACCTGCTTTGTAGGTTGTGTTCCCATGATCTCCAAAGACTCCAAGGCCGCCAGTTTGTCTAAGTTCAATAAGCTAAGGGTTTTGTTTATGATACTATATGCAAGATACATGTGTTATCTTTGTTGACAGAGAAAGTCCGAGCGTGGACTAACCTGTTGTGGTTTCCGTGTAGATCGCCCGATGATGCCGGTTACACGTAGTGGAGCGAGTTCGTCTGAATCTGCAAATAGAGATGCCGCAGAGCCGCAGCCTGGTGTATATATCAAAGCTCAGAGGCGCCGCGTGGCACCAGAGGTTAACTTGCCCAGAAGAAGGGGCGGAGGCGCTATGCCTCAAGGTGCAGCTCCAGGAGGAGATATTTCGCTATGAGAGACATGATGATGGGCCTAATGGCCGAGCAGAGAGCTGAGACTCAGCGCAGCCTAGCAGCCAAGCAGAGAGAGGAGTCTAGGGCACAGATAGCCCAGCTGACACACAGCTCATGCAAAGAGCACCCCAAAGAGCTCCAGTAGCCCTGTGAGCTCCTGTAGCTCAACCGAGGGGCAGGGTCATCGGAGACGATCCGACTCACTTGATAGTGCAGAGGAGGCTGCTGAGTTTGGCAAGTGGTTGAAAGATTTCACCAAGTGGAAGCCAAGAGAATTTGATGCTTCAGAGAACCCACTTGTGGCGATCGTGTGGTTGGCAAGAATGGAGTACATCTTTAGAGTTATGGGATGCCCAGATGTACAGAGGCCGAGATGTGCGGCCCATGTTCTCTCGACACACCGAGTGAGTGGTGGTGGGAGTCCACAGATAGAGCTAGACCACTGGGTCTTCTCCACCACTGGAGTTCTTTAGAACGAAGTTCGAGCTAAGTATGTTAATGACGAGGCTCAGCAGGAGATGGCAGAGGCCTTCTCAAATCAAACAGGATCGAGATAGTATTGCCGCCTATGAGAAGAAGTTCTCTCGAGTATAGCTATTTCGCACCGGAGCTCATTTCCACCGAGGAGCTCAAGACTAAGAAGTTCATTTGTGGGTGAGAAGGAGGAGGTGCTCAGATGTTCGAGCACTCGCCTCCCGAGTTATGATCGAGCGAAGGAGTTGGCCACGATTTATAACCCGAAGCATCACCAAAGGGAGATCCTGCTGCGCCACCTCGGTCGATTCACCTGCCAGCAGATACTCGGCGTAAGAGGAAGTCTGGGACTTCTAGTGGTTTCCGCTCAACTGGTCACAGAGACTGCGCAGCGGGGCGATCCAGTGGTCGAGATCGGCGCCGACCTCGTGTAGAGCCCAGATCGCCAAGCAGGCGGGACCAGCAACCACTCATTGCAACAAGTGTGGAAAGGCACATTATGGTCTCGTGGAGCATCGCCCCGTGCTTGCTACGCGATGTGGCAAGGAGGGGCACTTGGCCGATTCTCTCTCGTGATTTAGCAAGAGCGGGACCGGCCAACAAAGCGGGGCGGGTGTTTGCCACTACTCGCCAGAGGCGGAGCGCATACTAATGATGCAGATTGCAGTACGCCGCTTGTCTTACAAAGACTATGCATTTGTATTGTTTGATTCGGGTTCGACCCATTCCTTTGTTTCGATGCATTCGTTAGACAAGCTTGTGTGAGCTCGAACCTCTAGGGTTTGAGCTGTGTGTTGCCACTCCTTCGGGTGTGAGTATGTTAGCTAGCAGTGAGAGTTAAGCATGGCCGATACAGATATCTGATGAGATTTTCGAGGCTACCCTCATAGTGCTGTCTATGAGCGGTTTCGATGTGATCATTGGCATGGATTGGTTGCGCAGAGAACCATGCATTGATAGACCGCCGGAAAAGAAGTGGTGTTTAGGCCGCCTCGAGGCCGAGCTTCAAGTTTCAGCGGTGTCCAGGCGTAACTTGCCCGCCATTGATCTCAAAGCAATAAAGCCCATAGATTGTTGGCTCGAGGAGCTTGGGGCTTCTTGGCAAAGCCGCCGGAGATAGTAGTAATCGCGTTGGATCGCTGACATGGTCCCCGTGGTGCAAGAGTTTGCGCATGTTTTCCCCAAGAGTTGCCGGGTTTACCCCTGGCGGGAGTTGGACTTCACCATTGAGCCGGAGCCGGGGACTCTTCCCATTTCCAAAGCCCCGTGATCGTATGGCGCCGGTGAGTTGAGAGAACTCAAAGTGCAGCTTGCAAGAGATGCCGGATCGAGGTTTCATCCGTCCGAGTGTGTCCTCGTGGGGAGCACTCGTCTGCTTGTTAAGAAGAAGGATGGATCCATGCGCTTGTGTATAGACTATAGAGAACCAATAAAGTCACGGTGAAGAATAAGTATCCCCGCCGCGTATAGATGATCTGTTTGATCACCTTGAGGAGCCTCGAGTTTTTTTAAGATTGATTTGAGGTCGTGGTACCATCACCGAGGATTCGAGATGCGATATCCCAAGACCGCGTTCGGATCGAGGTACGGTCATTATGAGTTCGTGGTCATGTCTTTCGACTCACGAACGCCCCCCGCAGCGCTTTATGGACATGATGGACAGAGTGTTCAAGGCATTCTTGGATAACTTCGTTATCGTATTCATAGACGACATTTTGATTTATTCCAGACACAAAGAGGACCATGCTTCGCATTTGAGGCAAGTTTTGACAAAGATTGCGTGAGAACCAGCTTGTTCGCAAAGTTCTCTAAGTGTGAATTTTGGCTAGAGAGGTAGCCTTCCTTGGACATATCGTGTCAAGAGATGGTATGGCGGTGGACCCCGCAAAGATAGAGGCAAGATTAGCTCATGGGCCGGACCACGACGACGGTCGCGAGATACGCAGCCTTTTGGGTCCGCGGTTATTATTACCGGCGTTTCGTGAAAGACTTTTCCGCTAAGGCGGCACCCCTAACCCGTCTCCGACCAAGAAGGGTGTTGACTTTATTTGGGATGCTAGATGTGAGGAAAGTTTTGCCCGGCTTTAAGCTCACTTTTGACGACAAAGACTGTGTTGGCGATTCCTAAGGAACAGGAGGTTTCGTAGTTTATAGTGATGCTTCCAAGTATGGTTTAGGGTAGTGTGTTGATGCAAAGATGGGAAGGTGATAGCTTATGCTTCCCGCAGCTTGAAGCCTTATGAGAAGAACTATCCAACTCATGATATGGAGTTGGCTGCAGCTTGTTTTTGCTCTAAAGATTTGGAGGCATTACTTATATGGTGAGAGGATTCAGTTTGTTCACGGATCACCGAGCCTCAAATATTTCTTCACTCGTAAGGAGTTGAACATGAGGCGAGGGAGGTGGCTCGAGTTAGTAAAGGACTACGATCGTGAGATTTTGTATCATCCCGGAAAAGCCAATGTTGTGGCCGATGCGCTGAGTAGGAAGACGTCGCATTCAAAGCAGCTTTGCTGAGCTCCCAAGTTGAATTGCGGAAAGAGTTTGAGCGAACCGGTGATGCAGCCTTGTTGGGAGAGGTGACCGCCGGTGGTAGCCCAACTATCGGGCTTCAAATTGTCGCTATAGAGGATCATCGACACCACCGAGTGATCCCAAGTTGAGGAGATTGCTCGAGAGGGTTAAGGCCGATGGCGATTTCGACTTTGTTGTGGCACCGCATTTAAGGCTTGAGGTACCGAGAGTCGATTGTGCGTCCCGGATGACGCAGAGGTTCGAGCAGAGTTGCTCGCCGAGGCACATAGTTCCCCATTCACTTGGCACCCGTGAGGTACCAAGATGTACCAGATCTCAAGCGCACGTTCGTGGATGGGCATGAAGCGAGATATAGCGGAGTTTGTTAGCCGGTGTCTCACTTGTCAACAAGTGAAGGCCCCCGCATGTAAAACCTGCGTGTTTATTGCACTGCTTAAGTGTTCCACAAAGGGAAGTGGGATGAGATTTCGATGGATTTTATCTCCGGGTTGCCGAGGACACCGAGAGGGTTCACTCGTGATCCGGGTAGTAGTGGACCGGTGACCAAGAGTGCACACTTTATTCCCGGGAAGATTAGTTATACCGTGGAACAAAGGGGCACGATTGTTCCTTGAGCAGATTGTGCGGTACCACGGGGTACCCGCAAAGATAGTATCGATCGGGATTCTCGGTTCACATCTCGCTCGAGAGCGCCCCGTAAGGGTTTGGGAACTGAGTGCGCCAAGATCGCCTTCCACCCTCAAACCGATGGTCGATCGAGAGGGTGAATCGATTCGAAGACATGTTGAGAGCCCGTGTCTTGGACTTCCCGTGCAGCTTGGGACCAAGACTGCATTTGATGGAGTTCGCTTACAACAACAAATATCAGCGACTATTCGAGATGGCCCCATTCGAGGCAATCAGATGGTAAGCGCTGCAGATCCCCGTGTTCGGGAGGAGGTTGGGGATAGGCAGTGTTCTGGGACCCGAGTTACTTCGGATGACGAACGACGCAGTCACGCGAAGATAAGGGCTCGCATGTTGACAAAGACAAAGTAGGCGCGAAAAGTTACGCCGATGTGAGGCGTAGAGACTTGGAGTTTGAGGTGGGTCAACATGTTTTCCTGAAAGTAGCACCTATGCGTGGGGTGTTAAGGTTTGGAAAGCGAGGCAAGCCGAGCCCCTGTGTTTGTAGGGCCTTTTGAGATCCTTGAGCGGATCGGAGCAAAGGGCTATCGGTTAGCTTTACCCCGTCTTTGTCGGGCCGTGCATAATGTGTTCCACGTTTCGATGTTGAGAAAGTACGTGGCGATCCTTCGCATGTGCTAGAGCATGAGCCCCTAGAGTTGAGTAAAGATTTATCCTTCGAGGAGAAGCCCGTGCAAATTTTGGCTTATGAGCGCAAGGTATTGCGCAACCGAGAGATAAGTTTAGTAAAGGTTCTTTGGAGGCATCGAGGGCGAGGAAGCGACGTGGGAGCTAGAGGATGAGATGAGGACTCATTACCCTGAGTTGTTCCAGCTTTAGGACTTTCGGGGACGAAAGTCTTTTAAGGGGGAGTATTGTAACGGCCCCGCTTTTCCTTCCCTGATTAATAACAAAATTAATTGGAAAATTAATTTAATCTTTTGGGATTTGAGCCTTGCCTAAATGGTGAATGTGGAGTTTTAAGAAAAGAGTCTTAATTAAAAGAAAAAGAGAAAAGAATTTCTTTGGCCGGGACCCGTAAGAGAAAAGCCTTGGGAAAGGAATTTAGGTCTCCTAACCTATTTAAAAATAAGGAAAAGAAGGAAAATCAAGAAACTCCTAATTTTTCCCCTCTTAGCCGCATTCTCTCTCTCTCTCTCTCTCTCCTAAAACCCTAGCCGAGCAGCCCTAGCCACACCATCGAGCCACCCCGAGCCACCCAAAATTAGCCGCACGCACCACCCCCGCCACAGACACCGCTCGCGACACACACGCACCGCACTGCACCCACGCCACCCACCGCTTCGCCCCCACCATCGCACGCTCGCCGACCGGAGCCCCCACCGCCGCACTTATCGCCGCCGACGTCGCCGCGCGCCGCCAAAGACCGCCCGACGTCGCTCGTGGTCGCCACAGTGCCGCAACGCAGCCTCAGAACGCGCGCGCCCGCGACGCGCCTCGCCCGCCCAGCTCAGCGACCCCACGCGCGCGCCCACTCCAGCGCGACCCTCTCGCCGCGCGCCAACCCAGCCCGAGCCGCTCGCTGCGCGCGTCGCCTTGCAGCCACACACCACACGCTGCTGCTGCCTGTGCGCGTCCGCCCGACGTGTCGCAAGCGCCCCAATACCAGCGCCAGCCACGCCCCTACCGCACTCAGCGGCGCCAAGCCACCCTCCTGCTGCCGAGGCCCGTGTCTTCTCGGTGGTAATTCCCGAACCAATCCCTTTGTGTTTTCTAAGCTTCGTCTGCTGTATGTATTTACTTAGGATGCTTTATTTATGCCTAGGTTGCTCGAGTTCGTATTAAGCTCGAGGGTCTTTTTGGTTGTGATAGCTATTCTCCACTTGTTTCCGTGTAAGGACTTCCTACCGTGGTTGTGTGCACACCGCTATGCTTTCTTAATTGTGCCTTGTATGCTTGTTTACCTTTATGAGCATGTTAGTGGATAGGATAGCTAGTGATTGAATTCTTGCTAGCATGTTTTGCCTTTTTGTACATGTTAGTGCCATGCTAGGTTTGTTCTTCCAAAGATGCTTGAGATTCCCGCTTTAAGCTCGTAGTATCATGCTAGGCTATGTATGACAGATGTCTTTGTGGATGTTAGCCAGAATCACGTACTTGGTAGTCTAAGCTAGTATGATAGGGTTTGTCTTCATCTAGAGGCCGAGAGCGGACATAACGTACCTTGTCCCCACCGGTCGGGAGTAGAGCGAAGCATAACGCACCTTGCTTCCCCGCACCCGGTGAGGATTAGCTACCTCATTGGCATAAGCCTAGTTTGTAGCTCCTGCTAGAGCGGAACCCCGCTTACGGTGCAAGCCTACCTTGGCCGGTTCTTAGCTTCGTCGGTGGTGCAGCCGCACAGATGAGTGCCGAGGGCCTCGCACTCATCGTGATCGGTGACACCGCTTTCCGAGTCTTAGGCATGCGTGCACTGCCCGCGTAGTTTGCCCCCAGGCCCCGCATTTACGCCGCCAGGCGAAAGAGCATGCGGTGTGCGCGCACACACGCGTTAGTAGCTTGATTCGGAGAGCTCCCCTGCTAATGTTCGTGAGTACACCAGTTCCTTCTTGTTTTTAGAGCCGACTTCGGGTACTCTCCCGATAGTCCAGATTTATAGCGAGGGTAAGAGACCCTTGAGGACACCCATTGGGATTGACTTTAGAGTTAATCAATTGGTCGAGGAGAAAAGACCCTCGAGGGTGTCGGACATCTTGGGATCGGTTTTTGAGTCGATCAATTGGCCAAGGGAGAAAGACCCTTGGAGATGTCCCGGGATTGGTTTGAGAGCCAATCATTAGGCCGGAAGTAGGAGACTTCCGTGGATTCCGGATTTGCCTTGTGAGCTCATTGAGCTAAGATCCGTGTTGATATTTGTGACATGTGTACTAGGTCGCTAGATGATAGATTGCATCGTGATCGCACCCTGTCGGGGGCTCTTCTTGAGTATGTTTATACTCACCCTTATCGTGGCTTCTTCCACGGGTAACTTGGGACAAAGACCGAGGTGGCTAGCGGAGAGAGCCGGGAGATCATGGATGCTTCTTGACACTCTGTGTGTCTTATTTTACTGTTTTGGATTTCAGCATGTAGTTGGACTTAGATCCGTAAGGAAAACTATGATTTGAACTATTTTATGTTTTAAGGAAAGTACTGATCAGTCACTGTTTTAATTTGAATGGTTCGTTTTTGCCTAATGAATGTTTACTTTGTTTTGATTGTTTTCCGCTCATGTGTTTGAAAAGTTTTTAATCCGACCTGATCGGGTCCTTTTATGTTTTAAATTTGCATGCTTTGAGTAAAGACCTAGATTTAGTTCCATTTTCGGGTTGGGTCTTTACAACGCAGACGCGCATCTTGCTTGGGCGCGCAGGAGGGAGCGCAGCGTCGCGTCGCGCGATGCGAGGCGGCTGCGCGGTGCGGCACGCACGGCGTCAGCGTCTGGCGACTGATGCGGTCGGTGCGGTGAGATAGGGCGAAGTATAGGGTCACGCGGCCGCGTCTGGCACCAGAACGCCCGATTTTCTATTTCGAGTTACCTGTGATTTCGGGTCATTATTCGGATGTTCGGATGGGCCGTTAGAGCTATTTTAACCCTTAGGGGTATTTTAGTCTTTTGCCCCTGGTCGTGGTTTTGAGGATTTTCAAGATTTCAGGCCATTCCCGCCTTTGTCGGCTTAATGGTTGTTGGTTGCAAGACCCGAGAGGTTTGGGCAAGTTGTTTGGAAGTTTGGAGGTGTTTTAGAAAATGGCAAAATTAATTGTAATTTTGGTGCTTCCATTGGGTTTTGAGCCCTTGCCCTAAATGGTCTTGGGAAGTTCGTAGGAAAAGAGATTTTTATTTTTAAAATAAGTTTGCTTCTGTTGGGTTTGGAAAGAGGAAGCTTTGGGAAGGGATTTTAGACCTATTTAATTAGGGAAAAGGAAAGAAAATCAAGAAAATCCCTTCTCCCCTTGTTTTGCAATCTCTCTCTCTCTCTCTCTCTCTCTCTCTCTCTCTCTCTCTCTCTCTCTCTCTCTCTCTCTCTCTCTAGCCGACCTCACCAAGAAACCCTAGCGCCCTAAGCCGCACCACGCTTCAGCCAGCTTCAGCCCGAGCGCACCAGCGGCCAGTGCCTGACCCAGCGCACCAGGCAGCAAATTGGCCCAGCCGTCGCGCGCACCAGGCTGCCCAGACGCTCCGCACCAGGCTGCCCAGACGCGCCGCACCGACTGACCAGATCGGGTCGCCCGAGCGCTGCCAGCGTCGTCGCGACCAAAGCCGCCACCTCACCGCCCCAAAGACCGTCCGCGTCTGCGTGCCCGTGCCACTCGTCGTCCGCGTCGCCGCCCCCGCGCGCGCTGCGCCCTGTCGCGCCCAGCGCGCAGCAGCGCCAGCGCCTGTCCCTGCCGCGCAAGCCACGCCCCGCCGCTCTCAGCGCCAGCGCCAGCGCCAGCGCTTTCCCTGCACTAAAGAAGCGCCCAAAATCGCTTCTCTTGCGAGACCCGTGCCTTCTCGGTTGGTAATTCCCGAACCTATCCCTTTTAGATTTTTAAGTCACTGGTCTTTGATATTTATTTAGGATGCTTTTAAAATGCTTAGGTTGCTCGGTTTCGCTTTAAAGCTCGAGGGTCATTATTTGATTGTGAAGGTTATTTCTGCTCGTTTCCAGGTAAGGATTCCTTACCGTGGTTGTGTGGACCCTGCGATGCTTTCTTGAATGTGCCTTATATGCATGTTTACTTTTATGGACATGATTAGTGGATAGGACAGCTTGTGATTGCATTCCTGCTAGCATGTTTGCTTGTTTGTACATGTTAGTGCCATGCTAGGATTGTTCTTCCAAAGATGCTTGAGATTCCTGCTTTAAGTTCGTAGTATCATGCTAGGTTATGTATGTTTGATGATGGTTATGTATGTTTAGCCAGGAATCGTTTACTCTATACTCTAGCTAGTGTGTTAGGGCCGTCATCATCTAGAGGTGAGAGCGACATAACGTACCTTGTCCCCACCGGTCGGGAGTAGAGCGAAGCATAACGTACATTGCTTCCCCGGCACCGATGTGGATTTAGCTACCACATCGGCATAAGCCTAGTTTGTAGCTCTGCTAGAGCGGAACCACCCGCTAACGGTGCAAGCCTCGCCTTGGCCGGTTCTTAGCTTCGTGTCGGTGGTACAGTGCGCACGATGAGTGCCGAGGGCCTCGCACTCACTCGTGTTCGATGACACCGTTTCCGAGTCTTAGGCATGCGTGCCGGCCCGCGTAGTTTGTACTTAGGCCCCCACATTTACGCCGGTTGCAACAGCATGCGGTGTGCGCGCACACGCGTTAGTCGCCGGTTCGGAGAGCTCCCCCGGGCTAATGTTCGTGAGTACACCAGTTCCTTCCTGTTTAGAGCCAGACTTCGGGTACTCTCCCGATAGTCCAGATTTATAGCGAGGGTAAGAGGCCCTTGAGGACACCCATTGGGATTGGCTTTTGAGCTGATCATATGGTCGAGGGAGAAAGACCCTCGAGGGTGTCGGACATCTTTGGGATCGGTTTTGAGCTGATCAATTGGCCGAGGAGAAAGACCCTCGAGATGTCCTGGGATTGGTTATGAGAGCCAATCATTAGGCCTAAAGTAGGAGACTTCCGAGGATTCCAGATTCTCCTTTGTAAGCTCGTTGAGCTATGATCTGTGTTGGTAACTGTTTGCATGTATACTAGGGTGCTAGATGATTGAAGTATCGTATTGTACCCCGGTTGGGGATTCTTCTGAGTATGTTTATACTCACCCTTATTTCTATGGTTTTCCACCCGGTAACTTGGGACAAGGACCGGGACGGCTAGCGGAGGGAGCTGATTGATCATGGGAGCCGCCGGCACTCTGTCTTTATTGTTTGCATATTTGTTCAAAGATGTAGATGGACAGAGTCCTAGGGGAACATTATTAAAAGTGGTTTGAACTGTTTTGAATGTTTTATATATAAACTGCCAGCTTGTTTTACTTCGTTGGTTTTTCTTAAACAAAATCAAGTGATTATGTTTTAAGCATTCCCGCTTTCTAAATGTTTTGAAAGGTTTTAAATATGAGCACTAAACCGCTTGATGAAGTATTTTAACTTGCATGCTGAGTGAGAACCTAAGTTTAGGACCGTATTTTGGGTCGGGTTCTTACAAAGACACTGGTGCGGAGTGGTCGGGTTGTCTGTGCGCTGGGGCCGGCGGTGAGGCTGTCTGGTGAAAATTTGGCTGTCTGGTGCGCGCTTTTGGCGTGCGGGGGAGAGCGGGGTGCGGCTAGGGCGGTCTGGGCTGGCTGGTGCGGCTGGGCATGGTCAAGGCGGCCAGGGGTTTCTTGGTGAGGTCGGCTAGGAGAGAGAGAGAGAGAAAGAGAGAGAGGATTTTTTGCAAAACAAAGGGAAAAGGGGTTTTCTTGATTTTCTTTCCTTTTCCCTAATTAAATAGGTCTAAAATCCCTTCCCAAAGCTTCCTCTTTCCAAACCGGGCCGAAGCAAACTTATTTTAAAATAAAACTCTCTTTTCCTACAAACTCCCCAAGACCATTTAGGGCAAGGGCTCAAAACCCAATGGAAGCATCAAAATTACAATTAATTTTGCCATTTTCTAAAACACCTCCAAACTTCCAAACAACTTGCCCAAACCTCTCTGGGTCTTGCAACCAACAACCATTAAGCTTCAAAAAGGCAGAATGACCACGGAATCCTAAAAATCCACAAAACCACGACCGGGGCAAAAGACCAAAATGCCCCTAAGGGTTAAAAGCAACTCTAACGGCCCATCCGAACATCCGAATAATGACCCAAAATCACCAAGCTAACTCGAAATAGAAAATTGGGCCGTTACAATACTCCCTCCTTCTAAGACTTTCGTCCTCGAAAGTCCTAAGAAGAAAACAACTCTAGGAAAACTCCACTGATTCTTAACCAACCAAGCTCCCGGTTAAGACAACACAAATCCTTTTTCGAAATCGAACCCTCTTGGTTTCCCAAAGGCTCCAAGCCCAAAAGACACCGAGTCTGCCACAAACTATCTCAACCAAAACTGAACTAACACTGAAGCTTCAAGAAATCATGCGATAGCTAGTCGGTGAGTCACACCCTCCGACTCGCACCAACTCTCAAACGGTCTCACGACTCTAGGGCTCACTTATCCTCGCTAACCCAACTCGGAACGCCTCTCTCACGGCGCTACTCTCGGCAAAACTCGTGGACGGGTCACAAGCTCTAAAACTCTACGCCACGCTCCGGCAGTAACTTCTCTGAATGCTCATAGTCATTATCAAACACCTCGACCCTTCACCATGCTGACCAAACAACCGAACCTCCTGTGTTTCTAGAAACAAAACGGCCTACTCTTACTTCGCAAGAGACTGCGAACCCCACCGTTGCCTACAATCCTTAACGAAATCCAATTCGAACCACCAACTGGTGACTGATCCCAAGGCAACCTTCTCCAACTAGCATGCGTCCACAACACTAAAGCAACCATCTTACGAGAAATCGAAGCACCAAAGCCAAGGGGCACTTTTCTGTTCACCAAAGGGCTACCACCAACACACCAAATGAAACTTCACTCGGCCACCTTTAGAAGACAAGGTCGAGGCACGTGCTCTACTCGGCCAAACTAACAAACCGAGTCCTCAACGGCCGACAACAAACTTTCCAATGCAATCCGATCAGCCACTAGCCTAAGAGAACATCGCCGCACAGAAAAAACAAACAACATTCCTCTTACGGACATCTCGAGCAAAGAAGGAATAAAACATTACGTGGCTACTAGAAACACAATAGCCGGAGGATAACAACTCTAAGGTTTCCAACTAATGCCACGGCATCTCTGTGCAACCCACTCAATCGTGGCTCACTTTATAACGCCAATCGCGAACGCACATCAAC
Source organism: Sicyos edulis (assembly GCA_036507275.1). Classification (NCBI taxonomy): domain Eukaryota; kingdom Viridiplantae; phylum Streptophyta; class Magnoliopsida; order Cucurbitales; family Cucurbitaceae; genus Sicyos; species Sicyos edulis. The sequence goes on from CM071847.1 coordinate 22,348,221, forward strand.
TAGGAACAAAGCCGTAGAAGGCTTGCTCTGCAGAAACTCAACCTGCTTATAACGAGCAAGGCTCGCCTCCAAGCCGCCACTCAACTCTTAAGCCCATCCGGCCGCTCCAAGGACTTCCTCCTTATAGCTTAGACCTAACTCTTCTTCCAATCCAGAAACTCCACCCACGAAACATGGCGAGGAATAAGGATAGCGACGACCACAAGCTTGCGGATCCTGAACAACACGAGTAGGCAAGACTACCTCAAAAGTTAAAACTCGAGGCCGGCATCCACGGTGCAACTCAACTACCAAAGAACTAAGGGGTTCTACAAACTCCAAAGATCCAACAACCTTCCAGCAACAACTCAAGCCCTTGAACTGGCAGGCCTCCGCCCTTGCGGGAACAAACAACTTTCCGCTTGCTAACAAACGAACGCAGGGACACTCTCACTGGGCTGACCGCTGCGCTACTCTGATCAACTACACAACTCAGGAGCTAAGCTGACTCCTCCTCAACAGGAACGATTTCCCAGCAAGCAAACTTCCGAAGGACAGCGAACTTCACACACACTCGCTGCCTTGCTCAAACCCAAGGGCAACAACAACCAACTCTCTCGGAAGCAACATCCGAGGATCCTCAATCGCTTGAACCCCCAACTTGGAACTAGCAGTGCCTACTCAATTGCCGAGGGAGGGGTCAACTCCCAAAACTTCTTGATTAGGAACAAGTCCTCAGGGAAACGCCCGCTTGCTCGAATCGAGCTAGCTCACGAAACAACATGGGAACCAAACCTTGGTCGACACCAAGCACCACCTCGCTAAGAATTCCAAAAATCAACGTGGAGGTTACCAAGAACAACTCTAGCTTGTTAACTGACAAAAAGCATCCAACAACTCAACCGAGGAACACTGCCTGGGTCTGACTGAGCTCTGGTGAGGCTCTCCACAACTTAGGGTTCCTCCGATCGCCCTCCGACACACACTGCCGCCAAACGGCGGTCTAACAGACAATCGGCTACACGAGCACATCTCCTCCAAAGATCTCAATCTGTGCTGCCAAAAGCTCTTCCTTGCCACATCCGCGCAAAGCACGCGATGCTCCACACAATCCGGCGCGCCTTACCACACTTGATGCAATGAGCCGGCCGCTGGCCCCGCCTCTACCGACGATCTCGAGCTCTAACTGCGGTCGGCGCTCGATCGCGACCCCTAGATCGCCCTGCTTACGATCTGCCATCCACCGAAAGGGAACAACCGTAAGACCCAAACTTCCTCTTGCTCAAAGCATCACCACATCGTAGCTTCTACCGGGTAAGGATCCGAACAACTCTCTTAGCCATGGCGGCCGGAAACTCGCGATTTTCCTACCATCGCCTCGATCGGTTCCAATCAACTCCAACCATCGATCAACAAGAAATGCCTCTACCTGTGTCAAGGGCCAACTAGCATAACTTGCCTACGCAACAACCAGGCTACCGGCACGGTAACCTCTCAACCCAAGTTAGGGCACTTGCCAAGAACTAAAGTCCTAACTCCTCAAAATCGAGCACCTTTGGTTTCACAACCCAAACCCCTCGTGGTTCTTGAAAAATACACCACGGAACGAGCTACACAAAAGTACACCGGCGTGTACAGCTCCAACTTGGTTCCTTAAGATCCAAACCAACAAGTATTCTCACACAAGGCAACTTTTGCCTCCCAATAGAGCCACATCTAGCAAAGGAGCAACAAGAGTTCAACCCACTCAGGGTCAACTCACCACGGAATGCCACATTGGTCGACTCACTCTTACAAGAGCATAGACACACCAAGCTAACTTACCTCATACCGATGGTTCACTAAACGTGCTCCGATCAACCATCCAACTCATGGCTCTAACAGTGGATCAACCACGCATCATCGATGCCAACCCTACTCATATTAGGGTAACTCCAGGGTAGTCGAATCACACTACCATCCAACTGGCTCACAAGCCCACAACACAGGCGCGAGAACTCGAACGCGCTAGCCCTTAACAACCAACAGCATCCTTTGTACCCAACTCTCGGTGACCCTGAAAGGCTCCTACTTATCCCTCAAACGACCTCAAACTTGTAGTTCTCTGGCTACACCGAGCTAGATCTCTTATGCAGCCCAAATAGGTGCAATCTCAGGAATGGGTACAAGACTTGTGGGGATGCTAAACTCCGGGCGGGTCCTGGAACCACCTGCACGAAAAGTGCCAACTGGCCTGAATCTAGGCCTCCTCTCAAAGCTTGGTGCCAACAGGCACTACTTCCTTTACAACACAAACATCCCTTTACGGGCTTTAAGCCCCTCTGAGGGTAGGGAAGGTCACACTCCAGGTGACAGGGCAATGGCACTCAACACAAGAGTCTCAACAATCGAGTAGACTACTCTCTGACATCACGTCTAACAGACAAGCCAAGGCCCACTCCTGCATCCCACTCGATGCTCAACGAATACTCAGGCCAACCCTCGGGTGGCAGCACCTAGCTCCACACCTGGAACATGCTAACCGAAGGTGCTTCTCTCTAATAGCCAGCTCAAAACCACGGACGGATTAAGTCTTGACAAGCAAACTCCACACTACCCCCTGGCTACGAGGGTACTAAAAGAACTGGCTGCAAAACGACTGTAGGCTTGCAGGAGGTCAAGATGTCTCTACATCTTCCTCAAAAGCTACTAACTTGGCAGCTTGCCAATCGACCGGGTGGCTGGTGGAGACTCTGCTGGTCCGCCTCTCACAGGGGACTTCCACCACCACACTGCTGAATCAAACAACACCAGAATGGTGCGCCTCGACCTCTAAACATTTGGTCATCAGCCTCTGAACACCAGGTCATCCCAGCACTTGGATGATAAACTTGATCCTGGCCAACCACCTTGCTGCTAGCAGTAGGTCCCAAAAACATCCAGCTCTACAGGCTTCCGCTTGCCAAACTTGGCGGCTCGATCAACGCCAACTATCTAATCAGCACAAACCTGCTGATCAAGCCCTCCCGAGAACCTCCGGGGCTACTGGAGCTACAAGGAGGGGTGTCTCCTAAATAAACTCTGCCAGCTGGGCTATCTCTGCCCAAGACTCCTCACTACGCGCTACAAACTGCGCCTGGGTCTCCGCTCTCTGTTAGCTAAAAGACCTGCCATCAACTCCCTCATGGCTAGAGCACACTCTGCTCAAGGAGTCTCACTCTAAGGCGTGCTAGCCTCAACCCCCCCTACTCTTGGCAACTCATCTGCCAGGGCCAAAGGTGGCCTACGGGTCTAGACAACCCTGGACGCGGTCTCATCATCAACATGAACAGTCCAACTCCTCGGTTGGAAATACCAAACGTCCCTGCTCCTCTAAGTGCAATCAACCTACTAGCGATCCACACAAAGCATAAAAGCTAGCCCACGCTGGGGCTCTCACTGCCAAACAAGGGTAACACATGTATTCTAGATGCGATTGTAAAATAAAACCCTTAGCTTAATGAACTCGCACAAACCCGACGGCCATGAGTGCCGATGATCATGGGGGCAACAACCTACAAAGCGAGTTAGTCTCACGAATCTATGACTCGTGCTCGATACCAAACCAGTAAGAACCCGACCCAAAATACGGTCCTAAACCTAGGTTCTCACTCAAAGATGCAAGTTAAATACTTCATCAAGCGGTTTAGTGCTCATATTTAAAACCTTTCAAAACATTTAAAAGCGGGGACACTTAAAACATAAACAACAACCTTCATTTAAGCAAACCAACAAAGTAAAACAAGCCTGGCCAGTGTTTATGAAATCATACAATACAATTTAAATAACTGTTAAAAACATCCCCCTAGGACTCCCGTCCGTCTACATGCCGAACAAATTATGCAAACAATAATAGACAGAGTGTGCCCGCGGCTCCCATGATCAATCGCCTCCTCTCCGCTAGCCGTCCCCGGTCTTTGTCCCAAGTTACACGTGGAAAACCACGAGAAATAAGGGTGAGTATAAACATACTCAGTAAGAATCCCCAACCGGGGTACAATACGATACATCAATCATCTGGCACCCTAGTATACATGCAAACAGTTACCAACACAGATCATAGCTAAACGAGCTTACAAGGTAGAATCTGGAATCCTCAGAAGTCTCCTTCTTCCGGCCTAATGATTGGCTCTCATAACCAATCCTGGGATATCTCCGAGGGTCTTTCTCCCTCGGCCAATTGATCAGCTCAAAAACCGATCCCAAAGATGTCCGACACCCTCGAGGGTCTTTCTCCATCGACCATATGATCAGCTCAAAAGCCAATCCCAATGGGTGTCCTCAAGGGCCTCTTACCCTCGCTAACAAATCTGGACTATCGGGAGAGTACCAGCAGTCTGGCTCTAAACAGGAAGGAGTTGGTGTACTCACGAACATTAGCCCGGGATAGCTCTCTGAACCGGCGACTAACGCGTGTGCGCGCACACCGCATGCTGCTGCAACCAGCGTAAATGTGGGGGCCTAAGTACAAACTACGCGGGCCAGGTACGCATGGCTAAAGACTTGGAAGCGGTGTCACCGAAGACAGTAGTGCGAGGCCCTCGGCACTCATCCAGCACTGTACCACCGACTGGCCGAACCGGCCAAGGCAGGCTTGCACCATTGGCAGGGTTCCGCTCTAGCAGGCTACAAACTAGGCTTATGCCGATGTGGTAGCTAAATCCACATCGGCTGCTGGGGGGAAGCAATGTACGTTATGCTTCGCTCTACACCCGACCGGTGGGGACAAAGTACGTTATGTCCGCTCTCAGCCTCTGGATGATGACAAACTCTACTATACTAGCTAAGAGTACAAAATAACTAATTCCTGGCTAGACATACATATCAACATCGATCACACATAACCTAGCATGATACTACGAACTTAAAGCAGGAATCTCAAGCATGCTGGAAGAACAATCCTAGCATGGCATAACATGTACAAACAGGCAAACATGCTAGCAAGAATGCAATCACAAGCTGTCCTATCCACTAATCATGTTCATAGAAGTAAACATGCATATAAGGCACAACAAGAAAGCATCGCAGGTCCACACAACCACGGTAAGAAATCCTTACTGAAAACGAGCGAAATAACTTTCACAATCAAATAATGACCCTCGAGTTTTAAAGCGAAAACCGAGCAACCTAAGCATTTTAATAAAAACAACCTAATTAAATAAACAACAGCCAACAGCTTAGGGTCCAAAAGAGTGGAGGCTTGGGAATTACCAAACGAGAGGGTACTAGGTCTCGCCCCCAACAATCTTGGCAAAAAAGCAGGCTCGGGCAAGTAAGTGGGCAGGGGCGTCTGCGTGTGGCAGCAGGGCAGTCGGGCGCGGCTGTGGCGCTGGCGCTGGCGGGCGGGCGCGGACGCGGAAGCGGCACGCGAACGACGCACGCAGACGCGGGCGGTCTTTGGCGCGGGCGCGGCGAGGCGGCGCGACGCGGCGCGCGGCGCAAGGCGACGCTCGTGCGGATCGACGCGCGCGACGATGTCCGGGCGACTGATGCGTGTGTCGCCGGTGCGGCGCGCGATTGAGGGCGGCTCGTGCGGGACGGCGCGACGTGTCGGGCGACTGATGCAGTCGGTCGGCGCGATAGAGGCGGAAATCTGAGCTGTGGCGCGCGACGCGTCTGGGCAGCTCGGTGCGAGCGCCGGGTTGTCTCGATGCTCTGGCCGGGCGCTGGGGCCGTGAAATGTGTGTCTGCGTCGGGCTGAGGTATCTGGCCGTTTAGTGCGCTGCTCTGGCTGCTCTGTGCGCTCTGAGCCGGGTGCGGCTAGGCGATCTAGGGCGTTGGGCTGGCTGGCCAAAAGGCACGGGCATGGTCAGCGGCTAGGGTTTCTTGGTGAGGTCAGCTAGGAGAGAGAGAGAGAGAGAGAGAGAGAAAGAGAGAGGATTTTGCAAAACAAGGGGGAAAAGGGGTTTTCTTGATTTTCTTTCCTTTTCCCTAATTAAATAGGTCTAAAATCCCTTCCCAAAGCTTCCTCTTTCCAAACCCTACTAAGCAAACTTATTTTAAAATAAAACTCTTTTTCCTACAAACTCCCCAAGACCATTTAGGGCAAGGGCTCAAAACCCAATGGAAGAATCAAAATTACAATTAATTTTGCCATTTTCTAAAACACCTCCAAACTTCCAAACAACTTGCCTAAACCTCTCGGGTCTTGCAACCAACAACCATTAAGCTTCGACAAAGGCAGGAATGACCCTGGAATCCTGAAAATCCACAAAACCCTGACCGGGGGCAAATGACTAAAATGCCCCTTAGGGTTAAAACAGCTCTAACGGCTCATCCGAACATCCGAATAATGACCCGAAATCACCTGGGTAACCGAAATAGAAAACTGGGCCGTTACATTCTTCTTCTCCCTCTCCGATTGATATGCTGGTTGGCCGAGTGGTTAGAAGTGTGTGGGTGTTTGTGTTTGGTTGCAGCTAGCCTAGAGAAGCCCCCACCCAAGAAATTTCCACCGTCGCCCCAATTTCCCATCGTCCCCATCGCGCCAAGCAGAACAGGCACTAGCAGGCCCAGATCGAGCCAGCCAGATCGCCCAGCCCGTAGCCGTGTCACATGGCTAGATCGCCCAGCAGGTCCGTTACAGCCGTCGCATGCACCAGCCGAGCAGCCGCGCTCCGCTCCGCTCCCGCCGCCGATCATCGCGCCCAAATCGCTCATACAGCGCCAGCCTTCCTCGCGCTCGCTCGCCCGCGCCAGCGCCGTGCAGCGTGCAGCGCCCGCGCGCCCATCACCCCAAAGAAGATCCTCGCCGTGCAGCCTGCCCGTCCGCATGTCAGCCGCGCCGCGTGTGTTGCTCTCGAGCCGAGCCTTGTGTGTAGTTGCCTCCCGACCAAGGTAAGGATTTCTTACCGGAGTTGTGTGGGCCTTGCGATATATTATGTGATGCTGTTTGTATGCTTGTTTGTGTTTATCAGCATGTTTAGTGTTAGGTGCTCTGTTCTGAATTCCTGACTGGCATGATTTCTTATATTGTTTCTCATGTTAGTCCATGCTAGGTTGTTCCGTCCTAGCATGCTCGTATCTGTTCTTGTTTCGTAGTATCATGCTAGGTTCGTTGTATCTGTTGAGCACCTATTGGATTATTTGCTGTTGATGTTATAGTTTAGAGTTCAGATAGGTAGCATCATCCGAGCCAGGATGCATAAAGTACCTTGCATCCACGGCAGGGACGTACGAGGCATGTACTCCGTCCCTGGACCCCGTTAGGGTTTAGCTAACCCTACCGGCTGGCCCTGCAATCTTGGGTGAGGGTGGCAGACTGTTAAATGCCCCAACGGTCTGGATGATGACTTGGCATTGCCTTGTCTCTGGCAAATGCGCGTCCCTCGGCGTGTTCGGCAAGAGCCTCTTGATTGCCACCGATAGGGCAAGGACGGCTTCTGGTGTAAGCCTACCACGACCGGTTCCTTAGCCCCAAAGCGGTGGTTCAGGTGATATAGTTCACGTGTCCGGGTCTCACACCCCTATGTCGGTGACACCGATCCGGAGATTTAGTTAGGCATGGTGGTCGAACTCGGGCGGCTTGCCACTAGACCCGGCACCCCTAGAGTCTGCGGTGTAGCATGCGGTGCGCGCTTACGCTCATTACAGCGCCGACTGGAGAGCTCCTCGGGATTGTGAGCCAGTGCACCTTTCGTATCGACAGTAGATAGGCTGAGGCCGGGACTTTTTTCTCGTATAGGGCGTATTGTGTGGTGATTTTCCGGAGTAAGACCCTGAGTTGGCATCTTAGGTTTATATGTGGATTTAAGCTATGTGCTCTATTCTGTGTTTATATTCATAGCTTGCATATCTTCTAGCTAGATGACCATGTATATCGTATTGTACCCCGGTTGGGGATTCTTACTGAGTAATTCGTTACTCACCCTTATTTTTGTGGTTTTCCACAGGTAATGTAACGGCCCAGTTTTCTATTTTCGGTTTCCCAGGTGTTTTTGGGACATTATGCGGGTGTTCGGATGGGCCGTTAGAACTATTTTAACCCTTAGGGGTATTTTGGTCTTTTTGCCCCCGGTCAGGGTTTTGTGGATTTTCAGGATTCCAGGGTCACTCGTGCCCTTGTCGAGGCTTGATTGTTGTTGGTTGAAGGACCCAAGAAGTTCGGGTTAGTTGGTTGGAAGTTTGGAGGTGATTTTGTAATTAACTAAATTATTGTTAATTTAAGTGCTTCCATTGGGATTTGAACCCTTGCCCTTGATGGTGATTTGGGAGCTTGGTTTAAATGAGTTTTAATAAGGAGAAAAGGTTGCTTCAGCCGGGACTCGAAGGAGGAAGCCCCGGGAAGAAATTTAGGTCACCAAGACCTATTTAAATTAGGAAAAGGAAAGAAAATCAAGAAAATCCCATGCCTCTGCCTGCCATCAGCCCAGTCGCCCAGCCATCAGCCCTATCGCCCAGCCGAGCAGCCCAGTCTGCTCGCCCCAGCTGCACGTCCTGCCTGCCCACCTGCCGCCGAGAGCCTGTTTTGCCGAGATAGATGGGACCGAGACCTAGTGCCTTCTCGGTTGGTAATTCCCGAGCCTCCACTCTTTTGGACCCTAAGTTTATTGGCTGTTGTTATTTAAATAGGATATTTTTATTAAATGCTTAGGTTGCTCGGGTTCACTTAGAAGCTCGGGAGTCGCTTGGTTGGCTTATGGTAGTTATTTTCTGCTTGTTTCCAGGTAAGGATTTCTTACCGTGGTTGTGTAGACCCTGCGATGCTATCATGATTGTGCCTTGTATGCTTGGTTGTTGTTATGAGTATGTTAGCTATTGAACAGCTTGTGTTTGAAATCTTGCTAGCATGTTGCTTGTTGTTCATGTTAGTGCCATGCTAGGTTTGTTCTTCCAGCATGCCATGTCTTGTGATTGTATGAAATTTCCAGTGGGTAGGTTACATGTTTTCTCTTGCTTCCAGATCGTGTTGCTCTTGTGTCCCCTGATACATTCTGTTAGTTCCATGCAAGGGGTTTAATTATCTTGGCATACCTTGTTCTATTTTATCCTGTTAGTTTCATGCCAGGCATAGGCAGGTGATGTATAGTGTAGAAGACTGTAGGGATAACTAGTTTAGGTCCCGCTCGGGTAAGACCCCGATGGACATCCAGAGGTGTAAGACCCTGATGGGCATCCTAGGTGTGTAAGTTCCTGATGGGCATCACTAAGTTGGAGGTGTAAGACCCTGATGGGCATCCTAGGTGTGTAAGTCCCTGATGGGCATCACTGAGTTGGAGGTGTAAGACCCGGATGGGCATCCTAGGTCTGTAAGTCCCCGATGGGCATCACTGAGTTGGAGGTGTAAGACCCCGATGGGCATCCTAGGTGTGTAAGTCCCCGATGGGCATCATTGAGTTGGAGGTGTGAGACCCTGATGGGCATCCTAGGTCTGTAAGTCCCCGTTGGGCATCACTGAGTTGGAGGTGTAAGACCCTGATGGGCATCCTAGGTGTGTAAGTCCTCGATGGGCATCACTGAGTTGGAGGTGTAAGACCCTGATGGGCATCCTAGGTGTGTAAGTCCCCGATGGGCATCACTGAGTTGGAGGTGTAAGACCCCGATGGTCATCCTAGGTGTGTAAGGCCCCACTAGGCATCACTGATTCTGGAGGTGTAAGGTCCCAATGGGCATCCTAGGTGTGTAAGGCCCCATTGGGCATCACTGAGTCCTAGGTTGTGTAAGTCCCAAAGGGCATGCAAGTGTAGAACCTAGGATAGGCTGTAGATGAAAGCCCTTGAATAGGCTCGCTCTAGAAGTAGCTCATAGCCTAATTCAACCGTTTTGCTCTAAGTCATTGTTTTATTTGCATGTATACTAGGGTGCTAGATGACTGATGTATCGTATTGTACCCCGGTTGGGGATTCTTACTGAGTATGTTTATACTGTAAAGACCCAACCAGAAAACGGTGCTAAACCTAGATCTTTACTCAGCATGCAAGTGAAAAGCATAAAAGGACCCAGCTAGGGTCCATTTGTAAAGCTTTTCAAATATAAGAGTGGAAAACATTAAAAAAAAAGTAAACATTCATTAGGCAAAAACGAACCATTCAAATTAAAAACAGTGACTGATCAGTACTTTCCTTAAAAACATAAAATAGTTCAAATCATAAGTTTTCCCTACGGACCCAAGTCCAACTACATGCTCAAAAATCAAAAAGCAAGAAAATAAGACACGGCAGTGTCAAGCAGATCCATGATCCCCCAGCTCCCTCCGCTAGCCGCCTCGGTGTGTCCCAAGTTACCTGTGGAAGAAACCACAATAAGGGTGAGTATAAACATACTCAGTAAGAATCCCCGACCGGGGTACGATACGATGCAATCAATCATCTAGCAACCTAGTACACATGCAACCAGTTATCAACAAGGATCTCAGCTCAACGAGCTCACAAGGAAAATTCGGAGTCCTCGGAAGTCTCCTACCTCCAACCTAATGATTGGTTCTCATAACCAATCCCAGGACATCTCCAAGGGTCTTTCTCCCTCGGCCAATTGATCAGCTCAAAAACCGATCCCAAAGATGTCCGACACCCTCGAGGGTCTTTCCCCCTCGACCAATTGATTAGCTCAAAAGCCAATCCCAATGGGTGTCCTCAAGGGCCTCTTACCCTCGCTATAAATCTGGACTATCGGGAGAGTACCCGAAGTCTGGCTCTAAACTGGAAGGAACTGGTGTACTCACGAACATTAGCCCGGGGGAGCTCTCCGAACCGGCGACTAACGCGTGTGCGCGCACACCGCATGCTGCTGCAACCGGCGTAAATGTGGGGGCCTAAGTACAAATTACGCGGGCCAGGTACGCATGCCTAAGACTCGGAAACGGTGTCACCGAACACGAGTGAGTGCGAGGCCCTCGGCACTCATCATGCACTGTACCACCGACCTGAAGCTAAGAACCGGCCAAGGTAGGCTTGCACCGTTGGCAGGGTTCCGCTCTAGCAGGCTACAAACTAGGCTTATGCCAATGAGGTAGCTAATCCTCACTGGCTGCCGGGGGGAAGCAATGTACGTTATGCTTCGCTCTACTCCCGACCGGTGGGGACAAGGTACGTTATGTCCGCTCTCAGCCTCTAGATGATGACAAATTTCTAACATACTAGCTAGAGTATAGAGTAAACGATTCCTGGCTAAACATACATAATCATCATCAATCATACATAACCTAGCATGATACTACGAACTTAAGCAGGAATCTCAAGCATGCTGGAAGAACAATCCTAGCATGGCACTAACATGTACAAACAAGCAAACATGCTAGCAGGAATGCAATCACAAGCTGTCCTATCCACTAATCATGTTCATAAAAGTAAACATGCATATAAGGCGCAATCAAGAAAGCATTGCAGGGTCCACACAACCACGGTAAGAAATCCTTACCTGGAAACAAGTGGAAAATAGCTATCACGAATCAAATAAGACCCTCGAGCTTAATAACGAACCCGAGCAACCTAGGCATAATGAAAGCATCCTAAATAAATATACAAAGCAACAGCTTTAAAAAATCTAAAAGGGAAAAGGCTCGAGAATTACCAACCGAGAGGACACGGGCTCTCGCGGCAGTTAGGGGGACAGTTTGGGCGCCGCTGCAGTGCGGCGAGGGACGCCCAGCGCGGGCGCACGGCAAGGCAGGCGGACACACTGGAGCGGGCGCGCAGCAAGGCGAGCGGACGCGCGGCAAGGCGAGCCGACGCGCAGGAGCGGGCGCGCGGTAAGGCGAGCGGACGCGCAGGAGCGGGCGCGCGCAACGCAATGAAGGCGGTGGGGCGACGGGCCGTGGAGGTGACGCGCGAGCGAGCGGGCTCGGCCGACGAGGCTTTCGGTCGCGATGCGGCGCTGGCGCGGCCGCGAGCGACGCCGGGCGGTCTTTGGGCGTGCGACGGCGGGGTGTCTGGGACAATGCAGACGAGCGCGCGGCCGGGCGGGCGAAGCAAGGGGCCGAGCGGCTCGGTGTGGCGCAGCATGGCCGGGCCGAGCGGCCTTGAGTGCGGTCCAGTGCGTGCGCGAGTGGTCGGGCGAGCGGGCGTGTGTGGTGCGGTGTGGCTGGGTTGGCTCGACTGAGTGGTGCGGCTGGGTTAGGTTGGCTCAGTTTTAGGAGAGAGAGAGAGAGAGAGAGAGAGAGAGAGACTACCAAGGGAACAAAGAGGGTTTTCCCTAATTTCCTTCTTTTTCCTATTTTAAAAGGGTTAGGAGACCTAAAATTCCCTTCCCAAGGCTTTCTCTTGCGGGTCCCGGCTAAAGAAATTCTTTTCTTTTTAACTAAATCTTCTTTTTCTAAAAACTCCAATTTCACCATTAGGGCAAGGGTTCAAATCTCAATGGGACCAATTAAATTCCAATTAATTTTGCTATCAACCGGAATGTCTCCGAACTTCTAATCAACTAACCCAAACTCCTTGGGTCTTGCAACCAACATTAATCAAGTCTCAACGAAGGCCGAAATGACCCTGAAGCCCTGAAAATCCTCAACCTCTGACCGGTGAGCAAAAGGACCAAAATACCCTTAAAGGTTAAAAAGCTCTAACGGCCCAACCGATTGCCCCAATACTGAACCGAGAGTACCTGGGAAACCGGAATGGAAAACTGGGCCGTTACATATACTCACCCTTATTTCTGTGGTTTTTCCACCAGGTAACTTGGGACAGCACAAGGATGGCTAGCGGAGGGAGCTGTTTGATCATGGGGGGCAGCCGGCACTCTGTCGTTTATTGTTTGCATTTATTTATTCAGCATGTATGTGGACAGAAGTCCTAGGGGAATGATGTTAAAGTTGTTTAAACTGTTTTGAATGTTCTTTTATAAATACTGGCCAGGCTTATTTTACCTTGATTGGATTTGCTTTATGAAAGTTGTTGGTTATGTTTTAAGTGTTCCCCGTTTCCAAATGTTTTGAAAACGTTTTAAATATGAGCACTAAACCGCTTGTTGAAATATTTAACTTGCATGCTGAGTGAGGACCTAGGTTTAGGACCGTATTCCAGGTCGGGTCCTTACAGGTAACCAAGGTGCGAGACAGGATGGCTGAAGGAGGAGCTGTGATCATGGGAACCAGCTGTCAAACTCTGATTTTATGTTATGACTCTTTATGTTTTTGTTTCCTCTGAATGCATGTAACCGGGCACGGAGCCCTAGAATGTTTTCTGAATGTTTTTACGGATTCCAGCATTGTTGCAACTGTTGAAAGTTTTGAATGCTTTAATAAATCTCTGATCAGAGTAAACTTTTGGAAACATATTTATCTTGAAACAGGTGCTTGGAGACAAGGACAGGTTTCAGGAAATTGTTTTGACTTTGAATTGAATGTTTGAATGTTTTGGTATTAATTGGAATCTGAAAGCCATTCCTGCATATTGTCTTTAGCTTTGAATGCATGCATTGAGGTAAAGTCCCATTTAGAGCCCCTTTTGGGTCGGGTCTTTACACTTTCACTAACTCGAGCCACCTCCTCTGTCTCATATTTAACTCCTTCTGAGTGAAGAAGTACTTAAGGCTCTGGTGATCTGTAAACAACTGTATCTTCTCGCCATACAAGTAGTGACTCCAAATCTTTAAAGCAAACACCACCGCAGCCAACTCCATGTCATGAGTTGGGTAGTTCTTTTCATACGGCTTCAACTGACGAGAAGCATACGCAATCACCTTTCCCTGCTGCATCAACACACAGCCCAAACAAAACTTGGATGCATCACTATAGACTACAAATCCACTTGTTCCCTCAGGAACTACCAATACTGGTGTTGTCGTCAAACTACGCTTTAGTTCGGCAAAACTCTCCTCGCAACTGGAATCCTAAACGAAGTCAACACCCTTTCTAGTTAGTCTAGTCAGGGTGTTGCTTAGCAGAAAAGTCCTTAACAAAGTGCCGGTAATAACTTGCCAAACCCAGAAAGCTGTGAATCTGACCGACCGTCGTCAGTCTACAGCTATTCTATCTTTGGAAACCACATGTCCATGAAAAGCTACTTTCTCTAGTCAAAAGTCACACTTTGAAAACTTTGCATACAGCTGATTCTCTCGCAAGGCTGACAGAACTTGTCTCAAGTGTGAAGCATGGTCCTCCTTCGTCTTTGAATATATCAGGATATCATCAATGAACACAATGACAAAGCTATCCAAGAAAGCCTTGAACACCCTGTCCATCATGTCCATAAATGTTGCAGGGGCGTTAGTCAGTCCGAATGACATGACCACAAACTCAAAATGACCATACCTCGATCTGAACTCTGTCTTGGGGATGTCTGCATCCCGAATCCTCAACTGGTGGTACCCTGACCTCAAGTCAATCTTAGAAAACACTGAGTCTCCCTAAAGTTGATCAAACAAATCATCGATATGCGGCAGGGGATACTTATTCTTCAAGGTGACTTTATTCAACTCTCGATAATCAATACAAAGGCGCATTGATCCATCCTTCTTCTTAACAAACAAAATAGGTGCTCCCCACAGGGACACATTCTGGCGGATGAATCCTAGGTCAAGCATCTCTTGTAACTACACTTTGAGCTCTCTCAGCTCACCTGGCGCCATACGATACGGAGCTTTAGAGATAGGGAGAGTCCCTGGCTCAAGCTCAATGGTAATGTCCACCTCTCTCTTCGGGGGCAATCCTGGTAACTCCTCAAGGAAAACTTCTACAAACTCTTGCACAACAGGTGCCATCTCAACTGACAACGCGGTACTGCTTTCACTTGTCAACTTTGCTAAAACACCCGAAGCTCCTCAAGCTAACAAACGTCGGGCTTTCACTTTTAAAACCAAAGGCGAACACACTCCACCCTGGACACGGCGGAACTTGAAGCTTTTCTTCTGGGGCAGCCTGAACACAACTACTTTCGGTAGTCTATCATACCATGGTGCTCAGACAACCAATCCATACCAAGGATAATGTCAAAACCACTCATAGACAGGACTATGAGGGTAGCCTCTAAAAGCACTAGGGATATCCGTATCCGGCCACTCTTAACTTTCTCACTAGCTAGCATACACACTCCCGAAGGAGTTGCAACAGACAACTCAAACCCTAAAGGTTCGAGTTCCAAACAGACTTGTCTAACAAATACATCAGAAACAAACGAGTGGGTCGAGCTCGAATCAAACAATACAAATGCATAATGATCTAAGACAAGCAACAGCGTGCACGCTCATCGCGAAGATCGATGCGCTCCGCCTCCCGACGAGTAGTGGCAAACACTCGCCTGCTTCTTTGAATCTGTCCGGCTCACTGCTCGGCTTTGAGTGCAAACCCTAGCTAAGTAACCCTTCTTGCCACATTGATAGCAAGCTTGGGGTGACGCTCCACAGATATCGTAGTGAACTTTGCCTCAAGTGTGGAACTGGGGTGGCTGCTTAACAATGCCCTGCTGGCACTTCTGGCCCTACTAGCCCTGCAGTCTAAACTGTGGTCGACGCTGATCTCGACCTCTAAATTGGCCATGACGACGAGCCTGCTGACCACCTGCACGGGACCCACTGGAAGAGTCAAAATTTCTCTTCTGCCATAAGTACTGCTGGACAGACTAAATTGGTGCAAAAGAAACCTGCACCTACGGGTACTTGGAGTTATAGATTGTAGCCAACTCAACATCTCTGTCATATGACTCTAGAGCGAGTGATCGAACATCCTTAGCAACCTTTTTCCTCAACCCACTGATAAAATTTTTCGTCTTGAGCTCCTTTGTGGCGATGAGCTCCGGGGCAAAGTAACTGTACTAAAAACATTTCATCTCATAAGCAGCAATGTTGTCAATGCCCTGCTTCAGGTTTGAGAAGGCCTCCGCCATCTCCTGTTGAGCCTCATCATTAACATACTTGGCTCTGAACTTGGTCTTGAAGAACTCCCAGGTGGCTGGTGGAGATCCTACTGGTCTGGCCCGGTCGGTGGACTCTCACCACCACACAGTTGTGTAGTCAAAACATGGGCCGCACATCTCGGCCTCTAAACATCTGGGCATCCCATCACCATGAAGATGTACTCCATCCGAGCGAACCACTTCACTTCCACTAATGGGTTCTCTGAAGCATCAGACTCTAGGGGCTTCTATTTAGTGAAGTCCTTGAGTCACTTGCCAAACTCGGCGGCTCCTTCAGCACTTTCTAACACCACGGTCTAGTCCTGCTGACCCTGATCTCCCCGGGCAACTGTCGGGGCTACTGGAGCTGCTGGGGGTGCCTGCTAGAAAAGCTGTGTCAGCTAGGCCATCTATGCCCTGGACTTCTCTTTCTGCGTTGATAGCTGCGCCTGAGTCTCTGCTCTCTGCTCTGCCATCAGGGCCATCATCATGTCCCTCATGGCTACAAACTCAGATCTTGGAGCAGCTTTCTAAGGCATGGCAGCCTCTACCCCCTCTCCAGGTAAACTAACAACTGGGGCCACAGGCGGCCTATGGGTTTGCTCAACCCTAGGTGCTGACTCATCAACAACTCTACTCGCAGTTTTAGACGGTCCTGCACCACTTCGTGTAACCGGCATGCTGGCGATCTACACAAAAACCACAAAGGTTAGTCTTCTCTCGCATTCTCATTGCTAACAAATGGTAACACATCTATACTAGATGCAGTATTGTAAAAACCCTTAAACACAGTACTTAGACAAACCTGACGGCCGTGGAGTGCGGATGATCATGGGGACAACAACCTACAAAGCAGGTTAGTTTACAGAATCTATGACTTTGTGCTCTGATACCAACTGTAAGAACCCGACCCAAAAGTGGTCCTAAACCCGATTCTTACTAGCATACTTATAAAATTTAAAAAGATTTAAATCAACACATAAAACTACTTAAAATAAAAACTTGATTAAACCAACCAAAGTACACATTAATTTCATAAATAAGTACTGGCCAGTATTTCAAACAAAACAGTTTAAACAAGTCTTAACAGTAAACAGTGTTCCCAGCATACTACTACAAAATAAAAGACTCCAAATAAATAAAGACAACAGAGTACGCCGGCAGCTCCCATGATCACACAGCTCCCTCCACTAGCCATCCCGGTGCTGTCCCAAGTTACATGAAAGATAAGTAAGGGTGAGTATAAACATACACAGTAAGAATCCACAACCGGGGTACAATACGATACATCCATCCTCTAGCATCCTATTATACATGCAATCAGTTACCAGCACAGAACTTTGCTCATCAAGTTAATCATGACAAGTCCGGGAACCTCGAAAGTTTCCTACTTCCGGCCTAATGATTGGTTCTGCTAACCAATCCCCAAAGACATCCTCGAGGGTCTTTCTCCCTCGGCCAATTGATCAACTCAAAAGCTGATCCCAAATAGATGTCAGACACCCTCGACGGTCTTTCTCCCTCGGCCAAATGATCAACTCAAAAGCTGATCCCGAATAGGTGTCCTCGGGGGCCTCTTACCCCTGGCCAAGCTAAACCCTAAGACAACGGGAGAGTACCCGAGGTCAGGCACTAAATAAGAACGGGAGAGAGTCACTGATCTATAGTAGTGTGGAGCCCTCGGCACTCAGCTGTAGCAGCCTGTACCACCTACCTGAAGCTAAGAACTGTCACCAGGCAAGCTTGCACCCGTGACGGGTTTCGCTCTAGCAGGTTACAAATTAGGCTTATATCAATGCGGGAGCTAATCTGCACCGGCTACCTTGGGCGGTGACAAAGTACGTTATGCCTCTCACTAATCCCGACCTGTGGGGACAAGGTACGTTATGCCCGCTCTTAGCCTCTAGAAGAAGACAAGTCTATCTAACTATCTAACAACACATAGTAGGCATTCCTAGTAGTTGAACATGCTTATAAAGAATACAAGTACAACCTAGCATGATGCTACGAATGTAAACAGGGAACTCAGATCATGCTGGAAGAACAAACCTAGCATGGCACTAACATGTACAAATAGGGCAAACATGCTAGCAGAGATAAACAGTGAAATAGTCCTAGCCACTACAAGCTCATAACAAGCAACATATATACAAGATGAAATCAAAACATATCGTAGGGTCCACACAACCCTTGTAAGAGATCCTTACTTGGAACAAGTAGAAAATAAACACAACAGAAAACCCTAATCTCGAGCTGCACAATCAACTCGAGCAACCTAGGTAATTAAAGAAGACAATCCACATTAAATTATCAAGCTAGACAACTCAGTCACAAGGGGCGAAAAGGTTTGGGCTTTACCCACCGAGATGACAGCGAGGTATCGACCCATAACTCTCGACAAGGCTGTAACAACCCGACCCAAAATACGGTCCTAAACCTAGGTTCTCACTCAGCATGCAAGTTAAATACTCCATCAAGCGGTTTAGTGCTCATATTTAAAACCTTTGAAAACACTTAAAAGCGGGGAACACTTAAAACATAAACAACAACCTTCATTTAAGCAAAACCAACAAAGTAAAACAAGCCTGGCCAGTGTTTATAAAAACATACAATACAATTTAAACAACATTTAAAAACGTCCCCCTAGGACTCCTGTCCGTCTACATGCTGAACAAATTATGCAAACAATAAAAGACAGAGTGCCGGCGGCTCCCATGATCAATCAGCTCCCTCCGCTAGCCGTCCAGGTGCTGGCCCAAGTTACCTGGTGGAAAACCACAGAAATAAGGGTGAGTATAAACATACTCAGTAAGAATCCCCAACCGGGGTACAATACGATACATCAATCATCTGGCACCCTAGTATGCATGCTAACAGTTACCAACACAGATCATAGCTCAGCGAGCTTACAAGGCAGAATCTGGAATCCTCGGAAGTCTCCTACTTCTGGCCTAATGATTGGTTCTCATAACCAATCCCGGGACATCTCCGAGGGTCTTTCTCCCTCGGCCAATTGATCAGTTCAAAAACCGATCCCAAAGATGTCCGACACCCTCGAGGGTCTTTCTCCCTCGACCATATGATCAGGTCAAAAGCCAATCCCAATGGGTGTCCTCAAGGGCCTCTTACCCTCGCCAACAAATCTGGACTATCGGGAGAGTACCCGAAGTCTGGCTCTAAACTGGAAGGAAATGGTGTACTCACGAACATTAGCCCGGGGGAGCTCTCCGAACCGGCGACTAACGCGTGTGCGCGCACACCACATGCTGCTGCAACCGGCGTAAATGTGGGGGCCTAGGTACAAAGTACGCGGGCCAGGTACGCATGCCTAAAGACTCGGAAACGGTGTCACTGAACACAGTAGTGCGAGGCCCTCGACACTCATCTGTGCAACCTGTACCACCGACCTGAAGCTAAGAATCGGCCAACGCAGGCTTGCACCGTTGGCAGGGTTCCGCTCTAGCAGGCTACAAACTAGGCTTATGCCGATGTGGTAGCTAAATCCACATCGGCTGCCGGGGGGAAGCAATGTACGTTATGCTTCGCACTACTCCCGACCGGTGGGGACAAAGTACGTTATGTCCGCTCTCAGCCTCTGGATGATGACAAACTCTACTATACTAGCTAAAAGTACAAAATAACTGATTCCTGGCTAGACATACATATCAACATCAATCACACATAACCTAGCATGATACTACGAACTTAAAGCAGGAATCTCAAGCATGTTGGAAGAACAATCCTAGCATGGCACTAACATGTACAAACTGGCAAACATGCTAGCAAGAATGCAATCACAAGCTGTCCTATCCACTAATCATGTTCATAGAAGTAAACATGCATATAAGGCACAATCAAGAAAGCATCGCAGGGTCCACACAACCACGGTAAGAAATCCTTACCTGGAAACAAGTGGAAAATAACTATCGCGAATCAGATAACGACCCTCGAGCTTAAAGCGAACCCGAGCAACCAACCGAGAAGACATGCGGTCTCACCGCAAAAGGGCGAGAATGGCGCCGCGCTGCTGGCGCGTAACAAGCGGCGAGCAGACGCTACCGAGCGGCGCGCGGAGTAGACGCCGGGTTCGCGAGGCGGCGCGCGACGCGACGCGTCTCGAAGCCGCGGAGTGCGACGGCTAGGACGACGCCCGAGAGGCGCATCTGGGCGGCTGGGTCGACGCACGGGAGACGCTGGGCGGCAGCGTGCGGCGCGTCTGGGCAGCTTGGGCGGAGCGGCTGGGCGGACTGGGCTGGGTGGTGCGGCTGGCCATGGGCTTAGCGATCTGGGCATGGGCCGCAAAGGCCGGTGGGGGCGATCTGTGCCACATCGGGCAGGGCCGAGCAGTGGCCGAGCGGGCCTCGTGGGGTGCGGCTAGGGTGTGGTGGCTCAGCTGGGGTTGGTGCGGCAAGGGCTGGGCATGGTGCGGCTAGGGTTTAGAGAGAGAGAGAGAGAGAGAGAGAGAGAGAGAGAATCTTGCAAAACAAGGGGGAAAGGGATTTTTCATGATTTCTTTCCTTTTCTAAATTTAAATAGGTCTAAAATCCCTTCCCAAAGCTTCCACTTTCAAAACCCGGCCCAAGCAAACTTTTCTTTTTTATAAAACTCTTTTTCCTACAGACTCCCAAAACCAATTAGGGCAAGGGTTCAAATCCCAAAGGAAGCACTAAAAAACCCATTAATTTTGCCAATAACTAAAATACCTCCAAACTCCCAAACAACTTGCCCAAACCTCTTGGGTCCTGCAACCAACAACCACCAAACTTCGATGAAGGCAGGAATGACCCTGAAATCTTGAAAATCCTCAAAACCCTGACCGGGGGCAAAAAGACCAAAATACCCCTAAGGGTTAAAACAGCTATAACGGCCCATCCGAACATCCGAATAATGACCAAAATCACCTGGTAACCAAAATAGAAAAGCGGGCCGTTACAATACTCCCTCCTTTTAAGACTTTCATCCTCGAAAGTCCTAAGACGAAAACAACTCTAGGAAAACTCCACTGATTCTTAACCAACCAAGCTTTCGGTTAAGACAACACAAATCCTTCTTCGAAACCGAACCCTCTTGGGTTCCCAAAGGCTCCAAGCCCAACAGACACCGAGTCTGCCACGAACTATCTCAACCAAAACTGAACTAACACTGAGCTTCGAAGAAAGCATGCGATAACTAGTCGGTGAGCCACATTCTCTGACTCGCACCAACTCTCAACAGTCTTACGACTCTAGGGCTCACTTATCCCTGCAAACCCAACTCGGAACGCCTCTCTACGGCGCTACTCTCAGCAAACTTGAGGACTGGTCACAAGCTCTAAACTCTCCGCCGCGCACTACCTTAACTCTCTTCTGCTCTCACAGTTTGTTAACAAACAGCCTCAACTCTACACCACGCTAACCAAACAACTGAACCTCCCAGGTTTCAGAACTAAATGGCCTACTCTTACTTCGCAAGAGACCTGCGAACCCTAATGGTTGCCTACAATCCTTAACGAAATCCAATTCGAACCACCAACTGGTGATTGATCCCAAGGCAAACTAGCACGCGTCCACAACACTTAAGCAACCATCTTACGAGAAATCGAAGCACCAAAGCCAAGAGGCACTTTTCTGGTTCACCAAACGGCTACCACCACTCACACTAGCTGAAACTTCAGCTTCGGCCACCCCTGAACGACAAGGTCCAGGAACAGGCTCCACTCAGCCAAACTAATAAACTGCAGCCCCTCATCGGCCGACAACAAACTTTCCAATGAAATCCGATCAGCCACTGGCCTAGGTGAACATCGCCAGACAGGAAAACAAACAACATTCCTCTCACGAAAACCTCGAGCAGCAAGGAATAAAACATTACGCGGCTACTAGCAACACAATAGCTTGAGGATAGAAACTCAAGGGTTTTACCAACCAATGCCACGGCACCTCTGTGCCAACTCACTCAACTGTGGCTCAGCTAAAATGCCAACTGCGAATGCACAACAACTAAAAGAAAAGCCCGAGAAAGGCTTGCTCAGCAGAAACTCAAACCAAGCTCATAACGAGCAAAGCTCGCCTCAAAGCTACCACTCAACTTTTAAGTCCAACTGGCTACTCAAAGGACTTCTTCCTTTAGCCTAGGCCTAACTCATCTTGCGACTAGAAACTCCACACTCGGAACATCGCAAGGAATACGAACTGACAAGGCTATCTCCAAAGATAATACTTGCGGCTGGCATCCATGGTGCAACTCAACCACCATGGAAACTAGGGGTTCCTCAAACCCCAAAGAACCAACAACTTTCCAGCAAAATCTCAACTCTTAAACTGGCTGGCCTCCGCCCTTGCGGGGACAAACAACTTTCGCTTGCTAACAACACAATGGAGGGACCTCCTCGCTGGGCTAACCACTGCGCTACTCTGATCAACTACATAACTTAGGAGCTACGCTGACTCCTTCTAAACGGGAACGATTTCCCAGCAAGCTAACTCTGAAGGGCAGCGAACTTCACACACGCTCGCTGACTTGCTCAAACCCAAGGGCAACAACAACCAACTCTCTTGGAAGCAACACCCAAGGGAAATCCCAACTGATTGGACCACCAATCCATAACTAGCAGAACTTACTCAACCACCGAGGGAGGGGTCAACTCCCGAAACCTCCTGACTAGAAACAAGTCCTCAGGGCAACGCCCTCCTGCTTGAACTGAGCTAGCTCTTGAAACAACAAGGGAACCAAACCTTGGTCAACACCAAGCACCAACTAGCCACCTCACCGGAACCAATCCGGACTCTACTCCAAACAAGCACTATCTTGCTAGACTACCAAATCTGCCAGCAACTCACCCAAGGACACTGCCTGGGTCTGACTGAGCTCCGGAGAGGCTCTCCACAACCTAGGGATCCTCCGATCACCCTCCGACACACACGGTCATCAAACGATCTAAACAGACAACTGGCCACACGAGCACAACCCTCTCCAGCATCTCAACTACGCTGGCCAACACCAACTTCTTGAAAACCAGGAGAACCGGAAACGCTACAGAATGCATCATCCTCCTACTCAAGCATCAGCCACAACATACCTTCTGCCCAAGGTAAGGATCCGAACAGCTCTCTTAGCCATGACGATCAGAAACTGCACGGCTTTGCTACCATCGCTCTTGTTCAGTTCCAACTGAACTCTGACCAGGACAAGGACCAACTAGCAAAAATTTCTTAAACAACAACCCGGCTACGAGCACGGCATCCTTGCAACCAAAGCTAAGGCAGTTGCCAAGGACTAAAGCCTTGACAACTCAAAGACTGAGCACTGGCTCCTCAACACGAACCTCTCGTGGTTCCTGAAACATAACCACGAAACGAGCTACACAAAAGTACACAAAGCGTGTCTGGCTCCAACTTGGTTCCTTAAGATCCAAACTCAACAAGTACTCTCACACAAGGCAACTTTTGCCTCCCAATAGAGCCACAACTAGCAAAGGAGCAACAAGAGTTCAAACCACTCGGGGTCAACTCACCACGAAAAGCTACATTGGTCAACTCACTCTTACAAGAGCAAAACTACACCAAGCTGACATACCTCATACCAATGTGCCCACTAAATGCTCCACTCAACCATCCAACTCATGGCTCTAACACTGGATCAACCACGCATCCTCGATGCCAACTCTACCCATATTAGGGTAACTCCAAGGGTAGTCGAAACACACTACCATCAACCTCGCTCACAAGCCCACGCACAAGCGCGAGAACTCGGACGCGCTATGTAACGACCCGACCCGAATGGGGCTCTAAATGGGCCCTTACCTCAATGCATGCATACAAATCAACACTAGAATTTGCAATAGGGTTGATTCGGATTCTAAGTAAAAACCAAAAACCGGCAAGAGTTCATTTAAAAAGTCAATACAAAATTCTTGAAACCTGTCCCTGTTTCCAAGCACCTGTTCCAAGACAAATACATTTCCAAAACTTACTCTGATCAGAGATTTATTAAAATCATACAACTTTACTACATTTACAACAATGCTAGAATCCGGAAATACATTCATAAAACAACCTAGGACTCCGTGCCCAACTACATGCATTCAGAGGACATTTAAAAACATAAACATAAATCTCAGAGTTGAACAACGGGTTTCCATGATCACAGCTCCTCCTCCAGCCATCCTGCCTCGCGCCATGGTTTCCTGAAAGATAAGTAAGGGTGAGTAACGAATTACTCAGTAAGAATCCCCAACCGGGGTACAATACGATACAAACAATCATCTAGTACCAAAGCATGCAAGCAAACAGCTACCAACACAGATCATAGCTCAACGAGCTTACAAAGAAAGATCTGGAGTCATCGGAAGTCTCCTACTTCCGGCCTAATGATTGGTTATCCTAACCAATCCCGGGGCATCTCTTGAGGGTCTTTCTCCCTCACCAATTGATCACCTCAAAACCGATCCCAAGGATGTCCTCAAGGGCCTCTTACCCTTGCTAACTGACTTACGGGAGAGTACCCGGTCGTCGCTCTAACGGAAGGAATGGTGTACTCACGAACATTAGCCCGGAAGGAGCTCTCCGATCCGGCATCTAACGCGTGTGCGCGCACACCGCATGCTCTTCTGCAACCGGCGTAAATGCGTGGGCCTAAGGGCAAACTACGCGGGCCAGGTACGCATGCCTAAAACTTGGAAACGGTGTCACCGATCACGATGCGCGAGGCCCTCGGCGCTCATCTCGCGGCACGTCCACCGACTGGCTAAGAACCGCCAAGGCAGCTTACACCGTGGCGGGGTTCCGCACTAGCGAGCTACAAACTAGGCTATGCCGAAGTGGGTAGCTAATTCCACAACCGGCTGGTCGGGCGGGGTAGCAAGATACGTTATTGTAAAGACCCGACCCAAAAGGGCTCTGAATAGGCCTTTACCCCAATGCATGCGTTCAAAGGAAAGGACAATATGCAAATAAGTTTTCAGATTCCCAATTAAAACAAAACAATCAAGGTTCAATCGTAAATCAATATACTTTGGAAAACTGTTTCAAGGCAAATACATTTCCAAAACGTACACTCGATCGTAGATTTATTAAAACATTTGGAACATTCTCAAATTCAATAAAGCGGGAATCCACAAAATCATTCGAAAAACATCCTAGGGCTCGTGTCCGCCACATGCATTCAGGGGAAATGAAAGACAAGAGTCATAGAAATAAAAAGTCGAGACGACAAGACGCTTCCCATGATCATAGCTCCTCCTTCACCCATCCCGCCTCGCGCCATGGTTACCCGAAAGATAAGTAAGGGTGAGTAACGAATTACTCAAGAAGAATCCCCAACCGGTACAATCACGATGCACATGGTCATCTAGATGAGAGTATGCAAGCTATGAACATAAACACATAATAGAGCACATAGCTTAAGTCCACACTTGGACCTCGGATGCCAACTCGTGGTCTTAGTCCGGAATAATCCACACCACACAATACGCCCTATACGAGAACCAAGTCTCGGCCTCGGCTGTCTCATCGCCGATCTGAAAGGTACACTAGCTCAAGATCCCGAGGAGCTCTCCGGTCGGCGTAGAATGAGCGTAAGCATGCACCGCGTGCTACTGCGCACTATGGGGTGCCGGGTCTAGTGGCAAGCCGCCCATGTCCATCCACCACGCCTAACTAAATCTCTCGGATCGGTGTCACCGACATAGGGTGTGAGACACGGACACGTGAACTATGTCACTGAACCACCGCACTTTGAGGCTAAGGAACCGGGCCGTGGTAGGCTTACACCGTGAAGCGGTCCTTGCCCTAACAGTGGCAATCAAGGGCTACGGCCGAACACGCCGAGGACGTGCCGATCGTCGGGGACGAGGCAATGCCAAGTCATCATCCCGACCGTTGGGGCATTTAACGATCCGCCACCCTCACCCAAGATTGCGGGGCCCTCTGGTCGGGTTAGCTAAACCCTAACGGGGTCCAGGGGACGGAGAATCGTCTCGACGTCCCCGCCATGGATGCAAGATACTTTATGCATCGGGCCGGATGATGCTACCTACCTACACTTTAACCTATCATATCAATAACATACAATCCAATACAATCCAAAACGTGCTCAATGAGATACAACGAACCTAGCATGGTACTACTGAAGCAAGAATAGATATGAGCATGCTAGAACGGAACAACCTAGCATGGGCTAACATGAGAGAACAACATACGAAGTCATGCTAGTCGAGAATTCAATCAGAGCACCTAAACTATACATGCTGATAATCACAAACAAACATACAAACAACAATCACATAGAACATCGCAGGTC
Organism: Sicyos edulis; assembly: GCA_036507275.1. Classification (NCBI taxonomy): domain Eukaryota; kingdom Viridiplantae; phylum Streptophyta; class Magnoliopsida; order Cucurbitales; family Cucurbitaceae; genus Sicyos; species Sicyos edulis. The sequence goes on from CM071847.1 coordinate 22,374,260, forward strand.
CACACAACTCCGGTAAGAGATCCTTACCTTGGCCGGGGCAACTACACACAAAATCCTACGCCGCGATCGATCCCGAGCTAGCTAACGAGAACCTAACAAACACAATAGAAATCACAATCATAGCCCTAAAAAATATAATAAAACAAGCGTGCTCGGCTCGGCACTCACACGGCACGATCGACACGCGGACGGGCAGCAAAGACGACGGCGGGCTTGGCGCTGACGGCGCTGATGGGCGGCGGGTCGGGCGCTGGCGCTGACAGCGCAGATGGGCGGCAGAGCTGGCGCACGCACGCTACGGCGACGGCCGGCCGGCGCAGCGCGCGGCGCGCGACAAGCTAAAGCGGACGGACGCGCGCGGCGCGCTGCTGCGACGGGCGCGCGCGGCCGACGAGCGCCTGACGCGCGATTTCGCACTGCGCAGGGGCTCGGCAGGCGCGATTCGCTGGCGAGATCTGGCCGCGATAGGCTGCTCTGGCGTCATTGGCCGCGCGACAGGCTGTCTCGGGCGTCTCTTGGCCGCGATAGGGCTGCTCGAAAGGCTCGCCTCTTTGGCCGAGCGACAGTCGCTCGATGGCACAAAGAGGGGCGATGGAGCCGGGCGACTCCGGCGATCTGGGCTTCTTCTTTGGGCGATCTGGGCGGCTCGGGCTTCTTCTTTGGCGAGATCTGGGCATGTTTGGGCGACTGCTACAAACACACACACACACAAGCTCTTCTCCTTACCTTCGCCAACAAGAACACCCAATCGAGAAGATGAAGAGGATGAAGACTTACCCTTAATGATGATGAACGATCCAAGGAGCCGCAAGGATGAAGAATCGGCAAGGAGAGCTTGGGAGAAAGCTTGGGCGGCCACAACTCTTTTGGAGAAGAAAACACAACAAACCTAATTTCTATTTCATTTAACCAAATGCACCAAACACCAAAGATCCAAGGTTAACTAAGATGTGATGCAGAAAGAGCAACAAGAGCACCTAATGGCTCAATTGGCACACATCTCTACAAGCTTCCAGAGACCCGGTTCAAACCCATTTGCGGACAAATACCTTTATTTTTTTACTTTTGCAACTACCCATGCTCAAACCAAACCACAAAGCCTCAAAAACCTTCATAAATCCATCCAATAATTTTAGCAACCGAAAAAGATATAAACGGCCCTAACGGCCCGACCAAATTACTAAAATACCCCTAGGGCATACCGAAAGATCGGGACGAAAACTCGGGCGTTACGCTTATGTCACAGACACTTTATTCCCGACTGAGCTAAATCCACCTTAGTGACCGGGGAAGCAAGATACGTTATGCGTCGCACACTACTCCCGATCGGTGGGGACAAAGTACGTTATGTCCGCTCACTGGATGATGACAAACCCTACAACTCTATCTAAGAGTACAGGGAAAAAGCAATGATTCCTGGCTAGCAAGCAAAGACCGACTTCAATCATACTACCTAGCATGATACTACGAGCTTAAGCAGGAATCACAAACATGCCGGCGAGAACAAACCTAGCATGGCACTAACATGTAATATCAAGCAAACATGCTAGCGTAAATCAATCAAAGTCGCTCTATTATTATCATGCTCATAATAATCAAAGAAAACAAGCAAGGCAAAAATCATGACAATATCGCAGGCCCACACAACTCCGGTAAGAAATCCTTACCGGTCGGAAGGCAACAACACACAATAAATTAATCGCGATCGAACCCGAGCAACCTATATCGAGCCAAGCAAAAACATCAATAATCATAAAATAGCCCTAAATACACTAAAATAAATGGGCTCGCTCGAGCAACTCACGAGGCGCGGCCGACACTCGAACGAGCCGGCCAGACGGGCTAGGCGACCAAAGGGGCGCTGGGCGCGCTACTGGGCCGCAGGGCGCGTTGGGGGGCGCTGCACGGCGCTGGGCGCGAGCCGCGCGGAGGAGGGGCGCTGGCCGCACGCAGATAGCGCTGGCGCTACGGGCGCGGTGCTTGCTGGCTGACTGCGGCGCGCGCGCGCTCGGCAAGAGAGAGACGGCAGCGCGCGCGCGCGAGCGACACGACGCGGCGCGCGATCTGCGCTGGGACGCGCGACGAGCTGGGCGAGGCTTGGCGACGCGACGCGACATCGTGGCGCGTGGCTCGGCATAAGGCGCACCGGGCGACACGGACCAGAGGCGAGGGCGAGGCGCGCGCGAGCCGGGGGCGACGACACACGAGGGCGCCGCGATGCTCGGGCCGGGCGAGGCGGGCGCGCGCGCGCTGGGCGAGCTCTGGCCGCTCGCGACGACGCTGGCTCGGGCTAGTGGCGTGGCGAGCCAAGGTCGCACGGTCGGGTCGGGCGAGCCATGGCTAGGGGCTGGGCTAGGTGGGGTGCTCGGGAGAGAGAGAGAGAAGGAGAGAGAAAGATGCATTTTGGGAAAAAAAGAAAGAAAAGAGAAATAAAAAGGAAAATGGGAAAAAGGGAAAAAATGGGATTTTTAAAATCCATTTTCCATCCTTATCCACTTCAAACCTCAAAATCCCATTTCCCGCTTCCTCCTTCGAGACCCGACCAAGCAATCTTTTCCAATAAATCAAACTCACTTAAATCCAACTCCCAAAGCAACACTAAAGGCTCTGCTCTCAAAACCCAAAGGAAACACCCAAACAACCATCACTTTGCCAAAACCCAAAACCACAACCGAACTTCCAAACGACTAGCCCAAACATCTCGGGACTCGCACCCAACAACAAACAAGCCTCAACAAAAGCAGAGCTACCTCAAGCCCTCAAGACCACAAATCCTGCCTGAGAGCCAAAAGACCAAAATACCCCCAAGGGGCAAAACCGCTCTAATGACCCAACCAACAACCGAATCTTGACCCCAAGGCACCTCAAAATCGGAATAGGAAATCAACATTACAATACTCCCTCCTTTTAAGACTTTCGTCCTCGAAAGTCCTAAGACGAAATAACTCCAGGAAAACTCCACCGATCCAAACCAACCGAACTTCTCGGCCAACAACACTAGCCCTCTTCGAGAACCAAAACTCTCTTGGGTTCTCAAAACTCAAGGCCACAATGCCATCCATACTGGGCATACATCGAACTCCAAGGGAACAGACGGCAAACCACGTCCTCAACTCGCACCAACTCTAAAACGGTGCTACTCTCAAGAATCTCGAGGATCGCCACAAGCTATGAAGCTCTACACCACGACCGGCGAAACTCCTCCGGAACTCACAACTAACAACAAACAAACTCAACTCTTCAACAAATCGGCCAAACAATCGAACCTTCCAGATTCCAAAAACCAAACGGCCGAAAGCAAACTTTTCCATGCAAATCTACTAGCAATCGCCAAAGAAAACACCGCCAGCAAGGAAACCACCAAAATTCCTCTCAAGGAAAACTCGGGCGCAAGGACTAAACCATCACGCAGCCTCTCTCTCACGGCACAACACCTTGAGGAAAAACAGCTCAATGGCTTTACCAACCAAAGCCATGGCACCTCTGTGCCAACTCACTCAAACGGCTCTGCTACTCCAATCTGCGGCGCACAACAACAAGGAACAAAGCCCGAGAAGGGCTTGCTCAGCAGAACTCAACCCAAACTTATAACGAGCAACGCTCGCCTCCAAGCTACCTCTCAACTCTTAAAATCCAACTGACTACTCAAAGGACTTCTCCTTTAAGCTTAGGCCTAACTCAACTTCCAACCAGAAGCTCCACTCCCGAAACCTTACAAGGAAAACGGATGACGACAACCTCAAAGCTTACGGATCCTAAGCCACACGATTCCGCAAGACTACCTCAGAAGCTAACACTCAAGGCTGACATCCATGGAGCAACTCAACCACCACAGAGGCTAGGGGGAAAGGGAAATCTTCATTCTCCAAAGAACCAACAACTTGCCAGAAACAACTCTTACTGGCTGGCCACCGCCCTTGCGGGGACAAACAACTCTTGCTTGCTAACAACACAATGCAGGGACCCTCTCATTGGCTGATCACGCGCTACTCTACTCGACCAACTACACAACTCGGAGCTAAGCCGACTCCTACAAAAACAGAAACGAATTTCCCAAAGAAGCAACTCTGAAGGGCAACGGACTTCACACAAGCTCACGACTTGCTCAAACCCAAGGCAACAGCAACCAACTCTCTTGGAAGCAACACCCAAGGAATATCTCAACCAATCGGATCTCCAATCCGAAACAAACAGCACTTGCTCAACTACCGAGGGAGGGGTCAACTCCCACAACTTACTGACTAAGAACACGACCTCAGGGCAACGCCTTCCAGCTAGAACCGAACTAGCACTCGAAACAACAAGAGAACCAAATCTTGGCCAAACACTCACAAGAGGCAAAACAACCTTTATCAAGCAGCCTCTAGAACACCATCCAAGAATCCGCTTAATCGAACAAACGACTACTTCCAAGTAGCCAACAACAAATTTTTCCCTCTTGCTAGCACCACTACCATCAATTCCAAGACCAAAGGAGTAACTCGACAAATCCCCAAAGAAACGGCTCTTACAAACAGACAACCAAAGGACAGAGAGCTCCACATACGCTCACTGTCATGCTCCACTAGAGCAACAACATCTAAAACTCACGGGGCAACAACAGGGGCAACTCAACATCCTGGAACAGGAAAACAACCAACTAGGCACGAACCATTCGTCCCACGAGCAAAGCAAATCACTAGCACTCCAAACCACACCTTGGTCAACACCAAGCATCAACTTGCCACCACACCGAACCAATCCGGACTTTACGCCAAACAAACACTAGCTTGCTAGTCTACCAAGATCAAGTAGCAACTCAACCGAGGCTACAAACTACACGGCTCCCAAACATGCCAACCAAACTCACTACTGGGCTCGACCGAGCTTTGGAGAGGCTCTCCACAACCTAGGGTTCTTCGGCAACCCTCAACACACACCGCCGACAAACGAGCTAATGACCCAATCGCTCAACAGGCACAACTCTCTCCAAAGATCTCAACCATGCAGGCCAACTCCAATTCCTTGGGAACCAAGAGGATCTGAAACGCTACCGAATGCGTCGTCCTCCTACTCAAACATCAGCCTCTCAACAAGGCTTCTACCCAAGGAAAGGATCCAAACAACATTCTTAGCCAAGGCGATCAAAAATCGAGCGGCTTTGCTACCACATCGCACTGCTCGGTTTCTAAATCAACTCCAACCAAGAAACACCAAAAGTTCCAACTCCACACGATGCTCAAATCTGAGGCAACCTTGCTTTACCAAGCCTCTACCCAGGGTGCTTACCCATAAGGCATCCAAATCCTCTCGCAAGGCATCAGCTCAACTCGCCTCAAAAGCATCCAACTCGCCTCATAGGCATCCAGCTCATCTCATGAGCATCCAACTCAGGGTCCCTCTACTGGACCAAACTCGCATCTACGATGCTCAACTCTCCTCAGATAAAGGCCCTCGAAGGTAGTTGACCGTACTACCAACCACAAGAAAACTCTTGGCCTTAACACTAGCGCGAGACTCAAGCGCACCAACACTTACCAACCAATCTGCTGACTTACTCAACCTCCATAAACACTGGGAAGAGGCTCCGGCTCCTCTCGAGCATTCTTTCGCTTGTAGTCCATCGACTACCACTGAACTAGCCCTCTGGCACGACCTAACCGGGTGCAACTGCCATAAACAGATCCAAGGCTAAAGGAGTACGCTGAACTCCGAACGGCATAGAACCATCTGCTATGCCCAAGCCAAACTCAAGCTCGAACTGGACTTAGTGCCAAAGTGGCACACCAACCAATGCACCTCAAGTGCTACTACTACCAAATCCACATCCGAGGAAGCTGGGTCATTAAACAACAAAGAGGCTCTCAAGGGAGCAAAGATGACCCTTCATCTGCCTCAAGCCACTAACACGGCAACTTGCCAAACAATCGGGCGATCGTGGAGACTCGCTAGTCCACCTCTCACAAGGGAATTCCACCACCATCCGATGAACCAAATAAAGACAGAACGGCACACCTCGGCCTCGAATGGGGGCATCCCACAAACGGATGCTAAACTCAAACTCGCCAACTACTTTACTACTAGCGGCGGGACTTACTAAAACATCGAGCTCTACAGCATCCATTTGCCAAATCGGGCGGCTCCATCAACGCCAACCAACTCATCTCGAATAAACTCGCTGATCATGCCCTCCCGGAACCTCTCGGGCTACAAGAGCTACCGAGGGGAATGCTGAAACAAACTCGCCACCGGGCTATCTGTGCCGGACTCCTCACTACGCGTTACAAAATCGCGCTGGGTCTTCGCCCTCTGATAGCTAAAGACCGCCATCAAATCTCTCATGGTGGAGCACACTCGCTCAAGGAGTCTCACTCGAGGCGCCGCTAGCCTCTACCCCCTCCTCTAGGCAACTCAATCTGCCGGGCCAACCGCATGCGGGCCTAACAACCTGGACGCGGCCTCAACATCAACACGATCGGTCCAACACCTCGGTCGAACATGCCAAGCGCCTTGCTCCTCCGGGTGCGATCAACATATCGGCGATCGCACGAAGCACCTCCACCCTCTCACTAGGGAAAAGCGAAGAATCGGGCCACACATGGCCAACGGAGTCTAAGCTCTACTCTCCCTCGGGACGACGTCCCAGGGGCATCCGAATCTATCTGGATACCTCAACAAGCCGCTAAACAAACCGCCGCGATCATGAAAGTTGGCATGATGGCTCACTAAGCCCAAACCAACAACGAGTCGAACACTCGCTCGTCTCTCGCTACACAACACAAGGCATAAAAGCTAGATGAAAAGTATTGTAAATTCTTACCCCTTTTCTTTAAAACAAGAATTTAGGCGCACTGATGACTATCGGAGTGCCGATGATCATGGAAAAACGACCTACAACAAAAGGTCACTTCACTGAGAATCTATGACTCGAGCTCGATACCAATCAGAATTGACCCGACCCGAATGGGGCTCTAAATGGGCCCTTACCTCAATGCATGCATACAAATCAACACTAGAATTTGCAATAGGGTTGTTTCGATTCTAAGTAAAAACCAAAACCGGCAAGAGTTCATTTAAAAGTCAATACAAAATTCTTGAAACTCCGTCCCTGTTTCCAAGCACTGCTCCAAGACAAATACATTTCCAAAACTTACTCGATCGAGATTTATTAAAATCATACAACTTTACTACATTTACAACAATGCTAGAATCCGGAAATACATTCATAAAACAACCTAGGGCTCCGTGCCCAACTACATGCATTCAGAGAGGACATTTAAAAACATAAACATAAATCTCGAGTTGAACAACGGGTTTCCATGATCACAGCTCCTCCTCCACCATCCCGCCTCGCGCCATGGTTTCTGAAAGATAAGTAAGGGTGAGTAACGAATTACTCAAGAAGAATCCCCAACCGGGTACAATACGATACAAACAATCATCTAGTACCAAAGCATGCAAGCAAACAAACTACCAACACAGATCATAGCTCAACGAGCTTACAAAGAAAGATCTCGAGTCATCGGAAGTCTCCTACTTCCGGCCTAATGATTGGTTATCCTAACCAATCTCGGGACATCTCTCGAGGGTCTTTCTCCCTCACCCAATTGATCACTCAAAACCGATCCCAAGGATGTCCTCAAGGGCCTCTTACCCTTGCTAATCTGGACTTACGGGAGAGTACCCGGTCGCTCTAACGGAAGGAATGGTGTACTCACGAACATTAGCCCTAAGGAGCTCCGATCCGGCATCTAACGCGCGTGCGCGCGCACACCGCATGCTCTTCTCGCAACCGGCGTAAATGCGTGGGCCTAAGGGCAAACTACGCGGGCGTGTACGCATGCCTAAAACTTGGAAACGGTGTCACCGATCACGAGAGCGCGAGGCCCTCGCGCTCATCATCTGCGCAGCACAGTCCACCGACTGAAGCTAAGAACCGCCAAAGGCAGAGCTACACCGTGGCGGGTGTTCGCTCTAGCAGGCTACAAACTAGGCTATGCCGAAGTGGGTAGCTAATTCCACAACCGGCTGGTCGGGCGGGGTAGCAAGATACGTTATGCTGCGCACACTTTATTCCCGACCTGAGCTAAATCCACCTTAGTGACCGGGGAAGCAAGATACGTTATGCGTCGCACACTACTCCCGATCAGTGGGGACAAAGTACGTTATGTCCGCTCACCTGGGATGATGACAAACCCTACAACTCTATCTAAGAGTACAGGGAAAAAGCAATGATTCCTGGCTAGCAAGCAAAGACCGACTTCAATCATACTACCTAGCATGATACTACGAGCTTAAGCAGGAATCACAAACATGCTGGCAGAACAAACCTAGCATGGCACTAACATGTAATATCAAGCAAACATGCTAGCAGAAATCAATCAAAGCTGCTCTATTATTATCATGCTCATAACAGTCAGCAAACAAGCAAGGCAAAAATCATGACAATATCGCAGGGCCCACACAACTCCGGTAAGAAATCCTTACCTGGTCGGAAGGCAACAACACACAATAAATTAACTGCGATCGAACCCGAGCAACCTATATCGAGCCAAGCAAAAACATCAATAATCATAAAATAGCCCTAAATACACTAAAATAAACAGGGCTCGGCTCGGGAGCAACTCACGAGGCGCGGCTGACACTCGAACGAGCCGGCTGCACGGGCTAGGCAGCCAAAGGGGCTGGCTGGGCGCGCTGGGCCGCAGGGGGCGATTGGGGCGCTGCACGGCACGCGCTGGCGCGAGCCGCGCGCGAGGGGCGCGCTGGCCGCACGCGACAGCGCTGGCGCGCGGGCGCGAGTGCTTGCTTCCAGAGCGCCGGCGCGCGCTCGGCTCAAGACAGAGACGGCAAGCGCGCGGCGCGAGCGACACGACGCGGGGGCGCGCGATCAGCCGGGCGAGGCTCGGCGACGCGACGCGACATCGGCGCGCGGCTCGGAGACAAAGGCGCACCGGGCGACACGGACCAGGGCAGGGCGAGGGCGCGCGAGCTGGGCGACGACACACGAGGGCGCGCGATGCTCGGGCTGGGCGAGGCAGGGCGCCGGCGCGCTGGCGAGCTGGGCCGCTCGCGACGCTGGGCTCGGGCTAGCTGGGCGTGGCGCGAGCCAAGGTCGCAGACGGTCAATCAAGGCGAGCCATGGCTAGGGGTCTGGGCTAGGTGGGGTGCTCGGGGAGAGAGAGAGAGAAGAGAGAGAAAGATGCATTTTGGGAAAAAAGAAAAGAAAAAGAGAAATAAAAGGAAAATGGGAAAAAAGGGAAAAAATGGGATTTTTAAAATCCATTTTCCATCCTTATCCACTTCAAACCTCAAAATCCCATTTCCCGGCTTCCTCCTTCGAGACCCGATCAAGCAATCTTTTCCAATAAATCAAACTCACTTAAATCCAACTCCCAAAGCAACACTAAAGGCTCAAGCTCGAAACCCAAAGGAAACACCCAAACAACCATCACTTTGCCAAAACCCAAAACCACAACCGAACTTCCAAACGACTAGCCCAAACATCTCGGGACTCGCAGCCAACAACAAACAAGCCTCAACAAAAGCAGGAGCTACCTCGAAGCCCTGATGACCACAAATCCTGCCCGGAGAGCCAAAAGACCAAAATACCCCCAAGGGGCAAAACCGCTCTAATGACCCAACCAACAACCGAATCTTGACCCGAAGGCACCTCGAAAACTGGAATAGGAAACTGGGCTGTTACACGCTAGCCCTCACCAACCTACAACATCCTTTGCACCCAACTCTCGGTGACCCTGAAAAGCTCCTACTTTTCCCTCGAACGACCTCACACTTGTAGTTCTCTGACTACCACCGAGCTAGATCTCTTAAGCAATCCAACAGATACAACTTCAGAAAAACGGGTACAAGGCTGGTGGGGATGCTATACTCCGGGCGAGCATGGAACCATCTGCACCAAAAGTGCCAACTGGCCTGAATCTAGGCCTCCTCTCAAAGCTTGGTTCCAACAGGCACAACATCCTTTACAACACAAATCAGCCCAAAACAAGCTTTATGCCCCTCTGAGGATAGAGAAGGTCACACTCCAAGTGACGGGGTAAAGGCACTCAACACAAGAGTCCAAACACTCGAGCAGCCTAATCTCTGGCATCTCGCCTAACAGACATGCCACGGCCTACTCCTGCATCCCACTCGATGCTCAACAATAGCTTAGGCCAACTCCTGCATCCCACTCGATGCTCAACAAAAGCTCAGGCCAACTCCTTGGGTGGCAGCACCTAGCTCCACATCTGGAACATGCCAACACAAGGTGCTTCTCTCTACTAGCCAACTAGAATCCACTGATGGGTTAAGTCCTGACAAGCAACCTCCACACTACACCCTGGCTACGAGGGTACTAAAGAACTGGCTGCAAAATGACTGCAGGCTTGCAGGAGGACAAGATGTCTCTACATCTTCCTCAAAAGCTACTAACCTGGCAGCTTGAAAATCGACCGGGTGGCTGGTGGAGACTCTGTTGGTCCGCCTCTCACAGGGGACTTCCACCACCACACTGCTGCATCAAACAACACCAGAACGGCATGCCTCGACCTCTGAACATCAGGTCATCGCCCTCTGAACACCAGGTCATCCCAACACTTGGATGATAAACTCGATCCTGGGCAATCACCTCGCTGCCAGCAGTAGGTCTAAAAAACATTCAGCTCTACAGGCTCCCACTTGCCAAACTTGGCGGCTCGATCAACGCCAACTATCTTATCAGCATAAACCTGCTGATCAAGCCCTCCCGAGAACCTCTGGGGCTACTGAAGCTACTCGGAGGGGTGTCTCCTAAATAAACTCTGCCAGCTGGGCTATCTGTGCCCAAGACTCCTCACTACGCGCTACAAATTGCGCCTGGGTCTCCGCTGTCTGTTAGCTAAAAGACCTGCCATCAACTCCCTCATGGTCGGAGCACACTCGCTCAAGGAGTCTCACTGAGGCGTGCTAGCCTCGACCCCCCCTACTCCTGGCAACTCATCTGCCAGGGCCAAAGGTGGCCTACGGGTCTAGACAACCCTGGACGCGGTCTCAACATCAACATGAACAGTCCAACTCCTCGGTTGGAAATACCAAACGTCCCTGCTACTCTATGTGAAATCAACATACTGGCAATCTACACAAAGCATAGAAGCTAGCCCACGCTGGGGCTCTCACTGCCAAACAAGGGTAACACATGTATACTAGATGCAGTATTGTAAAATAAAACCCTTAGCTTAATGAACTCAGACAAAGCTGACGGCCGCGGAGTGCTGATGATCATGGGGGCAACAACCTACAAAGTAGATTAGTCTACAGAATCTATGACTCTGTGCACTGATACCAACTGTAACAACCCGACCCAAAATACGGTCCTAAACCTAGGTTCTCACTCAGCATGCAAGTTAAATACTCCATCAAGCGGTTTAGTGCTCATATTTAAAACCTTTCAAAACATTTAAAAGCGGGGAACACTTAAAACATAAACAACAACCATCATTTAAGCAAAACCAACAAAGTAAAACAAGTCTGGCCAGTGTTTATAAAAACATACAATACAATTTTAACAACATTTAAAAACGTCCCCCTAGGACTCTTGTTCGTCTACATGCTGAACAAATTATGCAAACAATAAAAGACAGAGTGCCGGCGGCTTCCATGATCAATCAGCTCCCTCCGCTAGCCGTCCCGGTGTTGTCCCAAGTTACCTGGTGGAAAACCACAGAAATAAGGGTGAGTATAAACATACTCAGTAAGAATCCCCAACCGGGGTACAATACGATACATCAATCATCTGGCATCCTAGTATGCATGCTAACAGTTACCAACACAGATCATAGCTCAACGAGCTTACAAGGCAGAATCTGGAATCCTCGGAAGTCTCCTACTTCCGGCCTAATGATTGGTTCTCATAACCAATCCCGGGACAACTCCGAGGGTCTTTCTCCCTCGGCCAATGGATCAGTTCAAAAACCGATCCCAAAGATGTCCGACACCCTCGAGGGTCTTTCTCCCTCGACCATATGATCATCTCAAAAGCTAATCCCAATGGGTGTCCTCAAGGGCCTCTTACCCTCGCCAACAAATCTGGACTATCGGGAGAGTACCCGAAGTTTGGCTCTAAACTGGAAGGAACTGGTGTACTCACGAACATTAGCCCGGGGGAGCTCTCCGAACCGGCTACTAAAGCGTGTGCGCGCACACCGCATGCTGCTACAACCGGCGTAAATGTGGGGGCCTAGGTACAAACTACCCGGGCCAGGTACGCATGCCTAAAGACTCGGTAACGGTGTCACTGAACACAGTAGTGCGAGGCCCTCGACACTCATCTGTGCAGCCTGTACCACCGACCTGAAGCTAAGAACTGGCCAAGGCATGCTTGCACCGTTGGCAGGGTTCCGCTCTAGCAGGCTACATAGGCTTATGCCGATGTGGTAGCTAAATCCACATCGGCTGCCGGGGGGAAGCAATGTACGTTATGCTTCGCTCTACTCATGACCGGTGGGGACAAAGTACGTTATGTCCGCTCTCAACCTCTGGATGATGACAAACTCTACTATACTAGCTAAAAGTACAAAATAACTGATTACTGGCTAGACATACATATCAACATCAATCACACATAACCTAGCATGATACTACGAACTTAAAGCAGGAATCTCAAGCATGCTGGAAGAACAATCCTAGCATGGCACTAACATGTACAAACAGGCAAACATGCTAGCAAGAATGCAATCACAAGTCATCCTATCCACTAATCATGTTCATAGAAGTAAACATGCATATAAGGCACAATCAAGAAAGCATCGCAGGGTCCACACAACCACGGTAAGAAATCCTTACCTGGAAACAAGTGGAAAATAACTATCGCGAATAAGATAACGACCCTCGAGCTTAAAGCGAACTCGAGCAACCAACCGAGAAGACATGCGGTCTCGGCAGCAAAAGGGCAGGAATGGGCGCTGCTGGTGCGGTAGGGGCGCTGGCGCTGGGCGGGTGGCAAGGCGAGCAGACGCGCTGGAGCGGGCGCGCGGGCGAGCGTCGGGTCTGCGAGGACGGCTTGTGATCTGGAATGAAAACTTGGGTCGTTACATATCATCACGACGCGACATACAGGAAATAAGTTCACAGCTAAATGGGACAGACCCTATGTTGTTCAAGAAGTCTACACTAATGGAGCTTACAAGATTGTGGATAAAGACATGCTAAGAATTGGCCCGATCAACAGACATTTTCTGAAGAAGTTCTATGTTTAATGGTGTAGCACTCCTTGGCGTATGAGTATAAACTGCAAGCTATGTAATTGAATTACGTTATGACTTGATCCCTTCCTTATGAAAGGGTACGTATGCAGCTTAACAAATTTTAAGTTCAGTCACAATGTTTTTTAAAAAAATTATTGTCCTAAGCTATGTAATTGAACTACGTTATGACTTGATCCCTTCATTATAAAAGGGTACGTAGGCAACTTAGAAGAAATTTTAAGTTCAGTCTCCCTAAAAAAAAAATCTTTCATCTTGAAGAAAGTTTCGCTTGCTTCGAATTAATAATATGCATAAGAACAGATCTACGGAAGCTCAACAAAAAGAAATGATGCCATAGAAGAAAAACAAATTGTTAAAGGAATTCGAGAAGTTCAAAAAGGGATAAGGTTGCTACCTCACGTCTTTTGATTCATCTTCAAGTTCTCACGGATAGCATGGATGACTTCATCTTTAAGTTCATATGGGACAAGAGTCTCTTATAGTGTCAATGCGACAAAGGTCTCTCTTAGCATCATTAGGGGCCTCTCTTAGCATCAATGGTCTGATAGCAGGTCTCTTATCACATAGGGTCATTTATGGCGTCTTTATGAGATGAGAAGAGTCTCTTATATGGGATGGTGACCACCGATGCGTTAATGGCAAGAGTGACATCACTGGAAGAAAAAATGGATCCGGGTCATCTATAGCGACGATGAAACATGGCCTTTTATAGCGTCGATGGGACATGACCTCTTATAGCATGAATGAGACATGATTTCTTATAGCGTTGATGGGACAAGATCATTCATGGCGGCATGAGTCGGTATGGAGGCAAGAGTCAGCATGGCGACATAAGTCGGCATGGAGGCATGAGTCGGCATGGCGGCAAGAGTCAACATGGCAACAAGAGTCAACATGGCGACATAAGTCGGCATGGAGGCATGAGTCAGCATGGGGGCATGAGTCGGCATGGCGGTAAGAGTCGATATGAGTCTGCATGGCGGTAAGAGACGGCGTGACGGTAAGAGACGGCATGGATGCAAGAATTGGCATAGGGGCAAGAGTCGGCATATGGGGGCAAAAGTTGGCATGGCGGCATGAGTTGGCATGAGTCAGCATAAGTCGGCATGAGTCTACATGGTGGCATGAGTCGGCATGAGTCGGCATGGGGGCATGAATCGGCGTGGTGACATGAGTCTACATGAGTCGGCATGGCTGTAAGAATCAGCATGAAGGCATGAGTCGGCTTAAGTCTACATGGCGACATGAGTCGGCATAAGTCGGCATGGCGGCAAGAGATGGCATGAGTCGACATGGCCGTAAAAGTCGGCATGGCGGCTAGAGTTAGCATAAATCGGCATGGCGGCAAGAGTCGGCATGACGGTATGAGTCTGCATGGCAACAAGAGATGGCATGACGGCAAGAAATGGCATGGCTGCATGAGTCGGCATGGGGGGCAAGAGTGGGCATGGCGGCAAGCAGCATGAGTCGGCATGACGTCATGAGTTGGCATGGAGGCATGAGTCGGCATGATGGCATGTCGACAGGACATAGCATGACGTCAAGGCAAAATCTGGCGTGGTGGCATGTTGACAAGATACGACGTGTCAGCAAGAAGGCAAGGCAAGATACAACGTGGCGGCAGGTCGACAAGATATGGCATGGCGACATGTCGACATAAGTCGGCAAGCGGCATGTCGACAAGACACAGCATTACTACAAGGCAAGATATGGAGTGGCGGCATGTTGACAAGATACGGTGTGTCGGCATGACAGCAAGGCAAGATATGGCGTGGCGACATGAGGCATGAGGCGACATGGAGACATGAATTGACATGGAGGCATAAGTCGACAAGCGGCATGTAACGACCCAGTTTTCCATTCCAGTTTCCCAGGTACTCTCGGTTAAGTATTGGGGCAATCGGTTGGGCCGTTAGAGCTTTTTAACCTTTAAGGGTATTTTGGTCTTTTTGCTCCCCGGTCAGAGGTTGAGGATTTTCAGGGCTTCAGGGTCATTTCGGCCTTCGTTGAGACTTGATTAATGTTGGTTGCAAGACCCAAGGAGTTTGGGTTAGTTGATTAGAAGTTCGAAGTCATTCCGGTTGATAGCAAAATTAATTGGAATTTAATTGGTCCCAGTGAGATTTGAACCCTTGCCCTAATGGTGGAATTGGAGTTTTTAGAAAAAGAGATTTAGTTAAAAAGAAAAGAATTTGTTTAGTCGGGACCCGCAAGAGAAAGCCTTGGGAAGGGAATTTTAGGTCTCCTAACCCTTTTAAAATAGGAAAAAGAAGGAAATTGGGGAAAACCCTCTTTGTTCCCTTGGTAGTCTCTCCCTCTCTTTCTCTCTCTCTCTCTCTCTCTCTCTCTCCTAAAACCGAGCCACCCCTAACCCACCACACTCACCACTCACCAAGCACCACCCACACCCACACCGCACCACTCCCCGCCCGCCACCACCCATCACACAGACTGAGACCGCACCAGGCCGCTCAGCCCCTTGCCTCTCCCAGCCGCCGATCGTCTGCAGTCCAGACACCCCACCAGGCCGCCCTGCACCGCGCCGCTTGTTGTCGTCCGCACGCGTCACCCAGCGCCGCCCCGTGCCAAATTTCAGCCAGTGCGCCCGAGACGCGCCGCGCTGCCCGCAAAAAGGCTGCGACCAGCGCGCGCGCGCTGGCTTCGGCTCGCTGCCGCCGCGAGACGAAGTCGCCCGCCGACGCTGTCCTCGCGAACCGGACGTCTCGCCTCGCGCGCCCGACCCAGCGTGTTCGCTCGCCTGCGACAGCCCGCGTCTGCACGTCCCCTGCCTCGCTAGCGCCAGCGCCCAGCTCCAGCGCGCCCTGCTTGTCCTTGCTGACGGACAACCTGCCCTGCCGTGCGAGTTGGGGTGTGACATTGTGTCTTCTCGGTCGGTAATTCCCGAGCCTTATCTCCTTTGGGCACTAGGCTGTTGGCTGCTGTTTATTTAATTAGGTTGTTTTTACTAAAATGCTTAGGTTGCTCGGTTTCGCTTTAAAGCTCGAGGGTCGTTATTGATTGTGAAAGTTATTTCTGCTTCCTTCTAGGTAAGGATTTCTTACCGTGGTTGTGTGGACCCTGCGATGCTTTCTTGATCGTGCCTTATATGCATGTTTACTTTTAAGAACATGATTAGTGGATAGGACAGCTTGTGATTGCATTCCTGCTAGCATGTTGCTTGTTTGTACATGTTAGTGTCATGCTAGGATTGTTCTTCCAGCATGCTTGAGATTCCTGCTTTAAGTTCGTAGTATCATGCTAGGTTATGTATGATTGATGATGATTATGTATGTTTAGCCTGGAATCGCTTACTCTATACTCTAGCTAGTGTAGTAGGGCTGTCATCATCTAGAGGCTGAGAGCGGACATAACGTACCTTGTCCCCACCGGTCGGGAGTAGAGCGAAGCATAACGTACATTACTTCCTCTGCAGCAAACCAATGAGGATTAGCTACCTCATTGGCATAAGCCTAGTTTGTAGCTCGCTAGAGCGGAACCCCGCTAACGGTGCAAGCCTACCTTGGCCGGTTCTTAGCTTCAGTCGATGGTACACAGTGCGCACAGATGAGTGCCGAGGGCCTCGCACTCATCGTGTTCAAAGACACCGTTCCGAGTCTTAGGCATGCGTACTCGCCCGCGCGTAGTTTGTACTTAGGCCCCACATTTACGCCGGTTGCAAAGAAGATGCGGTGTGCGCGCACACGCGTTAGTCGCCGATTCGGAGAGCTCCCGGCCTAATGTTCGTGAGTACACCGCCTTCCTCTGCTTAGAGCGGACTTCGGTACTCTCCCGATAGTCCAGATTTATTAGCGAGGGTAAGAGGCCCTTGAGGACACCCATTGGGATTGGATTTTGAGCTGATCATATGGTCGAGGGAGAAAGACCCTCGAGGGTGTCGGACATCTTTGGGATCGGTTTTTGAGCTGATCAATTGGCCGAGGGAGAAAGACCCTCGGAGATGTCCCGGGATTGGTTATGAGAGCCAATCATTAGGCCGGAAGAAGAAGACTTCC
Organism: Sicyos edulis; assembly: GCA_036507275.1. Taxonomy (NCBI): domain Eukaryota; kingdom Viridiplantae; phylum Streptophyta; class Magnoliopsida; order Cucurbitales; family Cucurbitaceae; genus Sicyos; species Sicyos edulis. Next base: position 22,391,499 of record CM071847.1, read on the forward strand.
GAGGATTCCAGATTCTGCCTTGTAAGCTCGTTGAGCTATGATCTGTGTTGGTAACTGTTTGCATGTATACTAGGGTGCCAGATGATTGAAGTATCGTATTGTACCCCAGTTGGGGATTCTTACTGAGTATGTTTATACTCACCCTTATTTTTGTGGTTTTCCACCAGGTAACTCGGGACAGCACCGGGACGGCTAGCGGAGGGAGCTGATTGATCATGGGAGCGGCCGGCACTCTGTCTTTATTGTTTGCATATTTGTTCAGCATGTAGATGGACAGGAGTCCTAGGGGGACCATTATTAAAAGTTGTTTGAACTGTTTTGGATGTTTTTTATATATACTGGCCAGGCTTGTTTTACTTCATTGGTTTTCTTAAACAAAATTGTTGATTATGTTTTAAGCATTCCCCGTTCTATATGTTTTGAAAGGTTTTAAATATGAGCACTAAACCGCTCGGTGAAATATTTAACTTGCATGCTGAGTGAGAACCTAGGTTTAGGACCGTATTTTGGGTCGGGTTCTTACAGTTGGTATCAGAGCACAGAGTCATAGATTCTCAGAGACTAACTGCTTTGCGTGTTGTTGCCCCCATGATCATCAGCACTCCACGGCCGTCAAGTTTGTCTGAGTTCATTAAGCTAAGGGTTTTATTTTACAATACTGCATCTAGTATACATGTGTTACCCTTGTTTGGCAGTGAGAGCCCCAGCGTGGGCTAGCTTTTATGCTTGTGTGGATCCCTAGTAGGTTGATTGCACTTAGAGGAGCAGGGACGTTTGGTATTTCCAACCGAGGAGTTGGACTGTTCATGTTGATCATGAGACCACGTCTAGGGTTGTCTAGACCCGTAGGCCACCTTTGGCCCCGCGCATGAGTTGCCAAGAGTAGGGGGGGTTGAGGCTAGCACGCCTCAGAGTGAGACTCCTTGAGCAGAGTGTGCTCCAGCCATGAGGGAATTGATGGCAGGTCTTTTAGCTAACAGAGAGCAGAGACCCAGGCGTAGTTTGTAGCGCGTAGTGAGGAGTCTTGGGCACAGTTAGCCCAGCTGGTAGAGTTTATTTAGGAGACACCCCTCCTAGTAGCTCCAGTAGCCCTGAGGTTTCCTGAAAGGCGGGGATCGACAAGTTTATGCTGATGAGTTAGTTAGCATTGATGGAGCCGCCGAGTTTGGCAAGTGGAAGCCTGAGGAGCTTGATGCTTTAGAGAACTTGCTGGTAGCGGCAAGGTGGTTGACCAGGTTCGAGTTTATCATCCAAGTGTTGGGATGACCTGGTGTTCAGAGACCGATGACCTGATGTTCGTGAGGTCGAGGCGTGCCGCTCGTGTCTTGTTTGATGCAAAGAAGTGTGGTGGTGGAAGTCCCCTGTGAGAGGCGGACCAACAGAGTCTCTACCAGCCACCCGGTCGAATTGGCCAGCTGCCAAGTTAGTAGCTTTTGAGGAAGATGTAGAGACATCTTGTCCTCCTGCAAGTCTGCAGTCGTTTTGCAGCCAGTTCTTTTAGTACCCTCGTAGCCAGGGGGTAGTGTGGAGTTTGCTTGTCAGGACCTAATCCGTCCGTGGTTTCCAGCTGGCTATTAGTGAGAAGCACCTTCTGTTAGCATGTTCCAGGTGTGGAGCTAGGTGCTGCCACCCGAGGGTCGGCCTGAGTATTCGTTGAGCATCGAGTGGGATGCAGGAGTGGGTATTGGCTTGTCTGTTAGACGTGATGTCAGAGAGTAGTCTACTCGAGTGTTGAGACTCTTGTGTTGAGCGCCATTGCCCTGTCACCTAGAGTGTGACCTTCCCTACCCTCAGAGGGGCTTAAAGCCCGTAAAGTGATGTTTGTGTTGTAAAGGAAGTAGTGCCTGTTGGCAACAAGCTTTGAGAGGAGGCCTAGATTCAGGCCAGTTGGCACTTTCGTGCAGGTGGTTCCAAGACCCGCCCGGAGTTTAGCATCCCCACAAGTCTTGTACCCATTCCTGAGATTGCACCTATTTGGGCTGCATAAGAGATCTAGCTCGGTGGTAGCCAGAGAACTACAAGTTTGAGGTCGTTTGAGGGATAAGTAGGAGCCTTTCAGGGTCACCGAGAGTTGGGTACAAAGGATGCTATTGGTTGTTGTAACAGCCCGGTTTTCAGCTAAATGTAAAATAAGGTTTCCTTTTATATTTTTTTGTTTGGGAGGAGCTGTTGGAAGGACTCGAACCCTTGGCCTAAAAAGGGGTTTGGAAGCTTGGGTTTAAATAAGGAAAATAAACGCGTCAGCCGGGGCTCGAAGGGGAGTCTTGGGAAGGTCGTATGAGATTCCCAAGTCTATTTAAGTTAAGGAAGGGAATTATATTTAAAGAAAAAGAAAAGAGAAAATAAGGACAAAAGAAAGAACCCAAAACCCTAGACTTCTCCTTCACCTCGCCTGCCGCCCACACCGCCGCAGCTGCCTCGCCCACGCCGCCTCAACGCCACGCCGCTTGCTCCGCCCCACGCAATCGCACGCCCTGCTGACCACTGCCGCACCGCACCGAGCCACCGCCAGCCCAAATCGCGTCGAGCAGCCAGCTCGCCCACCGCCGCAACAGCCCAGCCTCCACTCCGTCCCGGTGTCGCCCAACAGACCGGCCGTGTAACCGCCTCGCGCGCCCGCGACGACACCACCCCAGCCATTGCCGCGCCAAGACGCTCGCAGACCGCACCGCCCGCGTCTGCGTGCCGTGCCTCTCCCACGTCCGCGGCCGCACGCGCTGCGCTCGCGCTCCCTCGCTGCGCAGCGCAGCCAGCGCCAGCGCTGCGCTCTCGCTGCGCAAGCAGCCAAGCAGCGCGCCGAGATAGCGCGCTAGTGCGGCGCCAGCGCGCCTAACGCTAGCAGCGCTACCGTCCTTGCTTTGCTTGTTGCACGAGACGAGTGCCTTCTCGGTTGGTAAATTCCCGAGCTTCCACCCTTTGGACTTCCCGATTTTAGATGTTTGTTTATTAATTAGGATGTTTTATTACTTGTTTAGGTTGCTCGAGTTCGCTTAAAAGCTCGAGGGTCGTTATTTGATTCGGGATAATTAACCTCCACTTATTTCCGTAAGGATTCTTACCCGGGGTTGTGTGGACCTCTGCGAATAGTTGATAGCACGCTGACATCAGTAATTATATGAGTTTCTAGTGATAGTTTTCATGTTTTCTTTTGATTCATGTTCGTGACATGTTTACATCCCGTTAAGTTCCATGTTAGGCTCTCCTATCTTGATAGAACCATGCTGCCTATTGTATGCTGCTAGATCCAAGTTACGGTTAGATGTGTGATGTATAGTATAGAGGGCCGTAGAGGTAACTAGTTTGGGGTCCCGCTCGGGCAAGACCCGATGGACATCCGAGGTGTAAGGCCCTACGGGCATCCTAGGTGTGTAAGGCCCACCGCCATCACCGAGTCTCAGTAGGTGTAAGGCCCTACGGGCATCCTAGGTGTGTAAGGCCCACTGGGCATCACTGAGTCTGGAGGTGTAAGGCCCTACGGGCATCCTAGGTGTATAAGGCCCACTGGGCATCACTGATTCTGGAGGTGTAAGGCCCTATGGGCATCCTAGGTGTGTAAGGCCCACTGGGCATCACTGATACTAAAGGTGTAAGGCCCGATGGGCATCCTAAGTGTGTAAGGCCCCACTGGGCATCACTGAGTCCTAGATTGTGTAAGTCCCGAAGGGCATCCAAGCGTAGGACCTAGGAGTGACTGTTGATGGGAGCCCTTGAATAGGCTCGCCCTAGAAGTAGCTCATAGCCTAAGCCAGCCGTTCGTGCTCTAAGTCTTTGTATGGTTGCTGTCCGTGTGCTAAATGAGAGATGATTTCGTATTGTACCCGATTGGGGATTCTTACTTGAGTAACTTGTTGCTCACCCTTATTTTCTCGTGGCTTTCCACCGTAACTTGGGACAGAGGTTGGATGGCTAGGAGGAAGCGGCTCGATGATCATGGATAGTCGACTGGGGTCGCACGCTTTCTTTAAATGTTTTAACTAATGATTTAGCATGTAGTGGGACTTGGGTCCCTAGGAAAAAGCACTCAAACTATTTTATGTTCTCGCATCGCTTTTCCTTTGAATTGTTTTAAAAAAACCGATCACCATTTACCGCTTTACTTAATTGAAATCATGGTTTCGTTTTAAAAGTGTTTATAGCAAAGCTTTAAACTTCCGACTCTGAATGATGTTTATATTCTTAATCATGCATGCTAAGTATGGACTTTAGGTTAGAGACCGTTTCTATGGTCGGGTCCTTACGCTTGGTATCGAGCCCGTGAGTTATAGGTTCTCGTAGACCGACTGCAGCTTGTAGGTTGTTTTCCATGATCATCACCCCGCCACCATCGTATGTCCGTAAGTTTAAAGTTAAGGGTTAAGAATTACAATACCGGTTGCACCTTGCATGTACATGACTTGTTGTGGTAGAGCAGGAAGACGAGTTCGACCCATTGTTGGTTTGGTCAGTAGATTTCCGGTATGCCGATCACTCGTAGAGGCGGGGGAGGCTCGAGGCCGACCACCCAGGCATTCGTGACGATTCTCGACACCGGGGACCTCGTCCCAGTGCGATGCCGATGTTAGGCCACCGTCAGTCCCCTTCAACCGTGTGTTGCGGAGGGCGTAGGGGCAAGTGAGCCTCGAGAGGCTGCCCCCGGAGCCGCTTTTGGAGTCTATGAGGGCTCTTATGGTTGGGTTGCTAGCCGACCAGGGGCCGCGAGCAGAGAGCTGAAACACAAGCTTGGTTAGTCGCTGCAGAGAAGGAGTCCTGCGTTCGAGATCAAAGCAATCGCCCGAGTTGGTTCAAAGAGGATCTGCAGCGCCACCAAGACCGCCAGGCTCGCGAGAGCCAATTGTGAATGAGGCCGTTATGGCGGAAGGTGCCGAGGATCTAGGCAAGTGGTGAAGGATTTTGTGAAATGGAATCCGAGAAGTTTAGTGCCCCGGGGAACCATTGGTAGCCGCCACGTGGATTGCTTTGAGTTAGAATATACGTTTATGGTAATGGAGTGTCTCGAGAGGTGCAATGAGCTCGATGTGCGACTCACGTATTAGCCTAGATACTGACTAAGTGGTGGTGGGATTCCACCTTAAGTGAGAGACCGGCTGGTCTCCACTCCACTGGGAGTTCTTCAAGGCCGAGTTCAAGGCAAAATTTATCGTGAAGAAGCCCAAGAGAAGATGATTGAGCTGTTTTCAAACCTTAAGCGAAGTCCGACTCGATCGAGGTGTACGAGAAGAAGTTCTCGAGTATGGATACTTCATGCCACAGTTGATTTCTACCCCGGGCCAAGATCGGGAAGTTTATTGCGGGTTTGAGACAGGAGTGTCTCAGGATGTTAGGGCACAGTCCCCGAAACGTTTGCCAAGACAAGATGCTTGGCAATGATTTATGATGGGAAGTATCCTCCGGGCGCAGTTGTTAGTACCGTAGTGTCTAAGGCCCCAGTGTACTCGGGCCAGAAGCGCAAGTTTGACTCGAGGAGCAATGTCCGGGGCGGCAGCGCCCCGGGTTCTTATCATGGCGAGAGACCAGATCACGAGATCAGAATCGTGATCACCTCGCCAACAGGCGTAGGGAGGCCGCCACCGTATTGTAGATCCCGCGGAAGCGGCATTGGGGACCCCGTGGTGGTAACCCTAGAGCTTGTTTCAACTGTGGAAAGGAAGGGCATCGGGCCCGGATCGCACTTGCACCAGAAAGCGGTGGTGGCACAAATTTCAGCTTCAGCGGCGAGGAAGAGTATATGCTACGACTGCGCCAGAGGCTGAGAGAGCCGGACCAGCGAGCAAGGTGCGCTCCTAGTTCTTGATCACCTCGCCTTTGTGTTGTTTGATTCGGGTTCCACCCATTCGTTTGTTTCTGCTGCTTTTTTCTTGAGCTTGCTTGCATGAATTTAGAGCCTCTAGGTTTTGAGTTGTCTGTCGCTACTCCTTCGGAACTAGTATGTCAAGCTAGCTGTAAGGTAAGGGACAATCGGATACTGAGTATCCGACCGCACTCTGCAGTTACCCTCATTGTGTTAGCTATGAGCGGTTTTGATGTGATCCTCGGCATGGATTGGTTAGCCGATAACCACGCTATGATTGGATCGCCGTTGTAAGGAGGTGGTGTTCAGCCGGCAGGTAGGCCTACCTTTAAATTTCGGGGCACCCAGTGGGGGTGTGTCCGCAGGTGATTTCGGCGATTAAAGCTCACCGTTTGTTAGCTCGAGGAGCTTGGGGTTTCTTAGCTAAGTTGACTGGGAGAACCGTGACCCACTATCTGCGAGCAGTGCCCATAGTGCAAGAGTTTGCGAGATGTTTTCCCGAGGAGTTGCCCGCTGCCGCCAAGAGGGAGGTGGACTTCTCAATAGAGCTTGAGCCGGGGACTCGCCCTATCTCGAAAGCTCCTTATCGCATGGCGCCAAGCAGAGTGAAAGAGTTAAAAGAACAGTGCGGAGATGCTTGACAGAGGATTTATTAGGCCGAGTGTGTCTCGTGGGAGCACCGTGCTGCTTGTTAAGAAAAAAGGATGGCTCGATGCGCCTATGCATCGATTACAGGGAACCGAACAAGGTAACCATTAAGAACAAGTACCCACGCCCTCGTATCGATGACCGCTTGACCAGCCTCCAGGGAGCTTGTGTGTTTTCGAAGATTGACTTGAGGTCGGGCTACCACCGCTGAGGATTCGGGATGCGAGATATTCCCAAGACAGCGTTCGTCGAGGTATGGGCATTATGAGTTCGTAGTCATGTCTTTCGGATCGACGAACGCCCCCAAATGCATTCATGGACATGATGGACAGAGTGTTCAAGGCGTTCTTGGACCGCTTTGTCATCGTGTTCATAGATGACATTCTTGTGTACTCTAAGTCTAAGGAGGACCATGCCTCGCACCTAAGGCAGATTTTGGCAGCCTTGCGCGAGAACAAGCTTTATGCGAAGTTCTCAAAGTGTGACTTTTGGCTCGAGGAGGTAGCATTCCCGGGCACGCGTTGTGTCTAAGGAGGGAGTGGTCAGGACCCTTCAAGATAGAGGCCGTTAGTTCGTGGGCCAGACCGACGACTGTGTCGGAGATTCGTAGCTTCCTGGGTCTGGCCGGATATTACCTACGCTTCGTTCAAAATTTTTCCGCTATAGCCGCCCCGCTTACTCGATTGACGAGGAAGGGTGTTGATTTCGTTTGGGATAGGAAGTGCGATGAGAGTTTTGCTAAGTCAAGAGCGCTTTGACGCCCGCCTGGTGTTGGCGGTCCTGGGAACTGGGGTTTCGTGGTGTACAGTGATGCCAGCAAGTTTGGTTTGGGATGCGTTCTGATGCAACACGGTAAGGTGATAGCGTACGCTTCCAGGCAGTTGAAACCGCACGAGCAGAATTACCCGACTCATGATATGGAGTTGGCGCAATGGCTGTCTTTGCACTTAAGATTTGGAGGCACTACTTGTATGGGGAGAAGATTCAGATTTTCTCTGATCACCAAAGCCTCAAGTATTTCTTCACTCGTAAGGACCTGAACATGAGGAAGAGGAGGTGGTTGGAGCTCGTGAAGGATTACGACTGCGAGATCTTGTATCACCCTGGAAAAGCAAATGTTGTGGCTGATGCACTAAGTAGAAAGGCCTCGCATCTCGCAACATTGGCAAACCCCGAGAGTATCATCGGGAAGGATCTCGAGAGGCGGAAATAGCAAAGTGTTGTTAGGGGATGTTACCGCTGTGGTAGCTCGATTGACCATCCACCCTTTCGATAAGGCAAAGGATTATCGACACCACCCGAAAGATCCTAAGTTAAAAGTTTGTATGAGAGGGTTCAGCCGATGGTGACTTCGACTTTGTGATACTTGCGGATGGGGTCCGAGATATAAAGGTCGGCTGTGTGTTCCAAAATGATGCCGGTGTTCGCACAGAGTTATTGACCGAGGCTCACACTCGCCTTTTTCTTGGCACCTGGGGGTAACAAGATGTACCAAGATCTTAAACAGACTTTTTGGTGGATGGGGATGAAGAGGGAGATTGCCCAGTTCGTTAGTCGGTGTCTCACCTGTCAACAGGTGAAGGCGCCCAGGCAGAAGCAGCAGGAGTTTGTTGCAACCGCTCGGGGTGCCACAAAGGAAGTGGGAGGAGATCACCATGGATTTTATCTCGGGTTTGCCCAGGACTCCTAGAGGATATGCACAGATTTGGGTGGTCGTTGATAGGTTGACTAAGAGTGCCCATTTCATTCCGGGCAGGATAAACTACACCGTGGAGCAGTGGGCACAACTGTTCCTTGAGCAGATAGTGAGGTACCACGGAGTGCCGCTTAAAATTATCTCCCACCGGATTCCCGCTTTACATCACGGTTTTGGAAGGCCCTTCAGGCAGGTTTGGGCACAGAGTGCAGCTACAGCACAGCCTTCCACCCACAGACCGATGGCCAGACTGAGCGGGTAAATCGGATCTTAGAGGATATGTTGCGAGCCTGCGTGTTGGAGTTCCCTCGGCGCTTGGGACCAAGATTTGTACTTGATGGAGTTTGCCTACAACAACAGATTTTGATCGACCATCTCGATGATGGCACCGTTTGAGGCGTTGTATGGTAAGCGCTGCAGATCCCCGGCCTTCTGGGAAGAGGTTGGTGACCGGCAGATGTTAGGCCTAGAGTTGCTTCAGCTGACCAATGAGGCTGCCCAGAAAATCAGAGCTCGTATGCTGACCGCCCAAAGCAGGCAGAAGAGCTACGCCGATGTTAGGCGTAGGGAGCTGGAGTTTGAGGTTGGCCAGCATGTTTTCCTCAAGGTAGCTCCGATGCGAGGGGTCCTGAGGTTCGGTAAAAAGGGGAAACTGAGCCCCAGGTTTGTTGGACCTTTCGAGGTCCTTGAGAGGATTGGGGTTGTGGCCTATCGGTTAGCATTGCCGCCGTCCTTGGCTGCAGTGCATAGTGTGTTCCACGTTTCGATGCTCCGCCAGTATGTGGCAGATCCTTGGCACGTCATAGATTTTGAACCTTTACAGTTGAACCATGACCTGAGCTTTGAGGAGAAACCCATAAGGATCCTGGCATTTGAGAAAAAGGTTTTGAGGAACCGGGCCATTGACCTAGTGAAAGTACAGTGGCGGAATCAGGGAGTTGAGGAAGCTACTTGGGAGTTGGAAGGGGAGATGAGGAGGAGTTACCCAGAGTTGTTTTAGGAGCAGCGACTTCCGGGGACGGAAGTCTTCTAAGGAGGGAGTATTGTAACAGCCCGGTTTTCAGCTAAATGTAAAATAAGGTTTCCTTTTATATTTTTTAGTTTGGGAGGAGCTGTTGGAAGGACTCGAACCCTTGGCCTAAAAAGGGGTTTGGAAGCTTGGGTTTAAATAAGGAAAATAAACGCTTCAGCCGGGGCTCGAAGGGGAGTCTTGGGAAGGTCATATGAGATTCCCAAGTCTATTTAAGTTAAGGAAGGGAATTATATTTAAAGAAAAAGAAAAGAGAAAATAAGGACAAAAGAAAGAACCCAAAACCCTAGACTTCTCCTTCACCCTCGCCCAAGCCGCCCCACACCGCCGCCGTGCCTCGCCCACGCCGCCGCCCAACGCCTCGCTTTGCTCGCCCACGCCATCGCACGCCTGCGACCATCGCTGCGACGCGCACCGAGCCACCGCCACCCAGATCGCGTCGGCGCGCACTACCCGCCACCGCAATAGCCAGCCTCCACTCCGCACTGAGTCGCCCAGCAGACCGGCCGTGTAGCCTCTCCTCGCGCACGCCACGACACCACCTCGCTCTCGCGCGCCGCGCCGCCAGACCGCACCGCGCCTCGTCTGCGTGCCTGCGTTCCTCGTCCCACGCCCGCCCGCCAGGCGCTGCGGCTGCGCTCCCCGCTGCCGTGCCCGGCTGCCCAAAGAATACCGATAGCGCCAGCTGCTGCGCGCGCGCGCCCTGCTTGCCTAGCGGCGCTGTCGCCCTGCTGCTGCTGCGAGGCGAGTGCCTTCTCGGTTGGTAAATTCCCGAGCCTCCACCCTTTGGACTTCCCGATTTTAGATGTCGTTTATTAATTAGGATGTTTTATTACTTGTTTAGGTTGCTCGAGTTCGCTTAAAAGCTCGAGGGTCGTTATTTGATTCGGGATAATTAACCTCCACTTATTTCGGTAAGGATTCTTACCCGGGTTGTGTGGACCTCGCGAATAGTTGATAGCACGCATGATTCATCAGAATTATATGAGTTTCTAGTGATAGTTTTCATGTTTTCTTTTGATTCATGTTCGTGACATGTTTACATCCCGTTAAGTTCCATGTTAGGCTTTCCTATCTTGATAGAACCATGCTGCCTATTGTATGCTGCTAGATCCAAGTTACGGTTAGATGTGTGATGTATAGTATAGAGGGCCGTAGAGGTAACTAGTTTGGGGTCCCGCTCGGGCAAGACCCGATGGACATCTGGAGGTGTAAGGCCCTACGGGCATCCTAGGTGTGTAAGGCCCACTGGCCATCACTGAGTCTGTAGGTGTAAGGCCCTACGGGCATCCTAGGTGTGTAAGGCCCACTGGGCATCACTGAGTCTGGAGGTGTAAGGACCTACGGGCATCCTAGGTGTATAAGGCCCACTGGGCATCACTGATTCTGGAGGTGTAAGGCCCTATGGGCATCCTAGGTGTGTAAGGCCCACTGGGCATCACTGATACTGAAGGTGTAAGGCCCGATGGGCATCCTAAGTGTGTAAGGCCCCACTGGGCATCACTGAGTCCTAGATTGTGTAAGGCCCGAAGGGCATCCAAGCGTAGGACCTAGGAGTGACTGTTGATGGGAGCCCTTGAATAGGCTCGTCCTAGAAGTAGCTCATAGCCTAAGCCAGCCGTTCGTGCTCTAAGTCTTTGTATGGTTGCCTGTCCGTGTGCTAAATGAGATGATTTCGTATTGTACCCCGATTGGGGATTCTTACTGAGTAACTTGTTGCTCACCCTTATTTTCTGTGGCTTTCCACCAGGTAACTTGGGACAGAGGCTGGATGGCTAGGAGGAAGCGGCTCGATGATCATGGATAGCTGACTCTGGGTCGCACGTTTCTTTAAATGTTTTAACTAATGATTTAGCATGTAGTGGGACTTGGGTCCCTAGGAAAAAGCAGTCAAACTATTTTATGTTCTCGTACCGTTTTCCTTTGAATTGTTTTAAAAAAGTACTGATCAGTCATTTACCTGTTTTACTTAATTGAAATCATGGTTTCGTTTTAAAAGTGTTTATTGCAAAGCTTTAAACTTCCGACTCTGAATGATGTTTATATTCTTAATCATGCATGCTAAGTATGGACTTTAGGTTAGAGACCGTTTCTATGGTCGGGTCCTTACAGTTGTTAAGGGCTAGCGCGTCCGAGTTCTCGCGCCTGTGTTGTGGGCTTGTGAGCCAGTTGGATGGTAGTGTGATTCGACTACCCTGGAGTTACCCTAATATGAGTAGGGTTGGCATCGATGATGCGTGGTTGATCCACTGTAGAGCCATGAGTTGGATGGTTGATCGGAGCACGTTTAGTGGACCATTGGTATGAGGTAAGTTAGCTTGGTGTGGCTATGCTCTTGTAAGAGTGAGTCGACCAATGTGGCATTCCGTGGTGAGTTGACCCCGAGTGGGTTGAACTCTTGTTGCTCTTTTGCTAGATGTGGCTCTATTGGGAGGCAAAAGTCGCCTTGTGTGAGAATACTTGTTGGTTTGGATCTTAAGGAACCAAGTTGGAGCTGTACACGCCGGTGTACTTTTGTGTAGCTCGTTCCGTGGTGTATTTTTCAAGAACCACGAGGGGTTTCGGGTTGTGAAACCAGTGCTCAGTTCTGAGGAGTTAGGACTTTAGTTCTTGACAAGTGCCTTAACTTGGGTTGAGAGGTTACCGTGCCGGTAGCCTGGTTGTTGCGTAGGAAAGTTATGCCAGTTGGCCCTTGACCAGGGTAGAGGCATTTCTTGTTGATCGATGGTTAGAGTTCAGTTGTAACTGATCCAGGGCGATGGTAGTAAAATCGCAGAGTTTCTGGCCGCCATGGCTAAGAGAGTTGTACGGATCCTTACCCTGGGTAGAAGCTACGATGTGGCTGATGCTTTGAGCAAGAGGAAGTTTGGGTCTTCTAGTTGTTCCCGCTCGGTGGATGGCGTGACATCGCCGAAGCGGGGCGAGTCTAGGGGTCGCGATCGCGTCCGACCGCAGTTTAGAGCTCGTGATCGCCGCGGTGTGGGGCCAGCGTACCGACTCATTGCATCAAGTGTGGTAAGGCGCTTTTCGGTTTGTGTGGAGCATCGCCCGTGCTTGCTACAGATGTGGCAAGGAAGAGCTTTTGGCCAGCACAGTTGAGATGCTGTAGGGAGATGTGCTCGTGTAACCAGTTGTCAGTTAGACCGTTTGACGACAGTGTGTGTCGGAGGGAGATCGGAGGAACCCTAATTTGTGGAGAGCCTCACCAGAGCTCAGTCAGACCCAGGCGGTGTTCCTCGGTTGAGTTGCTGGATGCTTGTTGTCGGTTAACAAGCTAGAGTTGTTCTTAGTAGCCTCCACGTTGGTTTTCGGGATTCTTAGCAAGGTGGTGCTTGGTGTTGACCAAGGTTTGGTTCCCATGTTGTTTGTAGAGCTAGCTTGGTTCGAGCAAGCTGGCGTTGCCCTGAGAACTTGTTCCCAGTCAAGAAGTTTTGGGAGTTGACCCCTCCCTCGGCAATTGGGTAGGCACTGCTAGTTCCAAGTTGGGGGTTCAAGCGATTGAGGATCCTCGGATGTTGCTTCCGAGAGAGTTGGTTGTTGTTGCCCTTGGGTTTGAGCAAGACAGCGAGCGTGTGTGAAGTTCGCTGTCCTTCTAAGTCCGCTTGCCGGGTAAATCGTTCTGTTGAGGAGGAGTCAGCTTAGCTCCTGAGTTGTGTAGTTGATCAGAGTAGCGCAGCGGTCAGCCCAGCGAGAGTGTCCCTGCGTTTGTTTGTTAGCAAGCGGAAAGTTGTTTGTTCATGCAAGGGCGGAGGCCTCCCAGTTTAAGGGCTTGAGTTGTTGCTGGAAGGTTGTTGGATCTTTGGAGTTTGTAGAACCCCTTAGTTCTTTGGTAGTTGAGTTGCACCGTGGATGCCGGCCTCGAGTTTTAACTTTTGAGGTAGTCTTGCTGACTCGTGTTGTTCAGGGTCCGTAAGCTTGTGGTCGTCGCTATCCTTATTCCTCGCGATGTTTCGTGGGTGGAGTTTCTGGATTGGAAGAAGAGTTAGGTCTAAGCTAAAGGAGGAAGTCCTTTGAGTAGCCAGTTGGACTTAAAAGTTGAGTGGTAGCTTGGAGGCGAGCTTTGCTCGTTATGAGATTGGTTTGAGTTTCTGGTAAGCAAGCCTTTCTCGGGCTTTTCTTTTAGTTGTTGTGCATTCGCAGTTGGCATGTTAGCTGAGCCACAGTTGAGTGAGTTGGCACAGAGGTGTCGTGGCATTGGTTGGAAACCTTAGAGTTGCTATCCTCAAGCTATTGTGTTGCTAGTAGCCGCGTGTTGTTTTATTCCTTGCTGCTCGAGGTTTTCGTGAGAGGAATGTTGTTTGTTTTCCTGTCTGGCGATGTTCACCTAGGCCAGTGGCTGATCGGATTGCATTGGAAAGTTTGTTGTCGGCCGATGAGGGGCTCCGGTTTATTAGTTTGGCCGAGTGGAGCCTTCTCGACCTTGTCGTTCGGGGTGGCCGGAAGTGAAGTATCAGCTAGTGTGAGTGGTGGTAGCCGCTTGGTGAACCAGAAAAGTGCCCTTGGCTTTGGTGCTTCGATTTCTCGTAAGATGGTTGCTTTAGTGTTGTGGACGCATGCTAGTTGGAGAAGGTTGCCTAGGGATCAGTCACCAGTTGGTGGTTCGAATTGGATTTCGTTAAGGATTGTAGGCAACCAGTGGGGTTCGCAGGTCTCTTGCGAAGTATGAGTAGGCCGTTTAGTTTCTGAAACCTGGGAGGTTCAGTTGTTTGGTCAGCATGGTGAAGGGTCGAGGCTGTTTGATAACAGCTATGAGCATTCAGAGAAGTTACGCCGGAGCGTGGCGTAGAGTTTTAGAGCTTGTGACCCGTCCACGAGTTTGCTGAGAGTAGCGCCGTAGAGAGGCGTTCCGAGTTGGGCTAGCAGGGTTAAGTGAGCCCTAAGAGTTTAAGATCGTTTGAGAGCTAGTGCGAGTTTGAGGATGTGTATTACCGTTAGCACTATCACATCTATTTCTTCGAAGTTCGGTGTATGCCCAGCCTTGGTTGAGATAGTTTGTGGCAGACTAGATGGCTTGTGGCTTGAGCCTTTGGGAACCCAAGGGGGGTTTGGGTTTCGAAGAAGATTTAGTGTTGTCTCGACCGGGAGTTTGGTTGGTTAAGGATCAGTGGAGATTTCCTAGAGTTGTTTTCATCTTAGGACTTTTGAGGACGAAAGTCTTAAAAGGAGGGAGTATTGTAACGGCCCAGTTTTCCATTCCAGTTTCCCAGGTACTCTCGGTTAAGTATTGGGGCAATCGGTTGGGCCGTTAGAGCTTTTTAACCTTTAAGGGTATTTTGGTCTTTTGCTCCCCAGTCAGAGGTTGAGGATTTTCAGGGCATCAGGGTCATTTCGGCGTTCGTTGAGACTTGATTAATGTTGGTTGCAAGACCCAAGGAGTTTGGGTTAGTTGATTAGAAGTTCGAAGTCATTCCGGTTGATAGCAAAATTAATTGGAATTTAATTGGTCCCAGTGAGATTTGAACCCTTGCCCTAATGGTGGAATTGGAGTTTTTAGAAAAAGAGATTTAGTTAAAAAGAAAAGAATTTCTTTAGCCGGGACCCGCAAGAGAAAGCCTTGGGAAGGGAATTTTAGGTCTCCTAACCCTTTTAAAATAGGAAAAAGAAGGAAATTGGGGAAAACCCTCTTTGTTCCCTTGGTAGTATCTCTCTCTCTTTCTCTCTCTCTCTCTCTCTCTCTCTCCTAAAACCGAGCCACCCTAACCCAGCCGCACCACCACTCACCAAGCACCACCCCACCCACACCGCACCACTCCTGCCCACACTCGCCCGGCCATCACTGCGCCGCACTGCACCGCACCAGCCGCTCACCCCCCTTGCCTCTCCCACCGCCGATCGTCTGCAGATCAGACACCCCACCAGCCGCCACCCAAGCCGCGCTTATTGCCGTCCCGCACGCGCGTCACCCAGCGCCGCCCCGTGCCGCTTCAGCCAGTGCGCCCAGACGCGCCGCGCCGCTACTTCTCGCAAAAGCGCCCAGACGCGCGCCGCGCCGCTTCGGCTCATGCCGCCCGACGCAACGCCGCCGCGCGCACATCCTCGCAACCTGAAATCTCGCCTCGCGCGCGCCCGACCCAGCGTGTTCGCTGCGCCGCACGATACAGCCAGCGTCGCGACGCCCTCGCCTCGCTAGCGCCAGCGCCAGTGCAGCGCCCAGCGCCAGTGTCGGCGCCCGGTGCAGCGCCAGCTCAGCGCACCACTCGCTTGTCCTTGCTGACGGACAGCCTGCCCTGCCGTGCGAGTTGGGGTGTGACATAGTGTCTTCTCGGTCGGTAATTCCCGAGCCTTATCTCCTTTGGGAACTAGGGTCATTGGTCTGTTTATTTAATTAGGTTGTTTTTACTAAAATGCTTAGGTTGCTCGGTTTCGCTTTAAAAGCTCGAGGGTCGTTATTGATTGTGAAAGTTATTTCGCTTCCTTCCGTAAGGATTTCTTACCGTGGTTGTGTGGACCTCGCGATGCTTTCTTGATCGTGCCTTATATGCATGTTTACTTTTATGAACATGATTAGTGGATAGACACGACTTGTGATTGCATTCCCCGCTAGCATGTTGCTTGTTTGTACATGTTAGTGCCATGCTAGGATTGTTCTTCCAAAGATGCTTGAGATTCCCGCTTTAAGTTCGTAGTATCATGCTAGGTTATGTATGATTGATGATGATTATGTATGTTTAGCCAGAATCGCTTACTCTATACTCTAGCTAGTGTAGTAGAAATTTGTCATCATCTAGAGGCCGAGAGCGGACATAACGTACCTTGTCCCCACCGGTCGGGAGTAGAGCGAAGCATAACGTACATTGCTTCCCCTCTAACAACCAATGAGGATTAGCTACCTCATTGGCATAAGCCTAGTTTGTAGCTCGCTAGAGCGGAACCCCGCCAACAAGTGCAAGCCTACCTTGGCCGGTTCTTAGCTTCGTGTCGGTGGTACAGTGCCGCACAGATGAGTGCCGAGGGCCTCGCACTCACTGTGTTCGGACACCGCTTCCGAGTCTTAGGCATGCGTGCACGCCCGCGTAGTTTGTACTTAGGCCCCACATTTACGCCGGTTGCAAAGAAAGATGCGGTGTGCGCGCACGCACACGCGTTAGTCGTCGGTTCGGAGAGCTCCCCCGGGCTAATGTTCGTGAGTACACCAGTTCCTTCCTGTTTAGAGCCAGACTTCGGGTACTCTCCCGATAGTCCAGATTTATTAGCGAGGGTAAGAGGCCCTTGAGGACACCCATTGGGATTGGCTTTTGAGCTGATCATATGGTCGAGGGAGAAAGACCCTCGAGGGTGTCGGACATCTTTGGGATCGGTTTTTGAGTCGATCAATTGGCCGAGGGAGAAAGACCCTCGGAGATGTCCCGGATTGGTTATGAGAGCCAATCATTAGGCCTAAGAAGAAGACTTCCGAGGATTCCAGATTCTCGCCTTGTAAGCTCGTTGAGCTATGATCCATGTTGGTAATCGCTTGCATGTATACTAGGGTGCTAGATGATTGAAGTATCGTATTGTACCCCGGTTGGATTCTTCTTCTGAGTATGTTTATACTCACCCTTATTTTTGTGGTTTTCCACCGTAACTTCGGGACAAAGACCGGACGGCCATGGAGGGAGGCGATTGATCATGGAGCCGGCACTCTGTCTTTATTGTTTGCATATTTGTTCAGCATGTAGATGGACAGGAGTCCTAGGGGGACCATTATTAAAAGTTGTTTGAACTGTTTTGGATGTTTTTTATATATACTGGCCAGGCTTGTTTTACTTCGTTGGTTTTCTTAAACAAAATTGTTGATTATGTTTTAAGCATTCCCCGTTCTAAATGTTTTGAAAGGTTTTCAATATGAGCACTAAACCGCTCGGTGAAATATTTAACTTGCATGCTGAGTGAGAACCTAGGTTTAGGACCGTATTTTGGGTCGGGTTCTTACACGGCATGAGTCGGCATGGTGGCAAGAGATGGCATGACGACAAGAGACGACATGGTGGGAAGAATCGACATGGCGATAGTCGACAACGCCGAGCGTGGAAGTTGAAGGTTGAAATATGGTGTTATGGTTGAGCATTGTGTGCCGATATAAGTTGAACTTGGAAGAAGCCTTGATTAACTAATTGAAAAAAAAAACCATGAAGTTGATGGAATTGCGCCCGTAAAAAAAATGGATAAGATTTAAGAGATTCAAATGCAAATGCAAATCCAAAGTGATACGTGATTGTGATGGATACAAATGCAAATGTAGACAGTGATGCAATGCGGCTACAAGTGAGAAGTATCGGAAGATGAAAAGAAAGAAAATCACTTTGTGCCAAGAGGGTGGATTAAAAAAAACTTTATTTTTACTAGATATATGTAAAGACCCGACTTTAAAGGGTCCTAAATAGCCTTTACTTTAAGATGTCAACTTAGTAAACATGCAATAGACTGAAAATTTAAAACATCTTTATTAACGAACTGAAATTAAAACTTCCTTGGTTTTGTAAAGACCCGACCCGAATTGGGTCCTAAACTAGGCATTTACCTCAATGCATGCTTTAAAACTTAGAAACAATATGCAGGATTGTATTCCAGATTCTGAATGAAAACTAAAACATATAAACATCCATTTTAAAAGTCAAACATTGAATTCCTGAAACCTGTCCCTGTTTCCAAGCACCTGTTCCAAGCCAAATACATTTCCAAAACATGCTTTGATAAGAGACTTATTCAAATCATTCAAAACTTCAAACGGATTACAGCAGTGTCAGAATCCAGAAAACAATCATAAAACACCCTAACGGCTCCGTGCCCAACTACATGCATTCAGTGGATAATAAAAAAACATAAAGAAAACATAAACATAAGACTCAGAGTTTTGACAGCTGGTTTCCATGATCAGCAGCTCCTCCTTCAGCCATCCTATCTCGCACCATGGTTACCTGTGGAAAACCACATAACAAGGGTGAGTAACGAGTTACTCAGTAAGAATCCCCAACTAGGGTACAATATGATAAAACTGGTCATCTAGCAGAAAGTATGCAAGCCATGAATATAAACACAGAGGAGAGCACACAGCTTAAATCCTACATAAACCTCAGATGCCATCTTACGGTCTTACTCCGGAAAACTACCACGCGATACGATACTATACCAGAAACTAGTCTCGGCCTCAGCCTTCCTACTGTCGATAAGAAAGGTGCACTGAACTCAAGATCCCGAGGAGCTCTCTAGTCGGCGCTGTAATGAGTGTGTGCGCGCACCGCTTGCTGCTGCAATCCAGGGAGGTGCTAGGTCTAGGGCATGCTGCCCTGGTCCAGTACGCATGCCTAACAAATCTCTGGATCGGTGTCACTGAACATAGTGGTGTGAGACCAGGACACTATGACTATGTCAGCCTGTACCACCGCACCTAAGGCTAAGGAACCGGTAGTGGTAGGCTTACATCAGGAATCGGGCCTTGCCCTATCAGGTGGCAATCAAGGGCTACGGCCGACACGCTGAGGACGTGTCGACTGCCGGGGACAAGGCAATGCCTCGTCATTCCCCTAACCGTTGGGGCATTTAACAGTCTGCCACCCTCACCCAAGATTGCACTGGGCTGTCTTTATGGTTAGCTAAACCCTAACGACGGATCGTGGGCGAGTCTTGCCTCGACGCGTCCACGCCACGGATGCAAGTTACGTTATGCATCCTCGCCCGGATGATGCTACCTATAAGAACTCTAAGCTATAACAGATAACAGCAAACATTCCAATACGTGCTCAACAGAAACAATGAACCTAGCATGATACTACGAAGCAAGAACAGATAACGAGCATGCCAGGACAGAACAACCTAGCATGGAACTAACATGAGGAACAACACAGGAATCATGCCAGTCGGAATTCAGAAAAGAGAACCTATCCACTAACATGCTGATAAACATAAACAAACATACAAACAGCAATCACAGAATATATGGCAAGGCCCACACAACTCAGGCAAGAAATCCTTACCTTGGTCGGTAGGCAATACACACTAAGGTCCTATACTGCAAATGAACCCCGAGCTAGCTATCGGGTACCTAACAAACAAGAACACATATTACAACCAATAGGCCTAAAATAATAAAACAAACAGGGATCGGCTCGGGAGAAACTCACACGACACGAGGTCGGGCGCGCGACGAACAGCCGCACGGAGCCGGGTGTCGACTTGAGGGCTAGTTCGGCGAGACTCGCGCGGCAGACGGCGCTGAGGCGCTGAGCTGCGCGCGAACGGGCGCTGGGGCTCTGAGCTGGGGCGCGTGCAGACGCGAACGAGCAATGCGGGCGAGCTCGCGCTAGGACGGCGCGTGGGCGAAGCGGCTGGTCTGCTGGCGAGCGACGGGCTGCGCGAGATCCAGGCGACGGATCTACTGTTGGCGTGCGACGGGCTGGGCGATGCAGGGGCTGCTCGGCGCTGCTGCTGGAGTGCGACGGGCTGGGCGATGCAGGGGCTGCTCGGTGCTGCTGCTGGCGTCGACGGGCTGGGCGATGGGCGTTTGGGCGCGATGCAGGGGTTGAGCGATGGGCTGGTCCTCTCGGCTAGCTGCAACAAAAACCAAAACTCAGCCTCTCCCTCTTCTCGGCCAGCAAGAACAACACCCCAAAACGAAGAAGCAAGAGATCGAGACACTTACCCAGAACGACGAACGATGGAGCTTGGCAAGGAGATGCAGGGCTAGGAGCTAGAGAGAGCTTGGTTGGGCGGCTAGGGAGTTTGGAGAGAAAAAGAGATGAAAACCTATTTTCCCTTCATTTAATCAAACACACCAAAATCCCAAAGAGTCATAGCTAACCAATACATACCGCGGAATGAGCATCAGTATCGACTAGTGGCACAACTGACAACACCACTCCTCCGATCACCTAGGCAACCCGGGTTCGAATCCCAACACCCACTGTAACGACCCAGGTTTTCATCCCGGTCTTCCAGGTATGCCCTAGGGGTATTTTAGTAATTTGGTCGGGCCGTCAGGACCGTTTATGTCTTTTTCCAGTTGCTAAAATTACTGGATGGATTTATGTAAGTTTTTGAGGCTTTGTGGATGTGTTTGGGCATGGGGAGATGCAAAAGGAAAATTGTGTGTTTAAGTGTGTTTGGTGGGTTTCGAACCCAGGTGGTCTGAGAAGTCAGGTGGGTGGTGTAGCCAGTTGAGCTATTGAGAGCTCTTGTTGCTCTTCCTGCATCATTTTATGGTTAGTCTTGGATTTTGGGAGTTTTGGTGCATTTGGTTAAATGAAATAGAAGCTAGGTTTTGTTCTTCTTCTCCAACACATTCTCCTAGCCGTCCAAGCTTGTTTCCCCAACTTTCTCTAGCCGAATTTCATCCCCTTGCCGCTCCGTAGTTCGATCATCATTCCGGTAGGTATTCATCTTCTTCATCTTCTCGATAGGTTGTTTTGGCTGGCCGAAGGTAAGAGGAGGTGCCATGTGTGTGTGTGTGTGTTGTTGCGGTGTCCGCCAGCGCGGATCGCCCACCACCCGTCCGGATCTGCCCGAGCAAAGACGCCCAGATCGCACTGATGAGCCCCGCGCGCGCAAGCAGCCGTCCGATTTGCCCGAGCAAAGACGCCCGAAACGCGTCGGTCGCCCTGCCGCCGTCACCAAACAAATGCCCCCCATCCGTCCATCGCGACGCCTGATTCGCGCGCGAGCCCGCTGTCGCACTTCGCGCCGCAGCAGCCAGATCGCCAGCGCCCACGCGCCTTCACTCGAAGCCGCTTCGCCCGCGCGCCAGCCGCGTCTGCGTCGCTGCTGCCGCCGCGCGCCAGCGCCGCGCGCCGCGCCCGACGTTTCGCCGCGCGCGCGTCCTGCCGGCCGAAGCCGCCGTGTCCGCATCGCACGCCAGCGCCACGCGCCGCCGCCCGTCTTGCGTGCTCCAAATACAGTGTCGCACACAAGCCATGCGCTTCAGCGCCAAATTTCAACCAGCACCAAACCGCCAAGCAGCACTCAAATTTCGGCCAGTGTCGTCGTGTGGTCGTGAGAGTGCCCCGAGCCGAGCCTCGCTTGTTTTATTATATTTTAGGGCTATGATTGTGATTTCTATTGTGTTTGTTAGGTTCTCGTTAGCTAGCTCGGGATCGATCGCAGCGTAGGATTTTGTGTGTAGTTGCCTCCCCGACCAAGGTAAGGATTTCTTACCGGAGTTGTGTGGGCCTGCGGTATATTTGTGATTGTTGTTTTGTATGCCTGGTATGATTATTAGCATGTTTAGCCCTAGGTGCTCTGTTACAATTCTGATGGCATGAACTCGTATTGTTTCTCATGTTAGCCCATGCTAGGTTGTTCCATTCTCGCATGTTCGTTATCTGTTCTTGCTTCGTAGTATCATGCTAGGTTCCTTGTATCTCATGGAGCACGTATTGGATCGCATTGATTGATTTATTATTATTGCTATGGTTTAGAGTTCGTAGGTAGCATCATCCGGCCGGATGCATAACGTAACTTGCATCCCCGACGAGGGGCGTGCGAGATGGTACTCGTCCCGATCCCGTTAGGGTTTAGCTAACCCTAACGGTGGCCTCGCAATCTTGGGTGAGGGTGGCAAACGCTTTATTGCCCCAACGGTCGGGATGATGACTTGGCATTGCCTCGTCCCCGCGATCGGCACGTCCTCGGCGTGTTCGGCCGTAGCCCTTGATTGCCACTGTTAGGGCAAGGACCGCTTCTGGTGCAAGCCTACCACGACCGGTTCCTTAGCCTCGGTGCGGTGGTTCAGCCGACATAGTTCACGTGTCCAGTGTCACACCCCTATGTCGCTGACACCGATCCGGAGATTTAGTTAGGCGTGGTGACCGGACATGGGAAGCTTGCCACTAGACCCGCACTTCATAGTTTGCGAGCACGCAGTGCGCGATTACGCTCATTACAACGGCCGGAGAGTTCCTCGGGATCTTGAGCTAGTGCACCTTTCGTGTCGGACGAGAGACAAGCGGTGAGGCCGGGACTCGTTTCTCGTATAGGGCGTATTGTGTGGTGGCTTTATTTCCGGACTAAGACCACGAGTTGGCATCCGAGGTCCAAGTGTGGACTTAAGCTATGTGCTCTATTCGTGTTTATACTCATAGCTTGCATACATTCTTCTAGATGATCATGTATATCGTATTGTACCCTGGTTGGGGATTCTTCTTGAGTAATTCGTTACTCACCCTTATTCCGTGGTTTTTCCACGAGTAACCAAGGCGCGAGACAAGATGGTCAAGGAGGAGCCGTGATCATGGAATCCTCTTTGTCATCTCGACTATTTTATTTTATCATGACTCTTGACTTTTGTTATTTCCCTGGATGCATGTAGACGGGCACAGAGCCCCGGATGTTTTCTTACGTTTTATGGATTCCAAATATTTGTACTTGTGGATTGTTTTAATGGTTTAAATAAATCTCACGATCGAGTATGCTTTTAGAAATGTATGTTTTGGTTGTTGAATGTTTCTGTTTTTACTTGGAATCCGAAATGTGTTTTTCATAATGTCTTCTATTTTCAATACATGCATTGGGGTAAAGGCCATTTAGAGCCCCTTTTGGGTCGGGTCTTTACACCCACACTTTTAACTCTCTAATTTATTTTTGCATCTCTCCATGCCCAAACACTTCCACAAGGCACAAAACCCTACAAAAGACCAACCAATAATTTTAACAACTGAAAAGATGTGAAAAACACGACGGCCACCAAATTACCAAAATACCCCTAGGGAATACCTGGAAGACCAGGATGAAAACCTGGGCCGTTACAAGTTCTCAAGAAAATCAGTAAAAAACAAGCCTCTGGCTAGAGTTCATAAACACAAATACAACATCCCAATACTAGTGTTCATGTTTCAAAGACACTTCTAACAAATGAGAAGACTCAGACAATGCAGTGGCCTTTCCCATGATCTATCAGCCCCTCCTCTAGCCACCTCGATGTTGTGCCAAGTTACTTGGTGGAGAAAACCATAGAAGGGTGAGTACAATTGCACTCAGTAAGGATTCCCCACCGGGATACAATACTCATGACAAATCCTCTAATATCCTAGCATACAAGCAACAACTCATAACATGGCAGTCTCAAACAATACAACAACAGGATTACTATAACAAAGGTCTAGGCTCACAGCTAGACAAGGTTAGAACACACTAGGCTAACAAACAGGAGAAATACTCAAGTAATCTTAAAAGCTATTACAGTACAGCAAGCGAGGTTAGCACACACTAGGCTAACTAAGGACAGCAACACACTGGGCTAGTCCTAGACTACAACACACTGGGCTAACTAAGAACAGCAACACACTGGGCTAGTCCTGTACTGCAACTGTAATGGCCCAGGTTTTCATCCCGGTCTTCCGGGTATGTCTTAAGGGTATTTTGGTAATTTGGTCAGACCGTTAGGGCCGTTTCTATCTTTTACAGCTGTTAATATTCTGTCAAATGTAGGGTTTGGTTGCTTTCTGGATGAGTTTGGGTATGGAGAGATGCAAAAAATAAAATTCAGGATTAAAAGTGCATCAGCTAGGATTCGAGCCCGGGTGGCTAGGCAGTCAGTGGTGTGGTCCTGCCAGTTGGGCCACTGGTTGTTTTTGTTGCTCATTCCGCAGTATACCTTGGTTTACCTTGGTTTTCAGGATTTAGGGAGTTTGATTAAAAGAGAAAAGAAATAGGTTTATTCATCTTTTTCTTCCCAATCCCTTTGCCGTCCAACCACTTTTTCCCAAGCTTCTTTGCGTGCGCCTTCTTTCGAGAGCTCCGTCGTTCGTTCGTCTCGGGTACGCATTCCTCGATCTCTCCTTCTCGTCTTTTGGTGTTGTTCTTGCTGGCCGAGAGAAGGGTTTGGGTTTGATAGTAGTTTTGTGTTGATGCACCCACCAAGCGGCCGCCCTCCTTGTATCGCCGCCCGCCTGCAGCGCCCAAATGGATCGCACGTAGCAAACGATCGCGCCAGCCGGATCGCAAAGATCGCAGCCGCATCACCCAACCAGATCATAGCCTCCTACCCGTTGCTCGACCCCGCCAGCCACAGCAGTGTTTCGCCCACTACCAAGCTACAACGCTCAGGCCAGCCGCACGCAAGCAGCCTGATCGCCCACGTCGCATCGCCCGTCCTCACGTAGCCTAGCGCCCTGTTGCGTCTGCACTCCCAGCCGCACACAAGCACGTCTGAGTCATCGCCGCCCGCGCACGCAGCCCCTGCCGCGCCAGCACGCCCAGCAGTGCCCCATCGCCCATGCAGCCTGTCCGTCCGAGCGCCAGCCCTGTGCCTTGTGAGTTGCTCCCGACCGAGCCGAGTGCTGTTTGTATTTTTATTTAAGGACTATAGGTTATGATATTTGTTGTTGTTTGTTAGGTTCCTGATAGCTAGCTCGGGTTCGATTGCTGCATAGGATCCTTGTGGGTTGTTGCCTTCCGACCCAGGTAAGGATTTCTTACTGGAGTTGTGTGGACCTTGCGATATATTCTGTGATTGTTGATTGTATGTATGCTTATGTTTATCAACATGTTAGTGGATAGGTGTTCTGTTCTGAATTCCGACTGGCATGATATCTCATATTATTTCTCATGTTAGTTCCATGCTAGGTTGTTCTGTTCTGGCATGTTCGTTATCTGTTCTTGCTCCGTAGTATCATGCTAGGTTCATTGTTTCTGCTGAGCACGTATTGGACTGTTTGCTGTTATCTTTTAGCTTAGAGTTTTGATCGGTAGCATCATCCAGGCGAGGATGCATAATGTAACTTGCATCCGTGGCAGGGACGTGCGAGGCAGTACTCCGTCCCTAATCCGTCGTTAGGGTTTAGCTAACCTTAACGGCTTCCCAGTACAATCATGGGTGAGGGTGGCAGACTGTTAAATGCCCCAATGGTCGGGGGAATGACGAGGAGTTGTCTTGTCCCTGGTAGTTGACACGACCTCAGCGTGTCGGTAGTAGCCCTTGATTGCCACCTAATAGGGCAAGGATCGGTTCTTGGTGTAAGCCTACCATGGTCGGTTTCTTAGTCTCAGGTGCGGTGGTACAGGCTAACATAGTCATAGTGTCCTGGTCTCAAACCACTATGTTCAGTGACACCGATCCAGAGATTATTTAGGCATGCGTACTAGACCAGGCCAGCATGCCCTAGACCCAGCACCTCCCTGGTTTGCAGCAGCATGCGGTGCGCGCACACTCATTACAACGCCGAATGGAGAGCTCCTCGGGATCTTAAGTTCAGTGCACCTTTCGTATCGATAGTAGTAGGAAAGCTGAGGCCGAGTTTAGTTTCTCGGCGTTGTAGATTTCCAGAGTAAGACCGTAAGATGACATCCATGGTAATTATGTATGGATTAAAGTGATGTGCTCTCTTCTGTGTTTATATTCATAGCTCGCATACTTTATGCTAGATGACCAGTTATATCGTATTGTACCCCGGTTGGGGATTCTTACTGAGTAATTCGTTACTTACCCATATTATGTGGCTTTCCACAGGTAATCAGGGCGCGAGACATGACCTCTTTTCGGGTGTTTACAGTTGGTATCAGAGCTCAGAGTCATAGATTCTGTAGATTGACCTTTTGTTGTAGGTCATTTTTCCATGATCATCAACACTCCGACAGTCATCAGGTACGCCTAAGTTTACTATTTTAGAAAAGGGTTAAGAATTTACAATACCATTCATCTAGTGTATGCCTTGTTTATTGTTGTATAGCGGAGACGAGCAGGTTCTGACTCGTTGTTGGTTTGGGTGTAGATCGCCAGCATGCCAATTACCCGCGCAGGAAGAGGAGGTTCGAGAGCAGGTCAGGGTATCAGGATTGGTTCTGATACCGCAGGGACATCGTGCCAAGCTGAGACTGATGGTGTGCCACCAGTAGCTCCCCCTGTTTTGCCTAGAGGAGGCGTTGAGGCGACCATGCGCCGAGAGACTGCTCTTGGAGCAGAGTTTGCAGATTCTATGAGGGCCATGATGGTCAGTTTGTTGAGTGACCAGAGGCAGTTGTGGCAGAGGGTGCCGAGGAGCAAGCAGCGGGAAGAGTCCTTGGCCCAGATCGAGCAGTTGACTCGGATTTTTTAGCAAGGCACTACAGCCCTACCAGCTCCACAGGAGCAAGCAGCCAAAGAGGCAGTTGTGGCAGAGGGTGCCGAGGAGCTTGGCAGATGGCTGAAAGACTTTGTGAAGTGGAAGCCAGAGAATTTTGACGCCCTGGGAGATCCATTAGCTATAGCTAGATGGATTGCCCATCTGGAGTACACCTTTCCGATTATGGTGCGTCCTGATGTTCAGAGGCCGCGTTGTGCAACTCATGTGCTAGGACGCACATCTAGATGGTGGTGGGAGTCCACTCTGAGTGAGAGACCAGCTGGGTCTCCACCTGCCACCTGGGATTTCTTTAAGACCGAGCTCAAGGCCAAGTATATCAGTGATGAGGCCCAGGAAAAGATCGTAGAGCTGTTCCAGAACCTGAAGCAGGGATCTGATTCGATTGAGGAGTATGAGCAGAAATTCTTGGAGTATGGATATTTTGCTCCGCAGTTGATAGCTACTCCCGAGTTGAAGATTAGGAAGTTTATTTCTGGTCTGAGGCAGGGTGTGTCCCAAGATGTCAGGGCACAGGCCCCCGACACTTATGCTAAGGCAGTGCAGTTGGCGACCATTTATAATGGGAAGTATCCAGTTGAGCAGGTTGATGCCGCTCTGGTTCAGCGTTCTGTCCCAACTGCAGTGGGGCAGAAGAGGAAGTTCGATTTCAGAGGAGACGGCCAGCACCGCCAAGGGCAGTATTAGAACTGGGATCAGCGTAGAGCTCCGGTTCGTTTTCTGCCTCGCCAGCAGGGCGGTCCTAGACAGATTCCCTTATGTGCTACTTGTGGGAGAGCCCACACTGGAGTTTATCAAGCAGGGACCAGACTTTGTTATCGTTGTGGTAAGGAGGGGCATCTGGCCCATTTTTGTAATCAGCCAGCTATGGCAGCTCAGCCAGTGCAGCAGCAGCAGGGGTGTTTGCTACGACCAGACAGGAGGCCGAGCGTACAGATGCCGCTGTGGCAGGTACGCTACTTATTCTTGATCACTGCTCATTTGTTTTGTTTGATTCTGGTTCTACGCATTCGTTTGTATCTGTTATGTTTGCTGAGCATGCTAGTTTGAGATTAGAGCCTCTAGGATTTGAGTTGTCTGTTGCAACTCCTTCGGGAGTTAGTATGTTAGTTAGAGATAAGGTTAAGGATGGCCGGATCGAGATATCCGGAGAGTTGCTTGTAGCTACGCTCATAGTCCTGCCTAAGAGAGGCTTTGATGTGATTCTTGGTATGGAGTGGTTAGCTGCTAACCACGCATTGATTGACTGCCATCGGAAAGAAGTAGTGTTCAGGCCGCCGGGTCGACCCAGCTATAAGTTTCGTGGAGAACAGGGTGGAGTTTGCCCGTCGATGATTTTAGTTGTGAAAGCTCGTCGTCTATTAGCTCGTGGAGCTTGGGGCTACCTAGCCAAGTTGTCTGGGGAGAGCCACCCCTCACTGACTATTGATCAAGTATCGGTCGTGCAGGAGTTTGCGGATGTGTTTCCTGAGGAGTTACCGGGGTTGCTCCCGAAGAGAGATGTTGACTTCACAATCGAGCTCGAGCTAGGGACCCTTCCTATCTCGAAGGCTCCGTATCGTATGGCGCCAGCAGAGTTAAAGGAACTTAAGGTTCAGTTGCAGGAGATGCTAGATCTAGGGTTCATCCGTCCGAGTGTGTCCCCGTGGGGAGCACCAGTTCTATTGTAAAGAAGAAGGATGGTTCGATGCGCTTGTGTATAGATTACCGTGAGCTTAATAAGGTTACCGTGAAGAATAAGTACCCGTTGCCTCGTATTGATGATTTCTTTGACCAGCTGAAGGGAGGTTCCGTGTTCTCGAAGATAGATTTGAGATCCGGTTACCATCAGCTGCGGATCAGGGATGTCGACATTCCTAAGACAGCTTTCAGGTCTAGATATGGTCACTACGAGTTTGTGGTCATGTCGTTCGGATTGACTAATGCCCCAGCAGCGTTCATGGACATGATGGATAGGGTGTTCAAATCATTTTTGGACAGCTTCGTCATCTTGTTCATTGACGACATTCTGATCTATTCGAGGACTAAGGAGGATCATGCAGAGCATTTGAGGTGAGTGTTGACAGCTTTGAGGGAAAACCAGCTTTATGCGAAGTTTTCTAAGTGTGATTTCTGGTTGGAGCAGGTGGCCTTCCTAGGTCACGTAGTATCGAGAGATGGTATAGCCGTGGACCCCGCAAAGATTGAGGCCGTGAGTTCGTGGGCCAAGCCGACTTCAGTTGTCAAGATTTGCAGCTCTCTGGGTTTGGCAGGTTACTACCGTCGGTTCGTTAAGGACTTTTCCGCCGTAGCCTCGCCCCTGACTCGTCTGACAAGGAAGGGTGTCGAGTTTGTTTGGGATAACAAGTGTGATGAGAGCTTTGCCAGGCTCAAACGCAGTTTGACTTCAGCACCAGTGTTAGCAGTCTCAGAGGGGATAGGTGGTTTCGTAGTCTACAGCAATGCTTCCAAGTTTGGGTTAGAATGTGTGTTGATGCAGCACGGGAAGGTAATTGCTTATGCTTCTAGTCAGTTGAAACCGTATGAGCAGAACTACCCGACTCATGATATAGAGTTGGCACCAGTAGTGTTTGCATTGAAGATTTGGAGGCATTACCTGTACGGAGAGAGGATTCAGATGTTTACCGTTCACTAGAGCCTCAAGTATTTTTTTACTCAGAAAGAGTTGAATATGAGGCAAAAGAGGTGGTTGGAGCTAGTGAATGATTATTACTGTGAGATTTTGTACCATCCGTGTAAAGCCAATGTTGTGGCTGATGCTTTGAGTAGGAAGACGTCGCACTCCGCGGCGTTGTTGAGTTCCCAACACAGTTTGCGGAAAGAGTTCGAGCGGGCAGAGGTTGCAGTGTTGTTGGGTGAGGTTTCGGCTAGAGTAGCTCAGTTGACAGTTCAGCCTTCGATTATTGATAGCCAGCTGAGTGATCCCGCACTTAAGAGATTGATTGACAGAGTTAGTGCTGACGGAGACTTTGACTTCGTGTATTCATCAGACAGTGGGTTGGCTTACAGAGGCCGATTGTGTATTCCGGAGGTTGCAGGATTGAGAGCAGAGTTGCTTTCAGAGGCCCACAGTTCACCGTTTGCTTTTCACCCCGGGGGTACCAAGATGTATCAGGATCTTAAGCAGACGTTCTGGTGGATGTGTATGAAGAGAGACGTTGCTGAGTTTGTTAGTCGGTGTTTCACTTGTCAGCAAATGAAGGCACCCAGGCAGAGGCCAGCCAGTTTGTTGCAGCCGCTGAGTGTGCCTTAGTGGAAATGGGAAGAGATCTCCATGGACTTTATTTCTGGTTTGCCGAGGACTCCGAGGAAGTTTTCTCAGATCTGGGTGATCGTAGGCCGTTTGACTAAGAGCGCACACTTCATTCCCGGTAGAGATACTTATACCGTGGAACAGTGGGCGCAGTTGTTTTTGAAGCAGATCATCCGTTACCACGAGGATTGTGTCAGACCGTAATTCGCGGTTCACCTCTCGTTTCTAGAGGGCGCTCCAGAAAGGCTTAGTCACCGAGTGTAGTTTCAGCACAACTTTTCACCCTCAGACAGATGGTCAGACTAAGAGGGTGAACCAGATTCTTGAGGATATGCTGAGAGCTTGTGTGTTGGACTTCCCGGGCAGTGGGGACCAGTATCTATATCTGATGGAGTTCGCTTATAATAACATGTATTAGTCGACGATCCAGATGGTTCCATTCGAGGCTTTGTATGGTAAGCGTTGCCGGTCTCCTGTGTTCTGGGAAGAGGTTGGTGATAGGCAGGTTTTGGGTCCTGAGTTGCTACAATTGACAAACAGTTTAGTGCAGAAGATTAGAGCTCGTATGTTGACAGCTCAGAGCAGGCAGAAAAGTTATGCCGATGTGCGGCGTCGAGACTTGGAGTTTGAGGTTGGACAACACGTGTTCTTAAAGGTTGCACCGATGCGAGGTGTGCTGAGGTTTGGTAAGGGAGGGAAGTTGAGTCCCCGTTTTGTTGGTCCGTTTGAGATTCTTGAGAGGATTGGTAGAGTAGCATATCGGTTAGCCTTACCTCCGTCGTTGTCAGCCGTGAACAGTGTTTTTCATGTATCGATGTTGAGGCAGTATGTGCCGGACCCGTCGCACATTGTGGACTTTGAGCGTTTGCAGCTGAATGAGGATTTGAGTTTTGAGGAGAAGCCTGTGAGGATTCTTGCCTTTGAGACTAAGACGTTGCGTAATCGTGAGATCCGTTTAGTAAAGGTTCAGCGGAGGAGTCAGGGTGTAACGGCCCAGGTTTTCATCCCGGTCTTCTAGGTATGCCCTAGGGGTATTTTGGTAATTTGGTCGGGCCGTCAGGGCCGTTTATGTCATTTTCTAGTTGCTAAAATTATTGGATGGGTTTTTGTAGGTTTTTGAGGCTTTGTGGATGGGTTTGAGCAAGGTTTGATGCAAAAGTAAAAATAAAGGAAAATTGTGTTGCAGCTGGGATTCGTACTCAGGTCTCCGGGAAAGCCTGTGGGGATGCGTGCAAGATGAGCTATTGAGAGCTCTTGTTGCTCTTTTCGCGGCATATCTTGGTTAGCCTTGGTTCCTTGGAGTTTTGGTGCATTTGGTTAAATGAAAAAGAAATTAGGTTTTTGTTCTCTCTTCTCCAAAACTCATCTTGCAGCCCAAGCTTGTCTCCCAAGCTCCACTAGCCGATTCTCTTCTCCCTAGCAGCCTCAAGATTCGATCATCGTTCCGGGTAAGTTTCGTCTACTTCTTCTCCTCCTCCATTTGGTGTGCTGTTTGGCCGAGTAAATAGAAGCTTGTGGTGTGTGTGTGTGTGTGTTGTGTTAGGTTGCAGCCAGCCGAGAGGAGCCCCCAACCAGCAGCCTTCGTCGCACCCAGCAGCAAGCCCAGCCGGCCAGATCGCCATTGCAGCCCGCCCAGATCGCACCAGCAGGCACCAGGCCGCCCAACAGCAAGCCCAGCCAGCCCCTGCCTCTCCCAGACTCCCAGGCGTCGAGCAGCTCGTTGCACAGCCCGTCCCAGCGCTCCCGTGCCGTGCCGCTCGCCCGCCCGTGTCCAGCTCGTCCGCGCCGTGCTCCTGCGCCAGCCAGCCCATCAGCGCCGTGCCAGCGCGCCCAGCGTGCGGCCCCTGCCGCCCACAGCGCCCAGCAGCAGCCACACCGTGCAACCTGTTCGTCCGCGCGTCAGCCGTGGCCCGTGAGTTGCTCCCGAGCCGAGTCCTATTTATTTTATTATATTTAGGCCTATGGATTGTGATTATTATTATGTTTGTTAGGTTCTCGTTAGCTAGCTCGGGATCGATCGCAACTTAGGATTTTGTGTGTAGTTGCCTCCTGGCCAGGTAAGGATTTCTTACTGGAGTTGTGTGGGCCCTGCGATATATTATGTGATGTTGTTTGTGTGCTTGTTTGTGTTTACCAGCATGTTTAGTGATAGGTGCTCTGTTCTGAATTCCCGACTGGCATGATTTCTTATGTTGTTCTTCATGTTAGTCCATGCTAGGTTGTTCTGTTCTGGCATGCTCGTTATCTATTCTTGCTTCGTAGTATCATGCTAGGTTCGTTGTATCTGTTGAGAACGTATTGGATTGTATTGGATTGTTTGTTGTTGATATGATAGGTTAGAGTTCAGGTAGAGAGCATCATCCGGGCCAGAATGCATAAAGTATCTTGCATCCATGGCAGGGACGTACGAGGTAGTACTCCGTCCCTGGACCTTGTTAGGGTTTAGCTAACTCTACCGGTAGGCCCTGCAATCTTGGGTGAGGGTGGCAGACTGTTAAATGCCCCAACGGTCGGGATGATGACTTGGCATTGCCTTGTCCCCGGCAGTCGGCACGTCCTCAGCGTGTTCGGCAGTAGCCCCTGATTGCCTCCTGTTAGGGCAAGGACGGCTTCCTGGTGTAAGCCTACCACTACCGATTCCTTAGCCTCAGGTGCGGTGGTTCAGGCTGACATAGTTCACCTGTTCAGGTCTCACACCCCTATGTTAGTGACACCGATCCAGAGATTTAGGTAGGCATGGTGACTGGACCTGGGCAGCTTGCCACTAGACCCGGCACCCCCAGAGTCTGCAGTAGCATGCGGTGCGCGCTTACGCTCATTACAGTGCTGACCGGAGAGCTCCTCGAGATCTTGAGCTAGTGCACCTTTCGTATCGACAGTAGACAGGCTGAGGCCGGGACTTGTTACTCGTATAGGGCGTATTGTGTGGTGGATTATTCCGGACTAAGACCCTGAGTTGGCATCCGAGGTCCAAGTGTGGACTTAAGCTATGTGCTTTATTCTGTGTTTATATTCATAGCTTGCATACCTTTCTGCTAGATGACCATGTATATCGTATTGTACCCCAGTTGGGGATTCTTACTGAGTAATTCGTTACTCACCCTTATTTTGTGGTTTTTCACCGGTAACCAAGGTGCGAGACAGGATGGCTGAAGGAGGAGCTGTGATCATGGGAACCTGCTGTTGTCTCTGATTTTTATATTATGACTCTTTGCCTTTTTATTTCCTCTGAATGCATGTAGCCAGGCACGTAGCCCTAGGATGTTTTCTAAAATGTTTTTTTGTGGATTCCAGCACTGTTGTAACTGCTGAAAGTTTTGAATGCTTTAATAAATCTCTGATCAGAGTAAACTTTTGGAAACATATTTATCTTGAAACAGGTGCTTGGAAAATGGTTTCATGAATTTGTATTGACTTTAAATTGAATGTTTGAATGTTTTGGTTTTAATTGGAATCTGAAAGCCATTTCTGCATATTGTCTTTTACTTGAATACATGCATTGAGGTAAAGGCCCATTTCGAGCCCCTTTTGGGTCGGGTCTTTACACAGGGTTCAGAGGAAGCCACTTGGGAGCGGGAGGACGAGATAAGATTGCATTATCCTGAGTTGTTTCAGTCTTAAGGACGTTCGAGGACGAAGGTCATAAAAAGGAGGGAATATTGTAACGACCCAGGTTTTCATCCCGGTCTTCTAGGTATGCGCTAAGGGTATTTTGGTAATTTGGTCGGGCCGTTAGGGGCATTTCTGTAACAGCCCGGATTTCAGTTAAAATAAAATAAGGTTTAAAAGGTGTTATTTGGGGGACTCGAACCCTTGGCCTCAAAAGAGTTGGGAGTTTGGAATTAATTAAGGAAAATAAATGCGTCAGCTAGGGTTTGAAGGAGGAAAGCCTTGGGAAGAGATTTTGGATCACCAAGCCTATTTAATTTAGGGAAAAAGGAAAAAAAAAAAAAAAAAAAGAACCTCACCCTCACGCAAACCCTCTCCCCCTCACCCTTGCCACCCGTCACCCCTGGGTCACCGCGCGCACTGCCAGCCCAGGCCGCACCGAGCAGCCCTACAGCAGCCCCACTGCAGCGGTCGCAGCCAGCCCGCAGAGCCAGCACCATTCGCGCCTGCATCGTGCGCCCCAGCGACGCCCGCGTCTGCACGCCCGCGCCCCAGCGCACCGTCCGCGTCTGCACGACAGCGCCCTCGCGCCGTCGCTTCTGCTCAATCGCGCCAGCGCCCAGCGCGCCCTGCAGAGCCCCGTCTCCTCGCCTCTGCCGCCCGCAACCTTGCCGTGAGCCTGCCTGGCCGAGACAGCTTGGAGTCGAGCCTAGTGTCTTCTTGGTTGGTAATTTTTGAGCCTCCACTCTTTGGACCTTAAGATTTTAGCTGCTGTTTGGTTAATTAGGATGATTTTAATTACTTGCTTAGGTTGCTCGGGTTCGCTTAAAAGCTCGAGGGTCACCTGTTTATTGTTGTTTCTACTTACTTCCAGGTAAGGATTTCTTACCGGGGTTGTGTGGATCCTGCGAATACTTGATAGCATGTCATATCTTGTGATTGTATGAAATTTCTAGTGGATAGGTTACATTCTCTCTTGCATCCAGATTGTGTTGTGCTTGTTTTCCTGTTATATTATATTTGGTCTATGCTAGGGGTTTCCTTATCTTGGCATAACCTTGTCCTGTTTTAATCTGTTAGTTCAATGCTAGGGATAGGCAGGTGATGTATAGTGTAGAAGACTGTAGGGGTAACTAGTTTATGTCTCGCTTGGGTAAGCCCCCGATGGGCACCAATGCGGTGCCAGTGTAGGTGAGTCCCCGATGGGCACTGCACTGTTCCCTTATGTGTAAGACCCCGATGGGCATCATTGATTGGAGGTGTAAGACCCCGTGTAAGAACCCGACCCAAAACACGGTCCTAAACCTAGGTTCTCACTCACCATGCAAGTTAAATACTTCATCAAGCGGTTTAGTGCTCATATTTAAAACCTTTCAAAACATTTAAAAGCGGGGACACTTAAAACATAAACAACAACCTTCATTTAAGCAAAGCCAACAAAGTAAAACAAGCCTGGCCTGTGTTTATAAAATCATACAATACAATTTAAACAACTTTTAAAAACCTCCCCCTAGGACTCCTGTCCGTCTACATGCTGAACAAATTTTGCAAACAATAAAAGACAGAGTGCCGGCGGCTCCCATGATCAATCAGCTCCCTCCGCTAGCAGCCGTCCCCTCTTTGTCCCAAGTTACACGTGGAAAACCACAGAAATAAGGGTGAGTATAAACATACTCAGTAAGAATCCCCAACTGGGGTACAATAGGATACATCAATCATCTAGCACCCTAGTATACATGCAAACAGTTACCAACACAAATCATAGCTCAACGAGCTTACAAGGCAGAATCTGGAATCCTTGGAAGTCTCCTACTTCCGGCCTAATGATTGGCTCTCATAACCAATCCCGGGACATCTCCGAGGGTCTTTCTCCCTCGGCCAATTGATCAGCTCAAAAACCGATCCCAAAGATGTCGGACACCCTCGAGGGTCTTTCTCCCTCGACCATATGATCAGCTCAAAAGCCAATCCCAATGGGTGTCCTCAAGGGCCTCTTACCCTCGCTAACAAATCTGGACTATTGGGAGAGTACCCGAAGTCTGGATCTAAACTGGAAGGAACTGGTGTACTCACGAACATTAGCCCGGGGAAGCTCTCCGAACCGGCGACTAACGCGTGTGCGCGCACACCGCATGCTGCTGCAACCGGCGTAAATGTGGGGGCCTAAGTACATACTACGCGGGCCAGGTACGCTTGCCTAAAGACTCGGAAACGGTGTCACTGAACACAATAGTGCGAGGCCCTCGGTACTCATCTGTGCAGCCTGTACCACCGACCTGAAGCTAAGAACCGGCCAAGGCAGGCTTGCACCGTTGGCAGGGTTCCGCTCTAGCAGGCTACAAACTAGGCTTATGCCGATGTGGTAGCTAAATCCACATCGGCTGCCGGGGGGAAGCAATGTACGTTATGCTTCGCTCTACACTCGACCGGTGGGGACAAAGTACGTTATGTCCGCTCTCAGCCTCTGGATGATGACAAACCCTACTATACTAGCTAGGAGTACAAAATAACTGATTCCTGGCTAAACATACATATCAACATCAATCACACATAACCTAGCATGATACTACGAACTTAAAGCAGGAATCATAAGCATGCTGGAAGAACAAACCTAGCATGGCACTAACATGTATAATCAGGCAAACATGCTAGCAAGAGATCAAACATAGCTGTCCTATCACTATCATGCTCATAACAGTCAACAAGCATACAAAGCACATCATGATAATGTCGCAGGGTCCACACAACCACGGTAAGAAATCCTTACCTGGAAACAAGCAGAAATTAACTACCATAAGCCAACCAAGCGACTCCCGAGCTTCTAAGTGAACCCGAGCAACCTAAGCATTTAATAAAAATATCCTAATTAAATAACAACAGCCAATCAACTTAGGGTCCAAAAGAGTGGAGGCTCGAGAATTACCAACCGAGAAGGTACAAGGTCTCGGCCCCAACAATTTTGGCAAAATAGGCTCTCGGCGGCAAGTGGGCGAGCAGACGCGGTACTGGGGCGCGCAGCGATCGGGCGCTGCTGGGCACGCTGGCGCGCAGTGACCGGCGCCGGCGTAGTAGGGACAGCGCGCGGACGGCGCTGGGCGCGGCGCACCGGCGCGCAGGCAGCGAAGAGACGCCCGACGCGGCGAGCCGGGCGCTGAAAGACGGCCGCTGACAACAGCTGGCGTCTCAGCGTCTGGCGCGGGGCCGCCGGCCGCGACAAAGCGTCGGCCGGCTGCTGGGCGAAGGACAGGGCTGATGGTCATGGCGATCGGGCTAATGGTCAGGCGACAGGGCGATGGCGGCGGGGGGCTGCTGCTGGGGCTGGTGGCTCGGGGCGGCTCGGTGCGGCTCGGTTGGGTTTCTTGGTGAGGTCGGCAAGGAGAGAGAGAGAGAAAGAGAGGTCGAGAGAGAAAGAGAGAGAGAGAGAGAGGTAAAACAAGGGGAATTGGATTTTCTTGATTTTCTTTCCTTTTCCTAATTTAAATAGGTCTTGGTTACCTAAGTCTCTTCCCCGGGCTTCCTCCTTCGAGTCCCGGCTGAAGCAACCTTTTCTCCTTATTAAAATTCATTTAAACCAAGCTCCCAAATCACCATCAAGGGCAAGGGCTCAAATCCCAATGGAAGCACTTAAATTAACAATAATTTTGTTAATTACCAAATCACCTCCAAACTTCCAACCAACTAGCCCGAACTTCTTGGGTTCTGCAACCAACAACAATCAAGCCTCGACAAGGCGCAGGGTGACCACCTCGAATCTCGAAAATCCACAAAACCACGACCGGGGCAAAAGACCAAAATACCCTAAGGGTTAAAATAGCTCTAACGACCCATCCGAACATCCGCATAATGTCCCGAAAACACCTGGGAAACCGAAATAGAAAACTGGGCCGTTACACCCCGATGGGCATCCTAGATGTGTAAGACCCCGATGGGCATCATTGATTGGAGGTGTAAGACCCCGATGGGCATCCTAGATGTGTAAGACCCCGATGGGCATTACCGCCGGATATTACCGCCGCTTCGTTCAGAACTTTTCCGCTATAGCTACACCGCTTACTCGGTTGACGAGGAAGGGCGTCGATTTCGTTTGGGATGATAAGTGCGATGAGAGTTTTGCTAAGCTGAAGAGCAGTTT
Organism: Sicyos edulis; assembly: GCA_036507275.1. Classification (NCBI taxonomy): domain Eukaryota; kingdom Viridiplantae; phylum Streptophyta; class Magnoliopsida; order Cucurbitales; family Cucurbitaceae; genus Sicyos; species Sicyos edulis. Next base: position 22,428,682 of record CM071847.1, read on the forward strand.
GACGTCCGCGCCAGTGTTGGCAGTTCCAGAGGGAACAAGGGGTTTTGTGGTGTACAGTGATGCAAGCAAGTTTGGATTGGGCTGCGTCCTGATGCAGCACGGTAAGGTAATAGCGTACGCCTCGAGGCAGTTGAAATCGCATGAGCAGAATTATCCGACTCATGACATGGAGTTGGCAGCGGTCGTCTTTGCACTTAAGATTTGGAGGCATTACTTGTATGGGGAAAAGATTCAAATTTTCTCGGACCACCAGAGCCTTAAGTATTTCTTCACCCAGAAAGACCTGAACATGAGGCAGAGGAGGTGGTTGGAGCTTGTAAAGGATTACGACTGTGAAATCCTGTATCACCCTGGGAAGGCAAATGTTGTAGCAGATGCACTAAGTAGAAAGACCTCGCATTTAGCAACGTTGGCAAATCCCAAAAGTATTATAAGGAAAGACCTTGAGAGGGCTGAAATAGCAGTGTTGTTAGGAGAGGTTACCGCCATGGTAGCTCAGTTGACCATCCAGCCTTCGATAAGGCAAAGGATTATCGACGGCCAGTTGAACGACCCTAAGTTAAAGAGTTTGTACGAGAGGGTTCAGGTCGATGGGGACTTCGATTTCGTGATACCCGCAGATGGTGGCTTGAGATATAAGGGTCAGCTATATGTCCCAGCCGATGCCGGTATTCGCATAGAGTTGTTGACCGAGGCTCACACCTCACCTTTTGCATGGCACCCAGGGGGTAACAAGATGTACCAAGATCTCAAACAGACTTTTTGGTGGATGGGGATGATGAGAGAGATTGCCCAGTTTGTCAGTCGGTGTCTCACTTGTCAGCAAGTGAAGGCGCCTAGGCAGAAACCAGCAGGTTTGTTGCAGCCGCTTGGGGTGCCGCAGTGGAAGTGGGAGGAGATCACCATGCACTTTATTTTGGGTGATCGTTGACAGGTTGACCAAGTGTGCGCACTTCATCCCCGGCAGGATAAGCTATACTGTGGAGCAGTGGGCACAATTGTTCCTTGAGCAGATAGTCAGGTACCACGAAGTGCCAGTTAAGATTATCTCTGACCGAGATTCTCGTTTTACATCACGGTTTTGGAAAGCCCTTCAGGCGGGTTTGGGCACAGAGTGCAGCTATAGTACAGCCTTTCACCCACAGACCGATGGTCAGACAGAGCGAGTAAATCAGATCTTAAAGGATATGTTGCGAGCCTGTGTGTTAGATTTCTCGGGAAGTTGGGATCAGTACTTATATTTGATGGAGTTTGCCTACAACAATAGTTTTCAGTCGACCATTCAGATGGCACCGTTTGAGGCATTGTATGTTAAGCGCTGCAGATCCCCGGTATTCTGGGAAGAGGTTGGAGACAGGCAGGTATTGGGTCCGGAGTTGCTCCAGTTGACCAATGAAGCAGTCCAGAAGATTAGGGCTCCTATGTTGACTGCCTAGAGTAGGCAAAAAAGCTACGCCGACGTCAGGCGTAGAGAGTTAGAGTTTGAAGTTGGACAACATGTCTTCCTTAAGGTAGCCCCGATGCGTGGAGTTCTAAGATTTGGTAAGAAGGGGAAGCTAAGCCCCAGGTTTGTTGGACCTTTCGAGATCCTTGAGAGGATTGGGGCTGTGGCTTATCGGTTAGCATTGTCGCCGTCCTTGGCTGCAGTGCATAGTGTGTTCCACATTTCGATGCTCCGCCAGTATCTGGCAGACCCTTCGCACATCATAGATTTTGAGCCTTTGCAACTGAACAGTGACCTGACCTTTGAGGAAAAACCCATAAAGATCTTAGCATTTGAGAAGAAAGTTTTGAGGTACCGAGCCATTGATCTAGTGAAAGTGCAGTGGCGGAACCAGGGAGTTGAGGAAGCTACTTGGGAGTTGGAAGGAGAGATGAGGAGGAACTACCTGGAGTTATTCTAGTATAGCGACTTTCGGGGACCTAAAGTCTTCTAAGGAGGGATTATTGTAACAGCCCGGATTTCAGTTAAAATAAAATAAGGTTTAAAAGGTGTTATTTGGAGGACTCGAACCCTTGGCCTCAAAGAGAGTTGGGAGTTTGGAATTAATTAAAGAAAAATAAATGCATAAGCTAGGGTTTGAAGGAGGAAAGCCTTGGGAAGGGATTTTGGATCACCAAGCCTATTTAATTTAGGGAAAAAGGAAAAAGAAAAAAAAAAAACTCACCCTCACGCAAACCTCTCCCTTTCACCCTCGCCGCCGTCGCCCAGCCCTCACCCTCGCCGCCCGTCGCCCCTGCCTCGCCGCGCGCAGCTGCCAGCCTAGGCCTCACCGAGCAGCCTGCGGCAGCCCCCTGCGCAAGGGCTGCGTTGCACCATGAGCTAGCACCGTCAAGCGCCGCACTGCATCATCAGCGCCGTCCGTCGCTGCCGATGGGCCCCAGCGCCGCCCGCGTCTGCACGCCTGTGCCCCAGCGCACCGTCGGCGTCCGCACGACAGCGCCCCCGCGCCGTCGCGTCTGCTCAATCGCGCTAGCGTCCAGTGCCCTGCAGAGCCCTGTCTGCTCGCCTCTGCAGCCAACAGTCTTACCGTGAGCCTGCCTGGCCGAGACAGCTTGGAGTCGAGCCTGGTGTCTTCTCGGTTGGTAATTCCTGAGCCTCCAATCTTTGGACCTTAAGATTTTAGCTGCTGTTTGGTTAATTAGGATGATTTTAATTACTTGCTTAGGTTGCTCGGGTTTGCTTAGAAGCTCGAGGGTCACTTGTTGATTATTGTTTCTGCTTACTTCCAAGTAAGGATTTCTTACCGAGGTTGTGTGGACCATGCGAATACTTGATAGCATGCCATATCTTGTGATTGTATGAAATTTCTAGTGGATAGGTTACATGCTCTCTTGCATCCAGATTGTGTTGTGCTTGTTTTCCTGTTATATTATATTAGGTCCATGCTAGGGGTTTCCTTATCTTGGCATAACCTTGTCCTGTTTTAATCTGTTAGTTCCATGCTAGGGATAGGCAGGTGATGTATAGTGTAGAAGACTGTAGGGGTAACTAGTTTAGGTCTCGCTTGGGTAAGCCCCCGATGGGCACCAACGCGGTGCCAGTGTAGGTGAGTCCCCGATGGGCACTGCACTGTTCCCTTATGTGTAAGACCCGGATGGGCATCATTGATTGGAGGTTTAAGACCCCGATGGGCATCCTAGATGTGTAAGACCCTGATGGGCATCATTGATTGGAGGTGTAAGACCCCGATGGGCATCCTAGATGTGTAAGACCCCGATGGGCATCATTGATTGGAGGTGTAAGACCCCGATGGGCATCCTAGATGTGTAAGACCCCGATGGGCATCATTGATTGGAGATGTAAGACCCCGATGGGCATCCTAGATGTGTAAGAGCCCGATGGGCATCATTGATTGGAGGTGTAAGACCCCGATGGGCATCCTAGATGTGTGAGACCCCGATGGGCATCATTGATTGGAGGTGTAAGACCCCGATGGGCATCCTAGATGTGTAAAACCCCAATGGGCATCATTGATTGGAGGTGTAAGACCCCGATGGGCATCATTGATTGGAGGTGTAAGACCCGAAGGGCATCCTTGTGTATAAGTCCCCGATGGGCATCACTGAGTCCTAGGTTGTGTAAGACCCCGAAGGGCATCCAGGTGTAGAACCTAGGATAGGCTGTAGATGTAAGCCCTTGAATAGGCTTGCTCTAGGAGTAGCTCATAGCCTAAACCAACCGTTTTGCTCTAAGTCATTGTATGGTTGCATGTCAGTGTGCTAAATGAGATGTTTTCGTATTGTACCCCGGTTGGGGATTCTTACTGAGTAACTCGTTGCTCACCCTTATTTTCTGTGGTTTTCCACCAGGTAACTTGGGACAGAGGCTGGATGGTTAGGAGGAGGCTGCTGGATGATCATGGATAGATGAACTCTGAGTTGCACGTTTCTTTTATTGTCTTTATGATTTAGCATGTAGTAGGACTTGAGTCCCTAGGAAAGCACTCAAAACAAACTGTTAAATGTTTCTCGAATCGTTTTCTTGGTTTTCTTTTAAGAAAGTACTGATCAGTCACTTACTTGTTGATTTTACTTATTGGATTTATGGTTTGTTTAAAATGTGTTGATTGAAAAGTTTTAAATTTGGTACTCTGAATGGTGATTTTACATTCTTAATCATGCATGCTAAGTAAGGATCTAGATTAGAGACCGTTTCTCGGGTCGGGTCCTTACAGTTTCTATCTTTTTCAGCTGTTAATATTCTTGGATGGTCAAATGTAGGGTTTGGTTGCTTTCTGGATGAGTTTGGGTATGGAGAGATGCAAAAAATAAAATTCAGGATTAAAAGTGCATCAGCTAGGATTCGAGCCCGGGTGGCCAAGGAGTCTATGGTGTGGTCCTGCCAGTTGGGCCACTGGTTGTTTTTGTTGCTCATTCCACAGTATACCTTGATTTGCCTTGGTTTTCGAGATTTAGGGAGTTTGATTAAAAGTGAAAAGAAATAGGTTTATTCATCTTTTTGTTCCCAATCCCCTTTGCCGTCCAGCCACCTTTCTCCCAAGTTTCTTTGCGTGCGCCTTCTTCCGAGAGCTCCATCTTTCGTTCGTCCCAGGTAAGCATTCCTCGATCTCTCCTTCTCATCGTTTGGTGTTGTTCTGGCTGGCCGAGAGAAGGGTTTGGGTTTGATTGTAGTTTTGTGTTGATCACGACCCGGTAGAGCGGCCACTGTCCTTGTCGTCGCCCGGCTGCAAAGACCTAGCCGGATCGCGCAGCGGCGCGCATCGCTCAGCCAAATCGCAGCCCTGCCTTCGCGTCGCCCAGCCAGATCGCAGCCTCCTGCCCGTCGCTCGACCCCGCTAGCCGCAGCGCTTCGCCCAGCACCGAGCCGCAACGCTCAGGCCAGCCGCATGCAAGCAGCCTGATAGCCCACATCGCATCGCCCGTCCGCGCGCAGCCCAGAGCCTTGTCGCGTCTGCACGCCCAACCGCACGCGAGCACGCCCGCGTCATCGCCACCAACTTGCGCAGCCCTTACCGCGCCAGCACGCCCAGCAGCGCCCCAGCGCCTGGGCATCCTGTCCGTTCGCGCGCGCAGCCCCTGCCGCGCCAAAGACGCGCCGATGGCGCACACCAGCGCGCGTCGCGGCTTTGTCCGTCGTGCGCGACCTTATGCCGTGTGAGTTTCTTCCGACCGAGTTGAGGGCTGTTTTTATTCTTATTTAAGGCCTATAGGTTGTGATATTTGTTGTTGTTTATTAGGTTCCCGATAGCTAGCTCAGGTTTGATTGCTGCATAGGATCCTTGTGTGTTGTTGCCTTCCGATCCAGGTAAGGATTTCTTACTTGAGTTGTGTGGGCCCTACGATATATTCTGTGATTGTTGATTGTATGTATGCTTATGTTTATCATCATGTTAGTGGATAGGTGTTCTGTTCTGAATTCCGACTGGCATGATATCTCGTGTTATTTCTCATGTTAGTTCCATGCTAGGTTGTTCTGTTCTGGCATGTTCGTTATCTGTTCTTGCTCCGTAGTATCATGCTAGGTTCATTATTTCTGCTGAGCATGTACTGGAATGTTTGTTGTTATCTATTAGCTTAGAGTTCTTATAGGTAGCATCATCCGGGCGAGGATGCATAACGTAACTTGCATCCGTGGCAGGGACGTGCGAGGCAGTACTCCGTCCCTGATCCGTCCTTAGGGTTTAGCTAACCTTAACGGCTGCCTAGTGCAATCTTGGGTGAGGGTGGCAGACTGTTCAATGCCCTAATGGTCGGGGGAATGACGAGGCATTGTCTTGTCCCCGGCAGTCGACACGACCTCAGCGTGTCGACAGTAGCCCTTGATTGCCACCTGATATGGCAAGGACCGGTTCCTGGTGTAAGCCTACCACGACCGATTTCTTAGCCTCAGGTGCGGTGGTACAGGCTGACATAGTCATAGTGTCCTGGTCTCACACCACTATGTTCAGTGACACCGATCCAGTGATTATTTAGGCATGCGTACTAGACCAGGGCAGCATGCCCTAGACCCAGCACCTCTCTGGTTTGCAGCAGCATGCGGTGCGCGCGCACACTCATTACAACTCCGACTGGAGAGCTCCTCGGGATCTTGAGTTCAGTGCACCTTTCGTATCGATAGTAGTAGGAAAGCTGAGGCCGGGTTTAGTTTCTCGTAGAGTATCGAGATGGGTTGTAGATTTCCGGAGTAAGACCGTAAGATGGCATCCGTGGTAATTATGTATGGATTAAAGTGATGTGCTCTCTTCTGTGTTAATATTCATAGCTCGCATACTTTCTGCTAGATGACCAGTTATATCGTATTGTACCCCGGTTGGGGATTCTTACTGAGTAATTCGTTTCTCACCCTTATTTTGTGGCTTTCCACAAGTAATCAGGGCGCGAGACAGGATGGTTGAAAGAGGAGCTGCTGATCATGTAAACCAGCTGTTTTAAATCTTTGAGTTTATGTTTTATGTTTTGTTGTCCTCTGAATGCATGTAGTTGGGCACGGAGCCCTTAGGATGTTTTCCGATTGTTTTCTGGATTCTGACACTGTTGTAACTGTTAGGGGTTTTGAATGATTTCAATAAATCTCTGATCAGAGTATGTTTTAAAATGCTTTTAGCTTGGAACAAGTGCTTGGAAACAGGAACAGGTTCCATGACGTTTTACATTTGATTTATGAATGGATGTTTTCAAGTTTTTTGTTTTTCTTTCAGAATCTGGAAATGATCTTGCATATTGTTTTTAAGTTTTAAAGCATGCATTGAGGTAAAGGCCTAGTTTAGGACCTCTTTTCGGGTCGGGTCTTTACAACAACACACTGGGCAGTCCTGCTCAACCTGAATAGCAACACCCTGGGCTATCAGGGGACAACAGCACACTGGGCTAGTCTTGGAGCAACACGGGCAGCAACACACTGGGCTAGCCCGGGATCAGCAACACGCTGGCCAATCCTGAATCTGGTCAGCACACTAGGCCATCAAAGGGACAGCACACACTGGGCTATTCCTGGCTTGCAACACACTGGGCAGTCCTGCTCAACCTAATTAGCAACACACTGGGCTAATAGGGGACAACAACACAATGGCTGCCCTGAGCAAACCGAGCCAGCACGAAACTCGACTGTCACTCGGGACTCCCTAAAGACTCTAACACATTAAGCAGCCTAGGTCTACATAGTATATCAAACAACAAATTCATGATACTAGAATATATTGCAAACAAGATAGGCAGTCAATAAATATGAGAGAACAGTAGCAGCAACAATATTCTACATGCCAACACCCTAGCAACAATTCAGGGAAAGCCTAACTACAACATGCTTAAACATACATATCCAGCATAACATACTCAACATACAATTCAGGACACAAGCAACAGGGAATAAATAGAACTAATCATGCTCAATAACAGACATCCTCCAGGGTACATGCAAGAACCTAACACTAGCAATTTATATTATAGACAATCTGCAGAAAACCTATCCACTAACAGTTCAATATACAAGCATACAACCAGGAGATATCATTGCAGTGCGCAGGGCCCACACAACCCCGGCAAGGAAACCTTACCTGAAAAGTGAAGTCAGACAATCAACAGGAACAAGATCCTTGAGTTGAAGAAATCAATACAACCTACCTAGCAATTCAAACACACATCACATATCAACCTAGGTAAGGAACCAGCAAACAAATAGCATCAAAACGGCCTCGAAAAAGGGCTTTACCCAAAACCGAGAAGGGCTAGGCCCTCGACAGCAAGTGTGGTTAGCGGAGGCGAAGGCTGTGCTACAAGCGAGACTGTTCGCGGCTGCTAGGAGAGTGAGCAAGGCGGATTCGGCAGCGCTGGTGTCGACGCGGCATGGCTGGGCGAACTTTACTGCAAGCGCACGTCTAGCGAAGGGTTCGGTTGCCAAGGCGTGGGCGAGGCGTCTCGGTGAGGCTTCATGGGAGCGAGCAGACTGCTTGCTTACGGTGAAGCACGGTTGGTCTCGGCTGCGATTTGCGAACAGGGAACAACGAGACTCTCAGTTACTATGAGTACTAAACCCGTAGTAAAAAAACACGGCTAGAGAAGAAGGCTTACCTCGCAGTTTCTTGGCTGCACTCGGTGAACAGCGATGGCAAACCAAAAGTGGCGATGGAGAAGAAGAAGTAGATCTCGGGAAAAGAAGTTCTCGGTGATGGTGAAGGCACGGCTGGCGATCCTTGTCTGTTTGCTCTCTCTCTTGGCTGCTCGTAGTCTGCTACGATCGGCGAAGCGGTGGTATGTGATGTGGTCCCACGAGAAAGTTGTTGGTGTTGGAGAAGAAGAGTTTGAGGTTTCATGAAAGAGAAGAGAATGGGGGTGTGGGGAGTCGGCTAGGGCAAAAAGAAGGGAGAAAAAGGATTTTCTCTTGCATTTTCTTATTTTAAAAACCTAAAAAATCCTCCAAATGCCACATGTCCCTGGAGGTTCCCTCTTCGAGTCTTGGCAAGCTCCCTTTTAATTCCAATTTTCTGTTAAATACCGAACGGTCTCCAAACGACTCCCGACCCTGAAACCTGAAACCAAAACACAGCCAACACACAACACAAGCCTGAGAATCAACCCGAAACCTTGGTCAATTACCAAAATATCCCCAGAGGCCCAAATGACCAAAATGCCCCTAGAGGGTCAACCAGCCCTAACGGCCCAACCAAACCACTGAATAGGCAACCGAACGTTCCTGGAAAACTGGAGTGAAAACCTGGGGCGTTACAATATACATAAACAAAATTGGAGCTAAAAGTTTACATCTCCTCATTGCTATGATGGAAGCTCGATGAAACTTATGGCATTCTTATTAGGCTTCACATGTAGCTCATAAAAAAGAGCTAAGCAAAAGAGAATTCAAAGATGCAGAAGATAGTTGCAAGGAAAAAAAAAATCAAAAACAGAGAGAGAGAAACAAAGCAAGAATGAAGAGTAAGAGTTCCAATTTGCAGCAAACAACTTGGCGTTGTGCGAAACTCGGTCGGCTATATGCACAATGTGCGGCAAACCCCAACTTGGAGGTTGGTGAATTCTTGAAATTCTTATAATTTTGTTGAGTAAGGTCAAGAAGGTGGGTGATATGTATAGGAAGGTTTGAACATTCAAATCCTATTTAGATGTAAAATCTAATTTTTTTTAAAGATCAATTCCTATCCCATTCGGAAATCGACTTGTTTGTGCATTTATAAAAAAAAAATTGATTGGAAGATTTTGATTCAGATTTAATTAGATTTTTAAAGATCCAATATATTTGTTGCAGTTATAACAAAAAAAGGCCAAAGTTTGTGTTGGATTTCCTCCCGAATCAAGGAGTTGGGATTTTAAAATTGTATATATTTTATCTAAAAGACGAAAAAAAAAAAGATTTCCTTGAATTTGGCTCTTATTCCTATCAATTTGATGAAGCCCAATATTTTATTTGAAATAGTTTAGATATGGCCATAATTCAAAATCAATGCTTTTTAAAGCATATTTACGGAAAATTCCTCAAATCAAAATTAAAGTATATTTTGATTTCTTTTTTTTTTTTTTAAGAAAATCAAGTATATTTTCTCATGTCGGGTTTGAAAATAAATTTCAACTCAAATTTCAAAGAAAATTCAAATCAAAACTTTCAGCCAATAGCTTGTCCATAGAAATGATAACATTAAAATTGATATCAAGTGTAATGATGAGTCCATGTTTAAGCCTATAGAAAAGGTGTTCCAAAGTCGAAGTCGAACAGATTTTAGAATGGAAAAACTTCAAATTGAAGACGGAAACTCTGAGTCTCAAAAGCAAGTTCTATCAATGGTTCCATCTTCAAGTTCTATATGGAACTCCCAATTATTTCAAGATTTAATATCAATTCAAGGTTCAATCAAAAGTTTGGATTCAAGTTCAAGTAATAAAGAAATTGATTCAAGTTCAAGCCTAGAACAATAGAAATTTTGCTCCAAAATCAAAGATAAGCATGTACGAATATTTGTAAATTTGGGATTCAAGTCAAGACCAACAAAAACAAGATTTCATTGAAGTCCCAAGTTTCATGTACACTCCAAATTTCTTTTCGAGATTTGATTTTGAGCATAATCAAAGGCTCAACAAAATTCAAGCATGGAGTTAATTTTATTTTATTTCAAATGTATACACGTTTTAGATTTTACCCGTTTCAAATATAAACTTGGGTTAAAATTTTGAGGTTGCCATAAAGCTAAGTCGAAATTAGGTGGAACATAAATTCTACTACATTTCAACATTTTCAAGCCAAATAAAGAAAATCATAATTTTGACCAAATTTCAGAATTTGATTGATTGGCAGGGGAAAAAGCCCATCAACGAAAACAATCAGAATTATGGCTCAAATTCATACATTCCCGATTAAATTGAAGTTTCGTAGAGTTGAAGTTAAAAGTCAAAAGACAAGTTTCTGTGTCAACTCAATATTATCTTTTTAGAGACTTATCCACACATGTTCGTGCAAAAATCTCGAAAAGGGGCATTTGTTGACTTAGAAATTTCGGCCAGTCATAGATCGCCACGTCATTAACTAAATTTAATGGCAAAATAAAATTAAATTTTGAGAAAATATTTCTCAAAATTGATTTGAACCAAAAGTTGGGTTTTATTAAATTTGGGTCAAAATTAAACCAAACTGAAGTTCGTTTAGTGAACAAAACCAAAAAGTTCAAATCCAAAAGACCAGGCACAAGGCCCAAGCCCATCGAGGCCCAAGTCCATGGTCCATAAGAGCTATTTAAATAGAAGAGTTGTCCTTCATTTGAAGGGGTCCAAAAATCTGAAAACTTTAGAGAGAGTTCACCAAAGTTGAGGTTTCTCAAAAGTTCTAAAGATCAAACATGTGGCCAAAGATCTGAAATTCCATAGAGGAGTTGAATCCTCTCCAAATTTTCATGTATCAAATATCATTTTGAAGTAAAAAAGTACTTCAAAGGTCGATGAATTTAAAACTTGAAAGGGAATTCACAAAAGTTGAAGCTTCTCCACTATTCTGAAGATATAATGCCATCTTGAAGTCCAATTTCATTTCGAATGTCAAACGATTCCATAAACAGGTCGCACAAACAAGAAGAACACGCATCGTGTTCTTCCAGTGGATCAATCAAACAGATCAACAAGCCAGAGACCAATTAAAGATAAACAAGTCACAGACCGATCAACATAGAAGATCAGCAAGTCAAAGACCGATCAACATAAAAGACCAGCAAGTCAAAGACCGATCATCAAAGCAGATCAACAAGTCAAAAACCTATCATTAAAGAGAATCAAGAAGTCAACGACAGATCAAAGATCAACAAGTCACAGACCGATCAACATAGAAGATCAACAAGTCAACGACCGATGAAAGATCAACAAGTCAAAGATCGATCATCATAGAAGATCAACAAGTCAACGACTGATCATCAAGTAAGATCAACAAGTCAACGACTGATCAAAGATCAACAAGTCAAAGACTGATCCAACTTCAACACCTTGAGAACTAGCTGTGAAGCCCTCAAGAAACATTCCACCTTGAGAACAAATAGAGATTGTACTTCACACTCGCACATATTCAAATCCATATACAAATACAAATTCTTTGTTTACACGTGTAACGGCCCAGGTTTTCATCTCGGTCTTCCAGGTATGCCCTAGGGGTATTTTGGTAATTTGGTCGAGCCGTTAGGGCCGTTTATGTCTTTTTCAGTTGCTAAAATTATTGGTTGGTCTTAAGTAGGATTTTGATGCTTTGTGGATGTGTTTGGGGCGTGGTGAGATGCAAAAGAAAAATTGAGAAATAAAGTGAAGCAGTTGGGTTTCAAACCTAGGTGGTCTGGGAGGTCAGTTGTGTGTCGTTGCCGGTTGAGCCTCGAGCTGCTCTTGTTACTCTTTCCGCTACATATCTTGGTTAGCCTTGAGTTCTTGGGGTTTTAGTGCATTTGATTAAAAGAAAAGGAATTAGGGTTGTTGTTGTTTCTTCTCCAAATCAACCTTGGCCGCCCAACCCTCTTCTCTCAAGCCCCTTGCGTGAGTCTTCTCCCGAGAGCCCCACTGACCGTCGTCCCGGCCAGCCAAGCAACCCAGCCGAGCAGCCCAGCCAGATCGCACCAGCAGCTCCATCGTCAGCAGTAGACGCCCAGCCGAGCAGCAGGTCTGTCGCAGCCAGCAGCCCAAGCTCCCAGAAGCCCAGCAAGGCGTTGCTCAGGCCGTCGCACGCCCAGACGCCGTCCCCCAGCCCTGCAGCGCATCGCGCCAGAACCCCCAGCGCTAGCGCGTTCGTGCCCGTGCGCCCGTCGCTAGTCCGTGCCAACGCGTCCGCCCGTGCGCGTCGCGCTCCTCCATGCGCCGCGCCAGCAGCGCCTCACGCTGCGTTTCGCGCCATCATGCTCGCTGTCTCGCCGCGGCGCGCTGCGCCTAACCAGCCCGTCCGCCCTCGCGCGCGACCATCGCCCCATCGAGAGCCAGCAAAGAAGAAGCCGTGCGCGCTGTCCCGTCCGTAGCGTCGGCCGTCTTTGTGTGTTGCTCTCTCAGTGAGCCTTGTTTATTTTATTATATTTAGGCCTATGGATTGTGATAATTATTGTGCTTGTTAGGTTCTCATTAGCTAGCTCGAGATCGATCGCAGCTTAGGATTCTTGTGTGTAGTTGCCTTCCGACCAAGTAAGGATTTCTTATCGGAGTTGTGTGGGCCCTGCGATATATTATGTGATTGCTGTTTGTTTGCTTGTTTGTGTTTATCAGCATGTTTAGTGATAGGTGTTCTGCTCTGAATTCTTGACTGGCATGATTTCTTATGTTGTTTCTCATGTTAGTCCATGCTAGGTTGTTCCGTTCTGGCATGCTCGTTATTTGTTCTTCCTTCGTAGTATCATGCTAGGTTCGTTGTATCTGTTGAGCACGTATTGGATTGTTTGCTGTTGATGTTATAGTTTAGAGTTCAGATAGGTAGCATCATCCGGGCCAGGATGCATAAAGTACCTTGCATCCAAGGCAGGGACGTACGAGGCAGTACTCCGTCCCTGATCCCCCGTTAGGGTTTAGCTAACCCTAACGGGAGGCTCTGCAATCTTGGGTGAGGGTGGCAGACTGTTAAATGCCCCAACGGTGGGGATGATGACATGGCATTGCCTTTTCCCCGGCAGTCGGCACGTCCTCAGCGTGTTCGGCAGTAGCCCTTGATTGCCACCTGATAGGGCAAGGATGGCTTCCTAGTGTAAGCCTACCACGACCGGTTCCTTAGCCTCAGGTGTAGTGGTTCAGGCTGACATAGTTCACTTGTCCAGGTCTCACACCCCTATGTCAGTGACACCGATCCAGAGATTTAGTTAGGCATGGTGACTGGACCTGGGCAGCTTGCCGCTAGACCCGGCACCCCGCATGGTTTGCAGTAGCATGCGGTGCGCGCATACGCTCATTATAGCGCCGATTGGAGAGCTCCTCGGGATTGTGAGCCAGTGCACCTTTCATATCGACAGTAGACAGGCTGAGGCCGAGACTTGTTTCTCGTATAGGATCGTATCGTGTGGTGGATTATTCCGTAGTAAGACCTTGTGTAAGGACCCGACCAAACTAACGGTCTCTAACCTAGATCCTTTCTTAGCATGCATAAATAAAATATGAAATCACTTATAGAGAGTACCAATTTAAAACTTTTCATTCAACACAACTAAGTTCAAGCATAAAATCCATTAAGCAAAACCAACAAGTAAAGTGACTGTTCGGTACTTTCAAGAAAATCAAGGAAACAGTCCGAGAAGTCTTAAACAAGTTTTTTTTTGAATGAATGATATTCTAATGACTCCAGTCCCACTACATGCTAAACCAACAAAAACATAATAAGGTGAAATAGTCTCAGAGTTGGGCCGTCCATGATCATCCAACAGCCTCCTCCTAGCCATCCTGCCTCTGTCCCATGTTACCTGGTGGAAGGACACAGAAAAATAAGGGTGAGCAACGTATTACTCAGTAAGAATTCCCCAACCGGGGTACAATACTCAAACATAGCATTTAGCACACCTACAAGCAACCATACAATGACAATGGACAAACCAGTTGTTTAGGCTAAGAGCTAACACTAGAGTTGGCCTACCAAGGGCTTACAATTACAACCTGCCCTAGGTTCTACACCTGGATACCCATCGGGGACTTACACCTCAATCAATGATGCCCATCGGGGTCTTACACATATGGATGCCCATCGGGGTCTTACACCTCAATCAATGATGCCCATCGGGGTCTTATACATATGGATGCCCCTCGGGGTCTTACACCTCAATCAATGATGCCCATCGGGGTCTTACACATATGGATGCCCATCGGGGTCTTACACCTCAATCAATGATGCCCATCGGGGTCTTACACATATGGATGCCCATCGGGGTCTTACACCTCAATCAATGATGCCCATCGGGGTCTTACACATACGGATGCCCATCGAGGTCTTACACCTAAATCAATGATGCCCATCGGGGTCTTACACCTCAACTACATACGGAATCAGTGCAGTGCCCATCGGGGACTTACCTATTTTTAGATCACCTGCCAAGCACTAACATGGAACTAACAGATTATAATAGGAACACCAGCACAACACAAACCTGGAAGCAAGAGAAGATATGTAACGTATCCACTAGAAATTTATACGATCACAAGGTAAGACTTGCTAGCAATTATACGCAAGATCCACACACCCTCGGTAAGGAACCCTTACCTGGAAGCAAGCAGAGAAATATCAATCACACCCAACAAGTGACCCTCGAGCTTCTATGCGATCCCAAGCAACCTAAGCAAGTAATAAATCACCCTAATTAAACAATCAGCAGCTATTATCTCAAGGTTCAAGAGAGGAGGCTCGGGATTTACCAACCGAGAAGGCGACAAGCTCGGCACCAAGCTATCACGGCGTGCGGAGCTCTCGCAGGCGGCGCGCGCGCGGCAAGCGCGCGAGGGGCTCGGTGGGCGTCGGGCCGCCGCTCGCCGGATGCCGCCACGAGCTTCGGACGCAAACGCGCAGACACGACGGCACTAGGCGCTAGTACTGGGCGCGATCGCGCAGACACGACGGCAACTGCGCCCAGGGCGCTGTGTACTGACGAGGGCGTCTGGAGTGACGCGGCGAGATCATCTTTGGGGCGCGCGGCGACGGGCGGGCTGGGCGGGCGACGCGCGAGATCGCTACTGGGGCGGCACGAAGGCGCGGACGGGTTGGGAGACGCGGCTAGATCGCGCTGACGGGCGCGCGGCGACGGCGGGCGACGCGGCGAGATCGCTACTGACGGCGCCAGCGCGGCGCGGGCGACGCGGCCGGGCCGTGACCCACTGCGATGGATCTGCTGCGCAGGCTCGCCGACGCGCTTCGGCCGTGGTGGTCGCGACGCCGAGGTAGAGCGACGACGACGCTTCTCAGTGGGCGGTCACGAGGGACGGCGGCTAGCAAGGGCGACGACGCGCGCGCGCGGCAGGCAAGGTCGGGCGACGGCTAGGGTTTTTTCCTTTTTCCTTCTCTTTTTCTCCTCCTTTCTTTTCCTTCCTAAAATTAAATCCACTTTGGAGAAATCTCAAAATCCCTTCCCAAGGCTTCCCTCCTTCGAGTCCTAGCTGACGCTTAATTTTCCTTTATTTAATTCCAAGCTTCCAATTCCCTTAAGTCTAGGGCCCGAATCTCCCAAGGACCCTTAAAAGAAATTTCTTATTTCACCCCCGACCAATAAACTGCCAAAACCTTAACAAATCCAACTGCTCCTGGAAACAATGCTACAAAAACCTTATCTCACAATTAACAGAAATCTGGGCTGTTACACCTTGAGATGGCATCAAAAGTTTATGTGTGGATTTAAGCTATGTGCTCTCTTCTGCGTTTATATTCATAGCTTGCATACCTTTCTGCTAGATGGCCATGTATATCGTATTGTACCTCGGTTGGGATTCTTACTGAGTTTATGTCTATGATTCTTTGTGTTTTATTTTCCTTTGAATGCATGTAGTTGGGCACGGAGCCCTAGGTTGTTTTCTGACTGTTTTCCGGATTCTAGCACTGTTGTAACTATTGGAAAGTTTTGAATGTTTTAAATAAATCTTTGATCAGAGTGAGTTTTGGAAATGTATTTGTCTTGGAACAGGTGCTTGGAAACAGGGACAGGTTTTAGGAATTTTATATTGACTTTTTAAATGGGTGTTTGTATGTTTTAGTTTTCACTTAGAATCCGAAAACCATTCTTGCATATTGTCTTTAACTTTTGAATGCATGCATTCAGGTCGGGTCTTTACAACACGTGTCTCTATTCTATTATATCTTTCGAAATCTCGTGTTTATAACTTGGTTAGGACACTCTCCAACCAAAACAAGTTGGATCTCGGCTAGATCTACACAACCAAGCAACAAAACACAACGAACATAGACCTTGACGCTCTCGGCAATGGTGGCTAGGTGAGGATATGCTCTCGGATCCAAACCAACATGAAGAAGAGTTCAAGAAGAAGAACTTGTCAAGGAGATCTCAGATCTACACCAACAAGAATAAGATTTTTGAACCCAAGTGCAAGGAGATCTTGGATCTACAAGGTGAAGATGGAGAGCTTGAGTTGCACCCAACAATGGAGAAGGAGCAACAAGGAGAAATGGAGTAGAAGGCTCGGATCTATGCTTGCAAAGGAGAAGAAAGCTTGAAAGAGATTTGAGTTTGAGAGCCTTAGGAGGATTCGACCATAGGGGATGAGGAAGAAGAAGAAGAAGAAAGGTGGGGAGATAGTGGTCGGCTAGTGCTAAAGGGAAGGAGAAATTTTTTTCCTATTTTTTTAATTATAAAATCAAAGGAAAATCCCCCCTTCGAGCCCTAGCAACAACACTTTTATTTCTTAATTTCTGTTTAAACCCGAACGACCTCCAAACCTCTCCAAACAACACCTCATCCATGAACCTGAATAAAAAATAAATTACTAACTCAACACAAGTCTAGAAATATCATGAAACCCTAGACAATTACCAAAATACCCCAGAGGTCAAATGACCAAAAATGCCCTTGGAGGGCCAAACAGCCATAACGGCTCAACCAAGCTACTGAATAATTAACCGAACATACCTGAAGAACCGGAATGAAAACTTGGGCCATTACAAAATTTCTCAACAAGCAACACTAGCCCTGGAAATCTGCAACCGAAGAAATAACCAAACTTAGCAAATAGCAAAAAAAACCTTGAAACTCTGTTTAATTAAAAAATCGGCCCTGAGGGAAAAATGACAAAAATGCCCCTAAAGGGTCAACTGCCCTAACGGCCCAACCGAACAATCGAAAAGTTAACCAAACATACCTGGGGAACCGGAATAGAATTCTAGGCTGTTACACAGCCAATTGGCGTGCAAGAAGAAGATGAATGTTCAAGGCAAGATAGAGCGTTATAAAGCGCGACTTGTTGCGAAGGGATACAAGCATAAAACGAGAATTGATTATGATGAAGTCTTTGCTCCCGTTGCGAGAATGGAGAAAATCTGATTGCTTATTTCTCATGCGGCTCAATTTAGATGGCCGATTTTTCAGATGGATGTCAAGACGACATTCTTGAATGGTGTGTTTGAAGAAGAAGGGTACATTGAGCAACCACTTGGATATGTGAAAGTTGGAGAAGAGAAGAAATTGCTAAAATTGAAGAAAGTGCTTTACGCGTTGAAGCAAGCACCACAAGCGTGGAATACTCGCATCGATACTTATTTCAAAGTTAATGGGTACAAGTAGTATCCTTACGAGCATGCGCTTTACACAAAGCATAGTGGAGGTAATGCGATTTTTGTTGCTCTTTATGTTGATGACCTAATATTTTATGGGTAACAGTGATACGATGATCGAATAATTTAAGAGAAAAATGACGCGAGAATTTGAGTGGACAAATTTGGGCTTGCCAAAATTTTCCTCGGTTTGGAGGTTAAACAAGAAGAGACAACATTTTTGTATCGCAGGAGAATATGTTGCACCTACTGTAACGACCCAGGTTTTTCTTTCCGGTCTTCCAGGTATGCCCTAGGGGTAATTTGGTAATTTGGTCGAGCCGTCAGGGTCGTTTGTGTCTTTTCCAGTTACTAAAATTATTGGATGGTTTTTGTAGGTTTTTGGAGGGGTTTGTGGTTTGGTTTGAGCAAGGTTTGATGCAAAAGTAAAAATAAAGGAATTTGTCTTTGCAGTGGGGTTTGAACCCGGGTCTCTGGAAAGCTTGTAGAGATGTGTGCCAATTGAGCCATTAGGTGCTCTTGTTGCTCTTTCTGCATCACATCTTAGTTAACCTTGGATTTTGGAGTTTTGGTGCATTTGGTTAAATGAAATAGAATTAGGTTTATTCCATCTTCTTCTCCAAATCTCCTCTTAGCCGCACAAGCTCTCCCTCTCCATAGCCCTTGCCGATTCTTCATCCTTGTAGCTCCTTGGATCGTTCATCATCATTCCGGGTAGGTATCGATCTTCCTCTTCTTCTTCTCATCCGTTTGGTGTGCTTTTGGCCGAGTGCAAAGAGGTGTGTTGTGTGTGTTTGTGTTGATTGCAACACCGAGAAGCCCGGCCAGCGACCCATCGTCGCACGTCCAGCCCGGCGGATCGCGACGCGCGATCACCTGCGTCGCGCGCATCGCGCCTCGCCGCCGCACGGATCGCCCAGATCCGTTGAGCAGCCCTGCGCGCGCGCCATCGCTCACCGGTCGCCCAGATCTGCTGAAGCGACCTGCGCCGCGACGCCATCGCTCGCGTGTCGTCGCGCCAAATCCACCGTCGCAGCCCTCCCCCGCGACGCCATCGCTCGTCGTCGTGCGGTCGCGCGCGCAGCAGAAGAACACACCGCCGCGCGCGCCGCTCGCCATTGCTGCGCCCGCGGCGCCCAGCCAAGCGTCGCGTCGCTGCCGCCGCGCCGCCGCGCCCAGCGCCGCTCGCGCCGCCGCGCGCCGCGCCGCCTGCGCCAGCCGCTTGCGTGCGTCTAGCTGCGTCCGTCCTACTGCAGCATCCGCGTGCCGTGTAGCGTATACGCCAGCGCCAGCCTCACGCCGCTGCGCCGCACGGCTGCGCGGCTGCGCTGACCTGCGTGCCCGGCTAGCCACGCTGCGGCTCCAAGCTCGTGTCGCCGTGCGCGCGTGAGTTCCCTTTGAGCCGAGCTTGTTGTTTCTTTTGTTGTTTAGACGTTTTAGATGCGATTATTATTGGTTTGCTAGGTTCCCGCCGCTAGCTCGGGATTGTTCCGCACTTAGGATTTGTGTGTAGAAGCCTCCCACCCAGGTAAGGATTTCTTCACCGGGAGTTGTGTGGGCCTCTGCGGTATATTTGTGATTGTTGTTTTGTATGCTGTGTATGATTACTAGCATGTTTAGCCCTAGGTGCTCTGTTTTGAATTCTGATCGCATGAACTCTTGTATTGTTTCTCATGTTAGCCCATGCTAGGTTGTTCCATTCGGCATGTTCGATATCTGTTCTTGCATCGTAGTATCATGCTAGGTTCCTTGTATCTGTTGAGCACGTATTGGGTGCATTGATTGAATTGTTATTATTGCTATGGTTTAGAGTTCGTAGGTAGCATCATCCGGGCCGATGCATAACGTAACTTGCATCCCCGATGGGGGACGCACGAGATGGTACTCGTCCACGATCCCGTTAGGGTTTAGCTAACCCTAACGGTGGCCTCGCAATCTTGGGTGAGGGTGGCGGTCGTTAAATGCCCCAACGGTCGGGATGATGACTTGGCATTGCCTCGTCCCGGCGATCGGCACGTCCTCGGCGTGTTCGGCCGTAGCCCTTGATTGCCACTGTTAGGGCAAGGACCGCTTCACGGTGTAAGCCTACCACGACGGTTCCTTAGCCTCAAAGCGGTGGTACAGTGACATAGTTCACGTGTCCGTGTCTCACACCCCTATGTCGGTGACACCGATCCGGAGATTTAGTTAGGCATGGTGGTCGAACACAGGCGGCTTGCCACTAGACCCGGCACCCCGAGTTTGCGGTAGCATGCGGTGCGCGCTTACGCTCATTACAGGCGCCCCGATCGAGAGCTCCTCGGGATCTTGAGCGATGCACCTTCAGACGTGATCGACGAGATAGGCCGAGGCCGGACTTGTTCCCGTATAGAGCGTATAGTGTGTTGTGGTATTTCCGACTAAGACCACGAGTTGGCATCCGAGGTCCAAGTGTGGACTTAGCTATGTGCTCCGCTCTGTGTTTGTACTCATAGCTTGCATACATTCTTCTAGATGATCATGTATATCGTTGTTGTACCCGGTTGGGGATTCTTCTTGAGTAATTCGTTACTCACCCTTATTCTCGTGGTTTTCCACGGGTAATCAAGCGGGAGACAGGATGGTGAAGGAGGAGCCGTGATCATGGAATCCTGCATCATCTCGACCATTTTATTATATCTTGACTCTTGACTTTTGTTATTTCCCCTGAATGCATGTAGACGGGCACGGAGCCCTAGGATGTTTTCTTACGTTTTATGGATTCCAGCATATTTGTACTTGTGGATTGTTTAAATGGTTTAAATAAATCTCTGATCAGAGTATGCTTTTAGAAATGTATGTTTTGGTTGTTGAATGTTTCTGTTTTTACTTGGGATCCGAAATATATTTTTCATAATGTCTTTTATTTTTCAATACATGCATTGGGGTAAAGGCCCATTTAGAGCCCCTTTTGGGTCGGGTCTTTACACCTACTTTATGCGTGTGTCATGCAATATTGCTCAGAAATCTGTTGAGCAAGATGGAGTTAAGCAACTTAGTGTGACAGTGATTCAAGTTTACAACAGATCAACAATTGAGTTAGGAAAGAATCTAGTCAATCATGAAAGGAGCAAACACATTGATGTTCGTTTTCATTTCATCCAAGATCATGTGAAGGAAGAAAGCATGAAATTGCTGCATATGGCAAGTCAAGATCAAGTTGCGGATATTCTTACAAAACTGTACCAAAGGTTTTGTTTGATGAGTTCAAGAAGATGATGAGCATTGCGGAAGGAAGAAGCATTTAAGTCTATGGAGGATTTTTGTTGAATAAACTTTAATGCTCACTACTACAAAAACTACATTACTTGACACCACCTGCGTTGAAATACTTGATGTTTGTTCTTAAAAATGTCAAATAATCAATAAATTTGTAATGAAAATGTCAAATATAGTTTAAATCACGCTCAAGTTTTTGCTAGAATCCCGTGTTTTTAATAGTTGACATTCATAAAGTGTCAAGTATGGCATGACATTGCTTGACATTTATTAAAAGTCAAATGAGTTAGCAAATGAAAGCGTTAAATTAAAAAAATATATATATTAAACAAAATATAAAACGTTATTTCACAAAGAATTAAGCATTCATCGCACAGAAAACCCTCGCCTCCATTTCCCACGACTTCTCTGCATCCACTCCAAATCTCCCACGCACAGCAGCCTGTTGCCATTCGAATCGAGCAACTCCACCGCTGCCTCTGCCTCCGCCTAAACCCTTCGTCGATTCTTTCCGACTAAACCCTCCGCCTCCTCCTATTTTCTCGAACCCTCGCAGTCACCCTCCTCCTCTACCTCCGCCTAAAATCTGTGCCTTTGTCGATTCGCTCGAAACCCTCCCACGCACTCTCCGCTTCCATCGATTCTTCAACCCTCCGCGTACTCAAATCGAGCTTCGAAGCCTGAAGTCCATGTATGTAACCTCATCTCTTTTTCTGTTTTTATTCTCTTGTAGAAATTCTTCAACCCATAACCTAAATGAATAGCATTATTGCAAACAAGAGAAAAAAGGGGTTTGGGTTCCATCCATCTTGAAGTTGATACCTACTTTAAACCCTTTAGAACCAGCCCATCTAGGCTTACATTTGGGTCATTGAATAATTATTTTTCACTTCAAGTGTGTTTTTCTTTGCTCCGTTAATATTCTGTTGAAGGACACAGTCATGACTTGAATTATCGAATATGTTTTTGTTTGAACTACCATGTTTTTTTGTTCTTTACTCATCTTTTAAAAAACTCAGTTTGGTTTATCCCATTTTGAGGGAATTCAAAAATCTAGGATTAAACTCAATGTTAAGGGTAAAATATTTGAAACAACTGCCACAACTCTTGCGAATGCTGGCTGAAATTTTCTAATTAAACACTTTTCAATAACAATTGGGATTTGCACGGTTAATTTTGATTTTGAACTGAAAATTTGAAAATTTCTAGAGTAAATCCATTATTTGAACAAACTTACCTCCATTTGCAACCAAACTTTAACTAAGCCAAAGAGAAACTAAATTCATTTGTCTTTTTCTTCCACAATTATCATTTTGTTTTGTCATACTTCCATTTTTTGCTAACTTTTGTTTTCGATACTTTTTTATTTTATTTTTAAGTAAGAGTTTATTAGTTTGTCTAAGTTTATTCTTGGTACTCTTTTGAATATTAGGTTTTTTGTTTACTTGCTTATGGGTTGATTTGATTGTTTTTTATGCTCTGAATTGTTGGGTTTGTGGCATCTTGTTTTCTTATGTTTTATGCTTTTATTTGGGTTTTTCCATTCAAATACAAATTGCTTTGTTACTGTTTTGTTTACTGTTTCCCTTTAATCTCTCCTATGTTCTTCTGTTATTTTATTAGGTGACTGCACTAAAAATACTTTATACTAATCTTGTCCTTTTTGTGTTGTCTTGCTCAATCATTGAGTGTTATGGTCTAGTTTATTGGTTGTGTTGCTATTTTTTTTAGATTAGTTAACCATTGAAAGCTAGTCTTGTGCAAGCTTTGCTACTTGTTGTTATATTTTAGTTTTTTCCCTTTCAATTCTAGATTTTGGAACTGGACATCATAGCTTATTTTCCCTTGAGTCAATGCTATATATTCTTGGTTGTCTTTTTAAAAATTAGTTATTGTTAAGAATAACTATTGTATTAGCTTAAGTTTAAGCTTTTACTAGTTTACATGTTCAACTTCAAAGTTCAAATCAACCTATGAACTCACAAATGAGGTTAAATTATAAAAGATTCTACATCATCCCCTTAATAATGCCAAATGGAGCGCTTTACACAAATCTTTTTGTAATACACGTGTATGTTCATCAATCTAGATCGGAGACCTTTCATCAATTCTCATTAGGTTGTGTTCTTTCCCTTGATGAATATTTGATTTTCTTGTTAGTTGATTTCTTAGTTTTCTAACTTGTTCTACAGAGTAGAGTTTGTTATATGGAGTGGTTAAAACCTTATACAGATGACACAATAATAGAGCTTGGACAAAAAGGAGTTAAAAGCTTGTTGGTTGTACCCATTAGGTACGTGTATTTTTACATTCAACACTATGATAATTATAATAAACAACAAAATTTATTGTTATGATTTCACAAGTAATATTTGTTTATCACTTAGATTCATTACGTACAACTTCATGAAAAGTAGATATCAAGTCCATAACAAGCACGTAAGTTATGTTTTCATTTTGAATATGTTGTTGCTTCATTTTGGATGTTTTATTTTTTTTTTCTTTTTACATATGTTAAGTATTTATGTAGGGCACTTGAATGGATGGAAGTTATATATGATTTAGTTGTTATGCTTACGCACATCATTCAACTCATTGTACACAAAGTTCCTATGTCCTCTGTATACTACTTATATTGCTACCCTTAATCTTTTGGCCAAAATTTTAGATTAGATTATAGGATTCAAGTAGTTGGTTTGTGGTAACAGTTGAAAAGTTTATGAATTTTCGTCAATTGTGTTTGTAAATTGTGCTTTATTTGAGGCTAGTTCTCTTACTTACAAGTAATTGTGTCTTTATATTGAGTTGAGTTTCTTAGATTGCTATGTTTATATGTTCAAAACACCTCTTTAACTATTAGGAATGGAATCAATTCTACTTGCATTTATTCTTATCCTCTTCTACATTAACAGAGCTTTCTTTGAGGTTTTTACTCATTGGTTGTGAAGAAAGTTGGTCGAGAGCAAGATTGGACTTAGATTGTATCGCGACTTTTTTGTGCATTTAATAAAGTAATAGGCTACAATAATGTTACTCCAAATGAAACCAATATACTCTTCTTTATCTTTTTTTCCTTGACTTGCTTAGCTTATAATGTCTCTTTACTTGAGAAAATTCTTAATACTATGATATTTTATTTTAAAGTGACTTTTCTTCGTCTCAAGGCATCCACTATGTTCAACAATTTTTCTCATTCACTCAACACCAGTGTGAATCAAATCGAAAATCTACCGTGGAAAAATTTTGATTGGGGTTATAATTATTTGGTTAATACAACCACTCATTTTCAGTTTCATTAAGCTGACACGAGACATTCTTTTGGCTATAGGTACACACTTATGCCACTAAGTTATTGTTTTTGTTGGCCAATAATTTTATGAAGTTAATGAATGCTAATACCCAAGTTATTTCGATTTCTATCATTGTCAATTGATATTAGAATTGAGGCCTACTACTAATTACTATGTGCTTTATTTAACAGAATTTCAAATAATGGATGTAAATCATGGATGTGAACAATAGTAGGTTATCAAAAGATTTTGAGTTGGGTGTGGGAAAGTTCATTAAACATGGATTCTCATTACAACTAGTAAATCCATTTGTTGACTTTGTTTCGAAGACGACATCCTCGTCATAGATGTGGTATGTTACATCTATTTTACATTTATAATACATAATATTTTCTTATTTTTAATAAGGTCAAATTTTGTGTCTTATTCATTATAGGTTGATAGGATGAGCTCATACATGCAAACAAAGTTAAATAAAGTATGAGTAGAATGGTGGAGTTCCTTTGACGCTAAAACTATATTTTCGTATTTAACATAAGCAAGACTATTTTTTTTGTTTTTTATTCTTAGGTTGATATGAGGAGCTCATACAAAAAAATCAAGTTAGATGGAGTGCAAGTCGAATGAGCGAAATTTGTTAGACGATAGTGACCGTTTTGTAATTAAAGAATTTTTTTGGATAACTTAATTATTCTATGCATTGAACTTATACGTATCCATTTTTTCTTTTTTTGGGAAGGATGGGTATAGGTTTTGATTTTTGTTAGTTATATACAACAACAGGTTCTTTTTTGTATACATGAAACACGATTACTTCGTATATTCTAGTCGGTTGGTTAGTTATTTGTTGTTTTTTTTGTGTACATGGAACAAAACGTTCACTTTATCCTTATATTCTTTTTTGTGTACATGGAACAATTGATTGATGAAAACTATATGTTATTCTAGTTCCTGAAATTCTATTAAATACTTGAGTTTGAGGAATACTTTCGGGTTTGCAGGAAAATTATGGAATGAATATTTTCATTTTTTTTTTAAAAAAGAATACATTCTTGACGTTTATTAAATGTTATTAGGTTTCTATTACTTGACGGTTAGAAACTGTCAAACCACGCACAATACTTGACGTTGTCACAGTGTCAATGATCAAACTAAGTTTGACGCTTTACGACTGTCAACTTACTTATGTATTTGATAGGTATTGAATGTCAACTATATATATAGTTGACGGTTAATCAACCGTCAAGTAAAGATACATTACTTGACAACAGTATAGTTGACGTTTGGAAAACCGTCAAGTAATGTTCTAGTTGACATTCACCAGATGTCAAGTAATGTCTTTTTTGTAGTAGTGGCTATATTTTAATGTGTTTAATTGTTGTTAGTGAGAGATTTTTTATTTATTTATTTATTTTTATTTATTTAGAAGTTAGTGGGCTCTTAAATGTGGTTAGTGAGTCTTAAATATAGGAGTTAGTAGCAAAATCATTTTTTGTAATTGAATGCCAAAATGGTTTCAAATTTATGGCTATAGTGTTTTGTAGAACAAGCTTAATTGTAATAGGCTATAAATAGATAGCTTATTCCATTGTGAAAGATAGAGCAAAAAGAGCAAGAAAGCAAGTTGAGAAATAAAGAGAAAGTGTTTTTTTAGAGAATTGCAAGTGTCTTGTCTCTCCAATCACAAATCAAAAAGCTTGCATGATTCTGTTATTTGTGTTTTATTTGTTTTATCTGTGATTCGAGTTTCTTCGGCATCCCATAATCGACACAAAAGTCCCAACCCCATCTTTCTTTTTAACCAACAAAATTAGGCTCGAGAAGGAACTATTGATGTGTTAAATGATGCCTGTAACTAAATTGGTTTTTCTATCTCAGATTTTATGTGTGGGCATAAAGGTATGGTCGTACATTTACTTGGGCTTGCCCTTCTTTCAACACAATTTTATGATTTATGATTTTTTAGGGGGCAGTCCTTCTGACAAGTCAAAGTTCACGTGTTTCTCACCAAGAAGGTTTACAATCTTTCTTCCTTACTATCTATCCCACTATCCAACTCTTTCTTGTTACTCTTATTTCCACGAGGTACCCTTAATCATCATCCTTCCAAGTCTTAGTCAACATTTTCAGCATCACTTCAGCTTTGGTTAAGGAAAGGTCCCTTTTGACAGTCCCACTTTAGTTGTTGGCTTCAAATTCCATAGTCAAAGTCTTGCAATTCACATTCATACATCTTATTGTTTTTTAGCCATTACATCCCTAATATCACATCCACCTCTGACAAATCAAGTTGAAGGAAGTCTTCCAATATCGTTAATTCTAGAAGTATTACTGCCATATTCTTGCAGATTCCACTCCCTTTCGAGGCTATCCCATTGCCCAATATGATTTCGTAATGGGTTGTGTCAGTTATAGGTATTTGGAAGTTGTTGACATCCCTTTGTGAAACAAAATTATGGGTCACTCCACAATCAATCAGAATCCACCAATTCGAAATCTTCAATTACACCTTTTATCTTCATAATTCTAGGCCTCTAAAATCCTATGACTGACTTTAATCTAATTTGACTAGATCCTCGTGTTGAAAGTTAAACATGGTTTTAAGTTTAGAAAATTCAATTTAGGAAGTTAAGAAATTAAATAAATGTAAGTTTTACATTTTAATGTTGTTGAGTTAAAAGGAGAGTTATGTAAGAAATAAACTCAAATAAGTTATCAATTACACATTAAGTTAGAATGTGAGTTAGATCTAGATGAGAGTTATAGATCTAGATCCTTCCATGTAATCCTATAAATAGGATGTGTTGTAAGGGTTGCAAAATGAAGCATAAAAGAAAAAGTATCAAACATCAATAAAGAGAAATAAGCTTGAGAGAAAAAGTGTGAATCAAGTTTGTAGTTTTTCAAGAAAAGTTTTTCCAATACAAGTGAATTATTTTCCTTGTTTGGTTCTTTGTTTTGTGAGTGTTTATACACGCTTCCAACACCTCGACCACACCCTCTTCAACATAATTCTCAATTTTAGGCTGCTCACCTCTCACCAATTTGATTTCTTCTAACTCATTAACAACTAAAACATGCAACTCTCAGAAATCCCTCGTTCGACAATGATGATCATTAGGCGGTCATCGCATTTAAAAATAGAGTCCTTTTTCTTTCTGGCCTAAAATTCCATATTAGATAGTCTTCAAGATGGTGGTTTCATTATGTTCTTCTTTCCTTTTTAGGTATTTTGATTGTATGTGTTAGCGACACTTCAATCTGTTCTATGGATGGGTTTTCACCTGGGTTGGGTTAGTGGATTTATAATATTGGTAGGGAGTAGGTTTACCTAGATCATTTACGAGGCCAAAGCCCGAATACCTATATGCTAGTCCAAAGGCAATCTCTCTCTCAAACCTATATAAGTTGGACTTTCTTAATAATATCTTCTAGATCAATAGGTTGTTGGTTCACCACCATAGCTTTTAGTGTGGGTTGGAAACCAACGAGAAACGTGTTCTTCATGACTTCGTCAGAAATATCTAAGGTCGTCGAGTATGCTTCAAATTGAGCAATATATCATACGAAGGTGCCCTCTTGTGTAATGGAATGAAATCGAACTCAAAGACTCCCTTCTTACATGGGTCTTAATCAATTGAACAACCAAGTTTTTAAGTCTTCCTAGTCATTGAACTTGCATCGTTTCGCAGCCGACATGTACCAATCGACAATAAATTGCTCAAAGTTAATGATGGATACTACAATTTCTCAGCAGCAAATAGATTGTGAAGCTCCAAATATGTTTCTGCTCTATACAATCATGAATTGGGATTGGCACCATTGAAGATTGGCATCTCAAGGTATTTAAATTTTCTTTAATCAGTCCCATATAACTCCTTTATTTACAAGCTTTCTCCTTCTTCCTTTTCTCTTGATCCGTTAATTCAGTGCGGTATAATTATTTTGAGATAAATTCTAATCATGAGACTAGTTTCCTATGCCTTTGAATTGCATTCTACATAACTATATGCAGTCGATCATGTAGCAAGTGATAAATATTTATTTTATCGTCTCCTTGGAGAATTGACAATTAATAATATTATCTTAAGTTGCAAACAGAATAATAAACACATTCAATTTGGGTTGTGGATTCAATTTTTAGATTTTATTAAATAATACATATGACAAGTCAAAGGTCGAGAAGTGATTAAAGTTGAGTCTAGAGTAAATATTGGTAAGAAGTTAATCCGTGCTTCTCTTAACTTAAAGCTTCCTCTCAGGACGCTTTACTACAAGCTCGCCAGTACTCTACCTGTGAGATGGAATTCAAACAAGCCATGCACATGCCACTCTCCCTACCATTCTTTCTCCCTAAGAATGTGAAAGATCAAGCATTGCCTAGCAATTACTGTGAGGTTACTCTCCTACCATTCTTTCTCTCGAACCGGATTGTAGGCGGGCTATAGGTAGGTTGTCAATCTACTTTTTCTAATTGTTCACAACCTAACCTCAATATAATCACTTAATCATTCATATTCCTTAATAGTTATGTGATATGCATGAGGATATAAATGAGGTGTATAAATAAAAATAAGCCTTGCCATTAGAAAATCTCTAAATCTTTTGCATCCTACTCCTAAATAAGAATTGTAAAAAAAAAGAATATAATAAAAAGATAACTTAGTTGATGAAGAACAAATGCCGGTCACTTGCGGCTTATGAACTTCACAAATACTATGGTACTAGCTTTCTCAAGTTTCTGTCAGTGAAGAAACCCTAACAAACCAACACATTTTGGTCATCGATCCTTCACATTTTTTTATAGGTGTCTATCGTTTCTTACGGTCTAAATAAAATCTTTGAGAGAATCTTCAGAGTTGGTTATTTGATTTTATGGCGAATCAACGGATCTTCCTATATTCTCGCAATTCTTGCCATAATACTGGTGGTGCTATGAAGTATTGGTCATGAGTTCTACTCTTCGTTGCGACGAGAAGCGTTTCCCAAATTCTGCACAAATAGATATCGCATTAGCAAGATTGGGTTTCTAAATGTTTTTGTCTTAATGCTTCTAATTCGCTTTCCTCAAAGTAACAATAAATCATAGGTTTGTCATCTAAACGCACTATACGTAGAATTTTTGTATTTCTCTGAAACAATGCAAGAAATCTTTAGAAATAATGCCTAAATAACTCTAAATTTTAGAGTTATCATCTCTAAATTTTAGAGTTATCATCCCCTTTTTCCAACTTAGAATTTTTGACCCACTATTCCTTTTAGCTTCAAATTGGAAATTTTGATATTGACAATCACCGAGCTCCCCTTACTTGCCTTCACAATATTCCCTTTTGAAGTTCTATTACCCTTTACTCATTCCCTTTTATTCGTTTGTCATTCGCTTCCAATTGTTCTTCGATTTGAAGTTATGCAGTCCTTTGTGTTTGTGATAACTCGAAAATGTAGAATTATTTGAGTCATGACACTACTGCATTTTCGCATTTTAAATAGAAATAAGCGCATTTTAAAAGAGAAATGTTGCTAAATGAAAGTTAATCATATAAGTTTCGCATAACTGGTAAAAAAGCATGATCAAATCAAAATAGAATAAAATGCAATTAAATACAGCAAAATACACGCATTTAAGTACAAATGCATTGCAAACCTATGTCTCGCTAACACGTCATTAATTATGCAGGAATGGAGTATTTCGCACCACATTAAAAGGATGAATGTGTAGTTGATAACTCTAAAATATAGAATTGTTTAGGTTAATATCTTAATCTATTCTAAAGGTATTTGTGCATTAATTAAATGAATTTTATAATAAAAATATCACTAAGATGGAAAATTTATATAAATATGATGCATGTACGATTTATGAGCTTAGATATAAAAGGCTAAAAAAACTAGGGTATTTTAGAGTAAAATTTGAATGTCGAATGTTTTTTGTATTTAAATGCCCAAGAATCTACACTTTGCTAATTTATTGCTATATCTACAAGAGTTGGGAGCATGGTTGGCTTTGCCTTTAGAGGAGAAGTGGAAGGTTAGTATGCATAAAGGAAAGCTTTGGAGGTTGTAAACCCACATGATCTTCCAAGTATATTCGCAAAGGTCGTTGGACAAAATGCAAAGCAATGTGCGGATCTGGAAACATTGATGCTGAAACAACATATCAGATTAGATGCTAAAGGCAAAATAACCGAATGAGGAAAGAATTGAATGTCAAGCTAATGCTAACTATCAGATTGCAGGATAGACAAACTGTAAAGACACGACTCTAAATGGTCCAAACGACCTTTACTTAATGATTCATTACAAATTCACATGACTTAAAACAGATTTAAAACATCCATTTCATTAAATAATTAAATTCTAAAATGCTTAAGTGAAAAACATTCAAAGCAGTTCAGCCTCTGGTCAGAGTATAACAAAAACCATTACAAAGTTTCAAGTAAAACATTCCAACAAGGAAACTATGAAATGAAATAAGCGGATGCAACAGACTCTCCAATGATCATCCAGCTCCTCCTCTGGCCACCTCGATGTTGTGCCAAGTTACCTGGTGGAAAACCACAGAAAGGGTGAGTACAATTGCACTCAGTAAGGATCCCCCAACCAGGGTACAATACGCAAGACAAATCCTCTAGCATCCTAGCATACAAGCATAACATCAATACAATAAGACAGTCTTAACAGTAGCAGACAACAAGTGTCATACGGGATCAGCACGCCCCTAGGCTGACTGCACAGAAAGATAACTTAAGTGACCTCGGTCTCGGGAGTTATCTAACTCTAAGATAAACTTGGTTAGCATGCCACTGGGTTAACCGGGACAACACTCAACTGGGCTTGTCCTGAACATGCTCGGGCAGCACACAACTGGGCTAACCCTAATAACAACTCACACCTACCTATTAATGGACTGCCGGCCACTGGGCTAGTTCTGAGCATACTTGGGTGGCACACCACTAAGCCAACCTTGGATCGACAATGCCACTGGGTCGATCTTGAACCGCACGCAAATGGGCTAGTCCTGACAAGAGGCTTGGGTAGCACGCCACTAGGCTACCCCTAGATCAACTCACACCTGGAGGATCATAGACTGCACGCTACTGGGCTAGTCTTAGATCGCACGCCACTGAGCGAGTCCTGAGCCAAATTGAGTCAGCATCCAACTGGACCAAACACGTGACAACCCTAACAGGCTCTAACACATTGGAACACTCTAGAGCTAACAGGGTTCAACATCCAACAGGGTATATACAAAGCAGGATGTCACAGACATAATGAGTAGTTAGATGAATGGGAAAGTGCAATAACAGTGTACATTATTTTACATGCCAAACCCTATCAAGTAGAACATACAATCGCTATCCACTATCATACTTAACCACAAACATACAAGGAACAGAGCATAAATAGTAGCATCATAGCATCCAGACAACCTGCACGAACCTAATCCACTAACATAAAATTCAGTCAGACATAGCAAAATAAACCTATCCACTAGCATTAAATTCAGTCATACATAGCAAAATAAACCTATCCACTAGCATACATTGGAAATAGGACAAATAACCAGGAGCTATCAACAGAGACAAACAATCAACAGGGAACAATTGCTCCTCGAGTTGCAGAATCAACACAAACCTAGCAATTATAAAATATAACACATATTAAAATCAGCTAGCTAGCAACTAAGCTATGAGATCGATGGGGCTCGCGGAAGTTACCTAACTAAAGAAACAGGTGCGCACATCAAGCCTAGGGTCTCGGCCAAGGGGAGCTTGCTCTCGGCTAGGGCAGCTTGATGGAGCTCTCGACTACTAGGGTTGCTGCTTGCGGTCGGACGGATCAAGGGGCTGCTTAGCTTGGTCGTGGGGCTGTTTGTGGATCCAAGGGTTGGCGATGAGGGCTCTCGGTTGTAAAAGGGGATGAAGACCTCGACAATAAAGAGGAGGAGGAGAGGAGCAAAGCCTCTCTATTAGGGCTCGGTATGCGGCAACAAAGAGATGGTGTAGCTTGGTTGTCTCGGCAGATGGAGAAGGAGAGAGGGGAAGAGAAATCGGCCTACACAAGGAATTGGAGGGAAGGGAAGGGGCTTCTCGGAAACAACAAGGATGAAGAGAGGAGAAGATCAGCTATGGTTTGCAGCTGGTTATCTCGGCAAGAACAAGGGAAATACAAAGAAGAAGATGTGGAGATGGAGAGAATTCGGCAATGGAGTTTTGGGGGAGATGAAGAAATCAACAAAAGGAAGAAGGAGAAGAGAATTTTGCGTGCCGCTAGGTCTCGCGAAAATGCAAAATTGAAAAATGCCAAATCCATTTTCATTTGTTGATTGAAACTCCCTGGCCACCCACCTTCGAGTCCCAACGAAGGCGCCTTTTTCTTCTATTTTTCACAAAATACCTCCAAGCAACTCAAATGCAAAACCAACAGGCTTCGAGTCATAGCGACAACCCCTTTTTCACCTTTATTTCTTCTTTTTCAAACAAGCCTCCAAATGCCCTGTCCATCACTCCTTCGAGTCCTAGTAAACACACAATAAAATTCTTATTTTTCTCTTTTAACTGAAAGACCTCCAAACTTCTCAAAACGTCCCTTTAGCCCTAGAACCTGAAACCGAAGAATAAACGAACTTAGTAAATGGAAGAAACAACCCTGAAACCCTAGTTAAAGACAAAAAAGGCCCTGAGGGCAAAATGACCAAAATGCCCCTAAAGGCTCAACTACCCTAATGGCCCAACCGAACTACCGAATAATTAACCGAACACACCTGGAGAACTGGAACGAAAACCTAGGCCATTACACAAACTGTAATAATCATGGGATTCATAGCTTAATCAGCAAAGACATGATTAACAAATTCAATCAAAGGAAATTTGTCGCAAGAATCAGGGGATAAGCTACCAAAGATAAAATGTAATAAAACGCAATAAAAGTTATTTCCAAATCCAATCCTTGCCTCCAAAGTATCTCATTCCTTAGTCCCCCAAGAATTTCAAAGCCTATAAATAGGAGAAGAACCAAGAGAGAAAATGTTCCTATTTTCGGAGTTCTTCTCGCACACTTGGGATGAGGATTTTGAAGCAAAGTTCATGTTCCTATTGACACAGAGTCCTATTCTTCAAGCAGTCGCCATTTAACGTTTTTTTTATTTGCTTTCGATTTTATCTTTTCTACTTTGTTTTTCTTGTTTCGTACATACATTACTTTTTCAATGTAATATTATTTATATTTCATTGCTATGCTTTATCTGTTCTTTACTATGTCTGGCTAAACATTTTAGGCAAAGGTTAAGGGTGTGGGGTGTAGAAGCATGAACTAGGTTAATGGGAGTTGTTAATTGAACCATGTTGAATTAGGATCTTAATTTAACAGTAACTATCGAACGATCATCGACACGCACTAATAGGTTGTGAATCTGGAGAGGAAACAACCTAAGGCTAGTTTGCATGTTTAGTAGGTTAGTATTAAGTCTTTCGTACTTTAAATCGGAGTTTAGGAATTAACTCATAACTAATGCATACACAATGTCGGTTAATATTTACATTGAGTCGCAACAGAAGTTTGGCTTAATGCGAACGAGAGCGAAAGTGGACGTTTGTTAGGCAAAGCATGACAATTACTACGTACCGCAATTTATCCTAGGAATTGCTAGATGCTTCCCATGACCTTAACCCGAGCCTTACTTAGTTAATTTAGCATTTTACCTTTATATTCACATTTAGAACAAAACCAAAATTCCATCACCAATATTTTTACATTCTTGCACGACTATTAGATTAATTTAAACTGATTATAGACATCAATCCCTACGGAGAATGATAACGCTAATTAATAGCACTATTTTGTTGGGAATATGGGGTAGGAACATGCATTTAGCGCGGCAGAAGCGTGTGAATAATAAAAATTTTCACAATAATTAATCCAATTAATTAACTTTGATTAATCTAATTAATCTAAATGCAATAACCTAGGTGATTGACATGTTATTGGAAAAGAATACTTACATTGACTGTCGCCTCTGATCTAATCTGACGGGTCTTTATGTTGACCAGGATCAACTATTCCCCATGGATAAACTTGAACAATCTCCTCCGCTCTTCTCGACTATGACTTCATTGCTACCACTGAGTGCTTGGTGGGAAACCTTTAGAGAATGGAGCTAAAAAACTTTGTTAGAATAGTCTGACTATGGAAAAGAAAAGAGATTTCAGCTTTCATAGAGGTTTTTCAACTTATGAGAAAGGTTACTTTGAAAGTGAGTGGGATGACAATGAAAGCCTCAAAGGCTTCCAATTTATAGTGGAGTGATGGAGGCTCCAACGAAGAGCTTTCCGATGTGGGACACAATATTATGCATTTTTCCCATTCAATTTTCGAAAAATCCATATTTTATTTATTTATTTTAATTGATATTTATCCAATAAATTTCAATTCCATACTATATCCAATATATTATAAATAAATAAATATCTAATTAATATATCGAATATATTAATTCTCTACTTTAATAATTATCCAATAATTATTAACCCAAGTAATATGTTCAACATATTAATCAATATTCTCCATTTAATAATTATTAAACCAATTAATATGTCCAACATATTAATTAACTGTGATCTCTTAATTAAATAATTATTTATAATTAATTTATCATAAAAATTAATTTCTCCTTATTAATATTTATTCAACAAATATTAAATAAATATATCCAATATATTAATTTGAAAGTTCAATTTAAACTTTATGCTCCTATTAATTATGTGCCACATATTTAATATGTGAATTTGAATTCTTCAAACTCACTCTCAAATAGACACAGTGTACCGCAAAGTATGAGCTAGTCCGGGGACTGGTGGACCTATAGGTTGAAAGCTACAACAACCCGGGATCTAATCCCTATTCGTTAACATCAGGCTTATTCCACTAAAGGCTTATGTTGAACTCTTTCGCACTATAAGACAAGTTAACGTCCACGGATATAATAGGTCATCTGTCATATGATCCTTCATGAGCTTGTTCGTAATTCACAGCTGGGACAAGAAATCCATTCTACCCCTGTGATTACAACTTTCTCCGTAGGCGCCATTGATTCCTCTAATGAACAAGTGTTTATAGTCCAACTATAAATCAATGTCCTCTTGGGCCAATGAGAGGCGGGATCCCTTTGTCCAACCCCCAAAATCAATTCTTAAGGGAACAACTCTACATCTTCCTCAAATTTCAGGAAGGCGTGAATTCCTTCTTGTGATGTTGTGTTCCCAGCCACTCACTACGGCAATCCCCAACGTGGAAGGCTTTTTGACCCAGTGCTATTTGGCTGGTCTCACCCATGCACTTCAATGGACACCTTCATAAAGTAGGAGTTCACAACCCACTCAACATTAAGATCATTAGTGAAGTAGTTGATACGATTCTATAACGGAATTACTAGATCAATCATAAAACATCTGGTCTCCACATGAACAACCAGGAACAGATTGTTTGCCACATTTGCAAAGCAGGCCGTACCAACAGTTTCACCAAGACTTAGGCGCCCAATCTCAGTCCATATAATGTATATGTTTTAGGTTATTAACTTGGAACTAGATCCACTTGTATGTCTCACATACTTGTCCAAGTGTACTGTAAAAACCCGACCCAAACAGTTGTCCTAAACCCGGTTCTTACTTAGCATTCTTAAAATTTAAAAACATTTAAATGACATTGAAACTGCTTAACAAGAAAACGAATTAAATAAAACTTGAAGAAAACATCCATACATCATTTACCATAAAACAAATCCTGGCCAATTGTAAGAACCCGACCCAAAATGGTCCTAAACCCGGTTCTTACTAGCATGCTTACAATTTAAAACTTTTAAAACATTATGGAAACAACTAAAAGATAAAACTCATTTAGACTTCATAATAGAAACAATCATTTCATAAACATCCTTAAAACAATCTTGGCCAGTATTTCAAACAAAAACAGTTTAACAAGTCTCAACAGTAAACAAAGTTCCCAGCATGCTATTATATAATAAAAGACTCCAAATGATAAAGACACAGAGGTCGCCGGCAGCTCCCATGATCACACAGCTCCCTCCACTAGCCATCCCGGTGCTGTCCCAAGTTACCTGAAAGGTAAGTAAGGGTGAGTATAAACATACTCAGTAAGAATCCCCAACCGGGGTACAATACGATACATCCATCATCTAGCATGCTTATACATGCAATCAGTTACCAGCACGGAAACTTTGCTCAACAAGCTAATCAAGTCAAGTCTGGGAACCTCGAAAGTTTCCTACTTCCAGCCTAATGATTGGTTCTCCTAACCAATCCCAAAGACATCCTCGAGGGTCTTTCTCCCTTGGCCAAATGATCAACTCAAAAGCTGATCCCAAATAGATGTCAGACACCCTCGAGGGTCTTTCTCCCTCGGCCAATTGACCAACTCAAAAGCTGATCCCGAATAGGTGTCCTCGGGGGCCTCTTACCCCCGGCCAGGCTAAACCCTAAGACAACGGGAGTGTACAAGAGATCAGGCTCTAAGCAAGAATAAGAATGGTGTCACTGATCTACAGTAGTGCAGAGTCCTCGGCACTCAGCTATAGCAGCCTGTACCACCAACCTGAAGCTAAGAATTGTCTTCTGGCAGGCTTGCACCTGTGACGGGTTCCACTCTAGCAGGTTACAAACTAGGCTTGTACCGATGCGGGAGCTAATCTGCACCGGCTGCCGAGGGTGGAGACAAAGTACGTTATTCCTCTCACTGATCCAGACCTGTGGGGACAAGATACGTTATGTCCACTCTCAGCCTCTGGAAGACAAGTCTAACTAACTATCTAATGTCACATAATGTACATCTCTAGCAACTAAACATGCTTAACAAGAATACAAGTACAACCTAGCATGATACTACGAATGTAAACAGGGAACTCAGAACATGCTGGAAGGACAAACCTAGCATGGCACTAACATGTAGAAACAGGGCAAACATGCTAGCAGAGATAAATAGTGAAACAGTCCTAACCACTACATGCTCATAACAAACAACATATATATATAAGATGCAATCAAAACATATCGCAGGGTCCACACAACCCTGGTAAGAGATCCTTACCTGGAACAAGCAGAAATATAAACAGAAAAGTGCTCCTTGAGCTGCAGTGTCTCACAACCTAAAAGCATAAACATACACATTCAATCTAACTAGCTATACACTTAACTAAGCACTAATTCTAGAAGGAAGGGAACTAAGAGATTACCCCTACTTGCCCTAGTACTCTCTGCCAAGCACCCAAGATGGAACCCTATAAGCTCTCGACTACAACTTGCAACAAGGTGTCTTGGCTAGGGCAAACCACACAACAAACAACAACACAAGTTAGATCTCTTACCCAAGAAGCAAGCCAACACTCCTAACCATTTCATGAAGCTCTCGGCCAAACACACCAAGAGAGGCTCTCGGCCAAACCAACACACAAGCATAGCAACACAACACTTACCAAGTCTTTCAGTGTAACGGTCCAGTTTTCCATTCCAGTTTCCCAGGTACTCTCGGTTCAGTATTGGGGCAATCGGTTGGACCGTTAGAGCTTTTTAACCTTTAAGGGTATTTTGGTCTTTCTGCTCCCCGGCCAGAGGTTGAGGATTTTCAGGATTTCAGGGTCATTCCGGCCTTCGTTGTGGCTTGTTGATGTTGATTGCAAAACCCAAGGAGTTTGGGTTAGTTGTTTAGAAGTTTGGTAGCATTCCGGTTGATAGCAAAATTAATTGGAATTTAATTGGTCCCAGTGAGATTCGAACCCTTGCCCTAATGGTGGAATTGGAGTTTTTAGAAAAAGAGATTTAGTTAAAAAGAAAAGAATTTCTTTAGCCGGGACCCGCAAGAGAAAGCCTTGGGAAGGGAATTTTAGGTCTCCTAACCTATTTAAAAATAAGGAAAAGAAGGGAAATCAAGAAAACCCCTATTTTTCCCCTCATAGCCGCATTCTCTCTCTCTCTCTCCTAAATCGAGCCAAGCAGCCCTAACCCAGCCGCACCACCCAGCCGAGCCACCCCACCCACATCGCACCACCCCCGCTGCACACCCGGCCCTGCCGCGCACGAGCCACACTGCCCAGCCGCTCGGCCCTTCGCCCGCCCGCCGCGCACACACTGCGGGACCGAAGCCCCACCGTCGCACGCCCATCACCGCCCGACGCCGTCCGCTGACGCCCAGTCCCGTCGCCTGCAGCGCGACACGCCCAGCAGTCCAGACGCTCGCCCGCGCACCAACCCAGCGAGCCCGCTCGCTCGCGCGCTCGCCGCCACCGTGACGTCGCCCGCGCCTCGCCGCCCGTCGACGCGCGTGTTGCACTCCGCTTCTGCGCGTCCGCTCGCCTTGCCGCGCGCCCGAGCCCAGCGCCTAGCGCCCAGCCGCACCAGCAGCGCCCATACCTGCCCCTTGCTGCCGAGAGCCCGTGTCCTCTCGGTTGGTAATTCTCGAGCCTTTTCCCTTTTTGATTTTTAAGCTGCTGGCTGCTGTATATTTATTTAGGATGCTTTTAATATGCCTAGGTTGCTCGAGTTCGTTTTAAAGTTCGAGGGTCTTGCTTGACTCGTGATAGCTTTTTCCACTTATTTCCAGGTAAGGATTCTTTACCGTGGTTGTGTGGACCCTGCGATGCTTTCTTGATTGTGCCTTATATGCATGTTTACTTGTATGAACATGATTAGTGGATAGGACAGCTTGTGATTGCACTCTTGCTAGCATGTTTGCCTGTTTGTCCATGTTAGTGCCATGCTAGGATTGTTCTTCCAGCATGCTTGAGATTCCTGCTTTAAGTTCGTAGTATCATGCTAGGTTATGTGTGAATGATGATGATATGTATGTCTAGCCAGAATCGGTTATTTTGTACTTCTAGCTAGTATAGTAGAGTTTGTCATCATCCGCAGGCCGAGAGCGGACATAACGTACTTTGTCCCCACCGGTCGGGTGTAGAGCGAAGCATAACGTACATTGCTTCCCCGGCAAATGATGATGTGGATTTAGCTACCACATCGGCATAAGCCTAGTTTGTAGCTCGCTAGAGCGGAACCACGCCAACGGTGCAAGCCTACCTTGGCGGTTCTTAGCTTCAGTCGGTGGTACAGTGCCGCATGAGATGAGTGCCGAGGGCCTCGCACTCATCGTGTTCGGTGACACCGTTTCCGAGTCTTTAGGCATGCGTGCACCGCCCGCGTAGTTTGTACTTAGGCCCCACATTTACGCCGGTTGCGCGAAGCATGCGGTGTGCGCGCCAGCACGTTAGTCGCCGGTTCGAGAGCTCCCGGGCTAATGTTCGTGAGTACACCATTTCCTTCCAGTTTAGAGCCGGACTTTGGGTACTCTCCGATAGTCCAGTTTATTAGCGAGGGTAAGAGGCCCTTGAGGACACCCATTGGGATTGGCTTTTGAGTGATCATATGGTCGAGGGGAGATAGACCCTCGAGGTGTGTCGGACATCTTTGGGATCGGTTTTGAGTCTGATCAATTGGCCGAGGGAGAAAGACCCTCGGAGATGTCCCGGGATTGGTTATGAGAGCCAATCATTAGGTCGGAAGAAGGAGACTTCCGAGGATTCCAGATTCTGCCTTGTAAGCTCGTTGAGCTATGATCCATGTTGGTAATCGTTTGCATGTATACTAGGGTGCCGGATGATTGATGTATCGTATTGTACCCTGGTTGAGATTCTTATTGAGTATGTTTATACTCACCCTTATTTCTGTGGTTTTCCACGGGTAACTTGGGACAAAGACCGGACGGCCTAGCGCAGGAGGAGATTGATCATGGGAGCTGCCGGCACTCTGTCTTTATTGTTTGCATATTTGTACAGCATGTAGATGGACAGGAGTCCTAGAGAAACATTGTTTAAAACGTTGCTTAAATTGTATTGTACATTTTATTTAACACTGGCCAGGTTGTTTTACTTTGTTGGATTGTTTTAAATGAAAATTGTTGGTTATGTTTTAAGGGCTCCCCCTTCTCATATGTTTTGAAAGGTTTTTAAATATGAGCTCTAAACCGCTTGTTATCATATTTAACTTGCATGCTGAGTGAGAACCCAGGTTTAGGACCATGTTTTGGGTAGGGTTCTTACATTCAGCCATCTGCCAAGCTCCTCGCACCCTCTGCCACAACTGCCTCTGTGGCTACTTGTTCTTGTGGAGCTGGTGGTGTTGTAGTGCCCTGCTGAAACATCCGAGTCAACTACTAGATCTGGGACCGGGACTCTTCCCGCTGTGCGGCCAACAAAGCCTGGGTCTCTGCCCTCTAGTCACTCAACAAACTGACCATCATGGCCCTCATGGAATCAGCAAACTCTGCTCCAGAGCAGTCTCTCGGTGCTCGGTCGCCTCAACGCCTCCTCTAGGCAAAACAGGGGGAGCTACTAGTGGCACACTATCAATCTCAGCTTGGGACGATGTCCCTGCGGTATCAGAACCAATCCTGATTCTCTGACCTGCTCTCGAACCTCCTCTTCTTGCGCAGGTAATTGGCATGCTGGCGATCTACACCCAAACCAACAACGAGTCAGAACCTGCTCGTCTTCGCTCTACAACACTAAACAAGGCATACACTAGATGAAAAGTATTGTAAATTCTTAACCCTTTTCTAAAAGACCCGACCCGAAAAGAGGTCCTAAACTAGGCCTTTACCTCAATGCATGCTTTAAAACTTAAAAACAATATGCAAGATCATTTCCAGATTCTGAAAGAAAAACAAAAAACTTGAAAACATCCATTCATAAATCAAATGTAAAACGTCATGGAACCTGTTCCTGTTTCCAAGCACTTGTTCCAAGCTAAAAGCATTTTAAAACATACTCTGATCAGAGATTTATTCAAATCATTCAAAACCCCTAACAGTTACAACAGTGTCAGAATCCAGAAAACAATCGGAAAACATCCTAAGGGCTCCGTGCCCAACTACATGCATTCAGAGGACAACAAAACAAAAAACATAAACTCAAAGATTTAAAACAGCTGGTTTCCATGATCAGCAGCTCCTCTTTCAGCCATCCTGTCTCGCGCCCTGATTACTTGTGGAAAGCCACAAAATAAGGGTGAGAAACGAATTACTCAGTAAGAATCCCCAACCGGGGTACAATACGATATAACCGGTCATCTAGCAGAAAGTATGCGAGCTATGAATATTAACACAGAAGAGAGCACATCACTTTAATCCATACATAATTACCACAGATGCCATCTTACGGTCTTACTCCGGAAATCTACAACGCATCTCGATACTCTACGAGAAACTAAACCCAGCCTCAGCTTTCCTACTACTATCGATACGAAAGGTGCACTGAACTCAAGATCCCGAGGAGCTCTCCAGTCGGAGTTGTAATGAGTGTGCACGCGCACTGCATGCTGCTGCAAACCAGAGAGGTGCTAGGTCTAGGGCATGCTGCCCTGGTCTAGTACGCATGCCTAAATAATCATTGGATCGGTGTCA
Organism: Sicyos edulis; assembly: GCA_036507275.1. NCBI lineage: Eukaryota > Viridiplantae > Streptophyta > Magnoliopsida > Cucurbitales > Cucurbitaceae > Sicyos > Sicyos edulis. The sequence goes on from CM071847.1 coordinate 22,470,331, forward strand.
CTGAACATAGTGGTGTGAGACCAGGACACTATGACTATGTCAGCCTGTACCACCGCACCTGAGGCTAAGAAATCGGTCGTGGTATGCTTACACCAGGAACCGGTCCTTGCCCTATCAGGTGGCAATCAAAAGCTACTGTCGACACGCTGAAGTCGTGTCGACTGCCGGGGACAAGGCAATGCCTCGTCATTCCCCCGACCATTAGGGCATTGAACAGTCTGCCACCCTCACCCAAGATTGCACTAGGTAGCCGTTAAGGTTAGCTAAACCCTAAGGACGGATGAGGGACGGAGTACTGCCTGGCACGTCCCTGCCACGGATGCAAGTTACGTTATGAATCCTCGCCCGGATGATGCTACCTATAAGAACTCTAAGCTAACAGATAACAACAAACATTCCAATACATGCTCAGCAGAAACAATGAACCTAGCATGATACTACGGAGCAAGAACAGATAACGAACATGCCAGAACAGAACAACCTAGCATGGAACTAACATGAGAAATAACACGAAATATCATGCCAGTCGGAATTCAGAACAGAACACCTATCCCTAACATGCTGATAAACATAAACATACATACAATCAACAATCACAGAATATATCGTAGGGCCCACACAACTCAAGTAAGAAATCCTTACCTGGGTCGGAAGGCAACAACACACAAGGATCCTATGCAGCAATCGAACCCGAGCTAGCTATAGGAAACCTAATAAACAACAACAAATATCACAACCTATAGGCCTTAAATAAAAATAAAAATAGCCCTCAACTCGGTCGGGAGCAACTCACACGACATAAAAAATTTATACAGGCTGACGACGGACAGTGCGTGACGGGCGCGCGTGCGCTCTTTTGGCGTCTTGGCGCGCGGCGTCGCAGTGCGCGCGAACAGACGAGATGCCCGGCGCCGGGCGTCACTGGGCGTCTTTGGCGCGGCGAGGGGCCGCGCGACGTTAAGCGGCGATGACGCGGGCGTGCTCGCGTGCGGACGTGACAAGGCTCTGGGCTGCGCGCGGACGGGCGATGCGACGTGGGCTATCGCAGCCGCTCGCATGCGGTGGCTTTGAGCATTGCGGCTTCAGTCTTTGGCGGCCCATGCGCGCGCAAGCGGGTCGAGCGACGGGCGGGAGAGGTGCGCGATCCGCTGGGCGACGCGAAGGCGTGGCCGCAATTAGGTCAGCGACGCGCGGGCGGTACGCAATTTAGGTCGGGCGATCTTGACTCTGCTGCGTCAGAATCCATTTGAGTCTTTGCAGTCAAGCGACGCACAAGAATAGGGGCGCTTTGCTCAGTGTTTGCATCAACACAAAACTACAATCAAACCCAAACCCTTCTCTCGGCCAGCCAGAACAACACCAAACGATGAGAAGGAGAGATCGAGGAATGCTTACCAGGGAAGAACGAAAGATGAAGCTCTCGGAAGAAGGCGCACGCAAAGAAACTTGGGAGAAAGGTGGCTGGACGGCAAAGAGGATTGGGAACAAAAAGATGAATAAACCTATTTCTTTTCTCTTTTAATCAAACTCCCTAAATCTCGAAAACCAAGGCAAATCAAGGTATACTGTGGAATGAGCAACAAAAACAACCGGTGGCCCAACTGGCAGGACCACACCACTGACTCCTTGGCCACCCGGCCTCGAATCCTAGCTAATGCACTTTTAATCCTGAATTTTATTTTTTGCATCTCTCCATACCCAAACTCATCCAGAAAGCAACCAAACCCTACATTTGACCATCCAAGAATATTAACAGCTGAAAAAGATAGAAACTGTAAGGACCCGACCCGAGAAACGGTCTCTAATCTAGATCCTTACTTAGCATGCATGATTAAGAATGTAAAATCACCATTCAGAGTACCAAATTTAAAACTTTTCAATCAACACATTTTAAACAAACCATAAATCCAATAAGTAAAATCAACAAGTAAGTGACTGATCAGTACTTTCTTAAAAGAAAACCAAGAAAACGGTTCGAGAAACATTTAACAGTTTGTTTTGAGTGCTTTCCTAGGGACTCAAGTCCTACTACATGCTAAATCATAAAGATAATAAAAGAAACGTGCAACTCAGAGTTCATCTATCCATGATCATCCAGTAGCCTCCTCCTAGCCATCCAGCCTCTGTCCCAAGTTACCTGGTGGAAAACCACAGAAAATAAGGGTGAGCAACGAGTTACTCAGTAAGAATCCCCAGCCGGGGTTGTAATGACCCGACCCAAAAGGGGCTCTAAATAGGTCTTTACCCCAATGCATGCATTCAAAGCAAGAACAATATGCAAATAAGTTTTCGGATTCCCAATTAAAAACAAAACAAAAGAGATTCAATCAGAAATCAAATAGGTTCTTTGAAACTGTCCTGTTTCCAAGCACTGCTTCAAGGCAAATACATTTCTAAACGCATACTCGATCGAGAGATTTATTAAACATTTGAAACATCCTCAAATACCACAAAGCTGGAATCCATAAAAACATTCGAGAAAAACATCCTAGGGCTCAGTGCGTCCATACATGCATTCAAGGGAAAATAAAAGACAAGAGTCATAGCAATAAAAAGTCGAGACGGCAAAGAGGTTCCCATGATCACGGCTCCTCCTTCACCATCCTGTCTCGCACCTTGGTTACTGTGGAAAACCACAAAATAAGGGTGAGTAACGAATTACTCAAGAAGAATCTGGCAGGGGTACAATACGATGCACATGGTCATCTAGATGAGTGTATGCAAGCTATGAATATAAACACGAAATAGAGCACATAGCTTAAGTCCACACTTGGACCTCGGATGCCAACTTAGGGTCTTAGTCCGGAATAATCCACACCACACAATACGCCCTATATACGAGAAACAAGTCTCGGCCTCGGCTGTCTCTCGTCGATACGAAAAAGGTGCACTAGCTCAAGATCCCGAGGAGCTCTCCGGTCGGCAGCATGTAATGAGTGTAAGCATGCACCGCGTGCTTCTACGAACTATGGGGTGCCGGTCTAGTGGCAAGCCGCCCATATCCGGATATCACGCCTAACTAAATCTCGGATCGGTGTCACCGACATAGGGGTGTGAGACTCGACACGTGAACTATGTCACTGAACCACGGCACACGAGGCTAAGGAATCGGTCGTGGTAGGCTTACACCGAGAAGCCGTCCTTGCCCTATCGGTGGCAATCAAGGGCTACGGCCGAACACGCCGAGGACGTGCCGATCGCCGGGGACGAGGCAATGCCAAGTCATCATCCCGATCGTTGGGGCATTTAACGATCGCCATCCTCACCCAAGATTGCGGGGCGGTCGGGTTAGCTAAACCCTAACGGGGTCGAGGGACGAGAAAGCTGTCTCGACGTCCCCGCCATGGATGCAAGATACTTTATGCATCGGGCGGATGATGCTACCTACCTGAATTCTATCCGCCTTAACAATCGACCAACAAACAATCCAATACGTGCTCAAAAGAATCTGAAGCAGACCTAGCATGGTACTACGGAACAAGAATGAATATGAGCATGCGAGCGGAACAACCTAGCATGGACTAACATGAAAGAACGACATACAAAGTCATGCCATCGAGAATTTAGAACAGAGCACCTAAACTACACATGCCGATAATCACAAACAAACATACAACATCAATCACAAAGAACATCGCAGGTCCACACAAACTCCAGTAAGAAATCCTTACAGCCCGGGGCAACTACACACAAAAACCTAAGATGCGATCGAACCCAAGCTAGCTACCGAGAACCTAACAAAAACAATGATAATCACAATCCAAAAGCCTAAATATAATAAAATAGACAAGGCTCGGCTCGGAAGCAACTCACGCGCGCTCGGTGACACGCGGACGGGCGGCGGCAAAGACGGGCGGGGCATTCTTTGCGCGCGGATGGGCAAGCGCAGAGCGGCGCCGGGCGCGCGGATGGGCGCGCTGGCACGCAGTCTTGGCGCGGAGCCTTGCGCGACAGCGGAGACACGCGCGGCGCACTAGACGACGACGAGCGCGCGCGCAGCGCAAAGCGAGGCGCGCTCGGGCGAGGCGCGGCGACGAGCGAGCGCGCGAGCAGCGAGCGGTGCGCGCGCTTTGGTGCGTCGCGCGACCTCGCTCGCTCGGCGCTGTCGCGGCTGCGACGGCACAGGCGCTGAAATTTGCGTCTTCTTTGGGCGCTTGGGCGTCTGGGCGACTTCTGCTTTGGGCGCCTAAATTTCTTGATGCGATCTGGTGGGGCCTTTGCTCGACCAAGGCTGCTCGGTGGGTCGCTTGGCTGGCGAACGATGATGATTGATCCAAGGGAGCCGCAGGATGAAGAACTTCGGCAAGGCAATGGAGAGAATAGCTTGGGCGGCCACACACTTTGGAGAAGAAGATGGAACAAACCTAATTTCTATTTCATTTAACCAAATGCACCAAAACTCCCAAAATCCAAGGCTAACCATAAAATGATGCAGGAAGAGCAACAAGAGCACCTAATGGCTCAATTGGCACACATCCCCACAAGCTTTCCAGTAGACCCGGGTTCAAACCCCAGCTGCAGCACAATTTCCTTTATTTTTACTTTTGCATCAAACCTTGCTCAAACCAAACCACAAATCCTTCCAAAAACCTACATAAATCCATCCAATAATTTTAGTAACTGGAAAAGACACAAACGGCCCGACCAAATTACCAAATTACCCCTAGGGCATACCAGGAAGACCGGGATGAAAAACCTGGGTCGTTACAATATTCCCTCCTTTTAACACTTTCGTCCTTGAAAGTCCTAAGACGAAACAACTCCAGGAAAACTCCACTGAATCCAACCAACTGAACTTCTCGGCCAACACAACACTAGCCCTCTACGAGAACCAAACCCTCTTGGGTTCTCAAAACTCAAAGGCACAAAGCCATCCAAACTACCACAACTATCTCAACCAAGAATGGGCATACACTGAACTCCAAAGGAAATAGACGGCAAACCACGTCCTCCACTCGCACCAACTCTCAAACGGTGCTACTCTCGGCAAACTCGAGGACTGGCCACAAGCTCTGAAACTCTACACCACGCACTGGCAAAACTCCTAAGGAAGCTCACAGCCTTAACGAGAAACAATCGAACCACCAACTGGCGACTGATCCAAAAGCCAAACTTCTCCAACTAGAACACGACCACAACACTTAAGCAACCATCTTAATTAGAAAACGCCGAACCAAAGGCAAGGGGCACAAACCTGGTACACCCGACGGCTAACAACACTCACACCAGCTGAAACTTCAGCTACGACCACCTTAAAAAGACAAGGGCCAAGCACAGACTCCACTCGGCCAAGCCAACAAACTAGAACTCCTCATCGGCCGAACGCAACATTTCGGAGCAAACCTACCAGCAACTGGCCAAAGAGAACACTGCAAGGCAAGGGACAACCAACACTCCCCTCAAGGAAAATCTCGGGCTGCAAGGACTAAACCATCACGCAGCTAACCGCGGCACGACACCTTGAGGAAAAACAGCTCAACGACTTTACCAACAAGCCACGGCACCTCTGTGCCAACTCACTCAAACGCGGCTCGCTAACGCCAATCGCGAACGCACAACAACTAGGAACAAAGCCCGAGAAGGGCTTGCTCGTGAACTCAACCCAAACTTATAACGAGCAACGCCGCCTCCAAGCTACCACTCAACTCTAAAAATCCAACTGGCTACTTAAAGGACTTCTCCTTTAAGCTTAGGCCTAACACATCTTCCAACCAGAAGCTCCACTCCCGAAACCTTACAAGGAAAACGGATAACAACAACCCCAAAGCTTACGGATCCTGAGCCACCCGAATCCGCAAGACTACCTCGGAACCTAACACTCGAAGGTGGGCATCCAAAGAGCAACTCAACCACCACGAGGCTAGGGGAAAGGAAATCTTCAATCCCCAAAGAACCAACACTTACCAGAACAACTCAACTCTTACTGGCTGGCCTCCGCTCTTGCAGGAACAAACAACTCTTGCTTGCTAACAACACAAAGCAGGGACCCTCTCGCTGGGCTGACCGCTGCGCTACTCTGATCAACTACACAACTCAAGAGCTAAGCTTACTCCTGCCAAACGGGAAACGACTTCCCAGCAAGCAAACTCTAGAAGGGCAGCGAACTCCACACACGCTCGCTGACTTGCTCAAACCCAAGGAAACAACAACGAACTCTCTTGGAAGCAACACCCAAGGGAAAACTCAACCAATCGGACCACCAATCAGAAACTAACAGCACTTGCTCAATTGCCGAGGGAGGGGTCAACCCCCCAAAACTTCCTGACTAGGAACAAGACCTCAAGGCAACGCCCTCCAGCTAGAACCGATCTAGCTCTCGAAACAACAAAAAAACCAAATCTTGGCCAAACACTCACAAGAGGCAGAACAACCTTTACTGCAGCCTCTAGAACACCATCCAAGAATCCGCTTAACTGGACAAACGACTGCTTCCAAGCAGCCAACAAACTCTTCCCTCTTGCTAGCACCACTACCATCAATTCCAAGACCAAGGAAGAACCTGACAACTCCCCGAAGGGAATGACTCTTACTAGCAGACAACCAAGGGACAAAGAGCTCCACATACGCTCACTGTCTTGTTCCAATAGAGCACAACATCTAATCTCACGGGGCAACAACAGGGGCCCATCTCAGACTGAACCTCCAAAAGCCAAACGGGGCAACTCAACATCCTGCAACAGGAAAACAACCAACAGGGCACAAACCACTCGCCCCACGAGCAAAACTAATCTCAAGCAACTCCAATCCACACCTTGGTCAACACCAAGCTTCAACTTGCCACCACACCGGAACCAATCCGGACTTTACTCCAAACAAACACTAGCTTGCTAGGCTACCAGGACTGCCAGCAACTCACCCGAGGTTACAAACTATACGGCTTCCACTTGCCAACTGAAACTCACTACCTGGGCCTGACTGAGCTCCGGAGAGGCTCTCCACAACCTAGGGTTCTCCGACAACCCTCGACACACACACTGCCGGCAAACGATCTAACAGACAACTGCCAGAACAAACACTCCAATTTTCCAGCATCACAACCATGCTGGCCAACTCCAACTCCTTGGGAACCAAGAGGACCCGAAATGCTACAGAATGCGTCATCCTCCTACTCAAAGCATCGGCCACAACATAACTTCTACCCAAGGAAGGATTCGAACAACTCTCGTAGCCATGACGATCAGAAACCACGCGGCTTAGCTACCACCGCTCTTGTTCAGTTTCCAACTGAACTCCAACCAACGATCAACAAGAAGATCCATCAACCAAGCTTAGGTCCAACTTAACAAATCTTGCCTAAGCAACAACCTGATACCACGAGCACGGTATCCTTACCACCTCAACTAAAGCCTTACAACATCTACCTGGAGTCCAACTTATCCAGGAACTGAGCACTAGATCTCCAAAGCAAACCCTACATGGATCTGAAACTCTCGCCACGGAACGAACCACACAAAACACACTTGTGTGCACAACTCTCAACCTTCCTTTTGAGATCCAAGACTAACAAGCGCTTTTCCCAAAAAGCAACACTAGCTCCTGGCAGAAATACAAACAATCCAAGGAACATCAAAAGTTCCATCTCCACACGATACTCGAAGCTGAGGCAACCTTGCTCTACCCAAGCATAACAATGCCAAACCGAACTTACTTTATACCAAGCCTCTACCAAGGGTGCTTTCCCATAAGGCATCCAAATCCTCTCGCAAGGCATCAGCTCATCTCGCTTCATAGGCATCCAGCTCATCTCATGAGCATCCAACTCACGGTCCCTCTGCTGGACCGAACACGCATCTACAATGCCCCCTCAACTCAAGTTTAGGCACTCGAAGGTAGTGGACCGCACTACCAACCACAAAGATCTCTTGGGCTCAGCCCTAGCGTGAGACTCACACGCACTAACACTTACCAACCGCCAACCTGCTGACTTACTCAACCCCCAGTAACACCGGGAAGAGGCTCTAGCTCCTCTCGAACATCCTCTCACTTGTAGTCCCTCGACTAACACTGAACTAGCCCTCTTGCACGACCTAAACAAGTGCATTTTCCATAGATGGATCCAATGGCTAAAGAAGTGTGCTGAACTCCGAACGGTCATAGAACCATCTGCTATACCCATGCCAAACTCAAGCCTGAACCAGACTTAGTGCCCAAGCGGCACACCAACCATTGCACCTCAAGTGTCACTACTACCAAATCCACATCTTACTACAAATGGGGCCAGCAAGGTCACAACCTCAAGTGACAAAAACTAAGGCTAGGCATACAAGGGCTCAAAACTCAAACAACCATGACTATGACATCTCATCTAACTGAAGTCTCACGGCCTACTCTTGCATCTCCACCTGATGCTCACCAAAACTCTGGCCGGCTCTCTCAACATGCAGCAGCTAGCCCTACTCTAGGGCTCACCAAAAGAAGAGTGCTCAACTCTATTAAACAACTGAGGGACCACCAACGGATCAAGTCCGATGGGAACACTGCTCGCTGCACCCTTAACTACAGGGTTCCAGCTTACTAGCTGCAAACAACAACACTTATAAGAGAACAAAGATGCCTCAACAATCTCCTCGAAGGCTGCCAACTCTGCAGCTACTCACTGGGCAAACAAACAATCTGCTAAGGCTCAAGATAAACACTTGAGCTACCCAGGCTAGTCCACACGGGGACCTGCTCCACAAGCATCCTCATCGGCATAAACCTGCTGATCATGCCCTCCCGGGAACCTCCGGGGCTACAAGAGCTACTGGGGGGAAAAATGCTGAAACAAACTCTGTCAGCTGGGCTATCCGTGCCCGGGACTCCTCACTACGCCCTACAAACTACGCCTGGGTCTCCGCTCTCTGATAGCTAAAGACCTGCCATCAAATCTCTCATGGCTGGAGCACACTCTGCTCAAGGAGTCTCACTCTGAGGCGCTGCTAGCCTCTACCCCCTCCACTAGGCAACTCAACTGCCAGGGCCAACTCTGGCCAACGGGCCTAACAACCCTGGACGCGGCCTCAACATCAACACGATCAGTCCAAGTCCTCGGTCGGACATGCCAAGCGTCCTGCTCCTCTGGGTGCGATCAACATACTAGCGATCTGCACAAAGCACCTCCACCCTCTCACTAGGGGAAAAGCGACAAATTGGGCCACAAATGGCCAATGGGAGACTAAGCTCGCCTCCCTCGGGGACGACGTCCCAGCGGCATCCGAATCTATCTGGATACCTCAACAAGCCACAACATACATCGCACACAATCGCGGAAGTTGGCATGATGGCGCTCTAAACCCAAACCAACAACGAGTCGAACTCGCTTTCGTCTCCGCTCCACAACACAAAAAACAGGCATACACTAGATGAAAGGTATTGTAAATTCTTAACCCTTTTTCTAAAAACAGAAAACTTAGGCGTACTGATGATCGTCCAGAGTCTTTGGTGATCATGGGAAAGACGACCTACAACAAAAGGTCGGGCTCTACAAAGTCTATGACTATGAGCTCGATACCAATCAGAATGACCCACCCAAAAGGGGCTCTAAATAGGTCTTTACCCCAATGCATGCATTCAAAGCAAGAACAATATGCAAATAAGTTTTCGGATTCCCAATTAAAAACAAAACAAAAGAGATTCAATCAGAAATCAAATAGGTTGCTGAAACCTGTCCCTGTTTCCAAGCACCTGCTTCAAGGCAAATACATTTCTAAACGCATACTCTGATCAGAGATTTATTAAAACATTTGAAACATCCTCAAATACCACAAAGCTGGAATCCATAAAAACATTCAGAAAAACATCCTAGGGCTCCGTGCCCGGCTACATGCATTCAGGGGAAAATAAAAGACAAGAGTCATAGCAATAAAAAGTCAGAGACGACAGCAGGTTCCCATGATCACAGCTCCTCCTTCAGCCATCCTGTCTCGCACCTTGGTTACCTGTGGAAAACCACAAAATAAGGGTGAGTAACAAATTACTCAGTAAGAATCCCCAACCGGGGTACAATACGATGCACATGGTCATCTAGATGAGTGTATGCAAGCTATGAATATAAACACAGAATAGAGCACATAGCTTAAGTCCACACTTGGACCTCGGATGCCAACTCGTGGTCTTAGTGCGAAATAATCCACACCACACAATACGCCCTATACGAGAAACAAGTCTCGGCCTCGGCTGCATCTCATCGATCGATACGAAAAGGTGCACTAGCTCAAGATCCCGAGGAGCTCTCCGGTCGGCGCCAGTAATGAGCGTAAGCATGCACCGCGTGCTTCTACGAACTATGGGGGTGCCGTCTAGTGGCAAGCCGCCCGGATCCGGATATCACGCCTAACAAAATCTCTCGGATCGGTGTCACCGACATAGGGTGTGAGACACGACACGTGAACTATGTCGGCTGAACCACCGCACCGAGGCTAAGGAATCGGTCGTGGTAGGCTTACACCGAAGCCGCCCTTGCCCTATCGGTGGCAATCAAGGGCTACGGCCGAACACGCCGAGGACGCGTGCCGATCGCCGGGACGAGGCAATGCCAAGTCATCATCCCGACCGTTGGGGCATTTAACGATCGCCACCCTCACCCAAGATTGCGGGGCCTCACGGTCGGGTTAGCTAAACCCTAACGGGGTCCAGGGACGAGAACTGTCTCGACGTCCCCGCCATGGATGCAAGATACTTTATGCATCGGGCCGGATGATGCTACCTACCCGAATTCTATCCCGCCTTAACAATCGACAAACAATCCAATACGTGCTCAAAAGAATACAAAGAGACCTAGCATGGTACTACTGAACAAGAATGAATATGAGCATGCCGTAATCGGAACAACCTAGCATGGACTAACATGAAAGAACGACATACAAAGTCATGCGATCAGAATTTAGAACAGAGCACCTAAACTACACATGCGCGATAATCACAAACAAACATACAACATCAATCACAAAGAACATCGCAGGTCCACACAACTCCGGTAAGAAATCCTTACAGTGCCTGGGGCAACTACACACAAAAACCTAAGATGCGATCGAACCCGAGCTAGCTACCGAGAACCTAACAAAAATAATGATAATCACAATCCAAAAGCCTAAATATAATAAAATAAACAAGGCTCGGCTCAGAAGCAACTCACGCGGCTCAGCTGACACGCAGACGGGCGGCGAAGACGGCGGGTCTTCTGCTTCTTTGGCAGAATGGGCGGCAGAGTTAGGCGTTGGCACGACGTTGGGCGCGGATGGGCGCACTGCACGCACGCGCGCGAGCGCGCGCAGCGAGGCAGGAGGACACGCTGTAGCGGGCGCACTAGGACGACGACGGCGCGTGGCGCGCGCGCGCAGACGCGAGCGCGCTCGGGCGCGGTGTCTTTGTGACGAGCGCGGGCGAGCAACGCGAGCGGCGGCGGGCGGCGGGCGGCTGCCGCGATCGGCGACGGTGCACGGCTTTGTGCGTCGGCGGCGGCCTCGGTGGCGCTGTCGCGGGCTCGCGGCGACCGGGCGCTGGCTGCGTCTTCTTTGGCGCGCTGGCGTCTGGCGACTTCTTCTTCTGGCGCTGGGCGCTGGGCGCTAGTGCGATCTGGCTCGGCTGCTCGACCGGGCTGCTCGGCAGGGTCGCTTGGCTGGCCGGAACGATGATGATCAATCCAAGGGAGCTGCAAGGATGAAGAACTCGGCAAGGCAATGGAGAGAATAGCTTGGGCGGCCACACACTTTGGAGAAGAAGATGGAACAAACCTAATTTCTATTTCATTTAACCAAATGCACCAAAACTCCCAAAATCCAAGGCTAACCATAAAATGATGCAGGAAGAGCAACAAGAGCACCTAATGGCTCAATTGGCACACATCCCCACAAGCTTTCCAGAGACCCGGTTCAAACCCAATTGCAAAGACAATTTCCTTTATTTTTACTTTTGCATCAAACCTTGCTCAAACCAAACCACAAATCCTTCCAAAAACCTACATAAATCCATCCAATAATTTTAGTAACTGGAAAAGACACAAACGGCCCTGACGGCCCGACCAAATTACCAAATTACCCCTAGGGCATACCTAGAAGACCGGGATGAAAAACCTGGGTCGTTACAGGGGTACAATACGAAAACATCTCATTTAGTACACTGACATGCAACCATACAATGACTTAGAGCAAAACGGTTAGTTTAGGCTATGAGCTACTCCTAGAGCGAGCCTATTCAAGGGCTTACATCTACAGCCTATCCTAGGTTCTACACCTGGATGACCTTCGGGGTCTTACACAACCTAGAACTCAGTGATGCCCATCAGGGACTTATACACAAGGATGCCCTTCGGGGTCTTACACCTCCAATCAATGATGCCCATCGGGGTCTTACACATCTAGGATGCCCATTGGGGTCTTACACCTCCAATCAATGATGCCCATTGGGGTCTTACACATCTAGGATGCCCATCGGGGTCTTACACCTCCAATCAATGATGCCCATTGGGGTCTTACACATCTAGGATGCCCATCGGGGTCTTACACCTCCAATCAATGATGCCCATCGGGGTCTAACACCTCCAATCAATGATGCCCATCGGGCTCTTACACATCTAGGATGCCAATCGGGGTCTTACATCTCCAATCAATGATGCCCATCGGGGTCTTACACATCTAGGATGCCCATCGGGGTCTTACACCTCCATTCAATGATGCCCATCGGGGTCTTACACATCTAGTGTAAAGACCCGACCCAAAAAGGGCTCTAAATAGGCCTTTACCCCAATGCATGCATTCAAAGTAAAGGACAATATGCAAATAATTTTCGGATTCCCAATTAAAACAAAACAATCAAGGTTCACTCAGAAATAAAGATAGTTTGCTGAAACCTGTTGTAAGGACCCGACCCAAGAAACGGTCTCTAACCTAAGGTCCATACTTAGTATGCATGAATAAGAATATAAACATCATTCAGAGTCGGAAGTTTAAAACTTTGCAATAAACATTTTTAAAACAAAACCATGATTTCAATTAAATAAAACAGGTAAATGACTGATCAGTACTTTCTTAAAACAATTCAAAGGAAAGCGGTACGAGAACATAAAATAGTTTGAGTACTTTTTCCTAGGGACCCAAGTCCCACTACATGCTAAATCATTAAGGAAAACATTTAAAGAAACGTGCGACCCGTCGACTATCCATGATCATCGAGCGCAGCTTCCTCCTAGCCATCCACCTCTGTCCCAAGTTACCCGTGGAAAGCCACGAGAAAAAGGGTGAGCAACAAGTTACTCAAGTAAGAATCCCCAATCGGGGTACAATACGAAATCATCTCATTTAGCACATGGACAAGCAACCATACAAAGACTTAGAGCGCGAAACGGTTGGTTAGGCTATGGGCTATTTCTAGGCGAGCCTATTCAAGGGCTCCCATCAACAATCACTCCTAGGTCCTACGCTTGGATGCCCTTTGGCCTTACACAATCTAGGACTCGGTGATGCCCAGTGGGGCCTTACACACTTAGGACACGGTGATGCCCGGTGGGGCCTTACACACTTAGGATTCAAAGTGATGCCCGGTGGGGCCTTACACACTTAGGATGCCCATCGGGCCTTACACCTTCAAATGATCGGTGATGCCCAAAGGGGCCTTACACACCTAGGATGCCCATAGGGCCTTACACCTCCGTAATCGGTGATGCCCGGTGGGCCTTACACACCTAGGATGCCCATAAGGCCTTACACCTCCGTAATCGGTGATGCCCAATGGGCCTTACACACCTAGGATGCCCATAGGCCTTACACACTCCGGATGTCCATCGGGTCTTGCCTTGGCGGGACCCCAAACTAGTTACCTCTACGGCCCTCTAAACTTTACATCACACATCTAACCGTAACTTGGATCTAGCAAAGATACAATAGGCAAAGGCATGGGTCTATCAAGATAGGAATGCCTAGCATGGAACTAACGGGATGTAAACATGTCACGAACATGAATCAAAAGAAAACATGAAACCTATCACTAGAAATTCATATAATTACAAAGAACTAGCGTGTGCTATCAACTATTCGCGAGGTCCACACAACCCCGTAAGAATCCTTACACGGAAATAAGTGGAGGTTGATTATCCCGAATCGAATAACGACCCTCGAGCTTTTAAGTGAACTCGAGCAACCTAATCAAGTAATAAAATATCCTAATTAATAAACAAATCTAAAAGCGAGAAAGTCCAAAGGGTGGAGGCTCGAGAATTTACCCACCGAGAAGGCACTCGTCTCGGCAGCTAAGCGCAGGAGAAAGTATTGCTAGGCAAGCGCCAGGGCGCTGGCGCGCGCTGATCGGCGCGCTATCGGGCGTCATTGGCGTACGGCCGCGGCAGGGAGGAGCGCTGGCGCTGGCTGCGCTGCGGCAGCGAGCGCAGCGCGGCTGGGCCGGGCGGATGTGGACGAGCGGCACGGCACGCAGACGCGGCGGTGCGGTGCGGCGAGCGTCTTGGGCGCGCGGCGGCTGGGTGGTGTCGTCTTGGCGCGAGGCGGCTACACGGCCGGCATGGCTGGGCGACTGGTGCGGAGTGGAAAATGGGTCATTGCGGCGGGGCGGCCAGGCGGCTCGACGCGATCTGGCCTGGCGGTGGCTCGGTGCGGTCTGGCGTGGTCGGCGAGCGTCGATGATGTCGTGGGGCGAAGCAGCAGGGCGTTGGGCGAGACACGGCGGCGGTGTGGGGCGGCTTGGGCGAGGGTGAAGGAGAAGTCTAGGGTTTTGGGGTTCTCTCTTTTTTTTTTCCTTATTTTCTCTTTTCTTTTTCTTTAAATATAATTCCCTTCCTTAACTTAAATAGACTTGGGAATCTCTTATGACCTCCGCAAGACTCCCCTTCGAGCCCCTGTGCGTTTATTTTCCTTATTTAAACCCAAGCTTCCCAACCCCTTTTTAGGCCAAGGGTTCGAGTCCTTCCAACAGCTCCTCCCAAACTTAAAAAATATAAAAGGAAACCTTATTTTACATTTAGCTGAAAACCGGGCTGTTACAATACTCCCTCCTGAGAAGACTTCCGTCCCCGGAAGTCGCTGCTCCTGAAACAACTCTGGGTAACTTGTAACGACCCAGGTTTTCATCCCGGTCTTCCAGGTATGCCCTAGGGGTATTTTAGTAATTTGGTCGGGCCGTCGACTGCCGTTTATCTCTTTCGATTTGCTAAAATTATTGGATGGATTTATGTAAGTTTTGAGGCTTTGTGGATGTGTTTGGGCATGGGGAGATGCAAAGGAAAATTGGGTGTTAAAGTGTGTTTGGTGGGTTTCAACCCGGGTGGTCCGAGAAGTCGGTGGGTGGTGTAGCCATGAGCTATTGAGAGCTCTTGTTGCTCTTCCTGCATCATTTTATAGTTAGCCTTGGATTTTGGGAGTTTTGGTGCATTTGGTTAAATGAAATAGAAGCTAGGTTTTGTTCTTCTTCTCCAACACATTCTCCTAGCCGTCCAAGCTTGTTTCCCCAACTTTCTCTAGCCGAATTTCATCCCCTTGCTTTGCTCCGTAGTTCGATCATCATTCCGGGTAGGTATTCATCTTCTTCATCTTCTCGATAGGTTGTTTTGCTGGCCGAAGGTAAGAGGAGGTGCCCATGTATGTGTGTGTGTGTGTGTTGTTGCGTGTCCGCCCAGCGCGGATCGCCCACCACCTGTCCGTCCGGATCTGCCGGCGAGCAAGACGCCCGAGATCGCACTGATGAGCCCGTCGCGCGCCAAAGCCAATGTCCGAGATCTGCCGGCGAAGACGCCCGAACGCGTTGGTCGGCCCACTGCTGCCGTCGCACACCAGCGCCGCCCAGATCCGTCCATCGCGACGCCCGATTCGCGCGAGCCCGCCGTCGCGCACGGGCCGCGCGGCAGCGAGCAAGACGCCAGCGCCCGCCGCGCCTTCACTCGAAAGCCGCTTCGCCGCGCGCGCCAGCCCGCGTCTGCGTCGCTGCGCCGCGCCGCGCCGCCGCCGCGCGCCTTCGCCCGACGTTACGCGCGCGCGTCGCCTGTCGCCGCCAGCCGCTCGCCCGTCGTCACGCCGCGCCGCGCCCGCGCCGCGCGCGCCTTCGCCCGTCCACAGCGTGCTCCAGTAGCGTGTCGCGCCAAGCCAGCCGCCCGCAGCCGCCACAAAGCCAGCGCCACCAGCCGCACCCGGCTGCAGAAGACTCGGCCCGTGTCGTCGTGTGCCGTGTGAGTGCCCCGAGCCGAGCCCGCTTGTTTTATTATATTTTAGGGCTATGATTGTGATTTCTATTGTGTTTGTTAGGTTCTCGTTAGCTAGCTCGGGATCGATCGCAGGCGTAGGATTTTGTGTGTGTAGTTGCCTCCCGGCCAAGGTAAGGATTTCTTCCGGAGTTGTGTGGGCCTCATGTATATTTGTGATTGTTGTTTTGTATGCTGTGTATGATTATTAGCATGTTTAGCCCTAGGTGCTCTGTTCAATTCTGATGGCATGAACTCTTGTATTGTTTCTCATGTTAGCCCATGCTAGGTTGTTCCATTCGGCATGTTCGATATCTGTTCTTGCTTCGTAGTATCATGCTAGGTTCCTTGTATCTGTTGAGCACGTATTGGACCGCATTGATTGATTTATTATTATTGCTATGGTTTAGAGTTCGTAGGTAGCATCATCCGGCCGGATGCATAACGTAACTTGCATCCCCGAAGCGGGGGCGTCTGAGATGGTACTCGTCCCCGATCCGGTTAGGGTTTAGCTAACCCTAACGGTGGCCCCCGCAATCTTGGGTGAGGGTGGCAAATCGCTTATTGCCCCAACGGTCGGGATGATGACTTGGCATTGCCTCGCCCCGGCGATCGGCACGTCCTCGGCGTGTTCGCCGTAGCCCTTGATTGCCACTGTTAGGGCAAGGACCGCTTCTGGTGCAAGCCTACCACGGCCGGTTCCTTAGCCTCAAAGCGGTGGTTCAGTGACATAGTTCACGTGTCCGAGTCTCACACCCCTATGTCGGTGACACCGATCTAGAGATTTAGTTAGGCGTGGTGATCGGACATGGGCGACTTGCCACTAGACCCGGCACCCCCATAGTCTGCAAAGAGCACGCAAAGGCGCGATTACGCTCTTTCAACGCCGGCGGACCGAGAGCTCCTCGGGATCTTGAGCTAGTGCACCTTTCGTATCGACAGATGAAGCAGTGAGGCCGGACTCGTTTCTCGTATAGGGCGTATTGTGTGGAGGATTTATTTCCGGACTAAGACCACGAGTTGGCATCCGAGGTCCAAGTGTGGACTTAAGCTATGTGCTCTATTCGTGTGTTTATACTCATAGCTTGCATACATTCTTCTAGATGATCATGTATATCGTATTGTACCCGGTCGGGATTCTTCTTGAGTAATTCGTTACTCACCCTTACTTATCTTTCGGGTAACCATGGCGCGAGGCGGGATGGTCAAGGGGAGCTATGATCATGGGAACGTCTTTGTCGTCTCTGACTTTTTATTTCTATGACTCTTGTCTTTCATTTTCCCCAATGCATGTGGCGGGCACACGAGCCCTAGGATGTTTTCTCAATGATTTTGTGGATTCCCTTATTGAATTTGAGAATGTTCCAAATGTTTTAATAAATCTCTGATCGAGTGTACGTTTTGGGAATGTATTTTCCTTGAAACAGGTTTGAAAAAACTATATTGATTTACGATTGAACCTTGATTGTTTTGTTTTAATTGGGAATCTAAAAACTTATTTGCATATTATCCTTTCCTTTGAGTGTATGCATTGGGGTAAAGGCCTATTTAGAGCCCCTTTTGGGTCTGGTCTTTCTGATTGGTATCGAGCTCGAGTCATAGACTTTGTAGACCGACCTTTTGTTGTAGGTCGTCTTTCCCATGATCACCGCACTCAAGCGGTCATCAGTGCGCCTAAGTTTTCTCTGCTTTAGAAAAGGGTTAAGAATTTACAATACCTTTCATCTAGTGTATGCCTTGTGTAGTGTTGTGGAGCGGAGACGAGCGAGTTCGACTCGTTGTTGGTTTGGGCTTAGTGAGCCATCATGCCAACTTTCTCGCAGTCTTGGCGGTTTGTTTGGCGGCTTGTTGAGGTATCCAGATAGATTCGGATGCCTGGAACATCGTTCGGAGGGAGGCGAGCTTAGACTCCGTTGGCCATTTGTGGCCCGATTCTTTCCCTTTTCCCCTAGTGAGAGGGTGGTGGTGCTTCGTGCGGTCGCGATATGTTGATCGCACCCGGAGGAGCGGCGGCGCTTGGCATGTCCGACCGAGGAGTTGGACCGATCGTGTTGATGTTGAGGCCGCGTCCGGGGTTGTTAGGCCCGCATGCGGTTTGGCCCCGCGATTGAGTTGCCTAGAGGAGGGGGTAGAGGCTAGCGGCGCCTCAGTGAGACTCCTTGAGCGAGTGTGCTCCACCCATGAGAGATTTGAGGGCGTGTCTTTAGCTATCGAGAGAGCGGAGACCCGAGCGCGATTTGTAGCGCGCGTAGTGAGGAGTCCCGAGCACAGATAGCCCGGTGACGAGTTTGTTTGACATTTTTCCCTCGGTAGCTCTTGTAGCCCCTGAGGTTCCCGGAGGGCATGATCGGCGAGTTTATTCGGATGAGTTTGTTGGCGTTGATGGAGACGCCCAAGTTGGCAAATGGATGCCCGTAGAGCTCGATGTTTTAGTAAGTCCTACTTGCTAGTAGTAAAGTAGTTGGCCAGTTTGAGTTTAGCATCCGTGTGTGGGATGCCCCGCTGCTGCTCGAGGCCGAGGTGTGCCGTCTGTGTCTTTATTTGGTTCATCGGATGGTGGTAGAAGTCCCTTGTGAGAGGTGGACTAGCGAGTCTCCACCATCGCCCGATTGTTTGGCAAGTTACTGCGTGTTAGTGGCTTGAGGCGGATGAAGGGTCATCTTTGCCCCCTTGCGAGCTGCTTTGTTGTTTAACACCCGACTTCCTCGGATGTGGATTTGGTAGTAGTAGCACTTGAGGTGCATTGGTTGGTGTGCCACTTTGGCACTAAGTCCAGTTCGAGCTTGAGCTTGGCTTGGGCATAGCGGATGGTTCTATGCCGCTCGGAGTTCAGCGTACTCCTTTAGCCTTGGATCTGTTTATGGCGGTTGCACCCGTTTAGGTCGTGCGGAGGGCTAGTTCGGTGGTAGTCGATGGACTACAAGCGAAAGGATGCTCGAGAGGAGCCGAGCCTCTTCCGATGTTTCCGGAGGTTGAGTAAGTCGGCAGGTTGCCGGTTGGTAAATGTTGGTGCGCGTGAGTCTCGCGCTAGTGTTAAGGCCAAGAGATTTTCTTTGTGGTTGGTAGTGCGGTCAACTACCTTCGAGGGCCTAATCTGAGGAGAGTTGAGCATCGTTTATGCGAGTTTGGTCCAGCGAGAGGGATCTGAGTTGGATGCTCATGAGATGAGCCGGATGCCTATGAGGCGAGATGAGTGATGCCTTGCGAGAGGTTTTGGATGCCTTAGGGGTAAGCACCCTTGGTTGAGGCTTGGTACAAAGTAAGTTTGGTTTGGCATGATTATGCTTTGGTAGAGCAAGGTTGCCTCGACTTCAGTATCGTGTGGAGATGGAACTTTTGGTGTTCCTTGGACTGCTTGTATCTCTGCCGAGAGCTAGTGTTGCTTTTTGGGAAAAGCGCTTGTTAGTCTTGGATCTCTAAAGGAAGGTTGAGAGTTGTGCACACAAGTGTGTTTTGTGTGGTTTAAAGTGGCGCAGAGTTTCGATCCATGTAGGGTTTGCTTTGGGGATCTAGTGCTCGGTTCTGGAGAAGTTGGACTCGGATGGATGTTGTAAGGCTTTGGTTGAGGTGGTAAGGATACCGTGCTCGTGGTATCAAGTTGTTGCTTAGGCAAGATTTGTTAAGTTGGACCTAAGCTTGGTTGGTAGATCTTTTTATTGATCGTTGGTTGGAGTTCGATTGGAAACCGAACAAGAGCGATGGTAGCTAAGCGCGTGGTTTCGATCGTCATGGTGAGAGAGTTGTTCGGATCCTTCCTTGGAAAGGAGTTATGTTGTGGTTAATGTCCGAGTAGGAAGATGACGCGTGCAGCATTTCGGGTCCCCAAGGTTCCCAAGGTGTTGGAGTTGGCCACATGGTTGGGATGCCGCAATTGAGTTGTTTGTTGAGACGGTTGTCCATTAGATCGTATGCCGGCGGTGTGTGTGTCGAGGGTTGCCGAAGAACCCTAGGTTGTGGAGAGCCTCTCCAGAGCTCGGTCGGGCCCAATGCTAGTGAGTTTCATTGGCTAGCCGAGGCGTGTAGTTTGTAGCCTCGGTGGAGTTGCTAGCGAGTCTTGGTAGACTAGCAAGCTAGTGTTTATTTGGAGTAAAGTCCGGAGTGGTTTCGGTGTGGTGGCAAGTTGATGCTTGGTGTTGACCAAGGTGTGGATTGGAGTTGTTAGAGTTTAGTTTTGCTCGTGGGGCGAGTGGTTTGTACCATGTTGGTTGTTTTTCTGTTTCGGGATGTTGAGTTGCCCCGTTTGGCATTTGGAGGTTCATGCGAGATGGACCCTTGTTGCGCCTCGTGAGATTAGATGTTGTTGCTCTCGTGGAGCAAGACAGGTGGCGTATGTGGAGTTCTCTGTCCGTTGGTTGTTTGCTTGTAAGAGCCGTTTCCTTCTGGGAGTTGTCGAGTTACTCCCTTGGTCTTGGAGTTAATGGTGGAAGCGCTAGCTTGAAGGAAAAGTTTGTTGGCTGCTTGGAAGTAGTCGGTTGTCCAGTTAAGCGGATTCTTGGATGGTGTTCTAGAGGCTGCAGATAAAGGTTGTTCTCGCCTCTTGTGAGTGTTTGGCCAAGATTTGGTTCGTTGTTGTTTTGAGAGCTAGTTCGGTTCTAGGCGGAGGCGTTGCCCTAAGGTCTTGTTCCTAGTCGATGTAAGTTTTGGGAGTTGACCCCTCCCTCGATAGTTGAGCAAGTCTTTGTTTGTTTCGGTTTGGGTGGTCCGATTGGTTGAGTTTCTCTTGGGTGTTGCTTCCAAGAGAGTTGGTTGCTGTTGCCTTGGGTTGAGCAAGTCAGCGAGCGTGTGTGGAGTTCGCTGCCCTTCTGGAGTTTGCTTGCTGGGAGGTCGTTTCCGTTTGGCGAGAGTCGACAGCTCCCCGAGTTGTGTAGTCGATCGGAGTAGCGCGCGGTGATCACCAAATGAGAGGGTCCTCGCGTGTTGTTAGCAAACAAGAGTTGTTTGTTCCCGCAAGGCGGAGGCCACCAGTAAGAGTTGAGTTGTTCGGCAAGTTGTTGGTTCTTTTGGGGATTGAAGATTTCCTTTCCCTCTAGCCTCTGTGGTGGTTGAGTTGCTCCTTGGATGCCAGCCTCGAGTGATAGCTTGCGAGGTAGTCTTGCGGATTCGTGTGGCCCAGGATCCGTAAGCTTTGAGGTTGTCGTTATCCGTTTTCCTTGTGAGGTTTTGGGAGTGGAGCTTACGGTTGGAAGATGAGTTAGGCTTAGGCTTAAAGGGAAGTCCTTCGAGTAGCCGCTTGGATTTTAAGAGTTGAGTAGTAGTTTGGGGCGGCGTTGCTCGTTATAAGTTTGGGTTGAGTTCTCACGAGCAAGCCCTTCTCGGGCTTTGTTCCTAGTTGTTGTGAGTTTCCAGTTGGCGTTAGTAGAGCCGCGTTTGAGTGAGTTGGCACGCAGGTGCCGTGGCATTGGTTGGTAAGTCGTTGAGCTGTTTCCTCAAGGTGTTGTGTCGCAGATAGTTGCGTGATGGTTTAGTCCTTGCTTCCCGAGTTTTCATTGAGAGGAATGTTGGATGTTCCTTGCTGTGGCGATTTTCTCCTTAAGATGGTTGCTTAAGTGTTGTGGTCGTGTTCTAGTTGGAGAAGTCTGTCTTTTTGGATCGATCGCCGATTGGTGGTTCGTTTGTATCTCGTTAAGGTCAGTCAAGGTTTGAGGTTTGTTGGTCTTTTGTGAAGTAAGAGTAGGCCGTTTAGTTTTGGAATCTGGAAGGTTCAGCTTGTTTGCTTGATTTGTTGTAGGGTTGAGTTTGTTAGTTGACAAACCGTGTACACGTGTTTTTATGTATCGATGTTGGGGCGGCATGTGCCGGACCCATTGTTCATTGTGGACTTTGAGCCCTTGCGGTGATTGAGGTTTGGGCTTGAGGAGAAGCCTATGAGTATTCTGGTCTTGAGTCGAAGACGTTGCGTAGAAGTGAGATCCGTTGGTAAAAGTTTAGTGAAGGAGTCCGAGTTCGGAGGAGGCCGCTCGTGAGCGGGAAGGACGAGATGAGAATGCAGTGTCCTGTGTTGTTCCAGTCTTAAGGACTTTCGAGGACGAAAGTCATAAAAGGAGGGAATATTGTAACGACCAGTGTTTTCATCCCGTCTTCCGGTATGCCCTAGGGGTATTTTAGTAATTTGGTCGGGCCGTCGGGGACCGTTTATATCTTTCGATTGCTAAAATTATTGGATGGATTTATGTAAGTTTTGAGGCTTTGTGGATGTGTTTGGGCATGGGGAGATGCAAAAGGAAAATTGGGTGTTAAAGTGTGTTTGGTGGGTTTCGAACCCAGGTGGTCTGAGAAGTCAGGTGGGTGGTGTAGCCAGTTGAGCTATTGAGAGCTCTTGTTGCTCTTCCTGCATCATTTTATGGTTAGCCTTGGATTTTGGGAGTTTTGGTGCATTTGGTTAAATGAAATAGAAGCTAGGTTTTGTTCTTCTTCTCCAACACATTCTCCTAGCCGTCCAAGCTTGTTTCCCCAACTTTCTCTAGCCGAATTTCATCCCCTTGCTCCTCCGTAGTTCGATCATCATTCCGGGTAGGTATTCATCTTCTTCATTTTCTCGATAGGTTGTTTTGCTGGCCGAAGGTAAGAGGAGGTGCCCATGTATGTGTGTGTGTGTGTGTTGTTGCAGGTCTGCCCAGGCGCCGGATCTGCCCACCAGCCGTCCGGATCTGCCCGAGCAGCACGCCCAGATCGCACCAGTGAGCCCGTCGCGCGCGCCAGAAATGTCCCGGATCTGCCGGCGCAAAGACGCCCGAACGCGTCGGTCACCACTGCGCTGCCGTCGCACACCAGCGAACCGCCAGATCCGTCCATCGCCGCGCCCGATTCTTCGCGCGCAGCCGCGTCGCACACGGTTCGCGGCAGCGAATCGCCAGCGCCCGCGCCTTCACTCCGAGCCGCTTCGCCGCGCGCGCCAGCCGCGTCTGCGCTCGCTGCGCCGCCGCCCGCGCGCGCGCGCGCCGCTTCGAGCGTTCGCCGCGCGCGCCCCTGCCGCCGCTCGCCGTGTCGCATCGCACGCCAGCGCCAGTGCCCGCGCGCGCCCGTCTCCAAATCCAGCGCGTGTCGCGCGCAGCCAGCGCGCCAGCGCTTCGCCAGCCAGCCACCATTTTCGCACCAGCACACCGGCCAGCGGAGATTTCGGCCCGTGTCGTCGTCGTGCGTGTGTGAGTGTGCCCCAGCCGAGCCCTCGCTTGTTTTATTATATTTTAGGGCTATGATTGTGATTTCTATTGTGTTTGTTAGGTTCTCGTTAGCTAGCTCGGGATCGATCGCGGCGTAGGATTTTTGTGTGTGTAGTTGCCTCCCGCCAAGGTAAGGATTTCTTACCGGAGTTGTGTGGGCCTGCGGTATATTTGTGATTGTTGTTTTGTATGCACATGTATGATTATTAGCATGTTTAGCCCTAGGTGCTCGTTCAATTCTGGATGGCATGAACTCTTGTATTGTTTCTCATGTTAGCCCATGCTAGGTTGTTCCATTCTCGCATGTTCGATATCTGTTCTTGCTTCGTAGTATCATGCTAGGTTCCTTGTATCTGCTGAGCACGTATTGGGTGCATTGATTGATTTATTATTATTGCTATGGTTTAGAGTTCGGTAGGTAGCATCATCCGGGCGGATGCATAACGTATGCTGCATCCCCGAGCGGGGGCGTGCGAGATGGTACTCGTCCACGATCCCGTTAGGGTTTAGCTAACCCTAACGGCCGGCCTGCGCAATCTTGGGTGAGGGTGGCAAACTGTTTATTGCCCCAACGGTCGGGATGATGACTTGGCATTGCCTCGTCCCGGCGATCGGCACGCGTCCTCGGCGTGTTCGCCGTAGCCCTTGATTGCCACTGTTAGGGCAAGGACCGCTTCGGTGCAAGCCTACCACGGCCGGTTCCTTAGCCTCAAAGTGCGGTGGTTCAGGTGACATAGTTCACGTGTCCGTGTCTCACACCCTATGTTAGTGACACCGATCCGGAGATTTAGTTAGGCGTGGTGGCCGGACATGGGCGGCTTGCCACTAGACCGGCACCCCCATAGTCTGCGATAGCACGCAGTCTGCGATTACGCTCATTACAAATACCGACCGGAGAGCTCCTCGGGATCTTGAGCTAGTGCACCTTTCGTATCGACATTAGAGATGTGCCGTGTGGCCGGGACTCGTTCTCGTATAGGGCGTATTGTGTGGAGGATTTATTTCCGGACTAAGACCCTGAGTTGGCATCCGAGGTCCAAGTGTGGACTTAAGCTATGTGCTCTATTCTGTGTTTATACTCATAGCTTGCATACATTCTTCTAGATGATCATGTATATCGTATTGTACCCCTGGTCGGGATTCTTCTTGAGTAATTCGTTACTCACCCTTACTTATCTTTCGGGTAACCATGGCGCGAGGCGGGATGGTGGTGAAGGGGAGCTATGATCATGGGAACGTCTTTGTCGTCTCGACTTTTTAATTCTATGACTCTTGTCTTTCATTTTCCCCTGAATGCATGTAGCCGGGCACGGAGCCCTAGGATGTTTTCTGAATGATTTTGTGGATTCCCGCTTATTGAATTTGAGAATGTTCCAAATGTTTTAATAAATCTCTGATCAGAGTGTACGTTTTGGGAATGTATTTTCCTTGAAACAGGTTTCAGCAAACTATATTGATTTCTGATTGAACCTTGATTGTTTTGTTTTAATTGGGAATCTAAAAACTTATTTGCATATTATCCTTTCCTTTGAGTGTATGCATTGGGGTAAAGGCCTATTTAGAGCCCCTTTTGGGTCGGGTCTTTACATAACTCCTCCTCATCTCCCCTTCCAACTCCCAAGTAGCTTCCTCAACTCCCTGATTCTGCCACTGCACTTTCACTAGGTCAATGGCCCGGTTCCTCAAAACCTTTTTCTCAAATGCCAGGACCCTTATGGGTTTCTCCTCAAAGCTCAGGTCATGGTTCAACTGTAAAGGCTCAAAATCTATGACGTGCGAAGGATCTGCCACATACTTTGGCGGAGCATCGAAACGTGGAACACACTATGCTGCTGCGCAGCCAGGGACGGCGCAAGTAGCTAACTGACCGAGGGCCACAATCCCAATCCTCTCAAGGACCTCGAAAGGTCCAACAAACACAGGGCACGGTTTGCCCTTTTACCGAACCTCGGGACCCCTCGCCGGAGCTACCTTGAGGAAAACATGCTTTGGCCAACCTCAAACTCCAACTCCCTACGCCTAACATCGGCGTAGCTCTTCTCGCTGCTTTGGGCGGTCGAGATACGAGCTTTGATTTTACGGGACGGCCTCATTGGTCACCGGAGCAACTCGGGCCTAACACTGCCGGTCACCAACTTCTTCCCGTAAGGCGGGATCTGCAGCGCTTACCATACAACGCCTCAAACGGCGCCATCCAATGGTCGATCAAAAGCGTTATTGTAGGCAAACTCCATCACTGAACCCTCTCATACAAACTTTTTAACTTAGGATCTTTCACCGGGTGTCGATAATCCTTTGCCTTATCGAAGAAAATTTGGATGGTTAATCGAGCTACCTGGCGGTAACATCCCCTAACAACATCTGCTATTTCCGCCCTCTCGAGATCCTTCCCGATGATACTCTTGGGGTTTGCCAATGTTGCCGATGCGAGGCCTTTCTACTTAGTGCATCAGCCACAACATTTGCTTTTCGAGGTGATACAAGATCTCACGATCGTAATCCTTCACGAGCTCCAACCACCTCCTCTCGCCTCATGTTCATGTCCTTCTCGAGTGAAGAAATACTTGAGGCTTTGGTGATCCGAGAAAATCTGAATCTTCTCCCCATACAAGTAGTGCCTCCAAATCTTAAGTGCAAAGACGACCATCACGCCAACTCCATATCATGAGTCGGGTAATTACGCTCGTGCGGTTTCAATCGCTGCAAGCGTGCGCTATCACCTTACCGTGTTGCATCGAACGCATCCCAAACCAAACTTGCTTGGCATCATCAGTACACCACGAAACCCCCAGTTCCCTCTGGGACCGCCAACACCGGGGCAGACGTCAAACTGCTCTTTAGCTTAGCAAAACTCTCATCGCACTTCCTATCCCAAACGAAATCAACACCCTTCCTCGTCAATCGAGTAAGCGGGCGGCTATAGCTGAAAATTTTTTGAACGGCGTCGGTAATATCCGCCGGACCGGTGAAGCTACGAATCTCCGTCCGCGATCGTCGGTCCGCCCACGAACTAACGGCCTCTACCTTCGAAGGGTCTACGGCCACTCCCTCCTTAGACACAACGTGTCCCAGAAATGCTACCTCCTCGAGCCAAAAGTCACACTTTGAGAACTTCGCGTAGAGCTTGTTCTCGCGCAAAGTGCGCCAAAATCGCCTTTAGGTGCGAGGCATGGTCCTCCTTAGACTTAGAGTACACAAGAATGTCATCTATGAACACGATGACAAAGCGGTCCAAGAACGCCTTGAACACTCTGTCCATCATGTCCATGAATGCAGCTGGGGCGTTTGTTAGTCCGAAAGACATGACTACGAACTCATAATGCCCATACCTTGACCTGAACGTTGTCTTGGGAATATCTGCATCCCGAATCCTCAACTGGTGGTAGCCCGACCTCAAGTCAATCTTTGAAAACACACGAGCTCCCTGGAGCTGGTCAAACAGGTCATCGATACGAGGCAGCGGGTACTTGTTCTTAATGGTTACCTTGTTCGGTTCAGAATCGATGCATAGACGCATCGAGCCATCCTTTTCTTAACAAACGATGCGGGTGATCCCCACGAGGACACACTCGGCCTAATAAATCCTCCATGTCAAGCATCTCCCGCACTGCTTGTTCTTTTAACTCTTTCACTCTGCTGGCGCCATGCGATAAGGAGCTTTCGAGATAGGGCGAGTCCCCAGCTCAAGCTCTATTGAGAAGTCCACCTCCCTCTTCGGCGGCAGGCCAGGCAACTCTTCGGGAAAAACATCTGCAAACTCTTGCACTATGGGCACCTGCTCGATAGATAGTGGGTCACGGTTCTCCCATCCAACTTAGCTAAGAAACCCCAAGCTCCCCGAGCTAACAAACGGTGAGCTTTAACTGTCGAAATCACCGGCGGACACACCCCACTCTGGGTACCCCGAAATTTAAAGGTAGGCCTACCTGGCGGCCTGAACACCACCTCCTTACAACGACAGGTCAATCATAGCGTGGTTATCGGCTAACTCTGCAGGTCCAGTCGGATACTGCACCCGACCGTCCTTTACCTTCAGCTAGCCAACATACTAGTTCCCGAGGAGTAGCGACAGACAACTCAAAACCTAGAGGCACTAAATTCATGCAAGCAAGCTCAAGAAAAAAGCAAGAGAACAAACGAATGGGTGGAACCCGAATCAAACAACACAAAGGCGAGGTGATCAAGAACTAGGAGTGTACACGCCATCATGGTCCGACTCTCTCGACCTCTGGCGAGTCGTAGCATATACTCTTCCTCTGTCTTTGAAATTTGGCCAGCCACCATCGCTTCTGGTGCAAAGTCGCCGGGCCGATGCCCTTCCTTTCCACAGTTGAAACAAGCTCTAGGGTTAACACCACGGGGTCCCCAATGCCGCTTCCCGCAGATCTACAATACGGTGGCGGCCTCCCTACGCCTGCTGGCGGGCCGATCACGACACGGTCTCTGATCTTGGTCTCTCGCCATGATAAGAACCACGGGCGCTGACCGCCCCACCGACATTGCTCCTCGAGTCAAACTTGCGCTTCGCCCGAGTACACTGGGGCCTTAGACACTACGGTACTAACAACACTGCTCGGAGGATACTTCCCATCATAAATCGTTGCCACCAGATCGCTTCTTGGCAAAAGTTTCGGGGCTGTGCCCTAACATCCCGAGACACCCCTCTCAAACCCGCAATAAACTTCCCGATCTTCGATTCGGGTAGAAATCAATCGTGGCGCGAAGTATCCATACTCTCGAGAACTTCTTCTCGTACACCTCGATCGAGTCGGACTTCGCTTAAGGTTTGAAAACAGCTCAATCATCTTCTCTTGGGCTTCTTCACGATAAATTTTGCCTTGAACTCACCTTGAAGAACTCCTGTGGCGGCGTGGAGATCCGGCCGGTCTCTCACTTAAGGTGGAATCCCACCACCACTTAGTCAGCACTTCGGCTAATACGTGAGTCGCACATCGAGCTCACGCACCTCGTGACACTCCATTACCATAAACGTATATTCTAACTCAAAGAATCCACGTGGCGCCTACCAATGGTTCCCGTGGGCGCTAAACTTCTCCGGCTTCCATTTCACAAAATCCCTCAGCCACTTGCCTAGATCCTCAGCACCTTCTGCCAGAACGGCCTCATTCACAATTGGCTCCTGTGGAGCCGGCAAGCGGTCTTGGTGGCACTGCAGATCCTCTCACAACCATCTCGGTCACCGCCAGATATCAACGCGGGACTCCTCCTCTCGCGCAGCTAACAAGGCTTGCGTTTCAGCTCTTCTCTGCTCGGCCCTGCGTCGGCTAGCAACCCAACCACAAGAGCCCTCATAGACTCCACAAAAGCAGCTCCCGGTGCAGCCTCTCGAGACTCGCTTGCCCCTACACCCTCTCCGGGCAACACAGTTGAAGGGCCTGATGGTGGCCTAACCTCAGCATCAGCTTGGGACGAGGTCCCCCCGGTGTCAGAATCGATACGAATGCCCTGGGTGGTCGGCCTCGAGCCTCCCTGCCCTCTACGAGTGACTGGCATACCAAAAATCTACAAATAAACCAACAATGGGTCGAACTCGTCTTTCCCGCTCTACAACAACAAGTCATGTACATGCAAGGTGCAACCGTATTGTAATTTCTTAACCCTTAACTTTAAACTTACGGACATACATTAATGGTGGCGGAGCGCGATGATCATGGAAAACAACCTACAAGCTGCAGTCGGTCCTACGTAACCTATAACTCGGGCTCGATACCAACCAGCTAAGGACCCGACCCAAGAAACGGTCTCTAACCTAAGGTCCATACTTAGTATGCATGAATAAGAATATAAACATCATTCGTAGTCGGAAGTTTAAAACTTTGCAATAAACATTTTTAAAACAAAACCATGATTTCAATTAAATAAAACAGTAAATGACTCGATCGAGACTTTCTTAAAACAATTCAAAGGAAAGCGGTACGAGAACATAAAATAGTTTGAGTACTTTTTCCTAGGGACCCAAGTCCCACTACATGCTAAATCATTAAGGAAAACATTTAAAGAAACGTGCGACCCAGAGTCAGCTATCCATGATCATCGAGCAGCTTCCTCCTAGCCATCCAGCCTCTGTCCCAAGTTACCTGGTGGAAAGCCACAGAAAATAAGGGTGAGCAACAAGTTACTCAAGAAGAATCCCCAATCGGGGTACAATACGAAATCATCTCATTTAGCACATGGACAAGCAACCATACAAAGACTTAGAGCAGAAACGGTTGGTTAGGCTATGGGCTATTTCTAGGGCGAGCCTATTCAAGGGCTCCCATCAACAGTCACTCCTAGGTCCTACGCTTGGATGCCCTTCGGCCTTACACAATCTAGGACTCAGTGATGCCCAGTGGGGCCTTACACACTTAGGACACAAAGTGATGCCCAAAGTGGGGCCTTACACACTTAAGATTCAAAGTGATGCCCGGTGGGGCCTTACACACTTAGGATGCCCATCGGGCCTTACACCTTCCGATGATCGGTGATGCCCAGTGGGCCTTACACACCTAGGATGCCCATAGGGCCTTACACCTCGAATCGAGAGATGCCCAAAGGGCCTTACACACCTAGGATGCCCATAGGGCCTTACACCTCCGAGATCGGTGATGCCCAAAGTGGGCCTTACACACCTAGGATGCCCATAGGGCCTTACACCTCCGGATGTCCATCCGGGTCTTGCCCGGCGGGACCCCAAACTAGTTACCTCTACGGCCCTCTAAACTTTACATCACACATCTAACCGTAACTTGGATCTAGCAGCATACAATAGGCAGCATGGGTCTATCAAGATAGGAATGCCTAGCATGGAACTAACGGGATGTAAACATGTCACGAACATGAATCAAAAGAAAACATGAAACCTATCACTAGAAATTCATATAATTACAGATAACGTGCTATCAACTATTCGCAGGTCCACACAACCCCGGGTAAGAATCCTTACACGAAATAAGTGGAGGTTGATTATCCCGAATCGAATAACGACCCTCGAGCTTTTAAGTGAACTCGAGCAACCTAATCAAGTAATAAAATATCCTAATTAATAAATAGCATCTAAAAGAAGAAAGTCCAAAGGGTGGAGGCTCGGGAATTTACCCACCGAGAAGGCACTCGTCTCGCAGCTAGCGCAGGACAGCGCCGCTAGGCGCCAGCGCGCCGGCGCGCGCTTCTCGGGCGCTATCGCGCTGTGGCTGGCGCGGCGCGGGCAGGGAGCAGCGGCGCGCGCTGCCGCGCGCGTTGGCCGAGCGTGCGCGCAGCGCGCTGGCCGGGCGGATGTGGACGAAGCGCACGGCACGCAGACGCGGTGCGGTCGCGGGCGTCGGCGGCGCGCGACGGCGCTGGGTGGTGTCGTCGGGCGCGAGGCGCGGCTACGGCCGGTCGCTGGGCAACTGGTGCGGAGTGGAGGATGGGCTGTTGCGGCGGCGGTGGCGAGCCGGCCGCTCGACGCGATCTGGCCGGCGGTGGCTCGGTGTGCGGTGCAGCGAGGTCGCAGGCGTGCGATGTCGTGGGGCGCGGCGAGGGCGTTAGGCGAGACACGGCGCGGTGTGGGCGGCTTAAGGCGAGACACGGCGGCGGTGTGGGGCGCTTGGGCGAGGTGAAGGAGAGAAGTCTAGGGTTTTAGGGTTCTCTCTTTTTTTTTCCTTATTTTCTTTTTTTTTTCTTTAAATATAATTCCCTTCCTTAACTTAAATAGACTTGGGAATCTCTTATGACCTCCCAAGACTCCCCTTCGAGCCCCTACTGACGCGCGTTTATTTTCCTTATTTAAACCCAAGCTTCCCAACCCCTTTTTAGGCCAAGGGTTCGAGTCCTTCCAACAGCTCCTCCCAAACTTAAAAAATATAAAAGGAAACCTTATTTTACATTTAGCTGAAAACCGGGCTGTTACACCTGTCCCTGTCTCCAAGCACATGTTTCAAGGCAAATACATTTCCAAAACGTACACTCTGATCAGAGATTTCTTAAAACATTTGAAACATCCTCAAATTTAATAAAGTAGGAATCCACGAAAACATTCAGAAAACATCCTAGGGCTCCGTGCCCGACGACATGCATTCAGGGGAAAATAAAAAGACAAGAGTCATAGAAATAAAAAAGTCAGAGACGACAGCAGGTTCCCATGATCACAGCTCCTCCTCCAGCCATCCTGTCTCGCACCTTGGTTACCTGTGGAAAACCACAAAATAAGGGTGAGTAACGAATTACTCAGTAAGAATCCCCAACCGGGGTACAATACGGTGCACATGGTCATCTAGATGAGTGTATGCAATCTATGATCATAAACACAGAATAGAGCACATAGCTGGAGTCCACACTTGGACCACGGATGCCAACACAGGGTCTTAGTCCGGAATTAACTACCATAACCACACAAATCGCCCTATACGAGAAACAAGTCTCGGCCTCGGCTGCATCTCTTCGTCGAATGAAAGGTGCACTAGCTCAAGATCCCGAGGAGCTCTCGATCGGCACTGTAATGAGCGTAAGCGCGCATCGCTGCGTGCTCTCGCAGACTATGGGGGTGCCGGGTCTAGTGGCAAGTCGCCCATGTCCATCCACCACGCCTAACTAAATCTCTCGGATCGGTGTCACCGACATAAGGGTGTGAGACTGACACGTGAACTATGTCGGCTGAACCATCGCACCGAGGCTAAGGAATTGGTCGTGGTAGGCTTACACCGTGAAGCCGCCTTGCCCTATCGGTGGCAATCAAGGGCTACGGCCGAACACGCCGAGGCGTGTCGATCGCCGGGGGCGAGGCAATGCCAAGTCATCATCCCGACCGTTGGGGCATTTAACGATCGCCACCCTCACCCAAGATTGCGGGGCCTACCGGTCGGGTTAGCTAAACCCTCACGGGGTCCAGGGACGGAGTATTACCTCAGACGCGTCCACCGCCATGGATGCAAGATACTTTATGCATCGTGCCCGGATGATGCTACCTACCTACACTCTAACATATCATTTCAATAGCATACAATCCAATACAATCCAAAACGTGCTCAACGATATACAACGAACCTAGCATGATACTACGAAGCAAGAACAGATATGAGCATGCCAGAACGGAACAACCTAGCATGGACTAACATGAGAGAACAACATACGAAGTCATGCTAGTCAGGAATTGAGAACAGAGCACCTAAACTATACATGCTGATAATCACAAACAAACATACAAACAACAATCACATAGAACATCTGTAAGGACCCGACCCAAAACATGGTCCTAAACCTGGGATCTTACTCAGCATGCAAGTTAAATATGATAGCAAGCGGTTTAGAGCTTATATTTAAAAATCTTTCAAAAACATATGAGAAGGGGGAGCCCTTAAAACATAACCAACAATTTAAGTTTAAACCATCCAACAAAGTAAAACATCCTGGCCAGTGTTTAATAAAATGTACAATACAATTTAAGCAACGTTTTAAACAATGTTCCCCTAGGACTCTTGTCCATCTACATGCTGAATAAACAATGCAATAATAAAAGACAGAGTGCCGACGGTTCCCCATGATCAATCAGCTCCCTCCGCTAGCCCTCCTGGTGTTGTCCCGAGTTACCTGAAAGATAAATAAGGGTGAGTATAAACATACTCAGTAAGAATCCCCAACCGGGGGTACAATACGATACATCAGTCATCTAGCACCTCAATATGCAAGCAAACAACTACCAACACGCATCATAGCTCAACGAGCTCATAACACAAGATCTGGAAACATCGGAAGTCTCTTACTTTGGAGTCATCGGAAGTCTCCTACTTCCGCCTAATGATTGGTTCTCATAACCAATCCGGGACATCTCCGAGGTCTTTCTCCCCGGCCAATTGATCGGCTCAAAAACCGATCCCAAGATGTCCGACACCCTCGAGGGTCTTTCTCCTCGACCAATTGATTAGCTCAAAAGCCAATCCCAATGGGTGTCCTCAAGGGCCTCCTTGCCCTCGCTAACAATCTGGACTATCGGAGAGTACCCAAGTCCGGCTCTAAATGGAAGGAACTGGTGTACTCACGAACATTAGCCCGGGAGCTCTCGAACCGGCTACTAACGCGTGTCTTGCGCACACACCGCATGCTCTTCGCAACCGGCGTAAATGCGGGGCCTAAGGGCAAACTACGCGGGCCGCAGTATGCATGCCTAAGACTCGGAAACGGTGTCACCGAACACGAGAGTGCGAGGCCCTCGGCACTCATCTGCGCGGCTGTACCACCGACACGAAGCTAAGAACCGCCAAGGCGGGCTTGCACCGCTAGCGGGGTTCCGCTCTAGCGGGCTACAAACTAGGCTTATGCCGATGTGGTAGCTACATCCACATCGGCCGCCGGGGAAGCAATGTACGTTATGCTTCGCTCTACTCCCGACCGGTGGGGACAAAGTACGTTATGTCCGCTCTCACCTGCGGATGATGACAAACCCTACTACTCTATCCAAGAATACCGAGTAAATCAATGATTCCCGGCTAGCAAGCAATGACCGACATCAATCACGTTTACCTAGCATGATACTACAACTTAAACAGAATCACAAGCATGCCGGAAGAACAAACCTAGCATGGCACTAA
Organism: Sicyos edulis; assembly: GCA_036507275.1. Taxonomy (NCBI): domain Eukaryota; kingdom Viridiplantae; phylum Streptophyta; class Magnoliopsida; order Cucurbitales; family Cucurbitaceae; genus Sicyos; species Sicyos edulis. The sequence goes on from CM071847.1 coordinate 22,504,212, forward strand.
CATGTAAAATCAACAAACATGCTAGCAAGAGATCAAACAAAGTCGCCTATCACTATCATGCTCATAACAATCAACAAACATACAAGGCACAATCGAGACATATCGCAGGTCCACACAACCACGGTAAGAAATCCTTACCCGGGACAAGCGTAAAATAATCACAAATCAACCAAGCAATCCTCGAGCCTCAAATCGAACCCAAACAACCTAAACATAAGATAAAGCAACCCAAATCAAATATATAAAACAGCCCAAATAAATCCTAAACAACGACCAACAAATCGGGGCCCAACGAAGAAAAGACTCTGAAATACCATCCGAGAAGCCACAAGGCTCGGGCCAACCAAAGACACAACAGTGCAGCGGCGGCGCTGGCATGGCGCCTGGCGCAGCACGCACGCAGGCGCGTGGCGGCGCGCAGGCGCGCGCGCGCGCTGGGCGAAGCAAAAAGCGCCGCGCGCGCGAGCGCGAGCTTCGGCTGGCGACGACACACCTGCAGCGCTTGACAGAGGATTTACGCGACGGCGCGCGCGCGCGGCGGCGCGACGCGACGATGGGGCTCGGGGCGCTCGGGAAGGCACGACGACCGCAGGGCGAGCGACTTCGGCACGGAGGCGGCACAGGCGATGCCGATCTGGGCTCGGCGCGACCAAGGCGAGGGCGATGCCGATCTGGACTCGGCGCGACCAAGGCGAGGCGACGCGATCGGGCGCTGGGGTGGCTCGGCACGGCTAGGGCGAGGGCGTCGCGATCGGGCGCTGGGTGGCTCGGCACGGCTAGGGCGAGGGTCGCCGCAACGCATCTGGCGCACTGGGCCAGGCGATGCGAGGCGCTGGTGCGGCGAGGGCATGGTGGGCCGAGCGGTCCGATGCGGCCGGGTGTGGTGCGGCTAGGGCATGGTGGGTGGCTAGGGTTGGGTCTTCTTGGTGAGGTCGGCTAGGGGAGAGAGAGAGAGAGAGAGAGAGAGAGAGAGAGATTGCAAAACAAGGGGAAAGGGACTTTCTTGATTTTTCTTCCCTTTTTCCTAATTAAAACAAGCCTTAAAGTCCTTAAATCCCCTTTCCCGGCTTCCTCCTTGAGACCCTGCTGAAGCAACCTTTCCCAAACAATAACTCTCACATAAAACAAACTCCCAAATCATCTCTAAGGGCCTGGGCTCGAATCCCAAAGGAAACACCCAAACAAAGATCACTTTGCCCAAAACCCAAATCACAACCGAACTCCCAAACGAATACCCCAAACATCTCGGGACTCGCACCACCAACACACAAGCCTCAACGAAGCGGGAGAGCGCCTCGAAGCCCCGAAAATCCACAAATCCTGCCTGGGAGCAAAAGACCAAAATACCCCTAAGGGTCAAAATGCTCTAACGGCCCAACCAACCATCAATCTGAACCAGGAAGCACCTCGAGAACTGGAATAGAAGATGGGCCGTTACAATACTCCCTCCTTTTAAGACTTTCGTCCTCGAAAGTCCTAAAACAACAACTCTAGGAAAACTCCAATGTTTCCTAGCCAATGTAACTTCTCGGCCAAAACAACACTAACCCTTCTCTGAAAACCAGACCCTCTTGGGTTCTCAAAGGCTCAAAGCCACAATGCTCTCGATCAGAGTCACAAACTATCTCAACCAAGAGACGAGGAACACAAAACTTGCACTTTCATTGTCAACGACGGGGCAAAGCTAACCACTTTGCTCCAATCCGCTCAAGGATCTCAAAAGCCCTACAAACTTGGCGCTCGGCCAAAACCCCGCTAAACCAACACGGAACACCTCTCAACGGTGTTACTCTCAAAGAACCGCGGACTCGGCACAAGCTCCAAAACTCAACGCCACGCACCGGCGTAACTTCTCTGAATGCCCACAATCGATAACAAATCGCCTCAACACAACGCCAAGTGGCCGAACAATCAACCTCTCGGTTTCCGAAACCAAACGGCCTACTCTTTCTTCACAAGAGACCAATGAACCACAAGGCTTGCCTAAAAGCCTTAACGAAAAACAATCGAACCACCAATCGGCGATTGATCCAAAAAGGCGGACTTTTCCCACTAGCACAAGTGAAACTTCACTCGGCCAACCCTAAATGGCCAAAAACCAGCCTGAGCTCCACTCGGCCAAGCCAACAACTCGAGCCTCACAACGGCCGAACACAAACTTTTCCATGCAAACCTACTAGCAATCGGCCAAAAAGAACATTGCCGTGCAAGGAAACACCCAACATTCCTCTCATGGAAAATCTCGGCGTGAAGGACCAAACCCTCACGGGGCTACCAAAGAACACACAACAACTGACTTGAGGAAAAAAAGCCCAAAGGCTAACCAACCAATGCCACGGCACCTCTGTGCCAACACACTCAATCGAGGCTCACTATTCGCCAATCCAAGCTAAAGCTCGACAACTAGAAACAAAGCCCGAGGAGGCCTTGCTCGGCAGAAACTCAACTCAAGCTCAACTCTTAAATCAGGCTGGCCACCGCTCTTGCGAGGACAAACAACTTTTCGCTTGCTAACAACACAATGCAGGACCCTCTCATTGGGCTAACCAACTGCGCTACTCGATCAACTACACAACTCAGAGCTACGCTGACTACCCAACGGAAACGATTTCCCAAAAAGCAAAACTCTAAAGGGCGTGAACATCACACACGCTCGTGACTTGCTCAAACCCAAGGGCAACATCAACCAACTCTCTTGGAAGCAACACCCAAGGGAAACTCAACCGATTGGACCACCAATCTAGAACTAGCCGAACTTACTCAACCACCGGGGAGGAATCAACTCCCAAAACAACCGGACTAGGAACGAATCCTCGCAACGCGTCCTCTGCTCGAATCGAGCAAGCTCTTGAAACATCAAGAGAACCAAATCTTGGTCAACACCAAGCACCAACTAACCTCCAAAACCAAACAAGCACTAGCTTGCTAGACTGCCAAATCTGCAAGCAACTCACCCAAGGAACACTGCCTGGGTCTAACTGAGCTCTGGAAAGGCTCTCCACAACTAGAGATCCTCTGATCACCTCCGACACACACACGGTCGACAATGATCTAACAATCAACCGGCTCGCGGGCACAACCCTCTCGGCAAAGATCTCAACTACGCTGGCCAACTCCAACTTGGAAACCAAGGGAACCGGAAACGCTACAGGAGGCGTCATCCTCCTACTCAAAGCAACAACCTCAACATACCTTCTTCTTAAGGTAAGGATCCGAACAGCTTTCTTAGCCAAAACGATCGTAAATCATGCGCTTGCCACAACCGCTCTTGCTCGGTTCCAATTGAAGTCTAACCGGGGCAAGGACCAACTAGCAAAACTTGCTTAACCAACGGCCGAAGAACGAGCACGACATCCTTACAAAATAAGCTAGGCACTTGCCAAGAACCAAAGCCTTGACACCTCAAAGACTGAGCACTGGGTCCTCTACACGAACCTCTCGTGGTTTTCCAAACATAAACCACGGAACGAGCTACGCAAAAGTGCACCGGGGTGCACAGCTCCAACTTGATCTCTTAAGATCCAAAGCCAACAAGGGCTCTCACACAGGGCAACTTTTGCCTCCAAACAGAGCCACAACAAACAAGGGAGCAACGAGAGTTCAAACCCACTCGGGGCCAACTCACCACGAAAAGCCACATTGGCCAACTTACTCTTACAAGCGCAAAACCACACCAAGCTAACATTCCTCGAAACAATGTGCTCACTAAACGCGCTCCGATCAGCCATCCAACTCATGGCTCTAACACTGGATCAACCACGCGTCCACGATGCCAACACTAACCATACTAGGGAAACTCAAAGGGTAGCCGAATCATGCTACCATGGCTCACACCACAGGCGCGAGAACTCGAACGCGCTAGCTCTTAACAGCCTATAGCATCCTTTACACCCAACTCTCAGAGATCCTGAACAGCTCCTACTTTCCCTCGAAAACCTCAAACTTGTAGTCCTCGACTACCACCGAGCTAGATCTCTTAAGCAACCCAAACAGTGCAACCTCGGAAAAGGGGTACAAGACAAGCGGGATGCTATACTCTGGGCACCATGGAACCACTGCACCAAAAGTGCCAACGGCCCAAACTAGGCCTCCTCTCAAAGCTTGGTGCCAACAGCACTACATCCATTACAACACGAATCAGCCTCAAACGAGCTTTATGCCCCTCTCGAGAATAGGGAAAGTCACTCTCAAGTGACGGGGCAATGGCACTCAAAGACACGAGTCCAAACACTCGAGCGACCTAATCTCTCGGCAAGCAAACTCCACACTACACCCTAGCTACGAGGGTACAAAGAGAACTGGCCGCAAAACAACAAAGAGCTTGCAAGGGGGCACAAATGTCTCTACATCCGCCTCAAGCCACTAACACGGCAACTTGCCAATCAATCGGGCGATCGGTGGAGACTCGCTAGTCCACCTCTCTCAAGGGACTACCACCACCAATCTGCGGAATCAACAAAGACGGGAACGGCTCACCTCGGCCTCTCGAGCAATGCGGGCATCCCAACACACGGATGCTAAACTCAAACTGGCCAACCGCTTTACTACTAGCGGTAGGACTTTCTAATACATCAAGCTCTCTGAGCATCCACTTGCCAAATCGGGCGCTCCATCAACGCCAACAAACTCAATCGCATAAACTCGCTGGTCAAGCCTCCCGGAACCTCCGGACTACGAGCTACTGGGGAAAAATGTTGAAACAAACTCTCGTCAATTTGGGCTATCCATGCCCGGACTCCTCGCTACGCTGCTACAAATCGCGCTGGTCTTTGCTCTCGATAGCTAAAGACACGCCATCAAATCTCACATGGCCGGAGCACACTCTGCTCAAGGAGTCATACTGAGGCGTGCTAGCCTCTACCCCCTCCTCTAGGCAACTCAACTGCCAGGGGCCAACTCGGCCAAAGGGCTAAACAACCACGGGGCGCGGCCTCAACAACAACAAGATCGGTCCAACTCCTTGGTCGACATGCCAAGTGTCTGCTCCTCTGAGTGCAATCAACATATCGGCGATCGCACAAGGCACCTCCACCCTCTCACTAGGGGAGAAACCAACAAGCCGGGCCACAAATGGCCTGTGGGAGTCAAATCTCTGCCTCCTCTCGAGTGCGATCGACACACCGGCGATCGCACAAAGCAACAAAACCGCCCCACACGGGGCTCTCACCGCTCATCAAACTACTCGCTTTCGCGAAAAAGTTGGCATGATGGCTCTCTAAGCCCAAACCAACAACGAGTCGAAACTCGCTCGCGTCTCGCTCCACAACTCTACACATGCATAAAAGCTAGAAGAAAAGTATTGTAAATTCTTACCCCTTAACTTAATTGAACTCGGACAAACCAAGCGGCCGTGGAGTCTTGATGATCATGGGAACAACAACCTACAAAGCGAGTTAGTCTACGAGAATCTATGACTCGCGTGCTCGATACCAACCGTAAGGACCCGACCCAAAACATGGTCCTAAACTCGGGATCTTACTCAAGATGCAAGTTAAATATGATAGCAAGCGGTTTAGAGCTTATATTTAAAAATCTTTCAAAACATATGAGAAGGGGGAGCCCTTAAAACATAACCAACAATTTAAGTTTAAACCATCCAACAAAGTAAAACATCCTGGCGAAGTGTTTAATAAAATGTACAATACAATTTAAGCAACGTTTTAAACAATGTTCCCCTAGGACTCTTGTCCATCTACATCTTTGAATAAACAATGCAATAATAAAAGAGACAGAGTGCCGGCGGTTCCCCATGATCAATCGGCTCCCTCCGCTAGCCCTCCCGGTGTTGTCCCGAGTTACAGAAAGATAAATAAGGGTGAGTATAAACATACTCGGTAAGAATCCCCAACCGGGTACAATACGATACATCAGAGTCATCTAGCACCTCAATATGCAAGCAAACAGCGACTACCAACATGGATCATAGCTCAACGAGCTCATAACACAAGATCTGAAACATCGGAAGTCTCTTACTTCGAGTCATCGGAAGTCTCCTACTTAGGCCTAATGATTGGTTCTCATAACCAATCCCGGGACATCTCCGAGGGTCTTTCTCCTCGGCCAATTGATCACCAAAACCGATCCCAAGATGTCCGACACCCTCGAGGGTCTTTCTCCTCGACCAATTGATTAGCTCAAAAGCCAATCCCAATGGGTGTCCTCAAGGGCCTCCTTGCCCTCGCTAACAACGGACTATCGGAGAGTACCCAAGTCCGGCTCTAAATGGAAGGAACGGTGTACTCACGAACATTAGCCCGGGGAGCTCTCCGAACCGGCTACTAACGCGCAGTGCGCGCACACCGCATGCTCTTCTCGCAACCGGCGTAAATGCGGGGCCTAAGGGCAAACTACGCGGGCAGTGCACGCATGCCTAAGACTCGGAAACGGTGTCACCGAACACGAGAGTCACGCGAGGCCCTCGGCACTCATCTGCGCGCACTGTACCACCGACACGAAGCTAAGAACCGGCCAAGGCGGGCTTGCACCGTTGGCGGGGTTCCGCTCTAGCGAGCTACAAACTAGGCTTATGCCGATGTGGTAGCTACATCCACATCGGCCGCCGGGGAAGCAATGTACGTTATGCTTCGCTCTACTCCCGACCGGTGGGGACAAAGTACGTTATGTCCGCTCTCGACCTGCGGATGATGACAAACCCTACTACTCTATCCAAGAATACCGAGTAAATCAATGATTCTGGCTAGCAAGCAATGACCGACATCAATCACGTTTACCTAGCATGATACTACAACTTAAACAGAATCACAAGCATGCTTTGGAAGAACAAACCTAGCATGGCACTAACATGTAAAATCAACAAACATGCTAGCAAGAGATCAAACAAAGTCGCCTATCACTATCATGCTCATAACAATCAACAAACATACAAGGCACAATCGAGACATATCGCAGGTCCACACAACCACGGTAAGAAATCCTTACAGGGACAAGCGAGAAAATAATCACAAATCAACCAAGCAATCCTCGAGCCTCAAATCGAACCCAAACAACCTAAACATAAGATAAAGCAGCCCAAATCAAATATATAAAACAGCCCAAATAAATCCCTAAACAACAGCCAACAAATCGGGGCCCAACGAAGAAAAGACTCGGAAATACCATCCGAGAAGCCACAAGGCTCAGCCCCAACCACACACACAGTAGGTGGCGCTGGGCACACAGCCGGCGCCGCGCAGCACGAGCACGCAGGGCGGGCGCTGGCGCGCGCACGCGCGCGCTGGGCGGGCTAAAAAGCGCCGCGGCGCGAGCGCGAGCTCGGCTGGGCGACGACACACAGCGCGGCTTGACAGAGGACGGCGCACGGGCGCGCGCGCGAGGCGACGCGACGCGATGGGGCTCGGGGCGCTTCGGGAAGGCACGACGACTGCGGGGCGAGCGACTTCGGCGACGGAGACGGCTGGGCGATGCCGATCCGGGCTCGGCGCGACCAAGGCGAGGGCGATCGCGATCTGGACTCGCGCGCGACCAAGGCGAGGCGACGATCGATCGGCGCTGGGGTGGCTCGGCACGGCTAGGGCGAGGCGTCGCAACGCATCCGGGCGCACACAGGCCGGGCGATCAGGGGCGCTGGTGCGCGAGGGCATGGCTGGGCGAGCGGTCCTCGATGCGCCGGGGAGTGGTGCGGCTAGGGCATGGTCGGGTGGCTAGGGTTGGGTCTTCTTGGTGAGGTCGGCTAGGGGAGAGAGAGAGAGAGAGAGAGAGAGAGAGAGAGAGAGAGAGAGATTGCAAAACAAGGGGAAAGGGACTTTCTTGATTTTTCTTCCCTTTTTCCTAATTAAAACAAGCCTTAAAGTCCTTAAATCCCTTTCCCGCTTCCTCCTTCGAGACCAGTGAAGCAACCTTTCCCAAACAATAACTCTCACATAAAACAAACTCCCAAATCATCTCTAAGGGCACAGGCTCGAATCCCAAAGGAAACACCCAAACAAAGATCACTTTGCCCAAAACCCAAATCACAACCGAACTCCCAAACGAATACCCCAAACATCTCTGGGACTCGCAGCCACCAACACACAAGCCTCAACGAAGCGGGAGCTGCCTCGAAGCCCCGAAAATCCACAAATCCTGCCCGGGAGCAAAAGACCAAAATACCCTAAGGGTCAAAATAGCTCTCTACGGCCCAACCAACCATCAATCAGGCTAAGCACCTCGAGAATCGGAATAGAAGATCGGCCGTTACAACATCGCAGGGTCCACACAACTCCGTAAGAAATCCTTACAGCCGAGGCAACTACACACAAAACCGGCCGCGATCGAACCCGAGCTAGCTACCGAGAACCTAACAAAAACAATGATAATCACACTCTAAAGGCTTAAATATAATAAAATAAATAGGGCTCGGCTCGGGGAGCAACTCACGCTATCGCTTTGACACACGCGGACGGCGGCGGCAACGGCGGCTGGCTGGCGCGCGATAGGCGCTGATGGCGGCAAATGGGCGCACACTGGCGCTGGCTGCGCGCACGACAGACGGCGCCGAGGTGTGGATGGCGCTCTAGGCGCGAGCCAGCTGGGGCGGCACGCGAACGCACGCGCGCAGAGACGCGAGGGGCGCGCGGGCGCGCGACGCGGACGACGGCGCTCGCCGCTGCGACGTAAACGCGAGTTCGGCCGGCGATGGCGAGCGCTGGCGCGCGGCGCGCGAAGCGGTGCGATCGGCGGCTGCGGCGCGACGGACGCCGCACGGACGGGTCTTCGCGACGCCTCTTTGGCGGGCCGCGACGGCGGCGGGCGCGCTGGCTGCGCGTCTTCTTTGGCGCTTAGGCGTCTGGCGACTTCTTCTTTGGCGCGCTGAAATTTCTTCGTGCGCGTCTGGCTGAAATTTGCTCGGCCGATCGCTTTGGATCGCTTAGCTGGCGGAGCAGCGCTTGGGGCTGCAAGGGAAGAAAATCACGGCAAGGGGCTTGGGAGAGAAGAGGGTTGGCGGCCATGGAGTTTTGGGGAAGAAAACACAAAACCTAATTTCTTTTCATTTAACCAAATGCACAAAACTCCAAAGATCCAAGGGTAACTAAGATATGACGCGGAAAGAGTAACAAGAGCTCTCCATAGCTCAACTGGCACGCATCCTCACAGGCTTTCCCGGAGACTCGGGTTCGAATCCCAGCTGCAACACAAATTCCTTTATTTTTACTTTTGCATCTACCCATGCTCAAACCAAACCACAAAGCCTAAAAAACCTTCATAAATCCATCCAATAATTTTAGCAACCGAAAAATATAAACGGCCTCGACGGCCCGACCAAATTACCATAATACCCCTAGGGCATACCTGGAAGACTGGGATGAAAACCTGGGCCGTTACAATATTCCCTCCTTTTTATGACTTTCGTCCTCGAAAGTCCTTAAGACTGAAACAAAGACAAGATCTTTGCAATCTCATCCCGTCTTCCCCGCTCACAAGCGGCCTCCTCTGAACTCTGACTCCTCCACTGAACTTTTACCAAACGGATCTCACGATTATGCAACGTCTTCGTCTCAAAGACCAGAATACTCACAGGCTTCCTCTCGAAGCTCAAATCCTCAATCAGCTGCAAAGGCTCAAAGTCCACACTGAGCGATGGGTCCGACACATACTGCCTCACACCGATACATGAGAACACTGCACACAGCTGACAATGACAGAAAAAGCTAACCAATATGCAACTCTGCCAATCCTCTCGAGAATCTCAAATGGTCCAACAACAGGAGACTCCACTTCTCCCGCTTACCAAACCTCAACACAACTCACAACGGCACAACCTTAAAAGCACGCACTGTCCAACCTCAAACTCTAAAACTCGACGCCGAACATCGGCGAAACTTTCTGCTGCTCTCTGAGGCTAACCACAAACGAGCTCAACCTCCTGCACAACACCTCTGGTCAATCTGCGGCAACACAGACCCAAAACAACACCGACGGCCACCAACCTTTTCTCACGCACACTAGAGACTCAGCAACACTTACCATACAATGCCTCAATGGAACCACAAGAATCGATCACCGAGAAGCGCAACCCAAGGCAACCTCCTAAAACCACACCTTGGTCTCCATTTGCCTAATCACGGAAACACCAACTCGCAACAAGCTCAGAAGGATCTCGGCTCACTCCTCCCAAAAGACCATCGGACAAAAAGGGTGAAAACACTCTGAATCGCACTCGGCTCGTAAGCCTCTAAGAACACTCTCCTGAACCACGGTTCATCACGCACTACCTAGAAAAATCTTTGTTGCCACACTCTGGAGCCAACAACTCCAGCCTGAAACTGACATGCCACTACTCCACAGAATGACATCTCCACCTGGGCGAGGTGCGATTTCTAGCTACAAAAACCAGTCCACCAAAAATCCGAACTCACACAACAACCTCGACAAACCGCCAGCTTCCACACGAACTCCTTCAAACCAACAACTTGAGTGCTACGATCTGGAAGCCCAAACAACTACAAACTACATAGCTATGCCAATCCACTCATCTCTAGCTCGACTCAAATCACTAGTTGGGCAAGACAACTCGCAAACAACCGGGGCCCTAGAGGGCTCCATCCACTAAACTTACCTCCATGCAAACAACGGAACAAAGCTCGCCTCAAATATGAAACACATCTCACAAGTCCAAACGATAACACATACAGGCTTAACCCTCAAGCTTAGGCTTAATGCACCTTCCCACCGAAACTTCATAAACGGAACTCCACTACACCCAAACACCAACTACCAAGAACAAGAATACCAACAATGGTGGCAGAGTGCAAGCTACACTAGCCAACAAGGATCCTCAATAAGTCCAAACCCTAATCCACCACAAAGGTGCAACCTCATCCACAAGCAAAACAAAGGGGTTCTTCCACTACAAAGGTGCAACATCTTCCATGCCAACACACAAAAATCTTAACCAACTAGGCCAAACACTCATAAGAGGCGAACAACCCTTCGCAACTTCCGACACACCACTCAAGTCCGCTTAACTTGGACAAACAAGCGCTTCCAAGCGACCAACAAACTTTTCCTCCTACTAGCACCACTACTACCAATTCCAAGACCAAGGAATAACTTGACAACTCCCAAGGAGAAACAGATCCTTACAAGAGGACAACCGAAGGACAGAGAGCTCCACAACCGCATCATGTCTTGCTTAGCTAAGCACGGCATCCAACTCTCCTAGAGGCAACAACAAGGGGGTCCACCATAGACTAGACCACAACCATGGGCAAGAGAAGACTCACCCCCAAACACCAAATAAGGGCACTCTCAAACTCGGGAACATGAGAGACATCCTCTGTGGCAAACCACTTACCCACGAACAAGGCTAACTCCTTGGCAACTCGAAAACCACACCTTGGCTAACATCAAACACCAACTTGCCACCACACTGGAACCAAATCCGGACTCTACTCCAAACAAACTCTGGCTTGCTAGCCTACCAAAACTGCCAGCAACTCACCCTAGGCTACAAACTACTCGACTCTGGCTTGCCAACTAAACTCACTACTTGGGTCTGACTGAGCTCTGGTGAGGCTCTCCACAACTAGGGTTCTTCGACAACCCTCGACACACACTTTGCCGTCTAAACGGTCTAACAACCAACCTGCTGAACAAACAACTCCTTTTCCCAGCATCACAACCACGCTGGCCTGCTCCAAACCTCGAAACCAAAAAGACCAGAAACGCTTCAGAATGTGTCATCCTCCTACTCAAAGCGTCAGCCATCATGTAGCTTCCACCCAGGGTAAGGATTCCGCGAAACACTCTTAGCAACTGCGATCAGGAACTATGCGGCTTCACTACAACCACCATTTGTTCAGTATCATCTGAACTCCAACCATGAACAACAAGAGGTTCCACCAACCAAGCTTAGGTTCAACCTAAACAAACATGCCTAAGCAACAACCCGACTACGAGCACGATGTCCTTACAATCTCAACAAGCCTTACAACATCCACCTGGAGTCCACCTTCCCCAAGAACTGAGCACCAGTTCTCCAATGCAAACCCTTCATGCTTCAGAAACTCTCGCCACCAGAACGAACTACACAAAAGCACACTTGTGTGCACAACTCCTAACCTTCCTTTAGGGATCCAAGGCTAACAGGCGCTTTCTAAAAGAAAAGCAACAACTACCTTCCGGCAGGGATACAACCAATCAAAGGAACACCCAAGGGTTCCAACCCCCACAATACTCAAGTTTGTGGCAACCCTGCTCTACTAAAGCATAACAATGCCAAACCGAACTTACCTCATACCAAAGGGGCTTACACACAAGGCAGCCCACTCATCTCATAAGCATCCAACTCACCTCATGAGCGTCCAACTCACCTCATGAGCGTCCAACTCACCTCATGAGCATCCAACACACCTCCTGGACATCCAGCTCATCTCATGACCATCAAACTCACCTCATGAACAACCAACTCATCTCATGGGCATCCAACTCATCTCGAGAGCATCCAACTCACCTCATGAACAACCAACTCATCTCGTGAGCATCCAACTCATGGTCCATCTGCTGGACCGAACTCACATCTACAATGCCCACTCAACTCAGGTTTAGGCACTCGAAGGTAGTGGACCGCACTACCAACCACAAAGATCTCTTGGCCTTAACACTAGCGTGAGACTCACACACACTAACACTGATCAACCTTCAACCTGTTGACAAACTCATCCCCTAGTAACACCAGGAAGAGGCTCCGGCTCCTCTCGAACATCCTTTAGCTTGTAGTCCTACGACTACCTCTGAACTAGCTCTCTTGCACGACCTAAACAGGTGCAACTGCCACAATCGGAACCAAAGGCTAAAGGAGTGTGCTGAACTTCGGATGGGTCATAGAACCATCTGCTTATACCCATGCCAAACTCAGGTCTGAACCAGACTTAGAGCCAAAGTGGCACACCAACCATTGCACCTCAAGTGCCACTACTACCAAATCCACATCTTACTAAAAATGGGGCCAGCAAGGTCACAACTTCAAGTGACAAAAACTATGGCGAGGCATACAAGAGCTCAACTCAAACAACCATGCCTAAGGCATCTCATCAAACCGAAGTCTCACTCGCCTACTCTTGCATCTCCACATGATGCTCAACAAAACTCGGCCGCCTCTCTCAACATGCGTGCAGCTAGCCCTACTCTAGGGGCTCACCATAAGAAGAGTGCTCAACTCTACCGGACAAGCTGGGGAAACCACCAACGGATCACGTCCGATGGGAACACTGCTCATTGCACCCTTAACCACGGGGTTCCGACTTACTAGCAAAGCAAAACAACAACACTTACGGGAGAACAAGGATGTCTCAAAGAACCACCTCGAAGGCTACCAACTCTGCAGCTACTCACTGGGCAATCAACCATCTGCTAAGGTTCAAGATCAACACTGAACTACCGGGCTAGTCCACACTAGGACTGCTCCACAAGCATCAACATGAGCAAAAGCCAAAGCTAACTCCTCTCCCCGGAGTGGTACTCCGAGGGCAAAACACCTCCACCCTCTCACTAGGGAATTAATAAACCGGCCACACGTGGCCTCACGGAGTCTAACCTCTGCCTCCATCTCAAAACGATGTCCCAGCCAGATATCCGAATCTATCTGGATATCTCAACAAACCACAACATACACTCACATGCGGGAAGTTGGCATGATGGCGCTCTAAACCCAAACCAACGACGAGTCGAACACCTTTCGTCTCCGCTCCACAACACAAAACAAGGCATACACTAGATGAAAGATATTGTAAATTCTTAACCCTTTTTAAAAAGCAGAGAAACTTAGGCGCACTGATGACTGTCACGAGTCTTTGGTGATCATGGGGAAAATGACCTACAACAAAAGGTCAGTCTACAGAATCTATGACTCGAGCTCGATACCAAATCAGTAAAGACCCGACCCAAAAGGGGCTCTAAATAGGCCTTTACCCCAATGCATGCATTCAAAGTAAAGGACAAATATGCAAATAATTTTCTGATTCCCAATTAAAACAAAACAATCAAGGTTCAATCGAGAATAAAGATAGTTTTCTCAAAACTCATCCCTGTCTCCAAGCACTGTTTCAAGGCAAATACATTTCCAAAAAGTACACTCTGATCGAGAGATTTCTTAAAACATTTGAAACATCCTCAAATTCAATAAAGCGAGAATCACGAAAACATTGAGAAAACATCCTAGGGCTCCGTGCCCGACTACATGCATTCGGGGAAAATAAAAAGACAAGAGTCATAGAAATAAAAAAAGTCGAGACGCACAAAGAGTTCCCATGATCACGGCTCCTCCTCCACCCATCCATCTGTCTCGCACCTTGGTTACCTGTGGAAAACCACAAAATAAGGGTGAGTAACGAATTACTCAAGAAGAATCTCCAACCGGGTACAATACGGTGCACATGGTCATCTAGATGAGTGTATGCAAGGTATGATCATAAACACGAGAATAGAGCACATAGTGAGTCCACACTTGGACCTCGGATGCCAACACGGGTCTTACTCCGGAATTAACTACCATAACCACACAAATCGCCCTATCGAGAAACAAGTCCCTCAACCTTCTCTTCGTCCGAATGAAAGGTGCACTAGCTCAAGATCCCGAGGAGCTCTCGGTCGGCGCTGTAATGAGCGTAAGCGCGCATCGCGTCTTTGCTACAGAACTATGGGGTGCCGGGTCTAGTGGCAAGTTTGCCCCATGTCCATCCACCATGCCTAACTAAATCTTTGGATCGGTGTCACGACGACATAGGGGTGTGAGACACGACACGTGAACTATGTCGGCCTCAACCACCGCACACTGAGGCTAAGGAATCGGTCGTGGTAGGCTTACACCACGGCCGTCCTTGCCCTATCGGTGGCAATCAAGGGCTACGGCCGAACACGCCGAGGACGTGTCGATCGCCGGGGGCGAGGCAATGCCAAGTCATCATCCCGACCGCTGGGGCATTTAACGATCGCCACCCTCACCCAAGATTGCGGGGCCTACCGGTCGGGTTAGCTAAACCCTCACGGGGTCCGGGGCGGAGTATTACCTCGTGCGTCCGCGCCATGGATGCAAGATACTTTATGCATCGGGCCCGATGATGCTACCTACCTACACTCTAACATATCATTTCAATAGCATACAATCCAATACAATCCAAAACGTGCTCAATGAGATACAACGAACCTAGCATGGTACTACGAAGCAAGAAGAGATATGAGCATGCGAGCGGAACAACCTAGCATGGACTAACATGAGAGAACAACATACGAAGTCATGCTAGTCGAGGAATTGAGAACAGAGCACCTAAACTATACATGCGATAATCACAAACAAACATACAAACAACAATCACATAGAACATCGCGAGGTCCACACAACTCCTCAGAAGAAATCCTTACAGCCGGGCAACTACACACAAAATCAAAGCTGCGATCGAACTCGAGCTAGCTACGAGAACCTAACAAAAACAATGATAATCACACTCTAAAGGCTTAAATATAATAAAATAAATAGGGTTCGGCTCGAGGAGCAACTCACGCGATGCGCGACACGCGGACGGGCGGGCGGCACGGCGGCCGGGTCTTCTGGGCGCGGATGGCGATGGCGATGGCGGCGATGGCGGCAAATGGGCTCTGGGCTCACATCGGCGCTGCTGCGCGACGGACAGACAGCGCCGGGCGCGGATGGCGCTCTAGGCGCGACGCCAGCTGGGACGGCACGCACGCGAACGCGCACGCGCGCAGACGAGCGGAAGCGGCGCGGCGCAAGACGCGGACGACGGGCGCTTCGGCCGCGACGCAGACGCGAGTTCGGTGGCGATGGCGAGGCGCAGGGCACGCGCCGCGAGCGGTGCGATCGGCGCGGCTGCGCGACGCGACGGACGCCGCGGATCGGGTCTTCGACGCCTCTTTGGCGGCCGCGCGGCGGCTGGCGCTGGGCTGCGTCTTTCTTTGGCGCTGAGTCTCTGCGACTGCTGCTGGCGCTGGGACTCTCTGGTGCGATCTGGCCGGCTTTCGCTCGACCGCTGCTCAGTTGGATCGCTTGGCTGGCCGGAGCAGCGCTCGGGCGCCGCAAGGGAAGAAAATCACGGCAAGGGGCTTGGGAGAGAAGAGGTTGGGCGCCCATGGAGATTTGGGGAAGAAAACACAAAACCTAATTTCTTTTCATTTAACCAAATGCACAAAACTCCAAAGATCCAAGGGTAACTAAGATATGACGCGAAAGAGTAATAAGAGCTCTCCATAGCTCAACCGCATGCATCCTCACAGCTTTCCGGAGACCCGGTTCAATCCAGTTTTAACACAAATTCTTTTATTTTTACTTTTGCATCTACCCATGCTCAAACCAAACCACAAAGCCTCAAAACCTTCATAAATCCATCCAATAATTTTAGCAATCGAAAAAAGATATATAAAGCCTCGACGTGGCCCGACCAAATTACCAAAATACCCCTAGGGCATACCGGAAGATCGGATGAAAACACGGGCCGTTACATCTAGGATGCCCATCGAGTCTTACACCTCAATCAATGATGCCCATCGGTCTTACACATCTAGGATGCCCATCGAGTCTTAAACCTCCAATCAATGATGCCCATCCGGGTCTTACACATATGTGTAAGACCCCGATGGGCATCATTGATTGAGGTGTAAGACCCCGATGGGCATCCGTATGTGTAAGACCCAGATGGGCATCTTTGATTGAGGTGTAAGACCCCGATGGGCATCCAGGTGTAGAACCTAGGGCAGGTTGTAATTGTAAGCCCTTGGCAGGCCAGCTCTAGTGTTAGTGTAACGACCCAGGTTTTTCATCCCGGTCTTCCAGGTATGCCTTAGGGGTAATTTGGTAATTTGGTTGGGCCGTCAGGGCCGTTTGTGTCTTTTCCAGTTACTAAAATTATTGGATGGATTTATGTAGGTTTTTGGAAGGATTTGTGGTTTGGTTTGAGCAAGGTTTGATGCAAAAGTAAAAATAAAGGAAATTGTCTTTGCAATGAGGGTTTGAACCCTGGTCTCTGAAAGCTTGTGGGGATGTGTGCCAATTGAGCCATTAGGTGCTCTTGTTGCTCTTTCTGCTTCACATCTTAGTTAACCTTGGATCTTTGGTGTTTGGTGCATTTGGTTAAATGAAATAGAAATTAGGTTTGTTCCATCTTCTTCTCCAAAGTGTGTGGCCGCCCAAGCTTTGCTCTCCATTGCCTTGTCGAATTCTTCATCCTTGCAGCTCCCTTGGATCGTTCATCATCATTCCGGGTAGGTATCGATCTTTCTCTTCTTCTTCTCATCCGTTTGGTGTGCTGTTTGGCCAAGTGAATAGAGGAGTGTTGTGTGTGTTTGTGTTGATTGTAGCCAACCGAGAGAAGCCCGGCCAGCGACCATCGTCGCCGTCGACGCCCAGCCGGCAGCACCGCCGCGCCCGATCGCGCGCCAGAAGGCGGCCCGGTCGCCCTGCCGTCGCACGGATCGCCCTTGCCGTCCACGGCCCACATCCGCCGCGCCCGGTCGCGCCAGCGCGCCCAGCGGCCTATCGAGCGAGCCCTCGCCGCGACAAAGAACCGGCCACTGCCGGCCTTCACCCGGCCCGGCGTCACGCCCGGATCGCGCGCAGCAGTAGACGCCTGACGCCCTCGTGCCTTCACCCGTGTCGCTTGCCGAGCCGCTCGCCCGCACCCCCAGACGTTCGCCCGCGCGCGCGTCCCTGCCGAGCAACTCGCCGTGTCCGCGATCGCCGCCAGGCGCACATGCGCCCTTGCTGCCGCTGCCGCTACGCTGCCGAGTCCCGTCTGTCCGTCGCTTCACGGCGCGCCCCGCGCCCATCCGCACGCGCAGCGCGCGCCGTGCCAGCCGTGCGGCGGCAGCGTCGAGCCTGCCCGTGCCCGCCCAAGAACTCCAAGTTCGTGTCGCCGTGCCGCGTGAGTGCCCCGAGCCGAGCTTGCTATTCTATTGTTGTTTAGACGTTTTAGATGCTGATTATTATTGGTTTGCTAGGTTCCCGCCGCTAGCTCTCGGGTTTGTTCCATGACTTAGGATTTGTGTGTAGAAGCCTCCCACCAAGGAAAGGATTTCTTACCGAGTTGTGTGGGCCTGCGGTATATTTGTGATTGTTGTTTTGTATGCTCATGTATGATTATTAGCATGTTTAGCCCTAGGTGCTCTGTTTCAATTTCTGATGGCATGAACTCTTGTATTGTTTCTCATGTTAGCCCATGCTAGGTTGTTCCATTCTCGACATGTTCGATATCTGCTTCTTGCTTCGTAGTATCATGCTAGGTTCCTTGTATCACATTGAGCACGTATTGGATGCATTGAATGAATTGTTATTATTGCTATGGTTTAGAGTTCGTAGGTAGCATCATCCGGGCGGATGCATAACGTAACTTGCATCCCCGATGGGGCGTCACGAGATGGCACTCCGTCCCCGATCCCGTTAGGGTTTAGCTAACCCTATTGGTCGCCTTGCAATCTTGGGTGAGGGTGGCGGTCATCATTAAATGCCCCAACGGTCGGGATGATGACTTGGCATTGCCTCGTCCGGCGATCGGCACGTCCTCGGCGTGTTCGGCCAGTAGCCCTTGATTGCCACTGTTAGGGCAAGGACCGCTTCTGGTGTAAGCCTACCACGATCGGTTCCTTAGCCTCGGTGCGGTGGTACAGTGACATAGTTCACGTGTCCGTGTCTCACACCCCTATGTCGGTGACACCGATCCGAGATTTAGTTAGACATGGTGATCGAACACAGGCGACTTGCCACTAGACCCGGCACCCCGCAGTATGCGCGAGTAGCATGCGGTGCGCGCTTACGCTCACTCTGGCGCCGATCGAGAGCTCCTCGGGATCTTGAGCCGTGCACCTTTCGTATCGACGATGAGAGCGGTGGCGAGGACATGTTCGCGTATAGGGCGTATAGTGTGTTGTGGTATTTCCGGACTAAGACCACGAGTTGGCATCCGAGGTCCAAGTGTGGACTTAGCTATGTGCTCCGCTCTGTGTTTTATATTCATAGCTTGCATACATTCTTCTAGATGATCATGTATATCGTATTGTACCCTGGTTGGGGATTCTTACTTGAGTAATTCGTTACTCACCCTTATTCTGTGGTTTTCCACGGTGTAACCAAGGTGCGAGACAGATGGTCAAGGAGGAGCTGTGATCATGGAATCCTCTTTGTCATCTCGACCATTTTATTATATCATGACTCTTGACTTTTGTTATTTCCCACGAATGCATGTAGACGGGCACGGAGCCCTAGGATGTTTTCTTACGTTTTATGGATTCCAGATATTTGTACTTGTGGAATGTTTAAATGGTTTAAATAAATCTCTGATCGTCAGTATGCTTTTAGAAATGTATGTTTTGATTGTTGAATGTTTCGCTTTTACTTGGGATCCGAAATGTATTTTTCATAATGTCTTTTATTTTGAATACATGCATTGGGGTAAAGGCCCATTTAAAGCCCCTTTTGGGTCGGGTCTTTACTGATTGGTATCGAGCTCGAGTCATAGATTCTGTAGACCCGACCTTTTGTTGTAGGTAATCCTTCCATGATCACCAAAGCCTCAAGCGATCATCAGTGCGCGCTAGGTTTATTGTTTTAGAAAGAAAAAAGGGTTAAGAATTTACAATACCTTTCATCTAGTGTATGCCTTGTTTGGTGTTGTGGAGTGGTGACAAAGTGTGTTTTGATTCGTTGTTGGTTTGGATGTAGATCGCCAACATGCCGATCCACCCGTCTTGGGAGAGGAGGTTTGAGAGCGGTCGAGGTATCGAGGATCGGATCTGAATCTGCAGGACATCGTCCCAAGCCGAGGCCCGATGGCATTCCACCAAAGAACTCCTCTGTTACGCCTAGAGCGGGCGTTGAGGCGATCGAGCGCCGTGAGATCGCTCCTCTGGAGCGAAATTTGCTGAGTCTTTGAGGGCTTTTATGGTCGAGCATGTTGAGTGACCAGAGAGGCGAGACCCGTGCCTTGTTGGCGTATGGCGGGGAAGAGTCCCGAGCCCAGTTGAGCGGTGACTCGATTGGTTCAAAGTGAGCACGAGCACCTCCAGCTCCACGAGAGCAAGTAGCCCCAGAGGCGATATATGGCGGAGGGTGCCGAGGAGTTGGGTAGGTGGTGAAGGATTTTGTGAAGTGGAAGCTTTGAGAAGTTTGATGCCACCGGTGATGCGTTAGCGGCAACCTGTGTGGATTGCCCATTTGGAGTACACCTTCACGATCATGGTGTGCCCCGATATTCGAGAGGCCGAGGTGTGCGGCTCATGTGCTAGGAGGCACAATGAGATGGTGGTGGGAGTCCACCTTGAGCGAGAGACCACCGGGTCTCCACCCGCTACTTGGGAGTTCTTCAAGGCCGAGTTCAAGGTAAAGTTCATCGGTGATGAGGCTCAAGAGAAGATGGTGGAGCTCTTCCGGAACTCGAAGCGAGGTTACGATTCCATTGAGGAATATGAGAGGAAGTTCTCGGAGTATGGATACTTTGCTCCTCGGTTGATAGCCACCCCAGAGTGAAGATTCGGAAGTTCATATCCGGATTGAGGCGGTGTTTCTCGAGATGTCGTGGCTCGGGCCCACGACACTTATGCTAGGGCTGTCCCAGCTTAGCCACGATCTATAATGGGAAGTATCTGCTGAGCGGGTTGTTGCCGCTCTGCCAGCGTCCCGTCCCAAAGTAACAGGCGAAGAGGAAGTTTGATTTTGAGGCGGCGCTGCCCGCCAAAGGCGCGCTTCGAAGCAGAGATCGTGAGAGAGCTCGATTCGTTTCCAGCCAACAGCGAGGAGGACCCGGCGGAGTTCCGCGCATGTGCTACTTGTGGGAAAGTCCACGCTGGAGCTTGTCGACCGGACCTAGATTGTGCTTTCGTTGTGGTAGAGAGGGGCACATGGCCCGTTTTTGTGATCGGCCGATTATGGCGGCTCGGCCAATAGCAGCGAGCAGGTCGAGTGTTTGCCACGACCGTCAGAGGCCCGAGCGTGCATTTGATGCATGCGCGCGTGCACGCTTCTTGTTTTAGATCATCTGCGCATTTGTCTTGTTTGATTACAGTTCCTACGCATTCATTTGTATCTGTGTTGTTTCTTGAGCATGCTAAGTTAAGACTAGAGCCTCTAGGTTTCGAGTTATCTGTTGCAACTCCTTCGGGAGTTAATATGTTGGCTAGAGATAAGATTAGGGATGGCCGGATCGAGATATCCTGAGAATTGCTTGTGGCTACGCTCATAGTTACGCCTATGAGCGGTTTTGATGTGATTCTTGCTATGGAGTGGTTAGTCGCTAACCACGCGTTGATTGACCGCCATCGGAAAGAAGTAGTGTTCAGCCGCCAGGTCGTTGACTTTAAGTTTCGTGGAGTCCAGGTGGAGTCTGCCCACCAATGGTGTCACCGTGAAAGGTCGCTGCGTTTGCTAGCTCATGGAGCTTGGGGTTACTGCCAAGTTGTGCAGTGGAGCCGTCCCTATGATCGCTGATCGTCAGTCTTTGATCGTGCGGGAGTTCGCGGATGTGTTTCTGAGGAGTTACTTGGGGTTGCCCAAAGAGAGAGGTTGACTTCACTATTGAGCTCGAGCCGGGGACCCTCCCTATCTCGAAGGCTCCGTGACGCATGGCGCCAGTGAGTTAAAGGCGAAAGATTCATTCAGGGGAGATGTTAGATCGAGGGTTCATCCGTCCGAGTGTGTCCCAAGTGGGAGCACCGATTCTGTTTGTGAAAAAGAAGGATGGTTCTATGCGCTTATGTATTGATTATCGCGAGCTTAATAAGGTGTGATGAAGAATAAGTACCCGTTGCCCGTATCGATGATTTGTTCGATCGGCTTGAGGAGCTTCGTGTTCTCCAAGATAGATCCGAGATCCGGTTACCATCGATTGCGGATCGGGGATGCCGACATTCCTAAGACAAACTTTCGAGTCCGGATATGGTCACTATGAGTTTGTGGTTATGTCGTTTGGGTTGACCAATGCCCCACCCGTTCATGGACATGATGGATAGGGTGTTCAAATCATTTTTGGGCGGCCGTCATTGTGTTCATTGGCGATATTCCGATTTATTCAAGGTCTAAGGAGGACCATGCAGAGCATTTGAGGTGAGTATTGGCGGCTTTGAGGAAAACCCGGCTTTATGCGAAGTTTTCCAAATGTGATTTCTGGTTGGAGCGGTGGCCTTCCTAGGCCACGTGGTTTCGAGAGATGGTATAGCCGTGGACCCCGCGAAGATTGAGGCCGTGAGTTCGTGGGCCAAGCCGACTTGATTGCCGAGATTCGCGACTTTACGGGTTTGGCGAGTTACTACCGTCGGTTCGTTAAGACTTTTCCGCCATAGCCTCGCCCCTCACTCGTCCGACGAGGAAGGGTGTCGAGTTCGTTTGGAACGATAAGTGTGATGAGAGCTTTGCGAGCTCAAGCGTAGTTTGACGTCGGCACTGTGTTGGCGATCCGGAGGGGACGGTGTGGTTTCGTAGTCTTGATGATGCTTCCAAGTTTGGATTAGGTTGTGTGTTGATGCAAAGACGGGAAGGTCATTGCCTATGCTTCCCGTCACCAAGCCGTATGAGCGAGAACTACCCGACTCATGATATGGAGTTGGCGTGATGGTGTTTGCAATCAAGATTTGGAGGCATTACCGTATGGTGAGCGGATTCGGATGTTCACCGATCACCGAGCCTCAAGTATCTGTTTACTCAAAAGGAGTTGAATATGAGGCGAGAGGAGATGGTTGGAGTTGGTAAAGGATTATGATGCGAGATTTTGTACCATCCGGTAAAGCCAATGTTGTGGCCGATGCTTTGAGTAGAAAGACGTCGCACTCCACATGGCGTTGTTGAGTTCAAACCCCAAATTGCGAGAGAGAGTTCGAGCGGCCGAGGTTGCGATGTTGTTGGGTGAGGTTACCGCTGAGGTAGCTCGATTGGATTGTTCACCCGTCGATTAGGCGTGGATTATAGACGACCAGTTAGGTGACCCGCACTTAAGAGATTGGTTGACGAGTTAATCTTGATGGAGACTTTGACTTTGTATATTCACCGAACATGTGGGTTGACTTATAGAGGCCGGTTGTGTGTTCCGGACATTGCGGGATTGCGAGCGAGTTGCTCTCGAGGCCCACAGATTCCCCATTTGCTTGGCACCCCTGGGTACCAAGATGTATCGAGACCTTAAGCGGACCTTACGGTGGATGGGAATGAAGAGAGATGTGGCGAGTTTGTCACCGGTGTCACTTGTCGGCAAGTGAAGGCACCCAGCAGAGGCCACCGGTTTGTTGCGACCACCGAGTGTGTGTGCCCCATGGAAATGGGAAGAGATCTCCATGGACTTTATCTCTGGTTTTCCAAGGACTCAGAGGAAGTTCTCTCGATTTGGGTGATAGTCGACCGTTTGACCAAGAGCGCACTTCATTCCCGGTAGAGACACTTATACCGTGTGGAACAATGGGCGCAATTGTTTTGGAGCGAGATCATCCGTTGCCATGGTGTGCTGTGAGGATTGTGTCGGCCGAGACTCGCGGTTCACTTCTCGTTGCGGAGCGCTCGAAAGGGTTTGAGCACGAGTGCGATTTAAAGATGACTTTTCACCCTCGGACGGATGGTCGGGCCCGAGAGGGTGAATCGATTCTCGAGGATATGTTGAGGGCTTGTGTGTTGGATTTCCCGCGCGATTGGGACCATGATCTCATACTTGATGGAGTTTGCCTATAACAACGATTATCGATCGACGATCGGATGGCTCCATTCGAGGCTTTGTATGGTAAGCGTTATCGGTCCCCGTGTTCTCGGGAAAAGGTTGGTGATAGACAGGTTTTGGGTCCCGAGTTCTGCAGATTGACCAATGGTGCGGTCACGAGAAGATTAGAGCTCGTATGTTGACATTTCGCGAGCGAGCGAGAAGAGTTACGCCGATGTTCGGCGTCGGGATTTGGAGTTTGAGGTTGGTCACATGTGTTCCTTAAGGTTGCTCCGATCACGAGGTGTTTTGAGGTTTGGCAAGCGTGGGAAGTTGAGTCCCCGTTTTGTTGGTCCATTTGAGATCCTAGAGAGGATTGGCGAGTTGTTTATCTCGGTTAGCCCTACCTCCGTCACTATCGGTGCATAGCATAGTGTTTTTCATGTATCGATGTTGAGGCGGTATGTGCCGACCCGTCGCACATTGTGGACTTTGAGCCGTTGCGGTGAATGAGGATTTGAGCTTGAGGAGAAGCCATTGAGATCCTTGCCTTTGAGACCAAGGCGTTGCGTAATCGCGAGATTCGTTTAGTAAAGGTTCGATGGAAGAGTCGTGGTTACGAGGAAGCCACTTGGGAGCGGGAAGACGAGATGAGATTGCATTATCTGAAATGTTTGATCTTAAGGACTTTCGAGGACGAAAGTCATAAAAAGGAGAGAATATTGTAACGACCTGTGTTTTCATCCCGGTCTTCCGTATGCCCTAGGGGTAATTTGGTAATTTGGTCGGGCCGTCGGGGCGTTTGTGTCTTTCGATTACTAAAATTATTGGATTGATTTATGTAGGTTTTGGAAGGATTTGTGGTTTTGTTTGAGCAAGGTTTGATGCAAAAGTAAAAATAAAGGAATTTGTCTTTGCATTGGGGTTTGAACCCGGTCTCTGAAAGCTTGTGGGGATGTGTGCCAATTGAGCCATTAGGTGCTCTTGTTGCTCTTTACTGCTTCACATCTTAGTTAACCTTGGATCTTTGGTGTTTGGTGCATTTGGTTAAATGAAATAGAAATTAGGTTTGTTCCATCTTCTTCTCCAAAGTGTGTGGCCGCCCAAGCTTTGCTCTCCATTGCCTTGCCGAATTCTTCATCCTTGCAGCTCCCTTGGATCGTTCATCATCATTCCGGGTAGGTATCGATCTTCCTCATCTTCTTCTCATCCGTTTGGTGTCTTTGTTTGGCCAAGTGAATAGAGGAGTGTTGTGTGTGTTTGTGTTGATTGCGGCCACCGAGAAAGCCCGGCCAGCATGCCCATCGTCGCGCGTCGCCCACCGGCCACGCGCGCCGGATCGCGCGCCCAGCCAGCGGCCCGAGCCCGCCCCTGCCGTCGCACGACGCCCTTGCCGTCCATACATGCCGCCGCCGCCCGATCGCGCCAAGCGGCGCCCCGAGCGGCCTGCCGCGCCCGGATCTCGCCACGGCAAAGAATCGGCCCACCGCTCGGCCATCGCCGCCCGGCGACGTCACGCCCGATCGCGCGCGCAGCGAAGAGACGCGCCGCGCGCGCGCCTTCACCGTGTCGCTTGCCGAGCCGCTCGCCCGACGCCCGAGACGTTACGCCGCGCCGCGCGCCCCCTGCCGAGCAACTTCGCCGTGTCCAGCATCGCACGCCAGCGCCCGTGCCGTGCCGCCGCCGCTGCTGAGTCCGTCTCTCCGTCTGCGCTTCAGCCACGCCCAGCGCCCATCCGCAGCGCGCAGACGCGCCAGCCGTGCCGCGCGGCGCACAGCCAGCGCCCGCCTGCTGCGCTGCGGCCGCCAAAGAACTCCAAGTTCGTGGTCGCCGCGTCGCGTGAGTGCCCTTGCCGAGCGAGCTTGTTGTTCTATTGTTGTTTAGACGTTTTAGATGCCGATTATTATTGGTTTGCTAGGTTCCCGCCGCTAGCTCGGGTTTGTTCCGCACTTAGGATTTGTGTGTAGAAGCCTCCCGACCAAGGTAAGGATTTCTTACCGGAGTTGTGTGGGCCTGCGGTATATTTGTGATTGTTGTTTTGTATGCACGTATGATTATTAGCATGTTTAGCCCTAGGTGCTCGTTTCAATTCTGGATGGCATGAACTCTTGTATTGTTTCTCATGTTAGCCCATGCTAGGTTGTTCCATTCGGCATGTTCGATATCTGTTCTTGCTTCGTAGTATCATGCTAGGTTCCTTGTATCTGTTGAGCACGTATTGGGTGCATTGAATGAATTTTTATTATTGCTATGGTTTAGAGTTCGTAGGTAGCATCATCCGGGCCGGATGCATAACGTAACTTGCATCCCCGCGAGGGACGTGCGAGAGATGGCACTCGTCCCCGATCCCGTTAGGGTTTAGCTAACCCTAATGGCTGGCCCGCAATCTTGGGTGAGGGTGGCGGTCGTTAAATGCCCCAACGGTCGGGATGATGACTTGGCATTGCCTCGTCCCGGCGATCGGCACGCGTCCTCGGCGTGTTCGGCGTAGCCCTTGATTGCCACTGTTAGGGCAAGGACCGCTTCTGGTGTAAGCCTACCACGACCGGTTCCTTAGCCTCGGTGTAGTGGCACAGCCGACATAGTTCACGTGTCCGTGTCTCACACCCTATGTCGGTGACACCGATCCGGAGATTTAGTTAGGCATGGTGGTCGAACACGGCGGCTTGCCACTAGACCCGGCACCCCGAGTTTGTAGTAGCATGCGGTGCGCGCTTACGCTCACTACTGACGCCGATCGAGAGCTCCTCGGGATCTTGAGCCAGTGCACCTTTCGTGTCGACAGTGACGCAGTGGCCGAGACATGTTCCGTATAGGGCGTATAGTGTGTTGTGGTATTTCCTGACTAAGACCACGAGTTGGCATCCGAGGTCCAAGTGTGGACTTAGCTATGTGCTCCGCTCTGTGTTTATATTCATAGCTTGCATACATTCTTCTAGATGATCATGTATATCGTATTGTACCCCGGTTGGGGATTCTTCTTGAGTAATTCGTTACTCACCCTTATTCTGTGGTTTTCCACGGGTAACCAAGGCGCGAGACAGATGATGGTCAAGGAGGAGGCGTGTGATCATGGAATCCTCTGTCATCTCGACCATTTTATTATATCATGACTCTTGACTTTTGTTATTTCCCACGAATGCATGTAGATGGGCACGGAGCCCTAGGATGTTTTCTTACGTTTTATGGATTCCAAAGATATTTGTACTTGTGGAATGTTTAAATGGTTTAAATAAATCTCTGATCGTAGTATGCTTTTAGAAATGTATGTTTTGATTGTTGAATGTTTCTGCTTTTACTTGGGATCCGAAATGTATTTTTCATAATGTCTTTTATTTTGAATACATGCATTGGGGTAAAGGCCCATTTAGAGCCCCTTTTGGGTCGGGTCTTTACAGTTAGCTCTTAGCCTAAACAACTGGTTTGTCCTAAGTCATTGTATGGTTGCATGTTGGTGTGCTAAATGCTATGTTTATGTATTGTACCCGGTTGGGGATTCTTCTTGAGTAATACATTGCTCACCCTTATTTTTCTCTCTGTCCTTCCACCGGGTAACTTGGGACAGAGGCGGGATGGCTAGGAGGAGGTCTTTGGATGATCATGGACGGCCCAACTCTGAGACTATTTCACTTTATTATGTTTTTGTTGGTTTAGCATGTAGTTGGACTGGAGTCATTAGAATATCATTCATTCAAAAACTTGTTTAAGACTTCTCGGATTGTTTCCTTGATTTTCTTGAAAGTACCGAACAGTCACTTTACTTGTTGGCTTTGCTTAATGGATTTTATGCTTGAACTTAGTTGTGTTGAATGAAAAGTTTTAAATTGGTACTCTCTATAAGTGTTTTCATATTTTATTTATGCATGCTAAGAAAGGATCTAGGTTAGAGACCGTTAGTTTGGTCGGGTCCTTACAGTTGGTATCAGAGCTCAGAGTCATAGGTTCTGTAGAATGACCTGCAATTGCAGGTTGTTTTCCATGATCATCAGCGCTCCAACAGCCATCAGGTTTGTCCATAAGGTTAAGGGCTAAGAATTACAATACTATTTGCACTTGCATGATCATGACTTGTTGTAGGGAAGGAAAACCGGTTCTGACTCATTGTTAGCTGAGTGCAGATTGTTAGCATGCCAGTTACTCGCAGAGGGCGGGGAAGGTCGAGGCCGACCGCTCAGGGCATTCGTATCGATTCTGACACTGGAGGGATGTCGTCCCAAGCTAAAGCAGATGTTAGGCCACCTGCGAGCCCCTTCTCATTGTGTTGCCCGGGAGGACGTGGAGGCATCGAGCCTCGAGAGGCGCACTGTAGTAGCTTTGCGAGTCCATGAGGGCTCTTATGGTTGGGTTGCTAGGCGACGGCGGAGGGCCGAACAGAGAAAGCTGAAACGCAGCGCGTTGTTAGCCACGCAGAGGGAAGAGTCCCGAGTTCGAGAGAGAAGCGGTGACGGAATTGGTTCAAAGAGAGGATCAGAGTGCCACCAAGCCGCGCCAGCCTCCTCGAGGAACCGATGTGAATGAGGCCGTTGTGGCGAGAAGCTTGAGGACTCACAGGCAAGTGGTGAAGGATTTTGTCAAATGAAAGCTTTGAGAAGTTTAGTGGCCTCTGGAGAACCGTTGGTAGCAGCCTAGATGGATAGCCGAGTGGAGTATACCTTCGGGGTGATGGCTTGTCTCTGAGGTGCAATGAGCTCGTTGTGCGGCTCATGTGTTAGCCGGTGCAGCTAAGTGGTGGTGGGATTCCACCTTGAGTGAGAGATCGGCCGGGTCCCCACCGCCACACAGGGAGTTCTTCAAGGCGGAGTTCAAGGAAAATTTATCGATGAAGAAGCCCAAGAGAAGATGATTGAGCTATTTTCAAACCTTAAGCAAGGTTCCGATTCAATCGAGGTTTATGAGAAAAAGTTTTGGAGTATGGGTACTTCGCGCGCGCGATTAATTGCTACCTCGAGTGAAGATCGGGAAGTTTATTACGGGCTTGAGGCAGGAGTGTCTCGGGATGTTAGGGCGCGAGCCCGAGACTTTTGCCAAGGTCATGCGGTGGCAAAGATTTATGACGGTAAGTATCCTCCAGAACAAGTTGCTAGTGCTGCTGTGCAGAAGGCCCCAGCGTACTCGGGCCAGAAGCGTAAGTTTTGATTCCAGAGGCAGTGGTCGTGTGGGCGGTCAGCGCCACCAGGGTTCTTATCAGGGCCGAGACCAAAGATCGGAACGCGATCGTGATCAGCCTCGCCAGCAGGGCGTAGGGAGGCCGCCACCGTTTTGTAAACCTTGTGGGAAGCTGCATTGGGGTCCTTGTGGAGGTAACCCTAGGGCTTGCTATAACTGTGGTAAGGAAGGGCATCAGGCTCGGTATTGCAACCACAAAGCGGTAGTTACGCGACCACTTTCAAAGCAGCGGGCGAGTGTATGCTACAACCCGTCGGGAGGCCGAGCAAGCGGGGCGCGCATGGCGTGTGCGCTCCTAGTTCTTGATCACTTTGCCTTTGTGTTGTTTGATTCGGGTTCCACGCATTCTTTTGTTTCTACCGTTTTTGCTGAGCATGCTTGCATGATTTTAGAACCCCTAGGTTTTGAGTTATCTCAGGCTACCCCTTCCGGAGCTAGTATGTTGGCCATCGAGAAAGTAAAGGATTTGTGGATACGGTCTCCGACGAGTCCCTGCGCGAGTTACGCTCATAGTATCGGCTATGAGTGATTTTGATGTAATTCTCGGCATGGATTGGTTAGCTGATAACCACGCGATGATTGGCTGTCGCCGGAAGGAGGTTGTGTTCGAAGCCGCCGAGCGTGCCTAGCTTTAGATTCCGTGGCACCCGAGAGTGGTTTGTGTTCGCCATGATTTCGGCGATTAAAGCTCACCGTTTGCTAGCTCGAGGAGCTTGGGGCTTTGTAGCTAAGTTGTCCGGTAAGTCGTGGTCGGGTTATCTCATAAGCAAGTGCCCATTGTGCAAGAGTTTGCAAATGTTTTTCCTGAAGAGTTTCCTGGTCTGCCTCCAAGGAGGGAGGTAGATTTCTCAATAGAGCTAGAGCCAGGGACTCGCCCTATCTCGAAGGCTCTGTATCGTATGGCGCCAGCTGAACTGAAAGAGTTAAAGGAGCAATTGCAGGAGTTGCTTGATAGAGGATTTATCAGACCGAGTGTGTCCTAGTGGGGAGCACCCGTGCTGTTTGTTAAGAAAAAGGATGGCTCAATGCGTCTATGCATTGATTACAGGGAATTGAATAAGGTAACCATCAAGAACAAGTATCCACTACCGCGCATTGATGATCTATTTGACCAGCTCCAGGGAGCATGTGTGTTTTCAAAGATTGACTTGAGGTCGGGCTACCACCAGTTAAGGATCCGGGATGCAGATATCCCTAAGACAGCTTTCAAGTCGAGGTATGGTCATTATGAGTTCGTAGTCATGTCTTTCGGACTGACGAACGCCCACATTCATGGACATGATGGACCAGTGTTCAAGGCGTTCTTGGACCGCTTTGTCATCGTGTTCATAGATGACATTCTTGTGTATTCTAAGTCTAAAGAGGACCATGCTTCGCATCTAAGGCAGATTTTGTCAGCCTTGCGCGAGAACCAGCTTTATGCGAAGTTTTCTAAGTGTGACTTTTGGCTCGAGGAGGTAGCTTTTCTAGGGCACGTGGTGTCCAAGGAGGGAGTGGATGTGAACCCTTCAAAAATTGAGGCACTTAGTTCGTGGGCTAGACCGACAACCGTGTCAGAGATTCGTAGTTTTCTGGGTCTGGCAAGATATTACCGCCGCATCGTTCAGAACTTTTCTGCTATAGCTTCACCGCCTACTCGGTTGACGAGGAAGGGCGTCGATTTCGTTTGGGATGAGAAGTGCGACGAGAGTTTCGCTAAGCTGAAGACCAGTTTGACGTCCGCACCGGTGTTGGTAGTTCCGAGGGGAACAGGGGGTTTCGTAGTGTATAGTGATGCCAGCAAGTTTGGTTTAGGCTGTGTTCTGATGCAGCACAGTAAAGTAATAGTGTATGCCTTGAGGCAGTTGAAACCGCATGAGCAGAATTATCCAACCCACGATATGGAGTTGGCAGCTGTCGTCTTCGCTCTTAAGATTTGGAGGCATTACCTGTATGGGGAAAAGATTCAAATTTTCTCGGACCACCAGAGCCTCAAATATTTCTTTACCCAGAAAGACCTGAACATGCGGCAGAGGAGGTGGTTGGAGCTTGTAAAGGATTACGACTGTGAAATCTTGTATCACCCTGGGAAGGCTAATGTTGTAGCTGATGCTCTGAGTAGGAAGACCTCGCATTTTGCAACGTATTTGTCCCGTAAGTAATATAAGGAAAGACCTTGAGAGGGCGGGAATAGCGATGTTGTTAGGAGAAGTTGCCGCCAAGGTAGCTCGGTGACCATCCAACCGTCGATAAGGCAAAGGATTATCGATGGCCAGCTGAATGACCCAAAGTTAAAGAGTTTGTACGAAAGAGTTCAGATCGATGGTGACTTCGATTTTGTAGTATCTGCAGATGGTGGCTTGAGATATAAGGGTCGACTATGTGTCCCAGCCGAGGCCGGCATTCGCACAGAGTTGTTGACCGAGGCCGACACCTCGCCTTTTGCATGGCACCCAAGGGGTAACAAAATGTACCAAGATCTTAAACAAACTTTTTGGTGGATGGGAATGAAGCGGGATATTGCCCAATTTGTCGATCGATGTCTCACTTGTCAACAAGTGAAGGCACCTAAGCGAAAACCAAATAGGGTTATTGCGATCACTTGGGGTGCCGCGATGGAAGTGGGAGGAGATTACCATGGACTTTATCTCGGTCCCGCGCCCGGACACCCAGAGGTTATGCACAAATTTGGGTGATCGTCGACAGGTTGACCAAGAGTGCGAACTTCATTCGTGGCAAGATAAATTATACCGTGGAGCAGTGGGCACAGTTGTTCCTGGAGCAGATAGTTAGGTACCACGGAGTGCCGCTTAAGATTATCTCTCGATCGAGACTCCGTTTTACGTCCGGTTTTGGAAAGCCCTTCAGGCCGGATTGGGCACGGTGTGCGGCTATAGTACCGCCTTTCCACCCTCAGACCGATTGTCAAACAGAGCGGGTAAATCAGATCTTAGAAGATATGTTGCGAGCCTGTGTGTTAGACTTTCTCGGGCGATTGGGACCAATGACTTATATTTGATGGAGTTTGCCTACAACAACGATTATCGAGTAACCATTCGGATGGCACCGTTTGAGGCGTTGTATGGTAAACGTTGCGAGATCCCCGTCTTACGGGAAGAGGTTGGAGACAGGCAAGTTTTGGGTCCGGAGTTGCTCGAATTGACCAATGAAGCGGTCCAAAAGATTAAGGCTCGTATGTTGACGCCCAGAGCGGCGGAAAAAGCTACGCCGACGTCGTCGGCGTAGAGAGTTAGAATTTGAAGTTGGCGGCATGTCTTCCTCAAGGTAGCTCCTATGCGTGGAGTTACGAGGTTTGGTAAGAAGGAAAGTGAGCCCGTGTTTGTGGGACCTTTTGAGATTCTCGAGAGAGTTGGGGTTGTAGCTTACGGTTGCACTTGCCGCCGCCCTCCTTGCTGCGATGCATAGTGTGTTCCATGTTTCGATGCTCGCCAAGATCGTGGCGCACCACTGCGCACATCATAGATTTTGAGCCCTTGCGGTTAAAAATGATGACTGAGCTTTGAAGAGGAACCCATAGAGATCTTAGCATTCGAGAAGAAGGTTTTGAGGAACCGAGCCATTGATTTAGTGAAAGTGCGTTGGGCGGAATCGGGGAGTTGAGGAAGCTACTTGGGAGTTGGAAGGGAGATGAGGAGAAACTACCCGAGTTATTCTAGTCAAAGCGACTTCCGGGGCGGAAGTCTTCTAAGGAGGGAGTATTGTAACGGCCGGATTTACATTAATTGTGAGATAAGGTTTTGTAGCATTGTTTCCGGGAGCAGTTGGATTCGTTAAGGTTTTGGCAGTTTATTGGTCGGGGGTGAAATAAGAAATTTCTTTTAAGGGTTCCTTGGGAGATTCGGGCCCTAGACTTAAGGGAATTGGAAACTTGGATTTAATTAAAGGAAAATTAAGCGTCAGCTAGGACTCGAAGGAGGGAAGCCTTGGGATGGGATCTTGAGATTTCTCCAAAGTTGATTTAATTTTAAGAAGGAAAACAAAAGAGGAGAAAAGAGAAGGAAAAAGGAAAACCCTAGCCGCCCACCCTTTCCTTCTCACCCTAGCCGTCGCCCAGCCCTTGCCTCGCCGCCCAGCTTCGTCGTCGCCCTTGCTAGCCGCCGTCCTTCGCACCGGTCCAGCCT
Source organism: Sicyos edulis (assembly GCA_036507275.1). Lineage (NCBI taxonomy): Eukaryota > Viridiplantae > Streptophyta > Magnoliopsida > Cucurbitales > Cucurbitaceae > Sicyos > Sicyos edulis. Next base: position 22,537,111 of record CM071847.1, read on the forward strand.
GATCGCGTCGTCGTCGCTCTACCTCAAGCCGCGCGCGCAGCGCGCAAGCCCAAAGCGCGTCGAGCGACCTGCCAGCAGCGATCCATCGCGGCGCGAGCCGCGGCCGGCCGCGTCGCCCGCCGTCCTGGCGCCCCCCAGAGCGATCTCGCTGGGTCGCCCAGCCGTCCTTCGCGCCATCCCAGCGGGATCTCGCCGCGTCGCCCAACTTTGTCGCCAGCGCCGTCGGCCATGAGCTGCCAGCGTCACTCCGTACGCCCACGTCCGTACGCCACCGCCCCAGCGCCGTAGTGTCTGCGCGATCGCATCCGGAGCCCGTGACAGCGTCCAGCGACAGCGCTCGACGCCCCACCGAGCCATGTCTGCTTGCCTCTGCCGCACGCTGCCCTGCCGAGAGCCTGCCTGGCCGTGATAGCTTGGTGCCGAGCTTGTTTCCTTCTCGGTTGGTAAATCTCGAGCCTCCTCTCTCTTGAACCTTGAGATAATAGTTGCTGATTGTTTAATTAGGGTGATTTTATTACTTGCTTAGGCTGCTTGGGATCGCATAGAAGCTCGAGGGTCACTTGTTGGATGTGATTGATATTTCTCTGCTTGCTTCCAGGTAAGGGTTCCTTACCGAGGGTGTGTGGATCCTGCGTATAAGTGCTAGCAAGTCTTACCTTGTGATTGTATAAATTTCTAGTGTATAGGTTACATATTTCCTCTTGCTTCCAGGTTTGTGTTGTGCTGGTGTTCCTATTATAATCTGTTAGTTCTATGTTAGTGCTTGGCAGGTGATCTAAAAAATAGGTAAGTCCCCGATGGGCACTGCACTGATTCCGTATGTAGCTGGGGAGTATAAGACCCCGATGGGCATCTCTGAGATCCTAGTTGAAGTAAGACCCCGAAGGGCATCCTAGATGTGTAAGACCCCGTCGGGCAGCATTGATGGCTAGAGGTGTAAGACCCCGATGGGCATCCGTATGTGTAAGACCCCGATGGGCATCCGTATGTGTAAGACCCCTATGGGCATCATTGATTGAGGTGTAAGACCCCGATGGGCATCCGTATGTGTAAGACCCCGATGGGCATCATTGATTGAGGTGTAAGACCCTGATGGGCATCCGTATGCGTAAGACCCCGATGGGCATCATTGATTGAGGTGTAAGACCCCGATGGGCATCCGTATGTGTAAGACCCCGAAGGGCATCATTGATTGAGGTGTAAGACCCCGATGGGCATCCAGGTGTAGAACCTAGGGCAGGTGGAAATTGTAAGCCCTTGGCAGGCCAGCTCTAGTGTTAGCTCTTAGCCTAAACAACTGGTTTGTCCTAAGTCATTGTATGGTTGCATGTCGGTGTGCTAAATGCTATGTTTGCGTATTGTACCCCGGTTGGGGGATTCTTACTGAGTAATACATTGCTCACCCTTATTTTTCTGTGTCCTTCCACCAGGTAACTTGGGACAGTGGCAGGATGGCTAGGAGGAGGCTGCTGGATGATCATGGACGACCCAACTCTGAGACTATTTAAGTTTATTATGTTTTTGTTGGTTTAACATGTAGTTGGACTGGAGTCATTAGAATATCATTCATTCAAAAACTTGTTTAAGACTTCTCGGACTGTTTCCTTGATTTTCTTGAAAGTACCGAACAGTCACTTTACTTGTTGGTTTTGCTTAATGGATTTTATGCTTGAACTTAGTTGTGTTGAATGAAAAGTTTTAAATTGGTACTCTCTATAAGTGTTTTCATATTTTATTTATGCATGCTAAGAAAGGATCTAGGTTAGAGACCGTTAGTTTGGTCGGGTCCTTACAGTATAGCTCAACGAGCTTACAAGGCAGAATATGGAATTCTCGGAAGTCTCCTACTTCCGGCCTAATGATTGGCTCTCATAACCAATCCCGGGACATCTCCGAGGGTCTTTCTCCCTCGGCCAATTGATCAGCTCAAAGACCGATCCCAAAGATGTCCGACACCTTCGAGGGTCTTTCTCCCTCGACCATATGATCAGCTCAAAAGCCAATCCCAATGGGTGTCCTCAAGGGCCTCTTACCCTCGCTAACAAATCTGGACTATCGGGAGAGTACCCGAAGTCTGGCTCTAAACTGAAAGGAACTGGTGTACTCACGAACATTAGCCCGGGGGAGCTCTCCGAATCGGCGACTAACGCGTGTGCGCGCACATCGCATGCTGCTGCAACCGGCGTAAATGTGGGGGCCTAAGTACAAACTACGCGGGCCAGGTACGCATGCCTAAAGACTCGGAAACGGTGTCACTTTGAACACGATGAGTGCGAGGCCCTCGGCACTCATCTGTGCGGCACTGTACCACACCGACACGAAGCTAAGAATGAGGCCAAGGCAGGTTTGCACCTTTGGCAGGGTTCCGCTCTTCCAGGCTACAAACTAGGCTTATGCCGATGTGGTAGCTAAATCCACATCGGCTGCCGGGGGGAAGCAATGTACGTTATGCTTCGCTCTACTCCCGACCGGTGGGGACAAAGTACGTTATGTCCGCTCTCAGCCTCTGGATGATGACAAACTCTACTATACTAGCTAAGAGTACAAAATAACTTATTCCTGGCTAGACATACATATCAACATCGATCACACATAACCTAGCATGATACTACGAACTTAAAGCAGGAATCTCAAGCATGCTGGAAGAACAATCCTAGCATGGCACTAACATGTACAAACAGGCAAACATGCTAGCAAGAATGCAATCAAAAGCTGTCCTATCCACTAATCATGTTCATAGAAGTAAACATGCATATAAGGCACAATCAAGAAAGCATCGTAGGGTCCACACAACCACGGTACGAAATCCTTACCTGGAAACAAGCAGAAAATAACTACCATAAGCCAACCAAGCGACTCCCGAGCTTCTAAGTGAACCCGAGCAGCCTAAGCATTTAATAAAAATATCCTAATTAAATAACAACATCCAATCACCTTAGGGTCCAAAAGAGTGGAGGCTCGGGAATTACCAACCGAGAAGGTACAAGGTCTCGGCCCCAACAATTTTGGCAAAACAGGCTCTCGGCGACAAGTGGGCAGGCAGGACGTGCACTGGGAGCGAGCGATCCCATCCTGCTGGGCCCTGGCGGGCGCCGGCTGGCACGCAGCGCCTGTGGTGGGGACCGGCGCTGGCACGACGACACGGGCGCTGGCGCGGCAGGGAACAGGCGCGCGGACGGCGGTGGGGCGCTGGCGCGCAGAAGCAGACGGAGACTCCCGACGCGGGCGCGCTGGCGCTGGACGATGGGCTGTGCGACGCGCTGCTGGGTGTCTGGGGTCTGGGCGACGGGCTGCCGGCTGCAATAGGCGTCTGGGCTGCTCAGCTGGGCGACAGGGCTGATGGTTGGGTGACTAGGCTGATGGCTGGGCGACAGGGCTGATGGCTGGCATGGGCTGCTGCTGGGGCTGGTGGTTCGGGGCGGCTCGGTGCGGCTCGGTTGGGTTTCTTGGTGAGGTCGGCAAGGAGAGAGAGAGAGAGAGAGAGAGGTAAAACAAGGGGAATGAGATTTTCTTGATTTTCTTTCCTTTTCCTAATTTAAATAAGTCTTGGTGACCTAAATCTCTTCCCCGGGCTTCCTCCTTCGAGTCCCGGCTGAAGCAACCTTTTCTCCTTATTAAAACTCATTTAAACCAAGCTCCCAAATCACCATCAAGGGCAAGGGTTCAAATCCCAATGGAAGCACTTAAATTAACAATAATTTTGTTAATTACCAAATCACCTCCAAACTTCCAACCATCTAGCCCGAACTTCTTGGGTCCAGCAACCAACAACAATCAAGCCTCGACAAGGGCAGGAGTGACCCTGGAATCCTGAAAATCCACAAAACCCTGACCGGGGGCAAAAAGACCAAAATACCCCTATGGGTTAAAATAGCTCTAACGGCCCATCCGAACATCTACATAATGTCCCGAAAACACCTGGGAAACCGAAATAGAAAACTGGGCCGTTACAATACTCCCTCCTTTTAAGACTTTCATCCTCAAAGTCCTAAGACGAAAATAGCTCTAGGAAATCTCCACTGATCCTTAACCAACCAAACTCCCGGTCAAGACAACACTAAATCTTCTTCGAAATCCAAACCCCCTTGGGTTCCCAAAGGCTCAAAGCCACAAGCCATCCAGTCTGCCACAAACTATCTCAACCAAGACTGGGCATACACCGAACTCCGAAGAAATAGATGTGACAGTGCTAACGGTAATACACATCCTCAAACTCGCACTAGCTCTCAAACGGTCTTAAAATCTTAGGGCTCACTTAACCCTGCTAGCCCAACTGGGAATGCCTCTCTACGGCGCTACTCTCAGCAAACTCGTGGACGGGTCACAAGCTCTAAAACTCTATGCCACGCTCCTGCGTAACTTCTCTGAATGCTCATAGCTGTTATCAAACGGCCTCGACCCTTCACCATGCTGACCAAACAACTGAACCTCCCAGGTTTCAGAAACTAAACGGCCTACTCTTACTTCGCAAGAGATCTTCGAGCCCCAATGGTTGCCTACAATTCTTAACGAAATCCAAATCGAACCACTAACTGGTGACTGATCCCAAGGCAAACTCCTCCAACTAGCATGCGTCCACAACACTTAAGCAACCATCTTACGAGAAATCGAAGCACCAAAGCCAAGGGGCACTTTTCTGGTTCACCAAACGACTACCACCATCACACCAGCTGAAACTTCAGCTACGGCCACCTTTAGAAGACAAGGTCCAGACACAGGCTCCACTCGGCCAAACTAACAAACTGAGCCCCTCAACGGCCGACAACAAACTTTCCAATGCAATCCGATCAGCCACTAGCCTAAGAGAACATCACCAGACAGAAAAACAAACAACATTCCTCTTACAGAAATCTCGAGCAGCAAGGAATAAAACATTACGTGGCTACTAGCAACACAATAGCTGGAGGATAACAACTCTAAGGTTTCCAACCAATGCCACGGCATCTCTGTGCCAACCCACTCAACTGTGGCTCAGCTATAACGCCAACTGCGAACGCACATCAAGTAAGAACAAAGCCCGAGAAGGCTTGCTCTGCAGAAACTCAACGCAAGCTTATAACGAGCAAGGCTCGCCTCCAAGTTTCCACTCAACTCTTAAGCCCATCTGGCTGCTCCAAGGACTTCCTTCTTATAGCTTAGACCTAAAGTAAGGACCCGACCCAAGAAACGGTCTCTAACCTAAAGTCCTTACTTAGCATGCATGATTAAGAATGTAAAACGTCATTCAGAGCTTGAAATTTAAAACTTTGCAGTAGGCATATTTAAAACAAATCCATAATTCCAATTAAATAAAACAAGTAAATGACTGATCAGTACTTTCTTAAAACAAATCAAGGGCAACGGTACGAGAATCATAAAATAGTTTTTGAGTGTTTTTCCTAGGGACCCAAGTCCCACTACATGCTAAATCATAAAGAAACCAGTAAAAGAAAAGTGCAACTCAGAGTCAGCTATCCATGATCATCCAGCAGCCTCCTCCTAGCCATCCACCTCTGTCCCCAAGTTACACGATGGAAAACCACAGAGAATAAGGGTGAGCAACGAAATACTCGATGAAGAATCCCCAACCGGGGTACAATACGAAACAACTCATCTAGCACACGGACATGCAACCATACAATGACTTAGAGCGGAAACGGTTGGTTTAGGCTACGAGCTACTTCAAGGGCGAGCCTACTCAGGGGCTTCCGTCTACAGCCTCTCCTAAGTCCTACATTTGGATGCCCTTCGGGCCTTACACAACCTAGGACATAGTGATGCCCAGTGGGGCCTTACACACTTAGGTTTCAGTGATACCCAGTGAGGCCTTACACCCTAGGATGCCCATCGGGCCTTACACCTCCAGAATCAGTGATGCCCAATGGGGCCTTACACACCTAGGATGCCCATCGGGCCTTACACCTCCAGAATCAGTGATGCCCAGTGGGGCCTTACACACCTAGGATGCCCATCGGGCCTTACACCTCCAGAATCAGTGATGCCCAGTGGGGCCTTACACACCTAGGATGCCCATCGGGCCTTACACCTCCAGAATCAGTGATGCCCAGTGGGGCCTTACACACCTAGGATGCCCATCGGGCCGTACACCTCCAGAATCAGTGATGCCCAGTGAGGCCTTACACACCTAGGATGCCCATCGAGCCTTACACCTCCAGAATCAGTGATGCCCAGTGGGGCCTTACACACCTAGGATGCCCATCGGGCCTTACACCTCCAGAATCAGTGATGCCCAGTGGGGCCTTACACACCTCGGATGCCCATCGGGCCTTACACCTCCAGAATCAGTGATGCCCAGTGAGGCCTTACACACCTAGGATGCCCATACAATGACTTAGAGCGGAAACGGTTGGTTTAGGCTACGAGCTACTTCAAGGGCAAGCCTATTCAGGGGCTTCCGTCTACAGCCTCTCCTAAGTCCTACATTTGGATGCCCTTCGGGCCTTACACAACCTAGGACACAGTGATGCCCAGTGGGGCCTTACACACTTAGGTTTCAGGGATACCCAGTGGGGCCTTACACCCTAGGATGCCCATGGGCCTTACACCTCCAGAATCAGTGATGCCCAGTGGGGCCTTACACACCTAGGATGCCCATCGGGCCTTACACCTCCAGAATCAGTGATGCCCAGTAAGGCCTTACACACCTAGGATGCCCATCGGGCCCACACCTCCGAAATCGGTGATGCCCGGTGGGGCCTCACACACCTAGGATGCCCATCGGGCCTTACACCTCCAGAATCAGTGATGCCCAGTGGGGCCTTACACACCTAGGATGCCCATCGGGCCTTACACCTCCAGAATCAGTGATGCCCAGTGAGGCCTTACACACCTAGGATGCCCATCGAGCCTTACATTTCCAGAATCAGTGATGCCCATGGGGCCTTACACACCTAGGATGCCCATCGGGCCTTACACCTCCAGAATCAGTGATGCCCAGTGGGGCCTTACACACCTAGGATGCCCATCGGGCCTTACACCTCCAGAATCAGTGATGCCCAGTGGGGCCTTACACACCTAGGATGCCCATCGAGGTCTTACTCGAGCGGGACCTACACTAGACCCTCCTACTATCTTCTATACTAAACCTAACATGTCAAAACCTAACACGGAACTAACGAAATACAAACTTAACTCGAACATGAATCAAAAGCAAACATGAAGCCTATCCACTAGAAACTCATACAGTTATGAAAAATCAATATGCTAACAGGTATTCGCAGGGTCCACACAACCCCGGGTAAGAAATCCTTACCTGGAAACAAGTGGAAACTAACTATCACGAATCTACAACCGACCCTCAAGCTTTTAAGCGAACCTGAACGACCTAAGCAAGTAATAAAATAATCTATTTAAATAAACAGCAACTAAAATCACGAAGTCCAAAGGGTGGAGGCTCAAAAATTTACCAACCGAGAAGGCACCGGGCTGGGCAAGGCAGCAAGGCGCGAGGCAGTGGCGTGCGAGCGACAGTGTACATTGCGCGCGTGTGGTCGAGCTCTGGGGCTGCGCTGATGGGCGACTGGTGCAGCAGGGGCGCTGGGCGCGGGAGCAGGGCGAGGCGCGTGGCCCTCGGCAGCACGGCAGGCAGGGCGTGCGGCGGGGCAGACGGGCGTGCAGACGCGGTTGGTGTAACGGCCCAGTTTTCTATTTCGGTTTCCCAGGAGTTTTCGGGACATTATGCGGATGTTCGGATGGGCCGTTAGAGCTTTTTAACCTTTAAGGGTATTTTGGTATTTTGCTCCCGGTCGAGGTTGAGGATTTTCGTGGCTTGAGGTCATTTCGGCCTTCGTTGAGACTTGATTAATGTTGGTTGCAAGACCCAAGGAGTTTGGGTTAGTTGATTAGAAGTTCGGAGACATTCCGGTTGATAGCAAAATTAATTGGAATTTAATTGGTCCCATTGAGATTTGAACCTTTGCCCTAATGGTGAAATTGGAGTTTTTAGAAAAAGAAGATTTAGTTAAAAAGAAAAGAATTTCTTTAGCCGGGACCCGCAAGAGAAAGCCTTGGGAAGGGATTTTAGACCCATTTAAATTAGGATAAGGAAAAGAAATCCTATTCCCCTTGTTTTGGAAAAATCTCTCTCTCTCTCTCTCTCTCTCTCTCTCTCTCTCTCTCTCTCTCTCTCTCTCTCTCTCTCTCTCTCTCTCTCTCTCTCCTTGTCGAGCCCCTCACCAAGAAACCAAACCCTAGCCGCTCATTATCCCGCACTTTTGACCGCGAAAGACGCCCCATGCCCAAGCGCGCCCAGACGCCCTTCATCGCCCATGCCAGGCGCGCCCCGTCGCACTGCCTCGTCCAGCCCAGACGCGTCGCGCCGTTCCGCACCAGGCCGCCCAGACGCGCCGCGCCGCTCCGCTTGCTGCCGCCCCGACGCGTCGCCCAGCGCCGCTTGCTGCAGACCCGACGTCCTGCCTTGTCGCGCGCCCGAGCCAGCGCCAGCGCCAGCCTCGCCCAGCGCCAGCGCCCAGCGCCTACTGCGCCAGCCGGCTGCCGTCCTTGCGCTAGCTGCCGACGGCGTGTGCCTTCTCGGTTGGTAAATTCCCGAGCCTCCACCCTTTGGACTTCCCGATTTTAGATGTTTGTTTATTAATTAGGATATTTTATTACTTGCTTAGGTTGCTCGGGTTCGCTTAAAAGCTCGAGGGTCGTTATTTGATTCGGGATAGTTAACCTCCACTTATTTCCAGGTAAGGATTCTTACCCGGGGTTGTGTGCACCCTGCGAATAGTTGATAGCACGCTGATTACTGTAATTATATGAGTTTCTAGGGATAGGTTACATGTTTTCTTTTGATTCATGTTCGTGACATGTTTACATCCCGTTAGTTCCATGTTAGGCTTTCCTATCTTGATAGAACCATGCTGCCATTTGTATGCTGCTAGATCCAAGTTACGGTTAGATGTGTGATGTTTAGTATAGAGGACCGTAGAGGCAACTAGTTTGGGGTCCCGCTCGGGCAAGACCCGATGGACATCTGGAAGTGTAAGGCCCTATGGGCATCCTAGGTGTGTAAGGCCCACTGGGCATCACTGATTCTGGAGGTGTAAGGCCCTATGGGCATCCTAGGTGTGTAAGGCCCACTGGGCATCACTGATTCTGGAGGTGTAAGGCCCTATGGGCATCCTAGGTGTGTAAGGCCCACTAGGCATCACTGATTCTGGAGGTGTAAGGCCCTATGGGCATCCTAAGTGTGTAAGGCCCACTGGGCATCACTAATACTGAAGGTGTAAGGCCCGATGGGCATCCTAAGTGTGTAAGGCCCCACTGGGCATCACTGTGTCCTAAGTGTGTAAGGCCCCACTGGGCATCACTGAGTCCTAGATTGTGTAAGGCCCGAAGGGCATTCAAGCATAGGACCTAGGAGAGGATGTTGATGGAAGCCCTTGGATGGGCTCGCCCTAGAAGTAGCCCATAGCCTAAACCAACCGTTTCTGCTCTAAGTCTTTGTATGGTTGCATGTCCGTGTGCTAAATCAGATGATTTCGTATTGTACCCCGATTGGGGATTCTTACTGAGTAACTTGTTGCTCACCCTTATTTTCTGTGGTTTTCCACCAGGTAACTTGGGACAGAGGCTGGATGACTAGGAGGAGGCGGCTCGATGATCATGGATAGCTGACTCTGAGTTGCACGTTCTTTTAATGTTTTCTTTGATGATTTAGCATGTAGTGGGACTTGGGTCCCTAGGAAAAGCACTCAAAAATCTATTTTATGTTTCTCGTACCGTTTCCCTTGATTTGTTTTTAAGAAAGTATTGATCAGTTATCTACCTGTTTATTTTAAATGGAATTATATTTTCTTTGTTTTGAATGTGTTAATTCAAAGATTTAAATTTCAAACTCTGAACGACGTTTTACATTCCTAATCATGCATGCTAAGTAAGGACTTTAGGATAGAGACCGTTTCTTTGGGTCGGTCTTTTCTGATTGGTATCGAGCTCGAGTTATAGGTTACGTAGACTGACTGCGATTGTAGGTTGTTTTCCATGATCATCAGTATCAGATAGCCATCGGTATGTCCATAAGTTTAAGGTTAATGGTTAAGAATTACAATCACATCTAGTATACATGTGTTACCCTTGTTGGGCGGTGAGAGCCCAGCGTGGGCTAGTTTTTATGCCTTGTGTAGACCGCCGATTGTTGATTACACATTGAGGACGCGGATGGTTGGTATGTCCAATCGAGGAGTTGGGTGATCGTGTTGTTGTTGAGACCACGTCCGTGGTTGTCTAGACCCGTAGGCGATTTTGGCCCCGGCGATTGAGCAACCAAGGGGAGGGGGTAGAGGCTAGTCTACCTCGTGAGCGAGACTCCTTGAGCAAAGTGTGCTCCCGCCATGAGAGAGTTGATGGCGAGTCTTTTAGCTATCGAGGCGAGACCCAGCGCAGATTGTAGCGCGTAGTGAGGAGTCCCGGTGCGAGATAGCCTAGTTGACAGAGTTTATTTAGGAGACACCCCCTAGTAGCCCTAGTAACCCCGGAGGTTTTCGGAAGGGCTTAATCAGCAGGTTCATGCTGATGAGTTAGTTGGAATTATTCGAGCCGCCGAGTTTGGCAAGCGAAGCGGGTGGTTGGCCAGATGGAGTTATCATCCGAGTGTTGGGATGACTTGATGTTCAAAGGCCAAGGCGTGCCGCTCGTGTCTTTGATACAACAGTTTGGTGGTGGAAGTCCCTTGAGAGAGGTGGACCAGCAGAGTCTCCACCAGTCGCCCGGTCTATTGGCAAGTTGCCGTGTTAGTAGCTTTTGAGAAGGATGTAGAGACATCCTGTCCCCTTGCAAGCTTCTTTGTCGTTTCTGACCAGTTCTTTTAGTACCCTCGTAGCCAGGGGGTAGTGTGGAGTTTGCTTGTCAGGGCTTAATCCGTTTGTGGATTTCAGCGGGCTAGTAGAGTGGAGCACTCTTTTGTTTGGATGTTCCAATTGTGGAACAAGTTGTTGCCACCCGAGGAGTTGGCTGAGCTTTTGTTGAGCATCGAGTGGGATGCGGTTTGGCTTTGAGCTATTATTGAGCATCGAGTGGGATGCGGGAGTAGGCCGTGGCATGTCTCATTAGGCGAGATGCCGAGATTAGACTGCTCGAGTATTTGGACTCTTGTGCTGAGTGCCATTGCCCCGTCAATTGGAGTGTGACCTTCCTTTTCCTCAAAGGGGTATAAAGCTCGTTTAGGGCTGATTTGTGTTGTAAAGGATGTAGTGCCTGTTGGCACCAAGCTTTGAGAGGAGGCCTAGATTCGGGCCGCTTGGCACTTTTGTGCGGGAGGTTCCATGGTCGCCGAGAGTATAGCATCCCCGCTAGTCTTGTACCCATTTCACGAGGTTGCACTGTTTGGGTTGCATAAGAGATCTAGCTAGGTGGTAGTCGAGGACTACAAGTATGAGGTTTTCGAGGAAAATAGGAGCATTTGAGTCACCGAGAGTTGGGTACCAAAGGATGTTGTAGGTCATTAAGAGCTAGCGCGTTCGAGTTCTCGCTTTGTTTGTGAGCTTGTGAGCCGGTTTGTTCGTAGCATGATTCGGCTACCCTTTGAGTTACCCTAGTATGGGTAGTGTTGGCATCAAGGATGCGTGATTAATCCAATGTTGTTAGAGCCATGAGTTGGATGGTGATCGAAGAACGTTTAGTGGGCACATTGGCTTGAGATATGTTAGCTGGTATATGGATGTGCTCTTGTAAGAGTGAGTTGGCCAATGTGGCTTTTCGTGGTGAGTTGGCCCGAGAGGGTTTGAACTCTTGTTGCTCCACTGGTTAGTAGTGGCTCTGTTGGAGGCAAAAGTTGCCACAATGTGAAAATCCTTGTTGGCTTTGGATGTTAAGGAATCAGTTTGGAGCCAGCACACGCCGGTGTACTTTTGTGTAACTCGTTCCGTGGTTTATGTTTGTGAAACCACGAGAGGTTCGTGTTGAGGAACCAGTGCTCGATCTTTGAGGTGTCAAGACTTTAGTTCTTGGCAAGTGCCCTAGCTTTGGTTGTAAGGATGTCGTGCTCGTGAGCCGGGTTGTTGTTTAAGCAAGTTTTGCTAGTTGGACCTTAGCTCAGGTTAGAGTTCGGTTGGAACCGAACAAGAGCGGTGGTAGCAAAGCCGCGTAGTTTCGATCGTCATGGCTAAGAGAGTTGTTCGGATCCTTACCTTGGGCGAAAGGTTTGTTGTGTAGCTAATGTTTGAGTAGGAGGATGGCGCGTGCAGGCGTTTCCGGTCCTTTTGGTTTTCAAGCAGTTGGAGTTGGCCAGCGTAGTTGAGATGCTGGAGAGGGTTGTGCTCCTGTAGCCGGTTGTCTGTTAGATCGTTTGACGACCGTGTGTGTCTGAGGATGATCGGAGGATCCCTAGGTTGTGGAGAGCCTCTCCAGAGCTCGATCACCCAAGCAGTTGTTCCTCGGGTGAGTTGCTTGCAGATTTGGTAGACTAGCAAGCTAGTGTTTGTTTGGAGTAGAGTCCGGATTGGTTCCGGTGAGGTGGCTAGTTGGTGTTGACCAAGTTTTGGTTCTCTTGTTGTTTCAAGAGCTAGCTCGGTTCGAGCAAGAGGCGTTGCCACGAGGACTGTTCCTAGTCGGGAAGTTTTGGGAGTTGACCCCTCCTCGGTGGTTGAGTAAGTTCTCATTGTTCGGATTGGTGGTCCAATCGGTTGAGGTTTCCCCTTGGGTGTTGCTTCCAAGAGAGTTGGTTGTTGTTGCCCTTGGGTTTGAGCTAGTCGGTGAGCATGTGTGATGTTCACGCCCTTGAGAGGTTCGCTTGCCGGGAAATCGTTTCCCGTTGAGGAGTAGTCGGTGTAGCTCTTGAGTTGTGTAGTTGATCGAGTAGCGCAGTGGTTAGCCCAAATGAGAGGGTCCTCGCCTTGTGTTGTTAGCAAGCAAAAAGTTGTTTGTCCCACAAGGGCGAGGCCACCAGTTTAAGAGTTGAGTTTTTCTTTGGAAAGTTTGTTGGTTCTTTGGGGTTTGAAGAAAACCCTAGTTTCTTTGGTGGTTGAGTTGCACCATGGATGCCAGCCTCGAGTATTATCTTTGGAGATAGCCTCGACGGTCCGTTTCCCTTGCGATGTTCCGAGTGTGGAGTTTCTAGTCGCAAGATGAGTTAGGCCTAGGCTAAAAGGAGAAAGTCCTTTGAGTAGCCGAGTTGGACTTAAGAGTTGAGTGGTTGCTTGGAGGCGAGCCTTGCTCGTTATAAGCTTGGGTTGAGTTTACTGAGAGCAAGCCCTTCTTGGGCTTTGTTCCTAGTTGATGTGCGTTCGCAGTTGGCGTTATAGCTGAGCCACAATTGAGTGGGTTGGCACAGAGATGTCGTGGCAATTGTTGGAAACCTTAGAGTTGTTATCCTCCAGCTTTTGTGTTTCTAGTAGCCGCGTGTTGTTTTATTCCTTGCTGCTCGAGGTTCCCGTGAGAGGAATGTTGTTTGTTTCCCTATCTGGCGATGTTCACCTAGGCCGATGGTGATCGGATTGCATTGGAAAGTTTGTTGTCGGCCGTTGAGGGGCTTCATTTGTTAGTTTGGCCGAGTGGAGCCTATGCCTGGACCTTGTCTTCTAAAGGTGGCCGTAGCTGAAGTTTCAGCTGGTGTGTTGGTGGTAGCCGTTTGGTGAACGAGAAAAGTGCCCCTTGGCTTTGGTGCTTCGATTTCTCGTAAGATGGTTGCTTTAGTGTTGTGGACGCATGCTAGTTGGAGAAGGTTGCCTAGGGATCAGTCACCAGTTGGTGGTTCGAATTGGATTTCATTAAGGATTGTAGGCAACCAGTGGGGTTTCGCAGGTCTCTTGTGAAGTAAGAGTAGACCGTTTTGTTTCAAACACACAGGAGGTTCGGTTGTTTTTGGTCGACATGGTGAAGGGTCGAAATTTGTTTGATAACAACTATGAACATTCGAGAGAAGTTACTCCGGAGCATGGCGTTGAGTTTTAGAGCTTGTGACCCGTCCACGAGTTTGCTGAGAGTAGCACCGTAGAGAGGCGTTCCGAGTTGGGTTAGCAGGGATAAGTGAGCCCTAGAGTCGTAAGACCGTTTGAGAATTGGTGCGAATCAGAGGATGTGGCTCACCGACTAGTTATCGCATGTTTTCTTCGAAGCTCAGTGTTAGTTCAGTTTAGGTTGAGATAGTTCGTGGCAGACTCGGTGTCTGTTGGGCTTGGAGCCTTTGGGAACCCAAAAGGGTTCGGTTTCAAAGAAAGATTTGTGTTATCTTAATCAGGAGCTTGGTTGGTTAAGAATCAGTGGAGTTTCATAGAGTTGTTTTCGTCTTAGGATTTTCGAGGACGAAAGTCTTAAAAGGAGGGAGTATTGTAACGGCCCAGTTTTCTATTTCGGTTTCCCAAGAGTTTTCGGGACATTATGCGGATGTTCGGATGAGCCGTTAGAGCTTTTTAACCTTTAAGGGTATTTTGGTATTTTGTTCTCCGGTCAGAGGTTGAGGATTTTCAGGGCTTCAGGGTCATTTTGGCCTTCGTTGAGACATGATTAATGTTGGTTGCAAGACCCAAGGAGTTTGGGTTAGTTGATTAGAAGTTCGGAGACATTCCGGTTGATAGCAAAATTAATTGGAATTTAATTGGTCCCATTGAGATTTGAACCTTTGCCCTAATGGTGAAATTGGAGTTTTTAGAAAAAGAAGATTTAGTTAAAAAGAAAAGAATTTCTTTAGCCGGGACCCGCAAGAGAAAGCCTTGGGAAGGGATTTTAGACCCATTTAAATTAGGATAAGGAAAAGAAATCCTATTCCCCTTGTTTTGGAAAAATCTCTCTCTCTCTCTCTCTCTCTCTCTCTCTCTCTCTCTCTCTCTCTCTCTCTCTCTCTCTCTCTCTCTCCTTGTCGAGCCCCTCACCAAGAAACCAAACCCTAGCCGCTCAGCCCATCCCGCACCGAGACCGCATCAAGCAAAGATGCCCCATGCCCAGCGCGCCCGACGCCCTTCATCGCCCATGCCGCGCGCGCCGTCGCCTCGCCTCGTCCAGCCCAGACGCGCGTCGCGCGTGCTCCGCACGAGCCGCCCGAGCGCGCCAAGCGCTCTCTCCGCTTGCTTGCCGCCCGACGTTGTCGCCAGCGCCGCTTCAGCTGCCGCCCAGACGCGTCGCTGCCTGTGCCCTCGCGAACCCGACGTCCCGCTTTGCCGCGCGCCGAAGCTAGCTCCAGCGCCAGCCCTCGCCAGCGCCCGCTCTCGGCGCCAGCGCCCTGCTTTGCCGGCCCGCTCCCGTCCTTCTTTGCTGCTGCCGGGAGACGTGTGCCTTCTCGGTTGGTAAATTCTGAGCCTCCACCCTTTGGACTTCCCGATTTTAGATGTTGTTTATTAATTAGGATATTTTATTACTTGCTTAGGTTGCTCGGGTTCGCTTAAAAGCTCGAGGGTCGTTATTTGATTCGGGATAGTTAACCTCCACTTATTTCCAGGTAAGGATTCTTACCCGGGGTTGTGTGGACCCTGCGAATAGTTGATAGCACGCTGATTACTGTAATTATATGAGTTTCTAGGGATAGGTTACATGTTTTCTTTTGATTCATGTTCGTGACATGTTTACATCCCGTTAGTTCCATGTTAGGCTTTCCTATCTTGATAGAACCATGCCGCCATTTGTATCTTTGCTAGATCCAAGTTACTGTTAGATGTGTGATGTATAGTATAGAGGACCGTAGAGGCAACTAGTTTGGGGTCCCGCTCGGGCAAGACCCGATGGACATCTGGAGGTGTAAGGCCCTATGGGCATCCTAGGTGTGTAAGTCCCACTGGGCATCACTGATTCTGGAGGTGTAAGGCCCTATGGGCATCCTAGGTGTGTAAGGCCCACTAGGCATCACTAATTCTGGAGGTGTAAGGCCCTATGGGCATCCTAGGTGTGTAAGGCCCACTGGGCATCACTGATTCTGGAGGTGTAAGGCCCTATGGGCATCCTAAGTGTGTAAGGCCCACTGGGCATCACTGATACTGAAGGTGTAAGGCCCGATGGGCATCCTAAGTGTGTAAAGCCCCACTGGGCATCACTGAGTCCTAGATTGTGTAAGGCCCGAAGGGCATCCAAGCATAGGACCTAGGAGAGGCTGTTGATGGAAGCCCTTGGATGGGCTCGCCCTAGAAGTAGCCCATAGCCTAAACCAACCGTTTCTGCTCTAAGTCTTTGTATGGTTGCATGTCCGTGTGCTAAATCAGATGATTTCGTATTGTACCCCGATTGGGGATTCTTACTGAGTAACTTGTTGCTCACCCTTATTTTCTGTGGTTTTCCACCAGGTAACTTGGGACAGAGGCTGGATGGCTAGGAGGAGGCGGCTCGATGATCATGGATAGCTGACTCTGAGTTGCACGTTCTTTTAATGTTTTCTTTGATGATTTAGCATGTAGTGGGACTTGGGTCCCTAGGAAAAGCACTCAAAAATCTATTTTATGTTTCTCGTGCGCTTCCCTTGATTTGTTTTTAAGAAAGTCTTGATCGATTATCTACCGCTTATTTTAAATGGAATTATATTTTCTTTGTTTTGAATGTGTTACTTCAAAGATTTAAATTTCAAACTCTGAACGACGTTTTACATTCCTAATCATGCATGCTAAGTAAGGACTTTAGGATAGAGACCGTTTCTTTGGGTCGGTCTCTTCTGATTGGCCTGCGCTGGCGCGCGGCGCGACGAC
Organism: Sicyos edulis; assembly: GCA_036507275.1. Lineage (NCBI taxonomy): Eukaryota > Viridiplantae > Streptophyta > Magnoliopsida > Cucurbitales > Cucurbitaceae > Sicyos > Sicyos edulis. The sequence goes on from CM071847.1 coordinate 22,553,715, forward strand.
GAGCGACGCGGCTGGTGCGTGGTCGTGCCAATGCAAAACGCGGAGGCTGCGCAGCGGTGCGCTAGGGTAGCGCGCAGTGCGAGCCACGGCGCGCGGCGCTGGGGCGTCGCGGTGCGTGCAGTGCGGCTTAGGCGGCGTCAGCGTGGGCGCGGCTGGGTGCGACGCCGGCGTGGACGCGGCTGGGTGCGACGGCGGCGTGGGCTGGGTGTTGCGGCGCGACTGGGGAGCCTGGGGTGTGGTGGCTCGGCTGGGCTCCTTGGCTTGGTTCCAAGGCTTGGTGCGGCTAGGGTTTGGAGAGAGAGAGAGAGAGAGAGAGAGAGAGAGAGTGAGAGAGAGATGAAAAAACAAGGGGAATGGGATTTTCTTTCTTTTTTTTTTCTTATTTTAAATAGGCCTAAAATCCCTTCCCAAGGCTTCCTCCTTCGAGACCCGGCTGAAACGACTTTCCTCCTAAATAGAAACTCATTTAATCCAAGTTTCCACTTCACCATCCACGGCAAGGGTTCAAACACAAAGGAAACACTTAAATAATAAATAATTTTTGCCATTATCTAAAATGCTCCCAAACTTCTAAACAACTAGCCCAAACTCCTTGGGTCTTGCAACCATCAACAATCAAGCTTCGACGAAGGCAGGAAGAACCTCGAAGTCCCGAAAATCCACATACCCTACTCCGGGAGCAAAAGACCAAAATACCCCTAAGGGTTCAAATAGCTCTAACGGCCCATCCGAACATCCGAATAATGAACCTAAACACACAGGAAACCGAAATAGAAAACTGGGCCGTTACAATACTCCCTCCTTTTAAGACTTTCGTCCTCAAAAGTCCTAAGACGAAAACAACTTTAGGTAATCTCCACTGTTCCTTAACCAACCAAACTCTCGGTTAAGACAACACTAAACCTTCTTCGAAAACCAAACCCCCCCCCCCTTGGGTTCCCAAAGGCTCAAAGCCACTAGCCATCCAGTCTGCCACAAACTATCTCAATCAAGACTGGGCATACACTGAATTCTGAAGAAATAGATGCGATAGTTCTAAACGGAAATCCACATCCTCAAACTTGCACTAGCTCTCAAACGGTCTAGAAATCTTAGGGCTCACTTAACCCTGCTAGCCCAACTTGGAACGCCTCTCTACCGCGCTACTCTCAGCAACCTCGTGGACGGGTCACAAGCTCTAAAACTCTACGCCATGCACCGGCATAACTTCTCTGAATGCTCACAGCTGTTATCAAACAGCCTCGACCCTACACCATGCTGACCAACAACTGAACCTCCCAGGTTTCAGAAACTAAACGGCCTACTCTTACTTCACAAGAGACTAGCGAACCCCATTGGTTGCCTACAATCCTTACGAAATCCAAATCGACCACCAATCTGGTGACTGATCTTATAGGCAAACGTCTCCAACTAACACGCGTCCACGACACTTAAGCAACCATCTTAAGAGAAATCGAAACACCAAAGCCAAGGGGCACTTTCCTGGTTCACCAAACGGCTAACACCACTCACACTAGCTGAATCTTCAGCTACGGCCACCCCTGAACGACAAGGTCCAGGAAAAGGCTCCACTCAGCCAAACTAATAAACTGAAGCCCCTCATCGGCCGACAACAACTTCCCAATGCTATCCGATCAGCCACTGGCCTAAGAGAATATCGCCAGACAGGAAAACAAACAACATACCTCTCTCAGGAATCTCGAGCGGCAAGGAATAAAACATCGCGCGACTATTAGCAACACAACACCTCGAGGATAACAACTCAAAGGTTTTCCCAACCAATGCCAGGGCACCTCGGTGCCAACCCACTCGACTGTGGCTCAGCTATAACGCCGACTGCGAACGCAAAACAACTAGGAACAAAGCCCAAGAAGGGCTTGCTCTGCAGAAACTCAACCCAAGCTTATAACGAGCAAGGCTCGCCTCCAAGCTGCCACTCAACTCGTAAGTCCAACTGGCTACTCAAAGGACTTTCTCCTTTTAGCCTAGGCCTAACTCATCTTGCGACTAGAAACTCCACACTCGGAACATCGCAAGGAAAACGGACCGACGAGGCTATCTCCAAAGATAATACTCGAGGCTGGCATCCATGGTGCAACTCAACCACCAAAGAAACTAGGGTTTTCTTCAAACCCCAAAGAACCAACAACTTTCCAGCAAAAACTCAACTCTTAAACTGGCTGGCCTCCGCCCTTGCGGGGACAAACAACTTTTCGCTTGCTAACAACACAAGGCAGGGACCCTCTCGCTGGGCTAACCACTGCGCTACTCTGATCAACTACACAACTCAAGAGCTACGCTGACTACTCCTCAACGGGAAACGATTTCCCAGCAAGCGAACCTCTGAAGGGCAGCGAACATCACACATGCTCGCTGACTAGCTCAAACCCAAGGGAAACAACAACCAACTCTCTTGGAAGCAACACCCAAGGGGAAACCTCAACCGATTGGACCACCAATCCAGAACTAGCAGAACTTACTGAACCACCGAGGGAGGGGTCAACTCCCAAAACTTCCTGACTAGGAACAGGTCCTCAGGGCAACGCCCTCTTGCTCGAACCGAGCTAGCTCTTGAAACAACAAGAGAACCAAAACTTGGTCAACACCAAACACCAACTAGCCACCTCACAGGAACCAATCCAGACTCTACTCCAAACAAACACTAGCTTGCTAGTCTACCAAATCTGCAAGCAACTCACCCGAGGAACACTGCCTGGGTGACTGAGCTCTGGAGAGGCTCTCCACAACCTAGGGATCCTCCGATCATCCTCCGACACACACGGTCGTCAAACGATCTAACAGACAACCGGCTACACGGGCACAACCTTCTCCAGCATCTCAACTACGCTGGCCAACTCCAACTGCTTGAAAACCAAGAGGACCAGAAACGCTACAGAATGCGCCATCCTCCTACTCAAACATTAGCCACAACAAACCTTCTGCCCAAGGTAAGGATCCGAACAACTCTCTTAGCCATGACGATCAGAAACTACGCGGCTTTGCTACCACCGCTCTTGTTCAGTTCCAACTAAACTCTAACCAGGCTAAGGTCCAACTAGCAAAACTTGATTAAACAACAACCCGGCTACGAGCACGACATCCTTTCAACCAAAGCTAGGGCACTTGCCAAGAACTAAAGTCTTGACAACTCAAAGACTGAGCACTGGTTCCTCAACACGAACCTCCGTGGTTTCACAAACATAAACCACGGAACGAGTTACACAAAAGTACACCGGCGTGTACAGCTCCAACCAGATTCCTTAAGATCCAAAGCCAACAAGGACTTTCACACAGGGCAACTTTTGCCTCCAACAGAGCCACTACTAACCAGGGAGCAACAAGAGTTCAAACCCTCTCGGGCCAACTCACCACGAAAAGCCACATTGGCCAACTCACTCTTACAAGAGCACATCCATACCAAGCTAACATATCTCAAGCCAATGTGCCCACTAAACGTGCTCCGATCAGCCATCCAACTCATGGCTCTAACACTGGATCAATCACGCATCCTTGATGCCAACACTACCCATACTAGGGTAACTCAAAGGGTAGCCGAATCATGCTACCAACAAACTGGCTCACAAGCTCACAAACAGGCGCGAGAACTCGAACGCGCTAGCTCTTAACAGCCTACAGCATCCTTTGGTACCTAACTCTCGGTGACTCTGAAATGCTCCTATTTTCCCGCGAAAACCTCATACTTGTAGTCCTCTGACTACCACCTAGCTAGATCTCTTATGCAACCCAAACAGGTGCAACCTCAGGAAATGGGTACAAGACTAGCGGGGATGCTATTGTAACGGCCCAGTTTTCTATTTCGGTTACCCAGGTGATTTCGGGTCATTATTCGGATGTTCGGATGGGCCGTTAGAGCTATTTTAACCCTTAGGGGCATTTTGGCCTTTTGCCCCCGGTCAGGGCTTTGTGGATTTTCAGGATTCCAGGGTCATTCCTGCCTTTGTCGAAGCTTATTGGTTGTGGTTGCAAGACCCGAGAGGTTTGGGCAAGTTGTTTGGAAGTTTGGAGGTGTTTTAGAAAATGGCAAAATTAATTGTAATTTTGGTGCTTCCATTGAGATTTGAACCCTTGCCCTAATGGTGAAATTGGAGTTTTTAGAAAAAGAAGATTTAGTTAAAAAGAAAAGAAATTCTTTAGCCGGGACCCGCAAGAGAAAGCCTTGGGAAGGGATTTTAGACCCATTTAAATTAGGAAAAGGAAAAGAAATCCTATTCCCTTGTTTTGGAAAAATCTCTCTCTCTCTCTCTCTCTCTCTCTCTCTCTCTCTCTCTCTCTCTCTCTCTCTCTCTCTCTCTCTCTCCTTGCCGAGCCCCTCACCAAGAAACCCTAGCCGCCCTAGCCGCACCCCCGCTCAGCCATGCTCACCAGCGCACTGTGCAAAGAGCGGCCAGCCCATGCCCAGCGCGCCAGACACCTGCATCGCCCATGCCAGCGCGCCCGATCGCCTTGCCTCGCCCCCAGCCAGACGCGCGTCGCGCGTGCTCAAAGACTGAGCCGCCCAGACGCGCGCGCGCGCTCGCTCGCTTGCTGCCGCCCAGACGCGTGCGCCCGCGCTGTCCTCGCAGACCCGACGTCCCGCTTTACCGCGCGCGCCGAGCAGCGCGCCGCCCTACCTCGCCAGCGCCAGCCCCTGCTGCCAGCGGCGCCCGTCACTGCTTTGCTACTGAGAGGCGTGTGCCTTCTCGGTTGGTAAATTCCCGAGCCTCCACCCTTTGGACTTCCCGATTTTAGATGTCATTTTATTAATTAGGATATTTTATTACTTGCTTAGGTTGCTCGGGTTCGCTTAAAAGCTCGAGGGTCGTTATTTGATTCGGGATAGTTAACCTCCACTTATTTCCGTGTAAGATTCTTACCCGGGTTGTGTGGACCTCGCGAATAGTTGATAGCACGCTGATTCATCAGTAATTATATGAGTTTCTAGTGATAGTTTTCATGTTTTCTTTTGATTCATGTTCGTGACATGTTTACATCCCGTTAAGTTCCATGTTAGGCTTTCCTATCTTGATAGAACCATGCTGCCTATTGTATGCTGCTAGATCCAAGTTACGGTTAGATGTGTGATGTATAGTATAGAGGGCCGTAGAGGTAACTAGTTTGGGGTCCCGCTCGGGCAAGACCCGATGGACATCTGGAGGTGTAAGGCCCTACGGGCATCCTAGGTGTGTAAGGCCCACTGGGCATCACTGAGTCTGTAGGTGTAAGGCCCTACAGGCATCCTAGGTGTGTAAGGCCCACTGGGCATCACTGAGTCTGTAGGTGTAAGGCCCTACGGGCATCCTAGGTGTGTAAGGCCCACTGGGCATCACTGAGTCTGTAGGTGTAAGGCCCTACGGGCATCCTAGGTGTGTAAGGCCCACTGGGCATCACTGAGTCTGTAGGTGTAAGGCCCTACGGGCATCCTAGGTGTGTAAGGCCCATTGGGCATCACTGAGTCTGTAGGTGTAAGGCCCTACGGGCATCCTAGGTGTGTAAGGCCCACTGGGCATCACTGATTCTGGAGGTGTAAGGCCCTATGTGCATCCTAGGTGTGTAAGGCCCACTGGGCATCACTGATACTGAAGGTGTAAGGCCCGATGGGCATCCTAAGTGTGTAAGGCCCCACTGGGCATCACTGAGTCCTAGATTGTGTAAGGCCCGAAGGGCATCCAAATGTAGGACCTAGGAGAGGCTATAGACGGAAGCCCTTGAATAGGCTCGCCCTAGAAGTAGCTCATAGCCTAAGCCAGCTGCTCGTGCTCTAAGTCTTTGTATGGTTGCTCGTCCGTGTGCTAAATGAGATGATTTCGTATTGTACCCGATTGGGTATTCTTACTGAGTAACTTGTTGCTCACCCTTATTTTCTGTGGCTTTCCACCAGGTAACTTGGGACAGAGGTTTGGATGGCTAGGAGGAAGCGGCTCGATGATCATGGATAGCCGACTGACGAGTTGCACGTTCTTTTAATGTTTTCTTTGATGATTTAGCATGTAGTGGGACTTGGGTCCCTAGGAAAAGCACTCAAAAATCTATTTTATGTTTCTCGTACGTTTCCCTTGATTTGTTTTTAAGAAAGAACCGATCGCTTATCTACTGCTTATTTTAAATGGAACTATATTTTCCTTGTTTTAAATGTGCATACTTCAAAGATTTAAAATTTCAAACTCTGAACGACGTTTTACATTCCTAATCATGCATGCTAAGTAAGGACTTCAGGATAGCGACCGTTTCTTGGGTCGGGTCTTTACAGCTATACTCTCGGCGACCATGGAACCTCCTGCACAAAAGTGCCAACTGGCCTGAATCTAGGCCTCCTTTCAAAGCTTGGTGCCAACAGGCACTACATCCTTTACAACACAAATCAGCCCTAAACGAGCTTTATACCCCTCTGAGGAAAAGGAAGGTCACACTCCAATTGACGGGGCAATGGCACTCATCACAAGAGTCCAAATACTCGAGCAGTCTAATCTTTGGCATCTCGCCTAACAGACATGCCACCGCCTACTCCTGCATCCCACTCGATGCTCAACAATAGCTCAGGCCAACTCCTGCATCCCACTCGATGCTCAACAAAAGCTCAGGCCAACTCCTCGGGTGGCAACAACTTGTTCCACAATTGGAACATCCAAACAAAAGAGTGCTCCACTCTACTAGCCCTCTGAAATCCACAAACGGATTAAGCCCTGACAAGCAAACTCCACACTATACTCTGGCTACGAGGGTACTAAAAGAACTGGCTGTAAAACGACAGCAAGCTTGCAAGGGGACAAGATGTCTCTACATCCTTCTCAAAAGCTACTAACACGGCAACTTGCCAATCGACCGGGCGATCGTGTGGAGACTCACTGTCCACCTCTCTCAAGGTACTTCCACCACCAAATCTGCAGTATCAACAAAGACTGAGCGGCACGCCTTGGCCTTTGAACATCAAGTCATCCCAACACTCGGATGATAAACTCCATCCTGGCCAACCACCTTGCTTCTGCTTGCCAAACTCGGCGGCTCGAATAATGCCAACTAACTCATCAGCATGAACCTGCTGATCAAGCCCTTCCGGAAACCTCCGGGGTTACTGGAGCTACTAGGGGGTTTCTCCTAAATAAACTCTGTCAACTGGGCTATCTACACTCGGGACTCCTCACTACGCGCTACAATCTGCGCCTGGGTCTCCGCCCTCTGATAGCTAAAAGACCTGCCATCAACTCTCTCATGGCAGGAGCACACTTTGCTCAAGGAGTCTTGCTCTGAGGTAGACTAGCCTCTACCCCCTCCTCTTGGCTGCTCAACTGCCAGGGCCAAAACTCGCCTACGGGTCTAGACAACCCTGGACGTGGTCTCAACAACAACACGATCAGTCCAACTCCTCGATTGGACATACCAAACGTCCCTGCTCCTCAATGTGTAATCAACAACTAGCAGTCTACACAAGGCATAAAAACTAGCCCACGCTGGGGCTCTCACTGCCCAACAAGGGTAACACATGTATACTAGATGCAGTATTGTAATTCTTAACCCTTAACCTTAAACTTACGGACATACCTGATGGCTGTCGGAGCGCTGATGATCATGGAAAACAACCTACAACTGCAGGTCAGTCTACAGAACCTATAACTCTGAGCTCTGATACCAACTGTAAGGACCCGACCCAAGAAACGGTCTCTAACCTAAAGTCCTTACTTAGCATGCATGATTAAGAATGTAAAACGTCATTCAGAGCTTGAAATTTAAAACTTTGCAGTAGGCATATTTAAAACAAATCGATAATTCCAATTAAATAAAACTGACTGATTAGTACTTTCTTAAAACAAATCAAGGGAAACGGTACGAGAATCATAAAATAGTTTTTGAGTGTTTTTCCTAGGGACCCAAGTCCCACTACATGCTAAATCATAAAGAAACCAGTAAAAGAAACGTGCAACTCAGAGTCAGCTATCCATGATCATCCAGCAGCCTCCTCCTAGCCATCCAGCCTCTGTCCCAAGTTACCTGATGGAAAACCACAGAGAATAAGGGTGAGCAACGAAATACTCAGTAAGAATCCTCAACCGGGGTACAATACGAAACAACTCATCTAGCACACGGACATGCAACCATACAATGACTTAGAGAGGAAACGGTTGGTTTAGGCTAGGAGCTACTTCAAGGGCGAGCTTACTCAGGGGCTTCCGTCTACAGCCTCTCCTAAGTCCTACATTTGGATGCCCTTCGGGCCTTAAACAACCTAGGACACAGTGATGCCCAATGGGGCCTTACACACTTAGGTTTCAGTGATACCCAGTGGGTCCTTACACCCTAGGATGCCCATCGGGCCTTACACCTCCAGAATCAGTGATGCCCAGTGGGGCCTTACACACCTAGGATGCCCATCGGGCCTTCCACCTCCAGAATCAGTGATGCCCAGTGGGGCCTTACACACCTAGGATGCCCATCGGGCCTTACACTTCCGTAATCGGTGATGCCCAAAGGGGGCCTTACACACCTAGGATGCCCATCGGGCCTTACACCTCCGTAATCGGTGATGCCCAAAGGGGCCTTACACACCTAGGATGCCCATCGGGCCTTACACCTCCGTAATCGCGATGCCTAGTGGGGCCTTACACACCTAGGATGCCCATCGAGCCTTACACCTCCGAATCTGTGATGCCCAAAGGGGCCTTACACACCTAGGATGCCCATCGGGCCTTACACCTCCGTAATCGGTGATGCCCAAAGTGGGCCTTACACACCTAGGATGCCCATTGGGCCTTACACCTCCGTAGATCGGTGATGCCCAAAGGGGCCTTACACACCTAGGATGCCCATCGGCCTTACACCTCCGTAATCGGTGATGCCCAAAGTGGGGCCTTACACACCTAGGATGCCCATCGGGTCTTACCCGAGCGGGACCTACACTAGACCCTCCTACTATCTTCTATACTAAACCTAACATGTCAAAACCTAACACGAAACTAACGGAATACAAACTTAACTCAACATGAATCGAAGCAAACATGAAGCCTATCCACTAGAAACTCATACGCTTATGAAAAATCAATATGCTAACAAGTATTCGCAGGGTCCACACAACCCCGTAAGAAATCCTTACACGAAACAAGTGGAAAGTAACTATCACGAATCTACAACCGACCCTCGAACTTTTAAGCGAACTCGAAGCGACCTAAGCAAGTAATAAAATATCCTATTTCAATAAACAAAGAACTAAAATCACGATGTCCAAAGGGTGGAGGCTCGAAAATTTACCAACCGAGAAGGCACCGGCCGGGCAAGGCAGCAAAGCAGTGAGGCGTGCAGAGCGGCAAAGCCGCGCGCGTGTGGTCGAGCACCGCTACGCTACGCCTGGGCGATCGTGCAAAGAGGGGAGCTGGACGCGAGGGCAGGGCGAGGCGCGTGGCCCCTCGCAAAGACGGCAGCGTGGTGTGTGCGCGGGCGACGAGTGTCTTGTGACGCGCGGCCGGCATGGCGCGGCGCGAACGAACGGCGCGCAGACGCAGCGACGCTGGTCGGTGCGGATGGTCGAAGCGGATGCGCCGAACTTAGAGCGGCAGGCTGCGTGGCGCGCGGCCCGGATTGGCGCGATTGCGCGTGGACGCGGCTGGGTGCGGCGCGTGCAATTGCGCGGGGCCGCCCACTGGGTGGTGCGGCGCAACTGGGGAGCCTGGGGTGTGGTGGCTCGGCTGGGCTCCTTGGCTTGGTTCCAAGGCTTGGTGCGGCTAGGGTTTGGAGAGAGAGAGAGAGAGAGATGCAAAAACAAGGGGAATGGGATTTTCTTTCTTTTTTTTTTCTTATTTTAAATAGGCCTAAAATCCCATCCCAAGGCTTTCTCCTTCGAGACCCGGCTGAAACGACTTTCCTCCTAAATAGAAACTCATTTAATCCAAGTTTCCACTTCACCATCCAGGGCAAGGGTTCAAACACAAAGGAAACACTTAAATAATAAATAATTTTTGCCATTATCTAAAATGCTCCCAAACTTCTAAATAACTAGCCCAAACTCCTTGGGTCTTGCAACCATCAACAATCAAGCTTCGACGAAGGCAGGAAGAACCCCGAAGTCCTGAAAATCCACATACCCGGCTCTGGGGAGCAAAAGACCAAAATACCCCTAAGGGTTCAAATAGCTCTAACGGCCCATCCGAACATCTGAATAATGAACCGGAAACACCTGGGAAACCGAAATAGAAAACTGGGCCGTTACAATACTCCCTCCTTTTAAGACTTTCGTCCTCAAAAGTCCTAAGACGAAAACAACTTTAGGTAATCTCCTGTAAGAACCCGACCCAAAATACGGTCCTAAACCTAGGTTCTCACTCAGCATGGAAGTTAAATATTTCACCGAGCTGTTTAGTGCTCATATTTAAAACCTTTCAAAACATTTAGAACGGGGAATGCTTAAAACATAATCAACAATTTTGTTTAAGAAAACCAACGAAGTAAAACAAGCCTGGCCAGTATATATAAAAACATCCAAAACAGTTCAAACAACTTTTAAAAATGGTTCCCCTAGGACTCCTGTCCATCTACATGCTGAACAAATATGCAAACAAATAAGACAGAGTGCCGGCGGCTCCCATGATCAATCAGCTCCTCCGCCACCGGCCCCCGGTCTTTCCCGAGAGTTACCCGTGGAAAACCACAAAAAAAAGGGTGAGTATAAACATACTCAGTAAGAATCCCCAACCGGGGTACAATACCATACTTCAATCATCTAGCACCCTAGTATACATGCAAACAGTTACCAACACAGATCATAGCTCAACGAGCTTACAAGGCAGAATCTGGAATCCTCGGAAGTCTCCTTCTTTCGGCCTAATGATTGGCTCTCATAACCAATCCCGGGACATCTCCGAGGGTCTTTCTCCCTCGGCCAATTGATCAGCTCAAAAACCGATCCCAAAGATGTCCGACACCCTCGAGGGTCTTTCTCCCTCGACCATATGATTAGCTCAAAAGCCAATCCCAATGGGTGTCCTCAAGGGCCTCTTACCCTCGCTAATAAATCTGGACTATCGGGAGAGTACCCGAAGTATGGCTCTAAACAGAAAGGAACTGGTGTACTCACGATCATTAGCCCGGGGGAGCTCTCCGAACCGGTGACTAACGCGCAGCGCGCGCACACCGCATGCTTTCTTTAACGGCGTAAATGTGGGGCCTAAGTACAAACTACGCGGGCCAGTGCACGCATGCCTAAGACTCGAAAGCGGTGTCACCGAACACGAGGGTCACGAGGCCCTCGGCACTCATCTCGTGCGACTGTACCACCGACTGACGAAGCTAAGAACCGCCAAGGCAGCTTGCACCGCTGGCGGGGTTCCGCTCTAGCAGCTACAAACTAGGCTTATGCCAATGAGGTAGCTAATCCTCATTGGCTGCCGGGGGGAAGCAATGTACGTTATGCTTCGCTCTACTCCCGACCGGTGGGGACAAGGTACGTTATGTCCGCTCTCAGCCTCTAGATGATGACAGCCCTAACACACTAGCTAGAGTATAGAGTAAACGATTCTGGCTAAACATACATAATCATCATCAATCATACATAACCTAGCATGATACTACGAACTTAAAGCAGGAATCTCAAGCATGCTGGAAGAACAATCCTAGCATGGCACTAACATGTACAAACAAGCAAACATGCTAGCAGGAATGCAATCACAAGTCATCCTATCCACTAATCATGTTCAAAAAAGTAAACATGCATATAAGGCACGATCAAGAAAGCATCGCGAGGTCCACACAACCACGGTAAGAATCCTTACCGAAAACGAGCGAAATAACCTTCACAATCAAATAATGACCCTCGAGCTTTAAAGCAAAACCGAGCAACCTAAGCATTTTAAAATCATCCTAAATAAATATACAACAACCAACAAATGACTTAAAAATCTAAAAGGGATAGGTTCGGAATTACCAACCGAGAAGGCACGGGTCTCAGCAGCAAGGCGGCAGTTTTGGCGCTAGCTGATGCGCGGCTGGCGCTGCTCGGGCTCTAACGGCTCTGGCTTACTGGGCGCGGGAGGGCAGCAAGCCATTGCGCTGGCGCTGGCTGCGCATGATCGCGACAGCAGCGCAGCGCTAGCGGGCGGCGGACGCGACAAGCGGCACGGCACGCACAGACGCGGACAGTCTTTGAAGCGCGCGCGCGGCAGGCGAGAAGCGACGCGTCTGGCGCGGCAGCGCGGCGGCTGGTGCAAGACGGCCGACGCGCGTCTGGGCGACCCGATGCAGTCGGTCGGTGCGGCCCGCTGGCGACTGGTGCGGAGCGGCTGGCTGCCTGCGCGTGCGCTGATTTGGGCCAGGTGAAATGCACAGTGCGCCTGGCCGAAGGTGAACGGAGCGGGGTGCGGCTAGGCGCGCTAGGGTTTCTTGGTGAGGTCGGCTAGGAGAGAGAGAGAGAGAGAGAGAGAGAGAGAGAGATTGCAAAACAAGGGGAAAATGGATTTTCTTGATTTTCTTTCCTTTTTCTCTAATTAAATAGGTCTAAAATCCCTTCCCAAAGCTTCCTCTTTCCAAACCCGGCCGAAGCAAACTTATTTTAAAAATAAAACTCTCTTTTCCTACGAACTCCCCAAGACCATTTAGGGCAAGGGCTCAAAACCCAATGGAAGCACCAAAATTACAATTAATTTTGCCATTTTCTAAAACACCTCCAAACTTCCAAACAACTTGCCCAAACCTCTCGGGTCTTGCAACCAACAACCATTAAGCTTCGACAAAGGCAGAAATGGCATTGAAATCTTGAAAATCCTGAAAACCCTGACCGGGGGCAAAAAGACAAAAATATCGCTAAGGGTTAAAATAGCTCTAACGGCCCATCCGAACATCCGAATAATGACCCGAAATCACCTGGGTAACCGAAATAGAAAACTGGGCCGTTACATCTCCACTGTTCCTTAACCAACCAAACTCCCGGTTAAGACAACACTAAACCTTCTTCGAAAACCAAACCCCCCCCCCCTTGGGTTCCCAAAGGCTCAAAGCCACTAGCCATCCAGTCTGCCACAAACTATCTCAATCAAGACTGGGCATACACTGAATTCTGAAGAAATAGATGCGATAGTGCTAAACAGAAATCCACATCCTTAAACTTGCACTAGCTCTCAAACGGTCTAGAAATCTTAGAGCTCACTTAACCCTGCTAGCCCAACTCGGAACGCCTCTCTACGGCGCTACTCTCAGCAACCTCGTGGACGGGTCACAAGCTCTAAAACTCTACGCCATGCACCGACATAACTTCTTTGAATGCTCACACCAAGTTATCAAACAAAACCTCGACCCTACACCATCTCGACCAACAACCGAACCTCCCGTGTTTCGAAACTAAACGGCCTACTCTTACTTCACAAGAGACCAGCGAACCCCATTGGTTGCCTATAATCCTTACGAAATCCAAATCGACCACCAATCTGGTGACTGATCTTATAGGCAAACGTCTCCAACTAACACGCGTCCACGACACTTAAGCAACCATCTTAAGAGAAATTGAAACACCAAAGCGAAGGGGCACTTTCCTGGTTCACCAAACGGCTAACACCACTCACACTAGCTGAATCTTCACTCACGCCACCCCGAACGACAAGGTCCAGGAAAAGGCTCCACTCAGCCAAACTAATAAACTGAAGCCCCTCATCGGCTGACAACAACTTCCCAATGCTATCCGATCAGCCACTGGCCTAAGAGATCAGCCACTGGCCTAAGAGAATATCGCCAGACAGGAAAACAAACAACATACCTCTCTCAGGAATCTCGAGCGGCAAGAAATAAAACATCGCGCGACTACTAGCAACACAACACCTCGAGGATAACAACTCAAAGGTTTTCCCAACCAATGCCAGGGCACCTCGGTGCCAACCCACTCGACTGTGGCTCAGCTATAACGCCGACTGCGAACGCACAACAACTAGGAACAAAGCCCAAGAAGGGCTTGCTCTGCAGAAACTCAACCCAAGCTTATAACGAGCAAGGCTCGCCTCCAAGCTGCCACTCAACTCTTAAGTCCAACTGGCTACTCAAAGGACTTTCTCCTTTTAGCCTCGGCCTAACTCATCTTGAGACTAGAAACTCCACACTCGAAACATCGCAAGGAAAACGGACCGACGAGGCTATCTCCAAAGATAATACTCGAGGCTGGCATCCATGGTGCAACTCAACCACCAAAGAAACTAGGGTTTTCTTCAAACCCCAATGAACCAACAACTTTCCAGCAAAAACTCAACTCTTAAACTGGCTGGCCTCCACCCTTGCAGGGACAAACAACTTTTCGCTTGCTAACAACACAAGGCAGGGACCCTCTCGCTGGGCTAACCACTGCGCTACTCTGATCAACTACACAACTCAGGAGCTACGCTGACTACTCCTCAACGGGAAACGATTTCCCAGCAAGCGAACCTCTGAAGGGCAGCGAACATCACACATGCTCGCTGACTAGCTCAAACCCAAGGGCAACAACAACCAACTCTCTTGGAAGCAACACCCAAGGGGAAACCTCAACCGATTGGACCACCAAAAGCTACTAACTTGGCAGCTTGCCAATCGACCGGGTGGCTGGTGGAGACTCTGCTGGTCCGCCTCTCACAGGGGACTTCCACCACCACACTGCTGCATCAAACAGCACCAGAACGGCACGCCTCGACCTCTGAACATCAGGTCATCGACCTCTGAACACCAGGTCATCACAACACTTGGATGATAAACTCGATCTTGGCCAACCACCTCGCTGCTAGCAGTAGGTCTAAAAAACATCCAGCTCTACAGGCTTCCACTTGCCAAACTCGGTGGCTCGATCAACGCCAACTAACTTATCAGCATAACCTGCTGATCGAGCCCTCTCGGGAACCTCCGGGGCTACTAGAGCTACAAGGAGGGGTGTCTCCTAAATAAACTCTACCAGCTGGGCTATCTGTGCCCAAGACTCCTCACTACGCGCTACAAACTGCGCCTGGGTCTCCGCTCTCTGTTAGCTAAAAGACCTGCCATCAACTCCCTCATGGCTGGAGCACACTCTGCTCAAGGAGTCTCACTTTGAGGCAGACTAGCCTCTACCCCCTTCTCTTGGAAACTCATCTGCTAGGGCCAAAGGTGGCCTACGGGTCTAGACGACCCTAGACGTGGTCTCATGATCAACATGAACAGTTCAACTCCTCGGTTGGAAACACCAAACGTCCCTGCTCCTCTAAGTGCAATCAACATACTAGCGATCTACACAAAGCATAAAAACTAGCCCACGCTAGGGCTTTCACTGCCAAACAAGGGTAACACATGTATACTAGATGCAGTATTGTAAAATAAAACCCTTAGCTTAATGAACTCAGACAAACCTGACGGCCGCGGAGTGCTGATGATCATGGGGGCAACAACCTACAAAGCAGGTTAGTCTACAGAATCTATGACTCTGTGCTCTGATACCAACTGTAAGAACCCGACCCAAAACACGGTCCTAAACCTAGGTTCTCACTCATGATGCAAACAATAAAAGACAGAGTGCCGGCGACTCCCATGATCAATCAGCTCCCGCCGCTAGCCGTCCCGGTGCTATCCCAAGTTACCTGGTGGAAAACCACAGAAATAAGGGTGAGTATAAACAAACTCAGTAAGAATCCCCAACCAGGGTACAATACGATACATCAATCATCTGGCACCCTAGTATACATGCAAACAGTTACCAACACGGATCATAGCTCAACGAGCTTACAAGGTAGAATCTAGAATCCTCGGAAGTCTCCTACTTTCGGCCTAATGATTGGCTCTCATAACCAATCCCGGGACGTCTCCGAGGGTCTTTCTCCCTCGGCCAATTGATCAGCTCAAAAACCGATCCCAAAGATGTCCGACACCCTCGAGGGTCTTTCTCCCTCGACCATATGATCAGCTCAAAAGCCAATCCCAATGGGTGTCCTCAAGGGCCTCTTACCCTCGCTTACAAATCTGGACTATCGGGAGAGTACCCAAGTCCGCTCTAAAACCGGAAGGAACGGTGTACTCACGAACATTAGCACGGGGAGCTCTCCGAACCGGCGACTAACGCGTGTCTTGCGCACACCGCATGCTGCTGCAACCGGCGTAAATGTGGGGGCCTAAGTACAAACTACGCGGGCCAGGTAAGCATGCCTAAAGACTCGGAAACGGTGTCACTGAACACAATAGTGCGAGGCCCTCGGCACTCATCTGTGCGCGACTGTACCACCGACACGAAGCTAAGAAACGAGCCAAGGCGCGGCTTGCACCTTTGGCGGGGTTCCGCTCTACCGGGCTACAAACTAGGCTTATGCCGATGTGGTAGCTAAATCCACATCGTCACGGGGAAGCAATGTACGTTATGCTTCGCTCTACTCCCGACCAGTGGGGACAAAGTACGTTATGTCCGCTCTCAGCCTCTGCATGATGACAAACTCTACTATACTAGCTAAGAGTACAAAATAACTTATTCCTGGCTAGACATACATATCAACATCGATCACACATAACCTAGCATGATACTACGAACTTAAAGCGAATCTCAAGCATCTTTGGAAGAACAATCCTAGCATGGCACTAACATGTACAAGCAGCAAACATGCTAGCAAGAATGCAATCACAAGTCATCCTATCCACTAATCACGTTCATAGAAGTAAACATGCATATAAGGCACAATCAAGAAAGCATCGCAGGGTCCACACAACCACGGTAAGAAATCCTTACCTGGAAACAAGTAGAAAATAACTACCATAAGCCAACTAAGCGACTCCCGAGCTTCTAAGTGAACCCGAGCAACCTAAGCATTTAATAAAAATATCCTAATTAAATAACAACAACCAATCAACTTAGCGACCAAAAGAGTGGAGGCTCGGGAATTACCAACCAAGAAGGTACAAGGTCTCGGCCCCAACAATTTTGGCAAAACAGGCTCTCGGCAAGTGGGTGGGCGGGCGGGGCGTGCACCGGGCGCGGCAGATTAAGCGCCGCGCGCGCGCATCGGGCACGCTGGCGCGGCAGGGGACCGGCGCTGGCACGACGACACGGGCGCTGGCGCGGCGCGCAAAAGGTAATGTGCGCGCGCGGACGGGCGCCGACGACGGCTGGTCGCAGCGCGCGCGGCGGCGCTGGTGCGGCGCGCGCAGGCAGACGAGACGCCCGACGCGCGCGTCTTGGCGCTGGCGACGGCCGTCGACGCGCCTTCTTTGGCGTCTGCGTCTGGGCGATGGGCTGATGGTCGGCGGGCGGGCGATGATCATGGAGCTCTGGTCGGTGATGGCGGTGGCAGGCTGGCTTCTTGGGGCTTGGTGGCTCGGGGCTGCTTTGGTCTGCGGCTCGGTTGGGTTTTTTGGTTAGGTCGGCGAGGAGAGAGAGAGAGAAAGAGAGAGAGAGAGAGAGAGAGGTAAAACAAGGGGAATGAGATTTTCTTGATTTTCTTTCCTTTTCCTAATTTAAATAGGTCTTGGTGACCTAAATCTCTTCCCCGGGCTTCCTCCTTCGAGTCTCGGCTGAAGCAACCTTTTCTCCTTATTAAAACTCATTTAAACCAAGCTCCCAAATCACCATCAAGGGCAAGGGTTCAAATCCCAATGGAAGCACTTAAATTAACAATAATTTTGTTAATTACCAAATCACCTCCAAACTTCCAACCAACTAGCCCGAACTTCTTGGGTCCTGCAACCAACAACAATCAATCCTCGACAAGGGCAGGAGTGACCCTGGAATCCTAAAAATCCACAAAACCCTGACCGGGGGCAAAAAGACCAAAATACCCCTAAGGGTTAAAATAGCTCTAACGTCCCATCCGAACATCCGCATAATGTCCCGAAAACACCTGGCAAACCGAAATAGAAAACTAGGCCGTTACACAGCTGGTTACCATGATCACAGCTTCTTCTTCATCCATCCTGTCTCGCACCTTGGTTACCTGTGGAAAACCACAAAAATAAGGGTGAGTAACGAATTACTCAGTAAGAACCCCAACAGGGGTACAATACGATATACATGGTCATCTAGCAGAAAGGTATGCAAGCTATGAATATGAACACAGAATAGAGCACATAGCTTAAATCCACACATACACATCGGATGCCAACTCAGGGTCTTAGTCCGGAATAA
Source organism: Sicyos edulis (assembly GCA_036507275.1). Taxonomy (NCBI): domain Eukaryota; kingdom Viridiplantae; phylum Streptophyta; class Magnoliopsida; order Cucurbitales; family Cucurbitaceae; genus Sicyos; species Sicyos edulis. The sequence continues at coordinate 22,571,776 of CM071847.1, forward strand.
ACCACCACACAAAATGCCCTATACGAGAAACAAGTCCCGGCCTCAGCCTGTCTACTGTCGATACGAAAAGTGCACTGGCTCACAATCTCGAGGAGCTCTCTGGTCGGCGCTGTAATGACCGTAAGCGCGCACCGTATGCTACTGCAGACTCTGGGGGTGCCGGGTCTAGTGGCAAGCTGCCCAGTTCCTGTCACCATGCCTAACTAAATCTGTGGATCGGTGTCACTGACATAGGGGTGTGAGACACGGACACGTGAATTATGTCGGCTGAACCACCGCACCTGAGAGGCTAAGGAAACGATCGTGGTAGGCTTACACCGTGAAGCCGCCCTTGCCCTATCGGTGGCAATCAAGGGCTACGGCCGAACACGCGAGGACGCGTGTCGATTGCCATGACGAGGAGGCAATGCCAAAGCATCATCCCGACCGTTGGGGCATTTGACAGTCTGCCACCCTCACCCAAGATTGCAGGGCCAGCCGTTAAGGTTAGCTAAACCCTAACGGGATCAAGAACGGAGTACCATCTCGTACGTCCCTGTCGTGGATGCAAGTTACGTTATGCATCCGGCCCGGATGATGCTACCTACAAACAATCCAAAACAATCCAATACGTGCTCAACAGATACAATGAACCTAGCATGATACTACGAAGCAAGAATAGATACGAGCATGCCAGAACGGAACAACCTAGCTTGGACTAACATGAGAAACAACATAAGAAATCATGCCAGTCGAGAATTCAGAACAGAGCACCTATCACTAAACATGCTCATAATCACAAACAAGCATACAAACAGCAATCACATATAATATCGCAGGGCCCACACAACTCCGGTAAGAAATCCTTACCTGGCCGGGAGGCAACTACACACAAAATCCTAAGCTGCGATCGATCTCGAGCTAGCTAACGAGAACCTAACAAACATAATAATAATCACAATCCATAGGTCTAAATATAATAAAATAAACAGGACTCGGCACGGGAGCAACTCACGCGACACGGCTGAAGCGCGGACGGACAGGTTGCACTGTGTGGCTGCTGCTGGAAGCTGATGGGCGTTGATGGGCCGTAGGGGCCGCACGCTGGGCGCGCTGGTGGGCGCTGATGGGCTGCGCGCGCGCGCGGATGGGCTGGCTGGCGCAGGCGCACGGCGCGGACGAGCTGGACACGGGCGGGCGAGCGGCACGGCACGGGCACGCGGGCGGTGTCGAAGCGGACGCGCTAGGACGGCGACGGCGCTGATCATGGCCACGACGCTTGGGGCGGGTTGTGCGACGTCTTTGCTCGGCGCTGGCGCTCTGGCGAGGCAGGGGCTGTCTGGGCGTGCGACAGGGGCTTTCTGGGCGTGTTGGGCGACCTGGTGCCTGCTGGTGCTTGCGACGGGATGCTGCAGGCGATCCGGCTGAGCTGCTGGGCTGGGCTGCTCGTCTGGGTTGCTCGGTTGGGTTGAACGATGCTTGGGGGACTCTCGGGAGAAGGTACAAGCAAGGGCTTGAGAGACAATGAGCTAGGGGCGTCAAGGAGGCTTGGGAGATTTGGAGAAGAAGACAACCCTATTCTTTTGTTTTAATCAAATGCACCAAACTCCAAGGATCCAAGGCTAACCAAGATATACTGCAGAATGAGCAACAAGATCCTCCTATGGCTCAACTGGCCACACCACCCACCTGACTTCCTAGCAACCCAAGTTCGAATCCCAACAAACACATCTTTACTCCACCATTTTTCTTTTGCATCTCACCATGCCCAAACACAACCACAAAGCATCAAAATCCCACCTAAGCCCATCCAATAATTTTAGCAACTGAAAAAGACATAAACGACCCTGACGGCCGGACCAAATTACCAAAATACCCCTAGGGCATACCTGGAAGACCGGGATGAAAACCTGGGCAGTTACAAAGAACTTCTTTGCCCTAGCTTGTAACCGAGAGGTTGGAGAGGCCTTGGGGCTGCCGAAGTTGGTGATTCTTCTTGCAAAGAGCCGAGCCTTCATTCTTGTTCATCCCATTGTTGCCAAATCACTTCCATAGCCTTCCTTGCAACCGAAACATCTTGTGGTAAGTATTTCCTTTCCTTGGCCGTGAGCCTTTGGTTGCTGGTTGCTAGTTGCTAGTTTTCTAAGTGCTTCTCCTTTGTTTTGCAAGCCCCGAACAAAGCCAGAAGAGTTCCCGCAACTAACCCTAGCAGCCGTGAGCATTGCCTAGCCGAGCACACTCCCGAGGTGAGTTCCCAATCCTAGCCGAGAGCATGTTTGTGTGGTCGGAATGTGTTGGTTGCTCTTCGAGAAAGCTAATCGATGTTCAGTTCATTTGAGGTGAAGTCGAGCTAAGTCCAGGAAGTTCGTGAGAGGAGGCCGAGAGCAAGCCCTAGCCGAGAACTCCCTTGGACACTCTCCAAGGGTTTGGCCGAGAGCTTGTGTAGCTCACCGGGTAACTTCCCGGTTCTTGTTTCCTTGAGTTTAGTTTAGAGATAGCTAGTTTAGGTTATTGATGTAACTATGTATGTTTTGCTAGGTCGTGTGTTCTGCAGCTCAAGGAGCGTTATACATATTTACTGCTTGTTTCCAGGTAAGGATTTCTTACCGGGGTTGTGTGGACCCTACTATGTATCATGATTGTGGCTTGTATGCTTGTTGACTGTTATGAGCATGATAGTGATAGGACATCTATGATTTATCTCTTGCTAGCATGTTTGCCTGTTTGTACATGTTAGTGCCATGCTAGGTTTGTTCTTCCAGCATGCTTGTGATTCTTGCTTTAAGTTCGTAGTACCATGCTAGGTTATGTGTGATTGATGTTGAATATGTATGTTTAGCCAGGAATCAATTATTCTGTACTCGTAGTTAGAACAGTAGGGTTTGTCATCATCTAGAGGCTGAGAGTGGACATAACGTACGTTGTCCCCACTGGTCGGGAGTCAGAGCAAAGCATAACGTACATTGCTTCCCCCCGGCAGCCAATGTGGATTAGCTACCGCATCGGCATAAGCCTAGTTTGTAGCATGCTAGAGCGGAACCCTGCCAACGGTGCAAGACTACCTTGGCCGGTTCTCAGCTTCAGGTAGGTGGTACAGGTTGTTACAAATGAGTGCCAAGGGCCTCGCACTACTGTGTTCAGTGACACCGTTTACGAGTCTTTAGGCATGCGTACCTGGCCCGCGTACTTTGTCCCTAGGCCCCCATATTTAAGTCGGTTGCAGCAGCATGCGGTTTGCACGCACACGCGTTAGTCGCCGGTTCGGAGAGCTCCCCCTAGCTAATGTACGTGAGTACACCACTTCGTTCCATTTTAGAGCTAGACTTCGGGTACTCTCCCGTTAGTCCAGTTTATCTAGCTGAGGGTAAGAGGCCCTCGAGGACACCCATTTGGGATTGGTTTTTGAGCTGATCGTACGGTCGAGGGAGAAAGACCCTCGAGGGTGTCTAATCTATTGGGATCGGTTTTTGAGCTGATCATTTGGCCGAGGGAGAAAGACCCTCGGGGATGTCACGGGATTGGTTATGAGAACCAATCATTAGGCCGGAAGTAGGAGACTTCTGAGGATTCTGGATTTACCCCAGAAGCTCGCTGAGCTAAGATCTGTGTCGGTAACTGTTTGCATGTATACTAGCGTGCTAGATGACTGATGTATCGTATTGTACTCCGGTTGGGGATTCTTACTGAGTATGTTTATACTCACCCTTATTTCTGTGGTTTTTCCACCAGGTAACTTGGAATAGTACCGGGACGGCTAGCAGAGGGAGCTGAGTGATCATGGGAGCTGCCGGCACTCTGTCCTTTATTAATTGCATTATTTATTCAGCATGTAGATGGACAGGAGTCCTAGGGGAACGTTGTTAAAAGTTGTTTAAACTGTTTTGAGTGTTTTTATAAATACTGGCCAGGCTTGTTTTTACTTTATTGGTTTTTCTTAATGAAAACTGTTGGTGAAGTTTTAAATGCAACCCATTCATTGATGTTTGAAAAGTTTGAAATATGAGCACTAAATCGTTTGTAAACATATTTCTCTTGCATGCTGAGTGAGAACCTAGGTTTATGACCGTATTTTGGGTCAGGTTTTTTATAGTTGGAATCAGAGCACAGAGTCATAGATTCTGTAGACTAACCTGCTTTGTAGGTTGTTGTCCCCATGATCATCAGCACTCCACGGCCGTCAGGTTTGTCTAAGTTCATTAAGCTAAGGGTTTTATTTTACAATATTACATCTAGTATACATGTGTTACCCCTGTTGGGCAGTGAGAGTCCTAGTGTGGACTAGCTTTTGTGTTTAGTGTACATCGCGTATGCTTATTACATATAGAGGAGCAGGGACATTTGGAATTTCCAACTGAGGAGATGGACTGCGCATGTTGATGATGAGACCACGTCCAGGGTTGTCTAGACCCGTAGGCCACTTTTGGCCCTGGTAGTTGAGTTGCTAAGAGAAGGGGGTAGAGGCTAGCCTGCCTCAGAGTGAGACTCCTTGAGCAGCGTGTGCTCCAGCCATGAGAGAGAGTTGATGGCAGGTCTTCTAGCTGATCAGATAGCGGAGACCCAGGCGCAGTTTGTAGCGCGCAATGAGGATTCCCGGGCACAGATAGCCCAGCTGACAAAGTTTATCTAGGAGACACTCCCAGTAGCTCCTATAGCCCTGGAGGTTCCCCGAGAGGGCAGGATCAGCAGGTTTATGCTGATGAGTTAGTTGGCATTGATCAAGCCACCGAGTATGGCAGCTGGCTCAAGGTCTTTGGCAAGTGGAAGCCTATAGGGCTTGATGTTTCAGAGAACCCGCTGAAAGCAGCGAGGTGGTTGGCTAGGAAGGAGTTTATCATCCAAGTGTTGGGATGTCCTGATGTTCAGAGGCTGAGGCGTGCCGTTCTTGTGCTGTTTGATACAGAAGTTTGGTGGTTGTAGTCCCCTGAGAGAGGCAGACCAGCAGAGTCTCCACCAGCCACTTGGTCGATTGGCAAGTTGCCTAGTTAGTAGCTTTTGATGAAGATGCAGAGACGTCTTTGACCTCTTAGAAGCCTGCTGTCGTTTTGCAGCCAGTCCTGTTAGTACCCCGTAGCTAGGGTGAAGTGTGAAGTTTTCTTGTCGAGTTTTAATCCGTCTGTGGCTACCGAGGGTTGGCTTGAGTTCTTGTTGAGCATCAAGGGGGATGCAGGAGCAGACCGTGGCACGTCTGTTAGACGAGATGCCGGAGGCTAGATTGCTCGAGTGTCGAGATTTTGTTTGGAGTGCCGTTGTTCTTGTCACCTGGAGTTGTGACCTTCCTGGTCCTACCTTCTATAGGACGTAGAGCTCGTTGTAGCTGTTTGAGTTGAAAGGTGTAGTGCTTGTTGGCACCAAGCTTTGCGAGGAAGCCTAGGTTCAGGCCAGTGTGCACTAGTTGTGAAAGTGGTTCTATGACCCACCCGGAGTTCAGCATCCCCATTAGTCGTTGTACCTGTTTACTGTGGTTGTGCTTGTTTGGGTGGTTGCGAGGTCTAGCTCGGTGGTAGTCTGATGACTATAAGTGTGAGGTCGATCGATGGAAAGCAGGAGCTTTCAGGGTCACCAAGAGTTGGGTACGAAGGATGTTGTAGGTTGTTAAGGGCTAGCGTGTCTGAATTCTCGCACCTGTGTTGTGGGCTTGTGAGCCAGTTTGATGGTAGTGTGATTCGACTACCCTTGAGTTACCCTAGTATGAGTAGGGTTGGCATCGATGATGCATGGTTGATCCAGCGTTAGAGCCATGAGTTAGATGGTTGAGCGAAGCACATTTAGTGGACACATTGTTACGAAGTATGTCAACTTGGTGTGGTTATGCTCTTGAAGAGTGAGTTGGCCAATGTGGCGTTTCGTGGTGAGTTGACCCCGAGGGGTTTGAACTCTTGTTGCTCCCTTGCTAGTTGTGGCTCTATTTTGAGGTGAAAGTTGCCCTTGTGTGAGTTGTTCTGTTGGACTTGGATCTTTGGAGACAAGAGGAAGTTGTACACGCCGGTGTACTTTTATATAGCTTATTCCATGGTGTAAGTTTTGGGAACCACGTGTGGTTCGTATTGAGAAACTAGTGCTCAGTCCTTGAGGTGTCAGGGCTTTAGTTCTTGTCAAGTGCCCTAACTTTGGTTGTAAGGATACCGTGCTCGTAGCCGGGTTGTTGTTTAAGCAAGTTTCGCTAGTTAGACCTTGGCCTGGTTAGAGGAACTTCTTGTTGATCGATGGTTGGAGTTCAGTTGGAACTGAACAAGGGCGGTGGTAGCAAAGCCGCGTAGTTTCTGACCGACATTGCTAAGAGTGTTGTTCGGATCCTTACCGTGGGTAGAAGCTACGATGTGGCTGATGCTTTGAGTAGGAGGATGACACATTATGTAGCGTTTCTGGTCTTCTTGGTTTTTCGAGGAGTTGGAGCGGGCCAGCATAGTTGAGATGCTGGAGAGAGTTGTGACCGTGTAGCAATGTAACGGCCCAGGTTTTCATCCCGGTCTATAAGGTATGCACTAGGGGTATTTTGGTAATTTGGTCGGGCCGTCAGGGCCGTTTATGTCTTTTTCAGTTGTTAAAATTATTGGATGGTCTTATGTAGGATTTTGAGGCTTTGTGGATGTGTTTGGGCATGGTAAGATGCAAAAGTAAAAATGTTAGGTATTTGTGTTGCAACTAGGTTTCGAACCCAGGTCTCCGGGAAAGCCTATTGGGATGCGTGCCAGTTGAGCTATTGGGAGCTCTTGTTGCTCTTTTCGCGACATATCTTAGTTAACCTCGGATCTTTGGAGTTTTGGTGATTTTGATTAAAATAATAGGGTTTTTGTGTTTTCTTCTCCAAATCACCTTGGCCGCCCAAGCATGTAACAGCCCAGTTTCCTATTCCAGTTTTCGAGGTGCCTTCGGGTCAAGATTCGGTTGTTTGGTTGGGTTTTAGAGCCGTTTGGACCCTTGGGGGTATTTTGGTCTTTTGGCTCTTCGGGCAGGATTTGTGGTCTTCAGGGCTTCGAGGTAGCTCCTGCCTTTGTCGAGGCTTGTTTGTTGGTGGCTGCGAGTCTTGTGGTGTTTAGGCTAGTCGGTTGGATGCTCGGTTGTGGTTTGGGTTTTGGCAAAGTGATGGTTGGTTGTGAGATTCTTTTGGGATTCGAGCCCGAGCCCTTAGTGTTGCTTTGGGAGTTGGATTTAAGTGAGTTTGATTGATTGGAAAAGATTGCTTCGGTCGGGTCACGAAGGAGGAAGCCGGGAAATGGGATTTTGAGGTTTTAAGTGGATAAGGATGGAAAATGGAATTAAAATCCCATTTTTCCCTTTTATTTCCCATTTTTCCTTTTTATTTCCCTTTTTCTTTTATTTTTTTCCCAAAATCAATTTTCTCTCTCTCTCTCTCTCTCTCTCTCTCTCTCTCTCTCTCTCCCCGAGCCCCCCACCTAGCCCAGCCCCTTGGCTCGCCCAGCCCTAGCCCAGCCCCTTGGCTCGCCCAGCCCTAGCCCGAGCAGCCCATGGCTCGCCCAGCTCCAGCCCGAGCAACCCAATCCGTCTTGCCGCTCGCCCCTCGCCCGGCCGAGAGCCCCTACCTCGCCCAGCCCGAGCCCCTGCCTTGCACAGTGTCGCCCTCGCCCAGCCAGAGCGTCGCGCGCCCTCGCCTAACTCGTGTCGCCCGAGCTCGCCCTCACAGTGCTGTGGCCCTGCTCTGCCCTGGTCCGTGTCGCCCAGGCCGTCGCGTGTTGTCCGCGCTCGAGTCGCGCGTCCCAGTGCCAGATAGCGCACCCTCGCGTCGTGTCGCTCGCGCCCGCGCGCCGTCTCCTGTGCCGAGCCGCGCCGCGCGCCGTCTCCAAGTCGAGCTAGCGCCCGCGTTCGCGCGCCCTGTGTCGCTCGCGTGCCGTCCGTGTGCAGCCCAGCGCCCCTCCGCGCGCATCTCGCGCCCTAGCCGGCGCCCGACCTGCGCCCCGCACAGCGCTGTCTGAGGCCCATCACCGCTTAGCCTAGCCTAACGTGCAAATGGCCGGCCGTCGAGTGTCAGCGTTGCCTCGTGAGTTGCTCTCGAGCTGAGCCTTGTTTATTTTAGAGTATTTAGGGCTATTTTATGATTATTGATGTGTTTTATTGGCTCGTTATAGGTTGCTCGGGTTCGATCGCAGTTAATTTTATTGTGTGTTGTTGCCTTCCGGCCTGTAAGGATTTCTTACCGAGTTGTGTGGGCCTGCGATATTGTCATGATTTTGCCTTGCTTGTTTGCTTGATTATTATGAGCATGATAATAATAGAGCGACTTTGATTGTTTTCTTGCTAGCATGTTTGCTTGATATTACATGTTAGTGCCATGCTAGGTTTGTTACGCAAAGATGCTTGTGATTCCTGCTTAAGCTCGTAGTATCATGCTAGGTAGTGTGATTGATGTCGGTCTTTGTTTGCTAGCCAGGAATCATTGCTTTTTGCTTTGTACTCTTAGATAGAGTTGTAGGGTTTGTCATCATCCAGAGGCCGAGCGGACATAACGTACTTTGTCCCCACCGATCGGGAGTAGTGTGCGAAGCATAACGTATCTTGCTTCCCCGGTCACTAAGGTGGATTTAGCTCAGTCGGGAATAAAGTGTGCGCGCGATAACGTATCTTGCTACCCCCGACCAGCCGGTTGTGGAATTAGCTACCCACTTCGGCATAGCCTAGTTTGTAGCTTTGCTAGAGCGGAACCACCTTAGCCAACGTGTAAGTCCGCCTGGCCGGTTCTTAGCTTCAGTCGGTGGACCATGCTTGCAGATGAGCGCCGAGGGCCTCGCGCTCTCGTGATCGATGACACCGCTCCGAGTCTTAGGCATGCGTGCGGGCCCGTAGTTTGCCCTTAGGCCCCGCATTTACGCCGGTTGCGAGAAGAGCATGCGGTGTGCGCGCGCACGCGCGTTATTTGCCGGTTCGGAGAGCTCCCGGGCTAATGTTCGTGAGTACACCATTCCTTCCAGCTTTAGAGCCGGACTTGGGTACTCTCCGATAGTCGGATCTATTAGCAAGGGTAAGAGGCCCTTGAGGACATCCTTGGGATCGGTTTTGAGGTGATCAATCTGGTGAGGAGAAAAGACCTCGAGAGATGTCCCGAGATTGGTTAGGATAACCAATCATTAGGCGGAAGTAGGAGACTTCCGATGACTCAGATCTTTATTTGTAAGCTCGTTGAGCTATGATTTGTGTTGGTAGTTTGTTTGCTTGCATGCTTTGGTACTAGATGATTGATTATATCGTATTGTACCCCGGTTGAGATTCTTCTTGAGTAATTCGTTACTCACCCTTACTTATCTTTCAGAAACCATGGCGCGAGGCGAGATGGTTGGAGGAGGAGCCGTGATCATGGAAAACCCGTTGTTCAACTCTGAGTCTTATGTCTTGTATTTATGTTTTAAATGTCCTCTGAATGCATGTAGTTGGGCACGGAGCCCTAGGTTGTTTTATGAATGTATTTCCTGATTCTAGCATTGTTGTAAATGTTGTAAAGTTGTATGTTTTTAATAAATCTCTGATCGAGTAAGTTTTGGAAATGTATTTGTCTTGAAACAGGTGCTTGGAAACAGAGGGACAGTTTCAAGAATTTTGTATTGACTTTTAAATGAACTCTTGCCGTTTTTTGTTTTACTTAGAATCAGAAACAACCCTATTGCAAATTCTAGTGTTGATTTGTATGCATGCATTGAGGTAAGGGTCCATTTAGAGCCCCATTCGGCCGGGTCTTTACAAGTTGGTATCGAGCTCGAGTCATAGATTCTATAGACCGACCTTTTTTGTTGTAGGTCGTTTTTCCATGATCATCGACACTCTGAGCGATCATCAGTACGCCTAAGTTTACCGCTTTAAAAGAAAAGGGTTAAGAATTTACAATACTTTTCATCTAGTTATGCCTTGTGTAGTGTTGTGTAGCGGAGACGCAAGCGAGTTACGACTCGTTGTTGGTTTGGGCTTAGTGAGCCATCATGCCAAATTTCAGCGATGATCGCAGCGTTTGTTTAGCGGCTTGTTGAGGTATCCAGATAGATTCGGATGCCCCGGGGCGTCGTTCCGAGGGAGGCGAGCTTAGACTCCGTTGGCCATTTGTGGCCCGATTCTTGTCGCTTTTCCCTAGTGAGAGGGTGAGGTGCTTCGTGCGCATCGCCAATATGTTGATCGCACCCGCAGGAGCAGGGCGCTTGGCATGTCCGACCGAGAGTTGGACCGATCGTGTTGATGTTGAGGCCGCGTCCGGGGTTGTTAGGCCCCGCATGCCGTTTGGCCCCTGGCGATTGAGTTGCCTAGAGGAGGGGGTAGAGGCTAGCGGCGCCTCAGTGAGACTCCTTGAGCGAGTGTGCTCCACCCATGAGAGATTTGATGGCGTGTCTTTAGCTATCGAGAGCGGAGACCCAGCGCGATTTGTAGCGCGTAGTGAGGAGTCCCGGGCACAGATAGCCCAGCTGACAGAGTTTGTTTCAGCATTTTTCCCCCAGTAGCTCTTGTAACCCCGGAGGTTCCCGGGAGGGCATGATCAGCAGGTTTATTCAGATGAATTTGTTGGCGTTGATGTAGCCGCCCAGTTTGGCAAATGGATGGAGCTCGATGTTTTAGTAAGTCCTGCTGCTAGTAGTAAAGTAGTTGGCCAGGTTTGAGTTTAGCATCCGTGTGTGGGATGCCCCTGCTGCTCGAGAGCCGAGGTGTGCCGCCTTCTGTGGCTGCTTGGTTCATCGGATGGTGGTGGAAGTCCCTTGTGAGAGGTGGACTAGCAGAGTCTCCACCAGTCGCCCGATTGTTTGGCAAGTTGCCGTGTTAGTGGCTTGAGGCAGATGTATGGACATCTTTGCCCCCTTGCGAGCCTGCTGTTGTTTAACAGCCCAGCTTCCTCAGATGTGGATTTGGTAGTAGTAGCACTTGAGGTGCATTGGTTGGTGTGCCACTTTGGCACTAAGTCCAGTTCGAGCTTGAGTTTGGCTTGGGCATAGCGAGATGGTTCTATGCCGCTCGGAGTTCAGCCACTCGTTTAGCCTTGGATCCGTTTATGGCGGTTGCACTGTTTAGGTCGTGCGGCAGGGCTAGTTCGATGGTAGTCGATGGACTACAAGCGAAAGGATGCTCGAGAGGAGTCGAAGCCTCTTCCCGATGTTCGGAGGTTGAGTAAGTCGCAGATTGGTTGGTAAGTGTTGGTGCGCTTGAGTCTCGCGCTAGTGTTAAAGCCAAGAGTTTTCTTGTGGTTGGTAGTACGGTCCAACTACCTTCGAGTGCCTTTATCTCGAGGAGAGTTGAGCATCGTAGATGCGAGTTTGGTCCAAAGAGAGGGACCACAGAGTTGGATGCTCATGAGATGAGCCGGATGCCTATGAGGCGAGTTGGATGCCATGATTCGAGTTGGATGCTTTTGAGGCGAGATGAGTGATGCCTTGCGAGAGGATTTGGATGCCTTGTGGGTAAGCACCCTTGGTAGAGGCTTGGTATAAAGTAAGTTCGGTGTGGCATGGTTATGCTTTTGGTAGAGCAAGGTTGCCTCGACTTTGAGCATTGTGTGGAGTTGGAACTTTTGGTGTTTCTTGGTTGGAGTTCATTGGAAATCGAACAAGAGCGATGGTAGCAAAGCCGCGCGATTTACGATCGCCTTGGCTAAGAAAGTTGTTTGGATCCTTTCCTTGGGTAGAAGCCTTGTTGAGAGGCTGATGTTTGAGAGGAGGAGGGCGACGCATTCGATAGCATTTTCGGGTCCTCTTGGTTCCCAAGGAATTGGAGTTGGCCTGCATGGTTGAAATCTTTGGAGAGTTGTGCCTGTTCGAGCGGTTGGTCTGTTAGCTCGTTTGTCGGCGCAGTGTGTCGAGGGTTGCCGAAGAACCCTAGGTTGTGGAGAACCTCTCCAGAGCTCAGTCAGGCCCAGGTAGTGAGTTTCAGTTAGCAAGCTGGAGCCGTGTAGTTTGTAGCCTCGGTTGAGTTGCTAGCAGTCTTGGTAGACTAGCTAGCTAGTGTTTGTTTGGAGTAAAGTCCGGATTGGTTCCGGTGCGGTGGCAAGTTGATGCTTGGTGTTGACCAAGGTGTGGGTTGGAGCTGCTAGAGATTTGCTTTGCTCATGGGACGAATGGTTCGTGCCCAGTTGGTTGTTTTCCTGTTTCCAAGATGTCGAGTTTCCCCGTTTGGCTTTTGGAGGTTCAGTCTAAGATGGACCCCTGTTGTTGCCCCGTGAGATGTAGATGTTGTTGCTCTAGTGGAGCAAGACAGTGAGCGTATGTGGAGCTCTCTGTCCTTTGGTTGTCTGTTTGTAAGAGCCGTTTCCTTCGGGGATTTGTCAGGTTACTCCTTTGGTCTTGGAATTGATGGTAGTGGTGCTAGCAAGAGGGAAAAATTTGTTGGCTACTTGGAAGTAGTCGTTTGTTCAGTTAAGCGGATTCTTGGATGGTGTTCTAGAGTCTGCAGTAAAGGTTGTTCTGCCTCTTGTGAGTGTTTGGCCAAGATTTGGTTCTCTTGTTGTTTCGAGAGCTAGTTCGGTTCTAGTTGGAGGGCGTTGCCCTGAGGTCTTTTTCCTAGTCAGGAAGTTTTGGGAGTTGACCCCTCCTCGGCGATTGAGTAAGTTTTGTTGGTTCCGGATTTGTGATCCGATTGGTTGAGTTTTCCCTTTGTTGTTGCTTCCAAGAGAGTTGGTTGCTGTTGCCTTGGGTTTGAGCTAGTCAGCGAGCTTGTGTGAAGTTCGCTGCCCTTCAAAGTTTGCTTGCTGGGAAAGTCGTTTCCCATTTGGCAGGAGTCAGCTTAGCTCCTGAGTTGTGTAGTTGGTCAGAGTAGCGCAGCGGTCAGCCCAGCGAGAGGGTCCCTGCATTGTGTTGTTAGCAAGCAAGAGTTGTTTGTCCCCGCAAGGGTGGTGGCCAGCCAGTAAGAGTTGTTTCTGGCAAGTTGTTGGTTCTTTGGGGATTGAAGATTTCCCTTCCCCCTAGTCTCTGTGGTGGTTGAGTTGCTCCATGGATGCCAGCCTCGAGTGTTAGTTCCTGAGGTAGTCTTGCGGATTAGTGTGGCTCAGGATCCGTAAGCTTGGAGGTTGTCGTCATCCGTTTTCCTTGTGAGGTTTCGGGAGTGGAGCTTCTGGTTGGAAGTTGAGTTAGGCCTAAGCTTAAAGGAGAAGTCCTTGGAGTAGTCAGTTGGATTTTAAGAGTTGAGTGGTAGCTTGGAGGCGAGCGTTGCTAGTTATAAGTTTGGGTTGAGTTCTGCTGAGAAAGCCCTTCTCGGGCTTTGCTCCTTGTTGTGTGCTCGCAGTTGGAGTAGTAGAGCCGTTTGAGTGAGTTGGCACAGAGGTGCCGTGGCTTTGGTTGGTAAAGCCGTTGAGCTGTTTTCCTCAAGGTGTTGTGCCGTAGAGAGCTGCGTGATGGTTTAGTCCTTGCAGCCCGAGTTTTCCTTGAGATGAATTTTGGTGGTATCCTTGCTGGCGATGTTTTCTTTGGCGATTGCTAGTAGATTTGCATGGAAAAGTTTGCTTTCGGCCGTTTGGTTTCGGAACCTGGAAGGTTCGATTGTTTAACCAGATTCGTGTAGGGTTGAGGCTGTTTGTTTGTTAATAGTCGTGAGCTCCTAGAGGAGTTTTCCCGAGCGTGGTGTAAAGTTTCGAGAGCTTTGGCCATCCTCGAGTTTCTTGAGAGTAGCACCGCTTTAGAGTTGGTGCGAGTTGAGGACGTGGTTTGCCGTCTCTGTTCCTTGGAGTTCGAGTGTATGCCCGGTTTGGATGGCATTGTGGCCTTGAGTTTTGAGAACCCAAGAGAGTTTTGGTTCTCGAAGAGGCTAGTGTTGTTGGCCGAGAAGTTCGGTTGGGCTTGGATCGGTGGAGTTTTCTGAAGGTTGTTTCGTCTTAGGACTTTCGAGGATGAAAGTCTTATAAGAAGGAGTATTGTAACCAGATTTCCTATTCCGATTTTTAGGTGCCTTGGTCAAGATTCGGTTGTTTGGTTGGGTTTTAGAGCCGTTTGGACCCTTGGGGTATTTTGGTCTTTTGGCTCTTGAGGCGGGATTTGTGGTCTTCAGGGCTTCGAGGTAGCTCCTGCCTTTGTCGAGGCTTGTTTGTTGGTGGCTGCGAGTCCCGTGGTGTTTGGGCTAGTCGGTTGGATGCTCGGTTGTGGTTTGGGTTTTGGCAAAGTGATGGTTGGTTGTGAGATTCTTTTGGGATTCGAGCCCGAGCCCTTAGTGTTGCTTTGGGAGTTGGATTTAAGTGAGTTGATTGATTGGAAAAGATTGCTTCGGTTGGGTCTCGAAGGAGGAAGCCGGGAAATGGGATTTTGAGGTTTTAAGTGGATAAGGATGGAAAATGGAATTAAAATCCCATTTTTCCCTTTTATTTCCCATTTTTCCTTTTTATTTCCCTTTTTCTTTTATTTTTTTCCCAAAATCAATTTTCTCTCTCTCTCTCTCTCTCTCTCTCTCTCCCCGAGCCCCCCACCTAGCCCAGCCATTTGGCTCGCCCAGCCCTAGCCCGAGCAGCCCATGGCTCGCCCAGCTCGGCCAGCGAGCGCCCCCCGTCGCTGCGCCGCCGCCTCGCCCGGCCGAGCCCCTACCTCGCCCATCCCGAGCCCCTGCCTCGCACAGTGTCGCTCTCGCCTAGCTCGTGTCGCCCGAGCTCGCCCGCACAGTGCTGTCGCCCTGCTCTGCCCTGGTCCGTGTCGCCCAGGCCGTCGCGTGTCGTCCGCGCTCGAGTCGCGCGTCCTAGTGCCAGATCGCGCGCCATCGCCCAGCCTAGCTAGCCCCCGCGTTCGCGCGCCCTGTGTCGCTCGCGTGCCGTCCGTGCGCAGCCCAGCGCCCCTCCGCGCGCTTTCTCGCCCCGGCCAGCGCCCTTGACCACTGCCCCAGCGCACTGACTCTGCGCATCATCACCGCCTAGCTAGCAGTGCAAAATGGCTCGTCCGAATGTGTCACCGTGCCTCGTGAGTTGCTCTCGAGCTGAGCCCTGTTTATTTTAGAGTATTTAGGGCTATTTTATGATTATTGATGTGTTTGCTTGGCTCGTTATAGGTTGCTCGGGTTCGATCGCAGTTAATTTTATTGTGTGTTGTTGCCTTCCGACTAGGTAAGGATTTCTTACCGGAGTTGTGTGGGCCCTGCGATATTATATGTGATTGCTGTTTGTATGCTTGTTTGTGTTTATCAGCATGTTTAGTGATAGGTGCTCTGCTCAATTCTGGTGGCATGATTTCTTATGTTGTTTCTCATGTTAGTCCATGCTAGGTTGTTCCGTTCTGGCATGCTCGTATCTGTTCTTGCTTCGTAGTATCATGCTAGGTTCGTTGTAAAGACCCGACCCAAAAGGGGCTCTAAATGGGCCTTTACCCCAATGCATGTATTCAAAATAAAAGACATTATGAAAAAATACATTTCGGATCCCAAGTAAAAACAAAACATTCCACAATCAAAACATACATTTCTAAAAGCATACTCACGATCGAGATTTATTTAAGCCATTTAAACATTCCACAAGTACAAATATCTTTGGAATCCATAAAACGTAAGAAAACATCCTAGGGCTCGTGCCCGTCTACATGCATTCGGGGAAATAACAAAAGTCAATAGTCATGATATAATAAAATGGTCGAGATGACAGCAGGATTCCATGATCACGCTCCTCCTCCTTGACCATCCTGTCTCCCGCTTTGGTTACCCGGAAAACCACGAATAAGGGTGAGTAACGAATTACTCAAGTAAGAATCCCCAACCGGGGTACAATACGATATACATGATCATCTAGAAGAATGTATGCAAGCTATGAGTATAAACACGAATAGAGCACATAGCTTAAGTCCACACTTGGACCTCGGATGCCAACTCGTGGTCTTAGTCCGGAAATAAATCCACCACACAATACGCCCTATACGAGAAACGAGTCCCGGCCTCGGCGCTCTCATCGTCGATCGAAAGGTGCACTAGCTCAAGATCCCGAGGAGCTCTCCGGCGTGCGCCAGAATGAGCGTAAGCGCGCATCGCGTGCTCTTTGCAGACTATGGGGTGCCGGGTCTAGTGGCAAGCCGCCCATGTCCGATCCACCACGCCTAACTAAATCTCTCGGATCGGTGTCACTAACATAGGGTGTGAGACTGGACACGTGAACTATGTCGGCTGTACCACGCGCACCGAGGCTAAGGAACCGGCCGTGGTAGGCTTACACCAGAAGCGGTCCTTGCCCTAACAGTGGCAATCAAGGGCTACGGCCGAACACGGCGAGGACGTGCCGATCTGCTGGGACGAGGCAATGCCAAGTCATCATCCCGACCTTTGGGGCATTTAATATCGCCACCCTCACCCAAGATTGCGGGGCCACCCGTTAGGGTTAGCTAAACCCTAACGGGATCGAGTGACGAGTACCATCTCGTGACGTCCACATCGGGATAGGATGAGTTACGTTATGCATCCGGCCGGATGATGCTACCTACTTGAACTCTAAACCATAACAATAATAACAATTCATTCAATGCAGTCCAATACGTGCTCCAACAGATACAAGGAACCTAGCATGATACTACGAAGCAAGAATATATCGAACATGCCGAATGGAACAACCTAGCATGGGCTAACATGAGAAACAATACAAGAGTTCATGCCATCGAGAATTGAATGCGAGCACCTAGGGCTAAACATGCTAATAATCATACACGAGCATACAAAACAACAATCACAAATATACCGCAGGGCCCACACAACTCCTGGTAAGAAATCCTTACCTTGGTGGGAGGCTTCTACACACAAATCCTAAGTCTGCGGAACAATCCAGAGCTAGCGGCGGGAACCTAGCAAACCAATAATAATCAGCATCTAAAACGTCTAAACAACAATAGAAACGACAAGCTCGCAGACGGGAACTCACGCGCGCGGCGACACGAGCTTGAGAGCTGGCAAGCAGGCACGCAGCGGTGAGGCGCCGCCGGCGCCAGCCGTAGGTGGCAGCAGGCGGGCTGGCCGCGCCGCACACGCACGCACGGATTCACGGCAGGGAGGCAGCGCGCGGCGCGCGAGCGCTCTGGCGTCTTGGCGCGGCGGCTTCGAAGGCGCGCGCGCGCTGCGGCGTCTTGCGCGTCGCGACACGCGGACGCGGCTTGGCCGGCTGGCGCGCGGCGCGCGGCGTCTGCGTCTTCTTGCGCGATCCGCACGATCGGCGAGCGATGGCGTCTGGCGGTAGCTTCAACAACAATCTGATTCGCGACTCGGTGAGCGATGGCGTCGCGCGGCAGGGCTGCTCAACAGATCTGGGCGATCGTGCGATCGCGAGGCGATCCGGTGCGACGGTAGGGGCGATCCAGGCTTTCTTCTTTGGCGCGATCCGGCGTCGCGATCCGGCCGGCCGGGCGTCGCGACGATGGCTCTTTGGTGGGCTTCTCTCGGTGGGCCGCAATCAACACAAACACACACAACACACCTCTTTTCACTTGGCCAAAAGCACACCAAACGGTGAGAAGAAGAAGAGGAAGATCGATACCTACCCTGAATGATGATGAACGATCCAAGGGAGCCGCAAGGATGAAGAATCGGCAAGGGCTATGGAGAGGGAGAGCTTGTGCGGCCAAGAGGAGATTTGGAGAAGAAGATGGAATAAACCTAATTTCTATTTCATTTAACCAAATGCACCAAAACTCCAAAATCCAAGGCTAACCATAAAATGATGCAGGAAGAGCAACAAGAGCACCTAATGGCTCAATTGGCACACATCTCCACAAGCTTCCCAGGAGACCCGGGTTCAAACCCCACCAAAAAGACAATTCCCTTTTATTTTTACTTTTGCATCAAACCTTGCTCAAACCAAACCACAAACCCTTCCAAAAACCTACATAAATCCATCCAATAATTTTAGCAACTGGAAAAAGACATAAACGGCCCTGACGGCCCGACCAAATTACTAAAATACCCCTAGGGCATACCTGGAAGACCGGGATGAAAACCTGGGTCGTTACATTCGTTGTATCTGTTGAGCACGTATTGGATTGTTTGATGTTGATGTTATAGTTTAGAGTTCAGATAGGTAGCATCATCCGGGCCAGGATGCATAAAGTACCTTGCATCCACGGTAGGAACGTACGAGGCAGTACTCCGTCCCAAGACCCCGTTAGGGTTTAGCTAACCGTACCGGTAGGCCCTGCAATCTTGGGTGAGGGTGTGTAAAGACCCGACCCAAAAGGGGCTCTAAATGGGCCTTTACCCCAATGCATGCATTCAAAGTAAGGACATTATACAAATATGTTTTCGGATTCCAATTAAAATTAAAACATTCAGTATTCAATCAGAAATCAATACAGATTCTCAAAACATCCCCTGTCTCCAAGCACCTGTTTCAAGACAAATACATTTCCAAAAGTTTACTCTGATCAGAGATTTATTAAAATCATTCAAAACCTTCTCAGATACAACAATGGTGGAATCCACAAAAACATTAAGAAAACATCCTAGGGCTCCGTGCCCGACTACATGCATTCAAGGGAAATAAAAAGACAAGACTCATAATATAAAAAGGTCAGAGATGACAGCAGGTTCCCATGATCACAGCTTCTTCTTCAGCCATCCTGTCTCGCACCTTGGTTACCTGTGGAAAAATGTAACGACCCGACCCGAATGGGGTTCTAAATAGGCCATTACCTCAATGCATGCATAGAAATCAACACTAGAATTTGCAATAGGGTTGTTTCGGATTCTAAGTAAAAAAAACCAAAAACCGGCAAGAGTTCATTTAAAAAGTCAATACAAAATTCTTGAAACCTGTCCCTGTTTCCAAGCACCTGTTCCAAGACAAATACATTTCCAAACATACTCTGATCAGAGATTTGTTTAAAACATACAAACTTTACAACAATGCTAGAATCCTAAATACATTGAGAAAACACCCTAGGGCTCCGTGCCCAACTACATGCATTCAGAGGACATTTAAATCATAAATATAAATCTCGAGTTGAACAACGGGTTTCCATGATCACAGCCTCCTCCACCCATCACGCCTCGCGCCATGGTTTCTGAAAGATAAGTAAGGGTGAGTAACGAATTACTCAAGAAGAATCCCCAACCGGGTACAATACGATATACATGGTCATCTAGCGAGAAAGATATGCAAGCTATGAATATAAACACGATAGAGCACATAGCTTAGCCCACACTTGGGCCTCGGATGCCAACTCGGGTCTCTTAGTCCGGAAATCAAACACCACACAACACATCACACAAGTCGCCTCTATACGAGAAACAAGTCTCGGCCTCGGCTGCTTCATCATCGCCGACGAAAGGTACACCGCTCACAATCCCGAGGAGCTCTCGATCGGCGCCAGAATGAGCGTAAGCATGCACCGCGTGCTACTGCAGACTATGGGGTTGTTGCGGTGTGCGAAGGCAAGCCGCCCATATCCAATCCACCACGCCTAACTAAATCTTTGGATCGGTGTCACTGACATAGGGGTGTGAGACCTGGACACGTAAACTATGTCAGCCTGAACCACCGCACCTGGGGCCAAGAAACGGTCATGGTAGGCTTACACCAGGAAGCCGTCCTTGCCTTAACACGTGGCAATCGGGGGCTCTTGCCAAACATGCCGAGGACATGCCGGCCGCCGGGGCGAGGCAATGCCAAGTCATCATCCCGACCGCTGGGGCATTTAACAGTCTGCCACCCTCACCCAAGATTGCAGGGCCTACCGCTTGGGTTAGCTAATCCCTCACGGGGTCCAGGGACGGAATGTAAAGACCCGACCCAAAAGGGCTCTAAATAGGCCTTTACCCCAATGCATGCATTCAAAGGAAAGGACAATATGCAAATAAGTTTTCAGATTCCCGTTAAAACAAAATAATCAAGGTTCAATCAAATCAATATAGTTTCTTTGAAACTCCGTCCCTGTCTCCAAGCACTGTTTCAAGGCAAATACATTTCCAAAACGTACACTCGATCGTAGATTTATTAAAACACTTGAAACATCCTCAAATTCAATAAAGCGGGAATCCATAAAACATTCTAAAACATCCTAGGGCTCTCGTGTGCTGACTACATGCATTCGGGGAAAATAAAAGACAAGAGTCATAGAAATAAAAAGTCGAGACGACGACAGAAGTTCCCATGATCATAGCTCCTCCTTCACCATCCTCGCCTCGCGCCATGGTTACTGAAAGATAAGTAAGGGTGAGTAACGAATTACTCAAGTAAGAATCCCCAACCGGGTACAATACGATGCACATGGTCATCTAGATGAGTGTATGCAAGCTATGAATATAAACACGTAATAGAGCACATAGCTTAAGTCCACACTTGGACCTCGGATGCCAACTCGTGGTCTTAGTCCGGAATAATCCACACCACACAATACGCCCTATACGAGAACCAAGTCTCGGCCTCACTGCTTCATCTGTCGCATTTACGAAGGTGCACTAGCTCAAGATCCCGAGGAGCTCTCGGTGTGGCTGTAAATGAGCGTAAGCATGCACCGCGTGCTGCTGCGCAGACTATGGGGGTGCGGGTCTAGTGGCAAGCTGCCCATGTCCATCCACCACGCCTAACTAAATCTCGGATCGGTGTCACCGACATAGGGTGTGAGACACGGACACGTGAACTATGTCACTGAACCACCGCACCGAGGCTAAGGAACCGGCCGTGGTAGGCTTACACCAGAAGCGGTCCTTGCCCTAACAGTGGCAATCAAGGGCTACGGCCGAACACGCCGAGGACGTGCCGACCGCCGGGACGCGAGGCAATGCCAAGTCATCATCCCGACCGTTGGGGCATTTAACGATCGCCACCTCACCCAAGATTGCGGGGCCTACACGGTCGGGTTAGCTAAACCCTAACGGGGTCCAGGGGCGGAGGATCGTCTCGACGTCCCCGCCATGGATGCAAGATACTTTATGCATCGGGCCGATGATGATACTACCTACCTACACTTTAACCTATCATATCAATAACATACAATCCAATACAATCCAAAACGTGCTCAACAGATACAACGAACCTAGCATGGTACTACGAAGCAAGAACAGATATGAGCATGCTAGAACGGAACAACCTAGCATGGGCTAACATGAGAGAACAACATACGAAGTCATGCTAGTCGAGAATTCGAACAGAGCACCTAAACTATACATGCTGATAATCACAAACAAACATACAAACAACAATCACATAGAACATCGCAGGTCCACACAACTCCGGTAAAGAAATCCTTACCGGCCGGAGGCAACTACACACAAAAATCCTAAGCTGCGATCGATCCCGAGCTAGCTAACGAGAACCTAACAAACACAATAATAATCACAATCCATAGGCCTAAACATAATAAAATAAACAAGGCTTGGCTCGGAAGCAACTCACGCGGCGCGGCTGACACGCTGACGGGCGCGGCAAAGATGGCGAGGCTGCTGCTTGGCGCCGATGGCGGCGGGGTCGGCGCTGGCGCCGAGCAGCGCAGATGGCGGCAGAGCTGGCGGCGCGCTACGCGCGACGGCCGGCCGCCCGGCGCAGCGCATCGGGCGCGAACAAGCTGAAGCGACGGACACGCGCGGGCGCGCGCTGCGCGACGACGGGCGCGCGAGGCCGACGAGCGCCTGACGCGCGCGCGATTCTTCTGCCGCAGGGCTCGGCAGGCGCATCTCTGCTGGGCGAGATCTGGGCCGCGATGTGGCTTTTAGCGTCTGCGTCATTGGCCGCGATAGGCTGTCTGAAGGTCATTGGCCGCGATAGGCCGTCTCGAGCGTCACGCTCTTTTCTGCCGAGCGACAGCCGCTCGATGGCATCAGAGGGGCGATGGAGCCGGGCGACTCGCCCATCTGGGCTTGCTCTTTGGTGCGATCCGGTCGGTGAAATTTTGCGACGGTGGGGCGCCTGGGTGGGGCTCCTCTCGGCAGCCGCAAACAAACATACACACACAACCACACTCTTCTATTTACATTCGGCCAAAGAAGAACTCAAATCAAGAAGACGAAGAGACGAAGAAACTTACCCGAAAGACGATCGAACCACGGGTGCGCAAGGGGATGAAAATCGGCTTGGAGCTTGGGAGGGGAAGCTTGTGCGGCCAAGAGGTGATTTGGAGAAGAAGATGGAATAAACCTAATTTCTTTTCATTTAACCAAAATCACAAAACTCCAAAGATCCAAGGGTAACTAAGATATGACGCGAAAGAGTAACAAGAGCTCTCCATAGCTCAACCGCACGCATCCTCACAGCTTTTCCGGAGACCCGGTTCGAATCCCACTGCAACACAAATTCCTTTATTTTTACTTTTGCATCTACCCATGCTCAAACCAAACCACAAAGCCTCAAAACCTTCATAAATCCATCCAATAATTTTAGCAACTCGAAAAAGGCGTAAACGGCCCCGATGGCCCGACCAAATTACCAAAATACCCCTAGGCGTACTGGAAGATCGGGATGAAAACTGGTCGTTACAATATTCCCTCCTTTTTATGACTTTCGTCCTCGAAAGTCCTTAAGATCAAATAAAGACAGATATCGCAATCTCATCCCGTCTTCCCCGCTCACAAGCGCGCCTCCTCTGAACTCTAACTCCTCCACCGAACTTTTACCAAACGGATCTCACGATTATCCAACGCCTTCGTCTCAAGGACCCGAGAATACTCACAAGCTTCCTCTCGAAGCTCAAATCCTCAATCACCGCAAAGGCTCAAAGTCCACACCGAGCGATGGGTCCGACACATACCGCCTCACACCGATACATGAGAATATCGCACACGGTGACAATGACGTAAAAAGCTAACCAATATGCAACTCTGCCAATCCTCTCGAGAATCTCAAATGGTCCAACAACGAGAGACTCCACTTCTCCCGCTTACCAAACCTCAACACAACTCACAACGGCACAACCTTAAAAGCACGCCTTGTCAACCTCAAACTCTAAAACTCGACGCTTAGAACATCGACGAAAACTTCATGCTGCTTCCTGAGGCTAACCACAAACGAGCTCAACCTCCCGCGACAACACCTCTCGTCAATCTGCAGCAACACAGACCCAAAACAACACCGACGTGCCGACCTTTTCTCACAAAGACTAGAGACTCGCAACACTTACCATACAATGCCTCAATGGAACCACATGAATCGACCACCGAAAGCGCTACCCAAGGCAACCTCCTAAAACCACACCGGTCTCCCGCCGCCTAATCACGGAAACACCAACTCGCAACAAGCTCAAGGATCCGGCTCACTCCTCCCAAAAGACCATCGGACAAGAAGGGTGAAAACACTACGTAAAACGCACTCACTCATAAGCCTCTAAGAACACTCTCTCAACCACGGTTCGCCCACGCACCGCCTAGAACAAACCTTTGTTGCCACACCCTAATGGCAACATCTCCAACCTGAAACTGACATGCCTCTACTCCATAGAAATGGCATCTGCACACCAACCGAGGTGCGAGCTCTAGCTACTGAAGTCAATACTCCAAAAATCCGAACTCACACAACAACCTCAACTAGCTGACAGCTCCCACACGGAAACTTACAATCCAACAACTTGAGTGCTACGAACTAGGAAGCTCAAACAACTACAACTGCATAGCTATGCCAATCCACTCATCTCTAGCTCGACTCAAATCACTAGCTGGGCAAGACAACTTGCAAACAACCAGGCCCCAGAGGGCTCCATCCACTAAACTTACCTCCATGCAAACAACGGAACAAAGCTCGCCTCGATTATGAAACACATCTCACAAGTCCAAACGATAACACATACAGGCTTAACCCTCAAGCTTAGGCTTAATGCACCTTCCCACCGAAACTTAATAAACGGAACTCCACTACAGGTCAACACCAACTACCAAGAACAAGAATACCAACAATGGTCGGCAGAGTGCAAGCTACACTAGCCAAACAAGGATCCCTAATCCACCACAAAAGTGCAACCTCATCCACAATCAAACAAAGGGGCCTTCAACTACAAAGGTGCAAATGACTTCCAAGCCAACACTCAAAACCTTAACCAACTAGGCCAAACACTCATAGGAGGCGAACAACCCCCTTATCGCAACTTCCGAGAACACCACTCACGAGTCCGCTTAGCTAGACAAACAAGCGCTTCCAAGCAACCAACAAACTTTTCCTCCTACTAGCACCACTACCACCAATTCCAAGACCAAGGAATAACTCGACAACTCCCAAGGAGAAACAGTCCTTACAAGCGCATCGTCGGAAGGACAGAGAGCTTCACAACCGCTCATTGTCTTGCTCACCTAAGCACAACATCCGACTCTCCCGAGGCAACCACAAGGGGTCCACCACAGATTGGACCGCCAACCACGAGCAAGAGAAGACTCACCCCAAACAACAAATAAGGGCGCTCTCAAACTCGGGGAACAGGAGAGACATCCTCACAGGGCACACCACTTACCCACGAACAAGGCTAACTCCTTGGCAACTCGGAAACCACACCTTGGCCAACATCAAGCACCAACTTGCCACCACACCGAACCAAATCCGGACTCTACTCCAAACAAACTCGGCTTGCTAGCCTACCAAAATCGCCAAAGAACTCACCCGAGGCTCAAACTACTCGACTGCGGCTTGCCAACTAAACTCACTACACTGGTCCGACCGAGCTCGTGAGGCTCTCCACAACTAGGGTTCTTCGACAACCCTCGACACACACTGCTGTCGCCTAACGGTCTAACAACCAACTACCCGAACAAACAACTCCTTTTCCCAAAGATCACAACAACGCCGGCTGCTCCGAACCTCGAAACCAAAAAGACCGTAAACGCTTGAATGTGTCATCCTCCTACTCAAAGCATCACCACAACGTAGCTTCCACCTGGGTAAGGATTTCGAGCAACACTCTTAGCAACTACGAACAGAACTACGCGGCTTCACTACAACCACCATTTGTTCAAGTACCATCTGAACTCCAACCAAGAGCCACAAGAGGTTCCACCCACCAAGCTTAGGTTCAACTTAACAAACTTGCCAAAGCAACAACCCAACTACGAGCACGGTATCCTTACAACCTCAACTAAAGCCTTACAACATCCACCTGGAGTCCAACTTCTCCGAGAACCGAGCACCAGCTTCTCCAATGCAAACCCTACATGGTTCTGGAACTCTCGCCACTAGAACGAACTACACGAAACACACTTGTGTGCACAACTCTCAACCTTCCTTCAGAGATCCAAGACTAACAGGTGCTTTCCAAAAGGCAACACTAACTTCTGGCAGAGATACAATCAACCAAAGGAACACCAAAAGTTCCATCTCCACACGATACTCGAAGGAGTGGCAACCTTGCTCTGCTAAAACATAACGATGCCAAACCGAACTTACTTTATACCAAGACTCTACCAAGTGCGCTTACACATAAGGCGTCCTACTCATCTCATAGGCATCCAACTCATCTCATAAGCATCCAACTCATCTCGAGAGCATCCAACTCATCTCACGGGCATCCAACTCATCTCTTGAGCATCCAACTCATCTCACGGGCATCCAACTCATGGTTCCCCTGCTGGACCGAACACGCATCTACAATGCTCATTCAACTCAGGTTTAGGCACCCGAAGGTAGTGGACCGCACTACCAACCACAAAGATCTCTTGGCCTTAGCACTAGCGTGAGACTCACACGCACTAACACTTACCAACCGTCAACTCACTGACTTACTCAACCCCAAAGAACACTTTGGGAAGAGGCTCCACTCTTCTCGAACATCCTTTCACTTGTAGTCCTTCGACTACCACAGAACTAGCCCTCTTGCACGACCTAAACAGTGCAATCGCCACAAACGGATCCAAAGGCTAAAGAGTGCGCGTCGAACTCCGAACGGTCATAGAACCATCTGCTATACCCATGCCAAACTCAAGCTGAACCAGACTTAGAGCCAAAGCGGCACACCAACCATTGCACCTCAAGTGCCACTATACCAAATCCACACCTTACTACAAATGGGGCCAGCAAGGTCACAACCTCAAGTGACAAAAACTATGACGAGGAATACAAGAGCTAAACTCAAACAACCATGCCTAAGGCATCTCATCAAACCGAAGTCTCACTGCCTACTCTTGCATCTCCACATGATGCTCAACAAAACTCTGGTCAGCTCTCTCAACATGCAGCGAATGCAGCCCTACTCTAGGGGCTCACCATAAGAAGAGTGCTCAACTCTACCAGACAACTGGGGAAACCACCAACGGATCACGTCCGATGGGAACACTGCTCGCTGCACCCTTAACCACAGGGTTCCGACTTACTAGCTGCAAAACAACAACACTTACAGGAGAACAAGGATGTCTCAGCAACCACCTCGAAGGCTACCAACTCTGCAGCTACTCACTGGCAATCAACCATCTGCTAAGGTTCAAGTTACACACCTGAACTACCCAGACTAGTCCACACTAGGACCTGCTCTACAAACATCATCATAAGCAAAAGCCAAAGCTAACTCCTCTCCCGGTGTGGTACTCCGGGGAAAAACACCTCCACCCTCTCACTAGGGAATTAATACCGGGCCACACGTGGCCTCACGGAGTCTAACCTCTGCCTCCATCCGAACGATGTCCCGCCGGTATCCGAATCTATCCGGATATCTCAACAAACCACAACATACAAACTCACACCGAGGGAAGTTGGCATGATGGCGCTCTAAACCCAAACCAACGACGAGTCGAGAACTCCTTTCGTCTCAACTCCACAACACAAAACAAGGCATACACTAGATGAAAGGTATTGTAAATTCTTAACCCTTTTCTAAAATGAAAAACTTAGGCGTACTGTGATCGCTCGAGTCTTCGGTGATCATGGGAAAGACGACCTACAACAAAAAAGGTCAGTCTACAAAGTCTATGACTCGAGCTCGATACCAATCAGAAAGACCCGACCCAAAAGGGGCTCTAAATAGGCCTTTACCCCAATGCATGCATTCAAAGGAAAGGACAATATGCAAATAAGTTTTCGATTCCCAGCTTAAAACAAAACAATCAAGGTTCAATCGAAATCAATATAGTTTGTTTGAAACTCATCCTCGTCTCCAAGCACTGCTTTCAAGGCAAATACATTTCCAAAACGTACACTCTGATCAGAGATTTATTAAAACACTTGAAACATCCTCAAATTCAATAAAGCGGAATCCATAAAACATTCGTAAAACATCCTAGGGCTCTGTGCTTGCTACATGCATTCAGGGGAAAATAAAAGACAAGAGTCATAGAAATAAAAAGTCGAGACGACAACAAAGTTCCCATGATCATAGCTCCTCCTTCACCATCCCGCCTCGCGCCATGGTTACCCGAAAGATAAGTAAGGGTGAGTAACGAATTACTCAAGAAGAATCCCCAACCGGGTACAATACGATGCACATGGTCATCTAGATGAGTGTATTCAAGCTATGAATATAAACACGAGATAGAGCACATAGCTTAAGTCCACACTTGGACCTCGGATGCCAACTCGTGGTCTTAGTCCGAATAATCCACACCACACAATACGCCTCTATACGAGAACCAAGTCTCGGCCTCACTGCTTCATCGTCGTTCACGAAAAGGTGCACTAGCTCAAGATCCCGAGGAGCTCTCCTGGCCGGCGCCAGAATGAGCGTAAGCATGCACCGCGTGCTCATCGCAGAACTATGGGGTGTGCCGGGTCTAGTGGCAAGTCGCCCATGTCTAGTCACCACGCCCTAACTAAATCTCGGATCGGTGTCACCGACATAGGGGTGTGAGACTCGACACGTGAACTATGTCGGCCAACCACCGCACTGAGGCTAAAGGAACCGGTCGTGGTAGGCTTACACCAGAAGCGGTCCTTGCCCTAACAGTGGCAATCAAGGGCTACGGCCGAACACGCCGAGGACGTGCCGATCGTCGGGGCGAGGCAATGCCAAGTCATCATCCCGACCGTTGGGGCATTTAACGATCCGCCACCCTCACCCAAGATTGCGGGGCCTCACGGTCGGGTTAGCTAAACCCTAACGAGTCCGGGGGACGGAGGATCGCCTCTCGACGTCCCCGCCATGGATGCAAGATACTTTATGCATCGGTAGCCGATGATGCTACCTACCTACACTTTAACCTATCATATCAATAACATACAATCCAATACAATCCAAAACGTGCTCAACAGATACAACGAACCTAGCATGGTACTACGAAGCAAGAACAGATATGAGCATGCTAGAACGGAACAACCTAGCATGGGCTAACATGAGAGAACAACATACGAAGTCATGCTAGTCGAATTCGAATGAGCACCTAAACTATACATGCTGATAATCACAAACAAACATACAAACAACAATCACATAGAACATCGCAGGTCCACACAACTCCGGTAAAGAAATCCTTACAGCCGGAGGCAACTACACACAAAAATCCTAAGCCGCGATCGATCCCGAGCTAGCTAACGAGAACCTAACAAACACAATAATAATCACAATCCATAGGCCTAAACATAATAAAATAAACAAGGCTTGGCTCGAGCAACTCACGCGCGCGCGCACGACACGCGGACGGCGATGAAAGCATGGCGAGGCTCGCTCTGGCGCTGATGGGCGCTGATGGGCGGCGGTAGGTCGGGCGCTGGCGCCGAGCAGCGCAGATGGGCGCAGAGCTGGCGCACGCGCTGCGCTGCATGAGCAGGCCGGCGCGCAGCGCGCGCGCGAACAAGCGAAGCGGACGGACACGCGCGGCGCGCCGCGCGCGCGACGGGCGCGCGGCCGACGAGCGCGCGCGCTGACGCGCGCGATTCTCTGCTGCGAGGGCTCGGCAGGCGCATCTGCTGGCGAGATCTGGCCGCGATAGGGCTGTTTAGGCGTCTTGGCCGCGATGCGACGGGCAATCTGCTCGAAAGCGTCATTGGCCGCGATAGGGCTGCTCGAAAGGCTCGCTTCGCCGCTGAGCGACAGTCGCTCGATGGCACCGCAGGGCGATGGAGCCGGGCGACTCGCCATCTCGGGCTTGCCTTTGGTGCGATCTGGTCGGCCGGGGCCGCGACGGTGGTGGCTGCTTTGGTCAGGCTCCTCTCGGCGGTACAAACAAACATACACACACAACCACACTCTTCTATTTACATTCGGCCAAGCAAGAACTCAAATCGAAGAAGACGAAGAGACGAAGAAACTTACCCGAAAACGACGATCGAACCACTGGGTGCAAAGGGGATGAAAATCGGCTTGGAGCTTGGGAGGGGAAAGCTTGTGCGGCCAAGAGGTGATTTGGAGAAGAAGATGGAATAAACCTAATTTCTTTTCATTTAACCAAAATCACAAAACTCCAAAGATCCAAGGGTAACTAAGATATGACGCGAAAGAGTAACAAGAGCTCTCCATAGCTCAACCGCACGCATCCTCACAGCTTTTCGAGAGACCGGGTTCGAATCCCAAACCGCAACACAAATTCCTTTATTTTTACTTTTGCATCTACCCATGCTCAAACCAAACCACAAAGCCTCAAAACCTTCATAAATCCATCCAATAATTTTAGCAACCGAAAAGACGTAAACGGCCCCGATGGCCCGACCAAATTACCAAAATACCCCTAGGGCGTACTGGAAGATCGGGATGAAAACTCGGTCGTTACACGGAATGACTTGCTCGACGCCCCCGCCATGGATGCAAGGTTCTTTATGCATCGTGCCCGATGATGCTATCTACTGCACTTCTAACTCGCCCTAGCAAACAAAGAAACAATTCCATAAAATCCAATACGTGCTCAAAGAGAATACAACGAGCCTAGCATGATACTATGAAGCAAAGAATGTGATACGAGCATGCCGTAAAGGAACAACCTAGCATGGATTAACATGAGAATTAACCAGGAAAGTCATGCTAATCGGGAATTCAGATTAGAGCACTTATCACCAAACATGTCATGTAACGACCCAGGTTTTCTTCCCGGTCTTCCAGGTATGCCCTAGGGGTAATTTAGTAATTTGGTCGGGCCGTCAGGGTCGTTTGTGTCTTTTCCAGTTACTAAAATTATTGGATGGTTTTTGTAGGTTTTTGGAGGGGTTTGTGGTTTGGTTTGAGCAAGGTTTGTTGCAAAAGTAAAAATAAAGGTAATTGTGCTGCAGCCGGGGTTTGAACCCGGTCTCTGAAAGCTTGTAGAGAGGTGTGCCAATTGAGCCATTAGGTGCTCTTGTTGCTCTTTCTGCATCACATCTTAGTTAACCTTGGATTTTGGAGTTTTGGTGCATTTGGTTAAATGAAATAGAATTAGGTTATTTCATCTTCTTCTCCAAAACATCTCTTGGCCGCCCAAGCTCTCCATCTCCATAGCCTTGCCGATTCCTCATCCTTGCATCTCCTTGGGTTCGATCATCATCATTCCGGGTAGGTATTGATCTTCTTCTTCTTCTTCTTCTTCTTCTCATCCGTTTGGTGTGCGTTTGGCCAAGTGAAAAGAGGTGTGTTGTGTGTGTTGTGTTGATTGCAGCCAGCCGAGTGTAGCCGAGCCAGCAGCACAGATCGCCCATCGCCGATCGCTCGCACGTCCAGCCGATCGCTCGCACGCCCAGATCTGTCCCCAGCCGCCTTGCTTGCTCGCCAGCCAAGAAGACAGACGCCCATCGCCGATCGCTGCGACGTCCAACGATCGCCGCCACGCCAGATTCGTCCCAGCTGCCTTGCTGTCGCCCAAAGCCAGACAGACGTCGCGATCGCTCGCGCTAGGAGGTCTCGCGCCAGCTCGCGCCGCCCTCGCCGTGTCCGCTTGCCGAGCCGCTAGCCCGCGCGCCGCCGCGCCGCCAGACGTTCGCCCGCGCGCTGCCCTCCTGAAGCCGCTCGCCGCGCGCGCCGCCAGACGTTCGCCGCAAGGCTCCTCGCCGAAGCCGCCGTGTGTCCGCGCCCGCGCGCCGGCGCCAGCGCGCCGCCGCCAGACGCTTTCGCCGACGCGCGCAGCGCTGCCCCTGCGCTGCCAGGCGGCCGCGCAAGCAGCCGGTAGCGCGTCCTTGCCGTGCTTGGCTCGCCAAAGAAATTCAAGCTCGTGTCGTCGCGCCAAGCGTGAGTTCCCTTTGAGCCGAGCTTGCTGTTCTATTGTTGTTTAGATATTTTAGATGCTGATTATTGTTGGTTTGCTAGGTTCCCGCCGCTAGCTCTGGATTGTTCCGCAGCCTTAGGATTTGTGTGTAGAAGCCTCCCACCAAGGTAAGGATTTCTTACCGGAGTTGTGTGGGCCTGCGGTATATTTGTGATTGTTGTTTTGTATGCTCGTGTATGATTACTAGCATGTTTATCTCTAGGTGCTCTGCTCAATTCTCGATCGCATGAACTCTTGTATTGTTTCTCATGTTAGTCCATGCTAGGTTGTTCCATTCTAGCATGTTCGATATCTGCTTCTTGCTTCGTAGTATCATGCTAGGTTCTTTGTATCCGATGAGCACGTATTGGACCGCATTGATTGAATCGTTATTATTGTTAAGGTTTAGAATTGAGGTAGATAGAATCATCCGGGCCCGATGCATAAAGTATCTTGCATCTATGGCAAGGACGTTCGAGACGCTTCTCCGCCCTTGGACCCGTGAGGGATTAGCTATCCCAACCGGTAGGCCCCGCAATCTTGGGTGAGGGTGGCAGATCGTTAAATGCCCCAACGGTCGGGATGATGACTTGGCATTGCCTCGCCCGCGGTCGGCACGCCTCGGCGTGTTCGGCCGTAGCCCTTGATTGCCACTGTTAGGGCAAGGACCGCTTCTGGTGTAAGCCTACCACGACCGTTCCTTAGCCTTAGGTGCGGTGGTACAGCCGACATAGTTCACGTGTCCGTGTCTCACACCCTATGTCGGTGACACCGATCCGAGAGATTTAGTTAGGCATGGTGATCGAACTCGGGCAACTTTTGCCACTAGACCCGCACTTCCCGAGTTTGCGGTGAGCATGCGGTGCGCGCTTACGCTCATTACAACGCCGACCGGAGAGCCTCGGGATCTTGAGCTAGTGCACCTTTCGTATCGACGATGAGAGACAGGCCGAGGCCGGGACTTGTTCCCGTATAGCGCGTTTAGTGTGTTGTGGTATTTCCTGACTAAGACCACGAGTTGGCATCCGAGGTCCAAGTGTGGACTTAGCTATGTGCTCCGCTCTGTGTTTGTACTCATAGCTTGCATACATTCTTCTAGATGATCATGTATATCGTATTGTACCCCGGTTGGGGATTCTTGGCTTTGGGTAATTCGTTACTCACCCTTTATTCTCGTGGTTTTCCACGGTAATCAAGGCGGGAGACAGGATGGTGATGGAGGAGCTGTGATCATGGAATCCTGCTTTCATCTCTCGATTATTCTATTTTATTTATCATGACTCTTGACTTTTGTTATTTCCCCGAATGCATGTAGACGGGCACAGAGCCCCGGATGTTTTCTTACGTTTTATGGATTCCAGCATATTTATACTTGTGGATTGTTTTAATGGTTTAAATAAATCTCCGATCGTAATATGTTTTTAGAAATGTATGTTTTGGTTGTTGAATGTTTCTGCTTTTACTTGGGATCCAAAATGTATTTTTCTTAATATCTTTTATTTTCACTACATGCATTGGGGTAAAGGCCCATTTAGAGCCCCTTTTGGGTCTGGTCTTTACTGATTGGTATCGAGCTCGTAGTCATAGATTCTGTAGAGATCGACCTTTTGTTGTAGGTCGTTTTCCATGATCATCGGACTCAAGACAGTCATCAGTACGCCTAGATTTATTGTTTTAGAAAGGAAAAGGGTTAAGAATTTACAATACCTATCATCTAGTGTATGCCTTGTTTGGTGTGTGGAATGGTGACAGCGGTGTTTTGATTCGTTGTTGGTTTGGATGTAGATCGCCAAAGATGCGATCACCCGCATCGGAGAGGAGGTTCGAGAGCGGTCGAGAGGTATCGTGGATCGGATCGACATCGCAGGACATCGTCCCAAGCCGACACCGATGGCATTCCACCAAAGCTCCTCCTCCCGCTACGCCTAGAGCGGGCGTTGAGGCGATCGAGCGGCCGTGAGATCGCTTCCTCGGAGCAGTTTTTGCCGAGTCTATGAGGGCTTTTATGGTCGGCATGTTGAGTGACCAGAGGGCGAGACCTGTGCCTTGTTGGCGCTAGCTTGGCGGAAGAGTCCCGAGCCCAGATCGAGCGGTGACTCGATTGGTTCAAAGAGAGCTCAGTAGCTCCTCCGGCTCCTCGAGAGCAAGTAGCCCCAGAGGCGATATGGCGGAGGTGCCGAGGAATTGGGTAGGTGGTGAAGGATTTTGTGAAGTGGAAGCTCGAGAAGTTTGATGCCACCGGTGATGCGTTATCGGCAGCCGTGTGGATTGCCCATTTGGAGTACACCTTCCGATCATGGTGTGCCCCGATATTCAGAGGCCGAGGTGTGCGGCTCATGTGCTAGGAGGCACAAATGAGATGGTGGTGGGAGTCCACCTTGAGCGAGAGACCAGTGGTGGGTCTCCACCCGCTACATGGGAGTTCTTCAAGGCCGAGTTCAAGGTAAAGTTCATCGGTGATGAGGCTCGGGAGAAGATGGTGGAGCTCTTCCGGAACTCTCGGCGGGGTTACGATTCCATTGAGGAATATGAGCGCAAGTTCTCGAGTATGGATATTTTGCTCCTCGGTTGATCGCCACCCCAGAGTGAAGATTCGGAAGTTCATATCCGGATTGAGGCGGTGTTTCCCGAGATGTCGTGGCTCGTGCCCCGACACTTATGCTAGGGTACATTCGATTAGCCACGATCTATAATGGGAAGTATCCTGCTGAGCGGGTTGTTGCCGCTCTGCTCAGCGTCTGTCCCAAAGCAGAAATGTGGGGCGTAAGAGAAAGTTTGACTTTCGGGAGGCGGCAGCCACGCCAAGGGCGATTCGAAACGAGATCGGCGGAGAGCTCCAGTCCGCTTTCCACCCCGATGCAAGGAGGACCCGAGCGATTTCCGCTTGTGCTACTTGTGGGAAAGTCCACGCCGAGCTTGTCGGCTGACCTAGATTGTGCTTCCGTTGTGGTAGAGAGGGCACATGGCCCGTTTTGTGATCACCCGGCTATGGCAAATCGGCCAATGCAGCAGCGACAGGTCGAGTGTTTGCTACGACCCGTCGTCAGAGGCCGAGCGTGCGGATGCGTGTGGCGGTGTGCGCTTCTTGTTTTAGATCACCACGCATTTGTCTTGTTTGATTCTGGTTCTACGCATTCATTTGTATCTGTGTTGTTTCTTGAGCATGCTAAGTTGAGGCTAGAGCCTCTAGGTTTTGAGTTATCTGTTGCAACTCCTTCTGGAGTTAGTATGTTAGCTAGAGATAAAATTAAGGATGGCCGGATCGAGATATCCGGAGAGTTGCTTGTAGCCACACTCATAGTTCGCCTATGAGTGGTTTTGATGTGATTCTTGGTATGGAGTGGTTAGTCGCTAACCACGCGTTGATTGACCGCCACCGGAAAGAAGTAGTGTTCAGCCGCCAGTCGGCCCGACTTTAAGTTTCGTGGAGTCGAGGTGGAGTTTGTCCGCCGATGGTGTCACCGTGAAAGCTCGTCGTTTGCTAGCTCATGGAGCTTGGGGCTATTTAGCCAAGTTGTGCAGGGAAGAGCCGCCTCGCCGTCTGTTGATCGTGTGCCGGTCGTGCGAGGAGTTCGCGGATGTGTTTCTGAGGAGTTACCGGTTGCCCCCAAAGAGAGAGGTTGACTTCATTATTGAGCTCGAGCCGTGGACCCTCCCTATCTCGAAGGCTCCGTGACGCATGGCGCCAATGTGAGTTAAAGGAATCAAGATTCGATTGCGGGAGATGTTAGACCGAGGGTTCATCCGCCCAAGTGTGTCCCCGTGGGAGCACCGCTTTGTTTGTGAAAAAGAAGGATGGTTCTATGCGCTTATGTATTGATTACCGCGAGCTTAATAAGGTGACAATGAAGAATAAGTATCCGCTTGCCCGTATCGATGATTTGTTCGATCGGCTTCAGGAGCTTGATGTTCTCCAAGATAGATCTCGAGATCCGTTACCATCGATTCATGCGGATCGGGGATGCCGACATTCCTAAGACAAATTCGAGTCTAGATATGGTCACTATGAGTTTGTGGTCATGTCGTTTGGATTGACCAATGCCCCACTGCGTTCATGGACATGATGGATAGGGTGTTCAAATCATTTTTGGACAGCTTCGTCATCGTGTTCATTGACGATATTCTGATTTATTCGAGGTCTAAAGAAGACCATGCGAGCATTTGAGGCGAGTATTGGCGGCTTTGAGGGAAAACCACTTTTATGCGAAGTTTTCCAAATGTGATTCTGGTTGGAGCAGGTGGCCTTCCTAGGCCACGTAGTTTCGAGAGATGGTATAGCCGTGGACCCCGCGAAGATTGAGGCCGTGAGTTCATGGGCCAAGCCGACTTCATTTGCGAGATTCGCAGCTTTTCGGTTTGGCGAGTTACTACCGTCGGTTCACAAGGACTTTTCGCTATAGCCTCGCCCCTCACTCGTCCGACGAGGAAGGGTGTCGAGTTTGTTTGGGACAAAGAGTGTGATGAGAGCTTTGCGTGCTCAAGCGTAGTTTGACTTCAAACACTGTGTTGGCGATCCGGAGGGACACAGTGGTTTCGTGGTCTGATGATGCTTCCAAGTTTGGATTAGGTTGTGTGTTGATGCAAAGACGGAAGGTCATTGCCTATGCTTCCGTCACCAAGCCGTATGAGCAGAACTACCCGACTCATGATATGGAGTTGGCGGCAGTGGTGTTTGCAATCAAGATTTGGAGGCATTACA
Organism: Sicyos edulis; assembly: GCA_036507275.1. Lineage (NCBI taxonomy): Eukaryota > Viridiplantae > Streptophyta > Magnoliopsida > Cucurbitales > Cucurbitaceae > Sicyos > Sicyos edulis. Next base: position 22,607,339 of record CM071847.1, read on the forward strand.
TGCGGTGAGCGGATTGAGATGTTTACCGATCACCGTGAGCCTCAAGTATCTGCTTACTCGAGAAGGAGTTGAATATGAGGCGAGAGGAGATGGTTAGAGCCGGTAAAGGATTATGATCATGCGAGATTTTGTACCACCCGTAAAGCCAATGTAGTGGCCGATGCTTTGAGCGTAAAGACGCCGCACTCTGCGGCGTTGTTGAGTTCCCAGCCGGTTTGCGAGAGAGAGTTCGAGCGGGCCGAGGTTGCGATGTTGTTGGGAGAGGTTACCGCCGGTAGCTCGATTGATTGCTCACCGTCGATTCGGCGTGGATTATAGACGACCAGGTTGGGTGACCCCGCACTTAAGAGATTGGTTGATGCAGTCGATCTTGTGATGACTTTGACTTTGTGTATTCACCGCATGGTGGGTTGACTTATAGAGGCCGGTTGTGTGTTCCGGGCATTGCGGCCTTTGCGGCGAGTTGCTCTCGAGGCCCACAGCCCTTTTTTGCTTGGCACCCCGGGTACCAAGATGTATCGAGACCTTAAGCGCACCTTCCGGTGGATGGGAATGAAGAGAGATGTGGCGAGTTTGTCACCGGTGTCTCACTTGTCGGCAAGTGAAGGCACCTAGCGCGAGGCCACCGGTTTGTTGCAAACCACCGAGTGTACCCGCTGGAAATGGGAAGAGATCTCTATGGACTTTATATCTGGTTTGCCAAGGACTCAGGAAGTTCTCTCGATTTGGGTGATAGTCGACCGTTTGACCAAGAGCGCACACTTCATTCCCTGTAGAGACACTTATACCGTGGAACAAAGGCGCAACTATTTTTGGAGCGGATCATCCGTTATCATGGTGTACCGGTGAGAGGATTGTGTCCGATCGTGACTCGCGGTTCACTTCTCGTTTACGGAGAGCGCTCCGTAAGGGTTTGGGCACAGAGTGCGATTTCAAAGACACTTTTCACCCTCGGGCGGATGGTCGACCGAGAGAGTGAATCGATTCTCGAGGATATGTTGAGGGCTTGTGTGTTGGATTTCCCGAGCGCTTGGGACCAGATGTCAGTTTCTTGATGGAGTTTGCCTATAACAACGATTACGATCGACGATTCGGATGGCTCCATTCGAGGCATTGTATGGTAAGCGTTATCCGGTCCCCGTGTTCAGGAAGAGGTTGGTGATAGACGTGTTTTGGGTCCCGAAGTTATCGCAGATTGACCAACGGTGCGGTCTGAAAGATTAGAGCTCGTATCTTGACCGCTCGTGAGCGAGAGAGAGTTACGCCGATGTTCGGCGCCGAGATTTGGAGTTTGAGGTTGGTCGGCATGTGTTCCTTAAGGTTGCTCCGATGCGCGAGGTGTTCTGAGGTTTGGTAAGCGTGGGAAGTTGAGTCCCCGATTTGTTGGTCCATTTGAGATCCTAGAGAGGATTGGCAGAGTTGCTTACCCAGTTAGCCCTACCTCCGTCACTATCGGTGGTGCATAGTGTTTTTCATGTATCGATGTTGAGGCAAGATGTGCCGGACCCGTCGCACATTGTGGACTTTGAGCCTTTGCACCGAATGAGGATTTGAACTTCGAGGAGAAGCGGTGAGATCCTTGCCTTTGAGACCAAGACGTTGCGTAATCGCGAGATTCGTTTGGTAAAGGTTGATGGAAGAGTCGGGGTTACGAGGAAGCCACTTGGGAGCGGGAAGACGAGATGAGATTGCATTACCACCGAAATAAGTTGTCTTAAGGACTTTCGAGGACGAAAGTCATAAAAGGAGGGAATATTGTAACGACCTGTGTTTTCTTCCCGGTCTTCCGGTATGCCCTAGGGGTAATTTAGTAATTTGGTCGGGCCGTCGGTCGTTTGTGTCTTTTCCATTACTAAAATTATTGGATGGTTTTGTAGGTTTTGGAGGGGTTTGTGGTTTGGTTTGAGCAAGGTTTGTTGCAAAAGTAAAAATAAAGGTAATTATCTTTCAGTAGGGGTTTGAACCCGGGTCTCTGGGAAGCTTGTAGAGAGGTGTGCCAATTGAGCCATTAGGTGCTCTTGTTGCTCTTTCTGCATCACATCTTAGTTAACCTTGGATTTTGGAGTTTTGGTGCATTTGGTTAAATGAAATAGAATTAGGTTATTTCATCTTCTTCTCCAAAACATCTCTTGGCCGCCCAAGCTCTCCATCTCCATAGCCTTGCCGATTCCTCATCCTTGCATCTCCTTGGGTTCGATCATCATCATTCCGGTAGGTATTGATCTTCTTCTTCTTCTTCTTCTTCTTCTTCTTCTCATCCGCTTTGGTGTGCGTTTGGCCAAGTGAAAAGAGGTGTGTTGTGTGTGTTGTGTTGATTGCGGCCCACCGAGTGTAGCCGAGCCAGCCCGGACGCATCGCCCATCGCCGATCGCTCGCGTGACGTCCGACCGATCGCTCGCCGCCCAGATTCTGTCCCAGGCCTTGCCGTTCGCCAAAGAAGACAGACGCCCATCGCCGATCGCTCGCGACGCCCATCTGTCCCAGCGCCCTTGCCGTTCGCCTAGCGGCCTGACAGCGCCGATCGCTCGCGCGCGCCAGAGGTCCTCGCCAGCGGCCTTCGCGCGCCCTCGCCGTGTCCGCTTGCCGAGCCGCTCCGCCCGCGCGCGCGCCGCGCCAGACGTTCGCCGCGCGCGTGTCCTGCCGAGCCCGCCGCCTGCGCTTCCGCGACGTTCGCCGCGCGCGCGTCCTCGCCGAGCCGCTTGCCGTGTCCGCGATCGCGACGCCGGCGCCAGCGCGCTTCGCGCCCGAGCCTTTCGCCAGCGCGCGCGTCCTCGCCTGCAGCCGTGTGCGTGCGGTAGCGCGGCCAGCGCGCGTCCTTGCCGCATGCCGGCTTCGCCCGGCCCCCCAGCTCGTGTCGTCGCGCGCGCGTGAGTTCCCGAGCCGAGCTTGCTTGTTTCTATTGTTGTTTAGATATTTTAGATGCTGATTATTGTTGGTTTGCTAGGTTCCCGCCGCTAGCTCGGGATTGTTCCATGACCTTAGGATTTGTGTGTAGAAGCCTCCCGACCAAGGTAAGGATTTCTTACCGGGAGTTGTGTGGCCCTGCGGTATATTTGTGATTGTTGTTTTGTATGCTGTGTATGATTACTAGCATGTTTATCTCTAGGTGCTCTGTGCAATTCTGATCGGCATGAACTCTTGTATTGTTTCTCATGTTAGTCCATGCTAGGTTGTTCCATTCTAGCATGTTCGATATCTGTTCTTGCTTCGTAGTATCATGCTAGGTTCTTTGTATCCGATGAGCACGTATTGGACCGCATTGATTGAATCGTTATTATTGTTAAGGTTTAGAATTGAGGTAGATAGAATCATCCGGCCCGATGCATAAAGTATCTTGCATCTATGGCAAGGACGTTCGAGACGAGTTCTCCGTCCTTGGACCCGTGAGGGATTAGCTATCCCAACCGGTAGGCCCCGCAATCTTGGGTGAGGGTGGCGATCGTTAAATGCCCCAGCGGTCGGGATGATGACTTGGCATTGCCTCGCCCCGGCGATCGGCACGCGTCCTCGGCGTGTTCGGCCGTAGCCCTTGATTGCCACTGTTAGGGCAAGGACCGCTTCTGGTGTAAGCCTACCACGACCGGTTCCTTAGCCTCAAAGTGCGGTGGTACAGCCGACATAGTTCACGTGTCCGTGTCTCACACCCTATGTCGGTGACACCGATCCGAGATTTAGTTAGGCATGGTGGTCGAACACAGGCGGCTTGCCACTAGACCCGCACACCCCGTTTGCGTGTGGCATGCGGTGCGCGCTTACGCTCATTACAAACACGGCATCGAGAGCTCCTCGGGATCTTGAGCTAGTGCACCTTTCGTGACGGCGATGAGACAGCCGAGGCCGGGACTTGTTCCCGTATATAGCGCGTTTAGTGTGTTGTGGTATTTCCGGACTAAGACCACGAGTTGGCATCCGAGGTCCAAGTGTGGACTTAGCTATGTGCTCCGCTCTGTGTTTGTACTCATAGCTTGCATACATTCTTCTAGATGATCATGTATATCGTATTGTACCGGTTGGGGATTCTTCTTTGGGTAATTCGTTACTCACCCTTATTCTCGTGGTTTTCCACAGGTAATCAAGGCGGGAGACAGGATGGTCGATGGAGGAGCCGTGATCATGGAATCCTGCTGTCATCTCTCGATTATTCTATTTTATTTATCATGACTCTTGACTTTTGTTATTTCCCCTGAATGCATGTAGACGGCACGAGCCCCGGGATGTTTTCTTACGTTTTATGGATTCCAAAGATATTTATACTTGTGGATTGTTTTAATGGTTTAAATAAATCTCACGATCGTAGTATGTTTTTAGAAATGTATGTTTTGGTTGTTGAATGTTTCGCTTTTACTTGGGATCCAAAATGTATTTTTCTTAATATCTTTTATTTTCACTACATGCATTGGGGTAAAGGCCCATTTAGAGCCCCTTTTGGGTGGGTCTTTACATGTCAATAAACACAAACAAGCATACAATCAAGAATCACATATAATATCGCGAGGTCCACAAAACTCCTGGTAAGAAATCCTTACACGCCGGAAGACCTCTAAACACAAGAAACCTAAGTGCGATCGAACCCGAGCTAGCTAGCGAGAACCTAACAAAAACAACAATAATTACAATCAAAAGGCCCAAAATAATAAAACAAACAGGGGCTCACTTTCTCGGGAGCACTCACGAGGCACTGGTGACACTCGGACGGGCCGGCAGACGGGCTAGGGCAAAGAATGTGGCGCAGATGACAGTATGCCTGGGCGCAGGTCGGGCGCCGGGCGCTACTGCTCGGCTTCAGCAGGCGCTGACACGGGCGCCGAGGCACGCTGGGCACGGCTGGCCGAGCAGCGAGCGCGCGCGAACGCTAGCGGCGCAGCGCGCGGGCGCGACTCGACACGCTCTGAGGACGCCTTGAGGACGAGCGACTTCGGCGAGCAACAAGGACGCCCGATCGTGCGGCTCGGCACGAGGACGCGCGACGAGGGCGCGGCGGATGCGCTGATCTGGCTGGGCTCGGGCCGGCGATGGCGCGACGAGCGGCCGGGCACGCGGCGAGCGCGCGCGCGACATCGACTGGTGGGCGAGGCGACGCTGTCTGCTCAGGCATTGAACGGCGCACTGGCGCGCGAGGGCACGGCCGGCACGACAGCAGCTTCGCTCTGGGGGGAGGGTGCGGCTAGGTCGGGAGAGAGAGAGAGAGAGAGAGAGAGAGAAAAAAGAAATGGATTTGGGGAAAAATAAAAAGAAAAAGAAAATAAAAGGAAAATGGGAAAATAAAAGGGAAAAATGGGATTTTAATTCCATTTTCCATCCTTATCCACTTAAAACCTCAAAATCTCATTTCCTGGCTTCCTCCTTGAGACCCGACCAAGCAATCTTTTCCAATAAATCAAACTCACTTAAGTCCAACTCCCAAAGCAACACTAAAGGCCCGGCTCGAACCCCCAAAGGAAGCACACAACCAACCATCACTTAGCAAAAAATCCCAAATCACAACCGAACTCCCAAACGACTAGCCCAAACATCTCGGGACTCGCGATCCAACCCAAACAAGCCACGGCAAAGGCGGGCTGCCTCGAAGCCCCGAAAATCCACAAATCCCGCCCAGGAGCAAAAGACCAAAATGCCCCTAAGGGACAAAAGCGACTTTAACGGCCCAACCAACCATCAAATCAACCTAAGCTCCTCGAGAACCGGGATAGAAAAGCAGGCCGTTACAATACTCCTCCTTATAAGACTTTCGTCCTCGAAAGTCCTAAGACGCAAACAAACTCTAGGAATACTCCACTCGATTCCTAGCCAACTGAACTTCTCGGCCAACAACACCAACCTTCTTGAAAACCAAACCCTCTTGGGTTCTCAAAGGCTCAAGGCCACAATGCCATCCAGATCGCCAAACACTAAACTCCGAAGGAAAACAAATGCGAAAATCCCGACGCGGCAAACCACATCCTCAACTCGCACCAACTCTCAACGGTGCTACTCACAAAGAAACTCGAGGACTGCCACAAGCTCGAAATTCTACACCACGCCTTTGGCAAAACTTTTACAATGCCCACAATGTAACCTTCTAGATTCCGAAACCAAACGGCCTACTCTTACTTCACATGAGACCAAATAACCTCAACACTTGACTACAACCTTAACGAGATACAAACGAATCACCAAGCGGCGATTGATCCAAAAAGGCAAACTTCTCCAACTAGAACATGACCACAACACTTAAGCAACCATCTTACTGAGAAAAACGCTGAACCAAAGGCAAGGGGCACCATCCTGGTACACCGATCGCTAACAACACTCACACCACCACCAAACTTCACTCGACCACCTCTAAAAGACAGGGACCAAGCACGTGCTCCACTCGGCCAAAACAACAAACTAGAGCTTCTCATCGGCCGAACGCATAAACTTTTCGAGCAAACCTACCAAAGAATCGGCCAAAGAGAACACCGCCAGGCAAGGAACAACCAACCTTCCTCTCAAAATCTCAGGAAGCAAGGACTAAACCATCACGCAGCTCTCTGCGGCACAACACCTTGAGGAAAACAGCTCAAAGGCTTTACCAACCAAAGCCACGGCACCTCTGAGCCAACTCACTCAAACGAGGCTCCGCTAACGCCAATCTAACGAACGCACAACAACAAGAAGCAAAGCCCGAGAAGGAATTGCTCGTGAGAAACTCAACTCAAGCTCATCGCGAGCAAAGCTCGCCTCCACGCTACCACTCAACTCTTAAGATCCAACTGGCTACTTAGAGGACTTCTCCTTTAAGTTTAGGCCTAACTCAACCTCCAACCAGAAGCTCCACTCCCGAAACCTCACAAGGAAAACGGATGACGACAACCTCCAAGCTTACGGATCCTGAGCCACACGAATCCGCAAGACTACCTCACAAGCTAACACTCGAGGCTGGCATCCAAGGAGCAACTCAACCACCACAGAGGCTAGGGAAAAAGGAAATCTTCAATCCCCAAAGAACCAACAACTTGCCAGAACAACTCAACTCTTACTGGCTGGCCTCCGCCCTTGCGGGAACAAACAACTCTTGCTTGCTAACAACACAAAGCAGGGACACTCTCACTGAGCTGACCGCTGCGCTACTCTGATCAACTACACAACTCAGGAGCTAAGCAGACTCCTGCCAAACGGGAAACGACTTCCCAGCAAGCAAACTCCAGAAGGGCAGCGAACTCCACACACGCTCGCTAACTTGCTCAACCCAAGGCAACAGCAACCAACTCTCTTGGAAGCAACACCCAAGAGAAAACTCAACCAATCGGACCACCAATCCGAAACTAACAGCACTTGCTCAACTGCCAAGGGAGGGGTCAACTCCCAAAACTTACTGACTAGGAACAAGACCTCGAGAACAACGCCCTCGGCTAGAACCGAACTAGCTCTCGAAACAACAAAAAGAACCAATTCTTGGCCAAACACTCACAAGAGGCAGAACAACCTTTACTGCAGCCTCTAGAACACCATCCAAGAATTCGCTTAACTGGACAACCGACTGCTTCCAAGCAGCCAACAAACTATTCCCTCTTGCTAGCACCACTACCATCAATTCCAAGACCAAGGGAGTAACCTGACAACTCCCAGAAGGAAACGGCTCTTACAAGCAGACAACCAAAGGACAGAGAGCTCCACATACGCTCACTGTCATGCTCCACTAGAGCAACAACATCTAATCTCACGGGGCAACAACAGGGGTCCATCTCAGACTGAACCTCCAAAAGCCAAACGGGGCAACTCAACATCTTGAAAACAGGAACAAAACCAACAGGGCACAAACCACTCGCCCCACGAGCAAAACTAATCTCTAGCAACTCCAATCCACACCTTGGTCGACACCAAGCATCAACTTGCCACCACACCGGAACCAATCCGGACTTGACTCCAAACAAACACTAGCTTGCTAGTCTACCAAGACTGCTAGCAACTCCACCGAGGCTACAAACTACACGCCTCCAGCTTGCCAACTGAAACTCACTACCTGGCCTGACTGAGCTCTGGAGAGGCTCTCCACAACCTAGGGTTCTCCGGCAACCCTCGACACACACTGCCGACAACGAGCTAACAGCCAACTGCCTGGACAGGCAGAACTCTCACCAGCAAGTTAACCATACAGGCCAACACCAACTCCTTGGGAACCAAGAGGACCCGAAACGCCACCGAATGCGTCATCCTCCTACTCAAAGCATCGGCCACAACATAACTTCTACCCAAGGAAGTATCCGAACAACTCTCTTAGCCATGACGATCAGAAACCACGCGGCTTAGCTACCACCGCCCTTGTTCAGTTTCCAACTGAACTCCAACCAACGATCAACAAGAAGATCCGCCAACCAAGCTTAGGTCCAACTTAACAAATCTTGCCTAAGCAACAACTTGATACCACGAGCACGGTATCCTTACCACCTCAACCAAAGCCTTACAACATCCATCTGGAGTCCAACTTCTCCAGGAACTGAGCACTAGATCTCCAAAGCAAACCCTACATGGATCTCAAAACTCTCGCACCACGGAACGAACCACACAAAACACACTTGTGTGCACAACTCTCAACCTTCCTTTAGAGATCCAAGACCAACAAGAGTTTTTCCAAAAGCAACGCTAACTCCTGGCAGAGATACAAACAATCCAAGGAACACCAAAAGTTCCATCTCCACACGATACTCGAAGCTGAGGCAACCTTGCTCTACCAAAGCATAATCATGCCAAACCAAACTTACTTTGCCCAAGCCTCAACCAAGGGTGCTTACCCCTAAGGCATCGAAAACCTCTCGCAAGGCATCAGCTCATCCGCCTCATAGGCATCCAGCTCATCTCATGAGCATCCAACTCAGGGTCCCTCTGCTGGACCAAACTCGCATCTACAATGCTCAACTCTCCTCAGATAAGGCCCTCGAAGGTAGTTGACCGCACTACCAACCACAAAGAAATCTCTTGGCCTTAACACTAGCGCGAGACTCACGCGCACCAACTTTTGCCAACCGGCAACTCTTTGACTTACTCAACCTCCAAGAACACCGGGAAAGGCTCCGCTCCTCACGAGCATCCTTTCGCTTGTAGTCCATCGACTACCACTGAACTAGCCCTCTGGCACGACCTAAACAGGTGCCACTGCCATAAACGGATCCAAGGCTAAAGGAGTGCACTAAACTCCGAACGGCATAGAACCATCTGCTATGCCCAAGCCAAACTCAAGCCTCAACCAGACTTAGTGCCAAAGCGGCACACCAACCATTGCACCTCAAGTGCCACTACTACCAAAACCACATCTTACTACCAATGGGGCCAACAAGGTCACAACCTCAAGTGACACGAACTCTGGCTGGCTCTCTCAACATGCAGCAGCTAGCCCCACTCCAGGAGCTCACCAAAGGAAGAGTGCTCAACTCAACCAAACATCCGAGGAAAACACCAACGGATCTAATCCGAGAGGGAACATCGCCTCATTGCACCCTTAACTCTGGGGTTCCGCCATCGGGTGCAAACAACAACAACACTTTACAGGAGCACCTAAATGCCTCAACAATCTCCTCGAAAGTCGCCAACTCTGCACCGCTCACCGGGCAATCAAACAACCGCTAAGGCTCAAGATCAACACTTGAGCTACCTGTGCTAGTCCACACGGGGACACTGCTCCACAACATCCACATAAGCACACCATAGCCAACTCCTCTCTTGGAGTAGCACTCCAAGGCAAAGCACCTCCACCCTCTCACTAGGGAAAACCAACAACCGGGCCACAAATGGCCTCACGGAGTCCAAGCTCGCCTCCCACGGGGACAACGTCCCGGGGGCATCCGAATCTGTCTCGATACCTCAACAAGCCACAACATACATCACACATCTGCGGGAAGTTGGCATGATGGCGCTCTAAACCCAAACCAACAACGAGTCGAACACCTTTCGTCTCCGCTCCACAACACTACACAAGACATACACTAGATGACAGTATTGTAAATTCTTAACCCTTTTTCAACAACAAGTAGTAAACTTAGGCGTACTGATGACCATCCGGAGTCTTGATGATCATGGAAAAACGACCTACAACAAAAGGTCGATCCTCACGAATCTATGACTCGAGCTTTGATACCAATCAGAACGACCCGACCCGAATGGGGTTCTAAATAGGCCATTACCTCAATGCATGCATAGAAATCAACACTAGAATTTGCAATAGGGTTGTTTCGATTCTAAGTAAAAAAACAAAAACCGGCAAGAGTTCATTTAAAAAGTCAATACAAAATTCTTGAAACTGTCCCCTGTTTCCAAGCACCTATTTCAAGACAAATACATTTCCAAACATACTCTGATCGTAGATTTGTTTAAAACATACAAACTTTACAACAATGCTAGAATCAGAAATACATTGAGAAAAACACCCTAGGGCTCCGTGCCCAACTACATGCATTCAGAGGACATTTAAATCATAAATATAAATCTCGAGTTGAACAACGGGTTTCCATGATCACAGCTCCTCCTCCGACCATCCCCGCCTCGCGCCATGGTTTCTGAAAGATAAGTAAGGGTGAGTAACGAATTACTCAAGAAGAATCCCCAACCGGGTACAATACGATATACATGGTCATCTAGCGAGAAAGATATGCAAGCTATGAATATAAACACAGATAGAGCACATAGCTTAGCCCACACTTGGGCCTCGGATGCCAACTCGTGGTCTTAGTCCGGAAATCAAACACCACACAACACATCACACAAGTCGCCTATACGAGAAACAAGTCTCGGCCTCGGCTGTCATCGTCGACGAAAGGTACACTGCTCACAATCCCGAGGAGCTCTCCATCGGCGCCAGAATGAGCGTAAGCATGCACCGCGTGCTCTGCGCACTATGGGGGTTGCGAGTGGTCTCAAGGCAAGCTGCCCATATCCAATCACCACGCCTAACTAAATCTTTGGATAGGTGTCACCGATATAGGGTGTGAGACTGGACACGTAAACTATGTCGGCTGAACCACCGCACAGGGCCAAGAAACGGTCGTGGTAGGCTTACACCGAGAAGCCGTCCTTGCCTTAACAGTGGCAATCGGGGGCTACTTGCCAAACATGCTGAGGACATGCGGCTGCCGCGGGGGACGAGGCAATGCCAAGTCATCATCCCGACCGTTCGGGCATTTAACGATCGCCACCCTCACCCAAGATTGCAGGGCCTACCGCTTGGGTTAGCTAATCCCTCACGGGGTCCAGGGACGGAATGACTTGCTCGACGTCCCTGCCATGGATGCAAGGTTCTTTATGCATCGGCCCGGATGATGCTATCTACTGCGCACTTCTAACTTTGCCTCTAGCAAACGAAGAAACAATTCCATAAAATCCAATACGTGCTCAAAGAGAATACAACGAGCCTAGCATGATACTATGAAGCAAAGAATGATCGAGCATGCCGAAAGGAACAACCTAGCATGGATTAACATGAGAATTAACCAGGAAAGTCATGCTAATCGGGAATTCAGATTAGAGCACTTATCACCAAACATGTCAATAAACACAAACAAGCATACAATCAGCAATCACATATAATATCGCAGGTCCACACAACTCCTAGTAAGAAATCCTTACGGGCCGTAAGACCTCTAAACACAAGAAACCTAAGCTGCGATCGAACCCGAGCTAGCTAGCGAGAACCTAACAAAAACAACAATAATTACAATCAAAAGGCCCAAAAATAATAAAACAAATAGGGCTCACTCGAGCACTCACGAGGCACTGGTGACACTCGACGGGCCGGCCATTTGCACGGGCTAGCAGCGGAAACCGGCGCAGACAGCGCTACTGGGCATGGGGCACGCTGGCGCGGCTGGCTCTGCATCGCGGGGCTACTGACACACGGGCGCCGAGGCGCGGCTGGGCACGGCCGCCGAGCAGGCGCCGCGCGCGCGCGCGCGCTCACGCTGCTGGACGCGCGCGGGACGACGAGCGACTTCGGCGAGCAACAAGGACGCCCGATCTGGTGCGCGGCTCGACACAGGACGCGCGACGCGGGGCGGGGATGCGTGATCTGGCTGGGCTCGGGCCGGCGATGGCGCGACGAGCGGCACGGGCACGCGGCGAGCGGCGCGGCGACAACACTGGCCGGGCGAGGCGGCGACGCGTCTGGCTCGGCAGGCACTGGCGCACTGGGCGCGCGAGGGCACGCACGCAAGGCGGCAGCAGCTTCGGCAGGGGAGGAGGGTGCGGCTAGGTCGGGGAGAGAGAGAGAGGAGAGAGAGAGAGAAAAGAAATGGATTTGGGGAAAAATAAAAAGAAAAAGAAAATAAAAGGAAAATGGGAAAATAAAAGGGAAAATGGGATTTTAATTCCATTTTCCATCCTATCCACTTAAAACCTCAAAATCTCATTTCCTGGCTTCCTCCTTCGAGACCCGACCAAGCAATCTTTTCCAATAAATCAAACTCACTTAAATCCAACTCCCAAAGCAACACTAAAGGCACGGGCTCGAACCCCAAAGGAAACACACAACCAACCATCACTTAGCAAAAAATCCCAAATCACAACCGAACTCCCAAACGACTAGCCCAAACATCTCGGGACTCGCAGTCCAACCCAAACAAGCCACGGCAAAGCGCAGAGAGCGCCTCAAGCCCCTGAAAATCCACAAATCCCGCCCGAGGAGCAAAAGACCAAAATGCCCCTAAGGGACAAAATAGCTTTAACGGCCCAACCGAACCATCAAATCCCAACAGGAAGCTCCTCGAGAACCGGGATAGAAAAGCTGGCCGTTACAAAAACTACAAAATAAGGGTGAGTAACGAATTACTCGGTAAGAATCCCTAACCGGGTACAATACGATATACATGGTCATCTAGCCGAAAGATATGCAAGCTATGAATATAAACACGAATAGAGCACATAGCTTAAGTCCACACTTGGACCTCGGATGCCAACTCGGGGACTTAGTCCGGAATAATCCACCACACAATACGCCCTATACGAGAAACAAGTCTCGGCCTCGGCTGTCATCTCTCCGAGTCTGAAAGGTGCACTAGCTCAAGATCCCGAGGAGCTCTCCGTGTGCGCCGTAATGAGCGTAAGCGCGCACCGCATGCTACTGCGCAGACTGCGAAGTCACGGTCTAGTGGCAAGTCGCCCAGTGTCCATCCACCATGCGACGACTAATCTCTCTGGATCGGTGTCACCGACATAGGGGTGTGAGACTGGACACGTGAACTATGTCACCTGAACCACCGCACCGAGGTTAAGGAATCGGTCGTGGTAGGCTTACACCGAGAAGCCGTCCTTGCCCTAACAGTGGCAATCAGGGCTCTTGCCGAACACGCTGAGGACGTGCCGGCTGCCGGGGACTAGGCATTGCCAAGTCATCATCCCGACCGTTGGGGTATCGCGCAGACTACTACCCTCACCCAAGATTGCAGGGCCTACCGATAGGGTTAGCTAAACCCTAACGGGGTCCAGGGACGGAGTATTACCTCGTGTGTCCCTGCCATGGATGTAAGATACTTTATGCATTCGGGCCCGGATGATGCTACCTACCTACACTCTAACCTATCATATCAATAACATACAATCCAATACAATCCAATACGTGCTCAACAGATACAACGAACCTAGCATGATACTACGAAACAAGAACAGATACGAGCATGCCATAACGGAACAACCTAGCATGGACTAACATGAGAAACAACATAAGGAATCATGCTAGTCGGGAATTCAGAACAGAACACCTATCGCTAAACATGCTGATAAACACAAACAAACATACAAACAGCAATCACATATAATATCGCAGGGCCCACACAAACCGGTAAGAAATCCTTACCTTGGTCGAGAGGCTTCTACACACAAAATCCTAAGCTGCGATCGATCCCGAGCTAGCTAACGAAAACGTAACAAACATAATAATAATCACAACCCATAGGCCTAAATATAATAAAATAGATAGGACTCGACTCGAGAGCAACTCACGCGGCGCGATCGACACGCACGCGACGGCGGCGGCACGGATGGCCGGCTGCATTTGGCACCGCTTCTTGCGCGGGGTACCGCACCGCACGACACTCAGAAGCGCGCGATGGGCGTCTTGCACTACCGGGGCGGGCGTGCTGGCACGGACGGACATGCGTGGGCGTGCTGGGACGTTGACGGGCGCTCAGGCGCTGGGACGGCGACGGGCGCGGCTGGGCTGCGACGCTATGCGGCTGATGAGCAGAGCTGGCGTGGGGCTTCAGGTCGGCTGGGCTGCTGCTCAGCTGGCTGGACGATGATCGGGGCTGCAAGGGAAGAAGAAGCTCGACAAGGAACTTGGGAGAAGAAAGTTGGGCGGCCATGGAGTTTGGAGAAGAAGAACATAAAAACCTAATTTCTTTTTCATTTAACCAAATGCACCCAAACTCCAAAGATCCAAGGGTAACTACGATATGACGCGGAAAGAGTAACAATAACACTTGGTGGCTCACTTGGCAAGGCTCTCCTCTAGCACACAAGGCCACCCTAGCTCGAACCTTGGCTGCAACACAATTTTCCTTTATTTTAACTTTTGCATCTATCTTTGCTAAAACCTATCCACAAAGCCTCAAAAACCTACATAAACCCATCCAATAATTTTAGCAACTGGAAAAAGACATAAACGGCCCTAACGGCCGGACCAAATTACCAAAATACCCCTAGGGCATACCTAGAAGACCGGGATGAAAACCTGGGCCGTTACAGGGTGGCAGTGGCCCTTGATTGCCACATGTTAGAGCAAGGACGACTTCCTAGTGTAAGCCTACCACGACCGGTTCCTTAACCTCAGGTGCGGTGGTTCAGGCTGACATAGTTCACGTGTCCAGGTCTCACACCCCTATGTCAGTGACACCGATCCAGAGATTTAGTTAGACATGGTGACTGGACCTGGGCAGCTTGCCACTAGACCCGGCACCCCCCATGGTTTGCAGTAGCATGCGGTGTGCGCATACGCTCATTACAGCGGCGACTAGAGAGCTCCTCAGGATTGTGATCCAGTGCACCTTTCATATCGACAGTAGACAGGCTGAGGCCGAGACTTATTTCTCGTATAGGTTCGTATCATGAGGTGGATTATTCCGGAGTAAGACCTTGAGTTGGCATCCAAAGTTTTCGTGTGGATTTAAGCTATGTGCTCTCTTCTTGTGTTTATATTCATAGCTTGCATACCTTTCTGCTAGATGTCCATGTATATCGTATTGTACCCCGGTTGGGGATTCTTACTGCGTAATTCGTTACTCACCCTTATTTTGTGGTTTTCCACAGGTAACCATGGTGCGAGACAGGATGGTTGGAGGAGGAGCTGTGATCATGGAAACCTGTTGTTTCCAACTCTGAGTCTTGTATTTATGTTTTTATGTTTTAAATGTCCTCTGAATGCATGTAGTTGGGAACGGAGCCCTTAGGTTGTTTTCTGGTTGTTTCCCGGATTCTGACACTGATGTAAACAATTTTTTTGATTTGAATGTGAATGAAATCTCTGAGCAGAGTACGTTTTAAATTGTTTTTAGCTTGGAACAGGTACTTGGAAACAGGGACAGGTTCCAGGACGTTTTGTGTTGTTTTGAATGGATGTTTTATTTTATTTTGTTTTAATTAGAATATGGCATTCAACTTTCATATTATTTTCTAAATTTTAAAGCATTCATTTTGGTAAAGGCCTATTTTAGGACCCCATTCGGGTCGGGTCTTTACAGTTGGTACAGAGCTCAGAGTCATAGATTCGGTAGACTGACCTTTTATTGTAGGTCATTTTTCCATGATCATCAGCACTTCGACAGTCATCAGGTAAGCCTAAGTTTAAAGTTTTAGAAAAGGGTTAAGAATTTACAATACTTTTCATCTAGTGTATGCCTTGTTTAGTGTTGTGGAGCGGAGACGAGCAGGTTCTGACTCGTTGTTGGTTTGGGTCCAGAGCACCATTGTGACGAACCCGACCCAAAACATGGTCATAAACCGGGGTTCTCACTCAGCATGCAAGTTAAATATGATAACAAGCGGTTTAGTGCTCATATTTAAAAACCATTCAAAACATATGAGAAGGGGGAACCCTTAAAACATAAACCACAGTTTTCATTTAAACCATCCAACGAAGTAAAACCACCTGGCCAGTATTTATAAAATCATACAATACAATTTAAACAACTTTTTAAACAATGATCCCCTAGGACTCCTGTCCATCTACATGCTGAATAAACATTGCAACAATAAAAGACAGAGTGCCGGCGGCTCCCCATGATCAATCAACTCCCTCCGCTAGCCATCCTGGTGTTGTCCAAAGTTACCTGAAAGATAAATAAGGGTGAGTATAAAGATACTTAGTAAGAATCCCCAACCGGGGTACAATACGGTAGATCCGTCATCTAGCACCTCAACAAGCAAGCAAACAGCCATCAACACAGATTATAGCTCAACGAGCTCATAAGAAAAGATCTGGAACCATCGGAAGTCTCCTACTTCCGGAATCATCGGAAGTCTCCTATTTCCGGCCTAATGATTGGTTCTCATAACCAATCCCGGACATCTCCGAGGTCTTTCTCCTCACCAATTGATCACTCTCAAAACCGATCCCAAGATGTCCGACACCCTCGAGGGTCTTTCTCCTCGACCAATTGATTAGCTCAAAAGCCAATCCCAATGGGTGTCCTCAAGGGCCTCTTACCCTCGCTATGCATCCGACTATCGGAGAGTACCCAAGTCCGGCTCTAAATTGGAAAGAATGGTGTACTCACGAACATTAGCCCGGGAGCTCTGCGGAGCAGCAACTAACGCTTGGCGTGTCGCGCGTACACCGCATGCTCTCTGAACCGGCGTAAATGCGGGGGCCTAAGGGCAAACTACGCGGGCGTGCACGCATGCCTATGATTCGAAGCGGTGTCACGATCACGCGAGCGTGAGGCCCTCGGCGCTCACTGTGCGGCTGATCCACCGACTGACGAAGCTAAGAACCGGCCAAGGTAGGCTTACACCGTTGGCAGGGTTCCGCTCTAGCAGGCAACAAACTAGGCTTTGGCCGGAGTGGGTAGCTAAGTCCACAACCGGCGGGTCGGGAGGGGGGGGGGTAGCAAGATACGTTATGTTACGCACACTTTACTCCCGACCTGAGCTACTAGGGACAAAGTACGTTTTGTCCGCTCAGCCTCTGGATGATGACAAACCCTACAACTCTATTTAAGAGTACAGAGCAAAAAATCAATGATTCCTGGCTAGAAAGCAATGACTGACATAAATCACATTACCTAGCATGATACTACAACTTAAGCAGGAATCACAAGCATGTCAAGTGAAACAAACCTAGCATGGCACTAACATGTAAAATCAGCAAACATGCTAGCAAGAATTCAAATCAATCGCTTCTATCTCTAACATGCTCATAACAATCAAAGAAACAAGCAAGGCATATCGAGATATATCGCAGGTCCACACAACCACGGTAAGAAATCCTTACCGGGACAAGCAAAAACAATAATTATAATAAATCTACGAGCGAATCCTCGAGCCTCTAATCGATTCCCGAACGACGGCTGAACATCAAACAAAGCACCCAAATCGCATACATAAACAAATTTCAATAAATCCATAACCAAAGCAGCCAATAAATCGGGGCCCAACGAAGAAAAGACTCGGGAAATACCATTCGAGAAGCCACAAGGCTCGGCCAAACCAACACACACAAGCAGTCGTCGCGGCGGCAGGGCGGGCCGGCGCGAGCATCGGGCGCGCACTGGGCGCAGAGCTCCGCGCGTGCGGCCGGGACGCGGCGAAAGGCGGCGGCGCGCTGCGCGGCTCGGCACAGTGGACGGCTCGCGGGCGCGAGCTCGGCAAGCACAGGGGACGGTGCGAGGAGACGCGACGCGACGGGCTCTGGCGCTCGATCTGGCACGGCACTGTGCGAGGGACGGCGAGCTACAGAGCGCTGGACCAGGCCGGGCGACTTCGGACTGGCGAGCCGGCTGGGGGGGGCACTGGCGACGCGGGCTTGAGCGGCGGTGGTGGCTCGGCGTGCACGGCAGGCTGGGCCGAGCTGAGTCAATGGGCGAGCGTGGCGAGCTCTGGCCGCCAGGGCTCTCGAGGTGGCAGGCGGGCGAGGGCGCTCGGGCGGAGGAGAGGGCCAAGGGGGGGGCTCGGGCTGGAGGAGAGAGAAAGGGAAAAATGGGGGGAAAAATGAGATTTTTTCCTTTTTTTCTTTTCTTTTTCTCTTTTATTTAAATTCCAACCTTATCCAAATAAATCCAATTTATCCATTTTCCAATTTTTCCATAAATCCTTAAAATCCTTAAATCTCATTTCTCGGCTTCCTCCTTCGAGACCCGACTGAAGCAACCTTTCCAAACAACAAAACTCACATCAAATCAACCTCCCAATCCAATCATCAAGGCCCTACTCGAATCCGAAGGAAACACGCAAACAACCATCATTTTTCCCAAAACCCAAATCACAACCGAACTCCCAAACGAAAAGCCCAAACATCTCGGGACTCGCAGCCCACTACAAACAAGCCTCAACAAAGGCAGGAGCTGCCTCGAAGCCCAGAAAATCCACAAATCCTGCCTAGGGAGCAAAAAGACCAAAATTCCCCTAAGGGTCAAAACAGCTCTAACAGCCCAACCGAACCACTGAATCTGAACCGGAAGCTCCTCGAGAACCGGGATAGAAAACTAGGCCGTTACAATACTCCCTCCTTATAAGACTTTCGTCCTCGAAAGTCCTAAGACGAAACGGCTCTAGGAATACTCCACTGATTCCTAGCCAACTGAACTTCTCGGCTAATACAACACTAGCCCTCTACGAAAACCAAACCCTCTTGGGTTCTCAAAGGCTCAAAGCCACAAAGCTAACCATTCTGCCAAAGACTAGCTCAACAAAGACTAGGCAAAGCTAACCAAAAGGCCACTGCTCCGATCCGCTCAAGGATCTCAAAAGGCCTACAAACCAGGGACTCAATCTAAACCCTGCTAATCCAACACGGAACACCTCTCTACGGTGTTACTCTCAGCAAACTCGCAAACTGGGCACAAGCTCCAAAACTCAACGCCACTGTAAAGACCCGACCCAAGAAACGGTCGCTATCCTAAAGTCCTTACTTAGCATGCATGATTAGGAATGTAAAACGTCGATCAGAGTTTGAAATTTAAATCTTTGAAGTAAGCACATTCAAAACAAGGAAAATATAGTTCCATTTAAAATAAACAGGTAGATAACTGATCAGTTCTTTCTTAAAAACAAATCAAGGGAAACGGTACGAGAATCATCAAATAGTTTTCGAGAATTTTTCCTAGGGACTCAAGTCCCACTACATGCTAAATCATAAACACAATGAAAGAACGTGCAACTCGTGAGTCACTATCCATGATCATCCAAAGACCTCCTCCTAGCCATCCAACCTCTGTCCCAAGTTACCCGTGGAAAACCACAGAAAATAAGGGTGAGTATAAACATACTCAGTAAGAATCCCCAACCGGGTACAATACGAAAAACATCTCATTTAGCACACGGACATGCAACCATACAATGACTTAGAGCGGGCACGGTTGGTGTAGGCTATGAGCTACTTCAAAGGCGAGCCGACTCAAGGGCTTCCGTCTATAGCCTCTCTAGGTCCTACATTTGGATGCCCTTCGGGCCTTACACAACCTAGGACACGCTGATGCCCAAAGTGGGGCCTTACATACTTAGGACACGGTGATGCCCGGTGGGGCCTTACACACTTAGGATACAATGATGCCCAGTGGGGCCTTACACACTTAGGATGCCCATCGGGCCTTACACCTTCAGTATCAGTGATGCCCAGTGGGCCTTACACACCTAGGATGCCCATCGGGCCTTACACCTTCGATGACGGTGATGCCCAAAGGCCTTACACACCTAGGATGCCCATAGGGCCTTACACCTCCGAGAATCGGTGATGCCCAAAGTGGGCCTTACACACCTAGGATGCCCATAGGGCCTTACACCTCGAGTAATCGGTGATGCCCAAAGTGGGCCTTACACACCTAGGATGCCCATAGGGCCTTACACCTCGAGAATCGGTGATGCCCAAAGGGGCCTTACACACCTAGGATGCCCATAGGGCCTTACACCTCCGGATGTCCATCGGTCTTGCCCGCGGGACCCCAAACTAGTTGCCTCGACGGTCCTCTATACTATACATCGCACATCTAACCGTAACTTGGATCTAGCAAAGATACAAATGGCAAAAGACGGTTCTATCAAGATAGGAAAGCCTAACATGGAACTAACGGGATGTAAACATGTCACGAACATGAATCAAAAGAAAACATGTAACCTATCACTAGAAACTCATATAATTACAAGATCAGCGTGCTATCAACTATTCACGGTGGTCCACACAACCCCGGGTAAGAATCCTTACCGGAAATAAGTGGAGGTTAACTATCCCGAATCAAATAACGACCCTCGAGCTTTTAAGCGAACCCGAGCAACCTAAGCAAGTAATAAAATATCCTAATTAATAAACAAACATCTAAAATCAGGAAGTCCAAAGGGTGGAGGCTCGGGAATTTACCAACCGAGAAGGCACACGCCTCGGCAGCGCGCGCAGGCGACGGCGCCGCTGGCGCGCGGGGCGCTGACGCTGGGGCCGGGCGCCGCGCTGGCGAGGCCGGCGCTGCTCGGCGCGCGCGGCAAGGCTGGGACGTCCGGTTCGCGAGGATACGCGCGACGACGCGTCTGGGCGGCAGCAAGCGGAGCGGCGCGCGCGTCTGGGCGGCCTGGTGCGGAACGGCGCGACGCGTCTGGGCTGGGCGAGGCAGTGCGACTGGGCGCGCCTGGCATGGGCGATGCAGTAGCGTCTGGCGCGCTGGCGTGGGGGCTGAGCTGCTGGTGCGCGCTGGGCGAGCAAAATTGGCCGCTCGTGCGCTCGGGCCGAGTAGGGCTGAGCGGGGTGCGGCTAGGGCGGCTAGGGTTTCTTGGTGAGGTCGGCTAGGAGAGAGAGAGAGAGAGAGAGAGAGAGATTTTTCCAAAACAAGGGGAATAAGATTTCTTTTCCTTTTCCTAATTTAAATGGGTCTAAAATCCCTTCCCAAGGCTTTCTCTTGCGGGTCCCGCTAAAGAAATTCTTTTCTTTTTAACTAAATCTTCTTTTCTAAAAACTCCAATTTCACCATTAGGGCAAGGGTTCAAATCTCAATGGGACCAATTAAATTCCAATTAATTTTGCTATCAACCTAATGTCTCCGAACTTCTAATCAACTAACCCAAACTCCTTGGGTCTTGCAACCAACATTAATCAAGTCTCAACGAAGGCCGAAATGACCACAAGCCACAAAATCCTCAACCTCTCGACCGGGAGCAAAATACCAAAATACCCTTAAAGGTTAAAAAAGCTCTAACGGCCCATCCGAACATCCGCATAATGTCCCAAAACTCTGAGGAAACCGAAATAGAAAAGCGGGCCGTTACAATACTCCTCCTTTTAAGACTTTCGTCCTCGAAAGTCCTAAGACAAAAACAACTCTATGAAACTCCACCGATTCTTAACCAACCAAGCTCCCGATTAAGATAACACAAATCTTTCTTTGAAACCGAACCCTTTTGGGTTCCCAAAGGCTCAAGCCCAAAAGACACCGAGTCCGCTTACAAACTATCTCAACCAAAAATCAACTAACACTGAGCTTGAAGAAATCATGCGATAGCTAGTCGGTGAGTCACACCCTCGACTCGCACGAACTCTCAAACGGTCTTAAAATCTTAGGGCTCACTTAGCCCCGCTAACCTAACTCTCGGGCGCCTCTCTACGGGCGCTACTCACAAAGAAACTCGTGGATGGGACACAAGCTCTAAAACTCTACGCCACGCTCGGCGTAACTTCTCTGAATGCTCATAGCTGTTATCACACACCTCGACCCTTCACCATGTTGACCAAACAACCCAACCCTCCCGGTTTCGAAACAAAACGGTCTACTCTTACTTCGCAAGAGACTGCGCGAACCCCACCGGTTGCCTACAATCCTTAACGAAATCCAATTCGAACCACCAATTGGTGACTGATCCCTAGGCAACCTTCTCCAACTAGCATGCGTCCACAACACTAAAGCAACCATCTTACGAGAAATCGAAGCACCAAAGCCAAGGGGCACTTTTCTCTGTTCACCAAGCGGCTACCACCACTCACACTAGCTCAAAACTTCACGCGGCCACCCTGAACGACAAGGTCCAGAGCAGGCTCCACTCACCAAACTAAAAAAACCGGAGCCCCTCATCGGCTGACAACAAACTATCCAATGCAATCCGTTCAGCCACTGGCCTAGGTGAACATCGCCAGACAGGAAAAAAAACAACATTTCTCTCACGGAAACCTCGAGCAGCAAAGAATAAAACATCACGCGGCTACTAGCAACACAATAGCCGGAGGATAACAACTCAAAGGTTTCCAACCAATGCCACGACATCTCTCGTGCCAACCCACTCAATCGTGGCTCAAATATAACGCCAACTGCGAACGCACATCAACTAGGAACAAAGCCCAAGAAGGGCTTGCTCTGTAGAAACTCAACCCAAGCTTATAACGAGCAAGGCTCACCTCCAAGCTACCACTCAACTCTTAAGTCCAACTGGCTACTAAAGGACTTTCTCCTTTTAGCCTAGGCCTAACTCATCTTGCGACTAGAAACTCGATACTCGGAACATCGCAAGGGAAACGGACCGACGAGGCTATCTCCAAAGATAATACTCGAGGCTGGCATCCATGGTGCAACTCAACCACCAAAGAAACTAGGGTTTTCTTCAAACCCCAAAGACCAACAGCTTTCCAGCAAAAACTCAACTCTTAAACTGGCTGGCCTCCGCCCTTGCGGGGACAAACAACTTTTTGCTTGCTAACAACACAAGGCAGGGACCCTCTCGCTGGGCTAACCACTGCGCTACTCTGATCAACTACACAACTCAAGAGCTACACTGACTACTCCTCAACGGGAAACGATTTCCCAGCAAGCGAACCTATGAAGGGCAGCGAACATCACACATGCTCGCTGACTAGCTCAAACCCAAGGGCAACAACAACCAACTCTCTTGGAAGCAACACCCAAGGGGAAACCTCAACCGATTGGACCACCAATCCAGAACAAGCGAACTTACTCAACCACCGAGGGAGGGTCAACTCCCAAAACTTCCCGACTAGGAACAGTCCTCGTGGCAACGCCTCTCTTGCTCGAACCGAGCTAGCTCTTGAAACAACAAGAGAACCAAAACTTGGTCAACACCAAACACCAACTAGCCACCTCGCCGGAACCAATCCGGACTCTACTCCAAACAAACACTAGCTTGCTAGTCTACCAAATCTGCAAGCAACTCACCCGAGAAACACTGCTTGGGTGACTGGGCTCTGGAGAGGCTCTCCACAACCTAGGGATCCTCCGATCATCCTCCGACACACACGGTCGTCAAACGATCTAACAGACAACCGGCTACACGGGCACAACCCTCTCCAGCATCTCAACTACGCTGGCCAACTCCAACTGCTTGAAAACCAAAAGGACCGGAAACGCTACAGAATGTGCCATCCTCCTACTCCAACATTAGCCACAACAAACCTTCTGCCCAAGGTGAGGATCCGAACAACTCTCTTAGCCATGGCGATCAGAAACTACGCGGCTTTGCTACCACCGCTCTTGTTCAGTTCGAACTGAACTCCAACCATCGATCAACAAGAAATTCCTCTACCCAGGTCAAAGGCCAACTAGCATAACTTGCCTAAGCAACAACCCGGCTACGAGCACGACATCCTTACAACCAAAGCTAGGGCGCTTGCCAAGAACTAAAGTCTTGACACCTCAAAGATCGAGCAGCACTGTTCCTCAACACGAACCTCTCAAGGTTTCACAAACATAAACCACGGGCGAGTTACACAAAAGTACACCGCGCGTGCACCTCCAACCAGATTCCTTAAGATCCAAAGCCAACAAGGATTTTCACACAGGGCAACTTTTGCCTCCAACAGAGCCACTACTAACCAGGGAGCAACAAGAGTTCAAACCCTCTCGGGCCAACTCACCACGAAAAGCCACATTGGCCAACTCACTCTTACAAGAGCACATCCATACCAAGCTAACATATCTCAAGCCAATGTGCCCACTAAACGCGTGCTTCGATCAGCCATCCAACTCATGGCTCTAACACTGGATTAATCACGCATCCTTGATGCCAACACTACCCATACTAGGGTAACTCAAAGGGTAGCCGAATCATGCTACCAACAAACTGGCTCACAAGCTCACAAACAGGCGCGAGAACTCGAACGCGCTAGCTCTTAACAGCCTACAGCATCCTTTGGTACCCAACTCTCGGTGACTCAGAAATGCTCCTATTTTCCCTCGAAAACCTCATACTTGTAGTCCTCTGACTACCACCTAGCTAGATCTCTTATGCAACCCAAACAGGTGCAACCTCAGGAAATGGGTACAAGACTAGCGGGGATGCTATACTCTCGGCGACCATGGAACCTCCTGCACAAAAGTGCCAACTGGCCTGAATCTAGGCCTCCTTTCAAAGCTTGGTGCCAACAGCACTACATCCTTTACAACACAAATCAGCCCTAAACGAGCTTTATACCCCTTTGAAGAAAAGGAAGGTCACACTCCAATTGACGGGCAATGGCACTCGGCACAAGAGTCCAAATACTCGAGCGATCTAATCTCGGCATCTCGCCTATGCATGACATGCCACGGCCTACTCCTCGCATCCCACTCGATGCTCAATAATAGCTCGAGCCAACTTACGCATCCCACTCGATGCTCAACAAAAGCTCAGCCAACTCCTCGGGTGGCAACAACTTGTTCCACACTTGGAACATCCAAACAAAAGAGTGCTCCACTCTACTAGCCCACTGAAATCCACAAACGGATTAAGCCACGACAAGCAAACTCCACACTACCCCCAGCTACGAGGGTACTAAAAGAACTGGGTGTAGAAACGACAAAGCGGGCTTGCAAGGGGCGGGATGTCTCTACATCCTTCTCAAAAGCTACTAACACGGCAACTTGCCAATAGACCGGGCGGCGTGGTGGAGACTCTGCTGTCGCCTCTCACAGGGGACTTCCACCACCACACTTCTTTGCATCAAACAAAGCACTGTATCGGCACGCCTCGACCTCTGAACATCGGTCATCGGTCTCGAACACCAGAGTCATCCCAACACTTGGATGATAAACTCGAACTCAGTCAACCACCTTGTCGCTACCAAAGAAGTTCTCTAAAGCATCAAGCTCCTCAGGCTTCCACTTGCCAAACTCGGCGGCTCGAATAATTCCAACTAACTCATCGGCATGAACTCTGCCGATTAAGCCCTTCCGAAACCTCCGGAGTTCACCGGAGCTACTAGGGGTGTCTCCTAAATAAACTCACATCAACTAGGCTATCTCTGCACCGGGACTCCTCACTCGCGCTACACTCTGCGCTGGGTCTCCGCTCTCTGTTAGCTAAAAGACACGCCATCAACTCTCTCATGGCGGGAGCACACTTTGCTCAAGGAGTCTCGCTCTGAGGTAGACTAGCCTCTACCCCCTCTCTGGGCTGCTCAATCGCCAGGCCAAAATCGGCCTACGGTCCTAGACAACCACCGGCGTGGTCTCAACAACAACACGATCAGTCCAACTCCTCGATTGGACATACCAAACGTCCCTGCTCCTCAATGTGTAATCAACAACTGGCGGTCTACACAGGGCATAAAAACTAGCCCACACTGGGGCTCTCACTGCCCAACAAGGGTAACACATGTATACTAGATGCAGTATTGTAATTCTTAACCATTAACCTTAAACTTATGGACATACCTGATGGCTGTCGGAGCGCTGATGATCATGGAAAACAACCTACAATCTGCAGTCGTCTCTACGTAACCTATAACTCGATCTACGATACCAATCAGAAAGACCAGACCAAGAAACGGTCGCTATCCTAAAGTCCTTACTTAACATGCATGATTAGGAATGTAAAACGTCGATCAGAGATTGAAATTTAAATCTTTAAAGTAAGCACATTCAAAACAAGGAAAATATAGTTCCATTTAAAATAAACAGGTAGATAACTGATCAGTTCTTTCTTAAAAACAAATCAAGGGAAACGGTACGAGAATCATCAAATAGTTTTCGAGTATTTTTCCTAGGGACTCAAGTCCCACTACATGCTAAATCATAAACACAATGAAAGAACGTGCAACTCGTAGTCACTATCCATGATCATCCAGAGACCTCCTCCTAGCCATCCACCTCTCTGTCCCAAGTTACCCGTGGAAAACCACATAAAATAAGGGTGAGTATAAACATACTCAGTAAGAATCCCCAACCGGGTACAATACTGAAAACATCTCATTTAGCACACGGACATGCAACCATACAATGACTTAGAGCGGGCACGGTTGGTGTAGGCTATGAGCTACTTCAAAGGCGAGCCGACTCAAGGGCTTCCGTCTATAGCCTCTCCTAGGTCCTACATTTGGATGCCCTTCTCGGGCCTTACACAACCTAGACACGGTGATGCCCAAAGTGGGGCCTTACATACTTAGGACACAGTGATGCCCGGTGGGGCCTTACACACTTAGGATACAATGATGCCCAAAGGGGCCTTACACACTTAGGATGCCCATCCGGCCTTACACCTTCGGATGACGGTGATGCCTAGTGGGCCTTACACACCTAGGATGCCCATCGGGCCTTACACCTTCAAAGACGGTGATGCCCAAAGTGGGCCTTACACACCTAGGATGCCCATAGGGCCTTACACCTCCAGAATCAGTGATGCCCAGTGGGCCTTACACACCTAGGATGCCCATAGGGCCTTACACCTCCAGAATCAGTGATGCCCAGTGGGCCTTACACACCTAGGATGCCCATAGGGCCTTACACCTCCAGAATCAGTGATGCCCAGTGGGCCTTACACACCTAGGATGCCCATAGGGCCTTACACCTCCAGATGTCCATCGGGTCTTGCCCGAGCGGGACCCCAAACTAGTTGCCTCGACGGTCCTCTATACTATACATCGCACATCTAACCGTAACTTGGATCTAGCAGCATACAAATGGCAGCACGGTTCTATCAAGATAGGAAAGCCTAACATGGAACTAACGGGATGTAAACATGTCACGAACATGAATCAAAAGAAAACATGTAACCTATCACTAGAAACTCATATAATTACAGTAATCAGCGTGCTATCAACTATTCACGGGGTCCACACAACCCCTGGTAAGAATCCTTACACGGAAATAAGTGGAGGTTAACTATCCCGAATCAAATAACGACCCTCGAGCTTTTAAGCGAACCCGAGCAACCTAAGCAAGTAATAAAATATCCTAATTAATAAACAAAGATCTAAAATCGGGAAGTCCAAAGGGTGGAGGCTCGGGAATTTACCAACCGAGAAGGCACACGCCTCGGCGCAGCAGCGCAAGGGACGGCGCCTGCTTGGCGCGCGCCAGGGGCGCTGGACGCTGGGGCCGGGCGCCGGCGCTGGCGAGGCTGGCGCTGGCTCTCGGCGCGCGGCAAGGCTGGGACGTCGGTTCTGCGAGGACAATGTGGCGGGCGAGCGCGCTCGGGCGGCAACAAGCGGAGCGCGCGCGCGCGCGCGTCTGAGCGGCTCGGTGCGGAACGGCGCGCGACGCGTCTGGGCTGGGCGAGGCGATCTGATCGGGCGCGCTGCATGGGCGATCTGAGGCGTCTGGCGCGCGCTGGGCGTGGCCGCCGAGGCCTGCTGGTGCGCTGGGCTGGCAAATGGCGCTGTGCGTCTGGCTGAGCAAATTGGTGGCGCCTAGTGCGCTAGTGGCTGAGTAGGAGTAGAAATTTGGCGGGGTGCGGCTAGGGCGGCTAGGGTTTCTTGGTGAGGTCGGCTAGGAGAGAGAGAGAGAGAGAGAGAGATATTTTCCAAAACAAGGGGAATAGGATTTCTTTTCCTTTTCCTAATTTAAATGGGTCTAAAATCCCTTCCCAAGGCTTTCTCTTGCGGGTCCCGGCTAAAGAAATTCTTTTCTTTTTAACTAAATCTTCTTTTTCTAAAAACTCCAATTTCACCATTAGGGCAAGGGTTCAAATCTCAATGGGACCAATTAAATTCCAATTAATTTTGCTATCAACCGGAATGTCTCCGAACTTCTAATCAACTAACCCAAACTCCTTGGGTCTTGCAACCAACATTAATCAAGTCTCAACGAAGGCCGAAATGACCACAAGCCCCAAAATCCTCAACCTCGACCGGGAGCAAAATACCAAAATACCCTTAAAGGTTAAAAAACCTCTAACGGCCCATCCGAACATCCGCATAATGTCCCGAAAACTCCTGGGAAACCGAAATAGAAAACTGGGCCGTTACAATACTCCCTCCTTTTAAGACTTTCGTCCTCGAAAGTCCTAAGACAAAAACAACTCTATGAAACTCCACTGATTCTTAACCAACCAAGCTCCTGATTAAGATAACACAAATCTTTCTTTGAAACCGAACCCTTTTGGGTTCCCAAAGGCTCCAAGCCCAAAAGACACCGAAGTGCGCCACAAACTATCTCAACCAAAATCGAACTAACACTCGAGCTTGAAGAAATCATGCGATAGCTAGTCGGTGAGTCACACCCTCCGACTCGCACGAACTCTCAAACGGTCTTAAAATCTTAGGGCTCACTTAGCCACCGCTAACCCAACTCGGGCGCCTCTCTCTCGGCGCTACTCACAACAAACTCGTGGACGGGACACAAGCTCTAAAAACTCTCACGCCACGCTCGGCGTAACTTCTCTGAATGCTCATAGTTTGTTATCACACCTGCCTCGACCCTTCACCATGCTGACCAAACAACTGAACCTCCCAGGTTTCAGAAACAAAACGGTCTACTCTTACTTCGCAAGAGACCTGCGAACCCCACTGGTTGCCTACAATCCTTAACGAAATCCAATTCGAACCACCAACTGGTGACTGATCCCTAGGCAACCTTCTCCAACTAGCATGCGTCCACAACACTAAAGCAACCATCTTACGAGAAATCGAAGCACCAAAGCCAAGGGGCACTTTTCTGGTTCATCAAGCGGCTACCACCACTCACACTAGCTGAAACTTCAGCTTCGGCCACCCTGAACGACAAGGTCCAGGAACAGGCTCCACTCAGCCAAACTAAAAAAAAACCGGAGCCCCTCATCGGCTGACAACAAACTATCCAATGCAATCCGTTCAGCCACTGGCCTAGGTGAACATCGCCAGACAGGAAAAAAAACAACATTTCTCTCACGGAAACCTCGAGCAGCAAAGAATAAAACATCACGCGGCTACTAGCAACACAATAGCTGGAGGATAACAACTCAAAGGTTTCCAACCAATGCCACGACATCTCTGTGCCAACCCACTCAACTGTGGCTCAGCTATAACGCCAACTGCGAACGCACATCAACTAGGAACAAAGCCCAAGAAGGGCTTGCTCTGTAGAAACTCAACCCAAGCTTATAACGAGCAAGGCTCACCTCCAAGCTACCACTCAACTCTTAAGTCCAACTGGCTACTAAAGGACTTTCTCCTTTTAGCCTAGGCCTAACTCATCTTGCGACTAGAAACTCGATACTCGGAACATCGCAAGGGAAACGGACCGACGAGGCTATCTCCAAAGATAATACTCGAGGCTGGCATCCATGGTGCTACTCAACCACCAAAGAAACTAGGGTTTTCTTCAAACCCCAAAGAACCAACAACTTTCGGCCAAAAAAACTCAACTCTTAAACTGGTGGCCTCCGCCCTTGCGGGACAAACAACTTTTTGCTTGCTAACAACACAAGGCGGGGACCCTCTCATTGGGCTAACCAACTGCGCTACTCGATCAACTACACAACTCAAGAGCTACACCGACTACTCCTCAACGGAAACGATTTCCCGACAAGCGAACCTATGAAGGGGCGCGAACATCACACATGCTCGCCGACTAGCTCAAACCCAAGGGCAACAACAACCAACTCTCTTGGAAGCAACACCCAGGGGAAACCTCAACCGATTGGACCACCAATCCGAACAAGCGAACTTACTCAACCACCGAGGAGGGGTCAACTCCCAAAACTTCCCGACTAGGAACAGTCCTCGAGGCAACGCCCTCTTGCTCGAACCGAGCTAGCTCTTGAAACAACAAGAGAACCAAAACTTGGTCAACACCAAACACCAACTAGCCACCTCACGGAACCAATCCGGACTCTACTCCAAACAAACACTAGCTTGCTAGTCTACCAAATCTGCAAGCAACTCACCCGAGGAACACTGCTTGGGTGACTGGGCTCTGGAGAGGCTCTCCACAACCTAGGGATCCTCCGATCATCCTCCGACACACACGGTCGTCAAACGATCTAACAGACAACCGGCTACACGGGCACAACCCTCTCCAGCATCTCAACTACGCTGGCCAACTCCAACTGCTTGAAAACCAAAAGGACCGGAAACGCTACAGAATGTGCCATCCTCCTACTCCAACATTAGCCACAACAAACCTTCTGCCCAAGGTGAGGATCCGAACAACTCTCTTAGCCATGGCGATCAGGAACTACGCGGCTTTGCTACCACCGCTCTTGTTCAGTTCGAACTGAACTCCAACCATCGATCAACAAGAAATTCCTCTACCCAGGTCAAAGGCCAACTAGCATAACTTGCCTAAGCAACAACCCGGCTACGAGCACGACATCCTTACAACCAAAGCTAGGGCGCTTGCCAAGAACTAAAGTCTTGACACCTCAAAGACTGAGCACTGGTTCCTCAACACGAACCTCTCAAGGTTTCACAAACATAAACCACGGAACGAGTTACACAAAAGTACACCGGCGTGTACAGCTCCAACCAGATTCCTTAAGATCCAAAGCCAACAAGGATTTTCACACAGGGCAACTTTTGCCTCCAACAGAGCCACTACTAACCAGGGAGCAACAAGAGTTCAAACCCTCTCGGGCCAACTCACCACGAAAAGCCACATTGGCCAACTCACTCTTACAAGAGCACATCCATACCAAGCTAACATATCTCAAGCCAATGTGCCCACTAAACGTGCTTCGATCACCATCCAACTCATGGCTCTAACACTTGGATTAATCACGCATCCTTGATGCCAACACTACCCATACTAGGGTAACTCAAAGGGTAGCCGAATCATGCTACCAACAAAGCGGCTCACAAGCTCACAAACAGCGCGAGAACTCGAACGCGCTTAGCTCTTAACACCCTACAACATCCTTTGGTACCCAACTCTCGGTGACTCAAATGCTCCTATTTTCCCTCGAAAACCTCATACTTGTAGTCCTCGACTACCACCTAGCTAGATCTCTTATGCAACCCAAACAGTGTGCAACCTCGGGAAATGGGTACAAGACTAGCGGGGATGCTATACTCTCGCGACCATGGAACCTCCTGCACAAAAGTGCCAAGCGGCCCGAATCTAGGCCTCCTTTCAAAGCTTGGTGCCAACAGGCACTACATCCTTTACAACACAAATCAGCCCTAAACGAGCTTTATACCCCTTTGAAGAAAAGGAAGGTCACACTCCAATTGACGGGGCAATGGCACTCGGCACAAGAGTCCAAATACTCGAGCGATCTAATCTCGGCATCTCGCCTAACGAGACATGCCACGGCCTACTCCTGCATCCCACTCGATGCTCAATAATAGCTCAAAGCAACTTCTCGCATCCCACTCGATGCTCAACAAAAGCTCGAGGCCAACTCCTCGGGTGGCAACAACTTGTTCCACACTTGGAACATCCAAACAAAAGAGTGCTCCACTCTACTAGCCCACTGAAATCCACAAACGGATTAAGCCACGACAAGCAAACTCCACACTACCCCACAGCTACGAGGGTACTAAAAGAACTGGTGTAAAACGACAAAGCAGGGCTTGCAAGGGACAGGATGTCTCTACATCCTTCTCAAAAGCTACTAACACGCGGCAACTTGCCAATAGACCGGGCGGCGGGTGGAGACTCTGTGGTCCGCCTCTCACGAGGACTTCCACCACCACACCGCCGCTGCATCAAACAAAGACTGCATCGAGCACGCCTCGACCTCTGAACATCAGTCATCGGTCTCTGAACACCAGTCATCCCAACACTTGGATGATAAACTCGAACCTCGTCAACCACCTTGTCGCTACCAAAAAGTTCTCTAAAGCATCAAGCTCCTCGGCTTCCACTTGCCAAACTCGGCGGCTCGAATAATTCCAACTAACTCATCAAAGCATGAACTCTGCTGATTAAGCCCTTCCGAAACCTCAGGGGTTCTTTGGAGCTACTAGGGGTGTCTCTCTAAATAAACTCATCAACTAGGCTATCTGCACCCGGGACTCCTCACTACGCGCTACACTCTGCGCCTGGGTCTCCGCTCTCTGTTAGCTAAAAGACCTGCCATCAACTCTCTCATGGCGGGAGCACACTTTGCTCAAGGAGTCTCGCTCTGAGGTAGACTAGCCTCTACCCCCTCCTCTTGGTGCTCAATCGCCGTACAAATCGCCTACGGGGTCTAGACAACCACGGGCGTGGTCTCAACAACAACACGATCGGTCCAACTCCTCGATTGGACATACCAAACGTCCTCGCTCCTCAATGTGTAATCAACAATCAAGCGGTCTACACAGGGCATAAAAACTAGCCCACACTGGGGCTCTCACTGCCCAACAAGGGTAACACATGTATACTAGATGCAGTATTGTAATTCTTAACCATTAACCTTAAACTTATGGACATACACGATGGTCACGCTTGAGCGCTGATGATCATGGAAAACAACCTACAACTGCAGGTCAGTCACTTACAGAACCTATAACTCTGATCTCTGATACCAACTGTAAAGACCCGACCCAAGAAACGGTCGCTATCCTAAAGTCCTTACTTAACATGCATGATTAGGAATGTAAAACGTCGATCAGAGATTGAAATTTAAATCTTTGAAGTAAGCACATTCAAAACAAGGAAAATATAGTTCCATTTAAAATAAACAGGTAGATAATCGATCGGTTCTTTCTTAAAAACAAATCAAGGGAAACGATGCGAGAATCATCAAATAGTTTTCGAGTATTTTTCCTAGGGACTCAAGTCCCACTACATGCTAAATCATAAACACAATGAAAGAACGTGCAACTCAGTCGACTATCCATGATCATCCAAAGACCTCCTCCTAGCCATCCACCTCTGTCCCCCCAGTTACCCGTGGAAAACCACGAGAAAATAAGGGTGAGTATAAACATACTCAGTAAGAATCTCCAACCGGGGTACAATACGAAAACATCTCATTTAGCACACGGACATGCAACCATACAATGACTTAGAGCGGGCACGGTTGGTGTAGGCTATGAGCTACTTCAAAGGCGAGCCTACTCAAGGGCTTCCGTCTATAGCCTCTCCTAGGTCCTACATTTGGATGCCCTTCTTCTGCCCTTACACAACCTAGGAAACAGTGATGATGCCCAGTGGGGCCTTACATACTTAGGACACGGTGATGCCCAAAGTGGGGCCTTACACACTTAGGATACAGTTGATGCCCAAAGGGGCCTTACACACTTAGGATGCCCATCGGGCCTTACACCTTCAGTATCAGTGATGCCCAGTGGGCCTTACACACCTAGGATGCCCATCGGGCCTTACACCTTCAGTATCAGTGATGCCCAGTGGGCCTTACACACCTAGGATGCCCATAGGGCCTTACACCTCCAGAATCAGTGATGCCCAGTGGGCCTTACACACCTAGGATGCCCATAGGGCCTTACACCTCCGTAATCGGTGCCCCAAAGTGGGCCTTACACACCTAGGATGCCCATAGGGCCTTACACCTCCAGAATCAGTGATGCCCAGTGGGCCTTACACACCTAGGATGCCCATAGGGCCTTACACCTCCAGATGTCCATCGGGTCTTGCCCGAGCGGGACCCCAAACTAGTTGCCTCGACGGTCCTCTATACTATACATCGCACATCTAACCGTAACTTGGATCTAGCAGCATACAAATGGCAGCACGGTTCTATCAAGATAGGAAAGCCTAACATGGAACTAACGGGATGTAAACATGTCACGAACATGAATCAAAAGAAAACATGTAACCTATCACTAGAAACTCATATAATTACAGTAATCAGCGTGCTATCAACTATTCGCAGGGTCCACACAACCCCGGGTAAGAATCCTTACCTGGAAATAAGTGGAGGTTAACTATCCCGAATCAAATAACGACCCTCGAGCTTTTAAGCGAACCCGAGCAACCTAAGCAAGTAATAAAATATCCTAATTAATAAACAAAGATCTAAAATCGTGAAGTCCAAAGGGTGGAGGCTCGGGAATTTACTAACCGAGAAGGCACACGCCTCGGCAGCAGCGGCAGCAGGACGAAGGCGCTGGCAGCAGGGCGCTGGGCGCTGGCGCTGGCGCGGCTGCGCGCGGCGCTGGCGAGGCTTGCTGCTGGCGCTGCGCTGCGCGCGGCAAGGCGGGACGTCGGGTTCGCGAGGATAGCGCGCGACGCGTCGGGCGGCGGCGGCAAGCGCGAGCGCGCGCGCCCGTCTGGGCGGCTCGGTGCGTAACGCGCGACGCGTGTCTGGGTTAAGCGAGGGCGATCTGACCGGAGCGCTGGCATGGGCGATCTGTGGGCGTCTGGCGCGCTGGGCGTGGCCGCTGGCTTGCTGCGCGCTGGCCGAGCAACTGGCCGCCTGTGCGCTGGCCGAGTAGGGCTGAGCGGGCGTGCGGCTAGGGCGGCTAGGGGGTTTCTTGGTGAGGTCGGCTAGGAGAGAGAGAGAGAGAGAGAGAGAGAGAGAGATTTTTCCAAAACATGGGGAATAGGATTTCTTTTCCTTTTCCTAATTTAAATGGGTCTAAAATCCTTCCCAAGGCTTTCTCTTGCGGGTCCCGCTAAAGAAATTCTTTTCTTTTAACTAAATCTTCTTTTCTAAAAACTCCAATTTCACCATTAGGGCAAGGGTTCAAATCTCAATGGGACCAATTAAATTCCAATTAATTTTGCTATCAACCTAATGTCTCCGAACTTCTAATCAACTAACCTAAAACTCCTTGGGTCTTGCAACCAACATTAATCAAGTCTCAACGAAGGCCGAAATGACCTCAAGCCCCGAAATCCTCAACCTCTCGACCGGGAGCAAAATACCAAAATACCCTTAAAGGTTAAAAAGCTCTAACGGCCCATCCGAACATCCGCATAATGTCCCGAAAAACTCCCGAGAAACCGAAATAGAAAATCGGGCCGTTATGACCCACGCACGCACCGGCGTAACTTCTCTGAAACTCACAATCATGTAACAAACAACCTCAACTCTACACTATGTCAAGCCAAACAATCTGAACCTCTCGTGTTCCGAAAACCAAACGGCCTACTCATACATCACATGAGGCCAGCGAACCACAAAGCTTGCCTAAAGCCTTAACGAAAAGCAAACAAATCACCAACTGGCAATTGATCCAAAAAGGTAAACTTTTCCAACAAGCACAAGCTGAAACTTCAGCTACGGCCAACCCTAAATGGCCAAAACCAGGCACAGGCTCCACTCGGCCTAGCCAACAAACAGGAGCCTCTCAACGGCCGAACACAAACTTTTCCATGAAAATCTACTAGCAACTGGCCAAAGATAACATTGCAAGGCAAGGAAACAACCAACGCTCCTCTCATGGAAATCTCGCAGAAGGACCAAACCTCATAGGGCTACCAAAGAACACAACAAACGGTGAGGAGGAGAATGTTCCCAAAGGCTAACCAACCAATGCCACGGCACCTCTGTGCCAACTCACTCCATTGAGGCTCAGCTAATGCCAACTGCGAAAGCACAACAACAAGAAGCAAAGCCCGAGAAGAACTTGCTTAGCAGAACTCAACTCAAGCTCATCGCGAGCAAAGCTCGCCTCCAAGCTACCACTCAACTCTTAAGTCCAACTGGCTACTCAAAGGACTTCCTCCTTTTAGCCAAGGCCTAACTCATCTTGCGACTAGAACCTCCACACTCGGAACATCGCAAGGAATACGGACTGACGAGGCTATCTCCAAAGATAACACTCGAGGCAGGCATCCATGGTGCAACTCAACCACCATAGAAACTAGGGGTTCCTCAAACCCCAAAGAAACAACAACTTACCAGCAAAAACTCAACTCTTAAACTGGCTGGCTTCTCGCTTCTTGCGACAAACAACAACTTCGCTTGCTAACAACACCATGCAGGGAACCTCTCATCAGGCTAACCATCGCGCTACTATGATCAACTACACTGCTCAGAAGCTACGCTGACTCCTCAACGAGAACGATTTCCCAGC
Organism: Sicyos edulis; assembly: GCA_036507275.1. Lineage (NCBI taxonomy): Eukaryota > Viridiplantae > Streptophyta > Magnoliopsida > Cucurbitales > Cucurbitaceae > Sicyos > Sicyos edulis. The sequence goes on from CM071847.1 coordinate 22,643,565, forward strand.
AAGCGAACTCTGAAGGGCAGCGAACTACACACACGCTCGCTGTCTATCTCAAACCCAAGGGCAACAACAACCAACTCTCTTTGAAGCAACACCCAAGGGGAAACCTCAACCGATTGGACCACCAATCCAGAACTAGCAGAACTTACTCAACTGTCGAGGGAGGGGTCAACACCCAAAACAACCTGACTAGGAACAAATCCTCAGGGCAACGCCCTCTGGCTCGAACCGAGCTAGCTCTTGAAACATCAAGAGAACCAAAACTTGGTCAACACCAAGCACCAACTAGCCTCCATAAACCTTCTGCCCAAGGCAAGGATCCGAACAGCTCTCTCAACCATAACAATCAGAAACTACGCGGCTACTACCACCGCTCTTGATCAGATCCAACTAAACTCTGACCAGGCTAAGGACCAACAAGCAAAACTTGCTTAAACAACAACCAAAGCTGGGGCACTTGCCAAGAACCCAAAGCCTTGACAACCCAAAGACTGAGCACTGGCTCCTCAACACGAACCCTTCGTGGTTCTCCAAACATAAACCACGGAACGAGCTGCACAAAAGTACACCAGCGTGTACAGCTCCAACTAGATCCAGGGGCTCTAACACAGGGCAACTTTTGCCTCCAAACAGAGCCACTACTAACTAGGGAGCAACAAGAGTCCAAACCCTCTCGGGGCCAACTCACCACGAAAAGCCACATTGGCCAACTTACTCTACAAGAGCAAATCCATACCAAGCAATCAAACCTCAAGACAATGTGCTCACTAAACGCGCTTTGAACAGCCATCCAACTCATGGCTCTAACACTGGATTCATCACGCATCCTCGATGCCAAAACTACCCATACTAGGGTACAAAGGGTAGTCGAAACATGCTACCACCAAACTGGCTCAGAAGCTCACAACACAGGCGCGAGAACTCAAACGCGCTAGCTCTTAACAGCCTACAACATCCTTTGCACCCAACTCTCGGTGACCAAGGAAAGCTCCTCCTTTCCCTCGAAAACCTCATACTTGTAGTCCTCTCGACTACCACCGAGCTAGATCTCTTATGCAACCAAACAAAGCCTCGTGAAATGGGTACAAGACTAGTGGGGATGCTAAACTCAAGCGACTACGAAACCACTCGCACAACAGAGCCAACTGGCCTCAATCTAGGCCTCCTCTCAAAGCCTGGTGCCAACAGGCACAACATCCTTTACAACACAAATCAGCCTTAAACGAGCTTTATGCCCCTCTGAGGAAAGGGAAGGTCACACTCCAAGTGACGGGGCAATGGCACTCAACACAAGAGTCCAAAAACTCGAGCGGCCCTAATCTCCGGCATCTCGACCAACAGACATGCCAAGGCCTACTCCGCATCCCACTCGATGCTCAACAAAAGCTCAGCTAACTCCTGCATCTCACTCGATGCTCAACAAAGCTCAGAGCCAACACCTCGGGTGGCAACAACTAGTTCCACACCGGGAACATCCAAATAAAAAGTGCTCCACTCTACTAGCCCACTGAAATCCACAAATGGATAAAATCTCGCAAGCAAACTCCAAATCGCACTCAGCTACGAGGGCACTAAAAGAATCGGTTGCCCAACGACAGCGAGCTTTGCAAGGGGGCAAAGATGGCTCTACATCTGCCTCAAGCCACTAACACGGCAACTTGCCAATCAATCGGGCGATCGGTGGAGACTCACTAGTCCACCTCTCTCAAGAGACTACCACCATCAATCACAGTTGTACCAAACAAAGACAGAACGGCACATCTCGGCCTCTGAGCAAAGAGGCATCCCAACTCACGGATGCTAAACTCAAAATCGCCAATCAGCTTTTACTACTAGCAAACTGGACTTTCTCAAACAACGAGCTCTACAGGCATCCACTTGCCAAATCAAGCGCTCCATCAACGCCAACAAACTCGATTGCATAAACCTGCTGATCATGCCCTCCCGGGAACCTCTCGGGGCTACATGAGCTACTGGGGGGAAAATGCTGAAACAAACTCTGCCAGCTGGGCTATCTGTGCCCGGGACTCCTCACTTTGCGCTACAAACTGCGCCTGGGTCTCCGCTCTTGATAGCTGAAGACTCGCCATCAAATCTCTCATGGGTGGAGCACACTCGCTCAATGAGTCTCACTCGAGGCGTGCTAGCCTCTACCCCCTCCTCTAGGCAACTCAATCGCCGGGCCAACTCGCCAACGGGCTAAACAACCTCGGGGCGCGCCTCAACATCAAACAATCAGTCCAACTCCTCGGTCGGACATGCCAAGCGTCCTGCTCCTCTGAGTGCGATCAACACACTGGCGATCTGCAAGAGCACCTCCACCCTCTCACTAGGGGAAAAGCAACAACTGGGCCACAAATGGCCTACGGGAGTCCAAGCTCGCCTCCTGCGGGTGCGATCGACACACCGGCGATCGCACAAAGCATAAAAGCCGCCCACACTGGGGCTCTCACCGCTCAACAAGCCGCTCGCATCTGCGGAAAGATGACATGATGGCTCTCTAAGCCCAAACCAACAACGAGTCGAACTCCGCTGCCTCTCGCTCCACAACTCTACACAAGGCATAAAAGCTAGATGAAAAGTATTGTAAATTCTTACCCTTAGCTTAATTGAACTCGCACAAACTCGCGGCCGTGGAGTCTTGATGATCATGGGAGCAAACAACCTACAAAGCGAGTTAGTCTACGAATCTATGACTCGTGCTCGATACCAATCGTGACGAACCCGACCCAAAACATGGTCCTAAACCGGGTTCTCACTCAAAGATGCAAGTTAAATATGATAACAAGCGGTTTAGTGCTCATATTTAAAAACCATTCAAAACATATGAGAAGGGGGAACCCTTAAAACATAAACCACGAGCTTTCATTTAAACCATCCAACGGCGTAAACCACTCCGCCAAGATTTATAAAATCATACAATACAATTTAAACAACTTTTTAAACAATGTTCCCCTAGGACTCCTGTCCATCTACATGCTGAATAAACAATGCAACAATAAAAGACAGAGTGCCGGCGGCTCCCCATGATCAATCAGCTCCCTCCGCTAGCCATCCTGGTGTTGTCCCAAGTTACCTGAAAGATAAATAAGGGTGAGTATAAAGATACTCAGTAAGAATCCCCAACCGGGGTACAATACGATACATCCGTCATCTAGCACCTCAACAAGCAAGCAAACAGCCATCAACACAGATTATAGCTCAACGAGCTCATAAGAAAAGATCTGGAACCATCGGAAGTCTCCTACTTCCGGAATCATCGGAAGTCTCCTACTTCCGGCCTAATGATTGGTTCTCATAACCAATCCCGGGACATCTCCGAGGGTCTTTCTCCCTCGGCCAATTGATCAGCTCAAAAACAGATCCCAAGATGTCCGACACCCTCGAGGGTCTTTCTCCCTCGACCAGTTGATTAGCTCAAAAGCCAATCCCAATGGGTGTCCTCAAGGGCCTCTTACCCTCGCTATGCATCTGGACTATCGGGAGAGTACCCGAAGTCTGGCTCTAAATTGGAAAGAATGGTGTACTCACGAACATTAGCCCGGGGGAGCTCTCCGAACCGGCAACTAACGCGTGTCTTGCGCGCACCGCATGCTCTCAAACCAGCGTAAATCATGCGGGGCCTAAGGGCAAACTACGCGCCAGTGCGCATGCCTATGACTCGGAGCGGTGTCACCGATCACGCGATGCGCGAGGCCCTCGACGCTCACACATGCGGCACTGATCCACCGACTGAAGCTAAGAACCGGCCAAGGTAGGGTTACACCGTTGGCAGGGTTCCGCTCTAGCAGGCAACAAACTAGGCTTTGGCCGGAGTGGGTAGCTAAGTCCACAACCGGCGGGTCGGGGGGGGGGGGTAGCAAGATACGTTATGTTACGCACACTTTACTCCCGACCTGAGCTACTAGGGACAAAGTACGTTTTGTCCGCTCAGCCTCTGGATGATGACAAACCCTACAACTCTATTTAAGAGTACAGAGCAAAAATCAATGATTCCTGGCTAGCAAGCAATGACTGACATAAATCACATTACCTAGCATGATACTACAACTTAAGCAGGAATCACAAGCATGCTTGCAGAACAAACCTAGCATGGCACTAACATGTAAAATCAGGCAAACATGCTAGCAAGAATTCAAATCAACTGCTCTATCTCTAACATGCTCATAAGAATCAGCAAACAAGCAAGGCATATCGAGATATATCGCAGGGTCCACACAACCACGGTAAGAAATCCATACCTGAGACAAGCAGAAAACAATAATTATAATAAATCTACGAGCGAATCCTCGAGCCTCTAATCGATTCCCGAACAGCCTGAACATCAAACAAAGCACCCAAATCACATACATAAACAGCCCAATAAATCCATAACCAGCAGCCAATAAATCAGGGCCCAACGAAGAAAAGACTCGGGAAATACCATCCGAGAAGCCACAAGGCTCGGGCCAAAACAACACACACAAGCAGGCTGTCGGCAGGGCAGAGGCTGGCTGGGCGCAGGCACTGGGCGCGCTGGGACGCAGAGCTGCGCGCGGGCGAGTTGGGACGAGGCGAGGGCGCGCGGCGCGCGGCGCGGCTCGGCACAGTGGACGGCGTGCGGGCGCGAGCTCGGCAAGCACACGGGACGGCGCGAGGCGACGCGACGCGATGGGCTCGGGCGCTCGATCTGGCACGGCACTGTGAGAGGGACGGCGAGCTACGAGGCGCCGGACTGGCCGGGGCGACTTCGGACTGGGTGGTGCTGCTCGGGACGGCGGCTGGGCGAGGCGAGATCTCGGGCGACGCATGGGCACAGGCGACGCGGGCTTGGGCGAGCAGTGGGCTGGCTCGACAGCGCCGCAGGCTAGGCCCAAGCGCTGGGTGGGCGATTTGCGGTGGGCGAGCTCGGCGGCGCCAGGGGGCTCGGTGGGCGGCTGGGGGCGAGCTGGGCGCTGGGCCGGGAGGAGAGGCCAAGGGGGCTCGGCCGAGGAGAGTGAAAGGGAAAAATGGGGGAAAAATGAGATTTTTTCCTTTTTTTCTTTTCTTTTTCTCTTTTATTTAAATTCCAACCTTATCCAAATAAATCCAATTTATCCATTTTCCAATTTTTCCAAAAATCCTTAAAATCCTTAAATCTCATTTCCGCTTCCTCCTTCGAGACCCGATCAAGCAACCTTTCCAAACAACAAAACTCATCAAATCAACCTCCCAAACCAATACTCAAGGCCCGGCTCGAATTCAAGAAACACCCAAACAACCATCATTTTTCCCAAAACCCAAATCACAACCGAACTCCCAAACGAAAAGCCCAAACATCTCGGGACTCATGCACTTCACAACAAACAAGCCTCAACAAAGGCGGGAGCGCCTCGAAGCCCCGAAAATCCACAAATCCCGCCTAGGAGCAAAAGACCAAAATGCCCCTAAGGGTCAAAACAGCTCTAACGGCCCAACCGAACCACTGAATCTGAACCGGAAGCTCCTCGAGAACCGGGATAGAAAACTGGGCCGTTACAACCATCATGCCAACTTCCCGCAGTATAAGAAGTATGATAGCAGCTAGGCAGGGTATCCAGATAGATTCATATACCGCTGGGACATCGTTCCAGAGGGAGGCAGAGATTAGACTCCCGTAGGCCACTTGTGGCCCAGTTGATAGTTTTCCCCTAGAGAGAGGGTGGAGGTGAATTGCCCTGGAGTACCACTCCAGGAGAGGAGTTAGCTATGGCTTTGCTTATGTTGATGCTTGTGGAGCAAGTTCCAGTGTGGACTAGCCTGGGTAGTTCAAGTGTTGATCTTGAACCTTAGCAGATTGTTTGATTGCCCAGTGAGTAGCTGCAGAGTTGGTAGCCTTTGAGGAGGTTGCTGAGACATCTTTGTGCTCTTGTTAATTGTTGTTGTTTTGCAGCCAGTAAGCCGGAACCCTGTGGTTAAGGGTGCAGCGAGCAGTGTTCCCATCGAACTTGATCCGTTGGTGGTTTCCTCAGTTGTCTATTAGAGTTGAGCACTCTTCTTATGGTGAGCCCCTAGAGTAGGGCTAGCTGCTGCATGTTGAGAGATCCGACAAGAGTTTAGTAGAGCATCATGAGGAGATGCAAGAGTAGGCAGTAAGACTTCAGTTTGATGAAATGCCATAGGCATGGTTGTTTGAGTTTGAGCTCTTGTATGCCTAGCCATAGTTTTTGTCACTTGAAGTTGTGACCTTGCTCGCCCCATTTGTAGTAAGATGTGGATTTGATAGTAGTGGCACTTGAGGTGCATTGGTTGGTGTGCCGCTTTGGCACTAAGTCTTGTTCAGGCCTGAGTTTGGCATGGGTATAGCAGGTGGCTATGACCCGTCTGGAGTTCAGCACACTTCTTTAGCCTTTGGATCCATTTATGGCAGTTGCATCTGTTTAGGTCGTGCAAGAGGGCTAGTTCAGTGGTATTCAGAGAACTACAAGCGAAAGGATGTTCGAGAGGAGCCGGAGCCTCTTCCCAGAGTTATCGGGGGTTGAGTAAGTCAGCAGGTTGACGGTTGGTAAGTGTTTGTGCGTGTGAGTCTCACGCTAGTGTTAAGGCCAAGAGATCTTTGTGGTTGGTAGTGCGGTCAACTACTTTCGAGTGCCTAAATCTGAGGAGAGTTGAGCATTGTGGATGCGAGTTTGGTCCAGCAGAGGGACCATGAGTTGGATGCCTATGAGATGAGTTAGATGCCTCATGAGATGAGTTGGATGTCTTATCTGTAAAGCACACTTGGTAGAGTCTTCGTATAAGGTGAGTTCGGTTTGGCATTGTTATGCTTTAGTAGAGCAAGGTTGCCACAGCTTCGAGTATCGTGTGGAGATGGAACTTTTGGTGTTCCTTTGGTTGATTGTATCTCTGCCAGAAGTTAGTGTTGCCTTTTGGAAAAGCACCTGTTAGTCTTGGATCTCTGAAGGGAGGTTGAGAGTTGTGAACACAAGTGTGTTTGTGCAGTTCGTTCTGGTGGCGAGAGTTTCAGAACCATGTAGGGTTTGCATTGGAGAACCGGTGCTCAGTTCTTGGAGAAGTTGGACTCCAGGTGGATGTTGTAAGGCTTTAGTTGAGATTGTAAGGATACCGTGCTCGTAGTCGGGTTGTTGCTTAGGCAAGTTTTGTTAGGTTGGACCTAAGCTTGGTTGGTGGAACCTCTTGTTGATCTTGGTTGATGTTCAGATGGTACTGAACAAATGGTGGTTGTAGCGAAGCCATGTAGTTCCTGACCGTAGTTGCTAAGAGTGTTGCTCGGAATCCTTACCCTGGGTGGAAGCTACGATGTGGCTGATGCTTTGAGTAGGAGGATGACACATTCTGAAGCGTTTCTGGTCTTTTTGGTTTCGAGGTTCGGAGCAGGCCAGCATGGTTGTGATGCTGAAAAAATAAGTTTATTGTTCAGGGAGTTGGCTGTTAGACCGTTAAACGACAGTGTGTGTCGAGGGTTGCCGATGAACCCTAGTTGTGGAGAGCCTTACCAGAGCTCAGTTAGACTCAGGTAGTGAGTTTCAGTTGGCAAGCCGGAGTCCTGTAGTTTGTAGCCTCGGGTGAGTTGTTGGCAGTTTTGGTAGGCTAGCAAGCTAGAGTTGTTTGAAGTAGAGTCCGGATTGGTTCCGGTGTGGTGGCAAGTTGGTGCTTGGTGTTGACCAAGGTGTGGATTGGAGTTGCTAGAAGTTAGTTTTGCTCGTGGTTCGTGCCTTGTCGGTTGTTTTTCCTGTTTCCAGGATGTTGAAAGTTGCCCCGATTGGCATTTGGAGGTGAGTCTTGGCTAGTGTGTGGTTGGAGGTTCAGTCTGTGGTGGACCCCCGTTGTTGCCTCCGTGAGTCTTAGATGTTGTTGCTTTAGCTGAGCAAGACAGCGAGCTTGTGTGGAGCTCTCTGTCCTTCGGTTGTCCGCTTGAGAGGATCTGTTTTCTCTTAGGAGTTGTCGGGTTACACCCTTGGTCTTGGAGTTGATGGTAGTGGTGCTAGCAAGAGGGAAAAGTTTGTTGGCTGCTTGGAAGCAGTTGTTTGTCCAGTTAAGAGGACTTTTGAGTGGTGTTCTGGAAGTTGCAGTAAGGGTTGTTCTGCATCTTGTGAGTGTTGGGCCTAGTCAGCTAAGGTGCTTTGTGCGTTTGGCCTGGGAGCGGTTGCACCTTTGTAGTTGAGGGACCCCCCCCCCCCTTTGTATCAGTTGTGGGATGAGGTTGCACCATTGTGGCTGGATTAGGGTCTTGACCTATTGAGGGATCCTTGCTGGTTAGTGTAGCTTGTGCTCTGCCAGCCATTGTTGGTATTCTTGTTCTTGGTAGTTGGTGCTAACCGAGTAGTGGAGTTCCGTTTATGAAGTTTCGGTGGGAAGGTGCTATAAGCCTAAGCTAGAGGGTTAAGCCTGTATGTGTTATCGTTTGGACTTGTGAGATGTGTTTCATATTTTAGGCAAGCTTCGTTCCGTTGCTTGCATGGAGGTAAGTTTGGTGGAGGGAGCCCTCTGGGGCCCTGTTGTTAGCAGGTTGACTTTTCCAGACAGTGATCTAAGTCGAGTTGGAGTTGAGTAGATTGGCGTGGTTATGCAGTGTGCGGTTGGTTAGGCTACCGAGTTCGTAGCACTCAAGTTGTTGGTTTGTAGGAGTCCGTGTGGAAGCTGGTAGCTGGTTGAGGTTGTTGTGTGAGTTCGGATGTTTGGCGGATTAGTTGTAGTAGCTAGAGCTCGCACCTCGCCCAGGTGGAGATGTCATTACTATGGAGTAGTGCCATGGCAGTTTCAGGCTAGAGTTGTTGGCACCAGGGTGTGGCAACAAAGGTTAATCTAGGCAGTGCGTTGATGAATTGTGGTTCTGGAGAGCGTTGTTAAGAGGCTTATGAGCCGAGTGCAGTCATGTAGTGTTTTCACCCTCTGACCGATGGTCTTTTGGGAGGAGTGAGCTAGATCCTTCAGAACTTGTTGCGAGTTGGTGTTTCCGTGGTTAGGCAGTGGGAGACTAGTGTTGGTTTTGCGAGGTTGCCTTGGGTAGCAGTTCCCAGCTGTTAGTTCATATAGTTCCGTTGAGGCGTTTTATTGTAAGTGTTGCAGGTTTTCTGTGTTATGGGAGAAGGTTGGTGCCCGTCAGTTTTTGGGTCCTGAGTTGCTGCAGTTGTCCAGCAGTGCAGTGCAAAAGATTAGAGCTCGTTTGTGTTAGCTCAGAGCAGGCAGAAGAGGTACGCTGATGTACGGCGTCAAGTTTTAGAGTTTGAGGTTGGATAGTGCGTGTTTTTAAGGTTGCACCGATGTGAGGTGTGTTGAGGTTTGGTAAGCGAGGGAAGTGGAGTCCCCGTTTTGTTGGACCATTTGAGATGCTTGAGAGGATTGGCAGAGTTGCATATTGGTTAGCCTTTCCTCTGTTGATGTCAGCTGTGCACAGTGTTTTCATGTATCGATGTTGAGGCATGTGTCGTCGACCCCATCGCTCATTGTGGACTTTGAGCCTTTGCAGTTGAATGAGGATTTGAGCTTCGAGGGGAAGCCTGTGGGTATTCTGGTCTTTGAGACGAAGACGTTGCGTAATCGTGAGATCCGTTTGGTAAAAGTTCTGTGGAGGAGTCAGAGTTCAGCGGAAGCCGCTCGTGAGCGGGGAGGACGAGATGAGATTGCGATATCTGAGTCAAGCTTTGATCTTAAGGACTTTCGAGGACGAAAGTCATAAAAAGAAGGGAATATTGTAATGGCCCAGGTTTTCATCCCGGTCTTCCAGGTATGCCCTAGGGGTATTTTGGTAATTTGGTCCGGCCGTCAGGGCCGTTTATGTCTTTTTCAGTTGTTAAAATTATTGAATGGTCTTACGTAGGTTTTTTAGGCTTTGTGGATGTGTTTGGGCATGGTAAGATGCAAAAGTAAAAATGTTAGGTATTTGTGTTGCAGTTGGGTTTCGAACCCGAGTCTCTGGGAAATCCTGTTGGGATGCATGCCAGTTGAGCTATTGGGAGCTCTTGTTGCTCTTTCCGCGACATATCTTGGTTAACCTTGGATCTTTAGAGTTTTGGTGTTTTTGATTAAAATAATAGGGTTTTTGTGTTTTCTTCTCCAAATCACCTTGGCCGCCCAAGCATGTCTCTCCCAAGCTTCAAGCTGAGTTCCATCTCCCCGAGCAGCCCTTTGATCGAGTGTCATCCCGGGTAAGAGTTCTCTTCCTCTTCTCCTTCTTTGTTTGGTGTATTCTTGCTGGTATGGAGAAGAAGAGGTGAGCCTTGGTGTTGTGCAGCCCATCCGAGCAGCAGTAGCCCCTGCCCAGACGCCAGCCCCTACCGTCGCACCAGCACGCCTAGATCGCCCCTGTCACACGCCCAGATTGCCCCTGTAGCACGCCCAGATCGCTCAGTAGGCAGCCGCAGCCGTCGCGCGCACCAGATCGCCCACGCGTCCGCATCGCGTCGCTCGCCCGCGCCCGCTCTGTCCGCTCCGCGCCGCTCGCCCGCGCCCCAGTGCCTACGTCCCATCATCGTGTCAACGCGCCCAGCCGCACAGCCCAGCACGCCCAACATGAAGCCAGTTCGTCCGCGCGTTAGCCGTGCCGCGTGAGTTGCTCCCGAGCTGAGCCCTATTTATTTTATTATATTTAGGCGTGTGGATTATGATTGTTGTTGTGTTTGTTAGGTTCTCGTTAGCTAGCTCGAGATCGATCGCAGCTTAGGAATTCTTGTGTGTAGTTGCCTCCCGACCAAGGTAAGGATTTCTTACTGGAGTTGTGTGGGCCTTGCGATATTATATGTGATTGTTGTTTGTATGCTTGTTTGTGCTTATCACCATGTTTAGTGATAGGTGCTCTGTTCTGAATTCCTGGCTGGCATGATTTCTTATGTTGTTTCTCATGTTACTCCATGCTAGGTTGTTCCGTTCTGGCATGCTCGTATCTGTTCTTGCTTCGTAGTATCATGCTAGGTTCGTTGTATCTGTTGAGCACGTATTGGATTGTTTGCTGTTGATGTTATAGTTTAGAGTTCGGATAGGTAGCATCATCCGGGCAGGGATGCATAAAGTACCTTGCATCCACGGCGAGGACATACGAGGCGATGATCGATCCCCGGACCCCGTTAGGGTTTAGCTAACCCTCTGGGTAGGCCCCGCAATCTTGGGTGAGGGTGGCGGATCATTAAATGCCCCAATGGTCGGGATGATGACATGGCATTGCCTTGTCCCCGGCATCGGCACGCGTCCTCGGCGTGTTCGGCAAGAGTCCCTGATTGCCACTTGTTAGGGCAAGGACGGCTTCTCGGTGTAAGCCTACTACGATCGCCTTCCTTAGCCTCAGTGCGGTGGTTCAGGCTGACATAGTTCACGTGTCCAGGTCTCACACCCCTATGTTAGTGACACCGATCCAGAGATTTAGTTAGGCATGGTGACTGGACCTGGGCAGCTTGCCACTAGACCCGGCATCCCCCATGGTTTGCAGTAGCATGTGGTGCGCGCATATGCTCATTACAGAGCCGACTGGAGAGCTCCACGGGATTGTGAGCCAGTGCACCTTTCGTATCGACAGTAGACAGGCTGAGGCCGAGACTTGTTTCTCGTATAGGATCGTATCATGAGGTGGATTATTCCGGAGTAAGACCTTGAGTTGGCATCCGAAGTTTTCGTGTGGATTTAAGCTATGTGCTCTCTTGTGTGTTTATATTCATAGCTTGCATACCTTTCTGCTAGATGACCATGTATAACGTATTCTACCCCGATTGGGGATTCTTACTGAGTAATTCGTTACTCACCCTTATTTTGTGGTTTTCCACAGGTAACCATGGTGCGAGACAGGATGGCTGGAGGAGGAGCTGTGATCATGGAAACCTGTTGTTTCGAATTATGAGTCTTGTATTTATGTTTTTATGTTTTAAATGTCCTATGAATGCATGTAGTTGGGCACAGAGCCCTTAGGTTGTTTTCTGGTTGTAGCTTGGATTCTGACACTGATGTAAACCATTTTTTTGATTTGAATGTGAATGAAATCTCTGATCAGAGTACGTTTTAAATTTTTTTTAGCTTGGAACAGGTACTTGGAAACAGGGACAGGTTCCAGGACGTTTTGTGTTGTTTTGAATGGATGTTTTATTTTATTTTGTTTTAATCAGAATCTGGCATTCAGCTTGAATATTATTTTCTAAGTTTTAAAGCATGCATTGAGGTAAAGGCCTATTTTAGGACCCCATTCGGGTCGGGTCTTTACAAGCAAGTTGTCTGTTAGACCGTTTGACGACAGTGTGTGTCGGAGGGTGGTCGGAGGAACCTTAAGTTTTGGAGAGCCTCACCAGAGCTCAATCAGACCCATGCAGTGTTCCTCGGTTGAGTTGTTGGATGCTTGTAGTCATTTGACAAGCTAGAGTTGTTCTTAGTAACCTCCGCGTGGTTTCGAAATTGTTAGCAAGGTGGTGCTTGGCGTTGACCAAGGTGTGGTTCCCATGTTGTTTCAAGAGCTAGCTTGGTTGGAGCAAGCGGGCGTGGCCCTGAGGACTTGTTCCTGTTCAGAAAGTTTTGGGAGTGACCCCTTTTTCGGTGTTTCAGTAAGTACTACTAGTTCGAAGTTGATGGATCAGTCGTTTGTGAAATCCTCTACTGTTGTTTTTGAGAGAGTTAGCTGTTGCCCCTTGGGTTTGGGCAAGACATCGGGCGTGTGTGAAGTTCGTTGTCCTTCGGAAGTCCACTTGCAAGGAAATTGTTTCTGCATAGTGGCAGTCAAGTCAGCTCCTGTGTTGTGGAGTTGATCAGAGTGGCGCAGCGGTAAGCCCAGCCAGAGGATCCCTACGTGGTATTAATAGCAAGTGGCAAGTTGTTCGACCCCGCGAGGGTGGTGGTCAGCCCGTTCCAGAGTTAGAGTTGTTGCTCGAAAGTTATTGGATCTTTGGAGTTTGAGAAACCCCTAGTTTCTATGGTGGTTGAGTTGCACAATGGATGCCAGCCTCGAGACTTAACTTTTGAGGTCCCTTGCTGGTTCGTGTTGCTTGCCATCCGCCAGCATTGTGGTTGTCGTTATTCGTATACTTTGCAATGTTCTGGGTGTGGAGTTTCTAGTTGGAAATTGAGTTAGGCCTAAGCTACAAGGGGGAAGTCCTTGAGTAGCCAGTTGGACTTGGGAGTTGCATGTCCTTGGAAGCAAGCTTCGCCGTTGTAAGCTTGAGTTGAGTTCTGCAGAGCAAGCCTTTCTCAGGCTTGTTCCTTTTTTTGTTGTGTTCGCAAGTAGCCGTGTGGTGTTGTTGTAACGGCCCAGTTTTCTATCTCGGTTCTCGAGGAGCTTCCGGTTCAGATTCAGTGGTTCGGTTGGGCCGTTAGAGCTATTTTGACCGTTAGGGGCATTTTGGTATTTTTGCTCCCCGGGTAGGATTTGTGGATTTTCAGGGCTTCGAGGCAGCTCCTGCCTTTGTTGAGGCTTGTTTGTTGTGGACTGCGAGTCCCGAGATGTTTGGGCTATTCGTTTGGGAGTTCGGTTGTGATTTGGGTTTTGGGCAAAGTGATGGTTGTTTGGGTGTTTCCTTTGGGATTCGAGCCGGGCCCTTGGTGTTGATTTGGGAGGTTGATTTGGGAGGTTGATTTAAGTGAGATTTATTGTTTGTAAATGGTTGCTTCAGTCGGGTCTCAAAGGAGGAAGTCGGGAAATGAGATTTAAAGATTTTAAGGATTTTTGGAAAATTGGAAAATTGGATTTAATTGGATAAGGATGGAAATTTTATAAAAGAGAAAATAGAAAAGAAAAAAAATAAAATAAATCACATTTCCCCCCCCCCCATTTTTCCCTTTCTCTCTCCTCCAACCCGAGCCCCCCCCCCTTTGGCCGCTCACCTCCCAGCCCGAGCCCCACGGGCCGCCTGCCCGAGAGCCCCACTGCTGCCCACCCGAGCCCCCGCCACCCGAGCTCGCCCACCGTCGCCCAACCCAGCGCCAGCCTCGCGCCAGTCTGCGCGAGCCCAGCCCTACTCGCCCAAGCCCGCGTCGCCCAGATCTGCCTCGCCCAGGCCGTCCCCGCGTGAGCTCGCACTATGTCGAGTCCGTGCGCCCCTGTAGCTCGCCGTGCCGAGCCTGTCTACCTCAGAGCGATCGCATTGCGTCGCCGCGCGACGCTGCGTCCTATAGCGCATCGTCTGCTCGCACTCCGCGCGCGCGCCCCATCTTGCTTGAGCCGCGCCACGCGACCGCCACCCAACCACTGCTCTCCTGCGCCCGTGCGCCCTCGCCTCTCCCGGCTGCGGCCCAGCTCGCGCACTCGCGCCCCAGCGCGCCATAAGCGCTAGCGCCACTAGCCAGCCAAGCCCTGCGCGCGACACCGCTTGTGGTGTGTTGGCTTGGCTCGAGCCTTGTGGCTTCTCGAATGGTATTTCCCGAGTCTTTTCTTCGTTGGGCCCGGATTTGTTGGCTGCTGGTTATTGATTTATTGGGCTGTTTTATTGTGTTTATTTGGGTGTTTTGTTTGATGTTCAGGCTGTTCGGGATCGATTAGAGGCTCGAGAGTTGTTCTTTGATTGTGATTTATTATTATTGTTTTCCTGCTTGTTCCAGGTAAGGATTTCTTACCGTGGTTGTGTGGACCCTGCGATATATCATGATATGCCTTGTATGCTTGTTTGTTGTTATGAACATGATATTGATAGAGCAGTTGATTGATTTCTTGCTAGCATGTTTGCCTGATTTTACATGTTAGTGCCATGCTAGGTTTGTTCTGCCAGCATGCTTATGATTCCTCCTTAAGTTGTAGTATCATGCTAGGTAATGTGATTTATGTCGGTCTTTGCTTGCTAGCCAGGAATCATTGATTTTTGCTCTGTACTCTTAGATAGAGTTGTAGGGTTTGTCATCATCCAGAGGCTGAGCGGACATAACGTACTTTGTCCCCACTGATCGGGAGTAAAGTGTGCGCAGCATAACGTATCTTGCTACCCCACCCCCCGACCCGCCTGTTGTGGACTTAGCTACCCACTTCGGCAATAGCCTAGTTTGTAGCCTGCTAGAGCGGAACCCTGCCAACGGTGTAAGCCTACCTTGGCCGGTTCTTAGCTTCAGATCGGTGGATCAGGCTGCACAGATGAGCGCCGAGGGCCTCACGCCATCGTGATCGCGACACCGCTTCCGAGTCATAGGCATGTGCACTGCCCGCGTGGTTTGCCCTTAGGCCCCTATAACGCCCGGTGTTTTCATCCCGCCTTCCGTATGCCCAAGGGGTATTTTGGTAATTTGTCGGGCCGTCAGGGTCGTTTATGTCCTTTCTAGTTGCTAAAAATATTGGATGGATTTATGTAGGTTTGTGAGGCTTCGTGGAAGGGTTTGAGCAAGGTTTGATGCAAAAGTAAAAAATAAAGGAAAATTGTGCTGCAGCTGGGGTTTGAACCCGAGTCTCCTGAAAAGCTTGTGGGGATGTGTGCCTGTTGAGCCATGGAGAGCTCTTGTTGCTCTTTCTGCATCACATCTTAGTTAACCTTGGATCTTTGGTGTTTGGTGCTTTTGGTCAAACGGAAAGAAAAAGGCTAGGTTGTCTCTTCTCCAACACATCTCCTAGCCACCCAAGCAAAGTTCTCCCTAGCCTCCTTGCCGATTTCTTCATCCCCTTCGCTGCTCCGTTGCTCGATTTTCATTCCGGGTAAGTCTTCATCTTCTTCCTCTTATCGTTTGGTTGTTTTGCTGGCCGAAGGTAAGGATGTGTGTGTGTTTGTGTTTGTTGCAGCAACTGAGGTCAGATCTGCCACCAGCCGGCAAGATCCGCCCGAGCCGCCGCACCAGAGCCGCCACCGTCGCAGCAGCTCGTCGCGCAGACGCCCAACCCGCGCCCAGACCTGCCCCCTGTCGCAGCCCTGACTCGCCATCGCCGCAGCTCGTCGCGCAGACGCCCAACCCGCGCCCAGATCTGCTCGCCCGTCGCTCGTCTCAGATCTGCCCGAGCAGCTCCCGTCGCACGCACCAGCTAGCCATCGCTCGGCCAGCCGCACCAGATCCGGCCGAGAAGCAGCTTCGCTCGCCGTCGCACGCCCCGGGTCCGTCGCCCCAGATCTGTCGCCGTCGCACCATCGCGACGCCTGTGTCGCAGCCGAGGGAAGCCCATCGCCGAGCCGCTTCGCTCGTCAGACGCTGCGACGCTGCTCGCGACGCCGCGCCGCGCCGCCGCGCCGCGCTTCGCTCGCGCCAGCGCCGCACGCCTCCGCCCGTGACGTGCCCAGCGCGTGTCGCGCTCGCAGCTGCGCCCCTGCTGCATGCCAGCGCGCCATGATCCGGCCCCACCATCGAGATCACCGCCAGCGCCAGGCCCTCGTGTCTCTCGTGCCGTGTGAGTGCTCCCGAGCCGAGCCTGCTGTTTTATTATATTTTTAGGGCTATAGTTGTGATTGTTTCTATGTTTGTAGGTTCTCGATAGCTAGCTCGAGAGTGTTCGCGGCTTAGGAATTTGTTTGTAAAAGCCTCCCGACCAAGGTAAGGATTTCTTACCGGGGTTGTGTGGACCTTGCGATGTTCTATGTGATTGATGTTGTATGTTTGTTTGTGATTATCAACATGTATAGTTTAGGTACGCTGTTCTGAATTCCTGACTGGCATGACTTCGTATGTTGTTCTTTCATGTTAGTCCATGCTAGGTTGTTCCGTTCTAGCATGCTCATATTCATTCTTGTTCTCAGAGTACCATGCTAGGTCTGCACCAGTATTCTTTCGAGCACGTATTGGATTGTTTGCTGATTGTTAAGGCAGGTTAGAATTCAGGTAGATAGCATCATCCGGGCCTGGTGCATAAAGTATCTTGCATCCATGGCAAGGACGTTCGAGACAGTTCTTCGTCCTTGGACCCCGTGAGGGATTAGCTATCCCAACCGGTAGGCCCTGCAATCTTGGGAGAGGGTGGTAGTCTAAGCGATGCCCCAACGGTCGGGATGATGACTTGGCAATGCCTAGTCCCCGGCGCCGCACGCGTCCTCGTGTTCGGCAGTGAGCCCTGATTGCCACTGTTAAGGTAAGGCGGCTTCTGGTGTAAGCCTACCACGACCCGCCTTTAGCCTCAAAAAGCGGTGGTACAGTGACATAGTTCACGTGTCCGTGTCTCACACCCTATGTCGCGACACCGATCCGAGATTTAGTTAGGCGTGGTATCCGGATATGGGCAACTTGCCACTAGACCCGGCACCTCCCATAGTCTGTAGAAGCACGCGGTGCATGCTTACGCTCATTACAGCGTCTACCGGAGAGCTCCTCGGGATCTTGAGCTAGTGCACCTTTCATTCGACAGTAGACAGGCTGAGGCCGAGACTTGTTTCTCGTATAGGACGTATTGTGGGGTGGATTTATTTCCGAACTAAGACCTTGAGTTGGCATCCGAGGTCCAAGTGTGGACTCAAGCTATGCGCTCTTTTCTGTGTTTATATTCATAGCTTGCATACACTCATCTTGATGACCATGTGCATCGTATTGTACCCCGGTTGGGGATTCTTACTGAGTAATTCGTTACTCACCCTTATTTTGTGGTTTTCCACAGTAACCAAGGAGCGAGACAGATGGTCAAGGAGGAGCTGTGATCATGGGCACCTGCTGTCACCTCTGACACTTTTATTCATTTTATGACTCTTTAACTTTATATTTCCCTTGAATGCATGTAGACGGGCACGGAGCCCTAGGACGTTTTCTCATGTTTTATGGATTCCAGCATAGTCGTACCTGAAAAGGTTTTTGAATGGTTTAAATAAATCTCTGATCAGAGTATACTTTTAGAAATGTACTTTTCCTGAAACAGGTGCTTGGAAACAGGGACTTTTAATGTTTTAGTTTTACTTGGAATCCGAAAGTATGTTGCATATTATTTTATTTTGAATGCATGCATTGGGGTAAAGGCCCATTTAGAACCCCATTCGGGTCGGGTCTTTACAGTTGGTATCAGAGCTCAGAGTCATAGATTCTGTAGACTGACCTTTTGTTGTAGGTCGTTTTCCCATGATCATCAGCACTCCGACAGTCATCAGGTACGCTTAAGTATACTGTTTTAGAAAAGGGGATAAGAATTTACAATACCTTTTATCTAGTGTATGCCTTGTTTAGTGTTGTAGAGTGGGGACGAGCAGGTTCTGACTCGTTGTTGGTTTGGGTGTAGATCGCCAGCATGCCTGCCACCCGTGCCAGGAGAGGACGTCCGAGAGCAGGACGAGGTACCAGGATCGGGTCTGACACTGCAAGGACATCGTCCCAAGCTGAGACTGGTGGCATTCCGCCAGTAGCTCCCCCTGTCGCGCCCAGAGTAGGCGTTGAGGCGACTGAGCGCCGTGAGACTGCTCCTGAGCAGAGTTGGCTGATTCTATGAGGGCTTTTATGGTCGCATGCTTTGTGACCAGAGGGCGTAGACCTGTGCCTTGTTGGCGCGCAGCCGGGAAGAGTCCCGAGCCCAGACGAGCAAGCAAACTCACATGTTTCAAAGAGGGCGCAGTGGCACTCCAGCTCCTCCTCAGAGCAAGTAGCCCCGAGGCGGATGTAGCAGAGGTGCGGTGGAGCTTGGTAGATGGTTAAAGGACTTTGTGAAGTGGCAATGGAGAAGTTTGATGCCACTGGGGATGCGTTAGCAGCAGCCCGTTGGATTGCCCATATGGAGTACACCTTCCTGATCATGGTGTGCCCCGATATCCAGAGACCGAGGTGTGCAGCCCATGCACTAAGAGGCACTGCTAGATGGTGGTGGGAGTCCACCCTAAGTGAGAGACCAGCTGGGTCTCCACCTGCCACCTGGGAGTTCTTTAAGTCTGAATTCAGGGTCAAATATATTAGTGATGAGGCCCAGGAAAAGATGGTAGAGCTTTTTCAGAACCTGAAGCAGGGCTTTGATTCCATAGAAGAGTATGAGAGGAAGTTTTCTGAGTATGGGTACTTTGCTCCTCAGTTGATAGCTACCCCTGACTTGAAAATTCGAAAGTTTATTTCTGGTTTGAGACAGGGTGTGTCTCAGGATGTCAGGGCACAGGCCCCTGACACTTATGCTAGAGCGGTGCAGCTAGCCACCATTTATAATGGGAAGTATCCTGTTGAGCGGGTTGTCGCCGCTCCGGTTCAGCGTCTGCTCCACTCGGTGGGGCGTAAGAGGAAGTTTGAGTTTAGGGGCGGCGGCGCGCCGCCAAGGCGCGCCGAACCGGATCGCATAGGCTCCGAACCGCTTTCACCTCGCAGGCAGGCGGTCCCGCGCAGTTCCCGCTTGTGCTTCTTGCGGGAGGACCCACACTGGAGCTTGCCAGACAGGGCCCAGAGTATGTTTTCGTTGTGGTAAAGAGGGGCATATGATCCGTTTCTGTCCTCAACCAGCGCAGCAGCAGGGTCGGGTGTTTGCTACGACCCGTCAGGAGGCCGAGCGTACAGATGCCGCGGTGGCAGGTACGCTTATTGTTTTAGATCACTGCGCATTTGTTTTGTTTGATTCTGCCTCTACGATTCATTTGTATCTGTGTTGTTTGTCGAGCATGCTAAGTTGAGACTAGAGCCTCTAGGTTTTGAGTTATCTGTTGCAACTCCTTCGGGAGTTAGTATGTTAGCTAGAGATAAGATTAAGGATGGCCGGATCGAGATATCCGGAGAGTTGCTTGTAGCCACACTCATAGTTCTGCCTATGAGTGGTTTTGATGTGATCCTTGGTATGGAGTAATTAGTCGCTAACCACGCGCTGATTGACCGCCACCGGAAAGAAGTGGTGTTCGTGCCACCGGTCGGCCTAGTTTTAAGTTTCGTGGAGTCCAAGGTGGAGTCCGCCCGCCAATGGTGTCGGATGTGAAAGCTCGTCGCTTGCTAGCTCATGGAGTTTGGGGTTACCTAGCCAAGTTGTTCAGGGAGAGCCGTCCCTTGCCGATCGTTGATCGTGCCGGCCGTGCGGGAGTTCGCGGATGTGTTTCTGAGGAGTTACTTGGGGCCCCCGAAGTGAGAGGTTGACTTCACTATTGAGCTCGAGCCGTGACCCTCCCTATCTCGAAGGCTCCGTGACGCATGGCGCCAGTGAGTTAAAGGAATCAAGATTCATTGCGCAGGAGATGTTAGATCGAGGGTTCATTCGTCCGAGTGTGTCCCCGTGGGAGCACCAGCTTCTGTTTGTAAAAAGAAGGATGGTTCTATGCGCTTATGTATTGATTATCGCGAGCTTAATAAGGTGACAATGAAGAATAAGTACCCGTTGCCCGTATTGATGACTTGTTTGATCACCTTCAGGAGCTTCCTTGTTCTCCAAGATAGATTTGAGATCCGGTTACCATCGGCTATGCGGATCGGGGATGCCGACATTCCTAAGACAACTTTCGTGTCCAGATATGGTCACTATGAGTTTGTGGTTATGTCGCTTGATTGACCAATGCCCCACCGCGTTCATGGACATGATGAATAGGGTGTTCAAATCATTTTTGGACAACCTTCGTCATTGTGTTCATTGACGATATTCCGATTTATTCAAGGTCTAAGGAGGACCATGCAGAGCATTTGAGGCGAGTATTGGCGGCTTTGAGGGAAAACCACTTTTATGCGAAGTTTTCCAAATGTGATTTCTGGTTGGAACAGTGTGGCCTTCCTAGGCCACGTGGTTTCGAGAGATGGTATAGTCGTGGACCCCGCGAAGATTGAGGCCGTGAGTTCGTGGGCCAAGCCGACTTCAGGCTCTTGAGATACGCAGCTTTCTCGGGTTTGGCGTTACTACCGCTTGGTTCGTTAAGACTTTTCCGCCATAGCCTCGCCCCTCACTCGCCCGACGAGGAAGGGTGTCGAGTTCGTTTGGAACGATGAAGTGGGATGAGAGCTTTGCCAGGCTCAAGCGTAGTTTGACTTCAAAGACTGTGTTGGCGATCCGGAGGGACAGTGGTTTCGTAGTTTACAAATGATGCTTCCAAGTTTGGGTTAGGTTGTGTGTTGATGCAAAGACAGAAGGTCATCGCCTATGCTTCCCGTCACCTGAAATCAGATGAGCGTAACTACCCGACTCATGATATGGAGTTGGCAAAGATGAGTGTTTGCAATCAAGATTTGGAGGCATTACCGTATGGTGAGCGGATTCGATGTTTACCGATCACCAGAGCCTCAAGTATCTGCTTACTCGTAAGGAGTTGAATATGAGGCAGAGGATTTGGTTGGAGTTGGTAAAGGATTATGATCTGCGAGATTTTGTACCATCCGGGTAAAGCCAATGTAGTGGCCGATGCTTTGAGTAGAAAGACGCCGCACTCGCGGCGCTGTTGAGTTCCCACCCGGTTGTGGAGAGAGTTCGAGCGGGCCGAGGTTGCAAAGTGTTGTTGGGTGAGGTTACCGCTGTGGTAGCTCAGCTTGATTGCTCACCGCCGACAGATTAGACAGAGGATTATTGATAGCTAGCTGAGTGACCCCGCGCTTAAGAGATTGTTTGACAGAGTTAGTGCTGACGGAGATTTTGATTTCGTGTTCTCGCCAGACAGTGGGTTGACTTATAGAGGTCGGTTGTGTGTTCCAGACATTGCAGGATTACGAACAGAGTTGCTCTCAGAGGCCTACAGTTCCCCATTTGCTTGGCACCCCGGGGTACCAAGATGTATCAGACCTTAAGCGCACCTTCCGTGGATGGGGATGAAGAGAGATGTGGCAGAGTTTGTCAGCCGGTGTCTCACTTGTCAACAAGTGAAAGCACCCAGGCAGAGGCCAGCTGGTTTGTTGCAGCCACTGAGTGTGCCTCAGTGGAAATGGGAAGATATCTCTATGGACTTTATTTCTGGTTTGCCGAGGACTCCGAGGAGGTTCTCTCAGATCTGGGTGATAGTCGACCGGTTGACCAAGAGCGCACACTTCATTCCCTGAGAGACACTTATACCGTGGAAACAATGGCGCAGATTGTTTTTGGAACAGATCATCCGATATCATGGTGTGCCGGTGAGGATTGTGTCCGATCGTGACTCGCGGTTCATTTCTCGTTTCGAGAGCACTTCGAAGGGTTTAGGCACCGAGTGCGAGTTCAAAAGATGACTTTTCACTCTCGGACGGATGGTCGACCGAGAGGGTGAACCAGATTCTCGAGGATATGTTGAGGGCTTGTGTGTTGGACTTCCCGGGCGATTGGGACCAGATTCAGATTCGATGGAGTTTGCCTATAACAACAGCTTATCGATCGACGATCTCGAGATGGCTCCAATCGAGGCCTTGTATGGCAAGCGTTGCCTCGGTCCCCTGTGTTCTGGGAAGAGGTTGGTGATAGGCAGGTTTTGGGTCCCGAGTTACTGCAGTTGACTAATGGAGCAGTGCAAAAGATTAGAGCTCGTATGTTGACGGTTCTGAGCAGGCAGAAAAGTTACGCCGATGTTCGGCGTCGAGATTTGGAGTTTGAGGTTGGCCAGCATGTGTTCCTAAAGGTTGCTCCAATGCGTGGTGTTTTGAGGTTTGGTAAGCGAGGGAAGTTGAGTCCCCGTTTTGTCGGGCCGTTTGAGATTCTGGAGAGGATTGGCAGAGTTGCTTATCGGTTAGCCCTACCTCCGTCGTTGTCAGCAGTGCATAGTGTTTTTCATGTATCGATGTTGAGGCAGTATGTACCGGACCCGTCGCACATTTTGGACTTTGAGCCTTTGCAGCTGAATGAGGATTTGAGCTTCGAGGAGAAGCCAGTGGGGATCCTTGCATTTGAGACGAAGACGTTGCGTAACCGCGAGATCCGGTTGGTAAAGGTTCAGTGGAGGAGTCAGAGTTCCGAGGAAGCCACTTGGGAGCGGGAAGACGAGATGATATTGCATCATCCTGAGCTGTTCCAGTCTTAAGAACTTTCGAGGACGAAAGTCATAAATAGGAGGGAATATTGTAACGGCCCAGGTTTTCATCCCAGTCTTCCAGGTATGCCCAAGGGGTATTTTGGTAATTTGTCGGGCCGTCAGGGTCGTTTATGTCCTTTCTAGTTGCTAAAAATATTGGATGGATTTATGTAGGTTTGTGAGGCTTCGTGGAAGGGTTTGAGCAAGGTTTGATGCAAAAGTAAAAAATAAAGGAAAATTGTGCCGAGCCGGGTTTGAACTCGGTGTAACGCCCGATTTTCTATCCCGCTTCTCGAGGAGCTTAGCCTCAGATTCGATGGTTCGGTTGGGCCGTTAGAGCTGTTGGACCCTTAAGGGCATTTTGGTCTTTTTGCTCCTCGGGTGGATTTGTGGTTTTTCGTGGCTTCGAGGCGCCTCCGCGCTTTGTTGAGGCTTGTTTGTTGTGGGTCATGAGTCCCGAGATGTTTGGGCTTTCCGTTTGGGAGTTCGGTTGTCATTTGGGTTTTGGGCAAAATGATGGTTGTTTGGGTGTTTCCTTCGGGATTCGAGCCGGGCCTTCAAAGATTGGTTTGGGAGGTTGATTTGAGTGAGTTTTGTTGTTTGGAAAGGTTGCTTCATCGGGTCTCAAGGAGGAAGCCGAAAATGAGATTTAAGGATTTTAAGGATTTTTTGGAAAAATTGGAAAATGGATAAATTGGATTTATTTGGATAAGTTTGGATTTTAAATAAAAGAGAAAAGGAAAAGAAAAAAAAAGAAAAATCCATTTTTTTTCCCCATTTTCCCCTTTCTCTCTCCTCTAGCCCGAGCACCCCCCCTTTCCCTCTCCTCCTCCCCGGCGCCCAGCTCCCCCCCTCGCCGCCGCCGAGCCCCTGCTCGCCCGCCCACTGGCGCAAAATTTCCCAGCCAGCCAGCCTAGCCTGCGTGCGCTGCCGAGCCCACCCTGCGCCCAAGCCCGCGTCGCCCAGGCCCCTACGTCGCCCAGATCTGCCTCTCCCAGGCCGTCCTCGAGCCAGCTCACCCTGGTCCGCGTCGCCCAGCCCCGTGCCGTGCCGTGCCAGCTCGAGTGTCCTGTAGCTCGTGTCGCTCGCGCCCGAGCGCCCTGTAGCTCGTCGCCCGCGCGCGCCCCTGTGCTTGCCGAGCTCACGCCACAGCGCAGCCGCGCAGCGCGCGCCTGCGCCTCGCGCCTGCGCCCTAGCGCCCCGTGCCGTGCCTCGCACCGTGTCCGAGCCCCCAGCGCTCCCAGTGCCTGTACCCAGCCAGCCTCTGCCCTGCCGACAGCCTGCTTGTGTATGTTGGTTTGGCCTGAGCCTTGTGGCTTCTCGGATGGTATTTCCCGAGTCTTTTCTTCGTTGGGCCCTGATTTGTTGGCTGCTGGTTGTTGATTTATTGGGTTGTTTATGTATTTGATTTGGGTGCTTTGTTTGATGTTCAGGCTATTCGGGATCATCTAGAGGCTCGAGGATTCGCTCGTAGATTCATTATAATTATTGTTTTCTACTTGTCCCAGGTAAGGATTTCTTACCGTGGTTGTGTGGACCCTGCGATATATCTCGATATGCCTTGCTTGTTTGCTGATTGTTATGAGCATGTTAGAGATAGAGCAGTTGATTGAATTCTTGCTAGCATGTTTGCCTGATTTTACATGTTAGTGCCATGCTAGGTTTGTTCTGCCAGCATGCTTGTGATTCCTGCTTAAGATGTAGTATCATGCTAGGTAATGTGATTTATGTCAGTCATTGCTTGCTAGCCAGGAATCATTGATTTTTGCTTTGTACTCTTAGATAGAGTTGTAGGGTTTGTCATCATCCAGAGGCTGAGCGGACAAAACGTACTTTGTCCCTAGTAGCTCAGGTCGGGAGTAAAGTGTGCGTAGCATAACGTATCTTGCTACCCCCCCGACCCGCCGGTTGTGGACTTAGCTACCCACTCCGGCCAAAGCCTAGTTTGTAGCCTGCTAGAGCGGAACCCTGCCAACGGTGTAAGCCTACCTTGGCCGGTTCTTAGCTTCAGGTTGGTGGATCAGGCTGCACAGATGAGCGCCGAGGGCCTCGCGCTCATCGTGATCGCGACACCGCTCCGAAAGTTATAGGAATGCGTACCTGGCCCGCATAGTTTGCCATTAGGCCCCCGCATTTACGCCGGTTTCAGAGAGCATGTGGTGTGCGCGCACACGCATTAGTTGCCGGTTCGGAGAGCTCCCCCGGGCTAATGTTCGTGAGTACACCATTCCTTCCAGTTTAGAGCCAGACTTCGGGTACTCTCCGGATAGTCCAGATGTATAGCGAGGGTAAGAGGCCCTTGAGGACACCCATTGGGATTGGCTTTTGAGCTAATCAATTGGTCGAGGGAGAAAGACCTCGAGGGTGTCGGACATCTTGGGATCGGTTTTGAGCCGATCAATTGGCCGAGGAGAAAGACCCTGGAGATGTCCCGGATTGGTTATGAGAACCAATCATTAGGCCTAAGTAGGAGACTTCCGATGATTCCGTAGTAGGAGACTTCCGATGGTTCCAGATCTTTCCTTATGAGCTCGTTGAGCTATAATGCATGTTGATGGTCGCTTGCTTGCATGTTGAGGTGCTAGATGACGGATGTATCGTGACAAACCCCGGTTGGGGATTCTTACCGAGTATCTTTATACTCACCCTTATTTATCTTTCGTAACTTGGGACAACACCGGGATGGCTAGCGGAGGGAGCCGATTGATCATGGGGAGCCGCCAAGCACCTCGTCATTTATTGTTGCATTGGTTATTCAGCATGTAGATGGACAAGAGTCCTAGGGGAACATTGTTTAAAAAGTTGTTTAAATTGTATTGTATGATTTTATAAATACTGGCCAGGTGGTTTTACTTCGTTGGATGGTTTAAATGAAAATTGTGGTTTATGTTTTAAGGGTTCCCCCTTCTCATATGTTTTGAATGGTTTTTAAATATGAGCACTATACCGATTGTTATCATATTTAACTTGCATGATGAGTGAGAACCCCGGTTTAGGACCATGTTTTGGGTCGGGTTCGTCACACCGGGTCTCCTGGAAAGCTTGTGGGGATGTGTGCCTGTTGAGCCATGGAGAGCTCTTGTTGCTCTTTCTGCATCACATCTTAGTTAACCTTGGATCTTTGGTGTTTGGTGCTTTTGGTCAAATGGAAAGAAAAAGGCTAGGTTGTCTCTTCTCCAACACATCTCCTAGCCACCCAAGCCAAGTTCTCCCTAGCCTCCTTGCCGATTTCTTCATCCCCTTCGCTGCTCCGTTGCTCGATTTTCATTCCGGGTAAGTCTTCATCTTCTTCCTCTTCTCGTTTGGTTGTTTTGCTGGCCGAAGGTAAGGATGTGTGTGTGTTTGTGTTTGTTGCAGCAACTGAGGTCAGATCTGCCACCAGCCGGCCAGATCCGCCACCGTCGCCGCAGCTCGTCGCGCAGATGCCCAACCCGCGCCCAGACCTGCCGCCTGTCGCAGCCCTACCTCGCCGTCGCCGCAGCTTGTCGCGCAGACGCCCAACCCGCGCCCAGATCTGCTCGCCCGTCGCGCGTCTCAGATCTGCCCGAGCAGCTCCCGTCGCACGCACTAGCGAGCCATCGCTCGGCCAGCCGCACCAGATCCGGCCGAGAAGCAGCTTCGCTCGCCGTCGCACGCCCCGGGTCCGTCGCCCCAGATCTGTCGCCGTCGCACCATCGCACGCCTAGGTCGCAGCCGAGGGAAGCCCATCACCGAGCCGCTCGCCGTCGCACCATCGCGACGCTTCGCCGCCGCGCCGCTGCGCCGCGCCGCTGCTTCGCTTTGCCGCGCGCGCGCGCTTCGCTCGCGCCCAGCCGCTCGCCCAGCGCCGCACGCATCCGCCCGTGACTTGCCCAAATAGCGGACGCGCGCAGCAGCAACGCCCGCTGCTCGCCAGAACACCCGGCGCCCACCCAGCCATCGGCCACCCCGCCAAGCAGCGCTTGGCCTCGTGTCGTCGTGCCGTGTGAGTGCTCCCGAGCCGAGCCTATTGTTTTATTATATTTTTAGGGCTATAGTTATGATTGTTTCTATGTTTGTAGGTTCTCGATAGCTAGCTCGGGAATGTTCGCGGCTTAGGAATTTGTGTGTAGAAGCCTCCCGACCAAGGTAAGGATTTCTTACCGGGGTTGTGTGGACCCTGCGATGTTCTATGTGATTGATGTTGTATGTTTGTTTGTGATTATCAACATGTATAGTTTAGGTACGCTGTTCTGAATTCTTGACTGGCATGACTTCGTATGTTGTTCTTTCATGTTAGTCCATGCTAGGTTGTTCCGTTCTAGCATGCTCATATTCATTCTTGTTCTGTAGTACCATGCTAGGTCTGCTGTATTCTTTCGAGCACGTATTGGATTGTTTGCTGATTGTTAAGGCAGGTTAGTATTCAGGTAGATAGCATCATCCGAGCCTGATGCATAAAGTATCTTGCATCCATGGCAAGGACGTTCGAGACAGTTCTCCGTCCTTGGACCCCGTGAGGGATTAGGTATCCCAACCGGTAGGCCCTGCAATCTTGGGAGAGGGTGGTAGTCTAAGCGATGCCCCAACGGTCGGGATGATGACTTGGCAATGCCTAGTCCCCTGCAGCCGGCACGCCCTCGGCGTGTTCGGCAAGAGCCCTTGATTGCCACCGTTAAAGGTAAGGGCGGCTTCGGTGTAAGCCTACCACGACCCGCCTTTAGCCTCGGTGCGGTACAGCCGACATAGTTCACGTGTCCGTGTCTCACACCCCTATGTCGCTGACACCGATCCGTAGATTTAGTTAGGCGTGGTATCCGGATATGGGCAGCTTGCCACTAGACCCGGCACCCCCATAGTCCAGTAGAAGCACGCGGTGCATGCTTACGCTCATTACAAATACGACCGCAGAGCTCCTCGGGATCTTGAGCTAGTGCACCTTTCATTCGACAAGAGATGAAGCCGAGGCCGAGACTTGTTTCTCGTATAGGACGTATTGTGGGGTGGATTTATTTCTCGACTAAGACCACGAGTTGGCATCCGAGGTCCAAGTGTGGACTCAAGCTATGCGCTCTTTTCGTGTTTATATTCATAGCTTGCATACACTCATCTTGATGACCATGTGCATCGTATTGTACCCCGGTTGGGGATTCTTACTGAGTAATTCGTTACTCACCCTTATTTTGTGGTTTTCCACAGGTAACCAAGGAGCGAGACAGGATGGCCGAAGGAGGAGCTGTGATCATGGGCACCTGCTGTCACCTCTGACACTTTTATTCATTTTATGACTCTTTAACTTTATATTTCCCACAGAATGCATGTAGACGGGCACGAGCCCTAGGACGTTTTCTCATGTTTTATGGATTCCAAATAGTCGTACTCAAAAAGGTTTTTGAATGATTTAAATAAATCTCTGATCAGAGTATACTTTTAGAAATGTACTTTTCCTGAAACAAGTGCTTGGAAACAGGGACTTTTAATGTTTTAGTTTTACTTGGAATCCGAAAGTATGTTGCATATTATTTTATTTTGAATGCATGCATTGGGGTAAAGGCCCATTTAGAACCCCATTCGGGTCGGGTCTTTACACCCCCGCATTTATGCCGGTTGTAGAGAGCATGCGGTGTGCGCGCACACGCGTTAGTTGCCGGTTCGGAAAGCTCCCCCGGGTTAATGTCGTGAGTACACCATTCTTTCCGTTAGAGCCTGACTTCGGGTACTCTCCCGTAAGTCCAGATTAGTGCAAGGGCAAGGAGGCCCTTGAGGACATTCTAGGGATCGATGTATTCCCCGAGTGACGAGATACCTCGGTGATGTCCCAGATTGGTCGATGTATCCAATCCCAAAGAGCCTGTAAGAAAGAAACTTCGATGGCTCCAGATCTTGTTTTATGAGCTCGTTGAGCTATGATCCATGTTGATAGTCGCTTGCTTGCATGTTGAGGTGCTAGATGACTGATGTATCGTATTGTACCCCGGTTGGGGATTCTTACTGAGTATGTTTATACTCACCTTTATTTATCTTTCAAGTAGCTTGGGACAACACCAGGATGGCTAGCGGAGGGAGCTGATTGATCATGGGGAGCCGCCGGCACTCTGTCATTTATTATTGCATTGTTTATTCAGCATGTAGATGGACAGGAGTCCTAGGGGAACATTGTTTAAAACGTTGTTTAAATTGTATTGTATATTTTTATAAATACTGGCCAGGATGTTTTACTTCATTGGATGGTTTCAATGTAAACTGTTGGTTATGTTTTAATGGTTCCCCCTTCTCATATGTTTTGAAATGATTTTTAAATATCAGCACTAAACCGCTTGATATCATATTTAACTTGCATGCTGAGTGAGAACCCCGATTTAGGACCATGTTTTGGGTCGGGTTCGTCACAGTTGTCTTCCTTGTTACTCGGACTACCATGAGGGGAATTGTAACGTCCCGAACTCTCGTTCTGGTTCCCCAGGTATGTTCGGTACAATATTTGGTTGTTTGGTTGGGTCGTTAGGGCTTTTTAACCCTGAAGGGCATTTTGGTCATTTTGCTCTTAGGGCTGGCCTTGTGGGATCTTAGGGATCCGAGGCTGTTTCTGTCTTTTGCTAAGGTTGGTTTGGTTGTCGGTGCAGGATTCCAAGAGTAGTTGGATTTGTTAGGGTTTCTGGAGGTTTTTCGGTTAAGTGCAAAATAGGAGTTTTAAAAGTGTTGTTTTGAGGATTTGAACCCCTGACCTCAAGGGGGGTTTGGGGGCTTGGATTTAAATGAGAAAAAAGAAATAGATGTGTCAGCTGGGACTCGAAGGAGGAAAGCCCTGGGAAGGGGTTTAGTCGCCAAGCCTAAATGAATTAGGAAAAAGAATTCGTAAATTCATTCCCAATGTCTTGCCGCACGCATCTCTCACTCTCTCCCTCTCATCTTGCCGAATTCTTGCTCTCCTTCCCCATCTCCTTGCCGAATCCATCAAGATCAAGAACCAAGTTCAAGATTCATGTAAGTCTTCTCTTCTTCTTCTCTCCTCCATAGTCGAATTTGGTTTCCCTTGGTGTTTGGCCAAACCCTAATCGAAAATTGTTGTTGCTTGGTAGCCGAGACTGTAAAGACCCGACCCGAATGGGGTCCTAAACTAGGCCTTTACCTCAATGCATGCTTTTAAAATTTAACAACACGATGCAGGATTGTATTCTAGATTCTGAATTAAAACCAAAAACATACAACATCTGTTTTAAAAGACAAACATTTAATTCCCAAAACTCATCCCTGTTTCCAAGCACTGTTCCAAGCCAAATACATTTCCAAAACATAATCTGATCAGAGATTTATTCAAACATTCAAAACTTCAAACGATTTACAGTAGTGTCAGAATCCAGAAACAATCACAAAACATCCTAAGGGCTCCGTGCCCGACTACATGCATTCAGAGGACAATAAAATATACAACATGAAAGACTCAGAGTTTAATCAGATGGTTTCCATGATCACAGCTTGTAAGGGACCAACCCGAATGGGGCACTAAATGGGCCCTTACCCCAATGCATGCATTCAAAGTATAGAACATTTAAACAGACATGATTTCAGATTCGAAATAAAACAAAACATTCAAAATAACCCCTTTAAAAACTAGACAATTTCCCTAGAACCTATCCCTGTTTCCAAGCACCTGTTCCAAGATAAATACATTTCCAAAGTTTACTCTGATCAGAGATTGACTAAAAACCATTCAAAACCTGTTCAGATACAAAATGCCGGAATCCACAAAACATTTACAAAACATCCTAGGGCTCAGTGTCTTGCCACATGCATTCAGGGGGAAACAAAACATAAAGAGTCATAATACAAAAATCGAGTTGGAAGACTGGGCCCCATGATCACGCTCCTCCTTCACCCATCCTGTCTCGCAACTTGGTTACTGTGGAAAAACCACGAAGGGGTGAGTAACGAATTACTCAAGAAGAATCCCCAACCGGGTACAATACGATATACATGGTCATCTCGATGAGCGTATGCAAGCTATGAATATAAACACGAATAGAGCACATAGCTTAGCCCACACTTGGGCCTCGGATGCCAATTTAAGGTCTTAGTCCGAATAATATCCCCACACACCCAATACATAAGTCGCCCTATACGAGAAACAAGTCCCGCCGCACTGCCTCATCGCCGACGAAAAGGTACAATGGCTCAAGATCCCGAGGAGCTCTCCCAGAGGGCGCTGTAATGAGCGTAAGCATGCACCGCGTGCTCTGCAGCAGACTATGGGGTGCCGGGTCTAGAGGCAAGCCGCCCATGTCCATCCACCACGCCTAACTAATTCTTTGGATCGGTGTCACTAACATAGGGGTGTGAGACCTGGACACGTAAACTATGTCAGCCTGAACCACAGCACCTGGGGCCAAGGAACGGTCGTGGTTGGCTTACACCAAGAAGCCGTCCTTGCCTTAACAGGTGGCAATCAGGGGCTACAGCCGAACACGCGGAGGACGTGCCGACTGCCGGGGACGAGGCGATGCCAAGTCATCATCCCGACGGTTGGGGCATTTAACAGTCTGCCACCCTCACCCAAGATTGTAGGGCCTACCGCTTGGGTTAGCTAATCCCTCACGAGGTCCAGGGATAGAATGACTTGCTCGACGTCCCTGCCATGGATGCAAGGTACTTTATGCATCAGGCCCGGATGATGCTTTCTACCTGCAACTCTAACCTGCCCTAGCAATCAGCAAACAATTCCATAAAATCCAAAACGTGCTCAATAAGAATACAACGAGCCTAGCATGATACTACGAAGCAAGGAACAGATACGAGCATGCTAGAAAGGAACAACCTAGCATGGATTAACATGAGAATTAAATCGGAAAATCATGCTAATCGGGAATTCGCAATAGATTACCTAGCTACACATGTCAATAAACACAAACAAGCAAATAATCAAGAATCGCATAATATATCGCAGGGTCCACACAACTCCGGTAAGAAATCCTTACCTTGGTCGGGGACGATTTGACACGAAAACCTAGGTGGCGAACGAACCCGAACTAGCTATCGAGAACCTATAAATCACAACAAAAATCACACAATAGGCCTAAATATAATAAAATAAATGGGGCTCAGCTCGGGAGCAACTCACGAGGCACGACGAACGCACGAACGAGCCGATTGCACGAACGGGGCAGCAACGAGGCGAAGTAGGGCGGGTGGCGTGACACGGAGTTGCGCGAGGCGTGCGCGCGGGCCCGAGGCGATGCGCAGCGTAGCTCGGCTGGGCGCGGGCGATGCTACACGACACGGAGCTGGCGAGGACGCGCGCGCAGTGTGCGGCGAGGCTCGGCGGCACTGCGCAGCGATAGAGCACGAAAACAGGGGCGATGGAGAAAACCCAAAATCGAGCGATCCACGGGGATTCGACGAGCGATTCTTTGATGGTGAACTCCCCTACACTAGCTGCACAAAACCCATACCTCAAATCACCTCGACTCGGGCGGAAAAAATGGAAATCAAAACAGGGAAGAAGAAGTCGGATTTGAAGGAGAGGAAGAAGAAGAAGAGAGGAAAAGGATCGACCTTCAAACTTGGGAAGACGAACTCGATCGAATCGGAGCTGGAGAAGGAAGAAATCGCCGGAAATCGTTGTCGGTTGATGAAGGAGATCGCGAACAGAAGAAGGAGAAAATGGAGAAGGAGCTTCGGCCGACTCTGTTTTAAACCGAATGCACGAAGACAAGCTTATAACGATGCTGGCGCGTTTAGAAGCACAAAGACGCCCAGTGGCTCGACTGGCAGAGCCCCCTGCCTAGCATGCAGCACATCCTTGGCTTGAATCTCACTCGACGCGCTATTTAATTCCCTATTTATTTTTACCTTTTTCCAAGGCCAAATGTCTTCACCAAAATTCCCGATCCCATTCAAATTGACTCATAATTTTTCTGGCAATTAACAAATACAAAACCGGCCCTGGCGGCCCGACCAAAATTACCAAAATGCCCCTGGGCCACCCGGGAAGACCGGGATGAAATTTCCGTGCCGTTACAATATTCCCCCCCTTATAAGACTTTCGTCCTCGAAAGTCACTTAAGATTGGAACAGCTCGGGATACTGCAATCTCATCTCATCCTCCCGCTCCCAAGTGGCTTCCTCTGAACTCTGACTCCTCCACTGAACTTTTACCAACCGGATTTCACGATAACGCAGTGTCTTTGTCTCGAAAGTAAGAATCACCACTGGCTTCTCCTCAAAGCTCAAATCCTCATTCAGCTGCAAAGGCTCAAAATCAACAATGTGCGACGGGTCCAACACGTACTGCCTCAACATCGAAACATGAAAAACACTGTGCACTGCCGACAATGACGGAGGCAAGGCTAATCGATAAGCAACCTTGCCGATCCTCTCCAGAATCTCAAACGGAACAACAAAACGGGGACTCAGCTTTCCACGCTTGCCAAACCTCAAAACACCTCGCATCGGTGCGACCTTTAGGAATACATGTTGACCAACCTCAAACTCCAAATCCCGACGCCGAACATCGGCATAACTCTTCTGTCTGCTCTGAGCCGTCAACATACGAGCTCTAATCTTCTGCACGGCACCATTGGTCAACTGCAGCAACTCGGGACCCAAAACGTGCCTATCACCAACCTCTTCCCAGAACACAGGAGATCGGCAACGCTTACCATACAAAGCCTCGAATGGAGCCATCTCGATCGCCGATCGATAATCGTTGTTATATGCAAACTCCATCAGATACAGATACTGGTCCCAACTGCCAGGGAAATCCAACACACAAGCCCTCAACATATCTTCGAGAATCGGTTCACCCTCTCGATCCATCCATCGGTCTCGACGGTGAAAAGTCATCTTAAACACGCACTCGCTGCCTAAACCCTTACGGAGCGCTCTCGAAACGAGAAGTGAACCTCGAATCACGGTCGATACGATCCTCACAGGCACACCGTGATAACGAATGATCTGCTCCAAAAACAACTGCGCCCACTGTTCCACGGTATAAGTGTCTCTACCGGGAATGAAGTGTGCGCTCTTAGTCAATCGGTCGACTATCACCCAAATCTGTGAGAACTTCATCGGAGTCCTCGACAACCCAAAAATAAAGTCCATGGAGATCTCTTCCCATTTCCACTGAGGTACACTCAGCGGCTGCAACAAACCGGCTGGTCTCTGCCTGGGTACCTTCACTTGCGACAAGTGAGACATCGACCGACAAACTCCGCAACATCTCTTTTCATACCCATCCACCGAGATATGCGTTCGCTTAAGATCTCGATATATCTTGGTACCCCGGGTGCCAAGCAAACGAGAATCAGGGCCTCTGAGAGCAACTCTATTCGCAATCCTGCAACATCCGGAACACACAACCGGCCTTTGTACGTCAACCCACTGTCTGGTGAATACACAAAGTCAAAATCTTCATCAGCACTAACTCTGTCACCCAATTTCTTAAGTGCGGGGTCACTCAGCTGACTATCAATAATCCGCTGTCTAATCGATGGCTGGAATGTCAACTGAGCCACTCGCGCGAAGAACCTCACCCAACAACATCGCAATCTCAGCCCGCTCGAACTCTCTCCGTAATCTGGGCTGGGAACTCAACAACACCGCGGAGTGCGACGTCTTCCTACTCAAAGCATCAACTACAACATTTGCTTTGCCCGGATGGTACAAAATCTCGCAGTCATAATCTTTCACCAACTCTAACCATCTTCTCTGCCTCATATTCAACTCCTTCTGAGTAAACAGATATTTGAGGCTCTGGTGATCGGTAAACATCTGAATCCGCTCACCATACAGGTAATGCCTCCAAATCTTCAGTGCAAACACCACTGCTGCCAACTCCATATCATGAGTCGGATAGTTCTGCTCATATGGCTTCAGTTGGCTGGAAGCATAAGCAATGACCTTCCCGTGCTGCATCAACACACAACCTAACCTGAATTTGGAAGCATCAGCCAGAAATCACGAAAACCACTGTCCCTTCCGGATCGCCAACACTCAGTGCTTGAAGTCAAACTGCGCTTGAGCCTGCCAAAGCTCTCATCACACTTACCGTCCCAAACAAACTCGACACCCTTCCTCGTCAGACGAGTGAGGGGCGAGGCTATGGCGGAAAAATCCTTAACAACCCGACGGTAGTAACCTGCCAAACCCAGAAAGAAACGGCTCCTACGAGCAGACCACCGAAGAACAGAGAGCTCCACTTTCACTCATTGTCTTGCTCCACTAAAGCCAGAAGATCAAAATCCTACGGGGTAGCAACAGGGGTCCACCAAGAACTGAACCTCCAAATACCAACGGCGCAACTCTCAACTTCCTGAAAACAGAAAGACAACCAACAGGGCACGAACCATTCGCCCCACGAGCAAAACTAACTTTTAGCAATTTCAATCCACACCTTGGTCAACACCAAGCATCAACTTGTCACCATACCGGAACAAATCCGGACTCTACTCCAAACAAATACTAACTTGCTAGGCTACCAAGACTGCCAGCAATTCCCCCGAGGCTACGAACTACACGGCTCCAGCTGGCCAACTGAAACTCACTACCTGGGCCTGACTGAGCTCTAGAGAGGCTCTCCACAACCTAGGGTTCTCCGACAACCCTCGACACCCACTGCCAACTAACGGACTAACAGCCAATTGCCTGAACCAACAACAACTCCATTTTCCAGCAACACATCCATGCTGGCCAACTCCAACTCCTTGGAAACCAAGAGGACCCGAAACGCTACCGAATGCGTCATCCTCCTACTCAGACGTCCACCACAACATAACTTCTACCCAAGGAAGGATCCGAACAACTCTCTCAGTCATGACGGTCAACAAGAGGATCCGCCAACCAAGCTTAGGTCCACTTAACAAATCTTGCCTAAGCAACAACCTGATATCACGAGCATGGTATCCTTACTATCTCACTAAAGCCTTACACATCCTCCTGAAGTCCAACTTTTTCAAGAACTGAGCACCAGATCCCCAAAGCAAACCCTACATGGATCTGAAACTCTTGCCACAGAACGAACCACACAAAACACACTTGTGTGCACAACTCCCAACCTTCCTTTAGGGATCCAAGGCTAACAAATGCTTTTCCCAAAAGCCACACTAGCTCCTGGCAGAGATACAACCAATCAACGGAACACCCAAAGTTCCATCTCCACACGGTGCTCGAAGCTATGGCAACCTTGCTCTACCAAAGCATAACCATGCCAAACCAAACTTACTTTATATCAAGCCTCTACCAAGGGTGCTTACCCATAAGGCATCTCATTCCTCTCACATGGCATCCTACTCACCTTATAGGCATCCAACTCATGGTCCCTCAACTGGACCCAACTTGCTTCTACGATGCTCAACTTTCCTCAGATAAGGCCCTTGAAGGTAGTTGACCATACTACCAACCACAAAGATCTCTTGGCCTTAACACTAGCGTGAGATGCACGCGCACTAAAACTTACCAACCGACAGCCTGCTTGACTTACTCAACCTCCAGTAACACTGGGAAAAGGCACCGGCTCCTCTCGAACATCCTTTCGCTTGAAGTCTTTCGATTACCACTGAACTAGCCCTTTTTGCACGACCTACACAGGTGCAACTACCACAAACGGATCCAAGGCTAAAGGAGTGCGCTAAACTCCTGACGGCATAGAACCATCTGCTATGCCCATGCCAAACTCTGGCCTGAACCAGATTTAGTGCCAAAGCAGCACACCAACCAATGCACCTCAAGTGCAACTACTACCAAATCCACATCTTACTACAAACGGGGCCAACAAGGTCACAACCTCAAGTGACACGAACTCTGGCTCGACATACAAGGGTTCAACTCAAACAACCATGCCTAAGGCATCTCATCAAGCTGAAGGCTCACCGCCTACTCTTGCATCTCCACATGATGCTCAACAAACTCTGGCCGGCTCTCTCAACATGCAGCAGCTAGCCCTACTCTAGGGCTTACCAAAAGAAGAGTGTTCATTTTTTACCAAACAACTGAGGAAACCACCAACGAATCCAAATCAGTGAGAACATCGCTTGTTTGCACCCTTACCCACAGGGTTCCGGCTTACTGGCTGCAAACAACAACACTTTAAAGAAGCACAAAGATGCCTCATCAACCTCCTCGAGGCTACCAACTTTGCAACCACTCTCTGGGCAACCAAATAGTCTAACAAGGCTCAAGATCAACACTTGAGCTACCCAGGCTAGTCCACACGGGGACCTGCTCCACAAACATCCACTTCAGCACAACCATAGCTAACTCCTCTCTTGGAGTGGCATTCCAAGGCAAAGCACCTCCACCCTCTCATTAGGGGAAAACCAACAACTGGGCCACAGTTGGCCTATGGGAGTCCAATCTCTACCTCCATCTAGAACGATGTCCCAGGGCACTTGAATCTATCTGGATACCACAACAAGCCACAACATACATTACACACTGCGGGAAGTTGGCATGATGGCGCTCTAAACCCAAACCAATAACGAGTCAGAACCTGCTCGTCTCCGCTCCACAACACTACACAAGGCATACACTAGATGACAGGTATTGTAAATTCTTAACCCTTTTTCTACAACAAATAGTAAACTTAGGCGTACCTGATGACTGTCGGAGTGCTAGTGATCATGGCAAAACGACCTACAACCAAAGGTCAATCTACAGAATTTATGACTCTAAGCTCTGATACCAACTGTAAGGGACCAACCCGAATGGGGCACTAAATGGGCCCTTACCCCAATGCATGCATTCAAAGTAAAGAACATTTAAACAGACATGATTTCGGATTCCAAATAAAACAAAACATTCAAAATAACCCCTTTAAAAACTAGACAATTTCCCTAGAACCTGTCCATGTTTCCAAGCACCTGTTCCAAGATAAATACATTTCCAAAGTTTACTCGATCGAGATTTACTAAAAACCATTCAAAACCTGTTCGGATACAAAATGCTTTGGAATCCACAAAACATTTACAAAACATCCTAGGGCTCAGTGTCTTGTCTACATGCATTCAAGGGAAACAAAACATAAAGAGTCATAATACAAAAATCAGAGTTGGAAGACTGAGCCCCATGATCACAGCTCCTCCTTCAGCCATCCTGTCTCGCAACTTGGTTACCTGTGGAAAAACCACAGTAAGGGTGAGTAACGAATTACTCAGTAAGAATCCCCAACCGGGGTACAATACGATATACATGGTCATCTCGATGAGCGTATGCAAGCTATGAATATAAACACAGAATAGAGCACATAGCTTAGCCCACACTTGGGCCTCGGATGCCAATTTAAGGTCTTAGTCCGGAATAATATCACCACACAGTCCAATACATAAGTCGCCCTATACGAGAAAGAAGTCCCGGCCTCAGCCTGTCTACTGTCGACGAAAGGTACACTGGCTCAAGATCCCGAGGAGCTCTCCGATCGGCGCTGTAATGAGCGTAAGCATGCACCGCGTGCTACTGCAGACTATGTGGGGTGCCGGGTCTAAAGGCAAGCTGCCCATGTCCAGTCACCACGCCTAACTAATTCTTTGGATCGGTGTCACTGACATAAGGGGTGTGAGACCTGGACACGTAAACTATGTCAGCCTGAACCACAGCACCTGGGGCCAAGGAACGGTCGTGGTAGGCTTACACCAGGAAGTCGTCCTTGCCTTAACAGGTGGCAATCAGGGGCTACGGCCGAACACGCTAAGGATGTGCTGACTGCCGGGGACGAGGCGATGCCAAGTCATCATCCCGACGGTTGGGGCATTTAACAATCTGCCACCCTCACCCAAGATTGCAAGGCCTACCGCTTGGGTTAGCTAATCCCTCACAGGGTCCAGGGACGGAATGACTTGCTCGACGTCCCTGCCATGGATGCAAGGTACTTTATGCATCAGGCCCGGATGATGTTATCTACACGCAACTCTAACTCCGCCCCTAGCAATCAGCAAACAATTCCATAAAATCCAAAACGTGCTCAATAAGAATACAACGAGCCTAGCATGATACTACGAAGCAAGGAACAGATACGAGCATGCTAGAAAGGAACAACCTAGCATGGATTAACATGAGAATTAAATCAGGAAAATCATGCTAATCGGGAATTCAGAATAGATTACCTAGCTAAACATGTCAATAAACACAAACAAGCAGTCAATCAGCAATCGCATAATATATCGCAGGGTCCACACAACTCCGGTAAGAAATCCTTACCTTGGTCGAGGACGATTTGACACGAAAACCTAGGTGGCGAACGAACCCGAACTAGCTATCGAGAACCTATCAATCACAACAAAAATCACACAATAGGCCTAAATATAATAAAACAAACGGGACTCAGATCGGGAGCAACTCACGAGGCGCGACGAACGCACGAACGAGCCGATTGTACGAACGGGCAAAGAACGGGCTGGCTGGTGGCGCGCAATGGGCGCAGAATGGGCGTCTTTGGCGCGGCGGCTGGTGCGCTTGGCGACGGACGCGCGCGCGAGACGAATGCGGGCGAAGCGCGGCGCGCGCGGCGTGACACGGAGCTGGGCGAGGCGTGCGCCCGGGCGCGAGGCAATGCGCGGCGTGGCTCGGCTGGGCGCGGGCGATGCTACGCGACACGGAGCTGGCGACGACGCGCGCGCGATGTGCGGCGAGGCTCGGCGGCACTGCGCAACGACAGAGCACGAAAACAGGGGCGATGGAGAAAACCCAAAATCGAGCGATCCACGGGGATTCGACGAGCGATTCTTTGATGGTGAACTCCCCTACACTAGCAGCACAAAACCCATACCTCAAATCACCTCGACTCGGCTGGAAAAAATGGAAATCAAAACAGGGAAGAAGAAGTCGGATTTGAAAGAGAGGAAGAAGAAGAAGAGAGGAAAAGCTTACCTGCTGCCCGGAAATGGATCGACCTTCGAACTTGGGAAGATGAACTCGATCGAATTGGAGTTGGAGAATGAAGAAATCGCCGGAAATCGCTGTCGGTTGATGAAGGAGATCGCGAACAGAAGAAGGAGAAAATGGAGAAGGAGCTTCGGCCGACTCTGTTTTAAACCGAACGCACGAAGACAAGCTTATAACGATGCTGGCGCGTTTAGAAGCACAAAGACGCCCAGTGGCTCGACTGGCAGCGCCCCCTCCCTAGCATGCAGCACGTCCTTGGCTTGAATCTCACTCGATGCGCTATTTAATTTCCTATTTATTTTTACCTTTTTCCAATCCCAAATGTCTTCACCAAAATTCCCGATCCCATTCAAATTGACTCATAATTTTTCCAGCAATTAGCAAATACAAAACCGGCCTGACCAAAATTACCAAAATGCCCCTGGGCCTCCCGGGAAGACCGGGATGAAATTTCCGGGCCGTTACACAGTTCCTCCTTCAGCCATCCTGTCTCGCACCATGATTACCTGTGGAAAACCACAAAATAAGGGTGAGTAACGAATTACTCAGTAAGAATCCCCAACCGGGGTACAATACGGTATAAATGGTCATCTAGCAGAAAGGTATGCAAGCTATGAATATAAACACAGAAGAGAGCACATAGCTTAAATCCACACATAAACCTCGGATGCCATCTCAGGGTCTTACTCCGGAAAATCTACCACACGATACGATCATATACGAGAAACTAGTCTCGGCCTCAGCCTGTCTACTGTCGATACGAAAGGTGCACTAAACTCAAGATCCCGAGGAGCTCTCCGATCCGCCCAGTAATGAGCGTGTGCGCGCCGCAGTATCTTCTTTGCAAACCGGGGGGTGCCGGGTCTAGTGGCAAGCTGCTACTGTCCATACTCATGCCTAACTAATCTCTGGATCGGTGTCACCGACATAGGGGTGAGACACGACACGTGAACTATGTCGGCCTGTACCACCGCACCTGAGGCTAAGGAACCGGTCGTAGTAGGCTTACACCAGGAAACGGTCCTTGCCCTATCAGGTGGCAATCAAGGGCTACGGCCAAACACGCTGAGGACGTGCCGACTGCCAGGGACAAGGCAATGCCTTGTCATCATCCCGACCGTTGGGGCATTTAACAGTCTGCCACCCTCACCCTAGATTGCAAAGGGCTGTCGTTAGGGTTAGCTAAACCTTAACAACGGATCAGGGACGGAGTACTGCCTCGTACGTCCCTGCCACGGATGCAAGTTACGTTATGCACCCTCGCTCGGATGATGCTACCTATCATAACTCTAAACTATAAACAGATACAGCAAACAATCCAAAACGTGCTAAACAGAAACATTGAACCTAGCATGATACTATGAAGCAAGAACAGATAACGAACATGCCAGAACGGAATAACCTAGCATGGGACTAACATGTGAAACAACACAAGAATCAAGCCAGTCGGGGATTCAGAACAGAGCACCTATTATATCGCAGGGCCCACACAACTCCGGTAAGAGATCCTTACTTGGTCGGGAGGCAACTACACACAAAGATCCTATGCTGCTATCGAACGCCGAGCTAGCTATCAGGTAGCTATCGGGTACATAGCAAACAACAACACATTTTTCAATCAATAGGACTAAAATAATAAATCAAACAGGGCTCAGCTCGAGAGCAACTCACACTGCAC
This sequence comes from Sicyos edulis, assembly GCA_036507275.1. NCBI lineage: Eukaryota > Viridiplantae > Streptophyta > Magnoliopsida > Cucurbitales > Cucurbitaceae > Sicyos > Sicyos edulis. The sequence goes on from CM071847.1 coordinate 22,684,713, forward strand.
GGCTGACGCGCGGACGGGACATCTTTGCACGATCGTGGTGCTCTTTGGCGGCGAGCTGCGCGCTGCGCGCGACGGGCGGGCTCGGGCGCGCGGACGAGCGAGGAGTGCAGACTGGAGCGCGGGCGACACCGGCGTCGTGCCGATCTTGTTGTGCGCCTGGGACGGCGCGTGGACGGGGCGCGCGGGCTGCTGGGCTGCGACGCGGACACGCGCAAGCTGCTGCTGCAGGCGATGGGCGTCTGACGCAATTGTAGGGCTGCTCGGCTGGGCGTCTGCTGCTGGCGATGGGGCTGCTGGTGCGACGGCAGACGCTGGGCGATGGGCAGGGGCTGCTGCTGCTCGGCTGGGCTGCACAACACCAAGGCTCACCTCTTCTTCTCTATACCAGCAAGAATACACCAAACAAAAGAAGGAGAAGAGGAAGAGAACTCTTATCGGGGATGACAATCGATCGAAGGGCTGCTCGGAAAGATGATGCACGGTAAGGAGCTTGGGGAGAGGAAGCTTGGGCGGCTAGGGTAGATTTGGAGAAGAAAGCATAAACAAACCTAATTTCCCTTCATTTAGTCAAATGCACCAAAACCCCAAAGACCCAAAGGTAAGACATGCTGCGAAAAGAGCAGCAAGAGCACCCAATGGATCAACTGGTACACAACCCAACAAACTTCCCAAAGACCCGAGTTCGAACCCCAACTGCTACAGTTTTATTTCTCAATTTTACTTTTGCATCTCACCATGCCCAAACACAAACACAAAGCATCAAAATCCTACATAAGACCATCCAATAATTTTGACAGCTGAAAAGGACATAAACGGCCCTGACGGCCCGACCAAATTACCAAAATACCCCTAGGGCATACCTGGAAGATCGGGATGAAAACCTAGTGGATAGGATTCGTGTTTACTTTTAATAGCATGTTTGGTTTCTGTTCGTATTCTGTTAGTTCAATGCTAGGGTTTTCTTATTCTAGCATATCCATGTCTCCTGTTCGTATTCTGTTAGTTTCATGCTAGGGTTAGATAGGTAATGTGTATTGTCTGATAGCTAGGCTAGTTTGTGTTCCACTTAGGAGACCGTTAGTGGTTACTATTTTAGGTCCCGCTTGGGTAAGTCCCCGATGCGCACCAAGGAGTTGCTAGTGTATGTAAGTCCCCGATGGCCACTACACTATTGGCAGTATGTGTAAGTCCCTGATGGGCATCATAAGGTAGCTAGGGAGTGTAAGGCCCCGATGGGCATCTCCGTGTTCCTAGCTAGATTAAGACCCCAATGGGCATCCTAGATGTGTAAGACCCTGATGGGCATCGATGTTTTGTGGAGTAAGACCCCGTAGGGCATCCTTGTGGAGTAAGACCCCGATGGGCATCCTAGATGTAACGGCCCAGGTTTTCATCCCGGTCTTCCAGGTTTGCCCTAGGGGTATTTTGGTAATTTGGTCGGGCCGTCAGGGCTGTTTATGCCTTTTTCAGTTGTAAAAATTGTGGATGTGTTTGGGCATGGTGAGATGCAAAAGAAAAATTGAGGAGTAAAGGTGTGTTTATTGGGATTCGAACCCGGGATGCTAAGAAGTCAGGTGGGTGGAGTGGCCAGTTGAGCCACAGGAGGTTCTTGTTGCTCTTTCCGCGGCATGTCTTGGTTAGCCTTGAGTCCTTGGGGTTTTGGTGCATTTGATTAAAAGAAAGGAAATTAGGTTTGAGTGTCTTCTTCTCCAAAACCCCCTAGCCGCCCAACCTTCTCTCCCAAGCCCCCTTGCCGTGCTCTTCTTCCCAAGCTCCATCGAGCGTCATCCCGCCCGAGCAGCAGCCCAGTCGAGCAGCAGGTTGCCCAGCAGCAGCTCCTGTGCTGCACCAGCCCTGCCATCGCGCCAGCAGCCCCAGCCATCAGCCATCAGCCTGCGCCCACCAGCGAGCAGCCCGGACGCTGTCTCCTGGCGCGCCCAGACTCCAGCGGCGGATAAGCGTTGCGGCCGTCCTGCGCGCGAGCAGCCGCGTTAGCCCGCGCGCGCAGCACCAGCGCCCGTCGCTCGTCCGCGCCAACGTGATCGCCCGGGCCGCGTCGCTCCTTCTATTCGCACGCAGCCAGCGCCTGCACGTCCGTGTCCTGCATGCTCACGTCTGCTTGTCTGTGCCTACGCCCAGCCAGCCCGTCTGCGCGCGCGCGCAGCCCTGCCGCCCATCAGTGCCTAGCAGTAGCCAAGACCATGCAGCCTGTCCGTCCGCGTGTCAGCCGTGCCGTGTGAGTTGCTCCTGAGCTGAGCCTTGTTTATTTTATTATATTAAGGTGTATGGATTGTGATAATTATTGTTCTTGTTAGGTTCTAATTACCTAGCTCGGGATCGATCGCAGCTTAGGATTCTTGTGTGTAGTTGCCTTCCAACCAGGTAAGGATTTCTTACCGGAGTTGTGTGGGCCCTGCGATATATTATGTGATTGCTGTTTGTATGCTTGTTTGTGTTTATCAACATGTTTAGTGATAGGTGCTCTGTTCTGAATTCCTGGCTGGCATGATTTCTTATGTTGTTTCTCATGTTAGTCCATGCTAAGTTGTTCCGTTCTGGCATGCTCGTATCTGTTCTTGCTTCGTAGTATCATGCTAGGTTCGTTGTATCTGTTGAGCACGTATTGGATTGTTTGTTGTTGATGTTATAGTTTAGAGTTCAGATAGGTAGCATCATCCGAGCCAGGATGCATAAAGTACCTTGCATCCACGGTAGGGACGTACGAGGCAGTACTCCGTCCCTTGACCCCGTTAGGGTTTAGCTAACCCTACCGGTAGGCCCTGCAATCTTGGGTGAGGGTGGCAGACTGTTAAATGCCCCAACGGTCGGGATGATGACATGGCATTGCCTTGTCCCCGACAGTCGGCACGTCCTCAGCGTGTTCGGCAGTAGCCCTTGATTGCCACCTATTTGGGCAAGGACGGCTTCCTGGTGTAAGCATACCACGACCGGTTCCTTAGCCTCAGGTGCGGTGGTTCAGGCTGACATAGTTCACGTGTCCAGGTCTCACACCCCTATGTCAGTGACACCGATCCAAAGATTTAGTTAGGCATGGTGACTGAACCTGGGCAGCTTGCCACTAGACCCGGCACCCCTCATGGTTTGCAGTGGCATGCAGTGCGCGTACACGCTCATTACAGCTTCGACCGGAGAGCTCCTCAGGATCTTGAGTTCAGTGCACCTTTCGTATCGATAGTAGACAGGCTGAGGCCGAGACTTGTTTCTCGTATAGGATCGTATCGTGGGGTGGATTATTCCGGAGTAAGACTGTAACGGCCCAGTTTTCTATTTAGGTTTCCCAGGTGTTTTCGGGACATTATGCGGATGTTCGGAAGGGTCGTTAGAGCTATTTTAACCCTTAGGGGTATTTTGGTCTTTTTGCCCCCGATCAGGGTTTTGTGGATTTTTAGGATTCCAGGGTCACTCCTGCCCTTGCGAGGCTTGATTGTTGTTGGTTGCAGGACCCAAGAAGTTCGGGCTAGTTGGTTGGAAGTTCTAGTTGATTTGGTAATTAACAAAATTATTGTTAATTTAAGTGCTTCCATTGGGATTTGAACCCTTGCCCTTGATGGTGATTTGGGAGCTTGGTTTAAATGAGTTTTAATAAGGAGAAAAGGTTGCTTCAGCCGGGACTCGAAGGAGGAAGCCCGGGGAAGAGATTTAGGTCACCAAGACCTATTTAAATTAGGAAAAGGAAAGAAAATCAAGAAAATATCATTCCCCTTGTTTTACCTCTCTCTCTCTCTCTCTCTCTCTCTCTCTCTCTCTCTCTCTCTCTCTCATTGCCGACCTCACCAAGAAACCCAACCGAGCCGCACCGAGCCGCCCCGAGCCACCAGCCCCAGCAGCAGCCCCTGCCTACCATCAGCCTAGTCACCCAGCCATCAGCCCTGTCGCCCAGCCGAGCAGCCCAGACGCCTGTCGCAGCCGGCAGCCCGTCGCCCAGACGCCAGACGCCCAGCAGCGCGTCGCACAGCCCGTCGCCCAGCGCCAGCGCGCCCGCGTCGGGCGTCTCCGTCTGCTTCTGCGCGCCAGCGCGCCCGCGCCCCAGCGCCGTCCGCGCCTGAACGTCCGTGTCGCCAGCGCCCGTCTGCGCAACTGTCCCCTACCGCGCCAGCGTGCCCATCAGCCCCCAGTCTGCTCGCCCCAACTGCACGTCCTGCCTGCCCACTTGCCGCCGAGAGCCTGTTTTGCCAAAATTGTTGTGGCCGAGACCTTGTACCTTCTCGGTTGGTAATTCCCGAGCCTCCACTCTTTTGGACCCTAAGTTGATTGGCTGTTGTTATTTAATTAGGATATTTTTATTAAATGCTTAGGTTGCTCGGGTTCACTTAGAAGCTCGGGAGTCGCTTGGTTGGCTTATGGTAGTTATTTTCTTCTTGTTTCCAGGTAAGGATTTCTTACCGTGGTTGTGTGGACCCTGCGATGCTTTCTTGATTGTGCCTTATATGCATGTTTACTTCTATGAACATGATTAGTGGATAGACATGACTTGTGATTGCATTCTTGCTAGCATGTTTGCTGTTTGTACATGTTAGTGCCATGCTAGGATTGTTCTTCCAAATGCATGCTTGAGATTCCCGCTTTAAGTTCGTAGTATCATGCTAGGTTATGTGTGATTGATGTTGATATGTATGTCTAGCCGAGAATCGCTTATTTTGTACTCTTAGCTAGTATAGTAGAGTTTGTCATCATCCAGAGGCTAAGAGCGGACATAACGTACTTTGTCCCCACCGGTCGGGAGTAGAGCGAAGCATAACGTACATTGCTTCCCCCCTGCAGCCGATGTGGATTTAGCTACCACATCGGCATAAGCCTAGTTTGTAACTCTGCTAGAGCGGAACCCCGCCAACGGTGCAAGCTGCCTTGGCGGTTCTTAGCTTCAGTGTCGGTGGTACAGGTTGCGCACGATGAGTGCCGAGGGCCTCGCACTCACCGTGTTCGGTGACACCGTTTCGAGTCTTTAGGCATGCGTGCACGCCCGCGTAGTTTGTACTTAGGCCCCACATTTACGCGGGTTGCGGCGGCATGCGGTGTGTCTGCGCGCTGCACGCGTTAGTCGCCGGTTCGGAGAGCTCCCCGGGCTAATGTTCGTGAGTACACCGTTCCTTCCGATTTAGAGCGGACTTCGGGTACTCTCCCGATAGTCTAGATTTGTTAGCGAGGGTAAGAGGCCCTTGAGGACACCCATTGGGATTGGCTTTTGAGCTGATCATATGGTCGAGGGAGAAAGACCCTCGAGGGTGTCGGACATCTTTGGGATCGGTTTTTGAGCTGATCAATTGGTCGAGGGAGAAAGACCCTCGGAGATGTCCCAAGATTGGTTATGAGAGCCAATCATTAGGCCGGAAGTAGGAGACTTCCGAGGATTCCAGATTTTTCCTTGTAAGCTCGTTGAGCTATGATCTGTGTTGGTAACTGTTTGCATGTATACTAGGGTGCCAGATGATTGATGTATCGCATTGTACCCCGGTTGGGGATTCTTACTGAGTATGTTTATACTCACCCTTATTTTTGTGGTTTTTCCACCAGGTAACTTGGGACAGCACCGGGACGGCTAGCGGAGGGAGCTGATTGATCATGGGAGCCGCCGGCACTCTGTCTATTATTGTTTGCATAATTTGTTCAGCATGTAGTAGGACAGGAGTCCTAGGGGGATGTTTTTAACAGTTATTTAAATTGTATTGTATGATTTCATAAACACTGGCCAGGCTCGTTTTACTTTGTTGGTTTGCTTAAATGAAGGTTGTTGTTTATGTTTTAAATGTCCCCGCTTTTAAATGTTTTGAAAGGTTTTAAATATGAGCACTAAACCGCTTGATGAAGTATTTAACTTGCATGCTGAGTGAGAACCTAGGTTTAGGACCGTGTTTTGGGTCGGGTTTTTATAGTTGGTATCAGAGCACAGAGTCATAGATTCTGTAGACTAACCTGCTTTGCACGTTGTTGCCCCCATAATCATCACCACTCCGCGGCCGTCAGGTTTGTCTGAGTTCATTAAGCTAAGGGTTTTATTTTACAATACTGCATCTAGTATACATGTGTTACCCTTGTTTGGCAGTGAGAGCCCCAGCGTGGGCTAGCTTTTATGCTTTGTGTGGATCGCTAGTAGGTTGATTGCACTTAGAGGAGCAGGGACGTTTGGTATTTCCAACCGAGGAGTTGGACTGTTCATGTTGATCATGAGACCACGTCTAGGGTTGTCTAGACCCGTAGGCCACCTTTGGCCATGGCAGATGAGTTGCCAAGAGTAGGGGGGGTTGAGGCTAGCACGCCTCAGAGTGAGACTCCTTGAGCAGAGTGTGCTCCAGCCATGAGGGAGTTGATGGCAGGTCTTTTAGCTAACAAAGAGCGGAGACCCAGGCGCAATTTGTAGCGCGTAGTGAGGAGTCTTGGGCACAGATAGCCCAGCTGGCAGAGTTTATTTAGGAGACACCCCTCCTTGTAGCTCTAGTAGCCCCGGAGGTTCTCAGGAGGGCTTGATCAGCAGGTTTATGCTGATAAGATAGTTGGTGTTGATAAAGCCGCCGAGTTTGGCAAGTGGAAGCCTGTAGAGCTGGATGTTTTTTAGACTTACTGCTAGCAGCGAGGTGGTTGGCCAAGATCGAGTTTATCATCCAAGTGTTGGGATGACCTGGTGTTCAGAGGCCGATGACCAGATGTTTAGAGGTCGAGGCGCGCCATTCTGGTGTTGTTTGATGCAGCAGTGTGGTGGTGGTAGTCCCCTGTGAGAGGCGGACCAGCAGAGTCTCCACCAGCCACCCGGTCGATTGGCAAGCTTCCAAGTTAGTAGCTTTTGAGGAAGATGTAGAGACATCTTGTCCTCCTGCAAGCCTGTAGTCGTTTTGCAGCCAGTTCTTTATTACCCTCGTAGCCAGGGGGTAGTGTGGAGTTTGCTTGTCAGGACTTAATCCGTCCGTGGTTTTCAGCTGGCTAGTAGAGAGAAGCACCTTCTGTTAGCATGTTCCAGGTGTGGAGCTAGGTGCTGCCACCCGAGGGTTGGCCTGAGTATTCGTTGAGCATCGACTGGGATGCAGGAGTAGGCCGTGGCATGTCTGTTAGGCGAGATGCCAGAGTTTAGGCTGCTCGAGTGTTTGGACTCTTGTGTTGAGTGCCTTTTCCCGTCACTTGGAGTGTGACCTTCCCTACCCTCAGAGGGGCATAAAGCTTGTTTTGGGCTGATTTGTGTTGTAAAGGATGTTGTGCCTGTTGGCACCAAGCTTTGAGAGGAGGCCTAGATTCGGGCCAGTTGGCACTTTTGGTGCAGATGGTTCCATGCCCGCCCGGAGTATAGCACCCCCACCAGCCTTGTACCCGTTTTTCTGAAGTTGCATCTGTTGGATTGCTTAAGAGATCTAGCTCGGTGGTAGTCAGAGAACTACAAGTGTGAGATCGTTCGAGGGAAAAGTAGGAGCTTTTCAGGGTCACCGAGAGATGGGTACAAAGGATGCTGTTGGTTGTTAAGGGCTAGCACGTCTGAGTTCTCGCGCCTGTGTTGTGGGCTTGTGAGCCAGTTGGATTGTAGTGTGATTCGACTACCCTGGAGTTACCCTAATATGAGTAGGGTTGGCATCGATGATGCGTGGTTGATCCACTGTTAGAGCCATGAGTTGGATGGTTGATCGGAGCACGTTTAGTGGACCATTGGTATGAGGTAAGTTAGCTTGGTGTGGCTATGCTCTTGTAAGAGTGAGTCGACCAATGTGGCATTCCGTGGTGAGTTGACCCCGAGTAGATTGAACTCTTGTTGCTCCTTTGCTACATGTGGCTCTATTGGGAGGCAAAAGTTGCCTTGTGTGAGAATACTTGTTGGTTTGGATCTTAAGGAACCAAGTTGGAGCTGTACACGCCGGTGTACTTTTGTGTAGCTCGTTCCGTGGTGTATTTTTCAAGAACCACGAGGGGTTTCGGGTTGTGAAACCAGTGCTCAATTCTGAGGAGTTAGGACTTTAGTTCTTGGCAAGTGCCCTAACTTGGGTTGAGAGGTTCTGTGCTGCAGTAGCCTGGTTGTTGCGTAGGCAAGTTATGCTAGTTGGCCCTTGACCGGGTAGAGGCATTTCTTGTTGATCGATGGTTGGAGTTCGATTGGAACCCGATCCGGGCGATGGTAGTAAAATCGCGGAGTTTCTGGCCGCCATGGCTAAGAGAGTTGTTCGGATCCTTACCCTGGGTAGAAGCTACGATGTGGCTGATGCTTTGAGCAAGACGAAGTTTGGGTCTTCTGGTTGTTCCCGCTCAGGTGGATAGCAGACTCACCGACAGGGCCAGTCTAGGGGTCGCTTTCAAACGCACCCGCAGATTTAGAGCTCGAGATCGTCGCAGGGCGGGGCGAGCACCGACTCATTGCATCATGTGTGGTAAGGCACTTTTCGGATTTTGTGGAGCATCGCCCGTGCTTGCTACAGATGTGGCAAGGAAGAGCTTTTGGCCAGCACAGTTGAGATGTTGTAGGGAGATGTGCTCGTGTAGCCAGTTGTCAGTTAGACCGTTTGACGACAGTGTGTGTCGGAGGGCGATCGAAGGAACTCTAAGTTGTGGAGAGCCTCACCAGAGCTCAGTCAGACCCAGGCAGTGTTCCTCGGTTGCGTTGCTGGATGCTTGTTGTCGGTTAACAAGCTAGAGTTGTTCTTGGTAACCTCCACGTTGATTTTCGGTATTCTTAGCGAGGTGGTGCTTGGTGTTGACCAAGGTTTGGTTCCCATGTTGTTTCGTGAGCTAGCTCGGTTCGAGCAAGCGGGCGTTGCCCTGAGGACTTGTTCCTAGTCAGGAAGTTTTGGGAGTTGACCCCTCCCTCGGCAATTGAATAGGCACTGCTAGTTCCAAGTTGGGGGTTCAAGCGATTGAGGATCCTCGGATGTTGCTTCCGAGAGAGTTGGTTGTTGTTGCCCTTGGGTTTGAGCAAGGCAATGCGGCGTGTGTGAAGTTCACTGTCCTTCGGAAGTTCGCTTCTCGGGAAATCGTTCTGTTGAGGAGGAGTCGACTTAGCTCCTGAGTTGTGTAGTTGATCAGAGTAGCGCAGCGGTCAGCCCAGCAAGAGTGTCCCTGCGTTTGTTTGTTAGCAAGCGAAAAGTTGTTTGTTCCCGCAAGGGCGGAGGCCTGCCAGTTCAAGGGCTTGAGTTGTTGCTGGAAGGTTGTTGGATCTTTGGAGTTTGTAGAACCCCTTAGTTCTTTGGTAGTTGAGTTGCACCGTGGATGCCGGCCTCGAGTTTTAACTTTTGAGGTAGTCTTGCCGACTTGTGTTGTTCAGGATCCGCAAGCTTGTGGTCGTCGCTATCCTTATTCCTCGCTTTGTTTCGTGGGTGGAGTTTCTGGATTGGAAGAAGAGTTAGGTCTAAGCTATAAGGAGGAAGTCCTTGGAGCAGCCAGATGGGCTTAAGAGTTGAGTGGCAGCTTGGAGGCGAGCCTTGCTCGTTATAAGCTTGGGTTGAGTTTCTGAAGAGCAAGCCTTCTCGGGCTTTGTTCCTAGTTGATGTGCGTTCGCAGTTGGCGTTATAGCTGAGCCATAGTTGAGTGGGTTGGCACAGAGATGTCGTGGCATTGGTCGGAAACCTTAGAGTTGTTATCCTCCAGCTATTGTGTTGCTAGTAGCCACGTAATGTTTTATTCCTTGCTGCTCGAGATTTTCGTAAGAGGAATGTTGTTTGTTTTTCTGTCTGGCGATGTTCTCTTAGGCTAGTGGCTGATCGGATTGCATTGGAAAGTTTGTTGTCGGCCGTTGAGGGGCTCCAGTTTGTTAGTTTGGCCGAGTGGAGCACATGCACGGACCTTGTCTTCAAAAGGTGGTCGTAGCTGAAGTTTCAGCTGGTGTGATGGTGGTAGCCGTTTGGTGAACCAGAAAAGTGCCCCTTGGCTTTGGTGCTTCGTTTTCTCGTAAGATGGTTGCTTAAGTGTTGTGGACGCGTGCTAGTTGGAGAAGTTGGCCTTGGGATCAGTCACCAGTTGGTGGTTCGATTTGGATTTCGTTAAGGATTGTAGGCATCCATTGGGGTTTGCAGATCTCTTGCGAAGTAAGAGTAGGCCGTTTAGTTTCTGAAACCTGGGAGGTTCAGTTGTTTGGTCAGCATGGTGAAGGGTCGAGGCTGTTTGATAACAACTATGAGCATTCAGAGAAGTTACGCCGGAGCGTGGCGTAGAGTTTTAGAGCTTGTGACCTGTCCACGAGTTTGCTGAGAGTAGCGCCGTAGAGAGGCGTTCCTAGTTGGGCTAGCAGGGTTAAGTGAGCCCTAAGATTTTAAGACCGTTTGAGAGCTTGTGCGAGTTTGAGGATGTGCATTACCGTTAGCACTATCACATCTATTTCTTCGGCGTTCGGTGTATGCCCAGTCTTGTTGTGGCAGACTCGATGGCTTGTGGCTTTGAGCCTTTGGGAACCCAAGGGGGTTTGGATTTCGAAGAAGATTTAGTATTGTCTTGACCGGGAGTTTGGTTGGTTAAGGATCAGTGGAGATTTCCTAGAGTTGTTTTCGTCTTAGGACTTTCGAGGACGAAAGTCTTAAAAGGAGGGAGTATTGTAACGGCCCAGTTTTTTTATTCCGTTTCCCAGGTTGTTTTCGGACATTATGCGGATGTTCGGATGGGCCGTTAGAGCTATTTTAACCCTTAGGGGTATTTTGGTCTTTTTGCCCCCGGTCAGGGTTTTGTGGATTTTTAGGATTCCAGGGTCACTCCTGCCCTTGTCGAGGCTTGATTGTTGTTGGTTGTAGGACCCAAGAAGTTCGGGCTAGTTGGTTGGAAGTTTGGAGGTGATTTGGTAATTAACAAAATTATTGTTAATTTAAGTGCTTCCATTGGGATTTGAACCCTTGCCCTTGATGGTGATTTGCGAGCTTGGTTTAAATGAGTTTTAATAAGGAGACAAGGTTGCTTCAGCCGGGACTCGAAGGAGGAAGCCCGGGGAAGAGATTTAGGTCACCAAGACCTATTTAAATTAGGAAAAGGAAAGAAAATCAAGAAAATCTCATTCCCCTTGTTTTACTTCTCTCTCTCTCTCTCTTTATCTTTCTCTCTCCTTGCCGACCTCACCAAGAAACCCAACCGAGCCGCACCGAGCCGCCCTGAGCCACCAGCCCCAGCAGCAGCCCATGCCTGCCATCAGCCCTATCGCCCAGCCGAGCAGCCCAGACGCCTGTCGCAGCCGGCAGCCCGTCGCCCAGACGCCAGACGAACAGCAGCGCGTCGCACAACCAGTCCCCCAGCGCCAGCGCGCCCGCGTCGGGCGTCTCCGTCTGCTTCTGCGCGCCCGCGCCCCAGCGCCGTCCGCGCCTGAACGACCGTGTCGCCAGCGCCCGTCCGCTCGCCTGTCCCCTGCGGCGCCAGCGCCGGTCCCCTGCCGCGCCAGCGTGCCCAGCAGCGCCCAGTCTGCTCGCCCCAGCTGCACGTCCTTCCTGCCCACTTGCCTCCGAGAGCCTGTTTTGCCAAAATTTTTGTGGCCGAGACCTTGTACCTTCTCGGTTGGTAATTCTCGAGCCTCCACTCTTTTGGACCCTAAGTTGATTGGCTGTTGTTATTTAATTAGGATATTTTTATTAAATGCTTAGGTTGCTCGGGTTCACTTAGAAGCTCGGGAGTCGCTTGGTTGGCTTATGGTAGTTATTTTCTGCTTGTTTCCAGGTAAGGATTTCTTACCGTGGTTGTGTGGACCTCTGCGATGCTTTCTTGATTGTGCCTTATATGCATGTTTACTTCTATGAACATGATTAGTGGATAGGACAACTTGTGATTGCATTCTTGCTAGCATGTTTGCCTGTTTGTACATGTTAGTGCCATGCTAGGATTGTTCTTCCAGCATGCTTGAGATTCCTGCTTTAAGTTCGTAGTATCATGCTAGGTTATGTGTGATTGATGTTGATATGTATGTCTAGCCAGGAATCAGTTATTTTGTACTCTTAGCTAGTATAGTAGAGTTTGTCATCATCCAGAGGTGAGAGCGAACATAACGTACTTTGTCCCCACCTGGTCGGGAGTAGAGCGAAGCATGACGTACATTGCTTCCCCGGCAAATGATGTGGATTTAGCTACCACATCGGCATAAGCCTAGTTTGTAGCCTGCTAGAGCGGAACCTTGCCAACGGTGCAAGCCTGCCTTGGCCGGTTCTTAGCTTCAGGTCGGTGGTACAGGCTGCACAGATGAGTGTCGAGGGCCTCGCACTCATCGTGTTCGATGACACCGTTTCGAGTCTTTAGGCATGCGTGCACGGCCCGCGTAGTTTGTACTTAGGCCCCACATTTATGCCGGTTGCGGCGGCATGCGGTGTGCGCGCACGCGTTAGTCGCCGGTTCGAGAGCTCCCGTGCTATTGTTCGTGAGTACACCAGCCCTTCCGCTTTAGAGCCGGACTTGGGTACTCTCCGATAGTCCGCATTTGTTAGCGAGGGTAAGAGGCCTTTGAGGACACCCATTGGGATTGGCTTTTGAGCTGATCATATGGTCGAGGGAGAAAGACCCTCGAGGGTGTCGGACATCTTTGGGATCGGTTTTTGAGCTGATCCATTGGCCGAGGGAGAAAGACCCTCGGAGATGTCCCAGGATTGGTTATGAGAACCAATAATTAGGCCGGAAGTAGGAAACTTCCGAGGATTCCAGATTCTGCCTTGTAAGCTCGTTGAGCTATGATCTATTTTGGTAACTGTTTGCATGTATACTAGAGTGCCAGATGATTGACGTATCTTATTGTACCCCAGTTGGGGATTCTTACTGAGTATGTTTATACTCACCCTTATTTCTGTGGTTTTCCACCAGGTAACTTGGGACAGCACCGGGACGGCTAGCGGAGGGAGCTGATTGATCATGGGAGCCGCCGGCACTCTGTCTATTATTGTTTGCATAATTTGTTCAGCATGTAGTAGGACAGGAGTCCTAGGGGGATGTTTTTAACAGTTATTTAAATTGTATTGTATGATTTCATAAACACTGGCAGGGCTCGTTTTATTTTGTTGGTTTGCTTAAATGAAGGTTGTTGTTTATGTTTTAAATGTCCCCGCTTTTAAATGTTTTGAAAGGTTTTAAATATGAGCACTAAACCGCTTGATGAAGTATTTAACTTGCATGCTGAGTGAGAACCTAGGTTTAGGACCGTGTTTTGGGTCGGGTTCTTACAAAGACCTTGAGATGGCATCCGAAGTTTTTGTGTGGATTTAACCTATGTGCTCTCTTCTGTGTTTATATTCATAGCTTGCATACCTTTCTGCTAGATGACCATGTATATCGTATTGTACCCCGGTTGGGGATTCTTACTGAGTAATTCGTTACTCACCCTTATTTTGTGGTTTCCACAGGTAACCATGGTGCGAGACAGGATGGCTGGAGGAGGAGCTGTGATCATGGAAACCTATTGTTTCGAACTCTAAGTCTTGTATTTATGCTTTTATGTTTTAAATGTCCTCTGAATGCATGTAGTTGGGCACGGAGCCCTTAGGTTGTTTTCTGGTTGTTGCCCGGATTCTGACACTGATGTAAACCATTTTTTTTATTTGAATGTGAATGAAATCTCTGATCAGAGTACGTTTTAAATTGTTTTTAGCTTGGAACAGGTACTTGGAAATAGGGACAGGTTTCAGGAATTTTATGTTGACTTTTCAAATGGTTGTTTGTATGTTTTAGTTTTCACTTAGAATCCGAAACCATTCCTGCATATGGATTTTAGTTTTGATTGCATGCATTGAGGTAAAGGCCTATTTTAGAACCCCATTCGGGTCGGGTCTTTACACTAGATGTGTAAGACCCCGATGGGCATCATTGGTTGTGGAGTAAGACCCTGATGGGCATCCTTGTGTGTAAGTCCCCGATGGGTATCACTGTGTCTAGCAGGACTAAGACCCCGATGGGCATCAAGGTGTAGAACCTAGTGTAGGTTGTAGCTATAAGTCCTTTAATAGGCAAGTTCTAGGAGTGACGAATAGCCTAAACCAAGTTGTTTGCTCTGAGTTAGTGTATGGTCGCATGTTCGGTGTGCTAGATGAAATGTTTTCGTATTGTACCCTGGTTGGGGATTCTCACTGAGTGACTCGTTGCACACCCTTATTTTCTGTGATTTTCCACCAGGTAACTTGGGACAGAGGCTGGATGGCTAGGAAGAGGCTACTGGATGATCATGGACGGCCGAACTCTGAGACAAGCTTTTATCTTTTCCTTTATTTTGATTTAGCATGTAGTTGGACTTGAGTCCTTAAGGAAAAACTTGTTTATGTTTACTTGAACTATTTTCTATGATTTCAAAGAAAGTACTGATCAATCACCTTACTTGTTGGTTTTACTAAATGGATTCCTGGATTTGTTTTAATTGTGTTGTTTGAAAAGATTTAAATTGGTACTCTGAATGGTGTTTTTATGTTTTCAATCATGCATGCTAAGTAAGGATCTAGGTTTAAGACCATTTTTGGGTCGAGTCCTTACAGTTGGTATCAGAGCTTAGAGTCATAGATTCTGTAGACTGACCTACAGTCGTAGGTTGTTTTTTATTCCATGATCATCTGCGCTCCAATAGCCATCAGGTACGTCCGTAAGTTTAATGTTTAAGGGTTAAGAATTACAATACTGTTGCATCTAGCCTGTACATGGCTTGTTGTTTGTAGAGCAGTTACGAGTAGGTTCTGACTCGTTGTTGGTTTGGGTGTCGATAGTCAGCATGTCGGTTACCCGTAGAGGGTAAGGAGGCTCGAGGCTGACCAACCAGGGCATTTGTATTGATTCTGACACTGGAGGGATGTCTTCCCAAGCTGACGCCGATATGAGGCCACCTGCAGGCCCTACTGCTGTGTTGCCTGGAGAGGACGTAGAGGCAACTGAGCCTCAAGAGGCTGCACCGGAAGCAGCTTTTGCTGAGTCCATGATGGCTCTTATGGTTAGGTTGCTAGCTGAGCAGAGAGCTGAGATGCACGCTTTGTTAACTGCGTAGAGGGAAGAGTCCCGAATTAAGATAGAGTAGTTGACCGAGTTGGTTCAGCAGAGGACTGCAGTTCCACCAGTACCGCCAGCACCGCAAGAGCCAATCGTGAATGAGGCCATTGTGGCGCAAGGTGCAGAGGATATGGGCAAGTGGCTGAAGGATTTTGTCAAGTGGAAGCCCGAGAAATTCAGTGCCCCTAGAGATCCGTTAGCGGCAGCCACATGGATTGCTGAGCTAGTGTACACATTCATGGTGATGGCTTGTCCTGAGGTGCAGCGAGCCCGTTGTGCAGCTCATGTGCTAGCTGGTACAACTAAGTGGTGGTGGGATTCCCCTTTGAGTGAGAGACCAGCTAGGTCTCCACCCGCCACCTGGGATTTCTTCAAGGCCGAGTTCAAGGCAAAGTTTATCAGTGAAGAAGCCCAGGAGAAGATGATTGAGCTGTTTTCAAACTTAAAACAGGGATTTGATTCGATCGAGGTTCATGAGAAGACGTTTTCAAGAGTATGGGTACTTCGCTCCTCAGTTGATTGCTACCCCTGAGCTGAAGATCAAGAAGTTTATTGCAGGTTTGAGACAGGGAGTGTCTCAGGATGTTAGGGCATAGGCCCTAGAGACTTTTGCCAAGCCAGTGCAATTGGCAACGATTTACGATGGGAAGTATCCTCCAGAGTAGGTTGTTGGTGCTACTGTGTAGAAGGCCCCAGTATACTCGGTCCAAAAACGTAAGTTTGACTCAGGGAGCAATAGTCGAGTGGGCAGTCAGCGCCGTCAGGGTTCTTCTCAAGGCAGAGACCAGCATAGGAACCAAAACCATGATCAGCCTCGCCAGCCGGGCGTAGGGAGGCCGCCACCATTTTGTAACCCTTGGGGTCCCAACTCAGCAGTGGAAGGTACACTCCTAGTTCTTGATCACCTTGCTTTTGTGTTGTTTGATTCGGGTTCCACTCATTCTTTTGTTTCCGTTGTATTTGTCGAGCATGCTTGCATGATTTTAGAGCCTTTAGGGTTTGAGTTATCTGTAGCAACTCCTTCGGGAGCTAGTATGCTAGTTAGTCAGAAGGTTAAGAACGGTCAGATACAGGTATCCGACGAGTCTCTGCAGGTTACCCTCATAGTACTGGCTATGAGCAGTTTTGATGTGATCCTCGGTATGGATTGGTTAGCTGATAACCATGCAATGATTGATTGTCGCCAGAAGGAGGTAGTGTTCAGCCCGCCGAGCAGGTCTAGCTTTAAATTCTGGGGCGTCCAGAGAGGGGCGTGTCCGCCAGTGATTTCTGCAGTTAAGGCCCACTGTTTGTTAACTCGACGAGCTTGGGGCTTCGTAGCCAAGTTGTCTGGAGTGAGTCGTGATCAGTTATCTGTTGAGCAAGTGCCCGTCGTGCAAGAGTTTGCAGATGTGTTTCCTAAAGAGTTGCCTGGTCTGTCGCCAAAAAGGGAGGTGGATTTCTCAATAGAGCTTGAGTCAGGAACCCATCCTATCTCGAAAGCTCCTTACCGTATGGCGCCAGCTGAACTGAAAGAGTTAAAGGAGCAGTTGCAAGAGTTGCTTGACAGAGGATTTATTAGACCGAGTGTGTCCCCATGGGGAGCACCTATGCTGTTTGTTAAGAAAAAGGATGGCTCGATGCGTGTGTGCATTGATTATAGGGAACTGAATAATGTAACCATCAAGAACAAGTATCTGCTGCCGAGTATTGATAACCTATTTGACCAGCTCTAGGGAGCTTGTGTGTTTTCAAAGATTGACTTGAGGTCGTTCTACCATCAGTTAAGGATCTGGGATGCTGATATACCTAAGACATCTTTTAGGTCGAGGTATGGTCACTATGAGTTCGTGGTCATGTCTTTCGGATTGACAAACGCCCCAGCTGCATTCATGGACATGATGGACAAAGTGTTCAAGGCATTCTTGGATCGCTTTGTCATCGTGTTCATAGATGATATTCTTGTGTATTCAAAGTCTAAGGAGGACCATGCTTCGCACCTAAGACAGATTTTGACAGCCTTGCGCGAGAACCAGCTTTATGCGAAGTTTTCTAAGTGTGACTTTTGGCTTGAGGAAGTAGCTTTCCTTGGACACGTTGTGTCCAAAGAGGGAGTGATTTTAGATGTAGTGGCCCAGGTTTTCATCCCGGTCTTCCAGGTATGTCCTAAGGGTATTTTGGTAATTTGGTCTGGCAGTTGGGGCTGTTTGAGTCCTTTGCTGAGTTTGGAGATTTATTGGGTGTGCAGGTTCTTTGCCCCGGGAGTGTTTGGGGAGGTTTGTGGCCTTGGCTTGCAAAATAGAAACTAAAAAAAAAAAGGTGCTCCAGCCAAGGATCGAACCCGGGTTGTCTTGGTTGTGGCAGTTAGCAAAAGGAGGCATTTCCAGTTGAGCCGGGTAAGTAGTTTATGCTCTTGTTCGTTGGTGTTTTGCATATCCCGTAGTTGCTTGGGCTTTGGAGTAAAATTAGAAGTTAAGGGGTTTGTGGGTTGTTTCATTTGATCCAGGAAATAGAGATTGGTCTCTCCCTCTCCCTTTCTCAATTCGCATCCCCTTCTCCAAGCTCCGTCTCCCATCGTTCAAGCCCGAGAAGGTAAGCTCTCGTCTTTTCCTTTTGCTCTCCCTGTTCCTATTCGTTTCTTCTCCATTCTGGCCTAATTGCAGCCCCTTGATCGTCCGAATGCAGCCATCGCAACCGCCCGTCCGCTCGCCCCAGCAGCCGCAAGAGCCAGACCACGTCGTAGCCCCGCACCGCCATCGCTGCCCATCGATCACCCCCTTGCGATGCCGCCTGACGCCCAGCAGTCGATCAGCCGCACGCTCGCCTCGCCGGTCTGTGTCGCCTGCATCGCCGCAGCAATCCGCCTCGCCCACGCGAAGCCCCACGCCTAGCCTTCGCCTCGCCTAGCCGAGGCCTATTGATCACGCCCGCAGCCAGCTCACTCCTGCCCAGCACCGAGACCCGTGTGCTGTGCACAGCCGCGCAGTAGCACCGTGCCGCACGCCCTCACCGAGCCGCTCGCCCGTGCACGCCAACGCGCTCAGCAGTCGTCCGCGCATCGTTCCCCTTGCTCGCCTTCCTTACCGCGTGCGCTAGCTTTCTTGTCGTGTGCCTTGCAGCCGAGACACCCTTGGTGCTTGGCCGAGCCGCATGAGTTTCTCCCGAGCCCGAGCTTCTATTTCATAGCTTATTTTAGGGCCTATAATTAGTAATTTAGTTACTATTTGATTGTTAGGTTTCGGATAGCTAGCTCGTGTTCGTTTGCCGCATGGGTGTCCACTTGTGTGATTGTTTGTCTTCCGATTCAGGTAAAGATTTCTTACCGAAGTTATGTGGGCCCTGCGATATTTCTGTGATTGTTGTTTGTATGTCTGCTTATGATTACCAGCATGTTTAGTTATTAGGTGCTTTGTTCTGAATTCCGACTGGCATGACTTCTCGTGTATTATTCTCATGTTAGTACCATGCTAGGTTGTTCTGTTTTGGCATGTTCGTATTCTGTTCTTGTTTCGTAGTACCATGCTAGGTTTGTTGATTCTGTTGAGCACGTATCAGTATGTTTATTGTTAGTTGTTATAGCATAGTGTCATGATAGGTAGCATCATTCGGGCGAGGGTGCATAACGTAACTTGCATCCGTGGTAGGGACGCACGAGGCAGTACTCCGTCCTTGATCCGTCATTAGGGTTTAGCTAACCCTAACGGCAACCCAGTCGTAATCTTGGGTGAGGGTGGCAGACTATTAAATGCCCCAATAGCCGGGGGAATGAAGAGGCATTGCCGTGTCCCCTGCAGTCGACACGACCTCAGCGTGTAGACAGTAGCCCTTGATTACCACCTGTGTAATGCCCCAATTTTCTATTTCGGTTTCCCAGGTGTTTCCGGTTCATTATTCGGATGTTCGGATAGGTCGTTAGTGCTATTTTAACCCTTATGGGCATTTTGGTCTTTTTGCCCCCGGTCAGGGTTTTGTGGATTTTGAGGACTCCAAGGTCACTCCTGCCTTTGTCGAGGCTTGATTGTTGTTGGTTGCAGGACCCAGGAAGTTCGGGCTAGTTGTTTGGAAGTTTGGAGGTGTTTTGGTAATTATCAAAATTATTGTTAATTAAAGTGCTTCCTTTGGGAATTGAACCCTTGACCTAACGGTGATTAGGAGGCTTGATTTAAATGGGTTTTATTAAATAGAAAAGAATGCGTCAGCTAGGAATCGAAGGAGGAAAGCCTTGGGAAGGGATTTTGGACCACCCAAAGCCTATTTAATTTAAAAAAAGGAAAAGAAAAGAGAAAAACCCTTATTCTTTCCCCTTCTCTCTCTCTCTCTCTCTCTCTCTCTCTCTCTCTCTCCTTGCCGACCTCACCAAGAAACCAAACCGAGCCACACCGAGCCGCACCGAGCCACCAGCACCAGCACCAGGAGCCCTGCCTGTCGCACAACCGACCGAGCAGCCCAGACGCTCAAGACAGACCTCTGCACATCACACACAGCAGCCGAGCAAACAGACGCCCCAGCCAAAGATACCGCGATCGCGCCCAGACGCCCCGTCAGCCTGCTCGTGTCGCGTCCAGTCCTTGTCGTCGTGCCACGCCAGCCCGTCGCACAGCCCGTCGCCCAGCGCCAGCGCGCCCGCGTCGGGCGTCTCTTTCTGCATCTGCGAGCCAGCGCGCCCGCGCCCCAGCGCCGTCCGCGTCTGCGCGCCCGTGTCGCCGTGCCAACGCAGGTCCCCTGCCGCGCCAGCGCTCCCTACAACGCCCGCCAGCGCCCAGTCTGCTCGCCCCAGCTGCACGTCCTGCCTGCCCACTTGCCGCCGAGAGCCTGTTTTGCCGAGATAGATGGGACCGAGACCTAGTGCCTTCTCGGTTGGTAATTCCCGAGCCTCCACTCTTTTGGACCTTAAGATGTTAGTTGTTGGTTGCTTAATTAGGATGATTTTTATTGTTTGCTTAGGTTGCTCGGGTTCATTTAGAAGCTCGAGGGTTGCTTGTTGGTTGAGGTAGTTAGTTCTGCTTGTTTCCAGGTAAGGATTTCTTACCGTGGTTGTGTGGACCCTGCGATGCTATCATGATTGTGCCTTGTATGCTTGGTTGTTGTTATGAGTATGTTAGCTATTGAACAGCTTGTGTTTGAAATCTTGCTAGCATGTTGCTTGTTGTTCATGTTAGTGCCATGCTAGGTTTGTTCTTCCAGCATGCCATGTCTTGTGATTGTATGAAATTTCCAGTGGGTAGGTTACATGTTTTCTCTTGCTTCTAGATCGTGTTGTTCTTGTATCCCTGTTATATTCTATTAGGTACATGCTAGGGGTATCCTTATCTTGGCATAACCTTGTCCTATTTTCCCCTGATTAGTTCCATGCTAGGGATAGACAGGTGAAGTATAGTGTAGAAAATGGTAGGGGTAACTAGATTAGGTCCAGCTCGGGTAAGACCTCGATGGACATCCGTATGTGAGTTGGGAGTGTAAGACCCCGATGGGCATCCTAGGTGTGTAAGTCCCCGATGGGCATCACTGAGTTGGAGGTGTAAGACCCCGATGGGCATCCTAGGTGTGTAAGTCCCCGATGGGCATCACTGAGTTGGAGGTGTAAGACCCTGATGGGCATCCTAGGTGTATAAGTCCCCGATGGGCATCACTGAGTTGGAGGTGTAAGACCTTGATGGGCATCCTAGGTGTGTAAGTCCCCGATGGGCATCACTGAGTTGGAGGTGTAAGACCCTGATGGGCATCCTAGGTGTATAAGTCCCCGATGGGCATCACTGAGTTGGAGGTGTAAGACCCCGATGGGCATCCTAGGTGTATAAGTCCCCGATGGGCATCACTGAGTTGGAGGTGTAAGACCTTGATGGGCATCCTAGGTGTATAAGTCCCCGATGGGCATCACTGAGTTGGAGGTGTAAGACCCCGATGGGCATCCTAGGTGGAGTTTCTGGATTGGAAGAAGAGTTAGGCCTAAGCTATAAGGAGGAAGTCCTTGGAGCAGCCAGATGAGCTTAAGAGTTGAGTGGCAGCTTGGAGGCGAGCCTTGCTCGTTATAAGCTTGGGTTGAGTTTCTGTAGAGCAAGCCTTCTCGGGCTTTGTTCCTAGTTGATGTGCGTTCGCAGTTGGCGTTATAGCTGAGCCACAGTTGAGTGGGTTGGCACAGAGATGCCTTGGCATTGGTTGGAAACCTTAGAGTTGTTATCCTTCAGCTATTGTGTTGCTAGTAGCCACGTAATGTTTTATTCCTTGCTGCTCGAAATTTCCGTAAGAGGAATGTTGTGTGTTTTTCTGTCTGGCGATGTTCTCATAGGCTAGTAGCTGATCGGATTGCATTGGAAAGTTTGTTGTTGGCCGTTGAGGGGCTCCAGTTTGTTAGTTTGGCCGAGAGTGGAGCCTGCTCTGACCTTGTCTTTCGTGGTGGTTTGAAGTGAAGTTTCAGCTAGTGTGAGTGGTGGTAGCCGTTTGGTGAACCAGAAAAGTGCCCCTTGGCTTGGGTGCTTCGTTTTCTCGTAAGATGGTTGCTAAAGTGTTGTGGGCGCATGCTAGTTGGAGAAGTTTTCCATGGGATCAGTCACCAGTTGGTGGTTCGAATTGGATTTCGTTAAGGATTGTAGGCAACCAGTGGGGTTCGCAGTTCTCTTGCGAAGTAAGAGTAGGCCGTTTAGTTTCTGAAACCTGGGAGGTTCAGTTGTTTGGTTAGAGTGGTGTAGAGTTGAGGCTGTTTGTTAACTGTTGTGAGCCAGAGAAGTTTCGCCGGTGCGCGGCGGAGAGTTTAGAGCTTGTGACCAATCCTCGAGTTTACTGAGAGTAGCGCCATAGAGAGGCGTTCCGAGTTGGGTTAGCAGGGATAAGTGAGCCCTAGAGTCGTAAGACCGTTGAGAGTTGGTGCGAGTCAGAGGAGGTGGCTCACCGACTAGTTATCGCATGCTTTCTTCGAAGCTCAGTGTTAGTTCAGTTTTGGTTGAGATAGTTCGTGGCAGACTCGGTGTCTGTTGGGCTTGGAGCCTCTGGGAACCCAAGAGGGTTCGGTTTCGAAGAAGGATTTGTGTTGTCTTAATCGGGAGCTTGGTTGGTTAAGAATCAGTGGAGTTTTTCCTAGAGTTGTTTTCGTCTTAGGACTTTCGAGGACGAAAGTCTTAAAAGGAGGGAGTATTGTAATGGCCCAGTTTTCTATTTCGGTTACCCAGGTGATTTCGGATCATTATTCGGATGTTCGGATGGGCCGTTAGAGCTGTTTTAACCCTTAGGGGTATTTTGGTCTTTTTGCCCCCGGTCAGGGTTTTGAGGATTTTCAAGATTTCAGGGCCTTTCCTGCCTTCATCGAAGTTTGGTGGTTGTTGGTTGCAAGACCCAAGAGGTTTGGGCAAGTTGTTTGGGAGTTTGGAGGTATTTTAGTTATTGGCAAAATTAATGGGTTTTTGAGTACTTCCTTTGGGATTTGAACCCTTGCCCTAAATGGTTTTGGGAGTTTGTAGGAAAAAGAGTTTTATTAAAATAAAAAAAAAGTTTGCTTGGGCCGGTTTTGAAAGAGGAAGTTTGGAAAGGGATTTTAGACCCATTTAAATTAGGAAAAGGGAAGAAAATCAAGAAAACCCCTTTCCTCGCAATACACAGCACAATGGCGCCAGCGCCCTGCACTGCACTGCCAGCGCCCATTCTCGCCTCTTTTGCTGCCAAGACCGCATGTCTTCTCGGTTGGTAATTCCCGAGCCTTTCCCCTCTTAGATTTTTAAGCTGCTGGCTGTTGTTTATCTATTTAGGATGTTTTTATTGTATGCCTAGGTTGCTCGGGTTCGCTTTAAGCTCGAGGGTCGTTATCTGATTCCCGATAGTTATTTTCCACTTGATTCCAGGTAAGTATTTCTTACCGTGGTTGTGTGGACCCTGCGATGCTCTCTTGACTGTGTCTTATATGCATGTTTACTTGTATGAACATGATTAGTGGATAGGACAGCTTGTGATTGCATTCTTGCTAGCATGTTTGCCTGTTTGTACATGTTAGTGCCATGCTAGGATTGTTCTCCCAGCATGCTTGAGATTCCTGCTTTAAGTTCGTAGTATCATGCTAAGTTATGTGTGATTGATGTTGATATGTATGACTAGCCAGGAATCAGTTATTTCGTACTTTTAGCTAGTATAGTAGAGTTTGTCATCATCCAGAGGCTGAGAGCGAACATAACGTACTTTATCCCCACCGGTCGGGAGTAGAGCGAAGCATAACGTACATTGCTTCCCCCCGGCAGCCGATGTGGATTTAGCTACCACATCGGCATAAGCCTAGTTTGTAGCTCGCTAGAGCGGAACCCCGCCAAACGGTGCAAGCTGCCTTGGCCGGTTCTTAGCTTCAGTCGGTGGTACAGCCGCACGGATGAGTGCCGAGGGCCTCGCACTCTGTGTTCGGTGACACCATTTCCGAGTCTTTAGGCATGCGTGCACAGCCCGCGTAGTTTGTACCTAGGCCCCCACATTTACGCCTTAAGTTACAAAGAAGATGCGGTGTGCGCAAGCACACGCGTTAGTCGCCGGCCTCGAGAGCTCCCGGGCTAATGTTAGTGAGTACACCAGTTCCTTCCAGTTTAGAGCCAGACTTCGGGTACTCTCTCGGTATTCCAGATTTATTAGCGAGGGTAATAGGCCCTTGAGGACACCCATTGGGATTGGTTTTTTAGCTAATCTTATGGTCGAGGGAGAAAGACCCTCGAGGGTGTCGGACATCTTTGGGATCGGTTTTGAGTGAGTCGATCAATTGGCCGAGGAGAAAGACCCTCGGAGATGTCCCGGATTGGTTATGAGAACCAATCATTAGGCCGAAGTAGGAGACTTCTAAGGATTCCAGATTCTCGCCTTGTAAGCTCGTTGAGCTATGATCTGTGTTGGTAATCGCTTGCATGTATACTAGGGTGCCGGATGATTGATGTATCGTATTGTACCCCCTGGTTAGATTCTTACTGAGTATGTTTATACTCACCCTTATTTTTGTGGTTTTTCCACGGGTAACTTGGGACAAAGACCGGACGGCTAGCGGAGGGAGCCGATTGATCATGGGAGCCGCCGGCACTCATTTTTATTGTTTGCATAATTTGTTCAAAGATGTAGACGGACAGGAGTCCTAGGGGGACGTTTTTAAAAGTTGTTTAAATTGTATTGTATGATTTTATAAACACTGGCCTGGCTTGTTTTATTTTGTTGGCTTTGCTTAAATGAAGGTTGTTGTTTATGTTTTAAGTGTCCCCGCTTTTAAATGTTTTGAAAGGTTTTTAATATGAGCACTAAACCGCTTGATGAAGTATTTAACTTGCATGCTGAGTGAGAACCTAGGTTTAGGACCGTGTTTTGGGTCGGGTTCTTACAAGTGCCGACTGGAGAGCTCCTCGGGATCTTGAGTTCAGTGCACCTTTCGTATAGTCAGTATAGCAGAAAAGCTGATGTCGAGACTAGTTTCTCGTAGAGTTCCAAGTTTTAAGATAACTCTTAGAGTAAGACCGTAAGATGGCATCTGATTATAGTTGTGTATGGATTAAAGTAAAGTGCTCTCTTCTGTGTTTATATTTATAGCTTGCATACATTCTACTAGATGACCAGTTGTATCCTATTGTACCCCAGTTGGGGATTCTTACTGAGTAATTCGTTACTCACCCTTACTTTTGTGGTTTCCATAGGTAACCAGGGCGCGAGACCGGTTGGCTGAAAGAGGAGCTGCTGATCATGGAATCCTGCTGTTTTATCTCTGAGTCTTATGTTACGGATTTTTCTTTATAAATTCTTGAATGCATGTAGTTAGGGCACAAAGCCCTAAGGATGTTTTGGATTGTATCTGGATTCTGTCTTTTCATTGAAATGATTTGGAACTGAATGTTTGAAATAAATATCTGATCAAAGTACGTTTTGAATTATTTATAGCTTGGAACAGGTGCTTGGAAACAGTGACAGGTTTCAGGTTTTTTTCATGCTTGCTAGTTTAATGAATGATTGAAAGTTTTAAATTTATACAGAATCTGGATGGCAATCTTGCATAACGTATTTATGTTTTAAAAGCATGCATTGAAGTAAAGGCCTAGGTTAGGACCTCTTTCGGGTCGGGTCTTTACAATAGACCCTTCAAAAATAGAGGCGGTTAGTTCGTGGGCTAGACCGACGACACTGTCTGAGATTCATAGTTTACTGGGTCTGGCCGGTTATTACCGACCCTTCGTTCAAGATTTTTCTGCTATAGCTGCACCGCTTACTTGTTTGACAAGAAAGGGCATCGATTTCGTTTGGGATAAGAAGTGTGACGAAAGTTTCGCTAAGCTGAAGAGCAGTTTGACGTCCACACCAGTATTGGCAGTTCCATAGGGAACATGGGGTTTTGTGGTGTACAGTAATGCCAACAAGTTTGGTTTGGGTTGCGTTCTGATGCAGCATGGTAAGGTAATAGCGTACGCCTCAAGGCAGTTGAAACCGTATGAGCAGAATTACCCGACTCATGATATGGAGTTGGCAGCTGTCGTCTCTGCACTTAAGATCTGGAGGCATTATCTGTATGGTGAAAAGATTCAAATTTTCTCGGACCACCAGAGCCTCAAATATTTCTTCACCCAGAGAGAGCTGCACATGAGACAGAGGAGGTGGTTGGAGCTTGTAAAAGATTATGACTGTGAGATCCTGTATCATCCGGGGAAGGCAAATGTTGTAGTAGATGCGCTGAGTAGAAAGACCTCGCATTCAGCGATGTTGTCCAATCCCAAAAGTGTTATGAGGAAAGATCTTGAGAGAGCAGGAATAGTAGTGTTGTTAGGGGAGGTTACCGCCAGGGTAGCCCTGTAACGACCCGACCCGAAAGGGTTCTAAAATAGGCCGTTACCTCAATGCATGCATTCAAAACTTCAAAAAATTTGCAAAAGGGTGTTCGGATTCTAAGTAAAAACTAAAACATAAAACATCCATTTAAAAAGTTAACATAATTTCCTGAAACTTGTCCCTGTTTCCAAGCACCTGTTCCAAGACAAATACATTTACAAAACTTACTCTCATCAGAGATTTATTTAAAACATACAAACTTTACAACAATGCTAGAATCCGGAAATACATTCAGAAAACACCCTAGGGTTCCATGCCCAACTACATGCATTCAGAGAACATTTAAATCATAGACATAAAACTCAGAGTTGAACAACGGGTTTCCATGATCACAGCTCCTCCTCCAGCCATCCTGTCTCGCACCATGGCTACCTGTGGAAAAACCACAAAAAATAAGGGTGAGTAACGAATTACTCAGTAAGAATCCCCAACCGGGGTACAATACGATACACATGGTCATCTAGCAGAAAGGTATGCAAGCTATGAATATAAACACAGAATAGAGCACGTAGCTTAGCTCACACTAGGGCCTCGGATGCCAACTCAGGGTCTTAGTCCGGAAATAACTCATCACACAATACGCCCTATACGAGAAACAAGTCTCAGCCTCAGCCTGTCTACTGTCGACGAAAGGTGCACTGGCTCAAGATCCCGAGGAGTTCTCCGGTCGGCGCTATAATGAGCGTGCGCGCGCACCGCATGCTACTGCAGACTATGGGGGGTGCCGGGTCTAGTGGCAAGCTGCCCATGTCCAGTCACCATGCCTAACTAAATCTCTGGATCGGTGTCACTAACATAGGGGTGTGAGACCTAGACACGTGAACTATGTCAGCCTGAACCACCGCACCTGAGGGTAAGGCACGGGTCGTGGTAGGCTTACACCAGGAAACCGTCCTTGCCCTATCAGGTGGCAACTCAAGGGCTACCGCCAAAACACGCTAAGGACGTGTCGGCTGTCGGGGACAAGGCAATGCCAAGTCATCATCCCGATCGTTGGGGCATTTAACAGTCTGCCACCCTCACCCAAGATTGCGGGGCCCACCGTTAGGGTTAGCTAGTCCCTAACGGGATCAGGGATGAAGCTCAATCTCGTACGTCCCTGTCGGGGATGCAAGGTACTTTATGCACCCGGCCCGGATGATGCTATCTACCTGAACTCTAACCTGTCATAGCAATCAGCAAACAATCAAATCAATCCAATACGTGCTCAAAAGAATACAACGAACCTAGCATGATACTACGAAGCAAGAACATATACGAGCATGCTAGAAAGGAACAACCTAGCATGGACTAACATGAGAAACAACATAGGAAATCATGCCAGTCGGGAATTCAGAATAGAGCACTTATCATCAAACATGTCAATAAACACACAAGCATACAATCAGCAATCACATATTGTATCGCAGGGCCCACACAACTCCGGTAAGATATCCTTACTTGGTCGGAAGGCAACTACACACAACAAACCTAACTGCGATCGAACCCGAGCAGCCTATAACGAGCCAAGCAAACACATCCATAATCATAAAATAGCCCTAAAGACACTAAAATAAACAGGGCTCGGCTCGGGAGCAACTCACGAGGCGTGGCTGACACGCGAACGAGCTGGCTGCACGGGCAAGGCATTAGTTGGGCGCAGACAGGGGCAGGGAAGGGCGCTGGCGCGCTGGGCTCGGGCGCTGGGGGCGCTGGCTGCGCGCGGGCGCAGCGCGCGCGCGCAGGCAGCACGCAGCGCGAGCGCTAGCTTCTGGCTGGCGCTGGCGCGCGCGCGCGCTTTCGGCAGACGAGGCGGCGCGCGGCGCGCGATCGACACGAGGCGACATCTTGTGCGCGGCTTCGGCATGCTGGGCGCACTGGCTAGGCTCGGCCGCGACACGCTGCATCGGGCGACACGGACCATAGCAGGCGAGGCGCTGGGCGGGCGACGCTTTCGAGCAGCGAGGGCTCGAATCGCGACTGGGGCGCGCGGGGACTGGGCTGGGCGACGGCGAGACCTGAGCAGGGCGAGCGCGCGCGGTCTGGCTGGGCGAGCGGGCTGGCTGGGCTGCTCGGGCTGGCTGGGTTGGGCGACCAAAAGGGGCTCCTCGGCTAGGTGGGGGGCTCGGGGAGAGAGAGAGAGAGAGAAAAAAATGGATTTTGAAAAGAAAATAAAAGAAAATGGGAAAATAAAAGAAAAATGGGAATAAAAGGAAATAAATGGGATTTTTAATCCTATTTCCATCCTTATCCACTTTTATCCAAATCAAAACCTTAAAATCCCAATTCCCGGCGTCCTCCTTCGAGACCCGACCGAAGCAATCTTTTCCAATAAATAAAACTCACTTAAATCCAACTCCCAAAGCAACACTAAGGGCCCGGGCTCGAATCCCAAAGGAAGCACACAACCAACCATCACTTAGCCAAAGCCCAAACCACAACCGAGCATCCAACCTAGCCCAAACACCACGGGACTCGCAGCCAACAACAAACAAGCCTCGACAAAGGCAGGAGCTACCTCGATTCCCTGAAAACCACAAATTCTGCCCGGGGAGCCAAAAGACCAAAATACCCCCAAGGGTCAAAACCGCTCTAATGACCCAACCAAACAACCGAATCTTGACCCGAAGGCACCTCGAAAACTGGAATAGGAAACTGGGCTGTTACAAGCCCAGTTGACCATCCAGCCTTCGATAAAGAAAAGGATTATCGACGGCCAGATAACTGACCCTTAGTGAAAAAATTTGTACGAGAGAGTTCAGGGCGATGGTGACTTCGATTTTGTGGTTTCCGTAGATGGTGGCTTAAGGTATAAGGGTCAGCTATGTGTCCCAGCCGATGCCAGTATACGTATAGAGTTGTTGACCGAGGCTCACACTTCGCCTTTTGTGTGGCATCCAGGAGGTAACAAAATGTATCAAGATCTTAAGCAGACTTTTTGGTGGATGGGGATGAAGAGAGAGATTGCCCAGTTTGTCAGCCGGTGTCTCACTTGTCAACAAGTGAAGTCACCTAGGCAGAAGCCAACAGGTTTGTTGCAGCCGCTTCGGGTGCCGCAGTGGAAGTAGGAGGAGATTACCATGGACTTTATTTTGGGTTTGCCCAGGACTCCCAAAGGTTATACACAGATTTCTGTGATCGTTGACAGGTTGACCAAGTGTGCTCAGTTCGTCCCCGACAGGATAAATTATACCGTGGAGTAGTGGGCACAGTTGTTCCTTGAGCAGATAGTTAGGTACCACGGAGTGCCAGTTAAGATTATCTCATACCGGGATTCTCGTTTCACGTCTCGATTTTGGAGAGCCCTCCAGGCAGGGTTGGGCACAGAGTGCAACTACAGTACAGCCTTTCATCTGCAGACCGATGGTCAGACGGAGCGGGTAAATCAGATCCTAGAGGATATGTTTCGAGCCTGTGTGTTGGATTTTCTGGGCAGTTGGGATCAGTACTTGTATTTGATGGAGTTTTCGTACAACAACAATTATCAGTCGACCATTCAGATGGCACCGTTTGAGGCGTTGTTTGGTAAGCGTTGTAGATCCCCGGTATTCTGGGAAGAGATTGGAGACAGGCAGGTTTTGGGTCTCGAGTTGCTCCAGTTGACCAATGAAGCAGTTTAGAAGATCAGGGCTCGTATGTTGACCGCTTAGAGCAGGCAGAAAATGTAAAGACCCGACCCAAAAGGGGTTCTAAAATAGGCCTTTACCTCAATGCATGCATTCAAAACTTAAAGAAAATATGCAAGAATGGGTTTTTCGGATTCTAAGTGAAAACTAAAACATACAACATCCATTTAAAAGTCCATATAGAAATCCTGAAACTTGTCCCTGTTCCCAAGCACCTGTTCCAAGTCAAATACATTTCCAAAACTTACTCTGATCAGAGATTTATTTAAATCATTCAAAAACTTCAAACGGTTACAACAATGCTAGAATCTGGTAAAATAGTCAGAAAAACAACCTAGGGGCTCCGTGCCCAGCTACCTGCATTCAAAGGAAAATAAAGCATAAAGAATCATAGACATAAATTCAGAGTTCGACAACTGGTTTCCATGATCACAACCCCTCCTTCAGCCATCCTGTCTCGCACCATGGTTACCTGTGGAAAACCACAAAATAATGGTGAGTAACTAATTACTCAGTAAGAATCCCCAACCCGGGTACAATACGATATAAATGGTCATCTAGTAGAAAGGTATGCAAGCTATGAATATAAACACAGAAGAGAGCACATAGCTTAAATCCATACATAAACCTCGGATGCCATCTCAGGGTCTTACTCCGGAAAATCTACCACGCGATACGTTACTATACGAGAAACTAGTCTCTGCCTCAGCCTGTCTACTGTCGATACGAAAGGTGCACTGAACTCAAGATCTCAAGGAGCTCTCTGGTCGGTGCTGTAATGAGTGTGTGGCGCACCGCATGCTGCTGCAAACCTGGGGGGTGCCGGGTCTAGTGGCAAGCTGCCCTGGTCCAGTACTCATGCCTAACTAATCTCTGGATCGGTGTCACTAACATAGGGGTGTGAGACCTGGACACGTGAACTATGTCAGCCTGTACCACCACACCTGAGGCTAAGGAACTGGTCGTGGTAGGCTTACACTAGGAAACGGTACTTGCCCTATCAGGTGGAAATCAAGGGCTACGGCCGAACACGTTGAGGACGTGCCGACTGTCGGGTATAAGGCAATGTCTTGTCATCATCCCGACCGTTGGGGAATTTAACAGTCTGCCACCCTCACCTAAGATTACAAAGGGCTGTCGTTAGGGTTAGCTAAACCCTAACGACGGATCAGGGACGGAGTACTGCCTCGTACGTCCCTGCCACGGATGCAAGTTACGTTATGCATCCTCGCCCGGATGATGCTACCTATCATAACTCTAATCTATAAACAGATACAGCAAACAATCCAATTCGTGCTCAACAGAAACAACGAACCTAGCATGATACTACGAAGTAGAACAGATAACGAGCATGCTAGAACAGAACAACCTAGCATGGAACTAACATGAGGAACAACACGAGAATCATGCCAGTCGAAAATTCAGAACAGAGCACCTATCACTAAACATGTTGATAAACACAAACAAGCATACAAACAGCAATCACATATTATATCGCAGGGCCCACACAACTCTAGTAAGAAATCCTTACCTTGGTCGGGAGGCAACTACACACAAAGATCCTATGCTGCGATCGATCCCGAGCTAGCTAATGAGAACCTGACAAGCACAACAATATCACCATCTATAGGCCTAAATATAATAAAACAAACAGGGCTCAGCTCGGGAGCAACTCACACGGCACGGCTGACACGAGACGAGGATGCATGTGTTGCACGCCTTTGGGGCGCTTTGGGCGCGTAAGAGGTCGCGACGCCGCGTCGTTTGCCACACGCAATGCGCCAGCGCGCAGAGCTGCGCGCAGAAGAACGACGAGGTTGACTGGCGACGCTAGTGCGGGCTGTGCGAGGACGGGCGACGCGAGTGCGGGCTGTGCGCGGACGAGCGACGCGATCTGGGCTGCTGCGACAGAGCTGCTGGGCGACGGGCATCTGGGCGCTACTGCTGGGCGATGGGCTGCTCGGTGGTGTCCTCTCGGCTGGCTGCACAAAACATCAAAACTCAGCCTCTCCCTCTTCTCGGCTAGCAAGAACACCACCCAAAACGAAGAAGCAAGAGATCGAGACACTTACCCGGGATGACGAATGGACGAAGGAGCTGCTTGGGGAGATGAAACACGGCTGAAAGCTTGGGAGAGAGAGCTTGGGCGGCTAAGGTGGTTTTGAAGAAGAATGAATGATAAACCTAAAATCCCTTCATTTAATCAAATGCACCAAAACCCCAAAGAGCCAAAGCTAACCAAGACAAGCCGCGGAAAGAGCAACAAGAGCACACAATGGCTCAACTGGCACACCACCCAACAAACTTCCCGGAGACCCGGGTTTGAACCCCAACTGCTACACTTTTATTTCTCAATTTTACTTTTACGTCTCACCATGCCCAAACACATCCACAAAGCATCAAAATTCTGCATAAGTCCATCCAATAATTTTAACAACTGAAAAAGATAGAAACGGCCCTGACGGCCCGACAAAATTACCAAAATACCCCTAGGGCATACCTGGAAGACCGGGATGAAAACCTGGGCCGTTACAGAAAAGCTACGCCGATGTCAGGCGTAGAGAGTTAGAGTTTGAAGATGGTTAACATGTTTTCCTAAAGGTAGCGCTGATGCATGGGGTTCTGAGGTTTGGTAAGCGGGGGAAGCTGAGCCTTAGGTTTGTTGGACCTTTCGAGATCCTTGAGAGGGTTGGGGCTGTAGCTTACCGATTAGCATTGCCGCCGTCCTTTGCCGCAGTGCATAGTGTGTTCCACATTTCGATGCTCCGCCAGTATGTGGCAAACCCTTCGCACATTGTAGATTTTGAGCCTTTGCAGCTGAACAGTGACCTGAGCTTTGAGGAAAAACCTGTAAAGATCTTAGCGTTTGAGAAAAAGGTTTTGAGGAATTTAGCCATTGATTTAGTGAAAGTGCAGTGGCGGTATCAGAGAGTTGAGGAAGCTACTTGGGAGTTGGAAGAGGAGATTAGAAGGAACTACCCGGAGTTATTTTAGTACAACGACTTCTGAGAACGGAAGCCTTCTAAGGAGGGAGTATTGTAATGACCCAGACTTCTGTTAATGTTCCCTAGGTATGTTCGATACAGTATTTGGTTGTTTGGTTGGGCCGTTAGGGCTTTTTAACCCTGAAGGGCATTTTGGTCATTTTGCTCTTAGGGCTGGCCTTATGGGATCTTAGGGATCCGAGGCTGTTTATGTCTTTGCTAAGGTTGCTTTGGTTGTCGGTGCAGGATTCCAAGAGTAGTTGGATTTGTTAGGGTTTCTGGAGGTTTTTCGGTTAAGTGCAAAATAGGAGTTTTAAAAGTGTTGTTTTGAGGATTTGAACCCCTGACCTCAAGGGGGGTTTGGAGGCTTGGATTTAAATGGGAAAAAAAAATAGATGCTGGAACTTGAAGGAGAAAAGCCCTGGGAAGGGGTTTAGTCGCCAATTCTAAATGAATTAGGAAAAAGAATTTGTAAATTCATTCCCAAGGTCTTGCCGCACGCATCTCTCACTCTCTCCCTCTCATCTTGCCGAATTCTTACTCTCCTTCCCCATCTCCTTGTCGAATCCATCAAGATCAAGAACCAAGTTCAAGATTCATGTAAGTTTTGTAGGCAAACATTGGAGCTCGCTGGTCTCCTATGAAGAGAGAGGAGGCTGACTGGTTTCTGGAACCCGAGAGGTTTAGTTGTTTGTCTACTGATGTAGGGTTGAGGTTGTTTGTTAGCAGCTGTGAGTGTTCAGGGAACTTACGTCAGTGTCCGGCGTAGTGTTTTGGAGTTTGTGATCAGTCGGCGTGTTTGTCGAAAGTAGCGCCATGGTAAAGCGTTCTAAGTTTGGTAAGCGAAGATAGGTAAGCCCTAGGGTTGTAAGACTGTTTGAGAGTTGGAGCGAGTCGGAGCATGTGGCTTACCGATTTACACTGTCACGTCTCTATCATCGAAGCTTAGTGTATATCTAGTTTTGGTCGAGATGGTTGTGGCAGACTTGTTGGCATTTTGGCTGTGAGCCTTTAGGAACCCAAGAGGGTTCGAGTTTCGAAGAAGAATTGGTGTTGGCTTAACCGAGAGTTCGGTTGGTTAAGGATCAGTGGAGTTTTCCTAGAGTTGTTTTAGTCTTAGGACTTTCGGGGACGAAAGTCTTAAAACGAGGGAGTATTGTAACGGCCTAGTTTTCCGTTCCGGTTTCCCAGGTACCTTCGGTTCAGTATTCAAACGTTCGGTTGGGCCGTTAGGGCTTTTTAACCTTGAAGGGCATTTTGGTCATTTTGCTCTTAGGGCTGGCCTTGTGGAATCTTAGGGTTCCGAGGCTATTTCTGACCTTTGCTAAGGTTGGTTTGGTTGTTGGTGCAGGTTCCCAAGAGTGGTTGTTGTTGTCAGGGTTTCTGGAAGCCTTCCGGTTATTTTGTAAAATAAGGATTTTAAAGGTGTTCCCTGGAGGACTCAAACCCCTGACCTCAAGGGGGGTTTGGAAGCTTAGATTTAATTATGTAAATTAGATTCGTCAGCTGGGACTCGAAGGGGAAAAGCCCTGGGAAGGGGCTTTTGTCGCCAAACCTAATCAAATTAGGAGAAGGAGAATTCGTGTTTTTGGTTCCCAAGTCTTGCCGCACGCATATCTCTCTCTCTCTCTCTCTCTCTCTCTCTCTCTCTCTCCTCTTGCCGAATTCTTGCTCCTCCTTCCCCATCTTCTGGCCGTTCCATCAAGATCAAGAAACAAGATCAAGAATCATGTAAGTTCCCTCTTCTCCTTCTATTCTCCATAGGCGAAGTTGGTCCCCTTGGTGTTTGGCCAAACCCTAACCGAGTAGTTGTTGTTCCCTTGTAGCCGAGACTCTCTTGGTTCTTCTTTGGAGTTGCCGAGCCTTGAGGTTCCATTCTTGGGGTGTGCCGAATTGCCTTCTTGATCCCCTCTTGGTGTAGCCGCAAGCCAAATCAAGAACCAAGGTCGAGAAGTGAGTTTGTCCTTCCTTCTTCTTATCTTTGCCGAGATCCCTCCCCTTGTTGATTGCGCAAACCCTAACCAAGCAAGAACTTCTTTGCCCTAGCTTGTAGCCGAGAGGTTGGAAAGGCCTTGGGGCTGCCGAAGTTGGTGATTCTTCTTGCAAAGACCCGAGCCTTCATTCTTGTTCATCCCATTGTTTCTTAATCACTTCCATAGCCTTCCTTGCAACCGAAACATCTTGTGGTAAGTTTTTCCTTTCCTTGGTCGTGAGCCTTTGGTTGCTGGTTGCTGGTTGCTGGTTTTCTAAGTGCTTCTCCTTTGTTTTGCAAGCCCCGAACGAAGCCGGAAGAGTTTCCGCAACTAACCCTAGTAGCTGTGAGCATTGCCTAGCCGAGCACACTCCCGAGGTGAGTTCCCAATCCTAGCCGAGAGCATGTTTGTGTGGTTGGAATGTGTTGGTTGTTCTTCGAGAAAGCTAACCGATGTTTAGTTCATTTGAGGTGAAGCCGAGCTAAGTCCAGGAAGTTGGTGAGAGGAGGCCGAGAGCTCCCTTGGACACTCTCCAAGGGTTTGGCAGAGAGCTTGTGTAGCTCACCGGGTAACTTCCCAGTTCTTGTTTCCTTGAGTTTACTTTAGAGATAGCTAGTTTAGGTTATTGATGTAACTATGTATGTTTTGCTAGGTCGTGTGTTCTACATCTCAATGAGCATTATACATATTTACTGCTTGTTTCCAGGTAAGGATTTCTTACCGGGGTTGTGTGGACCCTGCGATGTATCATGATTGTGCCTTGTATGCTTGTTGACTGTTATGAGCATGATAGTGATAGGAC
This sequence comes from Sicyos edulis, assembly GCA_036507275.1. Classification (NCBI taxonomy): domain Eukaryota; kingdom Viridiplantae; phylum Streptophyta; class Magnoliopsida; order Cucurbitales; family Cucurbitaceae; genus Sicyos; species Sicyos edulis. The sequence continues at coordinate 22,719,766 of CM071847.1, forward strand.
ATCTATGATTGATCTCTTGCTAGCATGTTTGCATGTTTGTACATGTTAGTGCCATGTTAGGTTTGTTCTTCCAGCATGCTTGTGATTCCTGCTTTAAGTTCGTAGTATCATGCTAGGTTATGTGTGATTGATGTTGAATATGTATGTTTAGCCAGGAATCAATTATTTTGTACTCGTAGTTAGAACAGTAGGGTTTGTCATCATCTAGAGGCTGAGAGTGTACATAACATACGTTGTCCCCACCAATCGGGAGTCAGAGCAAAGCATAACTTACATTGCTTCCCCCCGGCAGCCGATGTGGATTAGCAACCGGTGCAAGCCTACCTTGGCCGGTTCTCAGCTTCAGGTCGGTGGTACAGGCTGTTACAGATGAGTGTCGAGGGCCTCACACTACTGTGTTCAGTGACACCGTTTCCGAGTCTTTAGGCATGCATACCTGGCCCGCGTAGTTTGTTCCTAGGCCCCCACATTTCGCAGGTTGCAGCAGCATGCGGTGTGTGCGCACACGAGTTAGTCGCCGGTTCGAAGAGCTCCCCCGGGCTAATGTTCATGAGTACACCACTTTGTTCCAGTTTAGAGCCAGACTTCGGGTACTCTCCTGTTAGTCCAGTTTATCTAGCCGAGGGTAAGAGGCCCTCGAGGACACCCATTTGGGATTGGTTTTTGAGCTGATCATATGGTCGACTGAGAAAGACCCTCAAGGGTGTCTGACATCTATTGGGATCGGTTTTTAAGCTGATCATTTGGCTGAGGGAGAAAGACCCTCGGGGATGCCACAGGATTGGTTATGAGAACCAATCATTAGGCCGGAAGTAGGAGACTTCCGAGGATTACGGATTTGCCCCAGAAGCTCGCTGAGCTAAGATCTGTGTCGGTAACTGTTTGCATGTATACTAGGGTGCTAGATGACTGATGTATCGTATTGTACACAGGTTGGGGATTCTTACTGAGTATGTTTATACTCACCCTTATTTTTGTGGTTTTTCCACCAGGTAACTTGGAACAGCACTAGGACGGCTAGCGGAGGGAGCTGAGTTATCATGTAACGGCCCAGTTTTCTATTCCAGTTCTCGAGGTGCTTCCGGTTCAGATTCAGTGGTTCGGTTGGGCCGTTAGAGCTGTTTTGACCCTTAGGGGTATTTTGGTCTTTTGCTCCCTGGGCGGATTTGTGGATTTTCAGGGTTTCGAGGCACTCTCCGCTTTGTTGAGACTTGTATGTTGGTGGTCATGAGTCCCGAGATGTTTGGGCTATTCGTTTGGGAGTTCGGTTGTGATTTGGGTTTTGGGCAAAGTGATCGTTGTTTGGGTGTTTCCTTTGGGATTCGAGCCTGTGCCCTTAGAGATGATTTGGGAGTTTATTTTTAAGTGAGATTTGTTGATCGGAAAAGGTTGCTTCAGTAGGGTCTCAAGGAGGAAGCGGAAGTGGGATTTAAGGACTTTAAGGCTTATTTAAATTGGTTAAGGATGGAAAGGAGGATAAAATCCCATTTTTCCTTTTAATTCCCTTTTTCCTTTTATTTTTCCCTTTTATTTTCCAAAATCCCCAAAATTCCTTTTTCTCTCCTTTTCTCTCTCTCCACCCGGAGCAAATTTCTAGCCGCACCATGCCCACATTTCTAGTCGCACCATGTCCAAATAGAGCGCGCCCGCACCCAGCCGCCGCCAGTCGCCCATGCCCGCCGCGGCCGGCCGAGCCACCCAGCGCCCGATCGCGCTCGCTCGCCCCTAGTCGCGCCGAGCCCAGATCTGCAGACGCCCGGCCGCGTCTCGTGTCGCCTAGGTCGCGCCGAGCCCAGATCGGCATCGCCAGGCGCCTCTCGTGTCGCCGCCAGTCCGTGTCGAGTCGCCCGAGTCCCGGCGCACCGAAGTCGCTCGCCCTCGAGGTCGCCTTGCCTTCCCGCGCCTCAGAGCCCATCGCCGTCGCCTGCGCGCGCCGCGCGCCGCTGCCGTCTTACGCCGCCGCGCGCGCGTGTCGTCGCCCACCGAGCTCGAGCCCGCGCGCGCGCGCCTGCCCTTGCCTCGCCCAGGCGCGCTCGTGCTGCGCCAGCGCGCCCTACCTCGCGCCCCGGCCCAGCGCTGGCTGCGGCCCAGCGCCCAGCCAGTACTCTTACTGCGCCACAAACTTTGCACATGTTGTGTCTTTGGTTGGCCCGAGCCTTGTGGCTTCTCGGATGGTATTTCCTAGTCTTTTCTTCGTTGGGCCCCGATTTGTTGGTCATTGTTTAGGGATTTATTTGGGCTGTTTTATGTATTTGATTTGGGTCGCTTTATTTTATGTTTAGGTTGTTTGGGTTCGATTAGAGGCTCGAGGATTGCTTGGTTGATTTGTGATTATTTTCTCTTGTCCTGTAAGGATTTCTTACTGGTGGTTGTGTGGACCTGCGATATATCTCGATTGTGCCTTGTATGTTTGCTTTGATTGTTATGAGCATGATAGCGATAGGCGACTTGTTTGATCTCTTGCTAGCATGTTTGTTGATTTTACATGTTAGTGCCATGCTAGGTTTGTTCTTCCAAATGCTTGTGATTCTGCTTTAAGTTGTAGTATCATGCTAGGTAAACGTGATTGATGTGGGTCATTGCTTGCTAGCCAGAATCATTGATTTACTCGGTATTTGTAACGGCCCGCCATTCCAGTTCTCGAGGTGCTTCCGCTCGATTCGATGGTTCGGTTGGGCCGTTAGAGCTCGCTTTTGACCCTTAGGGGTATTTTGGTCTTTTGCTCCCGGGGCGATTTGTGGATTTTCGTGGTTTCGAGGCAGCTCCCCGCTTTGTTGAGGCTTGTGTGTTGGTGGTCATGAGTCCCGAGATGTTTGGGGTACTCGCTTGGGAGTTCGGTTGTGTTTTGGGTTTTGGGCAAAGTGATCGTTGTTTGGGTGTTTCCTTTGGGATTCGAGCCTGTGCCCTTAGAGATGATTTGGGAGTTCGTTTAAGTGAGAGTTATTGTTTGGAAAAGGTTGCTTCAAATGGGTCTCAAGGAGGAAGCCGGGAATTGGGATTTAAGGACTTTAAGGCTTGTTTAAATTAGGAAAAAGGGAAGAAAAATCAAGAAAGTCCCTTTCCCCCTGTTTTGCAATCTCTCTCTCTCTCTCTCTCTCTCTCTCCCCTAGCCGACCTCACCAAGAAGACCCAACCCTAGCCACCCACCATGCCCTAGCCGCACCACTCCTGGCCGCATCGGACCGCTCACCCAAAGATAGCCCCGCCCACCCACGCCGCACTGTGACGCGCCTCGCATCGTCCAGCCCTCTAGCCGCGCCCTCGCTCCAGCCGCCCAGTCGCCCATGCCGCGCCGCGCCGAGCGAAACCCCAGCGCCCGATCGCGTCGCCCTCGCCCTAGTCGCGCCGAGCCCAGATCTCATCGCCAGTGCCATCTTCGTGTCGTCTTGGTCGCGCCGAGTCGATCGCGACGCCCTCGCCTTGGTCGCGCCGAGCCTAGATCGGCATCACCTGTGCCGCCCCGTGCCGAGTCGCTCGCCCCTATAGGTCGTCGTGCCTTCCCGAGCGCCCGAGCCCGTCGCGTCGCGTCGCGTCGTCGCGCCGCGCGCGCGCGCGCGCGCCGCCCTCTCTCAAGCCGCGCGCGTGTGTCGTCGCCTAGCCGAGCTCGAGCCCGCGCCCGTCGCGCGCTTTGCCCTTCAAGCGCCGCTGCGCCAGCGCGCCGCCGCGCCTGCGCCCTCAGTGCCTGGGCGCACATGCTGCCACCCGCCGCACTGCTGTTGTGTGCTTTGGTTGGCCCGAGCCTTGTGGCTTCTCGGATGGTATTTTCCCGAGTCTTTTCTTCGTTGGTGTAAGAACCCGACCCAAAACATGGTCCTAAACCTGCGATCTTACTCAGCATGCAAGTTAAATATGATAACAAGCGGTTTAGAGCTTATATTTAAAAACCTTTCAAAACATATGAGAAGGGGGAGCCCTTAAAACAGAACCAACAATTTTCAGTTTAAACAATCCAACAAAGTAAAACAACCTGGCCAGTGTTTAATAAAATGTACAATACAATTTAAGCAACGTTTTAAACAAGGTTCCCTAGGACTCTGTCCATCTACATGCCAATAAACAATGCAATAATAAAAGACAGAGTGCCGGCGGTTCCCATGATCAATCGCCTCCTCCGCTAGCCCTCCCGGTGTTGTCCCAAGTTACCCGAAAGATAAATAAGGGTGAGTATAAACATACTCAGTAAGAATCCCCAACCGGGTACAATACGATACATCAGTCATCTAGCACCTCAATATGCAAGCAAATGACTATCAACACGCATCATAACTCAACGAGCTCATAAAACAAGATTCGAAACATCGGAAGTCTCTTACTTCCGGAATCATCGGAAGTCTCCTACTTCCGCCCTAATGATTGGTTCTCATAACCAATCCCGGGACATCTCCGAGGGTCTTTCTCCTCGGCCAATTGATCACTCAAAAACCGATCCCAAGATGTCCGACACCCTCGAGGGTCTTTCTCCTCGACCAATTGATTAGCTCAAAAGCCAATCCCAATGGGTGTCCTCAAGGGCCTCTTACCCTCGCTAACACTGGACTATCGGAGAGTACCCGCATCCGCTCTAAATCGAAGGAACTGGTGTACTCACGAACATTAGCCCGGGAGCTCTCCGAACCGGCGATTAACGCGCAGTGCGCGCGCGCACACCGCATGCTCTTCTCGCAACCGGCGTAAATGCGGGGCCTAAGGGCAAACTACGCGCGGCCAGTACGCATGCCTAAGACTCGGAACGGTGTCACCGAACACGATGGTGCGAGGCCCTCGGCACTCATCTGTGCGGCTGTACCACCACCGACTGAAGCTAAGAACCGCCAAGGCGCGAGCTTGCACCGCTGGCGGTTCCGCTCTAGCAGCTACAAACTAGGCTTATGCCGATGTGGTAGCTACATCCACATCGGTCCGCGGGGAAGCAATGTACGTTATGCTTCGCTCTACTCCCGACCGGTGGGGACAAAGTACGTTATGTCCGCTCTCACTCCTGGATGATGACAAACCCTACTACTCTATCCAAGAATACCGAGTAAATCAATGATTCCCGCTAGCAAGCAATGACCGACATCAATCACGCTTACCTAGCATGATACTACAACTTAAACAGAAATCACAAGCATCTTTGGAAGAACAAACCTAGCATGGCACTAACATGTAAAATCAACAAACATGCTAGCAAGAGATCAAACAAAGCCGCTTATCACTATCATGCTCATAACAATCAAAGAAACATACAAGGCACAATCGAGACATATCGCAGGTCCACACAACCACGGTAAGAAATCCTTACCGGACAAGCGAGAAAATAATCACAAATCAACCAAGCAATCCTCGAGCCTCTAATCGAACCCAAACAACCTAAACATAAAATAAAGCACCCAAATCAAATACATAATACAAACCCAAATAAATCCCTAAACAAAGAAACCAACACATCGGGGCCCAACGAAGAAAAGACTCGGGAAAATACCATCCGAGAAGCCACAAGGCTCGGGCCAACCAGCACACAATAGGCAGGCTGGGCGCTGGGCACAAGGGCGCAGGCGCGGCGGGCGCGGGCGCAGCACGCGCGTAGGGGCGTGGCGCTGGCGCAGCACGGCGCGGCCGGCGGCGGCAGCGCGGGCGCGGGCTCGAGCTCGGCTGGCGACACACTGCGCGCAGCTTTGCGAGGATTTGCGCCGCGACGGCGCGCGCGCGGCGAGCGACGCGACGCGACGGGCTCGGGGGCGCTCGGGAAGGCACGACGACCTACAGGGGCGAGCGACTCGGCACGGAGACGGCCTGGGAGATGCCGATCTGGGCTCGGCGCGACCAAGGCGAGGGGGATGCGATCTGGACTCGACGCGACCAAGGCGACACGAAGGTGGCCTGGGCGATGCAGATCTGGGCTCGGCGCGACTAGGGCGAGGGCGACGCGATCGGGCGCTGGGGTGGCTCGGCACGGCTAGGGCGAGGGCGGCGACGCGACGGGCATCGGGATGGCTCGCACGCGCGCGCATGGGAGAGCCGGGCGGCTGGAGCGAGGGCGCGGGCTAGCCGGACGATGCAACGCATCTGGGCGCACCTGGGCTGGGCGATGCAGGGCGTCTGGTGCGGCGAGGCTGGGCAGGGCTATGCTGGGCTGAGCGGTCTGATGCGGCCAGGGTGTGGTGCGGCTAGGGCATGGCTGGGTGGCTAGGGCATGGCTGGGTTTTCTTGGTGAGGTCGGCTAGGAGAGAGAGAGAGAGAGAGAGAGAGAGAGAGAGAGAGAGAGAGAGAGAGAGAGAGAGAGAGAGAGAGAGAGAGAGAGAGAGAGAGAGAGAGAGAGAGATTGCAAAACAAGGGGAAAGGGACTTTCTTGATTTTTTCTTCCCTTTTTCCTAATTTAAACAAGCCTTAAAGTCCTTAAATCCCATTTTCCGGCTTCCTCCTTCGAGACCCGGCTGAAGCAACCTATTCCAAACAATAACTCTCACTTAAACAAACTCCCAAATCATCTCTAAGGGCCTGGGCTCGAATCCCAAAGGAAACACCCAAACAACGATCACTTTGCCCAAAACCCAAATCACAACCGAACTCCCAAACGAGTACCCCAAACATCTCGGGACTCGCAGCCACCAACATACAAGCCTCAACAAAGCGGTGAGCCGCCTCAAGCCCCGAAAATCCACAAATCCCGCCCGGGAGCGAAAAGACCAAAATACCCTAAGGGTCAAAACAACTCTAACGGCCCAACCGAACCATCAATCTAAACCGGAAGCACCTCGAGAATCGAATAGAAAATGGGCCGTTACTGATTGGGCCCCGATTTTGTTGGTCTTTGTTTAGGGATTTGATTTGGGCCGCTTTATTTTATGTTTAGGTTGTTTGGGTTCGATTAGAGGCTCGAGGATCGCTTGGTTGAGTTATGATTATTTTCTCGCTTGTCCTGTAAGGATTTCTTACCGTGGTTGTGTGGACCTCTGCGATATGTCTCGATTGTGCCTTGTATGTTTGCCGATTGTTATGAGCATGATAGTGATAGGCGCCTTTGTTTGATCTCTTGCTAGCATGATTGTTGATTTTACATGTTAGTGCCATGCTAGGTTTGTTCTTCCAAAGATGCTTGTGATTCCCGTTTAAGTTGTAGTATCATGCTAGGTAAACGTGATTGATGTCGGTCATTGCTTGCTAGCCAGGAATCATTGTTTTACTCGGTATTCTTGGATAGAGTAGTAGGGTTTGCATGTATACTAGGGTGCTAGATGATTGATGTATCGTATTGTACCCCGGTTGGGGATTCTTACTGAGTATGTTTATACTCACCCTTATTTCTCGTGGTTTTCCACCGTAACTAGGGACAAAGACTAGGGCGGCTAGCGGAGGGAGTCTGAATGATCATGGGAGCCGCCGGCACTCTGTCTTTATTGTTTGCATATTTGTTCAGCATGTAGATGGACAGGAGTCCTAGGGCAAGCAAAACTCTAAAGGGCAGCGAACATCACACACGCTCGCTGACTTGCTCAAACCCAAGGGCAACATCAACCAACTCTCTTGGAAGCAACACCCAAGGGAACTCAACTGATTGGACCACCAATCCGAACAAGCCGAACTTACTCAACCACCGAGGAGGAATCAACTCCCAAAACAACCAGACTAGGAACGAATCCTCGTGGCAACGCCCTGCCTGCTCGAACCGAGCAAGCTCTTGAAACATCAAGAGAACCAAATCTTGGTCAACACCAAGCACCAACTAGCCTCCAAAACCAAACAAGCACTAGCTTGCTACACTGCCAAATCTGCAAGCAACTCACCCAAGGAACACTGCCTGGGTCTAACTGAGCTCTGGAGAGGCTCTCCGCAACTAAAGATCCTCTGATCACCCTCCGACACACACGGTCGACAACGATCTAACAAACAACCGGCTACGCGGGCACAACCCTCTCCAGCATCTCAACTACGCTGGCCAACTCCAACTTGGAAACCACGGGGACCAGAAGCGCTACAGGAGGCGTCATCCTCCTACTCAAAGCAACAACCTCAACATACCTTCTTCTCAAGGTAAGGATCCGAACAGCTTTCTTAGCCAAAACGATCAGAAACTGCGCGGCTTGCCACTCTCGCTCTTGCTCACCCCAATCAAGTCTAACCAGGGCAAGGACCAACTAGCAAAACTTGCTTAACCAACAGCCCGACAACGAGCACGGCATCCTTACAAACCAAAAGCTAGGGCACTTGCCAAGAACTAAAGCCTTGACACCTCAAAGACTGAGCACTGGCTCCTCAACACGAACTTCTCGTGGTTTTCCAAACATAAACCACGGAACGAGCTACGCCAAAGTGCACCGGGGTGCATAGCTCCAACTTGATCTCTTAAGATCCAAAGCCAACAAGGGCTCTCACACAGGGCAACTTTTGCCTCCAAACAGAGCCACAACAAACAAGGGAGCAACGAGTTCAAACCCACTCGGGGCCAACTCACCACGAAAAGCCACATTGGCCAACCTACTCTTACAAGCGCAAAACCACACCAAGCTAACATTCCTCGAAACAATGTGCTCACTAAACGTGCTCCGATCAGCCATCCAACTCATGGCTCTATCACTGGATCAACCACGCATCCACGATGCCAACACTAACCATACTAGGGCAACTCACGGGGTAGCGAATCATGCTACCATCAAGCCGGCTCACAGGCTCACAACACAGCGCGAGAACTCGAACGCGCTACCTCTTAATGACCTAAAGCATCCTTTACACCCAACTCTCGGAGATCCCGAACAGCTCCTACTTTCCTCGAAAACCTCAAACTTGTAGTCCTCGACTACCACCGAGCTAGATCTCTTAAGCAACCCAAACAGTGCAACCTCGGGAAAAGGGTACAAGACAAGCGGGGGATGCTATACTCTAGGCAAACCATGGAACCACTGCACAAAAAAGTGCCAACCGGCTGAAACTAGGCCTCCTCTCAAAGCTTGGTGCCAACAGCACTACATCCATTACAACACAAATCAGCCTCAAACGAGCTTTATGCCCTCTCGAGAATAGGGAAAGTCACTCTCCAAGTGACGGGGCAATGGAACTCAAAGACAGAGTCCAAACACTCGAGCAACCTAAACTCGGCATCTCGACCAACAGACTTGCCACGGCCTACTCCTGCATCCCACTCGATGCTCAACAAAAGCTCAGCCAACTCCTCGGTGGCAACAACTAGTTCCACACTCGGAACATCCAAATAAAAGAGGGTTCCACTCTACTAGCCCGCCAAAATCCACAGATGGATAAAACCCGGCAAGCAAACTCCACACTACACCCTAGCTACGAGGGTACAAGAGAAACTGGCTGCAAAAAACAAAGAAGGCTTGCAAGGGGGCACAGATGTCTCTACATCCGCCTCAAGCCACTAACACGGCAACTTGCCAATCAATCGGGCGATCGGTGGAGACTCGCTAGTCCCCTCTCTCAAGGGACTACCACCACCAACTCATCGTACTCAAACAAAGACGGAACGGCTCACCTCGGCCTCTGAAAGCAGGGCATCCCAACACACGGATGCTAAACTCAAACCCAGCCAACCGCTTTACTACTAGCGCAGAGGACTTTCTAATACATCAAGCTCTCCACAGGCATCCACTTGCCAAATCGGGCGGCTCCATCAACGCCAACAAACTCAATCGCATAAACTCGCTGGTCAAGCCTCCCGGAACCTCCGGCTACGAGAGCTACTGGGGAAAATGCTGAAACAAACTCACACCGGGCTATCCATGCTCGAGACTCCTCGCTACGCGCTTACAAATCGCGCTGGGTCTTTGCTCTCTCGATAGCTAAAGACCGCCATCAAATCTCACATGGCCGGAGCACACTCGCTCAAGGAGTCATACTCGAGGGGTGCTAGCCTCTACCCCCCTCTAGGCAACTCAATCGCCAGGCCAACTCTTGGCCAAAGGGCTAAACAACCACAGGACGCGCCTCAACATCAACAAGATCGGTCCAACTCCTTGGTCGACATGCCAAGCGTCCCCGCACTCTCTGAGTGCAATCAACATATCGGGCGATGCGCACAAGGCACCTCCACCCTCTCACTAGGGGAGAAACCAACAACTAGGCCACAAATGGCCTGTGGGAGTCTAATCTCTCCTCCCTGCGATCGATCGACACACCGCGATCGCACAAAGCAACAAAACCGCCCACACGGGGCTCTCACCGCTCATCAAACTACTCGCGATGCGCGAAAAGTTGGCATGATGGCTCTCTAAGCCCAAACCAACAACGAGTCGTAACACGCTCGTCTCTCGCTCCACAACTCTACACATGCATAAAAGCTAGAAGAAAAGTATTGTAAATTCTTACCCTTAACTTAATTGAACTCGCATAAACCAAGCGGCGTGGAGTCTTGATGATCATGGGAACAACAACCTACAAAGCGGGTTAGTCTACGAGAATCTATGACTGCGTGCTCGATACCAACTGTAAGAACCCGACCCAAAACATGGTCCTAAACACGGATCTTACTCAAAGATGCAAGTTAAATATGATAACAAGCGGTTTAGAGCTTACATTTAAAAACCTTTCAAAACATATGAGAAGGGGGAGCCCTTAAAACATAACCAACAATTTAAGTTTAAACAATCCAACAAAGTAAAACATCCTCGGCCAAAGTGTTTAATAAAATGTACAATACAATTTAAGCAACGTTTTAAACAATGTTCCCCTAGGACTTCATCCCATCTACATGCTCAATAAACAATGCAATAAATAAAGACAGAGTGCCGGCGGTTCCCATGATCAATCAGCTCCCTCCGCTAGCCCTCCCGGTGTTGTCCCAAGTTACCCGAAAGATAAATAAGGGTGAGTATAAACATACTCAGTAAAGAATCCCCAACCGGGGTACAATACGATACATCGGACATCTAGCACCTCAATATGCAAGCAAACAACTACCAACACGCATCATAGCTCAACGAGCTCATAACACAAGATCTGGAAACATCGGAAGTCTCTTACTTCCGGAATCATCGGAAGTCTCCTACTTCCGCCTAATGATTGGTTCTCATAACCAATCCCGGACATCTCCGAGGTCTTTCTCCCTCGGCCAATTGATCACCTCAAAACCGATCCCAAGATGTCCGACACCCTCGAGGGTCCTTCTCCTCGACCAATTGATTAGCCTCAAAAGCCAATCCCAATGGGTGTCCTCAAGGGCCTCTTACCCTCGCTAACAATCTGGACTATCGGGAGAGTACCCGCATGCGCTCTAAACCGAAGGAATCGTGTACTCACGAACATTAGCCCGGGAGCTCTCCGAACCGGCTACTAACGCGTGTCGCGCACACCGCATGCTCTTCTCGCAACCGCGTAAATGCGGGGCCTAAGGGCAAACTACGCGCCGTGCGCATGCCTAAGACTCGGAAACGGTGTCACCAACACGAGAGTGCGAGGCCCTCGACTCATCTGCGCAAACCGTACTTCACCGACTGAAGCTAAGAACCGGCCAAGGCAGGCTTGCACCGCTGGCGTGGTTCCGCTCTAGCAGGCTACAAACTAGGCTTATGCCGATGTGGTAGCTACATCCACATCGGCCGCCGGGGAAGCAATGTACGTTATGCTTCGCTCTACTCCCGACCGGTGGGGACAAAGTACGTTATGTCCGCTCTCGGCCTCTGGATGATGACAAACCCTACTACTCTATCCAAGAATACCGAGTAAATCAATGATTCCCGGCTAGCAAGCAAAGACCGACATCAATCACGTTTACCTAGCATGATACTACAACTTAAACAGAATCACAAGCATGCCGGAAGAACAAACCTAGCATGGCACTAACATGTAAAATCAACAAACATGCTAGCAAGAGATCAAACAAAGCCGCCTATCACTATCATGCTCATAACAATCAAAGAAACATACAAGGCACAATCGAGACATATCGCAGGTCCACACAACCACGGTAAGAAATCCTTACCGGGACAAGCGAAAAATAATCATAACTCAACCAAGCGATCCTCGAGCCTCTAATCGAACCCAAACAACCTAAACATAAAATAAAGCAACCCAAATCAAATCCCTAAACAAAGACCAACAAAATCGGGGCCCAACGAAGAAAAGACTCGGAAAAATACCATCCGAGAAGCCACAAGGCTCAGGGCCAACCAAAGACACATCGTGCAGGCTGGCGCTGGGCACAGCGCTGGGCACGGGCGCAGGCGTGGCGCGCCGCGCGCAGCACGCGCGCAGCAGGCAGGCGCGCGCGCAGCAGCACGGCGCGCTGGGCGGCGGCAAAGCGCGCGGGCGCGGGCTCGAGCTCGGTGGCGCGACGACACACGGCGCGGCTTGGCGTAAGACGGCGCCGACGCGCGCGCAGCGCGAGGCGACGCGATGGGCTCGGGGCGCTTCGGGAAGGCACGGCGACCTCTGGGGCGGCGACTCGGGCGCGGCGTGGCTCGGGCGACTCGACACGGACTGGGCGACACGGAGACGGCTCGGCGATGCCGACCGGGCTCGGCGCGACCTAGGCGACACGGAGACGGCACGGGCGATGCCGATCCGGGCTCGGCGCAACTAGGGCGAGGCGACGCGATCGGACGCAGGGTGGCTCGCACGACGGCGCGCATGGGTGACTGGGCGGCTGGTGCGAGGGCGCGGCTAGAGGCCGGGACGATGCAACGATCCGGGCGCACTGGCCGGGCGATGGAGTGCGTCTCCGGTGCGGCGGCTAGGCGAGGGCTATCTTTGGGTGGCGGCTGATGCGGCCGTGTGTGGTGCGGCTAGGGCATGGTCTGGGTGGCTAGGGTTGGGTCTTCTTGGTGAGGTCGGCTAGGGGAGAGAGAGAGAGAGAGAGAGAGAGAGAGAGAGAGAGATTGCAAAACAAGGGAAAGGGACTTTCTTGATTTTTCTTCCCTTTTTCCTAATTAAAACAAGCCTTAAAGTCCTTAAATCCCATTTCCTGCTTCCTCCTTCGAGACCCTGAAGCAACCTTTCCCAAACAATAACTCTCACATAAAACAAACTCCCAAATCATCTCTAAGGGCCTGGGCTCGAATCCCAAAGGAAACACCCAAACAACGATCACTTTGCCCAAAACCCAATTCACAACCGAACTCCCAAACGAATACCCCAAACATCTCGGGACTCGCACCACCAACACACAAGCCTCAACGAGGCGGAGCCGCCTCAAGCCCCGAAAATCCACAAATCCTGCGCCTGGAGCAAAAGACTAAAATACCCCTAAGGGTCAAAATAGCTCTAACGGCCCAACCGAACCATCGATCTCAACCTAAGCACCTCGAGAACTGGAATAGAAAATTGGGCCGTTACAGAACCACACGCCTCCAGCTGGCCAACTAAACTCACTACCTGGGCCTGACTGAGCTCTGGAGAGGCTCTCCACAACCTAGGGTTGTCCGAAAACCCTCGATACACACACTACCGGCAAACGATCTAACAGACAACTGCCTGAACAAACAACTCCAATTTTCCAGCATCACAACTATGCTGGCCAACACCAACTCCTTGGGAACCCAGAGGACCCAAACGCTACAGAATCGCGCATCCTCCTACTCAAACATCGGCCACAACATAACTTTTACCCAATGAAGGATCCGAACAACTCTCTTAGCCAAGGCGATCCAAATCACGCGGCTTTGCTACCATCGCACTTGTTCGGGCTTTCCAATCAACACCAACCGAAGGAACACCAAAAGTTCCAACTCCACATGATGCTAAAAGTGAGGCAACCTTGCTTTACCAAGGCATAACCATGCCAAACCGAACTTACTTTATACCAAGCTTCTACCAAGGGTGCTTACCCATAAGGCATCCAAAATCTCTCGCAAGGCATCACTCATCTCGCCTCAAAAGCATCCAACTCATGGTCCTCTCATTGGACCAAACTCGCATCTAAGATGCTCAACTCTCCTCGAGATAAAGGCACTCGAAAGCAATTGACCGTACTACCAACCACAAGCAAACTCTTGGCCTTAACACTAGCGCGAAACTCACGCGCACCAACACTTGCCAACCCAAGCAACTCTGCCGACTTACTCAACCTCCGTAAACATCGGGGAAGAGGCTCCGGCTCCTCTCGAGCATCCTTTCGCTTGTAGTCCATAGACTACCACCGAACTAGCCCTCCGCAAGACCTAAACAGTGCCACTACCATAAACGGATCCAAGGCTAAAGGAGTGCGCTGAACTCCGACGGCATAGAACCATCCGCTATGCCCAAGCCAAACTCAAGCTCTCGAACTGGACTTAGTGCCAAAGCGGCACACCAACCAATGCACCTCAAGTGCCACTACTACCAAAACCACATCTTACTACCAATGGGGCCAATAAGGTCACAACCTCAAGTGACAAGAACTCGGCTAGGCATACAAGGGCTCCAACTCAAAAACCATGCCTACGGCATCTCATCAAACCGAAGGCTCACGACTTACCCCTGCGGCTCCACATGATGCTCAACAAAACTCGCCTCGCTCTCTCAACATGCATCAGCTAGCTCCACTCCGTGAGCTCACCAAAGGAAGAGTGCTCAACTCTACCAAACATCCGAGGAAAACACCAACGGATCAAATCCGGAAGGGAACACTGCCACTTTGCACTCCTTAACCACGTGGTTCCGCCATCGGCCGCAAACAACAACACTTTACAGGAGCACAAAGATGCTCGAACAATCTCCTCGAAGGCTGCCAACTCTGCAGCTACTCACTGGGCAAACAAACAATCGCTAAGGCTCAAGATCAACACTTGAGCTACCTGTGCTAGTCCACACGGGGACTGCTCCACAAGCATCCTCATCGGCATAAACTCTGCTGATCATGCCCTCCCGGAACCTCCGGGGCTACAAGAGCTACTGGGGGAAAATGCTGAAACAAACTCTGTACCGGGCTATCCGTGCCTGTGGCTCCTCACTACGCGCTTACAAATCTGCGCTGGTTCTCTGCTCTCGATAGCTAAAGACTCGCCATCAAATCTCTCATGGCCGAGCACACTCTGCTCAAGGAGTCTCACTCTGAGGCGCCGCTAGCCTCTACCCCCTCCACTAGGCAACTCAATCGCCGGGGCCAACTCGCCAACGGGCCTAACAACCCCGAACGCGCCTCAACATCAACACGATCGGTCCAACTCCTCGGTCGGACATGCCAAGCGTCTGCTCCTCCTCGGTGCGATCAACATACTAGCGATCCGCACAAAGCACCTCCACCCTCTCACTAGGGAAAAGCGACAATTGAGCCACAAATGGCCAATGGGAGACTAAGCTCGCCTCCCTGGGGGCGACGTCCCAGTGGCATCCGAATCTATCTGGATACCTCAACAAGCCACAACATACATCACACATCGCGGGAAGTTGGCATGATGGCGCTCTAAACCCAAACCAACAACGAGTCGAACACTCGCTCGTCTCCGCTCCACAACACAAAACAAGGCATACACTAGATGAAAGGTATTGTAAATTCTTAACCCTTTTTCAACAATAAATAGTAAACTTAGGCGTACTGATGACCGTCGGTGCTTGATGATCATGGAAAAACGACCTACAACGAAAGGTCGGTCTCTGACGAATCTATGACTCGAGCTCGATACCAATCAGAAAGACCAGACCCAAAAAGGGCTCAAAATAGGTCTTTACCCCAATGCATGCATTCAAAGTAAAGAACAATATGCGAGATAGGTTTTCTGATTCCCAATTAAAAACAAAAGAGATTCAATCGTAAATCAAGTTGGTTTGTTTGAAACTTGTCCTCGTCTCCAAGCACTGCTTGAGGCAAATACATTTCCAAAACGTACACTCGATCCGAGATTTATTAAAACATTTGAAACATCCTAAAATTCAATGAAGCGGAATCCACAAAACATTCTGAAAAACATCCTAGGGCTCAGTGCCTGACTACATGCATTCTGGGGGAAAATAGAAGACAAGAGTCATAGAAATAAAAGATCGTAGACGACAAGCAGTTCCCATGATCACAAATCCTCCTTCACCATCCTGTCTCGCACCTTGGTTACCCGTGGAAAACCACAAAATAAGGGTGAGTAACGAATTACTCAAGAAGAATCCCCAACCGGGTACAATACGATGCACATGGTCATCTAGGTGAGTGTATGCAAGCTATGAATATAAACACGTAATAGAGCACATAGCTTAAGTCCACACTTGGACCTCGGATGCCAACTCGGGGTCTTAGTCCGAAATAAATCCACCACACAATACGCCCTATACGAGAAATGAGTCCCGCCACGGCTGTCTCATCGACGATACGAAAGGTGCACTAGCTCAAGATCCCGGGAGCTCTCCGCAGTCGGCGCCAGAATGAGCGTAAGCGCGCATGCGCGCTGCTCTGCAGAACTATGGGGTGCCGGGTCTAGTGGCAAGTCGCCCATGTCCAGCCACCACGCCTAACTAAATCTCGGATCGGTGTCACCGACATAGGGGTGTGAGACTGGACACGTGAACTATGTCACCAACCACCGCACCGAGGCTAAGGAATCGGTCGTGGTAGGCTTACACCAGAAGCCGCCCTGCCCTATCGGTGGCAATCAAGGGCTACGGCCGAACACGCCGAGGACGTGTCGATCGCCGGGGATGAGGCAATGCCAAGTCATCATCCCGACCGTTGGGGCATTTAACGATGCGCCACCTCACCCAAGATTGCGGGGGCTACTACGTCCGGGTTAGCTAAACCCTCACGGGGTCCAGGGACGAGTATTACCTCGCACGTCCCCGCCATGGATGCAAGATACTTTATGCATCAGGCCTGGATGATGCTACCTACCTACACTCTAACATATCATTTCAATAGCATATAATCCAATACAATCCAAAACGTGCTCAACAGATACAACGAACCTAGCATGGTACTACGAAGCAAGAACAGATATGAGCATGCTAGAAACAGAACAACCTAGCATGGACTAACATGAGAGAACAACATACGAAGTCATGCTAGTCGAGAATTCGAACAGAGCACCTAAACTATACATGCTGATAATCACAAACAAACATACAAACAACAATCACATAGAACATCGCAGGGTCCACACAACTCCGGTAAGAAATCCTTACTTGGCCGGGGCAACTACACACAAAACCTAAGTCATGATCGAACCCGAGTTAGCTACTGAGAACCTAACAAAAACAATGATAATCATAATCCATAAGCCTAAATATAATAAAATAAACAAGGCTCGGCTCAAGAGCAACTCACGCGCTCTCTACCGACACGACGAGGCGACAGCAAAGACGGCGCGGCGGGCTGGCTGGCGCTGACGGGCGCAGCGCGAAGGGCTGATGGGCGGCAAGGACCGCACACCGGGCGCCGACGCGGCGCAGAGGCGGCAGCGGCTGGCAGCATACCTGGCGATGGCTGGCCGGGCGCAGCGCACGCGCGCGGCAGCAGACGGACGAGCGCGCGCGCGCGGCGCGCGATCTGGCGCACGGCGCAGCGGAGCGCGGCGCGCGGGCGCGAGACGCGGCGCGCGCGGGCTGCTCACCGTGCGCGCGCGACGGCTGCGACGGGCCGGGCGGTCAGGCGGCTCTGGTGCTCGCTGCTTCGCGATCTGGGCAGCCTGGGCTTCTTGCTGCTAAGCGATCCGGGCGGCTCGGGCTTGTTCTTTGCTGGCAGATCTGGGCATGTCTTGGGCACTGCAACAAACACACACACACACAAGCTCTTCTCCTTACCTTCGGCCAACAAGAACACCCAATCGAGAAGATGAAGAGGATGAAGACTTACCCGAATGATGATTGAACCAAGGAGCCGCAAGGATGAAGAACTCGGCAAGGCAATGGAGAGAAAAGCTTGGGCGGCCACACACTTTGGAGAAGAAGATGAGACAAACCTAATTTCTATTTCATTTAACCAAATGCTCCAAAACTCCCAAAATGCAAGGCTAACCATAAAATGATGCAGGAAGAGCAACAAGAGCACCTAATGGCTCAATTGGTACACATCCCCACAAGCTTCCCAGGAGACCCGGGTTCAAACCCCAACTGCAGCACAATTTCCTTTATTTTTACTTTTGCACCAAACCTTGCTCAAACCAAACCACAAATCCTTCCAAAAACCTACATAAATCCATCCAATAATTTTAGCAACTGGAAAAAGACATAAACGGCCCTGACGGCCCGACCAAATTACCAAAATACCCCTAGGGCATACTTGGAAGACCGGGATGAAAACCTGGGTCGTTACAACCAGTTCCTTCCAGTTTAGAGCCAGACTTCGGGTACTCTCCCGATAGTCCAGATTGTTAGCGAGGGCAAGGAGGCCCTTGAGGACACCCATTGGGATTGGCTTTTGAGCTAATCAATTGGTCGAGGGAGAAAGACCCTCGAGGGTGTCGGACATCTTGGGATCGGTTTTTGAGCTGATCAATTGGCCGAGGGAGAAAGGCCCTCGGAGATGCCCCGGGATTGGTTATGAGAACCAATCATTAGGCCGGAAGTAAGAGACTTCTGATGCTTCCAGATCTTGTTTTATGAGCTCGTTGAGCTATGATCTGTGTTGATAGCTGTTTGCTTGCATGTTGAGGTGCTAGATGACTGATGTATCGTATTGTACCCCGGTTGGGGTGTAAAGACCCGACCCAAAAGGGGCTCTAAATGGGCCTTTACCCCAATGCATGTATTCAAAATAAAAGACATTATGAAAAAATACATTTCGGATCCCAAGTAAAAACAGAAACATTCCACAATCAAAACATACATTTCTAAAAGCATACTCTGATCAGAGATTTATTTAAACCATTTAAACATTCCACAAGTACAAATATGCTGGAATCCATAAAACGTAAGAAAACATCCTAGGGCTCCGTGCCCGTCTACATGCATTCAGGGGAAATAACAAAAGTCAAGAGTCATGATATAATAAAATGGTCGAGATGATGAAAGCAGGATTCCATGATCACAGCTCCTCCTTCACCCATCCTGTCTCCCGCTTTGGTTACCCGTGGGAAAACCACGAGAATAAGGGTGAGTAACGAATTACTCAAGAAGAATCCCCAACCGGGGTACAATACGATATACATGATCATCTAGAAGAATGTATGCAAGCTATGAGTATAAACACGTAATAGAGCACATAGCTTAAGTCCACACTTGGACCTCGGATGCCAACTCGTGGTCTTAGTCCGGAAATAAATCCACCACACAATACGCCCTATACGAGAAACGAGTCCCGGCCGGCACCTGTCTCATCGCCGATACGAAAGGTGCACTAGCTCAAGATCCCGAGGAGCTCTCCGGTCGGGCGCTGTAATGAGCGTAAGCGCGCATCGTGCTACTGCAGACTACTATGGGGTGCCGGGTCTAGTGGCAAGCCGCCCATGTCCAATCACCACGCCTAACTAAATCTCTGGATCGGTGTCACCGACATAGGGGTGTGAGACTGACACGTGAACTATGTCACCTGTACCACCGCACTTGAGGCTAAGGAACCGGCCGTGGTAGGCTTACACCGTGAAGCGGTCCTGCCCTAACAGTGGCAATCAAGGGCTACGGCCGAACACGCCGAGGACGTGCCGACCGCCGGGGCGAGGCAATGCCAAGTCATCATCCCGACCTTCGGGGCATTTAACGATCGCCACCTCACCCAAGATTGCAGGGGCACCGTTAGGGTTAGCTAAACCCTAACGGGATCGTGGACTGAGTACCATCTCGTGCGTCCCTCGCTCGGGGATGCAAGTTACGTTATGCATCCGGCCCGGATGATGCTACCTACTTGAACTCTAAACCATAACAATAATAACAATTCATTCAATGCACCCAATACGTGCTCAACAGATACAAAGGAACCTAGCATGATACTACGAAGCAAGAACAGATATCGAACATGCCGAGATCGGAACAACCTAGCATGGGCTAACATGAGAAACAATACAAGAGTTCATGCCACCAGAATTCGTAATGCAGAGCACCTAGGGCTAAACATGCTAATAATCATACACAGCATACAAAACAACAATCACAAATATACCGCAGGCCCACACAACTCCTGTAAGAAATCCTTACCTTCGTCGGGAGGCTTCTACACACAAATCCTAAGTCATGTGGAACAATCCCGAGCTAGCGAGCGGGAACCTAGCAAACCAATAATAATCAGCATCTAAAACGTCTAAACAACAATAGAAGAATGCAAGCTCGGCTCGGGAACTCACGCGCACGGCGACACGAGCTTGGAGCTGCCGCAAGCCGGCACGGCAGTGGGCGCAGTCGCGCGCTACCGCACGGCAGGCGGCGCTGGCACGGCACGGCACGGATTCACGGCAGGGACGCGCGCGCGCGGGCGAGCGTCTGGGCGTGCGGGCGAGCAGCTCGGGCGGCGCGCGCGTCTTGGCGTCGACGGCACGCGACGCGGACGCTGGGCGCGCGGCGCGCGCGCGCGGGCGCGCGGCGCCGGCGTCGCGCTCGCTGCCGCGCGATCCGCACGATCGCGAGCGATGGCGTCGCGGTAGGGCCGCCGCTTCAACAGATCCGGCGACCGTGTGAGCGATGGCGTCGCGGCGCAGGCTGCCAACAGATCTGGGCGATCCGTGCGCATCGCAGCGGGCGATCGGTGCGACGGCAGGGGCGATCTGTCTTCTGCTTGGCGTGATCCGGCGTCGCGATCCGCCGGTGGACGACGGCGACGATGGCTGCTGGCTGGGCTTCTCTCGGCTGGCTGCAATCAACACAAACACACACAACACACCTCTTTTCACTTGGCCAAAAGCACACCAAACGGCTGAGAAGAAGAAGAGGAAGATCGATACCTACCCGAATGATGATGAACGATCCAAGGGAGCTGCAAGGATGAAGAATCGGCAAGGGCTATGGAGAGGGAGAGCTTGTGCGCCAAGAGGAGATTTGGAGAAGAAGATGGAATAAACCTAATTTCTATTTCATTTAACCAAATGCACCAAAACTCCAAAATCCAAGGCTAACCATAAAATGATGCAGAAGAGCAACAAGAGCACCTAATGGCTCAATTGGCACACATCTCCACAAGCTTCCCAGAGACCCGGTTTCAAACCCCACCACAAAGACAATTCCCTTTTATTTTTACTTTTGCATCAAACCTTGCTCAAACCAAACCACAAACCCTTCCAAAACCTACATAAATCCATCCAATAATTTTAGCAACTGAAAAATATATAAACGGCCCCGACGGCCCGACCAAATTACTAAAATACCCTAGGGCATACCTAGAAGACCGGGATGAAAACCTGGGTCGTTACAATATTCCTCCTTTTTATGACTTTCGTCCTCGAAAGTCCTTAAGATCAAACAACACAGATAATCGCATTCTCATCCCGCCCTTCCCGCTCACGAGCGGCCTCCTCCGAACTCGCACTCCTTCACTAAACTTTTACCAACGTATCTCACTTCTACGCAACGCCTTCGACTCAAGACCAGAATACTCATAGGCTTCTCCTCAAGCCCAAACCCTCAATCACCGCAAGGGCTCAAAGTCCACAATGAACAATGGGTCCGGCACATGCCGCCCCAACATCGATACATAAAAACACTGCACAAATGTCAACAAACAAACTCAACCCTACAACAAATCAAGCAAACAACCGAACCTTCCAGATTCCAAAACTAAACGGCCTACTCTTACTTCACAAGAGACCAACAAACCTCAAACCTTGACTACACCTTTAACGAGATACAAACGAACCACCAATCAAGCGATCGATCCAAAAAGACAAACTTCTCCAACTAGAACACGACCACAACACTAAAGCAACCATCTTAAGGAGAAATCGCCGAACCAAAGGCAAGGGGCACCATCCTGGTACACCGCACGGCTAACAACACTCACACCACCAAACTTCACTCGCGGCCCACCTAAAAAAAAAAAAAAAAGGGCCAAGCACAGACTCCACTCGCCAAGCCAACAAACTAGAACTCCTCATCGGCCGAACGCAAACTTTCCAACGAACACCTACCAAAGAACCGACCAAGGAGAACATCGCCAGCAAGGAACATCCAACCTTCCTCTCAAGGAAAACTCGGGAAGCAAGGACTAAACCATCCCGCAGCTATCTCATGACACAACACCTTGAGGAAAACAACTCAACAACTTTACCAACCAATGCCACGGCACCTCTGTGCCAACTCACTCAACGCGGCTCGCTAACGCCAACCGGGAACTCACAACAACTAGGAACAAAGCCCGAGAAGGGCTTGCTCAAGAAACTCAACCCAAACTTATAACGAGCAACGCCGCCTCCAAGCTACTACTCAACTCTTAAAATCCAACCGCTACTCAAAGGACTTCCCTTTAAGCCTAAGCCTAACTCATCTTCCAACCGTAAGCTCCACTCCCAAAACCTCACAAGGAAAACGGATAACGACAACCTCAAAGCTTACGGATCCTCGAGCCACACGAATCCGCAAGACTACCTCGCAAGCTATCACTCGAGGTCGGCATCCAAGGAGCAACTCAACCACCACAGAGGCTAGAGGGAAAGGAAATCTTCAATCCCCAAAGAACCAACAACTTGCCGTAACAACTCAACTCTTACTAGCCGCCTCCGTCCTTGCGGAACAAACAACTCTTGCTTGCTAACAACACAAAGCAGGGACCCTCTCATCATTGGGCTGATCACGCGCTTACTCTGATCGACTACACAACTCGGAAGCTAAGCCGACTCGCCAAACGGGAAACGACTTCCCAGCCTAGCAAACTCGTAAGGGCAAATGAACTCCACACACGCTCACTGACTTGCTCAAACCCAAGGCAACAACAACCAACTCTCTTGGAAGCAACACCCAAGAGAAAACTCAACCAATCGGACCACCAAACTGAAACAAACAAAGACTTGCTCAATCGCCGAGGGAGGGGTCAACTCCCAAAACTTCGACTAGGAACAAGACCTAAGGCAACGCCCTTCACCTAGAAACGAACTAGCTCTCGAAACAACAAACGAACCAAATCTTGGCCAAACACTCACAAGAGGCAGAACAACCTTTATCGCAAATTTCTAGAACACCATCCAAGAATCCGCTTAATCGACAAACGACTACTTCCAAGCAAACCAACAAACTTTTCCTTCAATCTAGCGCTTCCACCATTAACTCCAAGACCAAGGGAGTAACCTCGACAACTCCCCAAGGAAACGGCTCTTACAAGCGCATAACCAACGGACAGAGAACTCCACATACGCCACCGCCTTGCTCCACCAGAGCAACAACATCTAATCTCACGGGGCACAACAAGGGTCCATCTCAGATCGAACCTCCAAATGCCAAACGGGGCAACTCAACATCCTCGAAACAGGAAAAACAACCAACATGGCACAAACCACTCGCCCCACGAGCAAAACTAAACTCTAGCAACTCCAATCCACACCTTGGTCAACACCAAGCATCAACTTGCCACCACACCGAAACCACTCCGGACTTTACTCCAAACAAACACTAGCTTGCTAGTCTACCAAGATCATAGCAACTCCACCGAGGCTACAAACTACACGCCTCCAAATAGCCAACCAAAACTCACTAGCCGGGCCTCGACCGAGCTCGGAGAGGCTCTCCACAACCTAGGGTTCTTCGGCAACCTCGACACACACACACACCGGCATACGATCTAACAGATAACCGCTCGAACAAACAACTCCAATTTCCAAAGATCCCAACCATGCCGGCCAACTCCAACTCCTTGGGAACCTAGAGGACCCAAACGCTACTGAACGCGCATCCTCCTACTCAAAGCATCGACCACAACATAACTTCTACCCAAGGAAGGATCCGAACAACTCTCTTAGCCATGACGATCGTAAACCACGCGCTTAGCTACCATCGCTCTTGTTCGGTTTCCAATCGAACTCCAACCAACGATCAACAAGAAGATCCGCCAACCAAGCTTAGGCCCAACTTAACAAATCTTGCCTAAGCAACAACTTGATACCACGAGCACGGTATCCTTACCACCTCAACCAAAGCCTTACAACAACCACCGAGTCCAACTTCTCAAGGAACCGAGCACGAGATCTCCAAGGAAACCCTACATGGATCTCAAACTCTCGCCACTTTAACGAACCACACATAACACACTTGTGTGCACAACTCCCAACCTTCCTTTAGAGATCCAAGACTAACAAGCGCTTTTCCACAAGGCAACGATAACTCCCAAATGTGATACAAACAATCCAAGGAACACCAAAAGTTCCATCTCCACATGATACTGAAGTCGAGGCAACCTTGCTCTACCAAAGTATAATCATGCCAAACCAAACTTACTTTGTACCAAGCCTCTACCAAGGGTGCTTACCCCTAAGGCATCCAAAACCTCTCGCAAGGCATCACTCATCTCGCCTCAAAAGCATCCAACTCGCCTCATAGGCATCCAAATTTCATCCGATAAGCATCCAACTCATGGTCCTCACTGGACCAAACTCGCATCTACAATGCTCAACTCTCCTCGATTTAGGCACTCGAAGGTAGTTGACCGCACTACCAACCACAAGGAAAATCTCTTGGCCTTAACACTAGCGCGAGACTCACGCGCACCAACATTTACCAACCGGAAACCCGATGACTTACTCAACCTCCGTAAACATCGGGAAGAGGCTCCGCTCCTCTCGAGCATCCTTTCGCTTGTAGTCCATCGACTACCACCGAACTAGCCCTCCGCACGACCTAAACGGGTGCAACCGCCATAAACAGATCCAAGGCTAAAGGAGTACGCTGAACTCCGAACGGCATAGAACCATCTCGCTATGCCCAAGCCAAACTCAAGCTCCGAACTGCACTTAGTGCCAAAGTGGCACACCAACCAATGCACCTCAAGTGCTACTACTACCAAATCCACATCTCGAGGAAGTCGGGCTGTTAAACAACAAAGAGGCTCGCAAGGGGGCAAAGATGACCCTTCATCCGCCTCAAGCCACTAACACGGCAACTTGCCAAACAATCGGGCGACTCGTGGAGACTCGCTAGTCCACCTCTCACAAGGGACTTCCACCACCATCCGATGAACCAAACAAAGACAGAACGGCACACCTCGGCCTCTCGACAGCAGGGGCATCCCACACACGGATGCTAAACTCAAACTCGCCAACTACTTTACTACTAGCAGAGGGACTTACTAAAACATCGAGCTCTACAGCATCCATTTGCCAACCAAGGCGTCTCAATCAACGCCAACAAACTCATCCAATAAGCTCACGATCATGCCCTCCCGAACCTCCGGGGCTCACAAGAGCTACTGGGGAAAAATGTCAAAACAAACTCACACCGGGCTATCTCGTGCCGGGACTCCTCACTACGCGCTACAAATCAGCGCTGGTCTCCCGCTCTCGATAGCTAAAGACTCGCCATCAAATCTCTCATGGCCGGAGCACACTCGCTCAAGGAGTCTCACTGAGGCGCCGCTAGCCTCTACCCCTCCTCTAGGCAACTCAATCGCCGGCCAACTGCATGCGGGCCTAACAACCCCGACGCGCCTCAACATCAACACGATCGGTCCAACTCCTCGGCCGGATATGCCAAGCGCCCCGCTCCTCCGGGTGCGATCAACATATCGGCGATCCGCACGAAGCACCTCCACCCTCTCACTAGGGGAAAAGCAAAGAATCGGGCCACAAATGGCCAACGGAGTCTAAGCTCGCCTCCCTCTCGAACGATGTCCCGTGGCATCCGAATCTATCTCGATACCTCAACAAGCCGCTAAACAAATCGCCGCTGATCGCGAAAAGTTGGCATGATGGCTCACTAAGCCCAAACCAACAACGAGTCGTAACTCGCTTGCTCCGCTCCACAACACCAAACAAGGCATACACTAGATGATAGGTATTGTAAATTCTTAACCCTTTTTCTTTCTAAAACAATAAACCTAGGCGCACACTGATGACCGCTCTTTGTCGTGATCATGGAAGGATGACCTACAACAAAAGGTCGGGCCTACGTAATCTATGACTCGAGCTCGATACCAATCAGAAAGACCCGACCCAAAAGGGGCTCTAAATGGGCCTTTACCCCAATGCATGTATTCAAAATAAAAGACATTATGAAAAATACATTTCTGATCCCAAGTAAAAATAGAAACATTCCACAATCAAAACATACATTTCTAAAAGCATACTCGATCGTAGATTTATTTAAACCATTTAAACATTCCACAAGTACAAATATGCTGGAATCCATAAAACATAAGAAAACATCCTAGGGCTCCGTGCCCGCCTACATGCATTCAGGGAAATAACAAAAGTCAAGAGTCATGATATAATTAAATGGTCGAGATGACAACAGGATTCCATGATCACAGCCTCCTCCTTCACCATCCTGCCTCTCGCGCTTGGTTACCCGTGGAAAACCACAGAATAAGGGTGAGTAACGAATTACTCAAGAAGAATCCCCAACCGGGGTACAATACGATATACATGATCATCTAGAAGAATGTATGCAAGCTATGAGTATAAACACGTAATAGAGCACATAGCTTAAGTCCACACTTGGACCTCGGATGCCAACTCGTGGTCTTAGTCCGGAAATAAATCCACCACACAATACGCCCTATACGAGAAACGAGTCCCGCCTCACCGCCTCATCGTCGATACGAAAGGTGCACTAGCTCAAGATCCCGAGGAGCTCTCGGTCGGCGCTTTAATGAGCGTAAGCGCGCACCGCGTGCTACCGCAGACTATGGGGTGCCGGGTCTAGTGGCAAGCCGCCCATGTCCAACACCACGCCTAACTAAATCTCTCGGATCGGTGTCACCGACATAGGGGTGTGAGACTCGACACGTGAACTATGTCACCGCACCACCGCACTGAGGCTAAGGAACCGATCGTGGTAGGCTTACACCGTGAAGCGGTCCTTGCCCTAACAGTGGCAATCAAGGGCTACGCCGAACACGCCGAGGACGTGCCGATCGCCGGACGAGGCAATGCCAAGTCATCATCCCGACCTTTGGGGCATTTAACACCGCCACCCTCACCCAAGATTGCGGTGGCCACCACATACGGTTAGCTAAACCCTAACGGGATCGGGACGGAGTACCATCTCGCACGCCCCTGCTTCGGGATGCAAGTTACGTTATGCATCCGGCCGATGATGCTACCTACTTGAACTCTAAACCATAACAATAATAACAATTCATTCAATGCACCCAATACGTGCTCAACAGAGATACAAGGAACCTAGCATGATACTACGAAGCAAGAATGATATCGAACATGCCGTAATGGAAAAACCTAGCATGGGCTAACATGAGAAACAATACAAGAGTTCATGCCACCAGAATTGCAACAGAGCACCTAGGGCTAAACATGCTAATAATCATACACAGCATACAAAACAACAATCACAAATATACCACTGGGCCCACACAACTCCTGTAAAGAAATCCTTACCTTGGTCCGGAGGCTTCTACACACAAATCCTAAGTCATGAACAATCCCGAGCTAGCGAGCGGAAACCTAGCAAACCAATAATAATCAAGATCTAAAACGTCTAAACAACAATAGAACAAAGCAAGCTCGGCTCGGGAACTCACGCGCACGGCGACACGAGCTTGGAGCCGCTGCAAGCCGGCACGC
Organism: Sicyos edulis; assembly: GCA_036507275.1. Lineage (NCBI taxonomy): Eukaryota > Viridiplantae > Streptophyta > Magnoliopsida > Cucurbitales > Cucurbitaceae > Sicyos > Sicyos edulis. Next base: position 22,747,236 of record CM071847.1, read on the forward strand.
AGCAGGTCGGGCGCAGGCCGCTACCGCACGGCAGGTGGGCACGCACACGCACGCACGGATTCACGGCAGGACGCGGCGCGCGCGAAGCGCTCGGGCGTGCGGGCGAGCAGCTTCGGCGGCGCGCGCGTGTCGGCGTCGCGGCGACGCGACACGCGACGCGGCCGGGCGCGCGGGCGCGGCGCCGGGGCGGCGCGCGCGCGCAAGGCGTTCGCGTCTCGCGCTTCTTGCGCGCGATCCGCACGATCCGCGAGCGATGGCGTCGGCAGGGCCGCTTCAACAGATCCGCGACTCGTGAGCGATGGCGTCGCGGCGGGCCGCCAACAGATCTGGGCGATCCGTGCGATCGCAGGGCGATCCGATGCGACGGCAGGGGCGATCGTCTTCTTCTTTGGCGCTTATCCGGCGTGATCTGATCCGCCTACCGCGACGCGGCGACGATGGTCGCTGGCCGGGCTTCTCTCGGTGGTCGCAATCAACACAAACACACACAACACACCTCTTTTCACTTGGCCAAAAGCACACCAAACGGCCGAGAAGAAGAAGAGGAAGATCGATACCTACCCTAATGATGATGAACGATCCAAGGAGCCGCAAGGATGAAGAATCGGCAAGGGCTATGGAGAGGAGAGCTTGTGCGCCAAGAGGAGATTTGGAGAAGAAGATGGAATAAACCTAATTTCTATTTCATTTAACCAAATGCACCAAAACTCCAAAATCCAAGGCTAACCATAAAATGATGCAGAAGAGCAACAAGAGCACCTAATGGCTCAATTGGCACACATCTCCACAAGCTTCCCAGGAGACCCGGTTCAAACCCCACCACAAAGACAATTCCCTTTTATTTTACTTTTGCATCAAACCTTGCTCAAACCAAACCACAAACCCTTCCAAAACCTACATAAATCCATCCAATAATTTTAGCAACTGAAAAAGATATAAACGGCCCTCGACGGCCCGACCAAATTACTAAAATACCCTAGGGCATACCGAAGATCGGGATGAAAACTGGTCGTTACATGGGGATTCTTCACCGAGTATGTTTATACTCACCCTTATTTATCTTTCAGTAATCGGGGACAACACCGTGAGGGCTAGCGGAGGGAGCCGATTGATCATGGGGAACCGCCAGACACTCTGTCTTTTATTATTGCATTGTTTATTCAAAGATGTAGATGGACAGAGTCCTAGGGGAACATTGTTTAAAAACGTTGCTTAAATTGTATTGTACATTTTATTAAACACTCGGCCGAGTTGTTTTACTTTGTTGGATTGTTTTAAATGAAAATTGTTGGTTATGTTTTAAGGGCTCCCCCTTCTCATATGTTTTGAAAGGTTTTTAAATATGAGCTCTAAACCGCTTGTTATCATATTTAACTTGCATGCTGAGTGAGAACCCAGGTTTAGGACCATGTTTTGGGTCGGGTTCTTACATATCATGGGAGCTGCCGGCACTCTGTCCTTTATTAATTGCATTATTTATTCAGCATGTAGATGGACGGGATTGGTTTGTGTGTTTTTATAAATACTAGCCAGGCTTGTTTTTACTTTATTGGTTTTGCTTCATGAAAACTGTTGGTGAAGTTTTAAATGTTCCCTCGTTCATTGATGTATGAAAAGTTTGAAATATGAGCACTAAACTGTTTGTAAACATATTTCTCTTGCATGTTGAGTGAGAACCTAGGTTTAGGACCGTATTTCGGGTCGAGTTCTTACACCAAGCCCTAGCAACAGAATGAGCATATCACAATAAACGGAGAATGAGGCATACAAATCAGGCATGCAAAACAGATCGAGCATTCAGCCAACCTGCACAAACCTATCCACTAATAGTTTATAAAAACATGCAAAATAATCAACTAGAAGTTTATCAAGCCGTGCGCAGGGTCCACACAACCCCGGTAAGGAACCCTTACCTGATCAGTGGAAATAGCCGACAAACGAGAAATGATCTTGAGCTGCAGGGACACACGAATAACCCAAAACCAAGAAGACAAGGCTCGGCCAAGAGTACTCTCGGCAGCCAAGGTGAGGACACGGGTGAAAGGTTGCGGCAGGAGTGGTTCGACGAGTGTGCCGGCGTGTGCATCATGAGTCAACATGTGGGCAAGCGGCACGACTTGGGCGGTGCTGCTGGCTAGCTGCGCTGGCCTAGGCGAGAGATCCGAGCGGTAGGGTGTTGCGGTTGTTGCTCACGTGTCAAGGGAGCGTGCAGCGCTGCGTCTATGCGGTTGTGCGAGCTGGGTGCTGAGTCGAGTGGCAGGCTTCGCTGTGGGCGAAGCGGATCGGCCAGGATACGGGCGAGGTCAAACTGTAGGGCTATTTGTAGCGTTCCTCGCATGGCGATGCGCTCGAGCGTGCTGCACGAATGCCGGCAGGTGAAGCTCGCGGGGGCGATGAGGGCTACTCGGCTGCACTGGGGCGATGGGCAGCGACGGCAAGAGGCTATTGTACGGCTGCGATGGTGTGCGGCTGGAAGCTATGGCAAGGGCGCCGGCGATGAGGGCTGCTCGTAGCTGGGGCTGGATCGGTGGTGGTGGTGAGCTAGGAGATAAGTCGACAAGAAGAAGATGAAGGGGAATGGAGGCTAGGGCTTGCACGTTCCAAAGAGAAGAAGGATGGTGAATTTTCATCTATTTTCTCAATATAAAATGCTTCAAAATCCCTCAAAGTGCCAAGTGTCAAAAAGAGGTTCCCCCTTCGAGTCCTGGCAAGCTCAATTTTAATTCCCAATTTTTATGATAAATCTCGAACGACCTCCAAACAACTCCCGGTCTTGAAACCTGAAACCAGAACACAAATAACAACTCAACACCAGTCTAAAAACAACTTGAAACCCTGAACAAATACCAAAATGCCCACGGAGGCCAAATGACCAGAATACACCTAGAAGCTTAGAAAGCCCTAACGGCCCAACCAAACAACCGAATAAATAACTTAACATACCTGAAGATCCGGAATGAAAACCTGGGCCATTACAATGAGCAAATCAAGAGGATTGTTGATTGGCCTACAACTACCCTACAAATGACAATGGACGATAACGACTCAACGAGAGCGAAGGTTGCAAAAATTCTTTGTGAATTAGAACCACTAGTAACGAATCCAGAAATGTAAGAACCCGACTCTAAAATAGTCCTAAACCTGGTCCTTACTCAGCGTCGTCCGGCCAGCCAACCAGCAGCCCCACGCCAGCTCTGCCTAGCAACCACATCGCCGACAGCCCCTGTCTCGCCCAGCTCGCCCAGCAGCTGCGCCCAGAATGCCCAGTAGTCGCGCCCATTGCTCCATCGCAACAACTCTGCATCGCCCAACGTTGCCCAGATCGCTGCAGGTCCGTCGCCCCATCGCACGCACCTGGTCGCCCAACCAAGCTCGCGCGCCGCCCTGGCCCTATACGCGTGCGCGCTGCTGCAGCTGCTGCCGCCTCGCTCAAGCCGTTAGCGCCAAAGAAGAGCCACACCGCAGTACTGTCCGTCTGCTCATACCAGCCGTGCCGCGTGGGTTGCTCCCGAGCCGAGCCCTATTTATTTTATTATATTTAGGCCTATGGATTGTGATTATTGTTGTGTTTGTTAGGTTCTCGTTAGCTAGCTCGGGATCGTTCGCAGCTTAGGATTCTTGTGTGTAGTTGCCTTCCGACCAGGTAAGGATGTCTTACCGGAGTTGTGTGGGCCCTGCGATATTATATGTGATTGTTGTTTATATGCTTGTTTGTGTTTATCAACATGTTTAGTGATAGGTGCTCTGTTCTGAATTCCCGACTGGCATGATTTCCTATGTTGTTTCTCATGTTAGTCCATGCTAGGTTGTTCTGTTCTAGCATGCTCGTTATCTGTTCTTGCTTCGTAGTATCATGCTAGGTTCGTTGTATCTATTGAGCACGTATTGGATTGTTTGCTGTTGATGTTATAGTTTAGAGTTCAGATAGGTAGCATCATCCGGGCCAGAATGCATAAAGTACCTTGCATCCACGGCGGGGCGTGCGAGGCAAGATTCGCCCCGGACCCATTAGGGTTTAGCTAACCCTACCGGTAGGCCCTGCAATCTTGGGTGAGGGTGGTAGACTGTTAAATGCCCCAACGATCGGGATGATGACATGGCACTGCCTTGTCCCCAACAGCCGGCACGTCCTCAACGTGTTCTGCAGTAGTCCTTGATTGCCACCTGATAGGGCAAGGACGGCTTCCTGGTGTAAACCTACCACGACCGGTTCCTTAGCCTCAGGTGCAGTGGTTCAGGCTGACATAGTTCATGTGTCCAGGTCTCACACCCTATGTCGCTGACACCGATCCGTAGATTTAGTTAGGCATGGTGGATCGACTGGCGACTTGCCACTAGACCGGCACCCCCGTAGTCCGCAGTAGCATGCGGTGCCCGCTTACGCTCATTACAGCGCCGACTGGAGAGCTCCTCGAGATTGTGAGCCAGTGCACCTTTCGTATCGACAGTAGACAGGCTGAGGCCGGGACTTGTTTCTCGTATAGGGCGTATTGTGTGGTGGATTTTCCGGAGTAAGACCCTGAGTTGGCATCCGAGGTTTATATGTGGATTTAAGCTATGTGCTCTATTCCGTGTTTATATTCATAGCTTGAATATCTTCCAGCTAGATGACCATGTCTATCGTATTGTACCCCGGTTGGGAATTCTTACTGAGTAATTCGTTACTCACCCTTATTTTTGTGGTTTTCCACAGGTAACCAAGGTGCGAGACAGGATGGCTGAAGGAGGAGCTGTGATCATGAGAACCAGCTGTCAAACTCTGATTTTATGTTATGACTCTTTATGTTTTTGTTTCCTCTGAATGCATGTAACCGTGCACGGAGCCCTAGAATGTTTTCTGAATGTTTTTACGGATTCCAGCATTGTTGTAACTGTTGAAAGTTTTGAATGCTTTAATAAATCTCTGATCAGAGTAAACTTTTGGAAACGTATTTATCTTGAAACAGGTGCTTGGAGACAGGGACAAGTTTCAGGAAATTGTTTTGACTTAGAATTGAATGTTTGAATGTTTTGGTTTTAATTGGAATCTGAAAGTCATTCCTGCATATTGTCTTTAACTTTGAATGCATGCATTGAGGTAAAGTCCCATTTAGAGCCCCTTTTGGGTCGGGTCTTTACAGTTGGTATCAGATCTCAGAGTCATAGATTCTGTAGACTGACCTTTTGTTGTAGGTCGTTTTTCCATGATCATCTGCACTCCGACAGTCATTAGGTACGCCTAAGTTTTCAGTTTTAGAAAAGGGTTAAGAATTTACAATACTTTTCATCTAGTGTATGCCTTGTTTAGTGTTGTGGAGTGGAGACGAGCAGGTTCTGACTCGTTGTTGGTTTGGGTCTAGAGCACCATCATGCCAACTTCCCGCAGTGTAAGAAGTATGATAGCAGCTAGTCAGGGTATCCAGATAGATTCAGATACCGCTGGGACATCGTCCCAGAGGGAGGCAGAGATTAGACTCCGGTAGGCCACTTGTGGCCCAGTTGTTAGTTTTCCCCTAGAGAGAGAGTGGGGGTGTTTTGCCCTGGAGTACCACTCCAGGAGAGGAGTTAGCTTTGGCTTTTGCTCATGTTGATGCTAGTGGAGCAGGTCCCAGTGTGGACTAGCCTGAGTAGTTCAGGTGTGGATCTTGAACCTTAGCAGATTGTTTGATTGCCCAATAAGTAGCTGCAGAGTTGGTAGCCTTCGAGGAGGTTGCTGATACATCTTTGTTCTCTTGTAAAGTGTTGTTGTTTTGCAGCCAGTAAGTTGGAACCCTGTGGTTAAGGGTGCAGCGAGCAGTGTACCCATCGGACGTGATGCGTTGGTGGTTTCCCCAGTTGTCTGGTAGAGTTGAGCACTCTTCTTATGGTGAGCTCCTAGAGTAGAGCTAGCTGCTGCATGTTGAGAGAGCCGGTCGGGGTTTTGTTGAGCATCATGTGGAGATGCAAGAGTAGGCCGTGAGACTTCAGTTAGATGAGATGCCATAGGCAGTGTTGTTTTAGTTTTGAGCCTTGTATGCCTAGCCATAGTTTTTGTCTCTTGAGGTTGTGACCTTGTTCGCCCCATTTGTAGTAAGATGTGGAATTGGTAGTAGTGGCACTTGAGGTGCATTGGTTGGTGTGCCGCTTTGACACTAAGTCTGGTTCAGGCCTGAGTTGGGCACGAGTAGGACAGATGGTTCTATAATTCGTCCGGAGTTCAGTGCACTCCTTTAGCCTTTGGATCTGTTTGTGGCAGTTGCACCTGTTTAGGTCGTGCAAGAGGGCTAGTTCAGTGGTAGTCGAATGACTACAAGCGAAAGGATGTTTGAGAGGAGCTGGAGCCTCTTCCAAGTGTTACTGGGGGTTGAGTAAGTCAGCAGGTTGGCGGTTGGCGGTTGGTAGTGTTAGTGCGTGTGAGTCTCACGCTAGTGTTAAGGCCAGGAGATCTTTGTGGTTGGTAGTGCGGTCAACTACCTTCGAGTGCCTAAATCCGAGGAGAGTTGGGAATTGTAGATGCGAGTTTGGTCCAGCAGAGGGACCATGAGTTGGATGCCTATGAGATGAGTTGGATGCCTATGAGGCGAGTTGGATGCTTATGAGATGAGTTGGATGCCTATGAGGCGAGTTGGATGCTTCTGAGATGAGTTGGATGCCTAGGAGATGAGTAGGATGCCTTATGAGAGGAGTTGGACGCCTTATGTGTAAGCACACTTGGTAGAGACTTGGTATAAAGTAAGTTCGGTTTGGCATTGTTATGCTTTAGTAGAGCAAGGTTGCCACAGCTTTGAGTATCGTGCGGAGATGGAACTTTTGGTGTTCCTTTGGTTGATTGTATCTCTGCCAGAAGTTAGTGTTGCCTTTTGGAAAAGCACCTGTTAGTCTTGGATCTCTGAAGGAAAGTTGAGAGTTGTGCACACAAGTGTGTTTGTGCAGTTCGTTCTGGTGGCGAGAGTTTCGGAACCATGTAGGGTTTGCATTGGAGAACTGGTGCTCAGTTCTTGGAGAAGTTGGACTCCAAGTGGATGTTGTAAGGCTTTGGTTGAGATTGTAAGGATACCGTGATCGTAGTCGGGTTGTTGCTTAGGCAAGTTTTGTTGGGTTGGACCTAAGCTTGGTTGGTGGAACCTCTTGTTGATCATGGTTGGAGTTCAGATGGTACTGAACAAATGGTGGTTGTAGCGAAGCCACGTAGTCCTGACCATAGTTGCTAAGGGTGTTGCTCGGAATCCTTACCCTGGGTGGAAGCTACGATGTGGCTGATGCTTTGAGTAGGAGGATGACACATTCTGAAGCGTTTCTGGTCTTTTTGGTTTCGAGGTTTGGTGCAGGCCAGCATAGTTGTAATACTGGGAAAAACAGTTGTTGTTCATGCAGTTGGTTGTTAGACCGTTAGACGATAGTGTGTGTCGAGGGTTTCCAAAGAACCCTAGTTATGGAGAGCCTCACCAGAGCTCAGTCTGACCCAGGTAGTGAGTTTCAGTTGGCAAGCTAGAGTCTTGTAGGTTGTAGTCCTCGGGTGAGTTGCTGGAAGATTTGGTAGGATAGCAAGCTAGAGTTTGTTTGGAGTAGAGTCTGGATTGGTTCCGGTGTGGTGGCAAGTTGGTGCTTGGTGTTGACCAAGGTGTGGTTTTGAGTTGCTAGAAGTTAGTTTCGCTCGTGGGGCGAGTGGTTCATGTCCTGTCGGTTGTTTTTCCTGTTTCCAGGATGTTGAGAGTTGCCCCTTTGGCGTTTGGAGGTGAGTTTTTGCTAGTTTGTGGTTGGCCGTTCAGTCTGTGGTGGAACCCCCCCCCTCCCCCTATTGTGTGCTTCGTGAGATTTGGATGTTGTTGCTTTAGCGGAGCAAGACAGCGAGCGTGTGTGGAGCTCTCTGTCCTTCGGTTGTCCGCTTGTAAGAACCGTTTCCTCTTAGGAGTTGTCAGGTTACTCCCTTGGTCTTGGAGTTGATGGTAGTGGTGCTAGCAAGAGGGAAAAGTTTGTTAGCTGCTTGGAAGCAGTTGTTTGTCCAGTTAAGCGGATTCTTGAGTGGTGTTCTGGAAGTTGCAGTAAGGGTTGTTCTGCCTCTTGTGAGTGTTGGGCCTAGTCAGCTAAGGTACATTGTGAGTTTGGCCTGGGAGCTGTTGCAGCTTTGTAGTTGAGGAACCCCTTGTGCCAGTTGTGGGTTGAGTTTGCACCATTGTGGCTGGATTAGGGCCTTGACCTTTGAGGGATCCTTGCTGGTTAGTGTAGCTTGTGCTCTGCCAGCCATTGTTGGTATTCTTGTTCTTGGTAGTTGGTGTTAACTGGGTAGTGGCGTCCCGTTTGTGAAGTTTCGGTGGGAAGGTGCAATAAGCCTAAACTAGAGGGTTAAGCCTGTATGTGTTATCGTTTGGACTTGTGAGATGTGTCTCTTAATGAGACGAGCTTTGTTCCGTTGCTTGCATGGAGGTAAGTTTAGTGGAAGGAGCCCTCTGAGGCCCAGTTGTTTGCGGGCTGACTTGCCCAGTCAGTGATTTAAGTCGAGCTAGAGTTGAGTGGATTGGCATAGCTATGCAGTTTGTAGTTGTTTGAGCTTCTGGGTGCGTAGCACTCAAGTTGTTGGATTGTAAGTTTTCGTGTGGGAGCTGTCGGCTAGTTGAGGTTGTTGTGTGAGTTCGGATTTTTGGAGGATTGGTTTCAGTAGCTAGAGCTTGCACCTCGTTTCGTGTGCAGATGCCATTTCTATGGAGTAGAGGCATGTCAGTTTCAGGCCGGAGTTGTTGTCACCAGGGTGTGGCAACAAAGGTTTATTCTAGGCAGTACGTTGATGAACCGTGGTTCTGGAGAGCGTTCTTAGAGGCTTATGGTCCGAGTGTAGTTCCAGTAGTGTTTGCACCCTCTGACCGATGGTTTTTGGGAGGAGTGATCCAGATCCTTTGGAGCTTGTTGCGAGTTGGTGTTCCCGTGGTTAGGCAGCGGAAACCAGTGTTGGATTTTATGAGGTTGCCTCGGATAGCAGTTCCCAGCTGTTAGTTCATTTGGTTTCGTCGAAGGGTAGTATGGTTATTGTTGCAGGTTTCCAATGTTTTGGGAAAAGGTTGGAGGCCGTCAGTGTTTGGGTCCTGAGTTGCTGCAGTTGACCTTTGGTGTAGTGCAGAGGTTTAGAGCTCGTATGTTGTCAGCTCGGAGTAGGCAGAAAAGTTACGCCTATGTTTGGCGTCGAGATTTGGAGTTTGAGGTTGGACAGTTCGTGTTTCAAGGTTGCACCGATGCTAGGTGTGTTGAGGTTTTGTAAGCGAGGGAAGTTCAGTCCCAGTTTGTTGGTCCAATTGGAGATTCTCGAGAGGATTGGCAGAGTTGCATATCGGTTAGCTTGTCCTCCGTCATTGTCAGTTGTGCAGTGTTTTCATGTATCGACGTTGAGCCAGCTCATGTCGGACCCATCGCTCATTGTCGACTTTGAGCCTTTGCAGCTGATTGAGGATTTGAGCTTCGAGGGGAAGCCTGCGAGTATTCTGGTCTTTGAGGGGAAGACGTTGCGTAGCCGTGAGATCCGTTGGGTAAACGTTCAGTGGAGGAGTCGGAGTTCAGAGGAAGCCGCTAGTGAGCGGGGAGGATGGGTTGAGATTGCATTATCTTGAGCTGTTTCAGTCTTAAGGACCTTCGAGGACGAAAGTCATAAAAAGGAGGAAATATTGTAACGGCCCAGGTTTTCATCCCGGTCTTCCTGGTATGCCCTAGGACCATTTTGGTAATTTGGTCGGGCCGTCAGGGCCAGTTTATGTCTTTTGCAGTTGTTAAAAATTATTGGATGGTCTTATGTAGGTTTTGAGGCTTTATGGTGGTGTTTGGGCATGGTGAGATGCAAAAGGAAAATTAGGAGTTAAAGATGTTGTGGTTGGGTTTCGAACCTGGGGTGCCAGGAAGTCAGGTGGGTGGAGTGGCCAGTTGAGCAACAGGAGGATTGTGTTACTCTTTCCGCGTCATATCTTGGTTAGCCTTGGATCCTTGGAGTTTGGTGCATTTGATTAAAAGAAAAGAATTAGGGTTGTCTTCTTCTCCAAATCTCCCAAGCCTCCTTGGCCGCCCAAGCTCTCCCTCCCAGGTTCCTAGCCAAGCTCTTTCTTCCCTTGCAGCACGAGCGTCGTCCGGCAAGCCAACCAGCAGCCCCACGCTAGCTCTGCCTAGCAACCCCATTGCCGGCAGCCCCTGTCGCGTCCAGCTCGCCCAGCAGCTGAGCCCAGATCGCTAAGCAGTCGCGCCCATTGATCCATCGCAGCAGCTCTGCATCGCCCAGCGTCGCCCAGATCGCTGCAGGTCCGTCGCCCCATCTCACGCACCTGGTCGCCTGATCCGAGCTCGCGCCAAGCGCCAGTACCGTCGTCAGCTGCTGCCTTCTTCTCTGCGCCGTCGCGCCAAGCCAAGCGACCACTGCCGTGCACTGTCTCGTCCGTAGCGTCGATCGTGCCCTATTTATTTTATTATATTTAGGCCTATGGATTGTGATTATTGTTGTGTTTGTGAGGTTCTCGTTAGCTAGCTCGGGATCGTTCGCAGCTTAGGATTCTTGTGTGTAGTTGCCTTCCGACCAGGCAAGGATTTCTTACCGGAGTTGTGTGGGCCCTGCGATATTATATGTGATTGTTGTTTGTATGCTTGTTTGTGTTTATCAACATGTTTAGTGATAGGTGTTCTGTTCTGAATTCCCGACTGGCATGATTTCCTATGTTGTTTCTCATGTTAGTCCATGCTAGGTTGTTTTGTTCTGGCATGCTCGTTATCTATTCTTGCTTCGTAGTATCATGCTAGGTTCGTTGTATCTATTGAGCACGTATTGGATTGTTTGTTGTTGATGTTATAGTTTAGAGTTCAGATAGGTAGCATCATCCGGGCCAGAATGCATAAAGTACCTTGCATCCACAGCAGGGACGTACGAGGTAGTACTCCGTCCCTGGACCCCGTTAGGGTTTAGCTAACCCTACCGGTATGCCCTGCAATCTTGGGTGAGGGTGGCAGACTGTTAAATGCCCCAACGATCGGGATGATGACATGGCATTGCCTTGTCCCCAGCAGCCGGCACGTCCTTAGAGTGTTCGGCAGTAGGCCATGATTGCCACCTGTTAGGGCATGGATGGCTTCCTGGTGTAAGCCTACCACGACCAGTTCCTTAGCCTCAGGTGCGGTGGTTCAGGCTGACATAGTTCACGTGTCGAGGTCTCACACCCCTATTTCAGTGACACCGATCCAGAGATTTAGTTAGGCATGGTGACTGGACCTGGGCAGCTTGCCACTAGACCCGGCACCCCCCTGAGTCTGCAGTAGCAAGCAGTGCGCGCTTACGCTCATTACAGCGCCGACTGGAGAGCTCCTCAAGATTGTGAGCCAGTGCACCTTTCGTATCGACAGTAGACAGGCTGAGGCCAGGACTTGTTTCTCGTATAGGGCGTATTATGTGGTGGATTTTCCGGAGTAAGACCCTGAGTTGGCATCCGAGGTTTATATGTGGATTTAAGTTATGTGCTCTATTCCGTGTTTATATTCATAGCTTGCATATCTTCCAGCTAGATGACCATGTATATCGTATTGTACCCCGGTTGGGGATTCTTACTGAGTAATTCGTTACTCACCCTTATTTTTGTGGTTTTCCACAGGTAACCAAGGTGCGAGATAGGATGGCTGAAGGAGGAGCTGTGATGTAACGGCCCAGGTTTTCATCCCGGTCTTCCAGGAAGGCCCTAGGGGTATTTTGGTAATTTGGTTGGGCCGTCAGGGCCGTTTTTGTCTTTTTCCAGTCGATAAAATTATTGGATGGATTGATGTAAGTTTTTTAGGCTTTGTGGATGGGTTTGAGCATGGATAGTTGTAAAAGTAAAAATAAAGGAATTTGTGTAGCAGCTGGGAATTGAAACCCGGTCTCCGAGAAAGCCTGTGGGGATGCGAGCCAGTTGAGCTATGGAGAGCTCTTGTTGCTCTTTCTGCGTCATATTATGGTTAGCCTTGGATCTTGGAGTTTTGGTGCATTTGGTTAAATGAAAAAGAAATTAGGTCTTTCGTCATTCTCCTCCATCATCCTCTTTGTCGCACAAGCCAAGCTCTCCCTAGCCCCCTTGCCGATTTTTTCATTCCCTTTGCAGCCCCGAGGTTCAATTATCATTCCGGGTAAATCCTTCGTCTCTTCGTCTTCTCCGTTATGGATTCTTGCTAGCAGAATGTAAAAAAAAAAAGGGTTGTGTGTGTGTGTGTGTTTGGTGCAGCCAGCCGAGGGAAGCCCAGCAGCCGAGCTCGTCGCACCAGCCAGCTCCATCGTCCGGCCAGATCGTGCCCAGATCGCCCTGCCGCTCGCCTAGCAGCCCAGCCAGCTCCATCGTCGGCAGCCCTGTCGCTCCCAGATCGCCCGTCGCACGCCCAGCAGCCTAGTCGCCCGGATCGCCAGCTCACCGTCGCAGCAGGTCACCTAGTTCGCTCGCAGGCCAGAACGTTAGATCGCCCCGTGCGTCCTCGCATGAGCAGCTCGTCCGCGTCCGCATCGCACGCCCAGCGCCCGCGCGTCCTCGGCCGTGCCGTGTCGTTCGCCCGTGTCTGCATCACACGCCCAGCGTCCTCGCCCGTCTTGCGTACCCAGCGCTTTGCCGCGCATGCATGGGCAGCGCCAGCCAAGCCGCACCCGCTGCCAAGCCAGCCGCGCCCTAGCCTCCTGTCGCCGTGTCGTGTGAGTGCTCCCGAGCTGAGCCTGCTGTTTTATGATTTTTAGGCTTATAGATGCTGATTATTATTGTGTTTGCTAGGTTCCGTTAGCTAGCTCGGGATTGTTCGCAGCTTAGGATTTGTGTGTAGAAGCCTCCCGAACAAGGTAAGGATTTCTTACCGGAGTTGTGTGGGCCCTGCGATATTATATGTGATTGTTGTTTGTATGTTTGTTCGTGTTTATCAGCATGTTTAGCGATAGGTGTTCTGTTCTGAATTCCCGACTAGCATGATTCCTTATGTTGTTTCTCATGTTAGTCCATGCTAGGTTGTTCCGTTCTGGTATGCACGTATCTGTTCTTGTTTCGTAGTATCATGCTAGGCTCGTTGTATCTGTTGAGCACATATTGGATTGTATGTTATTGATATGATAGGTTAGAGTGTAGGTAGGTAGCATCATCCGGGCCCGAATGCATAAAGTATCTTGCATCCATGGCAGGGACTTACGAGGTAGTACTCCGTCCCTAGACCCTGTTAGGGTTTAGCTAACCCGACCTGTAGGCCCTGCAATCTTGGGTGAGGGTGGCAGACTGTTAAATGCCCCAACAGTCGGGATGATGACTTGGCATTGCCTTGTCCCCTGGCACGGCAAGCACGTCCTCGGCGTGTTCAAAGAAGAGCCCGATTGCCACTGTTAGGGCAAGGACGGCTTTACGGTGTAAGCCTACCACGACCGGTTCCTTTAGCCTCAAAAAGCGGTGGTTCAGCCGACATAGTTCACGTGTCCGTGTCTCACACCCCTATGTCGGTGACACCGATCCGGAGATTTAGTTAGGCATGGTGATCGGACTCGGGCGCTTTCCCACTAGACCCGGCACCCCGTAGTCTGCAGTGGCATGCGGTGCGCGCTTACGCTCATTACAGCTCCGACCGAGAGCTCCTCGGGATCTTGAGCTAGTGCACCTTTCGTGACGACAAAGAGATGCCGAGGCCGAGACTTGTTTCTCGTATAGGGCGTATTGTGTGGTGGATTATTCCGGACTAAGACCCTGAGTTGGCATCCGAGGTCCAAGTGTGGACTTAAGCTATGAGCTCTATTATGTGTTTATATTCATAGCTTGCATATCTTTCGGCTAGATGACCATGTATATCGTATTGTACCCCGGTTGGGGATTCTTACTGAGTAATTCGTTACTCACCCTTATTTTGTGGTTTTCCACAGGTAACCAAGGTGCGAGACAGGATGGTCAAGGAGGAGCTGTGATCATGGGAACTCTCTTCATCATCTCCGACCTTTTATATTATGACTCTTGTCTTTTTATTTCCCCTGAATGCATGTAGTCGAGAACGGAGCCCTAGGATGTTTTCTTAATGTTTTTGTGGATTCCAACATTGTTGTACCTGAGAAGGTTTTGAATGATTTTAATAAATCTCTGATCAGAGTAAACTTTTGGAAATGTATTTGTCTTCAAACAGGTGCTTGGAGACAGGGACAGATTTCAGTAAACTGTTTTGATTTCTGATTGAATAGTGAATGTTTTAATTTTTACTTGGAATCCGAAATCATATTTGTATATTGTCTTTACTTTGAATACATGCATTGGGGTAAAGGCCCATTTAGAGCCCCTTTTGGGTCGGGTCTTTACAGTTGGTATCAGAGCTCAGAGTCATAGATTCTGTAGACTGACCTCTTATTGTAGGTCGTCTTTCCCATGATCACCAGCACTCCGACAGTCATCAGGTACGCCTAAATTTACTGTTTTTAGAAAAGGGTTAAGAATTTACAATACTATTCTTCTAGTGTATGCCTTGTTTAGTGTTGTAGAGCGAAGACGAGCAGGTTCTGACTCGTTGTTGGTTTAGGTCCTGAGCACCATCATGCCAAATTCCCGCAGTGTAAGATGTATGTTTGCAGCTTGTCAGGGTATCCAAATAGATTCAGATACCGCTGGGACATCGTCCCAGAGGGAGGTAGAGATTAGACTCCTGTAGGCCCTTGTGGTGTGGCCCAGTTGTTAGTTTTCCCCTAGAAAGAGGGTGGAGGCGTTTTTCCCTGGAGTACCACTCCAAGAGAGGAGTTAGCTTTGGCTTTTGCTCATGTTGATGCTTGTGGAGCAGGTCCCAGTGGGGGCTAGCCTGGGTAGTTCAGGTGTGGATCTTGAACCTTAGCAGATTGTTTGATTGCCCAATGAGTAGCTGTAGAGTTGGTGGCCTTCGAGGAGGTTGCTGAGACATCTTTGTTCTCTTATAAGTGTTGTTGTTTTGCAGCCAGTAAGTCGGAACCCTGTAGTTAAGGGTGCAGCGAGCAGTGTTCCCATCGGACTTGATCCGTTGGTGGTTCCTCAGTTGTTTAGTAGAGTTGAGCACTCTTCTTTTGGTGAGCCCTAGAGTAGGGCTAGCTGCTGCATGTTGAGAGAGCCTGCTAGAGTTTTGTTGAGCATCATGTGGAGATGCAAGAGTAGGCCGTGAGCCTTCAGTTTGATGAAATTCCACAGTCTGGTTGTTTGAGTTTTGTGCCCTTGTATGCCTAGCCATAGTTTTTGTCACTTGAGGTTGTGACCTTGCGGGCCCCATTTGTAGTAAGATGTGGATTTGGTAGTAGTGGCACTTGAGGTGCATTGGTTGTGTGCCGCTTTGGCACTAAGTCTGGTTCAGGCCTGAGTTTGGCATGGGTATAGCAGATGGTTCTATGACCCGTCTGGAGTTCAGCACACTTCTTTAGCTGTTGGGTCCGTTTATGGCAGTTGCACTTGTTTAGGTCGTGCAAGAGGGCTAGTTCAGTGGTAGTCGAAGGACTACATGTGAAAGGATGTTCGAGAGGAGCTGGAGCCTCTTCCCAGTGTTACTGGTGGTTGAGTAAGTCAGCAGGTTGACGGTTGGTAGGTGTTAGTGCGTGTGAGTCTCACGCTAGGGCTGAGGCCAAGAGATCTTTGTGGTTGGTAGTGCGGTCCACTACCTTCGGGTGCCTAAACCTGAGTTGAGTGAGCATTGTAGATGCGAGTTCGGTCCAGCAGGGGAACCATGAGTTGGATGCCCATGAGATGAGTTGGATGCCTATGAGATGAGCTGGATGCCTATGAGGCGAGTTGGATGCCTATGAGATGAGCTGGATGCCTGTGAGGCGAGTTGGATGCCTATGAGATGAGCTGGATGCCTATGAGGCGAGTTGGATGCCTATGAGATTGGTAGGATGCCTTATGAGAGGAGTTGGACGCCTTATGTGTAAGCACACTTGGTAGAGGCTTGGTATAAAGTAAGTTTGGTTTGGCATTGTTATGCTTTAGTAGAGCAAGGTTGCCGCAGCTTCGAGTATCGTGTGGAGATGGAACTTTTGGTGTTTCTTTGGTTGATTGTATCTCTGCAAGAAGTTAGTGTTGCCTTTTGGAAAGCACTTGTTAGCCATGGATCTCTGAAGGAAGGTTGAGAGTTGTGCACATAAGTGTGTTTTGTGTAGTTCGTTCTGGTGCTCAGTTCTTGGAGTAGTTGGACTCCAGGTGGATGTTGTAAGGCTTTAGTTGAGGTTGTAAGGATACCGTGCTCGTAGTTGGGTTGTTGCTTAGGCAAGCTTGTTGAGTTGAACCTAAGCTTGATTGGTGGAACCTCTTGTGTTCATGGTTGGAGTTCAGATGGTACTGAACAAATGGTGGTTGTAGTGAAGCCGCGTAGTTCCTGACCGTAGTTGCTAAGGGTGTTGCTCGGAATCCTTACCCTGGGTGGAAGCTACGATGTGGCTGATGCTTTGAGTAGGAGGATGACACATTTTGAAGCGTTTCTGGTCTTTTTTGTTTCGAGGTTCGGAGCAGGCCAGCATTGTTCTGATGCTGGAAAAAGGAGTTGTTTGTTCAGGCAGTTGGCTGTTAGACCGTTAGTTTACAGTGTGTGTCGAGGGTTGCCGAAGAACCCTAGTTGTGGAAAGCCTCACCAGAGCTCAGTCAGACCCAGGTAGTGAGTTTCAGTTGGCAAGCCGAAGTTGCGTAGGTTGTAGGCTTCGGGTGAGTTGCTGGCAGTTTTGGTATGCTAGCAAGCCAGAGTTTGTTTCAAGTTGAGTCCGGATTGGTTCTGGTGTGGTGGCAAGTTGGTGCTTGATGTTGACCAAGGTGTGGTTTTTGAGTTGCTAGAAGTTAGTTTTGCTCGTGGATCGAGTGGTTCGTCCTTGTCGGTGGTTTCCTACTTCTAGGATGTAGAGAGTTGCCCTCCTTTGGTGTGGAGGTGTGTCTTGGCTAGTTTGTGGTTGGCGGTTCTGTCAGTGGTAGACCCCCCCTGTTGTTGCCTCCGTGAGAGTTAGATGTTGTGGCTTTAGCTGAGCATGGCAGTGAGCATGTGTTAACCGAGTAGTGGAGTTCCGTTTATGAAGTTTCGGTGGGAAGGTGTAATAAGCCTAAGCTAGAGGATTAAGCCTGTATGTGTTATCGTTTGGACTTGTGAGATGTGTTTCATATTTGAGGCAAGCTTCGTTCCATTGCTTGCATGGAGGTAAGTTTGGTGGAGGGAGCCCTCTGGGGCCCTGTTGATAGCAGGTTGACTTTTCTAGTCAGTGATCTAGGTCGGGTTGGAGTTGAGTAGATTGGTGTGGTTATGCAGTGTGTGGATAGTTAGGCTACCGAGTTCGTAGCATTCAAGTTGTTGGTTTGAAGGAGTCCGTGTGGAAGCTGGCAGCTGGTTGAGGTTGTTGTGTGAGTTCGGATTTTTGGTGGATTAGTTTCAGTAGCTAGAGCTCGCACCTCGCCCAGGTGGAGATGTCATTACTGTGGAGTAGTGGCATGGCGATTTGTGCTAGAGTTGTTGGCACCAGGGTGTGGCAATAAAGGTTATTCTAGGCAGTGCGTTGATGAGCTGTGGTTCTGGAGAGCGTTGTTAAGAGGTTTATGAGCCGAGTGCAGTCATGTAGTATTTTCACCCTCTGACCGATGGTCTTTTGGGAGGAGTGAGCCAGATCCTTCAGAACTTGTTGCGTGTTGGTGTTTCCGTGATTAGGCAGCGGGAGACCAGTGTTGGTTTTATGAGTTTGCCTTGGGTAGCAGTTCCCAGCTGTTAATTCATATAGTTCCGTTGAGGCGTTGTGTTGTAAGTATTGCAGGATTCCAGTGTTCTGGGAAAAGGTTGGTGGCCATCAATTTTGTTTTGGGTCCTGAGTTGCTGCATTTGACCAGAGGTGATGTGCAGGAGTTTAGAGCTAGTGTTGTCAACTCAGAGCAGGCAGGAAAGTTTCGCCGATGTTCGGCGTCGAGTTTTAGAGTTTGAGGTTGGACAGTACGTGTTTTAAGGTTGCATCGATGCTAGGTGTGTTGAGGTTTTGTAAGCAGTGTTGAGGGTTTGTAAGCGGGAGAAGTGGAGTCTCTTGTTGTTGGACCATTTGAGATTCTCGAGAGGATTGGCAGAGTTGCATATTGGTTAGCTTTTTCTGTCATAGTCAGCCGTGTGCAGTGTTCTCATGTATCGGTGTGAGGCAGTTTGTGTCGGACCCATCGCTCATTGTGGGCTTTGAGCCTTTGCAGCTAATTGAGGATTTGAGCTTCGAGGGGAAGCCTATGAGTATTCTGGTCTTTGAGACGAAGACATTGCGTAATCGTGAGATCCGTTTGGTAAAAGTTCAGTGGAGGAGTCAAAGTTCAGAGGAGGCCGCTCGTGAGCGGGGAAGACGGGTTGAGGTTGCAGTATCCTGTGCTGTCTCAAGCTTAAGGACTTTCGAGGACGAAATTCATAAAAAAGAGGGAATATTGTAACGGCCCAGGTTTTCATCCTGATCTTCCAGGAAGGACCTAGGGGTATTTTGGTAATTTGGTTAGGCCGTCAGGGCCGTTTATGTCTTTTTCCAGTCGATAAAATTATTGGATGGATTGATGTAAGTTTTTTAGGCTTTGTGGATGGGTTTGAGCATGGATAGTTGTAAAAGTAAAAATAAAGGAATTTGTGTAGCAGCTGGGATTTGAGCCCGGTTCTCCGGGAAAGACTGTGGAGATGCGTGCCAGTTGAGCTGTGGAGAGCTCTTGTTGCTCTTTCTGCGTCATATTATGGTTAGCCTTGGATCTTGGAGTTTTGGTGCATTTGGTTAAATGAAAAAGAAATTAGGTCTTTTGTCATTCT
Source organism: Sicyos edulis (assembly GCA_036507275.1). Classification (NCBI taxonomy): domain Eukaryota; kingdom Viridiplantae; phylum Streptophyta; class Magnoliopsida; order Cucurbitales; family Cucurbitaceae; genus Sicyos; species Sicyos edulis. The sequence continues at coordinate 22,765,917 of CM071847.1, forward strand.
CCTCCATCATCCTCTTTGCCGCACAAGCCAAGCTCTCCCTAGCCCCCTTGCCGATTTTTTCATTCCCTTTGCAGCCCCGAGGTTCAATCATCATTCCGGGTAAGTCCTTCGTCTCTTCGTCTTCTCCGTTATGGATTCTTGCTGGCCGAATGTAAAAAAAAAAAGGGGTTGTGTGTGTGTGTGTGTTTGGTGCAACGGCCCGAGGAAGCCCAGCCAGCCCGAGCTCGTCGCACCACCAGCTCCATCGCCCGGCGGATCGCCCCGAGATCGCCTGCCGCCCGCCAGCCCAGCCCAGCTCCATCGTCGGCGACCACTGCCGCACCAGATCGCCATCGCAGACGCCCAGCCCAGCCGAAGTCGCCGGATCGCCCGGCTCGCTGTTGCAGCAGGTCATCCAGTTTGCTCGCAGGCCAGCACGCCAGATCGCCCCGCGCGTCCTCGCCCGAGCAGCTCGTCCGCATCCGCATCGCACGCCCAGCGCCCGCGCGTCCTCGCCCGTGCCGTGTCGCTCGTCCGTGTCCGCGTCGCACGCTCTGCATTCTCGCCCGTGCCGTGCCCCAGCGCCTACCCCGCGCGCAGCCAAGCCGCACCAGCCTGCCAGCAGCGCCTAGCCTCGTGTCGCCGTCGCGTGTGAGTGCTCTCCAGCCGAGCTTCTTTGTTTTATTATTTTTAGGCTTATAGATGTTGATTATTATTGTGTTTGCTAGGTTCCGTTAGCTAGCTCGGGATTGTTCGCAACTTAGGATTTGTGTGTAGAAGCCTCCCGACCAAGGTAAGGATTTCTTACTGGAGTTGTGTGGGCCCTGCGATATTATATGTGATTGTTGTTTGTATGTTTGTTCGTGTTTATCAGCATGTTTAGCTATAGGTGTTACTTACGATTTCCGATCGGCATGATTCCTTATGTTGTTTCTCATGTTAGTCCATGCTAGGTTGTTCTGTTCTGGCATGCTCGTATCTGTTCTTGTTTCGTAGTATCATGCTAGGCTCGTTGTATCTGTTGAGCACGTAATGGATTGTATTGTATTGTATGTTATTGATATGATAGGTTAGAGTGTAGGTAGATAGCATCATCCGGGCCCAAATGCATAAAGTATCTTGCATCCATGGCAGGGACGTACGAGGTAGTACTCCGTCCCTGCCATGGATGCAAGATACTTTATGCATTCGGGCCCGGATGATGCAACCTACCTACACTCTAATCTATCATATCAATGACATACAATCCAATACGTGCTCAACAGATACAACGAACCTAGCATAATACTACGCAATAAGAACAGATACGAGCATGCCAGAACGGAACAACCTAGCATGGACTAACATGAGAAACAACATAAGAAATCATGCCAGTTGGGAATTCAGAACAGAGCACCTAATGCTACACATGCTAATAATCATAAACAGGCATACGACAACAATCACATATAATACCGCAGGGCCTACACAACTCCGGTAAGAAATCCTTACCTGGCCGGGAGGCAACTACACACAAAAACCTAAGCTGCGATCGAACCCGAGCTAGCTACCGAGAACCTAACAAAAACAATGATAATCACAATCCATATGCCTAAATATAATAAAATAAACAAGGCTCGGCTCGAGAGCAACTCACGCGGCTCTACGGCGACACGCGAGCGGCGGCGGCAAAGACGGCGGGGGCTGCTGCTAGGCGCTGACGGGCGCAGATGGGCGGCAGAGCTGGACCTTGGCACGACGCTGGGGGCACGGATGGGCGCGCTAACACGGCGCTGGGCGCGAATGCGCTGGGACGGCGACAGGCGCGCGGGCGCGAGGGAGCGAGCTCGGATGGGCGATGGCGTCTGGCGCGCGGACGGGCTGGGCGCACGTGGGCGAGCAACGCGATCGCGGGCGGCCGCGACGGCGGCGAGCGCACGATGCAGTGCGTCGCGGCGGCCTCTTTCTGGCGCTGGGCTGCTAGTGCGATCTGGGTGGCCGCTTGCTCGGCCGCTCGGTGGGTTGCTTGGTGGGTTGCTTGGCTGGCCGAATGACACTCGGAGGACTCTCGGGAGAAGACTCACGCAAGATGGCTAGAGAGAAGAGGGTTGGGCGGCCATGGGGGGTTTGGAGAATAAAACACAAAAACCTAAATTTCCTTTCATTTAATCAAATGCACCAAAACCCGAAGAACTCAAGGCTAACTAGGATATGCTGCGGAGAGAGGAACAAAAACACCTAGTGGCTCAACTGGCCACACCACCCACCAAACATATCTTTACTCCACCATTTTTCTTTTGCATCTCACCATGCCCAAACACAACCACAAAGCCTCAAAAACTTACAAAAATCCATCCAATAATTTTAGCAACTGGAAAAGACATAAACGGCCCTGACGGCCCGACCAAATTACCAAAATACTTCTAGGGCCTTCCTGGAAGACCGGGATGAAAACTTGGGCCCTTACAATATTCCCTCCTTTTTATGACTTTCGTCGTCGAAAATCCTTAAGACTGAAACAGCACAAGATACTGCAACTTCATCCCGTCTTCCCCGCTCACGAGCGGCTTACTCTGAACTCTAACTCCTCCACTGATTTGTTACCGAACGGATCTCACGGCCACGCAACGTCTTCGCCTCAAAGACCAGAATACTCACATGCTTCCCCTCGAAGCTCAAACACTCACTCAGCTGCAAAGGCTCAACGTCCATAATGAGCGATGGGTCCGACACATACTGCCCCCAACATTGATACATAAAAACACTGCACACGGTTGACAATGACTAGGAAAAGTTAACCAATAAGCAACTCTGCCAATCCTCTCGAGAATCTCCAAACGGACCAACAAACTGGGACTCAACTTCCCCCGCTTACAAAACCTCAACACACCCAGCATCGATGCAACCTTAAAACATGAGTCATCCCAACCTCAAACTCTAAAGCTCGACGCCAACATCGGCATAACTTTTTCTCGCCCGCTTCTCGAGCTATCAACCTACTAGCTCGATACTTCTGCACATCACCTCTGGTCAAATGCAGCAACTCAGGACCCCAACACAAAACTGATGGCCACCAACCTTTTCCCAGAACACTGAAAACCTACAACACTTACCAAACCACGCTTCAACGAAACCAAAAGAACTAGCGGTAATGAGAATCGCTGCCCGAGGCAACCTCATAAAATCCAACACCGGTTTCATTTGCCTAACTACGGAAACACCAACTCACAACAAGCTCCAACGGATCTCGGCTCACTCCTCCCGTAAGACCATCGGTCGGAGGGTGAAAACACTACTGAAATCACACATCGCGCATAAGCCTCTTAACAACGCTCTCGTAACCACGGTTCATCCACGCACCGCCTAGAACAAACCTTTGTTGCCACACCCCGTGACAACAACTCCACCACAAACCCGACATGACTCTACTCCATAAAAATGGCCTCTCACACACGAAACGAGGTGCGAGCTCTAGCTCTCAAAACCAATCCTCCAAGAATTTGAACTCACACAACAACCTCAACTAGCCGACACTCCCACACGGAAACTTACGATCCAACAACTTGAGTGCTACGAACTCGGAAGCTCAAACAACTACAAACCGCATAGCTATGCCAATCCACTCAACTCTAGCTCGACTCAAATCACTAGTCGGGCAAGACAAAATTTCAAGAAACAACCAGGCCCCAGAGGGCTCCCTCCACTAAGCTTACCTTCATGCAAACAACGAAACCAAGTTCGTCCCCTTAAGAGACACATCTCACAAGTCCAAATGATAACACATACAGGCTTATACCCTCTAGATTAAGCTCATTGCTCCTACCCACTGAACTTCATAAACGGAACTCCACTACCTGGTCAACACCAACTACCAAGAATAAGAATACCAATAGTGGTTGGCAGAGCACAAGCTACACTAACCAGCAAGGATCCCTCAATAGGTCAAGACCCTAATCCAGCCACAATGGTGCAACCTCATCCACAACTGAAACAAAGGGGCCTTCAACTACAAAGGTGCAATAGCTTCCAACCCAACACACAAAACCTTAACCGACTAGGCCAAACACTCATAGGAACAGAACAACCCTTACTACAACTTCCAGAACACCACTCAAGAGTCCGCTTAACTGGACAAACAACTGCTTCCAAGCAACCAACAACTTTTCCTTCTTGCTAGCACCACTACCACCAACTCCAAGACCAAAGAATAAGCTGACAACTCATAAGAGGAAACAGATCCTTACAAGCGGGCATCGGAAGGACAGAGAGCTCCACACACGCTCGCTGCCATGCTCAGCTAAAGCCACAACATCTAACTCTCACGGAGGCAACAACAGGGGGGGGGTCCACCACTAACAAAACCGCCAACCACAAACTAGCCAAGACACACCTCCACACCAAAGGAGGGCAACTCTCTACATCCTGGAAGTAGGAAACAACCGACAAGGACGAACCACTCGATCCACGAGCAAAACTAACTTCTAGCAACTCAAAAACCACACCTTGGTCAACATCAAGCACCAACTTGCCACCACACCGGAACCAATCCGGACTCTACTTGAAACAAACTCTGGCTTGCTAGCCTACCAAAACTGCCAGCAACTCACCTGAAGCCTACAACCTACTCGACTCCGGCTTGCCAACTGAAACTCACTACCTGGGCCTGACTGAGCTCTGGTGAGGCTCTCCACAACTAGGGTTCTTCGGCAACCCTCGACACACACTGTCGTCTAACGGTCTAACAGCCAACTGCCTGAACCAACAACTCCTTTTTCCAGCATCACAACCATGCTGGCCTGCTCCGAACCTCGAAACCAAAAGACCAGAAACGCTTCAGAATGTGTCATCCTCCTACTCAAAGCATCAGCCACATCGTAGCTTCCACCCAGGGTAAAGATTCCGAGCAACACCCTTAGCAACTATGGTCAGGAACTACGCGGCTTCACTACAACCACCATTTGATCAGTACCATCTGAACTCCAACCATGAACACAAGAGGTTCCACCAACCAAGCTTAGGTTCAACTTAACAAACTTGCCTAAGCAACAACCCAACTACGAGCACGGTATCCTTACAACCTCAACTAAAGCCTTACAACATCCACCTGGAGTCCAACTACCCAAGAACTGAGCACCAGTTCTCCAATGCAAGCCCTACATGGTTCTGAAACTCTCGCCACCAGAACGAACTACACAAAACACACTTGTGTGCACAACTTTCAACCTTCCTTAAGAGATCCAAGACTAACAGGTGCTTTCCAAAAGGCAACACTAACTTCTGGCAGAGATACAATCAACCAAAGGAACACCAAAAGTTCCATCTCCACACGATACTCAAGTCGCGCGGCAACCTTGCTCTACTAAAGCATTACAATGCCAAACCGAACTTACTTTATACCAAGCCCCTACCAAGTGTGCTTACACATAAGGCGTCCAACTCCTCTCATAAGGCATTCTACTCATCTCATAGGCATCCAACTCGCCTCATAGGCATCCAGCTCATCTCATAGGCATCCAACTCGCCTCATAGGCATCCAGCTCATCTCATAGGCATCCAACTCGCCTCATAGGCATCCAGCTCATCTCATAGGCATCCAACTCATCTCATAAGCATCCAACTCATCTCAAAAGCATCCAACTCACGGCCCCTCAGCTGGGCCAACTCGCATCTACGATGCTCAACACTCCTCAGATTTAGGCACTCCAAGGTAGTTGACCGCACTACCAACCACAAAGATCTCTTGGCCTTAGCACTAGCGTGAGACTCACACACACTAACACTTACCAACCGACAACCTGCTGACTTACTCAACCCCCAGTAACACTGGTAAGAGGCTCCGGCTCCTCTAGAACATCCTTTCGCTTGTAGTCCTTCGACTACCACTGAACTAGCCCTCTTGCACGACCTAAACAGGTGCAATTGCCATAAACGGATCCAAGGCTAAAGGAGTGCGCTGAACTCCGGACGGGATAGAATCGTCTGCTATACCCATGCCAAACTCAGGCCTGAACCAGACTTAGTGCCAAAGCGGCACACCAACCAATGCACCTCAAGTGCCACTACTACAAAATCCACCTCTTACCACAAATGGGGCCAACAAGGTCACAACCTCAAGTGACAAAAACTAAGGCTAGGCATACAAGGGCTCAAAACTCGCACAACCCCGACTATGACATCTCATCTAATCAAGTCTCACGGCCTACTCTTGCATCTCCACCGATGCTCACCAAAACTCGTCGGCTCTCTCAACATGCAAAGACTAGCCCTACTCTAGAGCTCACCAAAAGAAGAGTGCTCAACTCTATTAAACAAGCTGAAAACCACCAACGGATCAAGTCCGATGGGTACACTGCTCGCTGCACCCTTGACCACAGAGTTCCGACTTACTGGCTACAAAACAACAACAAATACAAGAGCACAAAGATGTCTCTACCTCCTCCACAAAGGCCACTAACTCTGCAGCTACTCTCTGGGCGATCAAACAATCAGCTAAGGTTCAAGATCCACACCTGAACCACCCAGGCTAGCCCCAACTGGGACCTACTCCACAAGCATCAACATGAGCAAAAGCCAAAGCTAACTCCTCTCTTGGAGTGGTAGTCCAGGGCAAATCACCTCCACCCTCTCACTAGGGGAAAACCAACAACTGGGCCACACGTGGCCTACGGAAGTCTAACCTCTGCCTCCCTCTGGAACGATGTCCTAGCGGTATCCGAATCTATCTGGATATCTCAACAAACCACAACATACAGCTCACACTACGGGAAGTTGGCATGATGGCGCTCTAAACCCAAACCAACAACGAGTCAGAACCTGCTCGCCTCCGCTCCACAAGACTACACAAGGCATACACTAGATGAAAAGTATTGTAAATTCTTAACCCTTTTCTAAAAATAGTAAACTTAGGCGTACCTGATGACTGTCGGAGTGCTGGTGATCATGGGGAAAACGACCTACAACAAAAGGTCGGTCTCTGAGAATCTATGACTCTGGGCTCGATACCAATCTGAAAGACCCGACCCAAAAGGGGCTCTAAATGGGCCTTTACCCCAATGCATGCATTCAAAGTAAAGACAATATACAAATATGATTTCGGATTCCAAGTAAAAATTAAAACATTCAGCATTCAATCAGCAATCAAAATAGTTTACTGAAACCTATCCCTGTCTCCAAGCACCTGTTTCAAGACAAATACATTTCCAAAAGTTTACTCTGATCAGAGATTTATTAAAATCATTCAAACCTTCTCAGGTACAACAATGCTGGAATCCACAAAAACATTGAGAAAACATCCTAGGGCTCCGTGCCCGACTACATGCATTCAGGGGAAATAAAATGTAACGACCCAGGTTTTACTTCCCGGTCTTCCAGGTATGCCCTAGGGGTAATTTGGTAATTTGGTCGGGCCGTCAGGGTCGTTTGTGTCTTTTCCAGCTACTAAAATTATTGGATGGTTTTTGTAGGTTTTTGGAGGGGTTTGTGGTTTGGTTGGAGCAAGGTTTGTTGCAAAAAGTAAAAATAAAGGAAATTGTCTTTGCAGTGGGGTTTGAACCCGGTCTCTGAAAGCTTGTAGAGAGGTGTGCCAAATGAGCCATTAGGTGCTCTTGTTGCTCTTTCTGCATCACATCTTAGTTAACCTTGGATTTTGGAGTTTTGGTGCATTTGGTTAAATGAAATAGAAATAGGTTATTTCATCTCCTTCTCCAAAACATCTCTTGGCCGCCCAAGCTCTCCATCTCCATAGCCTTGCCGAGTTCTTCATCCTTGCATCTCCTTGGGTTCGATCATCATCATTCCGGTAAGTCTTCGTCTTCTTCATCTTCTCATTTGGGTGTTTGTTGGCGAATGTAAGAAAAAGGGGTTGTGTGTGTGTGTGTGTTGTGCGGCCAATAGAGGAGCGACCATCATCCCGGCCAGGCTCGCACGCCGCTCAGATCGGTCGAGCCACCTGTCGCACGCCCGGTCGGTCGAGCCGAGCTACTCGCCGCCGCGCCCGATCGGTCGAGCCACCTGCCGCACGCCTGGACTGCTTCGCGGCGGCCTCGCCGTTCGCCCAGCGAGCGGATCGCCCGATCGCTCGCCGCGCCAGAGGTCCTCGCCAGCGCCAAGACGTCCAACCGATCGCTCGCCGCGCCCTCACCGTGTCCGCTTGCCGAGCCGCTCGCCCGCGCGCCTTAGCCGCTCGACATTCGCCCGCGCGCCCTCCTGCCGAGTTGCTCGCCGCGCGCCTTCGCCCGACGCGCCAGCGCCGCGCGCCTTCGTCGAGCGCTCTCGCCAGCGCGCGTCCTCGCGTGTCCACTGCTGCCGTGCGGCGCGCGGCCAGTAGCGTGTCCGTGCTGCGTGCCACAAGTAGCGCAACCAGCGCGTGTCCTGCCGTGCAGCGCCACAACCAGCGCCCGGCCTTGCCGAGCGAAATTGCGCAGCACCCCAAGCTCGTGTCGTCGCGCGCGTGAGTTCCCGAGCCGAGCTTGCATTTCTATTGTTGTTTAGATATTTTAGATACTGATTATTGTTGGTTTGCTAGGTTCCCGCCGCTAGCTCGGGATTGTTCCGCACTTAGGATTTGTGTGTAAAAGTCTTCCACCAAGGTAAGGATTTCTTCTGGGGTTGTGTGGACCTCTGCGGTATATTTGTGATTGTTGTTTTGTATGCTGTGTATGATCACTAGCATGTTTATCTCTAGGTGCTCGCTTACAATTCTGGATGGCATGATCTCTTGTATTGTTTCTCATGTTAGCCCATGCTAGGTTGTTCTGTTCTAGCATGTTCGATATCTGTTCTTGCTTCGTAGTATCATGCTAGGTTCTTTGTATCCGATGAGCACGTCTTCGGACCGCATTGATTGAATCGTTATTATTGTTAAGGTTTAGAATTCGGGTAGATAGCATCATCCGGGCCCGATGCATAAAGTATCTTGCATCTATGGCAAGGACGATTGAGACAGATTCTCCGTCCTTGGACCCCGTGAGGGATTAGCTATCCCAACCGGTGAGCCCCGCAATCTTGGGTGAGGGTGGTAGTCTAAGCGATGCCCCAATGGTCGGGATGATGACTTGGCAATGCCTAGTCCCGGCGGCCGCAAACACGTCCTCGGCGTGTTCGGCGGTGAGCCCTTGATTGCCACCGATAAGGTAAGGACGGCTTCTGGTGTAAGCCTACCATGACCCGTTCCTTAGCCTCAAAGTGCGGTGGTACAGTGACATAGTTCACGTGTCCGTGTCTCACACCCCTATGTCGGTGACACCGATCCGGAGATTTAGTTAGGCGTGGTATCCGGATATGGGCGACTTGCCACTAGACCCGGCACCCCCATAGTGCTGTAGAAGCACGCGGTGCATCCTTACGCTCATTACAGGCGCCGATCGGAGAGCTCCTCGGGATCTTGAGCCGCTGCACCTTTCGTGATCGACGATGAGCCGTGGCCGGACTTGTCCCCGTATAGTGCGTTTAGTGTGTTGTGATATTTCCGGACTAAGACCCTGAGATGGCATCCGAGGTCCAAGTGTGGACTTAGCTATGTGCTCCGCTCTGTGTTTGTACTCATAGCTTGCATACATTCTTCTAGATGATCATGTATATCGTATTGTACCCCGGTTGGGGATTCTTCTTTGGGTAATTCGTTACTCACCCTTATTCTGTGGTTTTCCACAGGTAATCAAGGCGGGAGACAGGATGGCTGAAGGAGGAGCTATGATCATGGAACCTGCTGTCTTCTCTGATTGTTTTATTATTTATTTTAATTATCATGACTCTTCACTTTTTATTATTTCCCCTGAATGCATGTAGACGGGCACAGAGCCCCAGGATGTTTTTCTTACGTTTTATGGATTCCAAAGATATTGGTACTTGTGGATTGTTTTAATGGTTTAAATAAATCTCCGATCGAGTGTGCTTTTAGAAATGTATGTTTTGGTTGTTGAATGTTTCTGCTTTTACTTGGAATCCAAATGCATTTTTTTATAATGTCTTTTATTTTCACTACATGCATTGGGGTAAAGGCCCATTTAGAGCCCCTTTTGGGTCTGGTCTTTACTGATTGGTATCGAGCTCGAGTCATAGATTCTGTAGGATCGACCTTTTGTTGTAGGTCGTTTTCCATGATCATCGACACTCAGCGGTGATCATCAGTGCGCCTAGATTTATTGTTTTAGAAAGGAAAGGGGTTAAGAATTTACAATACCTATCATCTAGTGTATGCCTTGTTTAGTGTTGTGGAATGGTGACAGAGCGGGTTTTGATTCGTTGTTGGTTTGGATGTAGATCGCCAAACATGCGATCCACCGTGCATCGAGAGGAGGTTCGAGAGCGGTGTCGAGGTATCGGGATCGGATCGATCATCGCAGGGACATCGTCCCAAGCCGACATCGATGGCATTCCACCAAAGCAGCTCCTCTGTTACGCCTAGAGCGGGCGTTGAGGCGATCGAGCGCCGTGAGATCGCTCTGGGAGCAGAGTTTGCTTTGAGTCTATGAGGGCTTTTATGGTCGGCATGTTGAGTGACCAGAGGGCGAGACCCGAGCCTTGTTGGCGTATGGCGGGAAGAGTCCCGAGCCCGGATCGAGCGGTGACTCGATTGGTTCAAAGAGCTCGATAGCACCTCCACTCCACAGAGCAAGTAGCCCCAGAGGCGGATATGGCGAGGGTGCCGAGGAATTGGGTAGGTGGTGAAGGATTTTGTGAAGTGGAAGCTTTGAAGTTTGATGCCACCGGTGATGCGTTATCGGCAGCGCCAGGTGGATTGCCCATTTGGAGTACACCTTCCCGATCATGGTGTGCCCCGATATTCGAGGCCGAGATGTGCGGCTCATGTGCTAGGAGGCACAATGAGATGGTGGTGGGAGTCCACCTTGAGCGAGAGACCACCGGTCTCCACCCGCTACTTGGGAGTTCTTCAAGGCCGAGTTCAAGGTAAAGTTCATCGGTGATGAGGCTCGGGAGAAGATGGTGGAGCTCTTCCGAACTCGAAGCGAGGTTCTGATTCCATTGAGGAATATGAGCGCAAGTTCTCGAGAGTATGGATATTTGCTCCTCGGTTGATTGCCACCCCAGAGTGAAGATTCGGAAGTTCATATCCGGATTGAGGCGGTGTGTTTCCCGGATGTCAAGGCTCGTGCCCCCGACACTTATGCTAGGGCAGTCCAGATTAGCCACGATCTATAATGGGAAGTATCTGCTTGGCGGGTTGTTGCCGCTCTGCTTCGGCGTCTGTCCCAAAGCAAATGTGGGGCGTAAGAGAAAGTTTGACTTTCGGGGTGGCGGCGGCGTCGCCAAGGGCGATTCAAAGCCGGATCGGCGCAGGGCCCCGATCCGTTTTTCACCTCGCCAACAGGGCGGTCCCGAGCGAGTTCCTCTTGTGCTTCTTGCGGGAGGACCCACACCGGAGCTTGCGAGCGGGGCCCAGAGTGTGTTTTCGTTGTGGTAAAGAGGACATATGATCCGTTTACGTCCTCGGCCAGCTATGGCGGCTCGGCCAGCAAAGAGCGGCGAGTCGAGTGTTTGCTACGACCCGTCAGAGGCCGAGCGTCACGGATGCCGCCGTGGCGGTGTGCGCTTCTTGTTTTAGATCACCGCGCATTTGTCTTGTTTGATTACTCGTTCTACGCATTCATTTGTATCTGTGTTGTTTCTTTGAGCATGCTAAGTTGAGACTAGAGCCTCTAGGTTTTGAGTTATCTGTTGCAACTCCTTCGGGAGTTAGTATGTTAGCTAGAGATAAGATTAAGGATGGCCGGATCGAGATATCCGGAGAGTTGCTAGTGGCTACGCTCATAGTTACGCCTATGAGCGGTTTTGATGTGATTCTTGGTATGGAGTGGTTAGTCGCTAACCACGCGTTGATTGACCGCCACCGAAAGAAGTAGTGTTCAGCCGCCGTGTCGGCCTAGCTTTAAGTTTCGTGGAGTCCAGGTGGAGTTTGCCCGCCGATGGTGTCACCGTGAAAGCTCGTCGTTTGCTAGCTCATGGAGCTTGGGGCTATCTAGCCAAGGTATGCAGGAAGAGCCGCCCCTCATTGTCTGTTGATCAGTGCAGGTCGTGCGAGAGTTTGCGGACGTGTTTCTGAGGAGTTACGGGGTTGCCCCGAAGAGAGAGGTTGACTTCATTATTGAGCTCGAGCCGGGGACCCTCCCTATCTCGAAGGCTCCGTGACGCATGGCGCCAGTGAGTTAAAGGCGAAGATTCGATTCACGGGGAGATGTTAGACCGAGGGTTCATCCGTCCAAGTGTGTCCGTGGGGAGCACCACCCCTGTTGTGAAAAAGAAGGATGGTTCTATGCGCTTATGTATTGATTACCGCGAGCTTAATAAGGTGACAAAGTGAAGAATAAGTATCCGTTGCCCGTGATCGATGATTTGTTCGATCGGCTTCGTGGAGCTTCATGTTCTCCAAGATAGATCGAGATCCGGTTACCATCGATTGCGGATCGGGGATGCCGACATTCCTAAGACGACTTTGAGTCCAGATATGGTCACTATGAGTTTGTGGTTATGTCGTTTGGATTGACCAATGCCCCACCAAGCGTTCATGGACATGATGGATAGGGTGTTCAAATCATTTTTGGACAAACCGTCGTCATCGTGTTCATTGACGATATTCGATTTATTCGAGGTCTAAAGAAGACCATGCGAGCATTTGAGGCGAGTATTGGCGGCTTTGAGGGAAAACCAGACTTTATGCGAAGTTTTCCAAATGTGATTTCTGGTTGGAGCGGTGGCCTTCCTAGGCCACGTGGTTTCAAGAGATGGTATAGCCGTGGACCCCGCGAAGATTGAGGCCGTGAGTTCATGGGCCAAGCCGACTTCGATTCTGCCGAGATTCGCGACTTTTCTGGTTTGGCGAGTTACTACCGTCGGTTCGTCAAGACTTTTCTGCTTTAGCCTCGCCCCTCACTCGTCCGGCGAGGAAGGGTGTCGAGTTTGTTTGGGGCAAAGAGTGTGATGAGAGCTTTGCCGTGCTCAAGCGTAGTTTGACTTCAAAGACGGTGTTGGCGATCCGGAGGGGACAGTGGTTTCGTGGTCTGATGATGATGCTTCCAAGTTTGGATTAGGTTGTGTGTTGATGCAAAGCCACGGGAAGGTCATTGCCTATGCTTCCCGTCACCGAAGCGTGTATGAGCGAAACTACCCGACTCATGATATGGAGTTGGCGGCAGTGGTGTTTGCAATCAAGATTTGGAGGCATTACCTGTATGGTGAGCGGATTCGGATGTTTACCGATCACCGAGCCTCAAGTATCTGCTTACTCGAAGGAGTTGAATATGAGGCGAGAGGAGATGGTTAGAGTTGGTAAAGGACTATGATCATGAGATTTTGTACCATCCGGGTAAAGCCAATGTAGTGGCCGATGCTTTGAGCGAGAAGAGCGTCGCACTCTGCGGCGTTGTTGAGTTCCCAGCCCGGTTTGCGAGAGAGAGTTCGAGCGGGCGAGGTTGCGATGTTGTTGGGAGAGGTTACCGCCGAGTAGCTCGATTGGACTGCTTGTGTCCGATTAGGCGGCGGATTATAGACGTACCAGTTGGGTGACCCCGCACTTAAGAGATTGGTTGATAGAGTTAGTCTTTGTCGGTGACTTTGACTTTGTATATTCACGAGCATGGGTTGACTTATAGAGGCCGGTTGTGTGTTCCGGACATTGCAGGGTTTGCGAGCCGAGTTGCTCTCGAGGCCCACTGTTCCCCCTTTGCTTGGCACCCCTGGGTACCAAGATGTATCAGACCTTAGCGGACTTTCTCGTGGATGGGAATGAAGAGAGATGTGGCGAGAGTTTGTCGTAGGTGTCTCACTTGTCGCAAGTGAAGGCACCCAGCGCAGAGGCCACCGTTTGTTGCGACCACATCGAGTGTACCCAGTGGAAATGGGAAGAGATCTCTATGGACTTTATCTACGGTTTGCCAAGGACTCAGGAAGTTCTCTCGATTTGGGTGATTGTCGACCGTTTGACCAAGAGCGCACACTTCATTCCCTGTAGAGACACTTATACCGTGGAGCAGTGGGCGCACTGCTTTTGGAGCGAGATCATCCGTTATCATGGTGTACCGGTGAGGATTGTGTCCGATCGTGACTCGCGATTCACTTCTCGTTTCGGAGAGCGCTCGTAAGGGTTGGGCACAGAGTGCGATTTAAAGACAGCTTTTCACCCTCGAGACGGATGGTCGATGAGAGAGTGAATCGATTCTCGAGGATATGTTGAGGGCTTGTGTGTTGGATTTCCCGAGCGATTGGGACCAGATTCTCACGTCTTGATGGAGTTTGCCTATAACAACGATTACGATCGGCGATTGAGATGGCTCCATTCGAGGCATTGTATGGTAAGCGTTATCCGGTCCCCGTGTTCAGGGAAGAGGTTGGTGATAGAACGAGTTTTGGGTCCCGAGTTCTGCAGCTTGACCAATGGTGCGATCACGAAGATTAGAGCTCGTATGTTGACACTCGGGCGAGCGCGCGAGAAGAGTTACGCCGATGTTCGGCGTCGAGATTTGGAGTTTGAGGTTGGTCAGCATGTGTTCCTTAAGGTTGCTCCGATGCGAGGTGTTCTGAGGTTTGGTAAGCGTGGGAAGTTGAGTCCCCGTTTTGTTGGTCCATTCGAGATCCTAGAGAGGATTGGCAGAGTTGCTTACCGGTTAGCCCTACCTCCATCACTATCAGCGGTGCATAGTGTTTTTCATGTATCGATGTTGAGGCAGTATGTGCCGGACCCGTCGCACATTGTGGACTTTGAGCCTTTGCAGCTGAATGAGGATTTGAACTTCGAGGAAAAGCCAGTGAGAATCCTTGCCTTTGAGACCAAGACGTTGCGTGATCGCGAGATTCGTTTAGTAAAGGTTCAGGTGGAAGAGTCGGGGTTCGAGGAAGCCACTTGGGAGCGGGAAGACGAGATGAGGTTGCATTACCACTGAGTAAGCTCTGTCTTAAGGACTTTCGAGGACGAAAGTCATAAAAAGGAGGGAATATTGTAACGACCAGTGTTTTACTTCCCGGTCTTCCGTATGCCCTAGGGGTAATTTGGTAATTTGGTCGGGCCGTCGTGGTCGTTTGTGTCTTTTCCACTACTAAAATTATTGGATGGTTTTTGTAGGTTTTGGAGGGGTTTGTGGTTTGGTTGGAGCAAGGTTTGTTGCAAAAGTAAAAATAAAGGAAATTGTCTTTGCAGTAGGGGTTTGAACCGGGTCTCTGAAAGCTTGTAGAGAGGTGTGCCAAATGAGCCATTAGGTGCTCTTGTTGCTCTTTCTGCATCACATCTTAGTTAACCTTGGATTTTGGAGTTTTGGTGCATTTGGTTAAATGAAATAGAAATAGGTTATTTCATCTCCTTCTCCAAAACATCTCTTGGCCGCCCAAGCTCTCCATCTCCATAGCCTTGCCGAGTTCTTCATCCTTGCATCTCCTTGGGTTCGATCATCATCATTCCGGGTAAGTCTTCGTCTTCTTCATCTTCTCATTTGGGTGTTTGTTGGCGAATGTAAGAAAAGGGGTTGTGTGTGTGTGTGTGTTGTGCGACCCGGTAGAGAGGAGCAAACCATCATCCCCGGCCAGCTCACCACGCGCCAGTCGGTCGAGCCAGCCACATCCGCACGCCCAGATCGGTCGAGCGGCTCTGTCGCCGACGCCCGGATCGGTCGAGCCAGCCCTGCCGCGCCGCGCCCGGACTGCTCGCGGCGGCCTCGCCGTTCGCCCGCCAGCAGAAGATCGCCGATCGCTCGCCGCGCCGAGAGGTCCTCGCCAGCGCCAAGACGTCCAGCCGATCGCCGCGCCGCGCCCTCACCGTGTCCGCTTGCCGAGCCGCTCGCCGCCGCGCGCGCCGCTCGAACGATTCGCCGCGCGCGTCCTGCCGAGTTGCTCGCGCGCGCGCCTTCGCCCGCGAGACGCCCGGCGCCACGCGCGCGCCGTCGAGCTTTCGCCAGCGCGCGTCGTGTCCCTGCTGCGTGCCCGGCGCAAGCGCGCGCAGTACGTGTCCGTCCGTGCCAGCCACAAGAACAGCGCGCGTGTCCTCGCTGCCGTGCAGCGCCACGGCCAGCGCCCGGCCTTGCCGAGCGACTTGCCGCTGACCCCAAGCTCGTGTCGTCGCGCGCGCGTGAGTTCCCGAGCCGAGCTTGCTTGTTCTATTGTTGTTTAGATATTTTAGATCATCGATTATTGTTGGTTTGCTAGGTTCCCGCTTCGCTAGCTCGGGATTGTTCCAGACTTAGGATTTGTGTGTAAAAGTCTTCCACCAAGGTAAGGATTTCTTACCGGGGTTGTGTGGACCACTGTGGTATATTTGTGATTGTTGTTTTGTATGCCATGTATGATCACTAGCATGTTTATCTCTAGGTGCTCTGTTTCAATTCTGATCGCATGATCTCTTGTATTGTTTCTCATGTTAGCCCATGCTAGGTTGTTCTGTTCTAGCATGTTCGATATCTGTTCTTGCTTCGTAGTATCATGCTAGGTTCTTTGTATCCGATGAGCACGTCTTTGGATGCATTGATTGAATCGTTATTATTGTTAAGGTTTAGAATTCGGGTAGATAGCATCATCCGGGCCCGATGCATAAAGTATCTTGCATCTATGGCAAGGACGATTGAGACAGATTCTCCGTCCTTGGACCCCGTGAGGGGGATTAGCTATCCCAACCGGTAGGCCACGCAATCTTGGGTGAGGGTGGTAGTCTAAGCGATGCCCCAATGGTCGGGATGATGACTTGGCAATGCCTAGTCCCCGGCGGCCGGCACGCGCCCTCGGCGTGTTCGGCGAGCCCTGATTGCCACGATAAGGTAAGGGCGGCTTCTGGTGTAAGCCTACCATGACCCGTTCCTTAGCCTCGTGTGCGGTGGTACAGGTGACATAGTTCACGTGTCCGAGTCTCACACCCCTATGTCGGTGACACCGATCCGGAGATTTAGTTAGGCGTGGTATCCGGATATGGGCGCTTGCCACTGGACCGCACCCCCCATAGTGCGTAGAAGCACGCGGTGCATCCTTACGCTCATTACAGGCGCCCGATGGAGAGCTCCTCGGGATCTTGAGCGAGTGCACCTTTCGTATCGACGATGTGAAGCGGTGAGGCGGGACTTGTCCCCGTATAGTGCGTTTAGTGTGTTGTGATATTTCCGGACTAAGACCACGAGATGGCATCCGAGGTCCAAGTGTGGACTTAGCTATGTGCTCCGCTCTGTGTTTGTACTCATAGCTTGCATACATTCTTCTAGATGATCATGTATATCGTATTGTACCCGGTTGGGGATTCTTCTTGGGTAATTCGTTACTCACCCTTATTCTCGTGGTTTTCCACGGGTAATCAAGCGGGAGACAGGGATGGTGAAGGAGGAGCTATGATCATGGAACCTCTTGTCTTCTCTGATTGTTTTATTATTTATTTTAATTATCATGACTCTTCACTTTTTATTATTTCCCTGAATGCATGTAGACGGGCACAGAGCCCCGGGATGTTTTTTCTTACGTTTTATGGATTCCAAATATTGGTACTTGTGGATTGTTTTAATGGTTTAAATAAATCTCTGATCAGTGTGCTTTTAAAATGTATGTTTTGGTTGTTGAATGTTTCTGTTTTTACTTGGAATCCGAAATGCATTTTTTTATAATGTCTTTTATTTTCACTACATGCATTGGGGTAAAGGCCCATTTAGAGCCCCTTTTGGGTCGGGTCTTTACATAAAAAGACAAGGGTCATAATATAAAAAGGTCAGAGATGACAGCAGGTTCCCATGATCACAGCTTCTCCTTCAGCCATCATGTCTCGCACCTTGGTTACCTGTGGAAAACCACAAAATAAGGGTGAGTAACGAATTACTCAGTAAGAATCCCCAAGCGGGGTACAATACGATATACATGGTCATCTAGATGAATGTATGCAAGCTATGAATATAAACACAGAACAGAGCACATAGCTTAAATCACATATAATCTTCGGATGCCAACTCAGGGTCTTGGTCCAGAAAATCCACATCACACAATACGCCCTATACGAAAACAAGTCCCGCCTCACCGCTTCATCTCATCGATCGATCGAAAGGTGCACTGCTCTCACAATCCCGAGGAGCTCTCCGATCGGCGCTGTAATGAGCGTATGCGCGCGCCGCGCATGCTACTGCAACTCGGGGTTGCCGGTCTAGTGGCAAGCTGCCCAAGTCCATCACCATGCCTAACTAAATCTCTGGATCGGTGTCACTGACATAGGGGTGTGAGACCTGGACACGTGAACTATGTCAGCCTAAACCACCGCACCTGAGGCTAAGGAATCGGTCGTGGTAGGCTTACACCAGGAAGCCGTCCTTGCCCTAACAGGTGGCAATCAAGGGTTACGGCCGAACACGCTGAGGACGTGCCGGCTGCCGGGGACGAGGCAATGCCAAGTCATCATCCCGACCGTTGGGGCATCACGCAGACTACCACCCTCACCCAAGATTCCAGGGCCTACCGGTCGGGTTAGCTAAACCCTCACGAGGTCCAGGGATGGAGTACTACCTCGTACGTCCCTGCCATGGATGCAAGATACTTTATGCATTCGGGCCCGGATGATGCTACCTACCTACACTCTAATCTATCATATCAATGACATACAATCCAATACAATCCAATACGTGCTCAACAGATACAACGAACCTAGCATAATACTAAAAATAAGAAAATAAAGTGTTGTTGCTGGGATTCGAATGGAGGATCATTTTTTACACTTGGCATTTTTGGAGATTAAATAACAATTAAAGAAAAGAAAAGAGGGAGAACTGTAAAGACCCGACCCGAATGGGGTCCTAAAATGGGCCTCTACCTCAATGCATGCATCCAAAAGTTAAAGACAACATGCAAGAATGGTTTTCCGATTCTAAGTGAAAACTAAAACATGCAAGAATGGTCTAGTGGCAAGCTGCCCAGGTCCAGTCACCATGCCAAACTAAATCTCTGGATCGGTGTCACTGACATAGGGGTGTGAGACCTGGACACGTGAACTATGTCAGCCTGAACCACCGCACCTGAGGCTAAGGAACCGGTCGTGGTAGGCTTACACTAGGAAGTCGTCCTTGCCCTAACTGGTGGCAATCAAGGGCTACGGCCGAACACGCTGAGGACGTGCTGACTGCCGGGGACAAGGCAATGCCATGTCATCATCCCGACCGTTGGGGCATTTAACAGTCTACCACCCTCACCCAAGATTGCAGGGCCTGTCGTTAGGGTTAGCTAAACCCTAACGATGGATCAGGGACGGAGTACCGCCTCGTACGTCCCTGCCGTGGATACAAGTTACGTTATGCATCCTGGCCCGGATGATGCTACCTACCATATCTCAAACCTATAAACAGATACAGCAAACAATACAATACGTGCTCAACAGATACAACGAACCTAGCATGATACTACGAAGCAAGAACAGATAACGAGCATGCTAGAACGGAACAACCTAGCATGCACTAACATGAGAAACAACATAAGAAATCATGCCAGTCGGGAATTCAGCGCAGAGCACCTATCACAAAACATGCTGACAAACACAAACAAGCATACAAACAGCAATCACATAATATATCGCAGGGCCCACACAACTCCGGTAAGAAATCCTTACCTGGTCGAAAGGCAACTACACACAAGAATCTTAAGTTGCGATCGATCCCAAGCTAGCTAATGAGAACCTAACAAGCACAATAATTATCACAATCCATAGGCCTAAATATAATAAAATAAACAGGGCTCAGCTCGGGAGCAACTCACACAGAAAAGGCCGACGCTGTGGACGGACAGTCGCACGCACTTTTGAGGCACTGCTTTGGCGTTCTTTGGCGCGGCAGGTGCCTGCACGGGCGTCTTGGCACGGGCGCTGGCCGCTGCCTTTACTCAGGTGTCTTGCACGGCGCTGGGGCGCAGAGTTGCGCGCAAACGAGACAAGGGCGGGTGGGTGGGTGGGCGAGGGGCGCAGACGTGGATAGGAGAACTCGGGCGTGCGGGCGCGAGCTCGGCTGGGCGATGGCGTCTGGTGCACGCGACGGCGCGCGACGGCTTTCTTTGGCGCGTGCGTCGCGGCGAGGCGGCGACGGCTGCTTCTTTGGTGCGTGTGTGACGGGCTCTTGGCGATGGGCATCTGGCGTGACACAGGGGCTACTTGTAACGACCCGACCCGAAAGGGTTCTAAAATAGGTCGTTACCTCAATGCATGCATTCAAAACTTCAGAAAATTCGCAATAGGGTGTTCGGATTCTAAGTAAAAACTAAAACATAAAACATCCATTTAAAAAGTTAACATAATTTCCTGAAACCTGTCCCTGTTTCCAAGCACCTGTTCCAAGACAAATACATTTACAAAACTTACTCTGATCAGAGATTTATTTAAAACATACAAACTTTACAACAATGCTAGAATCCGGAAATACATTCAAAAAACACCCTAGGGCTCCATGCCCAACTACATGCATTCAGAGAACATTTAAATCATAAACATAAAACTCAGAGTTGAACAACGGGTTTCCTGATCACAGCTCCTCCTCCAGCCATCCTTTCTCGCACCATGGCTACCTCTGGAAAAACCACATAATAAGGGTGAGTAACGAATTACTCAGTAAGAATCCCCAACCGGGGTACAATACGATACACATGTTCATCTAGCAGAAAGGTATGCAAGCTATGAATATAAACACATAATAGAGCACATAGCTTAGCCCACACTAGGGCCTCGGATGCCAACTCAGGGTCTTAGTCCGGAAATAACTCATCACACAATATGCCCTATACGAGAAACATGTCTCGGCCTCAGCCTGTCTACTATCGACGAAAGGTGCACTGGCTCAAGATCCCGAGGAGCTCTCCAGTCGGTGCTATAATGAGCGTCTTGCGCACCGCCGCGTGCTCTGCGAACTATGGGGGCTGCCGGGTCTAGTGGCAAGCTACCCATGTCCAGTCACCACGCCTAACTAAATCTCTGGATCGATGTCACTAACATAGGGGTGTGAGACCTGGACACGTGAACTATGTCAGCCTGAACCACCGCACCTGAGGCTAAGGCACGGGTCGTCGTAGGCTTACACTAGGAAACCGTCCTTGCCCTATCAGGTGGCAACTCAAGGGATACGGCCAAAACACACTGAGGACGTGCCGGCTGTCGGGGACAAGGCAATGCCAAGTCATCATCCCGACCGTTGGGGCATTTAACAGTCTGCCACCCTCACCCAAGATTGCGGGGCCCGCCGTTAGGGTTAGCTAGTCCCTAACGGAATCAGGGACGGAGCTCAATCTCGTACGTCCCTGTCGGGGATGCAAGGTACTTTATGCACCCGACCCGGATGATGCTATCTACCTGAACTCTAACCTGTCATAGAAATCAGCAAACAATCAAATCAATCCAATACGTGCTCAAAAGAATACAACGAACCTAGCATGATACTACGAAGCAAGAACAGATACGAGCATGCCAGAAAGGAACAACCTAGCATGGACTAACATGAGAAACAACATAGGATATCATGCCAGTCGGGAATTCAGAATAGAGCACTTATCATCAAACATGTCAATAAACACAACAAGCATACAATCAGCAATCACATATTATATCGCAGGGCCCACACAACTCCGGTAAGAAATCCTTACCTGGTCGGAAGGCAAAAACACACAACAAACCTAACTGCGATCGAACCCGAGCAACCTATAACGAGCCAAGCAAACACATCAATAATCAAAGAATAGCCCTAAATAAAATAAAATAAACAGGGCTCGGCTCGGGAGCAACTCACGAGGCGCGGCTGACACGCGAACGAGCCGCCGGCCACGCGGCTAGGCAAAGAACCGGGCGCAGAACAAGCGAAGGATGGCGCCCCAGCGCGCTCGCAGCAGCGCGCGCGCGGACGGGAGTTGGGCGTCTGGGCGCGCAGACGCGCACTAGCTTCGGCCGAGGCCGGCGCGCGCCCGCACGCACAAGGACGGCGCGCGGGCGCGAGCGACACGACGCGTCGGGTTACAGGACGCGCGATCTAGCTGACACGGGCGCGGACAACACGGGCGACGCGACGCGCACGGCAGGCGCGGCTTTCGGCACGCGGCGCAGTGGCGACACGAACCGAGGGTAGGGCGAGGCGCGCGGCCGGGCGGCGACGCGAGCGGCGAGGGGCTCGGATCGCGACTGGGCGCGCGGGATCGGGCTCGGCGAGCTGGCCGGGCGACGCGCGCGCACACAGGGGGCGCGAGCGGCGTCGAGCCGGCGACGCCGGCGAGCGGCGGGGCTCGGATCCGCGACTGGGCGCGCTAGGACTGGGCTCGGCGACGAGGCGACCTGGGCAGAGCTAGGGCGCGTGGGCTGGCTGGGCGAACGGGCTGGCTCGGGCTGGCTTTGCTGCTCGGGCTGGCTGGGTTGGGCGACCAAAAAGGGCTGCTCGGCTAGGTGGGTGCTCGGGGAGAGAGAGAGAGAGAGAGAAAAATGGATTTTGAAACGAAATAAAAGAAAATGGGAAATAGAAAGGAAAATGGGAAAAAAGGGAATAAATGGGATTTTATCCATAAAATCCATCCTTATCCACTTTTATCCAAATCAAAACCTTAAAATCCCATTTCCCGGCTTCCTCCTTCGAGACCCGACCGAAGCAATCTTTTCCAATAAATAAAACTCACTTAAATCCAACTCCCAAAGCAACACTAAGGGCTCGGGTGTAAGGACCCGACCCAAAAGAAGCGGTCTCTAACCTAGATCCTTACTTAGCATGCATGTCTAGGAATGTAAAACACCATCCAACGTACTAATTTAAAACTTTTGCAATCAACAGAACTTTAAACAAACCACAAAAGCCAATATAAAAATCAAGAGTAATTGACTGATCAGTGCTTTTCTTAAAAACAAAACAAGAGTACGGTACGAGAACCATAAAATAGTTTGACTGTTTCCCTAGGGACTCAAGTCCCACTACATGCTAAATCATAAAGAAAACAATAAAAGAACATGCATCCCAGAGTCAGCTATCCATGATCATCCAGCCGCCTCCTCTTAGCCATCCTGCCTATGTCCCAAGTTACCCGTGGAAAACCACACAGAAAAAATAAGGGTGAGCAACGAGTTACTCAAGAAGAATCCCCAACCGGGTACAATACGAAAAACATATCATTTAGCACACGGACATGCAACCATGCAATGACTCGTGAGCAAACAGATGGGTCAACAGAAACGTCACTCTTGGGGCTTGCCTATTCGAGGCCTACAGCTACCAACTACCCTAGGTTCCACACCTGGGTGTCCTTCGAGCCTTACACAACCTAGGACTCAATGTTGCCCATCGGGGACTTATACACCTAGGATGCCCATCGGGGTCTTACACCTCCAACTCAGTGATGCCCATCGGGGACTTATACACCTAGGATGCCCATCGGGGTCTTACACCTCCAACTCAGTGATGCCCATCGGGGACTTATACACCTAGGATGCCCATCGGGTCTTACACCTCCAACTCAGTGATGCCCATCGGGGACTTATACACCTAGGATGCCCATTGGGGTCTTACACCTCCAACTCAGTGATGCCCATCGGGGACTTATACACCTAGGATGCCCATCGGGGTCTTACACCTCCAACTCAGTGATGCCCATCGGGGACTTATACACCTAGGATGCCTATCGGGGTCTTACACCTCCAACTCAGTGATGCCCATCGGGGACTTATACACCTAGGATGCCCATCAGGGTCGTACACCTCCGGATGTCCATCGGGGTCTTCCCCGAGCGGGACGCACTAGTTACCCATACAATCTCTTACACTATACATCATCCGCCAATTCCTAGCATGGCACTAACAGGATAACAAGGTCACGGTTATGCCGAGACAATTTAACTCCTAGCATGAAACTATAACGGCCCAGTTTTCTATTTTGGTTACCCAGGTGATTTCGGGTCATTATTCGGATGTTCGGATGGGCCGTTAGAGCTATTTTAACCCTTAGGGGTATTTTGGTCTTTTTGCCCCCGGTCAGGGATTTGAGGATTTTCAAGATTTCAGGGCCATTCCTGCCTTTGTCGAAGCTTAATGGTTGTTGGTTGCAAGACCCGAGAGGTTTGGGCAAGTTGTTTGGAAGTTTGGAGGTGTTTTAGAAAATGGCAAAATTAATTGTAATTTTGGTGCTTCCATTGGGTTTTGAGCCCTTGCCCTAAATGGTCTTGGGGAGTTCGTAGGAAAAGAGAGTTTTATTTTTAAAATAAGTTTGCTTCGGCCGGGTTTGGAAAGAGGAAGCTTTGGGAAGGGATTTTAGACCTATTTAATTAGGGAAAAAGGAAAGAAAATCAAGAAAATCCCTTTTCCCCCTGTTTTGCAATCTCTCTCTCTCTCTCTCTCTCTCTCTCTCTCTCTCCTAGCCGACCTCACCAAGAAACCCTAGCCGCCCTAGCGCGCACCGCTCGCCACTGCTCACCAGCGCACCAGCGGCCAGTTGCCAGACAGCCCAGCGCACTAAGCATGCCCAAATGGCCCAGCCAGCGCACGAGCAGCCAGCCGCTCCGCACCAGTCACGCCCAGACGCGCCGCACCGACCAGATCGGTCGCCAGACGCGCCCGACGCGCGCCGCGCCGTCAAGCACCAGCCGCCACCCGCGCCGCCGCGTCGCCCCTGCCGCCGCGCCCGCGCCCAAGCCCGTCCGCGTCTGCGTGCGTGCCGCTTCATCCGCGTCCGCACGCCCGCGCGCGCTGCGCGCCATCGCGATCCTTGCGCGCCAAGCCAGCGCCCGCGCCGTCCCTACCAAGCGCCCAGCAGAATAGCCAGCCAGCGCCAGCGCGGCGCCCCAGCACCAAAGCAGCGCCAAAATCGCCCCCTTGCTTTGCCGAGACCCGTGCCTTACGGTTGGTAATTCCCGAACCTACCCCTTTTAGATTTTTAAGTCTGCTGGTCAGTATATTTATTTAGGATGCTTTTAAAATGCTTAGGTTGCTCGGTTTTGCTTTAAAGCTCGAGGGTCATTATTTGATTGTGAAGGTTATTTCGCTGTTTCGGTAAGGATTCCTTACCGTGGTTGTGTGGACCTCGCGATGCTTTCTTGATTGTGCCTTATATGCATGTTTACTTCTATGAACATGATTAGTGGATACGACGACTTGTGATTGCATTCTTGCTAGCATGTTTGCTGTTTGTACATGTTAGTGCCATGCTAGGATTGTTCTTCCAAAGATGCTTGAGATTCTGCTTTAAGTTCGTAGTATCATGCTAGGTTATGTATGATTGATGATGATTATGTATGTTTAGCCAGAATCGTTTACTCTATACTCTAGCTAGTGTGTTAGGGGTTTCATCATCTAGAGGTGAGAGCGGACATAACGTACCTTGTCCCCACCGGTCGGGAGTAGAGCGAAGCATAACGTACATTGCTTCCCCGGCGGCCGATGTGGATTTAGCTACCACATCGGCATAAGCCTAGTTTGTAGCTCCGCTAGAGCGGAACCACCGCCAGCGGTGCAAGCTGCGCTTTGGCGGGTTCTTAGCTTCAGTGTCGGTGGTACAGTGCCGCACGGATGAGTGCCGAGGGCCTCGCACTCTCGTGTTCGGTGACACCGTTTCCGAGTCTTAGGCATGCGTGCACGCCCGCGTAGTTTGTACTTAGGCCCCACATTTACGCCGCCGGTTGCGGCGAAGATGCGTGTGTGCGCGCCTGCGCGTTAGTCGCCGGTTCGGAGAGCTCCCAGGGCTAATGTTCGTGAGTACACCGATTTCCTTCGATTTAGAGCGGACTTGGGGTACTCTCCGATAGTCCAGATTTATTAGTGAGGGTAAGAGGCCCTTGAGGACACCCATTGGGATTGGCTTTTGAGCTGATCATATGGTCGAGGAGAAAGACCCTCGAGGGTGTCGGACATCTTTGGGATCGGTTTTGAGCTGATCAATTGGCCGAGGAGAAAGACCCTCGGAGATGTCCCGGATTGGTTATGAGAGCCAATCATTAGGCCGGAAGAAGGAGACTTTCGAGGATTCCAGATTCTGCCTTGTAAGCTCGTTGAGCTATGATCTGTGTTGGTAACTGTTTGCATGTATACTAGGGTGCCAGATGATTGATGTATCGTATTGTACCCGGTTGGGATTCTTCTTGAGTATGTTTATACTCACCCTTATTTCTGTGGTTTTCCACCGGGTAACTTGGGGCAAAGACCGGACGGCTAGCGGAGGAGCCGATTGATCATGGGAGCTGCCAGGCACTCTGTCTTTATTGTTTGCATATTTGTTCGAAGATGTAGATGGGCAGAGTCCTAGGGAAACATTATTATAAGTTGTTTGAACTGCTTTGAATGTTTTTATATACGCCATGCTTGTTTTACTTCGTTGGTATTTCTTAAACGAAATTGTTGATTATGTTTTAAGCATTCCCCGTTCTAAATGTTTTGAAAGGTTTTAAATATGAGCACTAAACCGCTCGGTGAAATATTTAACTTGCATGCTGAGTGAGAACCTAGGTTTAGGACCGTATTCCGTGTCGGGTTATTACAGCTTGGTATCGAGCTCGAGTCATAGATTCTGTAGACTAACCCGCTTGGTAGGTTGTTGTCCCCATGATCATCGACAGACTCATGGCCGTCGGGTTTTGTCCGAGTTCATTAAGCTAAGGGTTTTATTTTACAATCATCGCATCTAGTATACATGTGTTACCCTTGTTTGGCAGTGAGAGCCCCAGCGTGGGCTAGCTTTTATGCTCTGTGTAGATCGCTAGTATGTTGATTGCACTTAGAGGAGCAGGGACGTTGGTATTTCCAACCGAGGAGTTGGACTGTTCATGTTGATCATGAGACCACGTCTAGGGTTGTCTAGACCCGTAGGCCACCTTTGGCCCCGCGGATGAGTTGCCAAGAGTAGGGGTTGAGGCTAGCACGCCTCAGTGAGACTCCTTGAGCGAGTGTGCTCCAAACCATGAGGAGTTGATGGCGTGTCTTTTAGCTAACAGAGAGCGGAGACCCAGGCGCAGTTTGTAGCGCGTAGTGAGGAGTCTTGGGCATAGATAGCCCAGCTGGTAGAGTTTATTTAGGAGACACCCCTCCTTGTAGCTCCAGTAGCCCCGAGGTTCCCAGGAAGGGTCGATCAGGCAGGTTATGCTGATAAGTTAGTTGGCGTTGATCGAGCCGCCGAGTTTGGCAAGTGGAAGCCTGTAGAGCTGGATGTTTTGAGACCTACTGCTAGCAGCAAGGTGGTTGCCCAGGTTCGAGTTTATCATCCAAGTGTTGGGATGACCTGGTGTCCAGAGGCCGATGACCAGATGTTTAGAGGTCGAGGCGCGCCATTCTGGTGTTGTTTGATGCAGCAGTGTGGTGGTGGAAGTCCCCTGTGAGAGGCGGACCAGCAGAGTCTCCACCAGCCACCCGGTCGATTGGCAAGCTTCCAAGTTAGTAGCTTTTGAGGAAGATGTAGAGACATCTTGTCCTCCTGCAAGCCTGCAGACGTTTTGCAGCCAGTTCTTTGAGTACCCTCGTAGCCAGGGGGTAGTGTGGAGTTTGCTTGTCAGGACTTAATCCGTCCGTGGTTTTCAGCTGGCTATTAGAGAGAAGCACCTTCATTAGCATGTTCCGTGTGGAGCTAGGTGCCGCCACCGAGGGTTGGCCTCGAGTATTCGTTGAGCATCGAGTGGGATGCGGGTGGGCCTTGGCTTGTCTGTTAGACGTGATGTCGAGACTAGTCTACTAGAGTGTTGAGATTCTTGTGTTGAGCGCCATCGCCTCACACCGGAGTGTGACCTTCCCTACCCTCGAGGGGGCTTAAAGCCCGTAAAGGGATGTTTGTGTTGTAAAGGATGTAGTGCCTGTTGGAACCAAGCTTTGGAAGGAGGCCTAGTTTCAGGCCAGTTGGCACTTTTGGTGCAAGTGGTTCCATACCCGCTCGGAGTATAGCATCCCCACTAGCCTTGTACCCATTTTTCTGAAGTTGCATATGTTTGGATTGCTTAAGAGATCTAGCTCGGTGGTAGTCAGGGAACTACAAGTGTGAGGTCGTTTGAGGAAAAAGTAGGAGCTTTTCTGGGTCACCGAGAGTTGGGTACAAAGGATGTTGTAGGTTGGTGAGGGCTAGCGCGTCTGAGTTCTCGCGCTTGTGTGTGAGCTTGTGAGCCAGCTTGGCGGTAGTGTGTTTCGACTACCCTTGGAGTTACCCTAATAAGGGTAGAGTTGGCTTCGAGGATGCGTGGTTGATCCAGTGTTAGAGCCATGAGTTGGATGGTTGAGCGGAGCATTTAGTGGGCACATTGGTATGAGGGATGTCAGCTTGGTGTGGTTATGCTCTTGTAAGAGTGTGTTGACCAATGTAGCTTTTCGTGGTGAGTTGACCCTGAGTGGTTTGAACTCTTGTTGCTCCTTTGCTAGTTGTGGCTCTTTTGGGAGGCAAAAGTTGCCTTGTGTGAGAGTACTTGTTGGTTTGGATCTTAAGGAACCAAGTTGGAGCCAGCACATGCGCCGTGTACTTTTGTGTAGCTCGTTCCGTGGTGGATTTTTCAAGAACCACGAGGGTTTTCGGGTTGTGAAACCAGTGCTCGATTCGAGGAGTTAGGACTTTAGTTCTTGGCAAGTGCCCTAACTTGGGTTGAGAGGTTACCGTGTGCGGTAGCTTGGTTGTTGCGTAGGCAAGTTATGCTAGTTGGCCCTTGACACGGTAGAGGCATTTCTTGTTGATCGATGGTTGGAATTCGATTGAACCGATCCAGGCGATGGTAGCAAAATCGCGGAGTTGCTTTGCCGTCACGGCTAAGAGAGTGTCGTTCGGACCCTTACCCGGGTAGATGCTACGATGTGGTGATGCTTTGAGCAAAAGGAAGATTGGGTCTTCCGATAGTTCCCACTTTGGTGTTTAGCGGACTCGCCAAGCGGGGCCGGTCTAGGGATCGCGATCGGCGCCGACCGTGAGGTCGAGCTCTAGATCGTCGGCGAGCTCATTGCATCGTGTGTGGTAAGGCGCGTTCTGATTTTGTGGAGCAACGCCCCATGCTCGCGCGCCTGTGTGGCAAGGAAGAGCTTTTGGCTAGCATAGTTGAGATCTTTGAAGGGAGTTGTGCTCGTGTAGCCGATGTCCATTAGGACGTTTGTCGACGGTATGAGTTGGAGGGTGATCGGAGGAACCCTAAGTTGTGAGAGCCTCACGAGCTCGGTCGGACCAGCGCGGTGTTCCTCGGTTGAGTTGCTTGGATGCTTGTAGACGGTTGACAAGCTAGAGTTGTTCTTAGAACCTCCGCGTTGGTTTTAGAATTCTTAGCAAGGTGGTGCTTGGCATTGGCCAAGGTTTGGTTCCTTTGTTTGTTTTCTAGGGCTAGCTTGGTTCGACCAAGTCGGGCGTCGCTACGAGGACTTGTTCCTAGTCGGGTAGTTTTGGGAGTTGGCCTCCCCCTCGCGGTTGAGTAAGTACCGCTAGTGCTTAGTTGGTGGTTCAAGCGATTGAGGAACCCTTGGATGTTTCTTCCGAAGAGTTGGTGGTTGTTCTTTGTTGAGTTTGAGCAAGACAATGAGCGTGTGTGAAATTCATTTGTCCTTTGGAAGTCCGCTTGCTAGGAAATCGTTCTGTAGAGGAGGAGTTAGCTTAGCTCTGAGTTGTGTAGTTGATCAGAGTAGCGCAACGGTCAGCCTAGCGAGAGTGTCCCTGCGTCTGTTTGTTAGCAAGCGGAAAGTTGTTTGTTCCCGCGAGGGCGAAAGCCAGCCAGTTCCAGGGCTTGAGTTGTTGGCGGATGGTTGTTGGATCTTTGGAGCTTGTAGACCCCCCTTAGTTCTTTGGTGGTTGAGCCGCACCGTGATGCAGTCTCGAGTTTTAACTTTTGAGGTAGTCTTGCTGACTCG